>CM057450.1:1605485466-1606886966 GCA_016271365.2 Neoceratodus forsteri
GATGTTTACAGGGGTAAGGTATTGGATGTGACAGCTTGCTACCTTATTTATTTATTCAATTTTGGTGACTGGGTAGGCCCACTAAGCCCCGAAGGTCCCTTTTTCAGGGGCAACCCAGAGTTAGTTACAGAGATAAGGGATTCAGAGTGGTTTACAGGAATGTTAAACAATACTTATTTACAGGAGTAGAGATATAAGGCATACATAGTGGTATACATGCAGTGCTAAGTGATACATAAGAACAGGGGTACAGAATATTTGATCAGCGTGCAAGACATATATGCACCATATGTTGACAGTAGGTGGTACAGTGGTCAGATCAAGTGCAATAGCAGGAGCAGGTACTGGCATCGAGCAAGTAGGCCCTGTGCCTGGTTTGGAAAGTTTCAAAGGAAGGGGCTTCCTGTACAAAGAGAGGGAGTTTGTTCCACAGCAGAGGGGCAGAGGAGACAAAGGATTTACCGCCCACCCTGGTCCGCATCCTGGGTTCTTCCAGGAGGATTTATCCTGCTGTATGGAGATTTTGCCTGGAGTGCTTGGGGACCAGGAGCCCTGCAAGGTTGGCTGGAGGGGAGGAGTGGAAGAACTTATATGCATTGCAGAGCAGGGGCTATTGAAGCTGAGAGTCAAGGGATGACAAATGTAGGGAAGCCAAAGCTTCACAGTGGTGGCATCTTGCTTGAGACTGAGATGCAAAGTGAGCCACCTTGTTGTACAGTGCATGCACTCTGTTATTCTCCAGTTTTGCCAAGCCCTGCATAACTGGAGCAGCATAGGTCATGGTGGGGAGGAGAAGACTTGTAGCAATGGTTATCCTGGCATCAGGAATCAGTTGATTTTAGGTGGTAGAGCATTCCTAGTTTGCAGTGGATAGTTTTTGTTACATGGTCAACATGGTTCTTTAGGGTAAAGCCCTGATCCAGCGTTAGACCAAAGTATTTAAGAGAGCCCACCACCTCAATGCAGTTGCCAGATGAGGAGGTAAGTAGGAGTGGTGGGATTCTGTCTTGCCCCAGGGATCTGGGTCCAAATAGCATAGCCTTGGTTTTGCTTGTGTTGAGGACCAGCCTGTTCTCTGTTAGCCAGGCCTCCAGCTTACCAAAGTCAGCCTGTAGCTGAAGACCAAGGTCAGCTAGGTTGTCCAGGGATCAGTATATGACAGCATCATCTGCGTACTGGACAACTAAGCTATCACCACAATGGCTACTTAGGTCATTGACAAACAGGGAAAAGAGAAGGGGGCCCAGTATGGAATATGGTACCCCTATCCTTCAGGGGAAGTGGGTCAGATGTTACCCCTTTCCATTTAACTCTCTGAGTTCGGCAAGAGAGATAGCTGTTGAACCAAGTGATAGAGTGAGGGTCTAGACCAATCCTGCCCAATTTAGTCAGCAGGAGTTGGTGGTTGACAAGATCAAAGGCCTTGGACAAGTCTATGAAGACTACCCCTGTAGGGGTTCCTTTGTCCATGGCTCCAAGTACATCAACCAATAATTTTATCAGGGCAGTGTCAGTTCCATAGTTTTGCCTGAAGCCATGTTAGGAGGGTGCTAGCAGCTGGTGTGTCTCCAGGTAGTCATGGAGTTGCCCATAGACTAGCCTTTCCTCCTTTCCTGAATTTTAGCTAGGGTGCAGAGCAGGGAGATTGGCCTGTAGTTGCAAACAGGTTCCCTGGGACCCCCCTTGTGGATGGGAACCACATAGGCCTGCTTCCACATGTTAGGCACAGCACCTTCAAGTAGGGATCTGTTTAAGAGCCAGGTAAGGGTTCAAGAGATCACCGGAGCTGCAGCCCTTAGCAGCCTTGGGTTGATGCCATCGAGACCTCCTGTGCCTTTAATTTTAAGGGATTTAAGCAGGAGGAGAACCTCCTTTGCCTTGACCAGCCTCAGATGGAAAGGAGATCGCATGGGGCAAGGAATCTTGGGCATCCTGGACTCAGAATTTAGGTGAGGTAGACCAGTCTTGTAGACGTCAAGAGTAGTAATGTGTTGATTAAGGGAGCGTGCTCTGGGAGGTGCGGGTTCTATCCCGCACTGCGTCTCGTAACATATTAAAATGTTATAGCCCCATAACTAATTTTTTGTAACTCCCAGGTCCACTCCCTCTCTGAGTTATTTTAGTTACTGGGAGTGTGCATCTTGTGTTTTTCAATCAGATGCCCAAAATCGTATTTTCAGGCATCTGATTGATTCGGGAACATGGATTTTTGGTTAGTGGGGTTGGTATCCTGAGACTCAGGATACTGAGTTTAGGGATACCACAGTATATCTGGAAGAATAGGTGATATGAGGGTTGAAAGGAGCAGGACCCAAGCCACAGAGTGTGAGTCGAAGCCACAGCATTGGGTCACCAGCCTCCTGCCTCAAGCAGTTGCCACTCCTAGGCAACAACGGATACACGCCTTCGTTGGAGCTGGCACCATGCAAACCACATCCCCTTAAGGTCACCAACACCTTTCCACAAAAAGAGCTTATCACCAGGCTACAATCCTGTGTTGATGCTGTTAGCCTGGAGGCAGCAGTGACCAGCCTACCATTTAGTGAATCTTCTGGGCCCAATGACGCCTGACTCCAAGGCCCCAGACCTTTGGGGGATCCTGCACGGACTTCACTTCTGGAAGGGCCTCTGCCTGCATCAAAGTCCAACTCCTGAACTGAAGCCAGATCCCTTCTCTATGGTGTCCTCACTCTCTTAGGTTACCTGGCAGCAGACCTATGAGGACTCTATATCAGTTAAGTTGGTGCCCTGGTTAAAAGGGTGATGGACTTCAATCTCAACATTGTATGATTATATTAAGGTGTAAGGGAGCCCACCTCAACATGTCCTCTTTAAGGGGCCGTGCAGGCCGTGGTGTCCTGTTTCAGTCAGGGTTACAAATAACTCCCTTAAGGTGATACTTCCCCACCACGACTCATATTCCATTGTTTCTGACATAGGCTGATGAAGCTATAATACATGGCTCTGCTAGGGTGAGGGTGGGGAGTACTAAAATTACCCTCTGGATTGCCCCCCTCGGGTGCCTGTGACCCTGCATTGCATGCCAGTCCCTGCCAGCACCAGACAGTGGGGAAATCTGAAGCATCGGCATAAGAGGAAGTCAGCTTAGCAGGTATTTTGTCCGTAGTTTCATTGATGCCCCTTGGTTTTGGCCGCAGGCTTTCTGTTGCACCCTCCACCCCTCCTACTGTTGGTGTGGATTTATGTCTGCTACAGTGCTATCTCCTGCATGTCTGGTGACAACTACTAGCAGGGGGGATCTGCAAAGGTGGCATCTAGTATGGCACATACTGGTTGGTTGGGCACTTCCCCCCTTGCTGAACTCCCTCATGCTGCTGTGATCCTGTGTTATTTGCTTCATGAACCTGCACACATTCATGAAGGAACAGGGTACTGGGCCTGGGGCTACTTTCATCTGTTAAAATTCTCCTTTTTTACACTGTGACATCTGCCAGTCTACCCCCCCCCCACACCCAAAACTTACAGGATTTTATAATCTCAAGGGAGAGCAAGGGTGTTTGGATCCATAATCCCAGGAGCTGCGTGGCCAAGAACCAGGGCATATGGATACATGCCTCAGGGCTTTTCTCCCATGTGCAGTGGCCCCACAAGGGGGGAAGATATGGGGTTTTTACTTATTTTGGGACCAATGTCTCTCACAGAGCAATTCATACTGCCATGGGGTGGAACTTGGATTGGGGGCAGTGAGACGGGCACTCCAAGTTTTTTGTATAAGGGGCTATCTTGCTATAAGAGGATAGCAATCGGGGGGGCACAATGGCCACCTAGCATCCACGTGCCTCTGTGTAAAGTGCTGTGTCTGATTAGCCAACCATCATCTGTATCCCTGGGTGCTAAATGAGTATTCTTATAGTCAGCTAACAAAGCCTCACCTTCATTGTTCTGGCACCCTGGGGGGGGGGCAGTTTGCAACAGCTGCTTCAGCTCTGTGCCTGAACAGGCATGCTGACATCAGCTATAATGGCCCCCAGTGTCCAGTAAATCAGACATCATCAGACCTACCCTGGTATTCTGCTTGTGCTAGCCTTAAGCTCAGACACGGCTATCAATGGCCCAGCCCACCCCTCCAAATTCCTCCATTGCCCCAACATTATTTTCGCTTTTGTGGTGCTCTCTCACCCCCACTTCCGATTGCTTCTCTTTATTGCCCTGTTAGTTATGGTGCTATGCAAGCTATCAGGGTAATCCCAGTACATACCACCTACAACCTTGCTGGTAGTCCTCAGTGCCCTCCTAACATCTCATGTAATGCTTGCCATCCAGGCCACCTTCCCCTTCTCCGAATATAAACATCTTGGGCCCCATTGATGGCCCATAGGAATGTGAGGGCCAGTAAATGGAATTACAACCAATATGGGAGATGTCTCTCTTCCATGAGAATTGCTCAAATAGCCCCTGCTAGTAAATAATAATGGGGGGGTAAGCTAGACTCTTTCTACCATGCTCCGATCTCCAGCAATTAACACTTGGGGTATACATTTTCTTGTGGTACATTGTGCTGTAATTGCTAGGGATGTAGTAAGGATTTGGGAGAAGCTATTTGGGATGCTGAGACAGCAACAGTGGGGGGAACTCAAATGCTATTGTTCCTGTATTGTTTTTGCATTCTTTGTTTATTGCTGTTCTTTAGCCCCTGTTGGGCTTCACTCAGTTTTTGCTGTTTCATTGTTCGACTTGTTATTGAGTTTTCTTCTACTAGTAACTCTATGTATGCCAGGCTACATTATCAGTGGACTCAAGGGCATAATTTTTGGGGAAGGGATACATTACAAAACCTTGTCCGGGGACTTCTTCCAGTTCTGCTCGGTAGCAAGACCATCAGTGGAACCAAGCGATCCATTGCACCCACCACCATTTTAGTCCGAGACCATCGGTGTGGTACAGTCCTTGAGCTCGAATGTGCAGAGTCTCAATTCACCAATAAAGAGAAAAAAGGTCCTGTCACATCTTAAGAAGCTGAAGGCACAGATAGTTTTCTTGTGAAAGATGTGCCTCCCTGTGGTTGAAGCAACAAAACTCCCCCAGGATTGGGTAGGGGCAGAGGTACACAGTCCTGCTTACAGTAAAAAAAGAGGGGTCTCGATCCTGCTGCACAAAAACCTTAAATGGTCTGTTACATGCTCACTAGCTGATAGAGAGGGATGGTAGGTCAGGGCTAAAGGATCCACCCACAAGGTCCTCTGACCCTGGTAAACATATACGGACCGAACCAGAATGACCCACAGCTTTTTCATAACCTGAACCAGTGGATCATGCAGTTTCACACTTCTGGTGTCCCACTGATGTTGGGAGGTGATTTCAACCTAACAATGGATGAACTCATTGACTGTAGTGCCGGGAATCCTGAACCTCATAGCTGAGCAAGAGAAGCCTTAAAGAACTTCTGCATAAATATCATTTAGTCAATGCAAGGGGGGATACAGAACCCTAGACAGAAGGACTACTCATACTTCTCAGCCATGTATCCCCAAAATCTAAATCATGGAGACACAACCCCCTCCTCTTATGTGACCCAAAGTTCACCAACTGCACAAAGCAAGAAGTAACTGAATTCTTTTCTCAGAATTAGACAAGCGATACAACCACTGCCACTGTCTGGGAAGCCTTCAGAGCATATATGCAGGGCGGAATCATCAGTCACACTGTACACAGGTGCAGAACCTAGGAAGAGAACTTCAAAAACTTGGAGGAATCTCTCATTGCTCTGGAGGTGTCCTATAATGCTCAGCATCCTCCCTTGAAAGCTGCATTAATTAAACTAGTTAACGCCAGAATACAGATCAATGACCTGTTAACCAGGAAAGCGGAACTAGCTATGTTTCATCTCAGGCATGCATTCTGGAAGAGCAGTAAACAAGCAGGTAGACTGCTTGCATGCAGAATTAAAAAATGACAGGCAGACACGCACATAGCGGCTCTGTGCGATGCCAGTGGCCAGATCCATGCTAGTATCCTGACCATCAACCAAACCTTGTAATAGTTCTAGCAAGATCTGCACACCTCCACATGTACCTCACCAAGTGACAGTGTCAACACTGTTCTGGGCAAACTCCTCATACACAACATTGCCCCTGCTGACTGCGCAGCATTGGACATGCACATCACACAACTTGAAATCAAGCTTGTCATCCAAGTTCTTGATATCGGTAAGGTCTCAGGGCCTGATGGGTTCCACATTGAGTTCTATTACCTTCTGCAACATGAAGTTACTCCCCTGCTCCTGAAAGTGTTCCAGACATCCCAACAGGTTGGGTCCCTTCCGCCTTCCATTGAGGAACCCGTCATTATCTTACTACTGAAAAAAGGCAAAGACCTCACTGACCCACGTAACAACAGACCCATTTCCCTCATAAATGACAATGCCAAAAATTATGGGGAAAGTATTGTCTACTAGACTGGAAACAATCCTCCAGGGGCTGATTCATCCCTCCTAAGCAAGGTTTATTAAAGAGTGACAAAGCTCGGATCATCTCCGTACTCTGCTTGACATCGTTAGGTTACTGACACCTTGGCAACTTATAGAGCAATATCTAACCTCCCGTTTTTGGGTAAGTTTATTGAGAAAGTTGTGACTCTGCAGCTTGAGGCACACCTCATGGCCTATGACATCTATGAGCCCTTCAAGTCAGGATTTAGGTCAAGGTATAGCACCAAAACAGTGCTAGTCTGGGTACAGAATGATCTTCTCAGGGCGAGAGATAGAGGGGAGTGGTCAATACTTATTCTCCTCGATCTCTCCTCAGGATTTGACACTGTGGACCATGTAGTGCTGCTGGGTTGCCTATAGGAGCTCTGTGGACTCAATGGTACCATCATCAACTGGTTTGAGCCCTTTCTTACAGGCAGCTTGCAGAGGGTAGTGATGGGGAATTTCTCATCCTGCCTAAAGCCCCTGCCTTCTGGAGTTCCCCAGGGCACAACTCTGTTGTCTGTGTTGTTCATGGTGTACATGCTTCCCCTCGGTAAGATCATTAGATGGTACAGCTTGAGTTTTCAGTGTTATGCAGATGATACCAAGCTGTACATGTCATTTGCACCTTGGATGGTTGACAGTGGCCATGGAAGTGCTGAATAAATGTCTGGCTGAGATTCAGGACTGGATGTCCTCTAGCTGGCCGATACTCAGTCCTGACAAGATGGAGGTGCTGGTGATTGAGCCTGGTCACTGACAGGATGTGGATGCTGCCAGGATGGAAACAGGGTTATTCCTTGGACCCACTCCCTTGGTGACATCTACCAAGGTGAAAAATCTGGGCATCATTCTTGATGATGGATTGACACTTGTGGCTCAAGCGTCACCCGTCTTCAGATGTGGTTTCTATCACCTGAGGAATGTTGCCCGGATTAAAGCCTTCATTCCGCCTGATGACCTGCCATCATTAGTACATGCATTTGTGACTTTGCAAATCAACTACTGCAACACTTTGTACTTCAGGATCAATGAAGAGATTCTCCAACGCCTGCAGCTGGTGCAGTACTCAGCGGCCAGGTTGCTGAGGGGCCTTCCAAGGTCCTGTCATGTGACCCTGGTTCTGCACAAGCTGCACTGGCTGCTGGTTAGGTGGAGGATCATCTTCAAGGTGGGTTTGCTCACCTACAAGGCCCCACATGGATCAGGCCCTGGCTACCTGAATGACCTCCTGACTCCTGTCCATCCTGTGTGCTCACACCACTCCTCCACTGAGGGCCTCCTAGCGGTTCCCAGGGCCCACCTACAATCCTCTTGAGACCATTCATTTGAGATGGCAGGCTCAGTGCTGTGGAAATTGCTTCCAAAATCTTTGAGGGAGGCCCCAACGGTGGAGATTTTTAAGCAGGGGCTGAAGGCGCTTCTTTTTAAAAAGGCATTTGTATATTGCCTATAGTGTTTTCATCTTACTAACTCCTGCATTATTTTAAATAATTCAGGTTATTTAGATTGTACTGTGGTTGATTGATCTTTTCTTTGTTTTAAGGTTTTTATTATTGTATGTTGCTTTTATTGTTATGCCTGTACCTGTACAGTGCCGAGCCTCTGGGAGTGGGTGTTAAACAAACAAATTTTGACTTACATACTTAATTACTTATTGCTTGTGACCACCAAGCCCTGGCTCCAGCAGTGGCCAAAGCAGTTGACCTTCAAAAGGCATTCAATTCGGTTGAATGGCACTACCTTTTCAGCACCCTGGAACATATGGGCCTAGGTCCAAATTTCTCAAATGGATACGAGTGCTATACCAATCACCTACGGCCTGTGTCCTCACCAACATTTTACATTCGCCACCTTTCCACTTATTTAAGAGCTCTCATCGGGGATGCTCTCTCTAATCCACCTTTTATTCATTGAACCCTTGGCCATTGCAATTCGCCAACATCCCTCCCTTACAGGGATTGCTTGTGATGGACGAATATATCGTGCATTACTGTATGCAGATGATTTACTTATCCTGCAACAGGATGGGCAGGCCTCCCTTGACCCATTACTCTAATGTCTTCTAGAATAGGCACCAGGTCCTGATGGCATTCACCCCAGGGTGCTGAGGGAGATGGAGGAGGTATTGGTCAGGCTGCTGGCGGACCTGTTCAGCACCTCCCTGGAAACAGTATGCATGTTGCAGAACTGGAGGATGGCCCATGTGGTGCCTATTCACAAGAGTGGGCCACGAGATAAGCCGGGCAACTACTGACCTGCTAGTCTCACTTCCTTAGTGGGCAAACTTATGGAGATGACACTGAATGAGAGACTGGTGGTGTTTCTCAAGGGGAATGACCTCCAGGATGGGTGACAGCATGGGTTCATCTTGGAGAAGTCTTCTCAGACCAATCTAATAGAATATTATGGCTGAGTAACAAAAGAGCTGGACAGAGGCCATGCTGGGATGTCCTATATTTGGATTTCAGCAAGGCCTTCAATTAAGTGCCTCACAGACAGCTAGGGGGGGAAGCTGAATGCCATGGGGGTGGGGTGAAGAAGGCAAACTGGATTAGGAACTGGCTGAGGAGGAGGCTACAACAGGTGGTGGTGGTGGGGGAGATCGCTACACCTATGTCGGTAATGAGTGGAGTGCCGCAAGGCTCTGTGCTGGGTCCAGTGTTGTTTGGGCTATTCATATTGGATATATGACATGGAGTTGGGAGTAGGATCAGTCTTTTTGCAGATGATACTAAAATGGGGGTGGCAGTGGACAAAGAGGACGGGTGGAAACAACTACAGGGGGACCTAACCAATCTGGAGAAGTGGTCAGTGGAGTGGCAGCTGGGCTTCAATGCAAAGAAGTGCAAGCGGCCAAGAACTAGAGGAGATAATATTGGTTGGGGGGTGAGGCTGGGAGTCACTGAGGAAGAGAAGGTCTTAGGGATTTTGCTAATGGAGAGCATGAGCAACTCTGCTCAATGCAGGAACACTGCTGCCAAGGCTAACAAGATGCTGGGGTGTATCACTAGGGGATTTTCATCCAGGCATGAGGAAGTGATCCTGCCCCTCTACAGGTCCTAGGTCAGGCCGCACTTGGAGTAATGCATGCAGTACTGGTGTCCATACCCAAAGAAGGATATTAGGCTGCTAGAGAGGGTGCAGCATAAGGTGACAAAAATGTTACAGGGGATGGAAGGAAAAACCTACAACAGGTTAAACAAGCTGAATATGTACACCCTGGAGGAGAGAAGGGAAAGGGGGTATATGATTGAAATGTTCAAGTACTTGAGGGGGATCAACAAAACTGGCACTGATGGGGTATTTAAGCTGAGAAAGGGGAGTTTCATGAAGGCATGGGCTGAGACTTGAAGGGGGAAGATTTAGGAGGGAGAGGAGGATACATTACTTCACAGAAAAGCTGGTGTTGAGGTGGAACGCACTACCAGAAGGATTGATTTCATGTAAAATGGTGGGAGGTTTTAAAATGATGTGGGAAAGAGTATGAGGGGGGGTCTGGGGGGCAAGTGTGAAGAACTTCTTGAAAGAGAGAGGAGGAGGGTGCAGCTGCAATTTAGGAGTGCTAGCTGCACCCTCAAGCAGACTTGATAGACCATGAGGCCTGTTTCTGTGGCAGATGTGTATGTTCATATGTTCATAATTCACACAGGTCTCCGGTTTACAGGTCAATAAGAACAAGATGGAACTACTCGGCCTCCACTTGTCAGCCCCCTCTCAACTCTAAAGAAAGGACATTGATGAGAGCCGAAGGGCATCACCTACCTGGGCATCAAGATCCTTCCTAACACCAAAACGATGATCTGGCTTAATATAGCTCCTATGCTAGAGTCCATTCGAGCACAATTAGCTCATTGGAAACTACTCAATTTGTCCTTTGTGGGTAAGACAGAGGCCTTCAAGATGATGCTGGCACCACACATTATGCATCTCCTGTCTCACTTACCTAACTCCCTACCACAGAAGTAGTTCTGGGATGTGGACAGAGTGGTAGAACACTTCCACTGGGAGGAGAAGCCACCCCGTTTCAGCAGATAGAAGCTCGGCAGCCATTAGACTAGAGCTGGATGGGGTCTCCCGTTGTTTTACGAATACCATTTTGCCTACATGAATGCCCAAACTATGTGGTTGTTCACTCCCACCTTTGCTTCCTCTCCATTATAGTTGCAGCAGGAGCTGGGCATATCCAGTGCTTCACTGGCAGCTGTTCTCTTATACTCATTGAGGCCTAAATTGCTCCAATCTTACCCCATGGTGATGTTCACTAAAAAGGCTTGGGTGATGATGCACAAATATTTGAAATCCAGTCCCACTCCCCCCCAGCTGGAGCCATTGCGGGGGCATGATTCCTTACACATAGGTGGTAAACCCCTGTTTTGGCCCTCATTGGCACTTATGGGTATACATTTAGCCACAGATCTTACTCCAGATGCCCAGCAAGTAGTGGCATGCATTGTATGGAGATGGGTGATCAGCGTATGGGGGGTTCCACTAGACCCCAGGACATAGCTAGACCATTAAGGGGATGGGTGTTCAGAGTGTGTGGGGCACCACTAGACTCCATGGAATTTCCAGGCACTTATGGGATAGGTGATTGGAAGGGGTGGGGATGTCACTGGACATGAGGGAATATTACAGCAATTACAGGATGAGTGATCAGAGAGTGGGTGTGCCACTAGACACCAGGGCATCCCTTGATTTTCCCTGTCGGGGTTTGGGAGGCTGCACTACCATTGACCATCACCAGGGCCTTGTGCCCTATTATGTTGGGATTTGCAAAGGCAGAAACTTTTACCTGTTTGGGTGGAAATTTCTACCTGTACTAACCTCTCTCAATTTCTCATTCAACCTGTATTTATTTATTATTTTATTTTATTTAGCTTTTGTTGACCGGGTAAGTGCACTAGACAAATCCTGCCTATTTTCAGGCACAACCCGGGGGAAGGGGATACAGATGAATGCCAACTGACCTTGAACCAGATTAAGCTGTTGGTGGTATTTTTAGTGAATGAGGGAAATTTGGCCAGGACACTGGGGAAATTCCCCTACTCTTTTCGATAAGTGTCATGGGATCTTTAACATCCACCTGAACTACCACCAATCCAGGCAGATGGGACCTCGGTTTAACATCTCATCCGAAAGACGGCACCTCAGAAGTGCAGCACCCCTCTCATGCTGCACTACAGTATCAGTACTGGGATATTAACCCAAGTGCCAGATGTGGGAACTGAACCCACAGCCCTCTGATCTCCCGGCCTCAGAGGCGAGTGTGCTACCTACTGAGCCACTGACACTGACAAGTATGCAGGAGAGGACTCCCTCATTTGCATGGGTGTAGTGGTAATGTAGTGCTTGGGTGTTAAAGAGTTTTGCCTGAGCTGTGGGAGTGTATGAATATAGACCCCACCAACAGATCAGGTGCAGAGCCTGGTTAGTGCGCACCTCTTAGCACCCAGACTATGTTTTTAATAATTTTACCCCTTATGTCTATTCTATATATGCAGTAAAAGGCACAGTATGGAAGGAAAACAAGGGAATTTTGCCCTATAGCCCTGTACCCCTCCCCAACAGTAGATCGTCCTAGGTATAATTGCCTCTATGAACCTAAGAATTATGTTAGGGCTAAAGAACTTGTGTAAAGGGTCCCATGTAACATAGAAACATAGAAGTTGATGGCAGATAAGGACCGCAAGGCCCATCCAGTCTGCCCATTTTTTCTACCTTATGAATGGTATGAATGATATTTACCCTGTCAATGGCTTATCTATTCATACTCATCTGTATTGCTGTCTTATGCCTAACCCATGCCTGTTTGAAGCCCTGCATTGTATTCATATCCACCACTTCCTGAGGTAGGCCATTCCATGCATCCACCACCCTTTCTTTGAAAAAGAACTTCCTCTCATTACCCCTTAATCAGCCTCCCTCTAATCTCATGCTGTATCCTCTTGTCCTGCTATTTTTCTTATATTAAAACATGTTAGACTCTTTCACCTTGTTAATGTCCTTAAGATGTTTGAATGTTTCGATCATATCACCTGTCTCCCTCCTTTGCTCTAGGATATACATATTGAGCTCCATTAATCTGTTCTCATATGTTTTCTGATGCAGTCCCTGCACCATTTTGGTTGCCATTCTCTGGACTGCCTCCATTTTGTTAATGTCCTTGTGCAGGGGTGGCCTCCAGTACTGCACGCAGTACTCCATATGAGGCCTAACCAGTGTCTTGTTAAGAGGGATTATTACCTCCTTCTTACGACTTGTGATGCCCCTACTAATACATCCCAACATCCCTCTAGCCTTACCTACTGCTTTAGTGGTCTGCTTGGATGATTTCACATCATCTGTGATGATGATGCCCAAGTCTCTTTCTTCCCTTGTGATTGCCAGCAACGCCCCTCCCAACCTATAGGTAGCTTCAGGGTTTCTCTTTCCTATGTGCATGATCTTGCACTTCTTTGCATTAAACCCCAGTTGCCACTCTTCCAACCATTTTGCCAGTTTATCCAGATCTCTTCTCATTCTGCCCACCCCATCTGTTATTAATATCTCATATGACCAACTGGTATTCTATGCCTGAAACCACCCCCTGAGGACGTACTGTGTACAAAACTGGTCAGGGCCTTGCAGGTTCTCAGTCATTTACCACTATGGTGGAGCGTATTTTTCATTTGGTTAAATAAAGCCTGTATATGCCATGTCCGTTGAGTGCTGACGTTTGTTCTGAACCTTATTGTAGTATACAATACAATATATAAAAGGAATAAGTGAGTGGTTTGTAGAGTTGTAAAGAGAGTATTTAATGGTTCAATCTAAAAATGTTTTAAATATTTTGCCATTTGTATATAATACTTTTTGGGAAAGTTACTATCTACCAACTGAGTATTCACTTGCTAGATTCTGACCACAGGTACTGAAACCAGTGGTTGGTAGATTTTTATTTCTTGATTTTAAAGTGGTAGTCCATAGAACAAAATATGGCCCTTAAAGGGATTTGCATAGGTAATGATAAATTAATACTTAGTTATGTTTTGGGGGTATTGCTAACACTAATATGTATTTTTCAAATCTTCTCTGCATGTTCAGAAGAAACCTTGTCCCTGAAGAACCAGATTCACCAATATTTTTCCTCTCAAAGCCACTGTAGTAAGAACATACCTGGCCTGGGCAGGAGAAGGAATCCCTTTGTATTAGTGAAATTTCACCTGCGAGATTATCAATTAAGGTCTGACCTGTCTCTGAACAGGGCTATTGGTAAAACAAATGGGTGGGTTCTTTTGGTGACCCTGGCCCTCAGTGGGGACATCGAAACAAAATCTGGACCAGAATTAAGGCAAGTAAAAATCATGCATGATAATGCATGTAGCCTGATAAACAAAATGGATTTGTTTTGTGTGTGGGCTAAAGTGGAAAAACCAGACATTATTGCCCTTTCAGAAAACTGGTTGGGGAAAAAAGATGACAATAATGAAATAAATAAATAAATTGAAGTAAATATTACTTTTATAGAAGGGACAGAGGGGCTCGGAGAGAGGGGGGTATTATTGCATTTAAATCATATTTTAGGGCATTCAGAAATGATTTACACTGGTAAAATTGAAGGGCTAGAATGTATCTTGGTACATATCATGTCCATTGATCTTGTTGGTGTATTCTACTCCCCTCCCAAGGTTAAGACCAGTTACTTTGAGAAGCTGGTTGATGTTATAGGGAAGTTTGCTAAAGATAAAAATATAGCCCTAGAGGGGGAATTTAATGCTGCTTGGGGGGAAAGAGAGGTCAGAAATTAGAAGAATCAGTTCAGAGTTTAAATCTGATGCAAAGAGTTAAAACTCCAACCAGGAAAGGGAAGATAAATAGTCCTGAAATATTTTAGATCTTGTTTTCCTGTACCATGGCATTATGGTTCTGCAAACAAATGTTTGTTCCCCAAATTTAGGAGACCATAATATTGTATCTTTTTTTTTTTTATTTGTTTAACCAGGAGTAGCACACTAAGCTGAATGCTTTTTTACAGGTGCGACCTGGGAGCACAGGGAAGTTAAGTGACTTGCTCAGGGTCACACAGTATGCAAGCGGAAACTGTGGGATTCAAACCCAGGTCTGGTCTGCTGGATGTCACCAGATTTGCAGCTCAGAGCCTTAAACAACTGTGTTATACTGCTTTCCTCATCTTGTATCATTAGTGTTAAACAAGCTAAAAGTCAGCCACAAAGAGGGAAACTTATTGAAAGAAGGTGTTTTAGAAAATATAAAAAACAATCTTTTCAGCTTCTTATGTCACAGCAAAAGTGGTACTGGATTCCACTCATCCCTGATCTAAGTACAGCAGTAGAGGAATTTATAAGAATGTTCTTAGATGTTTGTAACAAATGTGCTCCCTATAAAAAGGAAGTGAGGAAAACATGCCACTTACCCTGGATGAATAATAGATTAAAAAAAACTGTTTTTCCAAAGCAAGGTATTATGGAAGAACGCTAACAAAACTTTAAATCAAATAATATGGGATCAATTTTAAAAAATTCAAAATAAAATTATCCAGGAGTCAGGAAAGTAAAAGCACGGTATTATAAAAATAAAGATAAATGAAACAAAAGATCCAAAGAAATACTAGAATTTATTGAAAACTCATACAGATTCATCAATAAATTCAAGGGGTATAAAAGTAATTGAAACTGGAGTTTTGCAAAACTCTGTAAACACAGCTGATATCTTGAATAGATATTTTACTGAGCTTCCAGATTTGGATATTCCTAGTAAGCAAAGAAATATAGGAAGTCCTGGACTGGAAATAGGGGTCACCCAGATTGAGCAAAAAAATGTTCCCACATTTAGATTTAAAATCGTAGCAAAAAAGAAGTTATAAGAGAATTAAATAAGTTACAGTCTAGTAAGGTTAAAGGTACTGATGATGTTGAAATAAGATTTTTGAAAGACTGCATCTCTGAGGTGGCTCAACCCTTGACTGATCTCCTAAATAGGAGTCTACTGGAAGGCAATTTCCCAGAGTCCTGGAAATGGGCTAAAATCATACCTATACATAAAGGAGGCTCAGATTTGGGGCCAATTAACTATAGGCCAATTGCCTTATTATCCATTCTTTCCAAATTGTTGGAGAGACTGGTTCATAGTCAACGTATGAACTATCTTGAAATGTATAATAAGTTGAATGAATTCCTGACAGGTTTTAGAAAGGGTAGGTCGACGACCAATGCCTCACAGATTTTATAGATTTAGTATCTACTGCCCTTGGGGAGTCAAGATCATGGGTGAGGTGTTCATTGACCTATCAAAGGCCTTTTATTTGGTCGATCATTCTACATTATTAAATAGGCTGAAACAAATAGGCTTGGCAGAGGAACCATTAATTTGGTTCCAATCTTACTTAAAAAATTGATCTCGGATGATAATGGTGGACGACATGTGCTCTAAGCTTCTTCCTGTGACACGTGGTATTCCACAAGGGTCCATATTAGGACCCTTGTTATTTATTATTTATATAAACAATCTTCCTAATCAGATAAAACTTACTGACATTAGGCTTTATGCTAATGATACTGTTCTGGTTTCTGTGGGTTCAGACACTAGTGAAGTTGAAATGAAGTTACAGACCGGTTTCAGTACATTACAGAAATAGTTTATCTCTTCAAATCTTATTTTGAATATGAAAAAGACTCAGATAATGCTATTTGGAAATGATACCCTTAAGAAAATTTCTAAAGATGGCAAGTTGGAAATATATACGGCAAACAGTAGTCAGCTAGTCCAGGTTTCAGAATATAAATATCTAGGAGTGCACATTGACCAAAAGTTATTGTTTGAACAACATATAAATGTATTGGCCAAGAAAGTTCATTCCAGGATAGGTGCACTTAGAAGAGTAGCAAATTACTTGAGTGTTAAAGATAGGCTGGTTATAGCAAGCCAACTAATAATTCCTTTGATTGATTATGGGAGTCAAATTTACTCCAGTGCAAATAAAAATTTACTTCACAAGCTGGATATATGTTACAATGGAAGAGCCAAGTTTGTCCTGAGATGTAAGTATGATACACATCATTGTTCCATGTATACAAAGTTAAACTGGATCCCATTAGAATATACAAGACAAAAAAGCTGGACTAAACTAGTTTACAAAATCTATAAATCTGCTTCTCCATCTGGCTTAGCAGACAAGCTTATTAGCCCTACACACCAGTTTAATTTATGAAAAAAATGGGCAAGGGACTTGGTGGTCCCAAAGAATAGAAATAGGTTTGTAGAAATTACCTTTTAATATAGGGCAGCCATAACCTGGAACAAACTTACACCTGAACTTAAAACTAAAGTTATGACCATAGCCAAATTTAATACTGCCATGAAACAGGAGATGTGGTTTCATTGCTTGTGCAATAGATGAATTACTATATTCACAAAGATGTTTGCTAGATTATATATTTTATGTACTCTTGTTTGTAAATTTTGTCATTATGTGTTTTTGTATTGTCTAAGGTAAATACTGTTTTAAATAATGTTATCTAAACAGGTACACCTTGTAAAGAGGGCTCATGTGGCCCTAATGGTGTTTGAAGTTGGTCTTCTTTCCTGTATAAATAAACATTTTACTACTACTACTACTACTACTAATAGATTGTATCAGATTAATTTTGTTTAGTTCTAGGCTGACATCTTCTTTTACTACAAATCTCAGAATCCGCTGCAGCTGACAAAAGAACAGTAAGCAGCAGTGATAGACTCAATAGCCTGCCACACATGTTAGAGCATACATAAGCTCTGATCTTTTGTTTGCTGGTCCTGCTAGCCTCCCTGGGCTATATGTAGTCACAGAGGACTGTACTTAACCCCAGGAGAAAAGCAGACCCAGAAAACATCTGATCAGAGATTATAAAAGTTCTAACATGCACTAAAGGCTATTGAATCTCCCACTGTTGCCTACTGCTGGGGTTCTTGGATTTTGAGTAAAAGAAGGTGTCAGCCTAGAACTAAGCAAAATCTGTCTGATACAATCTATTATACTACAGTAAACAATTGTCGATCACCAGGTGCTCCTTAACACCCTCTCCCAGTTAAACTTCTTTAGGGACGTACTAAACTGGTTCAAGAACAATCTTAGCAGAAGATCCCACAAAACTCTAATCAGAGAACAACACTCCAACTTGCTACCAGTAACATATGGGATACTACAAAGATCCATCCTAGGCCCCTTTCTCTTTTCAATATGCCAAGAAGGTCAGCAAGGCAACAAGAAGAATAAATTCTCTATGGTTCACCCAAGAATTGGCAACCACAATAAAAGAAAAAAAGAAGGCATACAAGATATACCAAGAAACTAAGACGGAAAAAGCCTGAGATTCATACAAGGAAAAAATGAGAGAAGCCAGCAAAAGGATAAGACAGGCCAAAGCCCAAAAGGAAGCAAAAATAGAAAAGGGGACAAAGAGGGGTGACAAATCTTTTAGATATATCTGGGGAAAAAGGAAAGCTAAAGAGGGTATAGTGAAGACTGCTACAGAGAAGGGGGAAAACAACAGAAGATGACCCAAAAAAAGCAGAAATCCTAAACAAGTACTTCTGCTAGGTGTTTACCAAGGAGGACCCAGAAAATGGCCCAGCACTCTCCAAATACTGCAGCACTGGTCTGGGGGTCAACACTAGTCCCTTAACGGAGGCCAAAGTGCTAGAGGCACTGAATAAACTGAAGACAGTGAAGGCCATGGGACCATATGAGATGCATACCAGAATCTTGAAAGAACTGTGGTTGGAACTTGCAGTTCCGCTTGCTAAACTATTCATGAAATCCTTGAGTGGAGTGGTGCCTGAAGACTGGAAAAGGACAACAGTAGTCCCATTCCACAAATCAGGCAGTAGAGCAGAGTCTGGAAGTTACCGACTGGTAAGCCTCACATCTATAGTGGGGAAATTACTCTGCTCAAACAGAGGATCATAGCATTCCTCAAAGCTAGTGGCCAGCTGGACCTCAAACAGCATGGATTCACAGTGGAAAGGTCATGCCAGACAAATTTGGTTGAGTTCTATGACTACATTACAAAGGTTGTGGATAAAGGTGGGGAGGTCTACCTGGACTTTAGCAAGGCCTTTGACTCGGTTCCGCACAGAAGGCTGGTAAAGAATGTGTGACTGCACAGGGGTGGGATCAGAAAAGGATAAATAGGTACAAAATTGGCTACAGGGCAGAATCCAAAGAGTACAGGTAAATGGAGCACTATTGTCAGAGGGTAGGGTGACCAATGTTGTGCCCAAAGGCTTGGTACTGGGGCCTCTGCTCTTCAACCTATTCATAGCGGACATCACTAATGGAATGGAGGGGAAGATGTGTCAGTTTGAGGATGACCCCAAGGTATGTAACAGGGTAGACACCATAGGGTGAGTAGGCAAGATGGAATCAGACGTCAGAAAACTTGAAGAATGGTCTGCAGCATGGCAGCTGAGATTCGATGTCCAAAAGTACAAAGTCATGCACATGGACAAAAGGTATCCAAAGAAGGCATATCACTTGGGAAGGGAGAGACTAGCTACCTCCAACCAGGAGCGTGATCTGGTAATCCCGATCTCAGATAACTTGAAAGTGGGAAAACAGTGTGAAAAAGGCAGGACTGAAGGCCAGTGGAATGCTGGGATGTATTGGGAAGTGAATCACAAGCAGATGGAGAGAGGTGGTCCTACCACTGTACAGATCACTGGTCAGGCCACACCTGGAGTACAGTGTCCAGTTTTGTAGGCCTCACCTAAAAATAGACACTGACTGGCTCAACATGGTGCAGAGAAAGGTGACAAGAATTATTTGGGGCCTGCATGAGATGCCCTACACAGAAAGACTGAAAGAGCTGAACATGTATTCCCTGGAATAGAGAAGGGGGAAGGATGACATGATCAAAACAGTCAAATACATAAAAGGCATAAGCAAGGTGCGGACTTAGAAATTTTTTCAATTCAAGGAGGCTGCAGAACCACGGGACATGGTCTAAGGCTGAAAGGAGGGAGGTTCGTTACCAACATCAGGAAGTTTTTCTTCACAGAAAGGGTGGTGGATGCCTGGAATAGCCTGCCTGTGGAGGTGGTGTGGGTAAACACAGTTGTGGGTTTCAAGAATGAATGAGATAGACACAGGGGAGCTCACACACCAAAGGGCAGCTGGGGGGGGGTTGGAAACGACAAATACACCTGGCAGACTAGATAGACATAGCGGTCTTCTTCTGCCATCACCTTCTATGTTTCTATGCCATAAATTCCCTTCCTGACACCTGCCATCACACCAGTCTAATCCTATATGCTGACGATGCAGCTATCTCCTGCAAAGACAAGTGTAAGCCCCCCAATTTGGGCTTATCTGTTAGAGCCATGGCCCTCCGGCCCTCTGCCTGGCATCCCCCTGTTGGCTGTGCTGGGGCTCTAGCCTGGATGCCCCACTGTACTCCATGGCTGTGGCAGCTGCAGATTCGGGACCTTGACCCAAGTTCTGGATGGGGCGGAGGTCGGATTTGCATCTTTGTGCCTCAGAACGCTACGGAGAGGTTGGAGCTGCCCCGGTGATCTGGGAAAGCTGGGCCCCCTCGGTGTAAACAAAAAATGTGGCAGCCATGTGCTCAGGGTGCATGTGCAGCAGCCTGAGGGGATTTAAAGGAGCCATGGCTCTGTACTGATTTTGCCGATGTGGCCATGGAGAAAATATGTGTTCCTGACTCTAGATGCAAGAGAGGAGCTGGGCAATGTTAGCACATTCGAACGAAAGGTTTCCAGTTGTGGGAGGGGGAATGTGGGCAGCCCTATTAAGGGCTAACTATTTGAAATGAAGGGCTGTATTGTTAGAGTCCTACCAGCACAAAATGGCAGCCCCCACAAAGAACTGCAAAACAGGGCTGCTGGGTAGAAAAGGAGAGCAAACTCTGAGATCACCTGGAGAGCTGCAGCCAATGAGAGAGACAGGCTGCTCAGGGGGAATATAAGTCTGGGTTTTGGCACCAAAAAGGGGAATGTAGTCAAGAGGGGTTGAAGGGCGGATGTGAGAGGAGAGGAGAGGAGAGGCTGTTCTCATTTATCCAGTCTGCCAGGCTGTGTAAACCCTGTGTACATCCACTTAATAAGCTGAGTGCAGGAGGAACAGTAGCTGCTTGTGAGACTGAAGCAGAGTAAAGAGAAAAAAAGGTTTTATGGCAGCCCAGCTAGTTTGGACAGCTGTGTGAACTGGGAAAAATAGATGGGCTATGGACTTTGACTGAGCCCCTGCTCCCCAAGATGCAGAAATTTTTCAGGGAAGTGGACATTTCAGCCAGGGCCGAGCCTGTAAGTGTTGAGTCAAGCTGCTGTGACAGGACCCAGCCCTGCTGGTGAAAGCATCCTCAAAGAGAGGGCCTGTAAGGCAGAGACTGTGGAAGCCCAGCACTGGTCCTGAGAGTGGCTAGGCATGTCTCATAAGGGTTTGAGAAACAAAAGCAATCTTGGTTCCTCAAGCTGAAGACAACGACGCATCAGGTTGAAGGATGAAACAGGCCTGCCTGTGGGAAGTCTGTTTATAAAGGCCCATAGGCAAAGTTGGCAAGGCCAGGCAGTGAAGATCATCATCTCTGGAGTGCAGAACCTCCACAGTTCCATGCAGCGCATCTGGCTGTGAACTCTCAGTGTGGACTGCAAACTGTGAGTATCCCGAGCTGCGGCTCTGGGGAGTTTTTTAGTTAATTAGTCAATTAGGAGTCTGGGGGTAAATCCCTGCACATCGATTTAGAGACATACAGTACAAGTCTGCATGTATCGGATAACAAGTCCAACGTGTGTTTTATGCTCAACTGAGCCCTGAGGAAAGACCTCAGGCCTGCATCACTGAGTGGTGAGTTAACCACCGTGTAGAGGTGGCTAAAAAAATTACAGTTAAGTAAATTATCCATTACAGATACTTAGAAAGGAGACGAACGGAGATGAGGCTGATGGCGGAAGAATTTAATGATTATAACAATAATCACAGCGAGAGATTACAAGTGGTACATTTTTCATTCTACATTCTTAATTCTTCAAACTAACAGTGTATGCTGGCTTGCTTATATAGTGGAAGACAGTATTATTAGTTCCTATGGTTGTCTATGATTGGTACAAAACAAATACAAACTTCAACTTAAAAGGCAATTCTCTTTTTAGTACATGTATGAACTTATCCTTGGTAAGCACAAATGTATTGATAGTGTAAATTATACTACTATATAAGGATAATAATAATTGTCATTACCAGTTACCAAGGTCTTAGGAAGAAGAAATAGGTTTGCACTTAGGAATGTGCATACAAGCTCTTTGGTCTGTCCTAATAATAAACACTAAAGATAGTCAAAGGATAATTTGAACTCTATCCCTGTATTTCTAGTTTTGCAGACACTTGTTTTCTATTACTCACATGGTCAATACAAATATTAAAAGACACTTTAATATTGCAGCTTGTGGCTCAGTTAAACTTGTAGCTTTACAAGTTTTATATGATCCAGCTTCATAGGTCAATATTTCTTACACAGATACATTATGTTTTAGACCAAAATGAGGTTTAGGCTGAAATATTGGGACACACTTCTTTATCCCTTGTTACACACCGCACACAGACAAACTGGATGCACCCAGGAGGTGGTGAGAGGGGTTGCTACTGGGGATGTTATTGACAGCCTAGACTTAACTGTGTTTGACATTCTCCTCTTTGTCCCCTCCCCAATGAATAAAGTTACTGTTTGCATTTTATTCGCTGTCACTGTGTTATTGAAAGAGTGCTGCTGAGGGGTGTAAGGCTATAGTGTGGAAACTGTAATTTGTGTGGGGAAAGTATTATTGGGGCAGAGTACTATTTCCTGGGGGGGTGTTAACCTGTTCTTTATCCATAGGATTCCCTTGCCATTACCCCAGGTGGAGGCACCACGCCACATGAGCTGCCACTGTGGAACCCAGGCAGGCCCCCTCAGAAGAGTGTGCTGAACTACGTTGAGGGCCCCAGAGCAGCCAAGGTGAGTTAAAGGGCTGTTACAAGTGGAGGCACTGCTGCAACTTGCTGCACCCTAGAAGTTACCCCCAAAATTGCAGTTTGAAATATTGGTACCACCTCCCAGGTTGGGAAAACAAAATGGTGCTCCAGGAAGTAGAGGACTGGTATGTGTGTTTGAGGGCCTTGGCGCTCAGAGGATGCTGCTGATAAGAAATATGACTGGTGGGGTGGACAAAAGAGTTTATTTTGGAAATATTAGATGGGGCCCTGACAGAGTGTGGAAGGATGAAAATTCAAATGGTGACAAAGGACCCCAGCACTGGGCTTAGGGATTTAATAATAGAGACAGACAAGGTCTTAGGTCCTGTTGACATGCTCCCTACTGTAACACTAGAAGGTTTCCAGGAGACATGGGTGGTGCTGAAGAGAGGTAGTCAGGTTAGTCTACCACCTGGTAATCCACCCCTGAGAGCCCCCTGCCCCGTGACAAAGGGAGTTTTGAAGCTAAACTGGACTCCCTGCTCACTAGTGAAGGGAAGCCCTTGAAAGACCTTCAGGCTAGTGTTGCTCAGTGGAGTGACCCCTGATGTAGTAGCACCATACGAGCAGTACAAGCAGCTGCACACCTTCTCAGGGGCAATCCCCATGCCAGCCGGTGAAGATGACTTTGACTCCTGGATAAGTCAGGCTGCCCAAATGGTCCAAATCTGGTGGTGTTCGGATGAGGAAAATTGTAAGAGGGTTGTTGAAAGCTTAAAAGGCATGGCTCTGGATGTAATTCAGTCTCTATGGGCCAGCCAGCCTAACTGTACCACAGATGATCATGTGGCAATTCTGAAAAGCATCTTTGGAGTTGTCGACAAGAGGGAAGCCATCCTGTTTCAATTGTGGGGCACTATGCAGCAACACAGTGAAAAATTGTTGCAGTACATTACCAGGGTGGAGGCCATGGTGCGCAAGATTGCAGAGGTTGGTTGACAGTCCCCAAAGCAAGTAGCTAAGATGAGACTTGACTAGATCCTTAGGGGGGTTGTGCACTCCCAATTGACTCTAATCTCCCTCAGATTAAGGGACTGAAAAATCAATCCCCCATCCTTTAAGCAGTTGTTGGATGAGGCGAAGGAGGAAGAAGCCCAGGGAGATGGCGTTGACTCATTGTAGATGCCCGCAGCTACCATTGTCACCTTGCGACCCCAAGCCCCCAGCCCTGCAGAACTGCCTTACTCTGTGGAGCTGGGAAATGTGCTGAAAGAGTTGAGAGATTGTGTGCAGGACTTCAAGGGAATGAGAGAAACACCTCCTACCCCTACTATGGCAGACTTCCAAGAAATAAAAGGCTGTGTGAATGCCTTGCAGCTGGCACTGGAGTCCTGGCCCTTGCAAAGTGTTGTTGTGTCTGAGCCTAGGCGGCAGTCTGCTCAATATGCTGCACCCAGGCCTAGGCCTCGAATACTCCTCCGGCCTCGAGAGGGCTGGTTCTATTTCAGATGCGAGCAAGATGATCATACCCAACGTGGTTGCCTCAGTGCAGAAAATCCCCATCTAGTGGCTAAAAAACAAAGGCAGATGGACCAGAGAAATGCCAGTCGGGACCAGTAATGGAGCTATCTGGGCCCCAGCCATTGCATTGCTGCACCGAGTAGGCTGATCCCCAAATTTCCCCCACCAGCCGAGTGCTACCCGTCCTGATTGGTCCCCAGGCTGATGTGGACATCTTGCTAGAAGGAGTGCCTTGCTTCACTGTACTGAATAGCAGGTCACAGGTTGCCATCACTCACTGGACTTTCTATGGCAGACATTTGCAGCATTTGCCCCTCCTACCCCTGTCTGGTTTGTCACTGTGGGGGACAGGTAGTTCGGATTACCCATATGATGGTTATTGCCTAGTACAAATAGCTTTCCTCTAGAAGAACCCCGAAGAGCACCCCACCATTGAGACTTTGCTTTCGATATGTCAGGAGCCACAAGCGATGACTGACACACCAGTATTAATTGGAACAAATGCTGATATGTTCGGGTGGCTAGCGAAGATGTGTTTCGAAAGAGGTGGGACTGATGAGCTAGTGAACCCTTTGGTAAAAGCTGTGGTAAAGAAAGTGGGCTTGACTGTGAAAAGTGTGAAAACAAATATGGAGGAGAATGTTGGTGTAGTGTTCCCAGCGGATGAAAAAGAGTTGATTCTGCCTCCAAATTCAGAGTGCTGAGTTGTGGGAATTGCACAGTTTGCTCAGCCACCCCAAGGACCAGCCTTCATCATCGCCACCCACTGCCTGACAGTTTACCCGAGGGGCTGCTGGTGCAAAGAGGATACACCATGGGCCCGGAAGCATTATGGTGAGGATCTGAAATGAATAAGGGAAACCCAGAGTCATCCAAAAGGATCAAGTGTTGGCAAGTATCTACAGATATGACAGTGTGATTGCAGTAAACCCGATGGTAGCCCCAGAGGAAGAGATAGATCCAGATTTGATCAAGTTTGGTGATTCCCCTATACCTGCCAGTTACCATTGGAGCCTAAGTCAAACGGTGACCAAGCGGCAAAAGGTCTTCTCGCTACATGAGTGGGACATGGGGTGTGTGGGAGGCGAAGAACATTGGATTCATCTGAAGGGTGAGCGGCCTTTCTGAGAGGGGTCTTGGAGTCTGGCCCCAAGCGACATTGAGAATGTACAGCAACACCTGCAGGAGTTATTGGATGCCGGCATCATTACCGAATCCTGGACCCCTTATGCCTCCCCCATTGTAGTGGTCCAGAAGAAGAATGGTGCAGTGAGGATGTGCATAGACTATGCACACTTAACAAGAAGACAATCCCAGACCAGTACACTGTACCCCGGGTAGAAGACGACTTGGCCAGCCTGTCTGGTAGCCAGTGGTTCTCCATGTTGAAGCTCCGGAGCAGTTATTATCAAATTCCCATGGCAGAGAAGGACAAAGAAAAAATGCCTTTATTTGCCCGTTGGGGTTCTACCAGTTGGAGCGCATGCTGCAGGGAATATCCAGAGCACTGGCCACTTTGCAGCACTTGATGGAGAAGGCTGTGGGGGATACGAACTTGCTTGAAGTTATTGTCTATCTAGAGGATGTGATTATATTTGGTCACACCCTGGAAGAACACAAAACCCAGTTAATGACAGTCCTGGATCGACTGGAGGAGTTTGATGTAAAGGTATCAATTGACAAGTGCCAGTTCTGCCAGTCAGCAGTAAAGTGTGTGAGGCACATTGTCTCAGCAGAAGGTGTGCAAACTGATCCAGCTAAAGTGATGGCCCTTACCACCTGGACTAGGTCCGCCAACTTCAGGGTTCTGCAGTCTTTTTTGGGGTTCTGCAGCTACTACCATCATTTCATAAAGGACTACTCGACGGTGGTACATCCACTTAATGATATGATGCAAGGTTATCCCCCAACAAACCAGAAGAAGAGAGCCCAGGGGTCCAGGACAAACTCGGCCAAAGAGTATTTGCGAGTTGGTGAACCTTTTGGAGTATGGTGGACCCCTGAGTGTGAACCTGCTTTCCAGGAGATTATTCAGAGACTAAGTGAGGCCCCTGTTTTGGCATTTGCTGACCTAACAAACCATATGTTCTCCACATTGATCTTAGTCTAAATGGTTTGAGTGCTGTGCTGTACCAGGAGTATCCCGGAGGGCATCGGCCACTGGCGTTCTCTAGCCATAGTTTGACATTTTCTGAAAGGAACTACCCAGTGCATAAACTGGAATTCTTAGCATTAAAGTGGGCCATGACAGACAAGTTCCATGAGTACCTGAATGGGGTTCCTTTTACGGTCAGAACAGACAACAAACCCCTGACTTATGTCACCACAACAGCTAAACTGGATGCTGCAGGGCACCGATGGCTATCAGCCCTTTCCACCTACAATTTTAGCCTTGAATATCGAAATGGGTGAACTAACGTAGATGCTGATGCATTGTCAAGATGTACGTATGGTGATACCTCTGATCCTCCAGTCAAAATCAAGAGTGCTGTGGTTCGAGTGTTGTGTTCCAAGTTTGTCTTGCCCGCTGACTATCCAGTTGTGAACCCTACCAGAGCCATAGATATGCTGGGACCCTCTCCTGAAGCTATCCCACCGGCATATTTAAATTTCACCAGCTGGACATGTCTTCACTGCCACAACCCAGTAAGCCTGAACTACAGCAGGTGCAGATAGATGACTCAGCCATCCAAGACCTAATCTGAGCCCTTGAAAAGAGACATTCAGCTGATCAAGTGCACAGCCATCATCACCCTGACACTAAATGCCTATTAAGAGAATGGGAAAAGCTAGTTCTAATAGATGGACTGTTACTGCAGAGCGTACATGACAAAGACAACCCTGGGGGTTCCAAGCTCCAGCTGGTACTGCCACAGGAGTATTGTGATATAGTCCTAAAGTCCCTGCATGATGACATGGGTCACCTGGGTTATGAACGAATCCTAGATCTGCGTAGAGCATGGATTTGCTGGCTCCGCAGGAAAACTGATGAAGAAAAACATTGTAAAAGTTGCCTGCAGTGCATACAGAGGAAAACCTTGCCAAAGTGAGCTGCCCCCTAGTCAACATTAGTACCAGTGGGCCCCTCCACCTAGTCTGCATGGATTTTGTGTCCCTCGAGCCTGACAGAAAAAACACAGCCAATATTTTGGTTATTACTGATCACTATACCAGATACATCCAGGCATTTCCCTCCAAAGATCAAAAGACTAGCACTGTGGTCAAAGTCTTCAAGCAGTTTGTACAGCACTACGGCATCCCAAACAGTGAGTTCACTCCAATTAAGGCTGAGATTTTGAAAGTCGACTGGTGAAACAGTTCCTGGCCATGTACGGCATAAAGAAATCTCACATCATACCGTACCACCCCTAGGGAGACCGTCAACCTGAGCGCTTCAACCGAAATCTACTGAACATGTTGGGTGCCCTGGAACCAGCCGACAAAGCAAACTGGAGTCAGAAAGTAAGCTATCTGGTGCATACATACAATTGCACCAAGAATGATGCCACTCAATGCTCCCCATTCTACCTCATGTTTGGTCGTGAAGCCTGGCTGCCTGTTGATCATTGTTTTGGTGTGTCCTCTGATGGCACGTCCCACAGAACCTACCTGGAGTATACACATCAGTTAAGACGGCAGCTTAAAAATGCATACTAGCTAGCATCTGAAGAGGCAGCTCACAGTAACCAGAGTAATAAGCAGTGGTATGACAACCGAGTTCGTAATCAAGAGTTGCAAGTGGGGGATTATGTTCTGCTTTGAAACTTAGGGTTGCAAGGTAAACGCAAGCTTCAAGATTGGTGTACCCCAGAAAGTTACATTGTGGTTGAGAAACTGCCAGAGTTGCCAGTGTACCGAATCAAACAAGAGCAAGGCTGGGGTCTAGGAAAGACTGTTCACCGAAACCACCTACTCTCCATCGGTGAGATTGTGCCTGCCCCTGCCCCTGGTCCTACAATTCCAGTTGCAAGATGGCTCATGACACATAGTCAAGCTGCTCAGAAAAGACAACAAAGCCCAAGCCCAGCCACGCCTCGCGAAAAGAACACATTGAACCTGAATACTGGTCTGACTGCGTTTTGTGAGAGGCCTCACAAAGTGATCCTGCTGTAGATACTTAAGCCTTTTCTTATTCCTAACCACCTTATTAATAGCGGCTCACCACAGCAAAGAACAAGGATCAGGTCCACCTCTGGAAATTTCCAATCCTGTAACTGGAACCTCATTCCACTGCACCTCCTCTTGTTTAATGTGTCCACCTCCTTTTATTCTCGGCCCATATCCTTCACCCCGAACACTTTCTGCTCCCTTCATATATGTCGATCAGAGCACTCTCCTTAACTTCCCTTCACTGCCGCCCTAACATTATGTCACACACATCATCACCTTGAGGAAGGTCACAAAGGAAAAAAGCACTCCTATCCTGCAAAAACTGGATCAAGAAACTGCTTCTCCAGCTCCTTCTCTACTCAGGTAATGTGGAACTAAACCCTGGACCCCCCATTACCACTTGCATCTCCCGCAGAATTTGCATCTGCACCCGGACTTATGCTAATGTTAGTCAACATATTGAGCTTTACAAAAAAGTTTGATCAGCTCCAAGTATGGGCTGCTCATACTGAGCCAGACCTCATTATTATAACCAAATCTTGGCTCAAAAAGTCAAACAGTGATTAACAAGTCTTTCTTCCTGGCTACAATCTGCACAGGGCAGATAGGGAAGCAAGAGGGGGAGGTGTGGCCATATACATTAAATCTAAGTTTACAGTCAGTGATATTCACTGTATATCTAAACCTAAAGAGTACGAAATTGTACAGTATCTCTCAAATTACACCTTACATCCACTGAATGTCTCACTATTATTGGTGGCTATCACCCCCCATCTGGTGGCACCGACATCCTCACCATACTTGAATCCTTAATCGCCTTTGCCAACACTGAAAGTTTAATACTTGGGGATTTTAATATGGACTGGCTTACCCCCAAGTCGCACAGCCTGAAATTCTTCTGTGACGAAGTCGGCTTAGCCCAGCTAGTCGGTGAACCCACTAGAACCAATACATCCAATCCCGACAACAGTTCTCTCCTTGATGTCATACTTTCCACGCATCCCCACAAAATTCTTCACTCTGCAGTCTTCCACAATGACATGCGTGATCATGGGGTGGTTGTTTGTACAAGATCACAAATTATAGCCCAACAGCAACCAACACTCATAACTAAGCGGTCCTTTCACAAGTTAAATTCATCAGACTACTTATCCGACTTGAGCAAAATTAGGTGGCAAGACCTTTACCTTGCCAAAATGATCGATGAGGCGGTCACTGTCCTTAATGACAACCTCACCGCAGTGGCCAACAAGCATGCCCTTTTGATCAAAGTCAGAGTGCGTAAAACATCCAACCCATGGTTTACATCAGATCTCAAGGCTACACTCCTACGCCGTGATAAACTCTGGGCTAAGGCTAGAAAATCCAAAAGCCCAGCTGACTGGCGAGCATTCAGAGCAGCTAGAAACACCTGCATTAAAAAATCCATGCAAACAAAGCCAACGATTACGTCTCCACCCTTGAACAGGCAAAAGAGAATTCCCAAAAAATCTGGAAGACACTCAAGTTCATTGAAGGTCCGCCTGTAGCCCCCTCAATCCCTCCGAAGATCCTCAGCAATGGTAGGGCTGTGGAAAATAGCTGCCTAATCCTCAAGGAAATGAACAATCACTTTGTAACTGCTGACCTAGCTTTTGACTCTCCGCCTTATGCAGCCTGTGGTAGCAACCAAGACTGTAATAACACTGACTCACAAACTTCGACCCGCCCACTCCAGTTGTGCCCACTTAGCTATAAAGAAGTTGAAGATTCACTTCTTAACATAGACATTTGAAAAAGTGCAGGAGACGATGGTCTAGAACCTTTTTTTCTTAAACTGGGCTATCTCGACCTCACCGCCCCATCCTCCACATATTCAATCTTTCCATTTCCACTGCCACTGTTTCCTCCTGCTGGAAATCTGCCCACGTCCTCCCATTATTTAAGTCAGGGGACCCATGCGACCTAAACAACTATAGGCCCATCTCAATCTTACCTGTCCTCTCCAAAGTCCTTGAAAAGCTAGTTTACTCCCAAATGGAACTCCATATCAAATCATCTTCAATCCTCAACCCTGCGCAATCTGGCTTCCGGCCCAATCATAGTACAGTCACTGCTCTAGCCAAAGTTACCAATGAATTGATCAGAGCTATGGACTCCAAGAAAGTTACTGGTGCAGTATTTTTAGATCTCAGCAAAACGTTCGACACTGTCAACCACAATCTGTTAGTCTCAAGCCTAATAAAAGTAGGTGCCACCCCCCTTGCTGCCCAGTGGTTTACCATCTACCTATCTGGAAGGACCCAGAAAGTAAAAGCTAGTGGTCTTTTTTCTGCATCCGTCCCAGTTGTCAGTAGAGTCCAGCAAGGCTCCATATTAGGTCCCATCCTCTTCTCCCTGTACATCAATAACCTTGATGTACATGCAGTATATCCCAATCCTATCTGCATTTCTTTGCTGATGATACTGCACTGTATACATCAGGCCCTACACTGGCTGAAGTAAGGGATGTACTCCAAGCCGACTTTGCACAACTGAAAATCAACCTAATCAATGCCAAACTACTCCTCAATGCCAAGAAAACTAAGGCCATGATCTTTGCCCCAAACACCACCTCCACTTCCCTTGCAAACACGCACAAAGAATTCATCACTACCTCCCTAGGTGAACCCCTTAAAATCACCTCCAAATTCAGATATCTTGGTATGTGGCTAGACAACAAGCTTTCCTTTCATGACCACCTTGATGATCTGGCAGAGGCTAAAAATTAGGCTAGGTTTCTTCTTCAGTAACAAGTCCCTCTTTCCATTCGATACCAGAACTAGGCTAGTCCAGGCCACTTTCTTGCCACTACTGGACTATGGAGATCTAATCTATTCTTCCGCAGCCACCTCAGGACTTAACAAACTAGACATCCTCTACCACCACAGCATACAGTTTATGACAAACCTACCCTACCAAACCCACCATTGCGATTTGTACCTAGCCGCTGGCTGGACATCACTCTCAACTAGATGCACGCTTCATGCTGGTATCTGGACTCTTAAGCTACTCCTGAACAAGCTCCCGAACTACTGTATCTCACAACCCTTTTCCGTATTTCCCATAGTACCTACTCTCTTAGGTAAAATGATGTCCTGCTCCTTGATGTACAGAGCTACTTTGCCTCCTTCGTGGCGGGCCACTCTCGAGGCATACTCCCAACTAACTGGAACCAGCTCAAAAGCGTGCAAGCTTCGGTGCTGTCCCTGTCAGCCTATTTAAAAGGTTGGCTGCAGCAAAAATAAAAGATACGTGCAGCTGTTTCTAAATCTCAGCTCACTGCTCTAACCCTAGCCCACTGCTTCCTCTTACTTACCTAGAAATTAGCTGCCTTGATACTCCGAAACAAGCACTTTGTACCTTTTTCTGTACTTGTATTTTTCTATGTCATTGTCATTTTTATGCAACTTGTTAATGCTTGCCTATAATTCTGTACTTGAATTTGTACTGTTTCTTCGATTATGCTATCTGTAACTACCTGTGTCAAAGGACCTCCTTGTGAATGAGCTTGCTCAACGTAGTTTTCCTACAATAAACTTTTTTTTTTTTTTTTAGCCCCTCTCCTCTGCCGTGGTGGAACTTCTTCAGGGAATCCCTAGACTGTGCTCCCCTAGTCCATCCCTGGGTATCTACCGTGGTGTCGCTCGGACCTACATCCATGCTGCCTCGGCCTACACCCCTGGGCGGGGAGGAGGGGGAGACCCATTTTACTCCTCCAATCCATCAGTGTGCATCAGGAGGTCCATCTGCGGCATCCAATGATAGCCCGGTTATGGGTTATCTGGGGCAGTCAGGTCCCGTCTCCGTCCTCCACGACAGGTTCCTTTTTCCATTTTTTTTCCCCTCCCACAGGACGTGAGCATGCTAGGGAAACCTAGGGGTGGTGCACATCGAGACGTGCAAGCGCTTCGGTATCCGGCCCACGTCCTCCCTCCCTTCTGTATGCAGTCCCACTGCACCTCCACCCGTGGTCACCCAGATGGTGGTAGAGCTGCAGAACATGCATCCCCTCCCTCCCCAGAGGAGGAGGCGGCCACTGGGCACTCAATCCTCCTCCCCAGGCTGACCCCTCCAGCCGCCCGGAGTCCATTCAGACCGGGTCGCTGGGCGCCCATGGCGGTAACCCTACCATGCAGCCAGTTAGGCTGGCCATCAATGTAGATTTTCCTACAATAAAATTGACCTTGGACTTGAACTTGAACTTGAGATATGCCCCCGAGAGGACCACATTGAACCTGAACACTGGTCCAACTGAGCCTCCTGAGTGGCCTGCCAGCAGTTCATCTGAGGAAAGTGAGGCTGATGATTTTGAACTTTGTCCTTGTGAGCCAAATTCCGAGCTATCCCAGTCCTCATGGGGATGGTACTGTCGAAACTCACCTCCATCCACCAGTACCGACCCTCCAGACTTTCTGTTTTATTTGAATCCAAATGCCATGCCCTTCATTCCTGAGAAGAGGCATGTCGTCCATACACCACAGCCTGATTTGGACATTGAAATAGACAATGAAAATGATTTGAGCCCCACCGAACCTGTGGTTGATGCAACGGCCACCCCTCACCCTGCCTTTGTCCGGGTCCCAGCCCCTGAGCAGAATCAAGGTAGTTTAGCTTTACCTGACCAGGCCCCAGGGTGGACTGTAGAACCCAGCCAGGTGGGGTTGCCCATTATTCCTGGGGAGATTCCCATACCTAACACAACTTTGCCTAGGAGGTCGGCAAGACAGCCCAGGCCCATTGTTAAACTTACATATGATACCCTGGATTCCTCCTCTGACTTTCCCCTCCATGTTATTCACAAGCCTGTGGTTCCTGTTGTTTATCTCCCATGGTGTTGCCCAATGGATGTAGTGAGAAGGTGTACGTGTATACCTATAGTTACCTGTACATAGTTAGCCTCTGATGTTTTAACAGACATCATCTGTGGGATTCAAAATGTAATGGAAATGTGATAATTGTTGATGCTAGTTAGGAATCAGGTGTCAAGTTAAAAAAAGTGAATGCTAAAGTGTTGGTTACACTAGTGTGGCTTGTCAAGATGCCAGGCATTCAGCCAGGAGAGTGCGTCAGCCCTCCAGTTTGGGATTACCTGTTAGGATTATGGCCCTCCTACCCTCTGCCCAGCGTCCCCTTGTTGGCTGTGGTGAGGCTCAAACCTGGATGCCCCACTGTGCTCTGTGGCTGCGGCAGATTCGGGACCTCGACCCAAGCTCTGGATGGGGCGGAGGTCCGATTTGCATTCCTGTGCCTCTGAATGCTATGGGGAGGTTGGAGCTGCCCTGGTGATTTGGGAAAGCCGAGCCGCTCAGTGTAAAGAAAAAATATGGTGGCCGTGTGCCCAGTGTGCATGCGCGGCAGCCTGGGGAGATTTAAAGGAGCCATGGCTCTGTTCTGATTTTGGCTATGCAGCCAATAGAAAAAATATGTGTCCCCAGCTCCAGAGGCAAGATAGGAGCCAGAGAACATTAGCACATTTCGACCGGAAGGTTTCCAGTCGCGGGAGGGAGAATGTTGGCAGCTCTATTAAGGGCTAACTATTTGAAATGAAGGGCCGCACTGTTACAGTCCTACCAGCACAAGATGGCAGCCCCCACAAAGAACTACAAAATGGGGTTGCTGGATAGAAAAGAAGAGCAAGCCATGAGATCATCTAGGGAGCTGCAGCCAATGAGAGAGAGGATGCTCAGGGGGAATATAAGTCCGGGTTTTGGCATCAAAAAGGGGAATGTAGTCAAGAGGGGTTGAAGTGTGGATGTGAGAGAAGAGGCTGTCCTCATTTATCCAGTCTGCCAGGCTGTGTAAACCCTGTGTACAGCCACTTAATAAGCTGAGTGCAGGAGGAACAGTAGCTGCTTGTGAGACTGAAGCAGAGTAGAGAAAAAAAGAGTTTTATGGCAGCCTAGCTAGTTTGGACAGCTGTGTGAACTAGGAAAAATAGATGGGCTGTGGACTTTGTATGAACCCCTGCTCCCCACGGCGCAGAAAATTTTCAGAGAAGTGGACATTTCAGCCAGGGGCTAGCCTGTAAGTGTTGAGTCAAGCTGCTGTGACAGGACCCAACCCTGCTGATGAAAGCATCCTCAAAGAGAGGGGCTGTAAGGCAGAGACAGTGGAAGCCCTGCACTGGTCCTGAGAGTGGCTAGGCATGCCTCGTAAGGATTTGGGGAACATAAGCAATCTTGTTTCTTTAGACTGAAGACAATGACACACCGGGTTGAAGGAAGAAACAGGCCTGCCTGTGTGAAGTCTATATATAAAGGCCCATAGGCAAAGTTGGCAAGGCCAGGCAGGTGAAGATCATCATATCTCGAGTTGTCCAGCTTTGGTTTCCCCACCAGTGGTGCACCACCAACACAGAACCTCCATGGTACAGTGCAATGCATCTGTCTATGAACCCCCAGTGTGGAATGCAAACTGTGAGTACCCCGAGCTGCGGCTCTGGGGAGTTTTTTAGTTAGCTAGTCAATTAGGAGTCTGATGGTAAAACCCTGCGCATCCATTTAGAGACATACAAGTCTGCAAATATAGGATAACAAGTCCAACGTGTGTTTAATGCTCAACTGGGCCCTGACAAAAGACCCCAGGTCTGCATCACCGAGCGGTGAGGTACCCATCACACATGGACAAACTGGGTACACCCAAGGGCTGGTGAGAGGGTTTGCTACCAGGAAAGTTATTGACAGCCTAAAGTGAATTGTGTTTGACATTCTCCTCTTTGTCCCCTTCCCAATAAATAAAGTTACTGTTTGCATTTTATTCACTGTCACTGTGTTATTGAAAGAGTGCAGCTGAGGGGTGTAAGGCTATAGCGTGGAAACTGTAATTTGTGTGGGGAAAGTATTATTGGGGCAGAGTACTATTTCCTGTGGGGTGGTACCCTGTTCTTTATCCACAGGATTCCCTTGCCATTAGCCCAGGTGGAGGCACCGTGCCACACAAGCTGCCACTGTGGCTTCCCCCCTCAAAGGTGTGTGGTGAACTACCTTGAGGGCCCCGGAGCAGCCAAGGTGAGTCAAAGGGCTGTTACACAAGTCTCCCTCAGTCCTCCTTAACAAGCTCCAGCACAACTTTGGTAAACTGCACTGCTGGTTCTTCTCCCATGGACTAGTCCTCAATGCTAAAAAAAACTAAGTCCATGATGCCCATCTCCAGGGAACCCACCAGACCGAGTGGTCAGGTAACCCGAGGGACTTCTGCACCCTCCAGTCCCCTGAGGGCAGTGCTATGCCATGCCAGATCGATTAGAAATAAGATGGCAATTTTTGCTTTCTTGATTTCCTCAGTCAATCTGGCTTGCATTACAGAGGCCTGGGTTGGGGATGATGCGGGTGCAGTTTTTGAGGCCACAGTCCCTCCTGGGTATACCGTAGTGCACTGCCCCAGAGTGGAATGCAGGGGTGGCGGTGTAGCTATCTGTTTTAGATCCAGTCTGGCCTTCACCGTGCGCCCAGTGGGAACTCCAGGTTCATTTGAATGTGTGGCTGTTCGTGGGGGCCCAGGTGCAGGCTGCAGGATTTTCCTTATCTATCACCCTTCTGGGGCATTAGGGAACTTCCTGCAGGAGGTTGCTGAATTCATCACCGGCGGAACATTGGAAGCCCCAGATGTGTTTTTCTGGGGGAGTTCAATGTTTGGGCTGACGATGAATATCTTAGGTGTAGTCATGACTTTCTTCAGACTATGTCCTCCCTGGGCCTGACACAAGCCATAACTGCAGCCACTCATCAGGACGGCCACATGTTGGACCTGGTATTCTCACTGAGGCTTGAGATTGCTAATCTCAGGATTGATCGAGTACCTTGCTCCGATCATTGCAAGGAGCAGTTCATGTTTGGGGCTCCCACCGAAAGCCCTTCCCCTGCCGAAATGATAAGCTGTCGCCCTTTATGGGGTTTGACCCCTGAGGGTTTTCTGGCAGCAGCTCAATTATCTAGTGTGGGTGTTGCATGCATCAGAGGTATTGGTGCTGGGGTTGACACCTATAATAGGGTGTTTTCTGACACCATTAACTCCCTCACACCTGTCTATGTATGACCCAGATCTTCATAGCTGAGGTCCCCGTGGTTTGACAGGGATCTCAGGGAGATGAAGAGGATGGGTCGGAGGTTAGAGCACTGCTGGAGGAGATCCAGCTTGGAGGGGGAAAAACTGGCCCTGCGTGTGCACTATAATGCATACCAGGGGGCAATCAACCATAAGAAGGCAGTGTTCCTGTCCAGGGAGATTGCCACCAGGAAGAACCAACAAGCTTTGCTTTTCTGAGCTGTGGACAGGCTACTACATCATGCCTGTCTGCAGCCCAGGAAGGTTTTTTCTAATACATAGTGTGAAGAGTTTGCTCAGTTCTTCTCGGACAGAGTGTCCAGCATCCGGCAGGTGTCTTCTTCAGCCAGCAATGTCGTAGCTGGCAGTGGTCGCCTAATCTGTTCTAAGTGCACTCCACCTGGTTGGGGGGAGTTTAGACCAGTGGAAGTAAGTGAGATCATTGAGGTGGTAACCAATCTGAAGCACACCTTTTGTGAGCTGGACCTGGTGCCGACACATTTCTTAATGAGATGTATTGACTCCGTTGGCCCGGTGTTTGCTCTGATTGTCTGGTGTTCCCTACCCGAGGAGGTCTTTCTGGATGCCTTGAAGGAGACACTAGTGAGACCCCTCCTAAAGAAACCATCTTTGGACCCGGAGGTCAGGGCAAATTACCATCCTGTATCCAGCCTTCCCTTATTGGCAAAGGTGGTGGAGAAGGTGGTGGCGCTTCAGTGGGAAGAGCACCTCGTGACTCATAAGTTGTATGAACCCTTCCAGTCGGGATTTCATGCTAGGCATAGTAAAGAAACCGCGCTTCTTCAGGTGCAGAATGACCTCTTTAGGGCAAAAGATCAGGGGGATAAGACAATTCTTGTTCTCCTTGATCTCTCTCTTTGGCATTTGACACTGTGGATCATTGTGTGTTGCTTGACTGCCTTGGGGAGCTCTGTGGACTCACCAGTACTGTCATCCACTGTTTTGAGTCCTTTTTTACCAACAAGAGGCAATGGATTGTGATGGGGAATTCTTCATCCACTCCTAGCCTCCTATCTTGCGGAGTCCCTCAAGGGTCGGCATTAGCCCCAATGTTGTTTGCAGTGTACATGCTACCCCTGGGAGGGATCATTAGGAAGTATGGCTTGGGTTTTCATTGTTATGCTGATGATACCCAGCTATATTTGTCCTTTGCCCCAGGAACATCCAATGTGGTGGATGTGCTAAATATCTGCCTGGCTGAGATCAATGACTGGATGGCCTCCAGTTGGTTGTGACTGAACCCTAATAAGATGGAGGTATTGGTGGTGGAGTCGAACAGAGTGCGTGATAGGATGACCTCTGACTCAGCAACTAGACTTGTTCTAGCAGCTGTGTCATTGAAGGCTTCCTCTTGGGTGCAAAATCTTGGAGTGATTCTGGACAGGAATTTAACTATGGAGGCACAAATATCCTCCACGGTTCGTTCCTGTTTCTTCCATCTTAGAAATATTGCCAGGATAAAGCCCCTTGTTCCGCCTCTGGACTCCCTACCTTGATACATGCCTTAGTCACATCCAGGTTTGACTACTGCAATGCGCTCTACCCAGGGGTCACAGGGGGATCTCTCCGCAGGCTGCAGCTGGTGGAAAATGCAGCTGCCCGGTTACTTAATGGGCAGCAAAAATTTTGCCACTTTACACTGGTGTTGTGTGAATTGCACTGGCTTCCAGTAAGGTGGAGAATCCTCTTTAAGGTGGGTCTTCTCACCAATAAGGCCCTACACAGGCAGGGCCCTGGTTATCTGTTAGACTTTCTTGCACCTGCTCTCTCTGTCCGCCCTCTCCGTTCTTCTAGTGGGGGCTCCCTGGCCATTCCTAGAATAAGGTTAAGATCTGCTGGTGACAGAGCTTTCAGTGTCGCAGCTCCTGTTCTTTGGAATTCACTGTCAGCTGGGGTCAGGGGAGCACCCACTGTAGATACTTTTAAGGTCCACCTGAAGGCCCTCCTATTTTCCCAAGCTTTCATAGGATAAAACCATAAACTGTAGTAGAACTTGAAAATTATTTGCTGGGTTATTAATTTTATTCTGTGTTTTAAAAATTTGTGATGTATTATGTTATTCTGATGTTGTATTTATCCATTTTGTACAGCGCCCAGAGCCTCTGGGATTGGGCATTTTTAAATACAGTTTGCCTTGCCCTTGCCTTGCCTTGCCATGATATTCTCGGGAAACAGGAAACCCTTAGATTTTGACTTCACTTTAATTGACAACAATGGCAACCCCATTGAAAGAGTCACATAATTTAAATACCTGGCTTTATACCTAGACTCTAACCTCTCCTATGAATACCACATCCTCAAATTTATCAAAAAGATACACCAATTGCTCATGACCCTCTTCAGCATTAACCAATTCCTCACATTCCAGCCAAGGCACTGGTGGCCAACAGTTTCCTATTGCCACTCATCGACTATGGATCTATCATCTACTCACCAACCACCTCCCAAAAAAACCTTAGTAGGCTAAGGGCAACTTACAATAACATTGTCAGGTTCATAATTGGCCTCCCCAGAAGTGCCCATCATGACAACCTTTATAAGTCTGCAAATTGGTTATCGCTTGAGGACAGACTTAACAGTAAAATGCTTACTTTTTTCTACAAAGGCCTCCATGGTCACCTTTCAAAATAGCATTGTCTCCATTTTCCAGAGGCTCACTAACACCCAATCCAGCAGACTCATCTCCAATCGCACCTTCACTGTCCCTTTCTACCACACCACCCAAGGACATCACTCCCTTTCCTTCAAAGGTGCAAAACTTTTCAATAGCCTGCCTCACCCTCTTGCCCAGTGTACCTCCCTTGGTCTATTCAAACGTCAACTAAAGCAAAACCTTCTGGATAATTCTGATTGCCATTGCACTTAATGTTATTCTCACCCCTAACATCTGCTTGTAAATAAAAAACAGAGTTTTTTGCCCCTTACATCTGCCTGTCAGAGACAAGTAATGTTCAGTATTTTTTATGTTACCCTCTGTATTATTTACTGTACAGTCCTGCTCACCCTTATTAATTTACCCATGAAGTGCTGTATGTAAGTCATGTATGCACTGATGTCTTGTCACAGGATGCTTGTAAAAATGGGTAGTATTTCTCACATGCCTTTCCAGTATAAAAACTGAAATGAAAACAGTAATTAAACAAAAATGTTTTTGCCCACAAAATTTGCATTGGGACGTGCCCCACACTTGAGTGTGGGGCCTTTGGTAGTGACTGTCCTTTAAATGCTTTTATAGTGCTTGATACTTGAAATAAAACAGGATTCTGGTCAAATCCACCACGACTGCATAATGAAGTTAGTGAAGTTGTGTGGCATTATTAAGGAGGTATGGAGAAACAACACAATGATTTGTAAGTAGTAAGATTTGTTTTAGTTTCTTTTCTAAGGAAGGCATACACATTATTAGGACAATTTATGGAGGTGTACATTTTAATGCAGGAATAGGAAGTTTACCAAAGTATCCCAGAGCAAATGCCACTGATGTATGTGTTATCCCAGATGATATTGGCCAAACAGACAAATTTTAAAGAAAACACAATTGCACGTATCCCAATAATGCAAAGCATCAAGGGAAACACATGCAAATCCCCATGATGGTACAGAAGGTGGCAGTACATGAAAAAGTAATGGCTGGCATATGTTCAGCCTTGGGATTATTTACACAGTTTTTTTTTTTTTGGTTTGTTTTTGAGAAACAGGGTTTTTGTCCATGAGGTGATGTAAGTTATATTTAAGCAATGTGTTGATGTCAGGAAGTCAGGTGTAATGATAATGGGACTGTTAGAGAAAATGTGATATTAACTTGCAGAGAGGGTCACTTTTGATAAGAGCAAGGTAGTTATGCTTGTGATAATGGGAATATTAGGAAAGTATGAGGTCTACGCTGAAGTAGAGTACAAATATGCACAGTTTCATAAGTATGTGCTCAGAGTGCAGGCAAATGTGATATGCAGGTTTATTTTAAAAATAGGTAAAAACAGTGATACATGCAATTAATAGAAAGATAATTACATAGACATATACAGTAGATAGAGAGAGAGCGAGAGAGAGAGAGAAAGAGAGAGAGACACACACAGACAGGCAGAATAGGAATGGCAGTGAAGTACTGAAGTGACACCAACCCGACCCCCACCCCGTAGACATGGACAGGCATTGGGGTGTGCCTTTGGGTCATTGCCCATAACGCTCATGCCATTTCACCTCACCCTACCCTGCAGACACAGACAAGAGTCGAGGTGTGCCTTGGGGTTTTCAAACTTTACACTCATCCCATTCTATAAGGAAATAAGCTGAAATGGGTATAGTATAAGAGAATGGAGTGAACTTTGGGGCCGAAAAGACAAAGGCACACCTCAGTACCTGTCACTGGCATCTGCAGGGTGTGGATGGGGGTGGAATGGTGTGAGCATTACTGTTTACAATCCCAAGTCACACCCCTGATGCCTGTCAGTCCTTATAGTGCAGGGTGTTATGGTCAGAAACCCTAATGCCCTGGGCGTTTCTTGGTATTTTCACTCCAAGTTTTCAGCATGGGCTTTTTGTGACCCCATTGTATGAACAGTGACAGTACCAGTTCATTATCCGAAAGGAGATTTTGCACAGTGACTGTGTCATTTGGCACCACAGGTGCAAAAACACATTTTGAACAGGATGTAAAAAATGACAGCTGTACATTTCTTGCTTCAGTAACTGCTCAGCACATCTGTTGCATGACCTGCTTACTGACATTTTATATCTGCTATGCAATGTACTGCTGCTATGGCTGTATGGCTGAGAGGGACCTGGGGGTGGTGGTGGATGTCAAGATGAACAACTAGGAGACTTGTAGAAGGGCAGCGGCCAAGGCCAAGGCCAACACGATGCTGGGATGCATCGCTAGGGGATCACTCCAGAAGGAGGGAAGTGATACTCCCTCTGTATAACTGCTTGGTGAGGCCGCACCTCAAGTACTGTGTGCAGTTTTGGAGGCCACATTTAAAAAGGGACATTGAACTCCTGGAGAGGGTCCAGAGGAAGGCAACCAAAATGATCTGGGGCTTGGGGGAAAGGACCTATGGGGAGAGGTTTGAAGAGCTAAATATGTACACATTGGAAGAGAGAAGGGACCGGGAGGATATGATAGAGGTCTTCAAGTACATGAAGGGGGTAAATAGGGGAGGTGGAGTCACGGTGCTCTGAAGGAAGGGGTGGCAACTAGAGGGCATGGGTGGAAGCTGGAGGGGGAGACTCAGGAGAGAAAGGAGGAGGTGCTACTTCACTGAGAAGGTGGTAGAACCATGGAATGCACTGCCCAGGGGGCTGGAGGAGGCAGAGACTGTGGAGGGGTTCAAGAGGGGGCAGGACAGGTACAGGGGAAGGGTTGTGGAAGCAAAGTCCAATGAAGTGGGAATACCCTGGACTGGGAAGGGAGAAGCCCGAGAGGATGGGGGGGCAGTAAGTTCAGCCCCCAGGGTGGGGACTGACCAAATAAGCAGACACAAAAGTCCACTAGGCCTATTCTGCTGGCATTTTTGTATGTTAGTGTGTTGGTATGCTCACTACACCAACATCATGAACCATAAAACAAATGACTGCCATAACTAGGGAGGCAGTATTGCACAGTGGTTTAAGGCTCTTAACCTCAAATCTGGAGATCTGGGTTTGAATCCCATAGCCCCCACTTGCATACCGGGTGACCCTGAGCAAGTCACTTAACTTCCACGTGCTTCCAGGTTGCCCCTGTAAACAAGCTTTCAGCTTAGTGTGCCACTCCAGGTTAAAGGAAAAAACACAATATATTATTTTTCTTGCTTTATTTTGCTAAGCTTTGATTAATACATCCATCCTTATTGATAGCTTATGTGTCTGTGACCTAGGCAAAACTACACTTAAAATCTCACACATAAATAAATAAAATATCAGAATAGCATTTATTTTAGTAGTATCTCCTTCCTTTTCAGGTGCCCATGACACTGTGTATATATATTTATATCTTTTAACTTCAAAGCACTAAATCTATTCACATGCAAAAAAAAAAAAAAACCACAAGACTTTATTCTCTTCACACAATAGTGTTAAACGTTAGAGCCCAGAATGACCAAGAAACAATTTAGACTTCACTCTTGCATGCCACTGTCACACCCACTTCTCAAACAAACAACAATCAATTACAGAAACCCTTTCATTTCTATGCTATGTACAGTACTCTTACATCAGACAGACATAAATCTTACAGAACTACTAAAAAAATATATGTATCAGTACTGGAATTTCTGAATTAAAACCTGTTGTTTACAGTACCTATGTAAATAATAGTTTATTGGCTACAAACGATGCTACAGACATGACATTAACAAAATTTCTGTTTTACATGGAAAACATCCATATAATGAACTTGTGATACAGAATTTGTGACCTTCTGTCTGCATGTATCTGACAAAGGAAAAAGCACCTGCTTGATCCTTTTTTTTTCTATTTTATTTTTATGGCCAACTTGCCCATACTGTAAGAGCCAAATATTGACATGCTTTGAGTTAAAAAAAATCATGATGTGTATGTGTGTGTGTGTGTTTGGGGGGGATATGCCTAGATGTGGTTTCAGGCACTCCTTAATTACTTCCCTAGGCAGCTCTGATAGTTAGTTGTTCCAACATGATAGATACCCCTCATGCCCCTCCCACATGAATCAAAAAAAGGTAGGAGTTGATCTTTAGGAGCTTATGTGTGTGTGTATGTGTGTGTGTGTGTGTGTGTGTGTGTGTGTGTGTGTGTGTGTGTTTAGGGGGGACATGCCTAGATGCAGTTTCAGGCACTCCTTAATTACTTCCCCAGGCAGCTCTGATAGTCAGTTGTTCCAAGATGATAGATCCACCTCATGCCCCTCCTACAAAAATGAAAGCATAGTGCATGCAACAGACCTTAGGAACATCACATTTTTTAATGTCAGCTCTGATCTGTTAAGTCTTACTTTTTTCCTGGCTCAGTTTATAACATCAGTGAAAAGAAAGTAGAAAAAAAAGCATGCAGCCTTTTGCTTCTATATGTAGTTGTTAATTGCAGCTAGTATATTTTAACATGTGCAAGGCAACTCCACCCACAACTTCCCTAACACAGACAAATGGCATCAGTGATTACTGATGTGTTAATATCCTGTTTCTAGTGTCCCTGATAAAATAAAATAAAAAAACTGCTGATATTCTTTTTTAAAGTCACCTCTGATCAGAATAACTTTAAAATCACCAGTTGTTTTCTTGTTCAATGTTTTCTTCTCTCCTTTTACTGATAGTGCAAAATGAGCCATAGCTAGTTCTTCCAACAATACATGAAAGAAAACTCTATGATATATATCACTGTTTTACAAAATGTATCCCTTCCATTTTTATATTTGCAAGACAGCATATATTAAGCCTAACAAATCTGTCCTACTGCCACATTCAAAACACTATCCCCTACCTACTTGCCACATATAAACTCAATTATATTAAAAAAAATTCTAGGCACTTAACCATTATTCATTCCCCAGTCCCATTTACAGCACTGCTACACTTACATATAATGCATACTTCTCAAACTTAAAAGAAAAAATACACTTTATCATCAAAGACCTGTGTTTACCAAATACTGTGCCCATGATTAAAATAATTTGAACCCCCTCCCCCCAAAAATGTGCCCTCACATGAAACTGCATGTTTAATTGTAAAGACGATTAAAAAATGTATTTCTAAATGCATTACTAACACCAATGCTTTCAAAGTTTTGAAACTACTGAAAAGACAAACTCTATATATATAATATATATATACACACACACATATATATATATATATATATATATATATCAAATATAGTAAACAAATATTGTTAATCCCAAAAGCTGAGCTTTATGTTTTTAGTATATAAATGTTTAAGAAATACCTGTGGCTCTTTCAACTTGAATCAGAATGCTGTGTCTATTGTTTTACTTGGGAGCTGTAGTTTCAGGCACTCCTTAATTACTCTTTCCTTCTGAGGCCCCAGGTGGCTCTAATAATCATTTGTTCCAACGGTTTTTAAGTCAATTTGAAGGTATTAAGTACTTCTGTTCTCCTAGTCCTTAATAAAATGCAGGGGCTCCACACTCAATCACTCCCCAGACTTGTTCTGTTACTTGGTCCAGGTCCCAAACTAGTGTGTCTTGTTCCAATATGATAGATCCACCTCATGCCCCTCCTACATGAATCAAAAAAATGGTGGGGGTAGATCTTTAGGAGCATGTGTATATGTTGGGGGTATGCCTAGATGCAGTTTCAGGAACTCCTTAATTACTTCCCCAGGCAGCTGTGATAGTCAGTTGTTCCAACATGATAGATCCACCTCATGCCCCTCCCACATGAATAAAAAAGGTGGGGTGGATCTTTAGGAGCTTCTCAGGTGGAGATGGGGTGGATCTTACTCCCCCCAAAAAACTAATGCTGCCTCCCACTACTCAGGCTCTAGTTCTTGTACTGCCCATTTAAGAAAGAAAATAGTACCCTGCAACCATTGACTAACATGAAAGCATATTTATTTGCGGGCAGAAAACACTTCCTGGAGAAGGGTAAGGCGGATGAGACTATTTACACTTTCAGTCAGTTCCACAGACAGAAAACATGACATCACTCCTTTTGTACATGCAAAATGTCTGCAGGCTTTGCCTACTGCTGCCGTAATAAAGAAAACTGAAAAATAGTTGTTATGTTCCTTAGAAATATGATTACACAGTGGATGCCCGAGGTAAAGGGAGCCAAAAGGTGATTTTTACCTGCACCAGCCATGCCCTATTTATAGAGCATGCTCCAAGCATTCTTCAGATATTTGTTCTTCATTGCTGCAGTTCAGCTGGACTGCCATTGCTTAGCAGTGGTCAGCTACTGTGGCTGCCCTCTGCTTTTTGTTGTAGTCCTGTTCATTTATTTTTCTCATGAGGGCAAAATGAAAGAAAGAGTGTAGAAAGGGGCTCAGCCTGAATAGAGTGGTTTTATGGGAAGCACTGTTGTACTCCACATCAGCTTAGTCAAACACTGGGAGGATCCCTTTAAGGACAATGGGCTGAATTCAGGAATGGATACTTCTAGTATTCAAGTTGTATCTGTCCCTCTTCCAGTGCAAATCCCCATCCAATGCAGGACTGTGGCACTTGACAATGGTCTTAGGCAAATAGCTTACTACTGCAATAGTAGTGGTAGTAGCAGCCAGAGTAGTGCCTGGGATCACTGGCCTCATTTGCCTGCACTCTGCAATGGAGTGCAAGAAATCAGAATATTTTCTGACCTTCCCATTCTGTTGCATTTGCACAAACCTCCCCCTAACACACCTGGACTACCCAGATCACAGCCCGCATCAGCATGCAGTGCAGGTTAATGGCACATTCAAGTACTGGGACAGCCCAAGATAGCAGAAATTGTACCTATTGTTGCTCCCTCTATGCCCTGATGGTGGGTGCTTTGAGGCAATAATTCACAGTCTCCCCTGCTGCCCCAGTGCCACTGTTTGCCATGCTAGGTAATGTCATTTATGCCTGCAGGCAGGCTCACTAATACTCATGAGCCTACTAATTGCCTGATTCACAATCAGGCTTTTGCTGCCTGCTATTGTTAGGGCATGGGGTCCTGTATGCCACAGTGGGCAGGCAATGCTAGTTCTGACAGAATCTAGAACAGTGTGGCTTGGATTCCTGAATCCAGCCCAGTCTCTTGATGGACTGGGAGTTGGAGGCAGTGTTTGTTGTAGTCCAAAGCACCAAGTTATGGAGAAGCACTTTACGGTTGAAATCAAGGTGAGTGAAGAAATCAAGGTACTTGATGTTGGAGACTTCTTCAGCTTCAAGTTCAGGTTACGAAATTATGCTGTGTGTATTGTACTGATTTTGTTTTAAATTATTATATTATGTAATGCAGAAGTCTTCTATTTAAAATAATATTGTCTGTCTACTGAAACAGTAACTACATTGTGAGACTACTATAGCTGTGTTGATGATATTTACTGTAGAATGATTTTTAGCATTTTTTTTTTTTTTTTACAATTTAAGCTTTATTAATACATTTCCATTATAAGGGGCAGTTACATCAAATCGAGATGATGAGACATATTTATTTATTTATTTATTTACGAGATTTACCAGGAAAGCATACTGAGCTAAAAGCTCGATTCCAGATGCGACCTGGGGGCCGAGACCCTATAACAATACATGGAATATATACAATAGCAGAGCAGTTAGGGAAGCCAAGACTTGTAAACATTTGATTTAGAGGACAGACAAAGGTTCAATAGCATTTTACAGATTAACAATACATGGAATATATACAATAGCAGAGCAGTTAGGGAAGCCAAGACTTGTAAACATTTGATTTAGAGGACAGACAAAGGTTCAATAGCATTTTACAGAGTGTCAAGGTCAATATACATTTCTTATACACTTGTATTGCAACAAGCAAAAATAATTTGACAAGTTAGTCATAACAGGAGCAGCTGGAAGCGTAAGGGTACTAAGAAGAGGGTTTCGTTGGTAAGGTTCTGTAAGCGTGTCTGATGGAGGCAGGCGGTATCAAATCTGTGGATTCGGTAACTAAAGGCGGCCTGGCCTTTGGCAGATCTCATAAACAGGACATGCAGCAGTCTGGGGTCCCTATTCCTGAGGGAGTAAACCGGAGAGGATTGTTTGGAGAGTGTAGAGGCCAGATATGAGAGGAGGGAGTGGGACCAGAATTTGGCAGCGAACCTGACGCAGTTTATTTGTCTACGTTCATGTAGGGACGTCAGGGAAGTGGAACTGTATAGGTAGCAATGGTGTGTGGATTGCCGACAGTCTAGAATGAACTGGCAGAAAGAGTGGAACATGGTGTCTAGGCTGGCTAGATCGGACATGGGGGCTGTGGAATAGACTATGTCACCATAGTCGAAAACAGGAAGAATCATTTGTTGGACAATGGCATGCCTAGCTTTGTGAGGGAGCATTTTGTTTGAATAGAGCACCCAGTTTGGGTAGGAGTCTCTTTGCAGTGAGTCAATATGAGCAGGTAAAATCTAGGTGCTGGTCTAACCAGACGCCTAGATATCTGAAGGAGGAGCCCGCAGTTGTCCGGGGGTCCCGTCCGAGGTTATGAAGGGGGACCGGTGGATTGATGAGAGAGTCTTTGTTGGGTTCTGAATGTTAGTGATACTGTTTTGGGGGTTTAGGAATAGCTGGTTTGTCTGCAACCAGCACTGAATAACATAAAATCCTCCTGTAGAATAGTTGTGACACTTGCGTGGAGGGACGGAGGCATACAGGACAGTGTCGTCCACATACATTTGGATAGATGAGTGGGAACAGGCAAAGGGGAGGTCATTTAAAAAAATGGAAAAAAGTAGTGGGCCTAGGACTGATCCTTGGGGGATGCGGTAGTGACTGGTAGAGGGTTTGAGATATATGAGGCCAATTTGATGGATTGCATCCTGTCTGCTAGATAGTCATGGAACAACCAGTGGCTGACTCAGAGATCCCCACTCTGGAGAGTTTTGAAAGGAGTAGTGAATGGGAGGCGGTGTCAAAGCTTTTCTAGGTCTATGAAGATGGCTGGTGACATGTCCCTTATCCATGCCCGTGAGAATGTCTCCAGTGATACATGGGGAGGAGGTGGTGGTGGAATGGGATTTCTGAAATCCTGATTGGAACGGGGTGAAGAAGGAGGAGGATTCTAGATAGGGGGTGACCTGTGACATGACTAGCCTTTCCTGTAATTTAGCCAAAATTGGGAGCAGGAAGATGGGTCTATAGTTTTCTGGGGAGGAGGGGTCACCACCTTTTGGTAGGGGTATGACTGTAACCTTTTTCCAGGCCAAGGGTACCTTGTCCAAGGAGAATGAGAGGTTAAAAAGGGCAGTGAGAGGAGCAGCTATGGCTGGTGTGGACAGGAATAGCATTTTCGCATCCAGGGAGGTAGGGCACTTCCCTTTGTTTGGGTTTAGGGCCCGTAGCGAGCGGAGAACTTTGGCTTGAGTTACTGGCCGGAAAAGAGAATGGTAGGACTGGGGGAGTAGGTTTGGGGCAAGGAGCTAAGGGAGGAGGCCGAGGGAGAAGGACTGAGGGGTAGGTTTAAGGGAGATGAGCTATGGGAGAGGGCTGGGGGTGTGGGTTTGGGAGGGAGGATAGGAGGATAGTTCTTGAACAGTAAAACTGCCCAGTCCACCTCACCCCATTCCCCCTTACAGCAGCAACAAAATTGGGTCACCCTAACGTGCAGTGCATGGATCAATAGTGCATATGAGTAAAACCAGAGTGTGGTGTAGGTTCAGTGAGGTAACAAGAGTAAAGAATGAAGGGGGTCCCATATCTTGCTAGATATCTCTAGTCTGTTATGCAGGCTTGCAATTGTCTTCTCTGTTCAAAGGTTTGCAATGATTTCATGTAACCATTCCTGGAAGGAAAGAACCAATATTTCCTTCCAATGACATAGTATAAGTTTCTTAACTGAGAGTACGACCATAGAGATATGATATTTCCTAATTCTAGCGTTAACCAGCGACATGTCCCCTAGAAGACATACCTCCAGAATAAAATACTCCTGTAGGCCCAGTAGGGGATCGAGAGACATCTTAATTGAATTCCATGAGGAAGAAACCTTGGGACAGGACCAGAACGTGTGCAAGAGAGTACCCTCTTCTTGCAGGCACTTCGTACATGTACCAGAATTCGAGAAGCCCCATTTTTTTTATTTGGTAGGGGTACAATACATGTTATGTAAAATTTGGTATTGCATAAGATGCAGCCTATCTTGGGAAACATACTTATGACAGGATCTCCATAAGGATTGCCAGTCCAACTGGTATTGGGGGAGGAGTGAATTCCAGAAACTAGTAGGTCCAAAGGTGTCCCCATACTTCTTATAGTACAGCACCTTGTATAGCTTGGATATTATGCCTGAAGACCCAGACAATTGGGAGAATTCAGGAATCGGAGGATTTTTAGCATTTCTTTCTGAGCCAAATACCCATGGGGCTTTATCCAAGAAATTCTCCATGTATTGCTGCTGTGGATAGTGTTATGGACAATTATCTGTTGCACTCGAATCAGGGTGCTAGCTCTTTGCCAGTGCTAACCTGTCACCTGCAAGATGCAGATTCTGCTGTACTGTATAGATGTTGCCACCCACCACTGGGTAGCACAGCTTTGGTCCCATGCAGGCCACTTCACACTCCTTTCAAGCCTCACCATTGTATCCAGTGCCAGCTACTGGATACTACCACCATTATGATATAGTGGTAGAGGCCTGCCATAATTCAAAATATGAATAGATACCTTTTTTATTCACAATGGTATTCTGTGCAGATATACATATATATATAAAATACCTACCCGGTAGGTCAGGTATAGTTAGGGTTGCACGCCCACTTCCTTGTTAAACCCCAAATTCGGCACTTTAATAACTTTGCAACTGTTCATCTGATTCCCCTAAAATCTGGCATACTTGTTGTCACAACATAGATCTCTGAATCTGCAAATTTTGGTTCTGGTTGAAAAGTGTGAAAAATCCTCAACTTTTGCAAATATTTTTCTCGTCTCCACAGCCCGAACACTTTGTTCGTCTGGTCTGAAATGTTCAGGGTATATGAAAACTGGATCAAGGAAGATCCTTTTAAGGATCTGTTGAAAAAATATGTAACCCCTTCTCAGGGGCTTACCTTGTTTTCCCCAAGGTACCTTTGCTCTCTGGTTTCTCCCACTGCTGTCTGGCAACCCGCTATGTCCCCCACCATACCCGAATCTTTCTGTGTGCCCCAAAGTCCTCTGTGCAGCTTCTGATGCATTTATTTCATTTATTTAGACCAGTTCGGGCATAAACATTTGACTGCGAGCCGCCAGCCTTCTCTACAGGCTACTGGTACTCACATAGGCGCGGTTGGCACCTTTTGTATTCTGATGGCCGATGTGATCAAACAAAAAAGAATTTCCCAGTCCCAATGCCTCTCTTCAGTTTAAAGAGGGCTGGTAACCAAAAAGCTCCGGAGAAAAGCTGCTTGGGGCTAAATTTAAAAAGTTTAAACATGAGGCACTAGCGAGGGCTAATGAATAAGCATGAGCCCAATATGAATATTATATAGACCCCCCTTGCTTTCGGGAGGGGGTCTATATAACAGAGGCAGCAACAGCAACATGAAAGGGGATAATTATATAAATGTGGACTCATTTAAAAGGGCACTGTTTAGACTACAAGTCTGTGGGGCTGTTAAATTAATAAAATATATTTCCTGGCTGCATCAGATCAACCAACTTGTGGGACTGCATTATAAGGACAGTATATTTTGCAGCAGACACCATTTTGGAAGTGCCAACAGCCAATCATAAGCCAGGATTTCAGCCAAAGGCTCATGGGACAAGATCAGTGACTTGTGGGAGAAAAAGCAGGGGTTTATTCCTGGCACCAAAGAGCCAGCCAATCAAAGTGCTTAAATTGTAATTGACAGCTTGCTCAGCCAACCGGATCTCTGGAACCCTGCCCTTGGCTTTAGAAGAATTGTTTAAAGTGAGTCAGTTGGGAGTTCAGCTTGAGACCATCGAGGAGAATGGAGCCTGTGTGATTCTGTGCCGCCTTTTTACAGGGAAGGCCCTGTGGACATTTCTCCAATCCAAAAAGGGATTGGACCTTGGATCTGCCTGCTAGCAGACTAGAAAGAAGTGTTACCAGCACTACTTGTGATTTGGGCCAAAGATTTTGCTCCAGTAAGCAGTCAGCCCAGCTTGTGTGTGAGATGTAATTGGATTGAAAGGTTTGCACAGTAAAGCTGTAATTTGCAACCGGACTGAATCTGAACTGTAGTTTAAAGTAGTTAGTGATTTAAATGTGCTGAATGTGTTTCGTGGATAGAGATTGGTTCCCCACGAGAGAAACTGTTACACCAGCTGGAGGCTTCACTAGCAGAAGATCACAAACTTTTTCCAGAACTGTTCATCAGGTCTGGGCCCTGCCACCTCAGCCTAGGTTGATACTCTTGCATCAGAGACCTTCTCGGCAAATGACCAGTCTAGGGATTTGGAACCCTGCCCAACACCATCAAGCAGGTAGAGACCACCTGGTGGTGAGTCATGTCAGCCCTACTTCCCCTGGCATGTCTAATCATCACCACGAGGTCTACATTTCACCAGTCCTGAATCTAGGCCCTGGTAGCATAAGTACAATCAGGGTAGCACCCTGCAACAGTGGTTTAAATCATCTGTGGCACCATCAAATTGTTTTACTTTTCTAGGGTTACAAAATACTGAGCTCTCCGGTTCAGGATTACAAATAATTGGGTTGTTTGCATGGTAAACTGCTTTTCTTTCCATGAAAGGGCCCCAACATCAGGTGCAATGCCAGCCACCCCCCGGGCAATGCCTCAGGCTTGCTTGTTTAACATTCTGGGAACCCAGTGTAGTTGAACTGTACAGGACTTAAAGTGCATGCATGAACAGCCTGAATTAACTCAGAATACTTATCATTTACCTAAATTTTAGCCCCTCCCTTGTTCATGTCCCCCTTAATAAATCTAATTCACAGTTTTTAATGTTAATCTGGCTTGTGAGCATATTATTACCTGGTCTAAAGTCATTGAATGTACTGCAAAACATATTGAAAGTGCATGTTGGTATTGTTGAAATGTTTTTTGCAGGAGGTTACAGGGCACGAGTCAGAGATCAAGACCCTTTTGGTAAGTGGGCTGACCATGAGCATATCATTAATGGTCAAACTGTTTAGTATTTCAATTGTTGAACACTGCAACTGTTCAGGGTGTCATAAAAGGTCACTAGCTTCCCAGAGGGCAGTACCTACTGTGATAGTTAACCACGTAATTTCTCTGGGTGGAGGCACCATAGTTATAGCACTACTCCTGGTAGGGACCCCCCATACTAGGTAGTTATGAACCCAGGCCCCTGAACCTGTTATTAAGGATACAGGCAGGGGTAGTAGCCCTTGGTATAATGGTGCCAGGGTTACAAATATTAATCTGTTCAAAAGTTATTAAAGTTTTAAGTTTCCCATTATATCCTATGGGAAAAAAAAACATGTTCCTTGTGACAGTGACAGATTTGTCCGAGAAAGCACCTTTTTTTGTCGCAAATGCCCTCAGTACTGTCATGCTGTGGCCATCTTGTTTTCACTTAGTGGTGGAGAAAAAACATTATAGTTTAAAAACTACTGCCCCTAGATAAACACCAGTTGTTGTGTTTACCTAAACGGGGTCCTAGAAATAGCACCCATGCATCAGAATTTTAGAAAAGTACTGAGAAATATGTTTATTTTGATTGGGTCATTTGTACTGTCACAATTTGGAACAGTACAAGCATGAAACTTTTGCAAATTTGTGAACATTTCACACCATTCTTTTGCAAATTTGCTGAAAGTGTAGCAATTTGTGACACTTCTGCCCCCAAAATTGCCATTTCTTTGCCATCTCACTGCCACTACATGGTTTGGACTTGTGGGGTGTAATCTGCAGGGTTGCAAGCCCTTGCTACACAGATGTGCCTTTTGGTGGTTTGGTGAAAAAATTTACATCAGTTCCATAGTTACAGTAGTCTGAAGTTGTGAATTTTTCCCGTAGGATAACATTGTGGCATCTGACAAAACCAGTTTCCTTGCCATCTCAGTGCCACTAAACAGTTTGGATTTTTGGGCTACAATTTGCAGGGTGGCAAGCCCTTGCATGACATATGTGCATTTTGCTGGTTTGGTGAAAACATTTACACCTGTTCCAGAGTTACAGCACTCCAAAGTTGCAAATTTTCCCATAGGATAACATTATGGTGACCACAGCACCTTTCGGTGCCTATATCTCAAAAACAGTTTGACATACAGATTTTTCGCTAAGTGCAGCTTAGTACTAACCATGTGTGGAGGTGGCTAGGTCATGAATACAACTGCAAAATATTTTTTTTTTCTCAGTTGCAACAGTTACTGAGATATTGCCAAATAAGTGTAATGAGGGTTGCTTGGAATGACTCCAGGCCTGTGCTATGTGTCTGTACTTACGTGTAAGTGGGAGCACAGGGCCCAGAGAGCCCACATTCCCACCTATGCATACTATTTATGCTAAACTGGGAGCACTGGGCCCTCATACGCTATGTCTCTACACTCATGGGTGAGTGGGAAGCACAGGGCCCAAAGGGTCTGCACTCTCACCTATGGATACAATTATGCAAAAGTAGAAACCCAGGGCTCCCCTGCACTATGTTTCTCTTTTTCTCTTTCTCTCTCTCTATATATATATAGGGAGGTGAGACTGCAGGGGCCCAGAGGACCTGTGCTCCCACCCATGGATACCATCTTGCAACACTTGGAGCATAGGTTCCTCAGTCGCTATGTCTCTACACTTATGGGTGGCTTGGAGTGCAGGGCTCAGAGGGCCCACACTCCCAAATATGCATCCCATTATGCAAAACTAGGAGCACAGGGCCCTCCTGCACTATACCTGTACACTGATGGGTGGGTGACAGTGCAGGTCCCAGAAGGTTCACGCTCCCAGATAGATACCATATGAGTAACCATTCACTTCCTCAAAAAGAAGGAATCCCAAACAAATTATTTGATACCTTTTATTGGGCCAACAAGGATGTTACAAAAAGAACAAAGAGCTTTAGCTTTTGGACCAACACGTCCTTCTTTGGAAGCTTAATGAATAAAAGGTATCAAGCCATTTGTTCTGGATTTGTTCTTACTAGGACCAATATGGCATTAAACAGTTTGTTTGTCAAAAAGAAGGGGCATTTGTTGCAAAAAACTCCATTAATGCATCAGTTAAGGTTGATTCCACACCAGCAAAAGTCTGGAAATTAGATGTTAGGGTTATCAACACTACACCCCCTTCCTCTACAGACCAGCAGGCAATGGTGTGTGCCTTGGGATTGTCAGACCTAACTCTCACCCCATACTCCTATGATGTACCATCTCAGCGTCATTACAAATGGAATGGGGTGAGAGTTAGGCCCAACAACCCCAGAGCACACACACCGATGCCTATTGGTCTGTATAAGGTGGGGGTGGGGAGTAGGGTTGGTAATCCTAGCATCGAATACATATTATACCTGCTCAGTAGGGCAGGTGTAGTTAGATCAGGTATAGTTGGGGTTGCATGGCCATGTCTGTGATAAACCCTGAATTTTGCACTTTAATAACTTTGGAACCTTTTGTCTTATTCATCTGAGATATGGCATGCATGTTATTGTACTATAAATCTCTGGATCTGGGGATTTTTTGTTCCAGTTGTTTTTGCAGTTGCAGAGCTGTAAAGCATCAAAAAGCGTGAAAAATCTTCAACTTTTGTGAATTCTTTGCTTGTCTCCATAGCCCAAATGCTTTGTCCGTCTGGTCTGAAACGTTCAGGGTGTATGGAGACTGGGTCAATGATGTGCCTTTTGAAGATTTGGTGAAACAATATGAATCTGTTCAAAAGTTAATAAAGTTTAAAGTTTTCCATTATATCCTATGGGAGAAAAATATATTGTATTTTCTGTGCGACAGTGACAGATTTGTCCATGAAAGCACCTGTTTCTGTCACAAATACCCTCTGTACTGTCATGCCACTGCCATCTTGCTTACAGTTAGTGGTGGAGAAAAACTGCTGTAGTTCAAATTTTAGTGCCACTTGGTAAACACTGACTCTTGCATTTACCTAATGGGGGCCAGAGGAACACAATGCTGCCATTAGTTTTGGAAAATAAGCACCAGAAATATGTTTTCCACAATTTGCCCCATCGTACTTTCACAAATTGTGAAAGAATGGTGTGACACTTTCACAAAATCCGCGAAAGTTTTGTACCGTTCTTTCACAAATTTGCTGAAAGTGTTTCAATTTGAAACGCTATTACTACCCCAAAAATAACCATTTTTTGCCCCCTCACTGCCACTACATGGTTTGGACTTTTGGGATGAAATCTGCAGGGTAGCAAGCCCTTGTATGACAGATGTGCCTTTTGGTGGGTTGGTGAAAACATTTACATTGGTTCCATGGTAACAGTATTCCAAATTTGTGAATTTTTCTCATAGGATAATATTATGGTGTCCGCCAAAACCAATTTCTTTGCCACCTCACTGCCACTACACAGTTTGGACTTTTAGGCTGAAATTTGCAGGGTAGCAAGCTCTTGCATCACAGATGTGCCTTTCACTGGTTTGGTGCAAAGATTTCTACTGGTTCCAGAGTTACTGCTCCCCAAAGTTGCAAATGTTCCCCTATGATAACATTCTGGCAGGCGTGCCACCTTTCTGTGCCTATATCTTGAAAATGGTTTGAGATACGGATTTCTCAATAAGTGCAGCTTAATACTAAGCATGCATGGAGGTGGCTAGGTCATGAATAGAACTGTGAAAAAATGTTTCTGCAGCTGCTATGATTACTGAGATATTGCCAAATAAGCATTGTGAGGGTTACTTGGAATGCCTCTAGGCTTGTGCTATGTGTCTGTACTTATGTGTAGGTTTGATGGCAGGGCCCAGAGGGACTACACTCCCACCTCTGCATACTATTTATGCTAAACTAGGAGCACTGGGCCCTCCTACACTATGCCTCTACACTCATGGGTGGGTAGGAGCGCAGGACCCAGAGGGCCCGTGCTCCTACCTATGGATATGATTATGCAAAACTAAAAGCACAGGTCCCTCCTGCACTATGTTTCTATACTTATAGGTATGTGGGAGCGCAGGGCCCAGGTGGCCCATGCTCCCACCCATGGATACCATCTTGCAGTAATGGGAGCACAGGGCCCTTATGTGCTATGTCACTACACTGATGGGTGGGTTGGAGCACAGGGCCCAGAGGGCCCATGCTCCCAAATATACATCCCATTATGCAAAACTGGAAGCACAGGCCCTTCTGCACTATGTGCCACCTATGGATACAATATCAGTAACATTTCACTTTCTCAAAAAGAATGGATCCAGAAACAAAATGATTTAATACCTTTATTGGACCAACACAGATGTAACAAAAAGAACAACGTGCTTTAGCTTTTTGGCCAACCCAGTCCTTCTTTGGAAGCTTAATGACAGTTATTTAGAAAATCCCATACTTTTAATACCCAGATCATGCAAAAAAAAAACAACAGAAAAAAATCCCACTGGTTTAAAATACTCATTTAAAAAATAACATAAGAAATACCAAAGAAGCTGAACAGTATCAGTTCAACTTCATCTGAAAGGGCCTAATGGTCAGATGTGCTTAGAACATAATAACAAGCAGGGAGTACACTGTAAACAAATTAAAATGACTTAGAGATTCTTCTGAGTAGGAAAAGAACATCTCTAGCAGAGAGCTGTATAACCCAATTATGAGTTTCCCAGTGTGTTTAAGAATGCAGTTCTTAAAAGCAAAACCCACTCGGATTAAAGACATGCTAAAATGTGACATAATTGTAAGTTAAAAGCAAGCCCCACCAAATAGAACTACAAAATGTAAATATACATGGCATACAAAGGGTTTAAAGTAAAGTTTACCTAAAGTGAGCAATAGTTTCACACTGTTTGGAATGTAAAATTTAGCTGGAAACATTACCCAACTATATGCTCAAACTGGTCATTATGCTCCATAAACCTTAAGGCCTTAAGTGTTGTAACAGGAGTTTATACATGATAATATAAATTGGCAGTATAAGAGCCAAACAAAAAGCTTCTTGGACCACCAAGAAGCTAAGACCATACAACCTGATATGTCTAGATTTCAATAAATTCTCAATGTATAATAAAACTACTTTGTGTACTGAAAATGTCTAAAAAATCTGAATAAGAAATCATAGTAATTAAATCCCCCCCCGGGAGGAAATTAACTAGTTGTAAGGAGGTATATACTGTATACACACACACACACACACACACACACACACACACAAGCACTCACACATGCACACACACATGCTCATATGCACACACACACACACACACACACAGTCCTAATGCACCATCATTCACATCAATTACTTCAGTAGTTACCCAAAGGAATTAAACTTGTCTTGAACCTCCAAGTAAAAGAGATCATGCATCTTAATATGTACAGAGTTCAAAAATGCAACACTATATAATCATCAGCGTTATGGACATGAGTTGGCTAAAAAATGCTGACCCTTATGAGTGTGTGTAACATAAGCTGTTGTAAGTGTTGCAGTTAAACTTCTTTATGTTAGCCATGTGTGTAACTGTGTTGTGAGTCTGGGTGTGCTATTATGATTCCGCATCCTACCTTGATATTTTCATACTATCAAGGGCATGACAAAAACCCTAACTGGTGCATTAATGACATTTTTTGCATTTAATTTACATACTTTTTTAATGGAAAAACATGCAATTATATAAGTATCCATATGTCACAGTGAGAGCCACACTCCCATCCCTCCACAGGTGCACATATGTACAGGTATCTAGCTGGTGAAACACAGGGGTCTCTGGCCCCTATGGTTCCACATTAAAGGTTACGAGCAGACGTAGCAAAATCACAACAAATAGTCATAACTGTGCCATCTTAAAATAATTTTAACCCCAAATGTTCAACATAACCTTCTTATCATCACCTCACCACATGTATCCAATATAGAAAACTTACAAATCCCTGTTGAAATATAATTCTGTGCAACTATAATGCCGTTGTGCGCTACAGTAGCAGAAAAACATTTGTGGCAGGATTTGAAACATTACAGGTGTAATATTCATGAGGTGGTGTGAAAAATGGTAATGTTGAAAATCAGAAGTGAAAACATAAGAAATTGGTGAAGTTACTAAGGTGCGTAGAAACTGCGCAACACACGTTCGTAACTTGGTAATTTGTTTGGAATTTTTTCACCAACTTATCAACTTGGTTTTTTGACACTTCCCCTCATGAACAGTTGCACTGTGATTTTGTTAATCAATCCCCCAATTTTATTTACTTACTATGCCTTTATTCTTCTTCTGGTAGCCAACCTCCTTCAGCCACCCTTTTGCTGCTGCAGTCGAGCCGGGAGTCACCTGCACACAGTGCCCCCTGGATTACCTCCCAGGGTGGAGCAATTGGAGCATCCCCCCGCAACCCCAATAGTGCTCTGTCACGGATGCGCCAGTGACCCCCTCATGTCTGCCACAGCCAGGAAGGCATCATGCTGCACACCAGAGGCATTTTTCCTGCTTTGTAAAGTTGAGGGTGTGTCACATTGAGTTCTGTAATGCAGCCACATCATCCATTGTAACATGCCCCCCTGAGGAGCAGCGCTCAGGTGATCTGGTAACGGTGCATACCGTAGTCACCCGGGAGTCTGTATCAGAGACATATACCCCCCGCTCCTTCTGCAGAGGTGAAGAGCATGCAATGGCAGCTCAGTTCACCCCTGCCCTCCCGGCAGCCCTCGAGCGTTCTGAGTCCATTCCCAAACCAAGATCACCCATGGTGCAATGGTAAATCCTTCCACTGCACCAGTGGGCTGGCGCATCCATGCCAAAAGCTAATTTTGCACAGGGACTGTGCCAATCTGTGGCACAGGTGCAGAAACACATTTCTGGCAGGATGTGAAGAATGACAGCTGTATTGTTCATGAGGAGGTGTTAAACAATGCCAATGTTAAAATTCAGGATTGAAAATATGAAAAATTGGCAAAATACGAGAATATGTAGAAACTGCACAATGCACACTTGTAACTTGGTCATTTTTTTGGAATTTTTTCACCGTATTTTCAAGATGGGCTTTTTGGGACATTCCTTCATGAACAGTGGCACTGTGATTTTGTTAATCCATCACAAAAGTTGATTTTGCACAGCGACCGAGCCATTATGCGCTACAGATGCGAAAACATATTTTGGGCAGGATTTGAAAATGACAGCTGTACTGTCCATAAGGAGGTGTGAAAAAATGGCAATGTTGGAAATCTGGAGTGAAAATATTAAAAAGTGGTGAAGTTACGAGTGTGCGTAGAACCTGAGCAATACACGCTTGTAATGCAGTCATTTTTTGGACTTTTTGCACCAAATTTTCAACATGGACTTTTTGGGACCTGACCTCATGAACTGTGGCACTGTCATCTCGTTAATCAGTCCTGAAAGGTGACTCCATGCAGCAACCGCGAAATCACCTTTCAGGTCCGATTAACGAGATGACAGTGACAGTGTTCATGAGGTAGGGTCCCAAGAACCCCATGTTGAATATTGGGTAAATAAATTTATAAAAATGGCTTAGATATCAACCCAAGTTGAAACTCCCATTGTGTGCCATTATACATTGCTTACCTTGATTCCTCAGTTGACAGTACAGCTTTGAAGAGTGCAGGCGTGTCCTGTAGACCCCGGAGCAGTCTTCGGCAGTTGAAATAGTTGCAATTCAATGCAGTTGCAATCAGTTTCAATTGCATTGGATTGCAGTCATAAAATAGTGGAGTTGAAATCCACTGCAGTTGACGGTTCCGTGACCTATCCTGGTTTGTTTCTGTGGTACACTGCAGTATGTTTTCTCTTTTTTTTCTTTTCTGCGGGTGGAGGGAGGGGGCCGTAAATATATAATGGTCCTCAACCGCTGGCAGCAAGCCTTACAGCCAGTAAAATGCACCCCTGGCTCCTGGATGTGAAGCATCCACCAATTAGGAGAGCGAGGAGGAGGAGCCAGGAGCTTGAGAGTGTCTGTGACTGGCTGCACATAGTCGTGGGGAGAGCGTGCCTAGATAGGAGAGGAGACTGTCGGGAGAGGGGACATATGAGTTGTTGTGTGGTCAATGGAGTGAGCAGTGTTTTTCTGCAGGGACAAAGTTTGGTGGTTTGGCCTTTAATTTAAAAATGTTAACTGTGTCCACTGTCTTGACGTGTCCGGTGTCCGGAGAGAGACTAATGTGTGGTTGTGTAGGTCCCAGTCAGTCCTACAGCAAAGCCAGGCAGCAATCGTGTGAAGGCAGTAAGTCAATGGTCTGGTCGTGGTCGGGATCAGCCCATGACCACATTGACCAGGCCTGTCAGGGGACTCTTACTAAGTCTCAGTCAGGTCTTCAGAGTCTGCAAGGAGAAGGAGTGGTAGGTGCACTAGTTCCACTGCGTGGTGTACCGGAATGGGAACGTGGGTCTGGGTTGGGGACCAACTGTGTGGGTTGGGAGGAGGGAGCACATAGCTCCAGAAAAACACTGGCACCACTACCGGATAGAGCTGCAGTGGCAGCCTGAGCCATGGAGTCACCTGCTGACACCGACCGAATCATCATCCGACACCTGACCAAACTGGCAACAGGCTACTACTGTGAGCAAGGTACTCTATGGGATGTGAATGTAAGGCCAGCCAGAGCTGGGCAGTGGGCAGTAGGAAGGAGGAGGAGGAGGATGGTCTCTCACAAACTACTCAGTCTGTCTGTGTGTCTGCTGCGTGCTGGACTGTCTTGTATGGCTGGTTGAGGGCTTGGGGGCTATGGGGCCCGGGGTGTTGAACTTGAAAAGCCAAGGCAATTGATCATCATTGATCTACTGCTGGTGGTCTGGCTGGGCTGTCTTTGACTGTGGTAGCATTGTGAGTAAGTCAGACTCCCCACGAGGTCATGGAGCAGGCCAGGCGCAGGTGATCGGTTGGTGAGTTCCTGGACCCATAGAAGGCCAGAGCGTGGAGTATGGTCGTTCAGGTCCAAAGGACAAAATGTTTGGTGTTTGCCACTGTAGGAATCAGAAAGACTAAATAGTAATGTCCTTACAGCAAGATGAATAAAATTTTAAAAAACACATTAGCATAAATGCTAAAAGCCAAAACAAGTTCAGAAACTGTGTCAGAAAATGTTTTTTTATATATGCGTGAGTATTTTTTAGCTTTAAATTTAAACTATGGATACATCTCAGTTCTGGTATACCATACAAGAAGTATTTCTAGGGGTCCTCCCTTAAACTGTTTTTAGTCTCATAGATTCTACTACTACTAGTAAACTAACATATATTGATGGTTAGCTCTGTTTGCAAAGGGTACCTTCTAGCTTCTGTGGAGTGTTTAAGAGGCCCTACCTATACTGTATTTTAGACTCACAGTTCTTTTTCTAAGTAACTAGTATTACTGCTGCTTATTTTTCTATACCGTGTACTGTTTTACTGCCCTGCTTCAACCTGTTACTTTCAGGGGCTCAGTATATTTTGTTGTTGTTTTGACTGGTTAGTGTGCTTTAGTGGGTCCCCACTGTGTGTAGATTTGTTTCACTGCACTTTGCATTTGCATTTTAAAGAGCAGCCAGCTTCTTAGCTGCTGCTAACTAGTTGCTGCTCCCTCCAATATATGCAATACCTCACCTGCCCCAGAGTTGAGGGGTATAAATAATTCTTTTTTGTTGCTGCCCATTTATGAAGTTATAATGCTGCTAAATCCCAAATGCTAAAAACAGAGCTGCTTCCTGACCTTAACCCACCAACACGCCCCCACATAGGCACATGCAGCCCCGTTTTGTGATGTCAGAAGGCGAAGGCTGTGTGTGGGTGTACCCCATTGATTTCAAGGGGGGGGGGTTCCATACATTTTATTAACTTTCATAGTTGAAATTTTAATTAAAAAAAGATACTAAGTTAAAAAAGTATGACAAACTACAACATAATAAAATTCAATGACGGTGAAAGTTGAAAAAAATTGGTTGGATTTTCTTCAGTTAGTTGAAGTCCGAAATTTCAAACTAGTTGAAAAAATCAATCATGATTTGTAGTAAGTCAGTCATAATTGTTTTTTCAACTGACTCCACGGTCTAGTGTCTCGGTCCAGAGAAAATGGGTGCTCCTGACCTCTGGAGGTAAGTATGGGTAAGGGGGATGTGGGAAGGTGGGTGCTTAGTGGGAAGGTGGGGATGGGGGAAGGGGGGACTGAGGAAACGACAATGGACCGTTTTCTTATTTATAGGTCATAAAAAGGAAAAGACATTGAAGACGGTTTTCTTTCATTAAAGGGGGACCAAGGAATGAGGGTGGAGGGTGGTACTGCACAGAGGGAGGGAGTGGTAGGGGTTTATATATGTATAAGAAAGGTGGACTGGCCTACAAGGGTGGCAGGTGGGACTGCATAGAGGGAGGGAGGGAGAGGAAGGGTAATTTTTTTACATGGACCGGGGAATAAGGGTGGTTGGTGGGACTGCACAGAGGGAGGGAGAAGGAGGGTAATTGTTTTACATGGATCAGGGAAAGAAGGTGGTGGGTGGGATTGCAGAGAGGGAGGGAGCGGGAAGGATTTATATATGTATAAGAAGGGGATACTGGTCTACAAGGGTGGCAGGTGGGACTGCACAGAGGGAGGGAAAGAGAGGGTAAATTTTTAACATAGACCAGGAAAACGAGGGTGGCAGGTGGGATTGCACAGAGGGAGTGGGAGGGATTTATGTATGTACAGTATAAGAAAGAGGAACTGGGCTACATGGGTGGTGGGTGGGACTGCACGGAGGGAGAGGGAGGGTAATTTATTTACATGGACCGGTGACCAGGGAACAAGGATGGTGGGTGGGAGTGCACAGAGGGAGGGAGCTGGAGGGAATTATATATATGTATAAGAAATGGGGACAGGGATACAAGGGTGGTAGATGGGACTGCACAGAGGGAAGGAGAGGGAGGGAGGGTATTTTTGTTACCTGGACCAGGGAACTAGGGTGGCAAGTGGAACTGCACAAAGGGAGGGAGCAGGAGGGACTTATATATGTATAAGAAATGGAGACTGGACTGTAAGTGTGGCAGATGGGACCACACAGAGGGAAGGAGAGGGAAAGGGAGGGTAATTTTTTTACATGGACCAGGGGCCGGGGAATGAGGATGGTGGGTGGGACTGCACAGAGGGAGGGAGAGGGAGGGTAATTTATTTACATGGACTGGGGACCAGGAAACAAGGGTGGTGGGTGGGACTGAACAGAGGGAGGGAGCAGGAGGGATTTATATATGTAAAAGAAAGGGGGACCGGGCTGCAAGGGTGGTGGGTGGGACTGCACAGAGGGAGGGAGCAGGAGGGATTTATATATGTAAAAGAAAGGGGGACCGGGCTGCAAGGGTGGTGGGTGGGACTGAACAGAGGGAGGGAGCAGGAGGATTTATATGCAAAAGAAAGGGGACTGGGGCTGCAAGGATGGTGGGTGACTGCACAGAGGGAGGGAGAGGGAGGTAATTTATTTACATGGACTGGGGACCAGGAAACAAGGGTGGTGGGTGGGACTGAACAGAGGGAGGGAGCAGGAGGGATTTATATATGTAAAAGAAAGGGGGACCGGGCTGCAAGGGTGGTGGGTGGGACTGCACAGAGGGAGGGAGCAGGAGGGATTTATATATGTAAAAGAAAGGGGGACCGGGCTGCAAGGGTGGTGGGTGGGACTGAACAGAGGGAGGGAGCAGGAGGGATTTATATGTAAAAGAAAGGGGGACTGGGCTGCAAGGATGGTGGGTGGGACTGCACAGAGGGAGGGAGCAGGAGGGATTTATATATGTATAAGAAATGGAGACTGGGCTACAAGGGTGGTGGATGGGACTGCACAGAGGGAAGGAGGGGGAAGGTAATTTTTTTAAATGGACCAGGGAATGGGGAATGAGTGTGGTGGGTGGGACTGCACAGAGGGAGGGAGAGGAAGGGTAATTTATTTACATGGACCAGGGACCGAAGAGTAAGGATGGTGGGTGGGATTGCACAGAGGGAGGGAACGGGAAGGATTTATTTGTAAGAAAGGTGTACTGGGGAATGAGGGTGGTGGGTGGGACTGCACAGAGGGAGGATGAGGGAGAGTAATTGTTTTGCATGGACCAGGGAAAGAGGAACAAGGGTGGCGGGGTGGGACTGCTCAGAGGGAGGAAGCAGGAGAGTTTAATGTGAAATGAGAGGGGTATGAGTATGAGGGTGGTGTGTAGGACTACTCAGAGGGAGGGAGTGGGAGGTGTTTTTGTGAAATGACAAGGGTACGGGGTACAAGGGTGGCAGGTGGGACTGCTCAGAGGGAGGTAGTAGGAGGGGCCTTTGTTAAATGACAGGGTACAGGGTATGAGGGTAGTTGATGGGAATGCTTAGAGGGAGGGAGAAGGAGGATTTTTTGTTAAATGACAGTAACGGAGTACGAGGGTGGCAGGTGGGACTGCCTCAGAGGAGAATTGGGTTCTTTTTAAATGACAGCACTGGGGGGGACAAGCATTCTATGGGGGGTCATTTGGCCCATTTGTCTCCACTTTAATGTTGCCATACATGGCATTTCAATGCAGGATTCTGCATCTAACATGACAGTTTGATGCAGGATTCTGCATCAAAAAACCTGGAATCCTGCATTGTGCCTGACATATATTTTTTCCCATAGGAAATAATGGGAAATACCCAATTTAATAACTTTGGAACAGATTAATATTTTTACACCAAATCTTCAAAAGACACATCTGTGAGGCCAAGGCTTTCCACCCTGAAAATTTCAGCCACTAAATGTAACCTGTTTTTGAGATACAGGTGAACAAAAAAAACAGCCAAAATAGCAAAACTCTGTTTTTTCAACACTCTGTATCGCAAAAGCTACACAAGAGATTGACACAAATTTGACACATCAACCGAACTTCCCCTACCCACAAAGTGTGCCAAATTTCATGCAAATCCATTGAATGGTTCCAAAGTTATTAAAGTGAAAAGTTTGAGGTTTAACATTAAACACCCCTATCAACCCTAACTATACTGGCACTACCATGCCAGTATAATATAGATATGAATATAGATAGATAGATAGATAAACAGACAGACAGACAGACAGACAGACAGACAGACAGACAGACAGACAGACAGATAGATAGATAGATAGATAGATAGATAGATAGATAGAACAAAGAGAGAAAGAAAGAAGTGGCTTGGATGGAATTTGAACCCAAGCCAATCAGTATGCCATTTTGCTGCACTACCAGCTGCACCACCAAGGCAATTGAAAGCCCAGAAGCCTGGAAGTATCTTACTCTTTCTCAAATGCACAACCTGCTAGTTCTGCACAGACTAATTACATTCTTATTCTCCAGGTCATAGCAGCACTGAGTGTTACTGACATGTCACTGTGCTGCGTCCATCACTACAGCATTTGTGTTCATCACTGCCGCACTTCATCAATCCTGCCAGAGATGTAGATCACACTTGTTGCAAAATTTTATTACAAAGTGTTGCATACACTTAAGGGGATCTGCTCTGCATTATACTGTAGAACTCTGGGGCCCGATTCTCAGTCACAATTCTCTGCTGAGAAGTGAGTGCAACGACCACTTTATGACACAGTTCTACCTTGCACCCCTCTGTGATGTACATAAAAAGGGTCACAAGTACTTACTGCAGCTGTGCTATCACATAGGTCAATGTGCTTGCACAGGTAATAGAGTGGAGTGAACCCCCAGTAATGAGGGTGTTAGTAAGTATGGAGGCGCTGTGCTATGTACTGCAGCTCCCTTGCACAAGAAGCAGCGACCGCATGGGCTGAACTACTGCTTAAAGCAGTTCTGCAAGGGGTTGCTGCTTTGAGAGTCAGATCATTCATTGGCAGGTGAAAAGTTAGGCAGTACACAGCATGCCAAAAAACATTCTTGCATGGAAACAGGACTAGGGAGGAGGGGGATCAAGTGGACAAATTTCAGCAAAAGGGAATGAAGTCATGCCAAGCACATAAACTGGTGCTCTCTCAGGGTGGTCCAACCACACGATCCAGCACAGTAAAAGGGAGCCCTTTAGAAGAAAGTATCCAGTGCAGATCACACAAGAGATTTGTTGATATAAATTTATGCTTTCATTTTATTAATACAGAAACAGCAGCAGTTATTCCATATGTGCAAACAGTGCAAAATAGTGCTGATCAAGTTGGAAGTTATACCATAACTGGAGATGTATCATTCACAGGAGCCTCCCTGGTACAAGCCTGTCTGCCCCAAGGCTTCAAGGATGCTCTGTCTCTTCATCAGGGAGCAGTCTTTAAGGTAAAGGGCAGTCTGGGAGGTGGTGATGACATTGGTGGTAGCACAGTGGCACAATGTGCCCAGGGCTTGGGCCATAGCATGGCATCATGCACCTGTTGCCGTGCCATAGGGCTGACCCCAACAGCTACTACAAATCCAGAATTCTAGTGGTCACACAGCCACTGACATCTGGAACTGCAATCTGATTAAGTCTATGTAGTGCTGCTGTTGCAGGGGACAGTCCACCCCCTGTAGACAGTGGCTCCCATTTGTGCATAGCAGTTTTGGTGGGTGGCAGTATGGGAAGATCAGTGTACCCCAAATAGCACCACCCACCACTGTGACTGAGAATGGGGCCCCTGTATTATGGGTGCTGAGTACAGTATAGTTGATTATAAAATGGGTTTGAAAAATTCAATAATCTGACTGGGCAAGAAGAACCATCTAATAATAACTGGTTATTTTGGTTTCATTTGATAATAGCGACCGCAGAATAGCGTGGAGCAAATGAGCAAAAGCACTACAGCACCAACAATAACAGCCCACTAAAGAAACAGCAAGCATAAAACAGCAACTCCACAACCACCCCCTCCCCCCACCACCACCACCAAAGTAAAACACACCCAGTACGCAGATCACTCCAGTATACATTCACATCTGAAACTGGCAGTTATAAACAACAAAAGAAGCGATTTCCCCTTCTGGTTCTAGAGAAACTCAGCAGCCATGTCCACACACCAGACTCCACAACACCGAACCCACACATCATGCCCCTCTTATAGCACCCACTAATGCCTAACACAATACACCTGCAACACAGAAAGAAAAAACTCTGGTAACAGTCAGTTTCAAAATAAAAAATGCACAGTGCTTAACAACGCTGCACATACACACTCACTCATATACAGGCACACACTATGCACACATGCCAGCACCTGGAATCAAACCCTACCTACTCCAGCCTACCTGACTCACAACCTGCCCACCTAACAACCAGCCTAACCCACAATGCCACAACAATACCATGGCTGCAGCAGGTCAGGAAGCAGCAGGTCAGGCTGCAGCAGGTCAGAAAGCAGCAGGTCAGGAAGCAGCAGGTCAGAAAGCAGCAGGTCAGAAAGCAACAGGTCAGAAAGCAGTAGATCAGGAAGCAGCAGGTCAGAAAGCAGCAGGTCAGGAAGCAGCAGGTCAGAAAGCAGCAGGTCAGGAAGCAGCAGGTCAGAAAGCAGCCTACATACAACGAGCCATATCCAGCCACCATACAACAGCATTACACTAAATCTTTTTATTTTATGTGGGGGGTTTTGCCCCCCGAACCCCTCTATCTTTAATTAACTAACTCTGAGATGGCACTATATTTCAAATGGTGTGCAATACCAGACAGCACACAGTCGCCATTATTACTGTCACTATTTAGTGCATGTCACCCTTTTCAAAGTCGCTCAATTTGAGTTGCTCAAATTACTTTGTCCATATCACAGGATACTGTTATGTTACAACAACAGGACAGATGATCTTATGTAACTGATTTTTCTTTAACTTAATTGATTTTGTAACCTTCCTAGACTATTTTGTAAGTTCGGTAAGACCCCCTTAGGAGTCCGGTAATGCACGAATATATGGACCAATTGATGGCTAAAGCTTCTCTTACTATATTTTAATGTACAAATGGATCTTTGTTGTGTTTCAGTTATTTATTGCTTATTTTTATAAGGCAATATTGTGATGCATGGCTGCAACTGCTGCATTATACTGCAAAGTCAGAGCAGATGAATGAGCACCAGGATACAAGGCAGCAGTGCTGTTCATAACAATTAGGAATCAAAGAACAAAAAAGCAGCACCCATTACAGAGAGACCATCAGTCAAGACTCAGTATGTGTAAACAAACTGGTCTTTTATTCCATAGTGTTGCACAAATAGGCAGCAACAGTTAGAAATCAGACATGGCACTAACGTTTCTCCAGGCCCCTGTCAGGCTTCCTCACAATGATCTACCATAAAGTGCAAAGTGCTCATTATTTATAGTGCAAAAGGTGTGTTTAAAATTCAGTGCAGCCAATCAAAGGTCTATATCAGGAAATTACATCTTAAAGGTACAATATTCATTATACAATTCATTGCCATACAGACAATTTATCTCAGCACACTAATACAATACTAAAAAAACTTGGACTATAGCTAGGAGTATTCTAATGAATATCAAAGAGTATAAAGTAATAATTGCACAAGTTTTTCATTTTAAAATTTTTTACTCTGTTTTTTACCTCGGTCCAGGTGGGACACGAACCTCCTAACTAGTCCAGGCACACAAACTTTATGCAAATCCAAGAAATCTTTCAACACACCATATTAACATTTAACATTTTTTAAGGAAAGCAGCCAAATCTATATTGTCATTTAAACCTTTCGCTTTTCAGGCTCCCAGAAGGCCATGCTCTTCTCTCTAGTCTTTTATAATGACTTTAAGTAAAAATGCTTTCTAATGAAGTTAAAAAAGACTACATTTTATAAAAAATATTTTAAGGCGTTAACATTTGTATTTTCTTTTTTTTATACTCTTTATTGTTTGGTTTTTTTTTTCAAAATATATTTATATTACATACTTTATGTTTAACATATTGTTACATCTAAGTTCCAGTAACTCATATTACATTTATTTCAAGCTTATCCCCCACATTGAACCATGGGCTTTAGCCCTCCCATTAAAGTTTTCATATAAAGATTAATCAGTAATGCTGAATATATCAAAGTAGAAACACAAATAACAATAACTAATCCAATTCCTAGTGAGAGAAACTTACTGTTGATCCAAAATAAAGAAAAATTCTAAAATATTTGGCAGCAAAATCTATCAGAATACCATAATTGTGGTCCATTATTTTGTTATGAAAACAATTATCCATTCAAAAACTAAGCCACTGGAATTTCATTATTTATATTTCCATTATTTCACCCTGCCATTATTATAAATATTTTATAAGTCCACCTTTTCCACAGTAGCTAACCAGTCCTTATCTGAATTTGTAAGTATAACCGATACATCAGGATCATAGGTAGTAGAATAGTGGTTCCTGAGAAAATCAACTAACTGGTCCACCTTGAAGAAAATAATTACTTCTGCTTGGTTTGGATGGTGTAATCATGAAATATGAAAAATATGTCGTTTTGGTATTCCAAACTTCCTTTAATGTTTACCAACTTAGAGAGGAAATCTCTGTCTTTCTAATTACTATGCTTTTTGGGTCCTTTGCCAACCATTGGAATCTGCTCTGGTCACGTACCCCTCCTTGCCTCCACCTCCGGATATGCCTGCACTCATCCTGTTATCCCTGGCTCACCCCTCCCAGAGAGTGGGGTCACGGCACTGACCCTCATATTGGGCCGTGCTACAAATATCTGGTCAGGAAGCTGGCTCCTGGAGGCTGATCAAAGCATCAGGGGCAAAGCTTCATTTAAACAGCCAGGCACAGGTTGCTATTTTCTCCCCTGTGAACAGATGCAGGGATGTGCAACGACGACCGGCGTCTGACCTGCCCCTAAGTTCAATTTGGCATCAATGCTGTGGTGAACCAAGCCTCTGCTAGGTGTCACCGTGTCACCAAGTACCCAGACCCCCCTCCCTCCAGAGAAGGAGAGCAGTCCTATGGATGCTTGATCCTTCTCCCCCAGCCAGCCCTCTGACAACCCAGCTCCATTCCCAAACCCGGGCCACCAGTGCCACAAGTGGAAATCCAACTGCTACGCCAGTGGGCCGGCAGAAAATCTCTGTCTGATACCTGATTCCAAAGTTACCTTGGCCATTATGGTAGGTTTATTTGTAGTTGCAGATGAGTTCTGTTTTTTTTTTTTTTTTTTTCATTAATTCTAAACACTTTAACAAGCAGTGGGGTATTATCCTTGTGGAAGTCTGGTAGTTTTTAATACTTCTTTCACAAGATCTCTTATTGTGGTGAAATCTTGATCCAAAGTGTCAGGGAGGCCAACAATTTGTAGGTTTCAATCACTTAATTGATTTTTTTTTTTTGTGTTCTCTTTTTTTTTTTTTGGAGATTATTATTTTCTTTAATAACGCCTTGCATAATTGCCTCCACCCTCAGGACTTTATCTTCAACCTTTTCCATTTTGGCAGAGAATTCTTCATCTTGCTTTTCTCTCAAAACCTTCCTTTTCTTCATTTGATTTTTGCCCAAGCTGTAAAAACCATGTTTTCTTTGGGAAGACTTTGAAACTTCTATCATACCTATCAATCCAGTCCACAATTTTATCCACAGCCTGACCCAGTAAATTCAAAGAGTACTCCTTTGCTATAGAAAAACCAGGAGAAAATCCACAGGTTTGTTCTTCATTTGAAGAAGATTGGATTATTGGTGGTTGAGATGCTGTGGAGTTTAAATTCACTGGTGAAGTTCTGGCGAAGTCACCCACTCCATCTCTGCGGAGCAATTCATGAATTTTTGCAATTAGCTTCAAAATTCGCCTATGTAACTTCTCCTGGAATTTTGCTCATGAAATGCGGAATTTCACTCATGAATGGTGCAGTTTCACCTGCTGACAGAATTTCAGCTACAAACTGAAACATTACGCTGTTCGAGATGAAATTCCGCTGTTTGCGGGTAAAATGCTGTCATTTGTAGGTAAAGTTTCGCACTTCATGGGTGGATAATCACACTTCACAGATGGATCTGCACTCTATGAATTGTGCAAAATTCGAGGACTAATTCATGGAGTAAATTTTGCTAACTTCACCCATCTCTAGTTTGTAGTTGTTAAGGATTCAGGAACAATTACATCGGGGCACACTCTCATTGATATTCCGGTGAGAAGGCTCACTCAAGCCATTTAAAACACTTACAATGTATTTCAGATTAGTTGCATGGGAATTGATGATCCTGCCTGTGGAGTGGTTGGCAGCAAAGGGCTTCCATGGATGTTGCCACTCTCCGGGCTCATAGAAGCAGGACAGAGTCATTGATCCCATGACATGGACCTCAGCAGCAGAAGCTACTCATCCAACTCTTCCTGTGGTCAGTCATTTTCAAGAATTTGAAAGAAAATCTGTGAAATCATCTTTTTAAAGTAGAAAGATACCGAGGTCACTGTAGAACTTAGCACTGAGGTTGCTCACAGAACCATCATCTTTTTTACCTCCCTCAACATTTGTTTTTCAAGCTCATGGTAAATAAGAATACTGTAGGTAGATCACACACAAGCTTAAGGGAATATATTTTGCCCTCTCAAGAAGCAAAATAGATTTTTTTCTATAATGGTTAAGTACTATTTTAATTACAGTATGAAAACCCAAATAGGATTATACTGTGGAAATACTCAAATCTATTAAGCTGTTTAAGAATCACTCCACCCTGCTTAAGCAAGGCACATACTGCAATTTAGGTGGTGAAGCAATTATACATGCTATGACTTCTACCTATGTGTCTTGAGAAATTAATGTTTCACAGGGTTCAGTATAAAAACAGTCGATGGAAATTGGTTACATTATGTGTAAAGCTAGCATAAACTGTTTACCAAAGTCAGTGAGGCAGTGTGGTCTGGTGGTTAGAGCACTGGCTTAGGAACCAAGAGATTATAGGTTCAGACAACTACAGTGAAATTCCCACTGTGTGAACTTGGTCACGCTTCTTAACCTCCCAGTGTGCCAGTTGACTCAGCTGCAGAAACTGCTTAAAGCAAGACCTTACTGGAAATGAGATGTTGCATTTTAACTAGGCAATCCTGGGCACATAAGTGAAAAAAAAAAGCAAACACAAATCTTTAAACTTCTTTGTCAAGAGAAGTACTGTGTCTCATTCACATAACAAGCACACTGTGTGTCATACAACATTCTAGCAGCAGCACTTTATTGTACTACAGTACTTTATAAAATGGCAGGGTAAAATTGTGTAATCTGATTGGCTCTTATTTATGTGTAAACTATGGTTTACACAAGGTTATAAAAAAGGACTGCTCAGCAGTGAAGCGTCTGCAACACAAATCAATGGGCATTTGGAACACAGGCATTACAGTTAGCCCTCTTGCCAGAACTGATCTTCCACCACAAACATGGCTGCTACCTTTACACTGGATGAAAAACTTCAACAGGGCCCTCAAAATAAAACTACCTTAAATGTAAAATTAAACAAACAAATTAAATGCTGTTTCCCTGATTTTCACTCACTTCTTACATAAAATAAACAAATTAGAAACAATAAGTATTGTTTATAGTTTCCACTACAACTGCTTCTTTGCTGTCAGTGAAAAATCCCCCTTTTATCTTTAACTGCATATCAGGGAACTCTCTTCTTCTTGCTCTGACAGTGAAGCATCTGAGTCTCTGGCTACAACAAATGCCTCTGTTGTCTGTGTGTACAGTGTGTTGAGAAAGAAACATTCTGCCAGTGGAACTGAGCAGAATTTTGAATGCATGTATTCCATGGTAAACATTCCATGATAAACATTCCATATTTTGAATATGGAGAACAACAGAGAAAAGAAAACAGGAAGAAAGTAGGCAATGATACTATGACATCATCAATTACAACACTTGCAGTGGGCGGAAGGACTGTTTTATCACAAATGCACACAAATAAATCTATTTTTTCTACACATAAACATGCTTTTCCCAATAATCAAAAGTAAAAAAAAAAGAAGTACATTTTATAAGCGCAATAAGGCACTCAGGGGTGTGTATAAACCATAGTTTACACACACCCTTTGTGCCTCATTGCTTACTTGATAATATATTCCAACCTTGCATACTGTATTTCAACAATTAATACTTCATGTACTTGTATCAACAGTGATTTTTTAATTTGTTTTATTTCTAATCTGTCATCCTTTGCTTGCATGTCACAAATACTGTAAATTTATTTTCTACACTAAATGACATTGACATGTTCCACTACTTAACAATTTTAGATGTGTATCCTCTGCAAGGTGTTTGAAAGATAATGGTTTCTTTTTAGGACACAGATGGTATTTCCTATCCCTGTGTTATAAAGAGACTCAGAGGAATCTGTTATACAAGGCAATTATAAATCACCCACAAGGACTTCGCCAACTAGCACTAAGACTTACTTCTATGTAAGTACCTCTGATAACCACAAGGGGTTCTTCACACTCTAGTCTAAAAAGGGGACTGTTCCACTTTTTCAAGGGGGGGGGCTTTTTCAGAATTTTTTTTTATGTCTTTAACAAACTGAATGATTTATACAAAAAAAATACTAGAAAGCAGAGGTGTCTCTAGATCCTTCAAGAGTACAGCCTCTTGAATCCTGAGGGTATCAGAACCTGTTCTCATCCAAATGACACACAAGGTAATATACAGTACCTGGAGATTGCAGGGATGGCTTGCCCCTCTATACTGGAGAAAGCAGAGGATTGTGGTTATCAGAGTCAAATCAGAATAGAGGGAGGTTACTTGTGGAGTGCCACAAGTATTGGTCCTGGGTCCAGTCCTTTTCAATATGTTCACTAGCAACATGGAAGAATGAATTTAGGGCAAGATTTGTCTATTTTCAGATGACACTAAGCTCTGTGGAAAGGTATACAGGGAGGAAGGGGTTAGGGAGATGCAGAGAGACTTGCAATGGCTACAGTGGCAGTCTAAAGGGAGGTGGTGGGGGCAATTAGGGAATGAAGGATTGCTTTCAGAACATATAAGAAGACCCAGAGGAGGGAGAACAGGGAGATTTATAGAGAGAAGCTGAGGGTGGCAGGACAAACAAGCATTTGTCAATGCCGAATGTTGTCTTGCTGGCATTGGCATTGGTAGTGCAGGAGTTAGAAAGATGCATAATAGGAATGTCAGTGAAGTAGTAAACTGTTATCAACCCCACCCCACCCTGCAGAGACTGACAGACATTGGGGTGTGCCTTTAGGTCATCAGCCATAACGCTCATGTCATTTCACCTCACCCTACCCTGCAGACGCCGACAAGTGTTGTGGTGTGCCTTGGGGTCTTTGGGCCTTACACTCACCCATTCCATAAGAGAATATGCTGAGATAGGTGCAGTACAGGAGAATGTGGTGAACTTTGGGGCCAAAGAGTCCAAGGCACACCTTGATGCCTGTCACTGGCTGCAGGTTGGGGGTGGAGGTGGAAAGGCATGAGCATTACTGTCGACAGTCCCAAGTCACACCCCTGACGCCTGTCAGTCTCTACAAGGTGGGGTGTTATGGTTGGAAACCCTAGCACCTGGGCACTTGTTGATATTTTCACTCCAAATTTTCAACATGGGTTTTTTGTAACTCCAGCTCATGAACAGTGGCTCTAGCAGTTCTTTAGACGAAAGGTGATTTTGAACAGCGACTGTGCCATTTGGCACCACAGGTGCGAAAACACATTTTGGGCAAGATGTGAAAAATGACAGCTGTACTGTTCATGAGGAGGTGTAAAAAAATGGCACTGTTGTAAATCTGGAGTGAAAATATAAAAAATTGGTGAAGTCACGAGTGTGAGTAGAAACTGCTCAACGCATGCTCGTAACACAATTATTTTGGGGATTGTTTTAACCAAATTTTCAACATAGGCATCTTGGGACCTCTGCTCATGAACAGTGTCACTGTGATTTTGTTAATCTGTCCTGAACATAGATTTCCCACAGCGACTGCGCCATTGTGTGCCACATGTGCAAAAACACATTTCAGGCAGGATGTGAAAAATGACAGCTGTACTGTTCATAAGGAGGTGTGAAAAAGTGGCAATGTTGAAAATCTCGTAACACAGTGATTTTTGGAATTTTTTCACCAAATTTTCAAGATAGGCTTTTTGGGACCCCACCTCATGAACAGTGGCACTCTTGTTTCATTAATCGGTCCCAAAAAGTGATTCCACGCAGTGACCACGAAATTACCTTTCAGGACCAAATAACAAGATGACAGTGCATGTGTCCGTGAGGGGGAGTCCCAAGAACCCCATGTTGAAAATTTGGAGCCAAAATTTGAAAACATGGCTGAGATATTCACCTAAGTTGAACCCCCCCCCCATTTATGTAATTATACAGCTTACTGGCATTTCTTCAGTTCGCGGTCAGCTTTGAAGAGTGCAGAAGTGTTCCTGCTCCACAAAGATCACAGCGCAAACCTCTGGAGGTAAGTATGGGGTGAGGGGGCTGTGGAGAGGTGGGTGAGAGGGTGGGTGCGGGTTGGGAGAGGGGAGGCACATGGACAATGGACTGTTTTCTTTTTTTCAGGTAAAAAAATTGACAGTGCACTGTGGGACAGTTTTCTTTCTTTACGGTGAACCAAAAAAAAATGTTGGGCACACTGGGGTGGGCTCCCAGTGTGCCACACAATGGGGGTGGGGTGGGGCCCAGAGGCAGGAACATGCTGACGTGGTCAGCTTACTGTGAGCAGCAGCACACTGGGGTGAGCTCCCAATGTACCACTCAATGTTGGGGGGGGGCCGGACATGCCAACATGAGGATTACACCCCCAATATTGGCTTCCCTTGGGGATTGTGTGGCAGCGGCTTCACAGCCATGTTTATTGAAATGTTTCACCAGGAAAGGCATGTCAGGAGGCATGTCATCTGTGCTGATGCATGATGAGCTTGTCTCTGATTGCAGCAGCACTTTTCTTACAAGTTGTGTCCACTTTATATATTCTTGTGTCAGCGCTAGCATGCTGGCTTATGGAGGAATGAGGGACGCACCTACTAGAGTGTGCCCTGCATTCACTAACTCTGACATACCTCTGAAATGTGCTACTAGCACAAGATGTTGCTTGCACATGCGCGCAAGCCAACATAAAAATTAGGAGAGCAAAAGCGGATGCAGAAGAGAGAATTGCTAGGCAAACTAAAAGAGGAGATAAAACATTTTTAGGTACGTGGGGGGAAAAGATGAAGGCAAGGTAGGGGATAGTGAGGATGAGGGTAGGGGGGAGCACTGGTGGAGGAAGACTTTGAGAAGGCAGAGGTGCTGAATAGCTACTTTTGCTCTGTCTTTACGGTGAAAGGGGAAGGGAAGGAACCTGAGTTAAAGACGAGAGGAGGGGGGGTGGCAAAGGAATGGATCCCAACCCATTCAGTAAGGACAGGATAAAAGAAGAACTAGGAAGGTTGGAGGTAGACAAGGCAATGGGTCTGGACTGCTTGCACCCTAGGGTACTCTGGGAACTGAGGGAGGAGCTGGCGGCACCTCTGGTGAGACTGTTTAGCTTATCCCTAGGTACAGGATGGGTTCCAAGTGACTGGAAGAAGACAGATTTGGTGCCTCTGCATAAGGGAGGCAGCAGGGAGGAGACAGAAAACTGTCACCTGGTCAGCCTCACCTCAGTGGTGGGGAAGGTAATGGAGGTGCTATTAAAGGAAAGCGTGATGAACTACCTGACAGACAATGGCCTACTGGACAATAGGCAACATGGCTTCATAACTAGGAAGTCATGTCAGACAAACCTAATAGACGTTCTTTATTTAGGTGACAAAGGTGGTTGATCAGGGAGGGGCGTGGGTGTGGTCTAGGTAGACTTCAGGAATGCCTTCTACTCTGTCCCTCACACAAGACTGGTAAATAAGCTGGAAAGCATAGGGGTGGGACAGAAAATAACTAAGTGGGTAGAAAACTGGTTGATGGACAGAAGCCAGAGGGTGGTGGTTAATGGGGTACATTCCAGGGGAGATGGGGGTGATGAGTGGGGTGCTCCAGGCCAGGGGTCGGTACTGGGACCACTCCTTTTTAATATCTATATCAGTGATAGAAGATGGGCTGGATGGGAGGATGTGTCTATTTGCAGATGATACGAACATCTGCAATAGGGTGGCCTCTCCCGATCTGGACTGTGCTCTAGGGAGGGGGGAAGCTCCCTTCCTGGCCCTGCCACGGGGTCAAGCCGTGGGGCTCTTGGGGACAGTTGGCAGCAGGTGAGGGGTGGGCGGTGCAGGCAGGCAATTCAGGGCTGAGTCCTTGCCTGGGAGCAAAAAAAAGTGCAAGATGTTGCACATGGGGAACAAGAACCCCGGGACAGAGTACTGGATGGAGAGGGGGGTAAAGCTGGAGACAAACACAATCTCTGAGGAAAGAGACTTAAGGGGTCATCATCAGTGACTTAATTAGTCAAGCCAATGTAACAATATCTACAGTAAGGCAAACAGGATGCTGGGATGTATAGGAAGGGATAGTGACAGCAGAAGGAAACTTAGAGGAATTGCTACAGTACCTCTCTATAGATCACTGCTGAGGTCCCACCTGAAGTACTGTGACCAGTTCTGGAGTCCTTACCTAAGGAAAGATAAGGACAGGCTGGAGATGGTGCAACATGCAGGTAAACTACAAGGAACTATTTAGCATTAGAAGGGGATCAAGAACACAGGGGCACAACTGGAAACTGATGGGGGGATTCAAGAAGTAAGTGAGAAACTTTTGTTTTACAGAAAGTGTGGTGGAACTATGGAACAATGTATCAGCTTATGTGGTGGGTGCCAGAACTATCAATGGTTTCAAACATGACTGGAACAGAGTGAAGGGCTTTGTGATTTATCAGAGTGGTAGTGGTAGGCTGGGGAGTATGGGGTGAACAGTGTGAGTTAGAACCCTGTATGGACATCCCAGATGGACACTAGTTCCCGAGTTTGTTAGGGTTTTATTGACAGACTGGAAGATCCAATGGTTTTTTTCTGCCACCATTGTCTATGTTTCTATGCATTTATATTTTAAAAATAGACAGAGTAGAAAGAATTCTATATGTGGGTATGTATAGTGCAGAAGATATTCAGCATTTTGCTTTTTGAATTGCACTAAATGCCCATCTTAGGGTTCTGATCAGCCTTACATGCCATTGTGGGTAGCCCATGCCCTCTCTGTACAGTATATGTCTGGTTTAAGTAATATACCATGGCAGATTATGGATGATGCTGGGATTTATCCACGCCTGGTGTGGTTCAGCCATGAGGCCACAGGGGGAGTGAGTAAACCACACCAGAAGTGGGTAAATCCCAGCATCACCCACACCCTGTTGTAGTTTATTGCAGTTATACAATGTCCTTCATTTTTTGGTGAGAAAAACTAAACAGAGTTGTTTTTTAACTATATTTTTTATTTGATTACTTTGCTAGAAAATATAGTGCATTGTTGCTAGGGAGACTCTTCCTAGCTTAAATGCAATTTCCACTCCCCCTCCACCCCGCCCCAACCATTTTGATTTCTCCATTGTAAATACTGCTATGACCATCAGTAAAAAGTGACAGCCAGCCTTATCTAATGCCCACTGTCACATTTAAAGAACATTTTTTTCCAGCTCGTCTGGATCTGGTAAATCAGGGAGGTGTCCATTTTATGAATTTGGCACTGGACTGTTTTCTTTAGTGGGAGACTAATATGGAGTTGAGCTGTTTTAATGTTGGGGGGTGTGTTAGAATGATATTGAGATAGTGGGCATTAAATGAGGCTGACTGGTACTTTTTACCATTGATCATGTCAGGATTTACAATGGGTAAACAGCCAGCTAATCAGCTTTGAGGATTTTTAGACCCATTGTATAATGCCTATTTTATGATATGCTGTACTCTTACACTTAGTGTTGCTGTAGTGTTTCTTAATGTTTGCATGGTGTAGTCACTCTCAGTTCATACTGTATTCTCATTGCAAGATGATATTGAAGTGCACATGCTGTGGTAATAATTTGTATGACTTTTACTCTGTACATCTTACCCCTAGACACATCTAGAAACAAACTGATTGTAGTACAGCATACTTCTACCAGTGAAACTTTTTTTTAATTCACCCTTTATTTAATAGTAATCAAATTCTGTATTCTAGTACCTATGTTCAGGCCCTGACTTCCCCCCAACACATGATTATTTATCTCTCGGTTGCCTCCTAATCTAGATTCCCATAGTAGGTCAGTGGCTTCCTCCATGGCAGGACCTCAACCAGCAAGGTCCTTCCCTCATGACAGGACCTTGCTGATCAACTCATGTCCTCAGGAGCAGCTGTAGTCCAGGAGATTGGACGAAATTGGACTCACTCGACCAGTAGTAATAATTAAATGTTACTGGCCAAGCTAAGGTCAGTTGTCCTTTTTACCCCACATATGTCTGCCTATAGAAAGGTTGTGCAGCACCTCACACACTGGAAATAATGATATTATGAATGAAGAGAGGTGCAGCTCGGGCAGAGACAGATAGATAATTAAATTTACAACAACCATGAACAAAAAAGAACAGCCCTGCCCCACTAAAGGCTAACTAACTAATTACAGCACAGTATGTGCATTGCAGTGCTGCAGTGCTCTCTTGGCTGAGACTTTTTAAGAGGAATGGGCAGTTTAAGAAAAAAGAAGAGCAAACAGAAAAAGAGAGAGAGAGAGAGCATTGTCCCACCAGACTCATCTGACTCACAGATCATTTCATGCAGCTCTGCTGTCTGTCAAAAGTAACATTTCAGCACTAGGGGCATGTTTCTGGTCTCCTCACTGAATGGCTGCCCTTCGTTCTTTTTCAGGGGGTTATGCAATGTCCATCCTAAGCTCCAAGGGGTGACATCTTCTGTCAACTGACTTACAGGTTTGAATGTTTGTGTGCCAGACCCTGGGATTGGTTCTTCCATCCCTGGTCTCACAGTCTCAGGTTAACAAAAACTAAATAAATAAGTAGGTAGCAGCTCTAACCATTCAGCTGAAAGGAAATCTTGTTTTGGCCAAAGTGTTAAGGTTGGCTCTTGTTCTTGTAGGCTGCAGTCTTCACTTTCTCCACCAGATGGCACGCTATAGGTGGTTAATGAGTCTGTATGCACTGCAAGTGAGAGCTGTTCTGCAAGGAATCCCACTCATCTCACCTGTACCACACTGATGATAGCAGGGAAGAGTCCTTCGTTGGGAGGAATTGGCGATGTTGAAACCAGGACCACCACTGGCTATCATTGTTGTGGTAAGAGTCAGTTCCCTCCAGGATGTTCAGCAGGTAAGGGTCAGGAGGTGCGAGGGCATCAAGAAGAACACAGAAAGAGTAATAAATAAATGAAAAAAGAAAGACTGCAATTGTATGTAAAATAAGTAAAAAAAAGAAAAACCTTGTGTGCTGAAATATTTGTTAAAATGGTACCTTTGATTCAGTCAGTGGTGAGCTCACTGTTCTGAAATTTCCTGAAATTTCTCAGAAACAATCTTGTGCACTTATTGAATATGGTTTAGATAGTTATCATAGTGCACTGCAGTTCCAAACTTTTTCCATTTTTTATCCATAACAGGAATATCTCTTGCTCCTTTTCAAAAGTGACACTGGAAAGCATTCTGGAACATTTTGCATGGTGCAAACTGAGTTTGTGCCTCACAAACTTGGATGCCCAGTTGACAGCTTGTGAGGCAAGAGTGCTATTAGAAGTATCCGTTCCTCAGACACAAACCAGTTTGTCTGACTGCTCAGATGAAGGCCTGGAGCACTTGCTAATGAGAGGCAGGGCCATGAATACAAGTCTGCTGGTACTGTATACTGTAATCCTTCTGGAGCACATGCTAATGAGAGGTGAAGCCATGAATACAAGTCCCACTGGTATACTGAAATCCCTAGCAAATGCACATACAAATGTGAGGTGTAGCCATGAATACGAGTCACTTGTATACTGAAACCTGTAGCAAATGCAGGCCTGGAGCACATGCTAATGACAGCAGAGTCATAAATACGAGTCCCACTGGCGTATTGGAATCCCTAGTGAATGGTGGCCTGGAGCACATGCTAATGAGAGGCAGAGCCATGAATATGAGTCCCACTGGTATATTGGAATCCCTAGTGAATGCTGGCCTGGAGCACATACTATTGAGAGGCAGAGCCATGAATATGAGTCCCATTGGTGTATTGGAATCCTTAGTGAATGCTGGCCTGGAGCACATGCTAATGAGAAATGGGGCCATGAATACGAGTCCCACTGGTGTATTGGAATTCCTAGTGAATGCTGGCCAGGAGCACATGCTAATGAGAGGCAGGACTATGACTATGAGTCCCACTGGTACACTGAAACCCCTAACAAATGCAGGCCTGAAACACATGCTAATGAGAGGTGGGGCCATAAATACAAGTTCTACTGGTATATTGGAATTCATAGGTTAGGTTTCATAGGTTTTTTACAGGCCAGTAGACTTTCATCCATACGTGCCTGCCATTTCCTTTTATACTATTTCATATTTGTTGTTATAGATCGTATCCAGTCTTCTTCTGAACTGATCTGTTGTCTCACTTTCAACCACCTCAGTCAGCAGACTGTTCCATAAGGGAACCTCTCTCTGACTGAACCAATGTCTTCTTTTAAGAAGATTCCATCTCTCCATCTTGAGTTGTAAATGATGCCCCCTAGTAGCATGTTTATTGTCCTTAATTATCAGTCCATAGTTATTACACTGAAGTTCATCCTGCAATGTCCTATATACCATACATAAATCTCCTCTCATTCTTCTATATTGTAGAGTGAATAATCTCAGCTTCTTTAATCTGTCATTATATGTTGCCTCCTTACATTCAGTTATTGGCATTGTGACCCTTTTCTGTATTTTCTCCAACTTTTGGATAGCTCCCTTTTTATATCGTGACCATACCTGCACACCGTATTCCAGGTCGGGCCTTACCAATGCCTGGTACAAGGGAATTATCACTTCTTAGTTTCTACTACTAATGTGGTGCAAAATACAGTTTAGGATTTGGTTAGCTTTTCTCGCTGTGATTCTGCAGTGCAAACTAAATTGTAAGTCAAATGTTATTTTAATCCTTAGGTCCCTTTACTCATTTGTCACAGGCAAGTTGTTACTACCCAATTTATAGGTTGAATTTAAACCATGCCTCCCCATGAGCATGATGGTGCATTTATCCACATTCAGTTGTAATCTATGCTTGCCTGTCCACTTATATAACTCATTCAGGGCATTTTGTAGGGTATTACTGTCATCGAGTGTGTTAACTATTGCCCCAACCCTACAATCATCTGCAAATTTTGTCACCCATATATTCAGATGGTTAAACTGAAGAGATTATATATATATATATATATATATATATATATATATATATAAAAGGCAGGGACCAAGAACCAAACCCTGAGGCACACCACTCGTCACCCCTGCCCACTCAGACATAACCCCATTAATCACCACACACTGTCTTCTATTACCCAGCCATGCTTCCACCCAGCTGACCACGTTAGGCTCCAATCCAGTTTGTTCAAGGACCCTTATAAGCTTGGCATGAGGGAGTTTATCAAAAGCTTTTGAGAACTCTAAAAATGCCACATCCACTGCATCCCCTTGGTCCAATGCCTTGCTTGTTTTTTCATAGAAAACCAACATATTGGTCTGGCAAGATCAAGTTTTAGTGAATCCATGCCAATAGCACATGATAATTAGAGGCAGAGTGATGAATATGAGTTTCACTGGTATACTGGAACCCCTAGCAAATGTTGGCCTGCAGCACATGCTAATGAAATACTGAGCCATGCATATGAGTCCCTCTGGTATACTGGAACCCCAAGCACAAGCAGGCTTTGTGCACATGCTAATGAGAGGCAGACCCATGAGTACGAGTTCAACTAGTATACTGGAACCTCAAGCGAATGCAGGCCAGGAGCACATAGTAATGAGACCTGGAGCCACGAATACAAGTCTCACTTGTATATTAAAATCCCTAGCAAATGCAGGCCTGGAGCACATGCTAAGGAGAGGCTGATCTACGAATACGAGTCCCTCTTTTACACTGGAATCCCAAGCAAAAGTAGGTCTGGGGCACTTGCTTATGAGAGGTGGAGCCATAATTATGAATCTCAGTAGTATTCTAAAATCCCTAATAAACACACTAACTGTCATTTGCCCATTGAAAATCAAACAGTGCAAAAAGCATGCTTTAACAAAGTGCAAACAGCTGCTGCTCCAGCAAGCACTATGAAAGAGACCTATAAATGGAGTATTACATCAATGCATGGAAAAGTAGTGTGCAGGCAGCTTATGACAGAGCAGGTACCTTGTTATAGGTGGCACTCACTAGAACTCAGTATGATGGCATTCTCTGTAGTAAGGATGAGCCAAAGCCATATTTGTATTCAGTGAATGTAGCTATATTCAACACTTTTGTCTTTGATTCAGCACAGTCAAAGTTTTGGGTCACTTTGGATCACTTTGACATTCAGCCAGATAAAAAAAATACACTCTAGCCTTTTCCAGTGGCCAGACCTAGTCCCATGGTCATCCTTTCCCCCACCCTGGTTACTGTCCACATTCTTCCCCCCACCTTAGACTTTTCAACAGCAATTTTCAAGCACTTGGCACTGTGGCAGGTGTTGACTGCGTGTTTCTTTAGAAAACTAATTAGAGGAACATGGGAGAATGAAAGAGCATGGGATTGACTGGAGTGGGTGAGGGTCAGAGTAGGGTGCTTCTTCCCCTATTTGTAATCTGCTAGACCATCATAGCAAGGACCTGGAGTGCCTCTTGCTGAAGTCTCAAAGTTGAACTGAAGTCAGCGTGTGCATGGATCGAACCTGAGCCAAGCCTACCAATTTTACCTATGCTCACCCTTATGCTGTACTGAACCATAAATGAGCGCACAGAACTGTCTAGCAGGACTCCCTAAACACACTAGTTATTTATGCCACTGTGTACAAAGGTGTGCTCGGCATCCCTCCTCACTTGTCCTTTACACAATGAGATCTGGATTGAGCTATTATACTATGCAGTCAACAGCCTACGTCCACTGTGAAGAGGGATGTCACTCGATAATGTCATGTAAATGACAGGGAATGAGATGGTAAGGAGGTGTTCATGCCTTGCGTAAAGAGTAGAGCCACTTGTGTTTTTTGTAACAATATTGCATTTTTGTGCTGCAGTGCAAAATGGGTTGTGCCTCACAAACTGCCCAGCTTGATGACAGTGCTGATCTCTGCCAGCTGATTTGCATGCATGCTCACATCTGGGATTTGCAATGCTACATGGATTTGATATTTCTGTTGCACTGCTCTCACAGGTGGTATATTTGACAGCTGTTGGCACTTTAAACCCTTATAGAATGCCATGACAAGAGCCAGCGTAGCTCAGTTAGTCATGGGTTTTTGTCCCACAGCGTGATTGGTTTGGGCTTGTACTATAAAAGGCTGGTGCCAGAGGGCTGCACTAAAGGGATGCAGTTCTATCCATTGCCAATGCTGTGTACTGTCCTTTGGATGAGATGTTAAACTGAACAGGCACTCATGGCACTTCTCAAAAAGAGTAGTGGAATTTCCCTCGGTGTCTTGGTCAATTTTCCCCCACTCACTAACAAATACCACTGACAGCTTACCTGGTTCCATTTCAGTTGGCTTGCATCTATATCCCCCTTCCCCTGAGATCAGGCAGAAAATAGGTGGTATTGTCGTGCCTTCCTTTCCCGTCAACAACAACTAAATAAATAAATGCCTCATCCATATACCTGCTACGGGTCTCACTTGCACATTTGAGTGCCTCAGTTTGTGTTACTTTTCAATATGCTGCAACTTGAATCTTATCTTAAAATTTAACCTGGACACACCACAACTTGCACAGCCAGGCAGAGGGAACCATGGTTTAACATCTCATCAGAAGGACTAATGCAGTGCAACATTTGTGCACTTCCCCTTCATAAACCATAGAATCTTTCGTTAATGGTGCAGTTCCAGCTTACAGCATGCTCCAGTGTTCTCAGACCTCATCTGTAACAATGTCCTGTCATATGGCTTGGTCATGCCAGAAAAAGGACAAACTCTTGGTCTAGTGCCCCTTCCTGGTTAACAGATAAATAAAATAAATTAAAAAAATAAATAACTGTCATGCATTGTGGCAAGAATCCCTGTAAAAGTCTTAGAGTTGGTGAAAAACTACAAAGGGTGAGATCCATGGAGTTCTTTTTCTTGCAGATACCTCCATGATTCCCATATTTGGTTGGGTGGGGGGTGGGGGTTAAAGGCCAGAAATTCAGTTTGATCAATTTGTGGGAAGAATGCAGCAAATGTCACTCTTTAAATTGCAGAACATTTTTATTTTCCATGTTGTTTCATAAAGGCAAAAACAGAAGTCTTGTGCTAATTGTACTAGAAAAATAAACCATTACCACTGCTCTAGGAAGGATGACACCTCCAGCAGTGGAGCAATGCAGATGCAATTACTGCAATTCATGTTTTCTTTTTTAAGGTATAGGCCACTTTGTATTTAGCCTTTTTACAGATTTTGTGATGTATCCTTCTGCTACAAGATTGATTGTAAAATGTGATGTAACTTCAGCCTCCCCTACAGGGCATTTGGCTGCAGTGGTGTGTTGAATAAACTACACTAAACTAACTAAAAATCTGCAGATCCAACAGCTTTGTTGCTAGTTCACAATTATCTTTAGAACTGGATTTTTTTAAAAGACAGAAAAACAAAAGGGACAGTTACATATGTGGCTCCAGAGTAACAGGTCGCAGAATACTGGTGTACTGTATGCTATTGACTGAAACTGCATTGTTTGAAAACAGATCCATGGCTTCTGAAGCTTTATATGCTTATGTAATCACTGCATATGTATACTGCAGAGATATTGAAAAAGAAATCTATCTTTTGCTTTAACAAATCCAAAACAAATGGTTTGATACCTTTTATTGGACCAACTAGGATGTTACAAAAAGAACAAAGAGCTTCAGCTTTCAGACCAACAAGTCCTTCGTCAGAAGCGTAATGAGAGCTATTTAGAAAACCCCTTATTGTTAACACTCGGAACAGGCAGAAAAAAAAACAGAAATCATTTCCATTGGTTCAAAACAGGATTTCAGAAATCATTAAAGTGACAATGGAGAGCTTGAATATCTAGAGTGATTTCAGCTGAACCAAACTTAAAGATCAAAGGTTGTTTAAAGATAACAGCAGGCAGAGAGTTACCATGTATCAGTCTAATGGATAAAAAAACCTTAAGTTCTCTGCTGACTAAATTACATGTCAAGTGAAGGAAACCTCCCTAAGACACACATTTCACAAGTGAGACCACAGTACATCACTCTGCTGAGAACAGAAGCTTTGATGAGATGTCCCTCGAGAAACCATCTGCATGCTAAAATGTAACATATAACCAAGTAAAGAATAATAAAAAATTAGCCCCAAAATTACATCAGAAATTATCTTTACATGGCATATAGAATGATTAAAATGACGTATACCCAAAGTGAGTAAGTGTATCACACTGATGAAAATACAACTGGCTGGAGATACATTCCCAACATACTCCTAACAAACTATTATGTTAAGACCTTGTTGTAACAAGATTTTATACATGATAATATCAATTATCAGTGTAAGTGCCAGATAAAAAGAGTACTAGTTAGGGACCCCCAAGAAATTGAGACTCTGAAGCCTGATATGTACAGATTTTAAGAAATTGTCAGTGTATAATCAAAATAATACTTATATAGAAACAGTTCAAGGAATCTAAAACAAAAATTCTTAGGAATTACCCCCCCTCAGAAAAGTAACTACTTAAAATGAAATATATGTAAATGAATCCTAATAACCATTAGCTGCACCTAGGCTATGACTACAATAGTTACCCAAAAAAAGAATTACACCTTAAACAACCTTTGATCTTTAAGTTTGGTTCAGCTTAAATCACTCTATATATTCAAGCTCTCCAGTATCGCTTTAATGATTTCTGAAATCCTGTTTTGAACCAATGAAAATGATTTCTGCTTTTTTCTGCATGTTCCAAGTGTTACTAATAAGGGATTTTCTAAATAACTCTCATTACACTTCTTATAAAGGACTTGTTGGTCTGAAAGCTAAAACTCTTTGTTCTTTTTGTAACATCCTTGTTGGTCCAATAAAAGGTATCAAACCATTTGTTCTGGATTTGTTCTTATTAGGACCAATATGGCATTTAACATTTTGTTTTGCTGTAACAGTCAGCTCTCCACTTTACTAATGGTTGGCTATGTAATCAGCCTATGACATAGCACATTGTGACTCATAAATTGCAATACTAGGCCTTTCTTCACCTTCGGGCACATTCCTAATGTTCTGGATGGAGTATAGAAAGCTCCTTCTCATAGTCTGAAATCATACATTTTATTTGAATTGCCAACCACAGCCCCCAACCCCAGCACACACCTGTCCCATACACCTACACATCTTGAGGCTGGCTCTGGGGCACTGTTGTGAAAAAAAAAATACAGCAATAAAAGTATGTTCTTCCACCTGGAATGTGACTTGCCTCACTCCCTAGCCAGAGGAATAGACAGTACTGGCAGCATCTGTTAGGGGTAAAATTCAGGTTTGTCACCAGCAGAGGTCACTATACAGCAGCATTTCTGCATAAGAAGGGATGGGTTTACTTGACTTAGAATGGGAGAAAATATTAGATGGGAGAAAAGATTAAAGCAAATATTTAAAAAAATGACTTGCAAAAATATTTTGAAAAGTACAATATGAAGTAATAATATATCCTAAAACATCCATCTCCTTATGTTAGGAAATGATGGTTTAACTTCTTTGGCATCAAGACAGTTGTTGAAACTTGATCATATGCAAAGCTGTTTTCAGAGTAATTGTTTACCATGCCTTTAACCTGATGCATAATGCTGCATAACCTGTATTAACAGCCGTTAGGTGTGTTTTCTATAGTACATTGACATAATTCGCTAAGACCTCATTAGCAGGCTGCTTTGTTCTAAATCAAAAACTGCTGCTAAAAATTGGAATGAGCTTCCTATTGTTTTATATGAAAATGTTTGTCATCAAACTTTTAAAATTAGGTTAAGAAATCATTTTCTTGATAAATTATATTGCTGTTGTTTTTAATTATTATTTTATATTTATATTTATGTTATGTTATTTATGTTAAATGTTGTATTGTATTGTGATGTTAGTTTGTTTATTGTAAACATCTTGACTGTATATGTACTCAGTCCCCGGGTCATACTTGAAAACGGGCCTTTGGCTCATTGTACTTACCCGGTAAACAAATGTTTAAAATAAAATAAAATAAAAATAAGATAGTACACTTCATATCTAACTATTGCAGGAGTATTGTCAGCTAAAAGCCTTTAATCAGGGAAACATGTTCTATTTTGTCTCTGTGTTGCAAAACAGAGGCAGAAGAGTGAGCCATGTGGATCAATGACTCCATGAGTCAATGAAAGGCATCTAGCCATGGGCCCTATTAGATTCAAACATAAGGGGCTTGAGCACCAGATGTTTTTTTTTTTTAATATTGTTCATAGAGCTGGTCAAAATTAGTAGATTCCAGGTTTGTGAAATGTTCACAAAATTCCATAAAGCACATGAACGTTTGTGGAATTTCATTAATTTCACCAATATTTGCTGATCATTCCTAGTCAGCCATCCTTTAAGCTAGAAACCTGAACATTGGCATGCTTGTTCATTGAATAAAGGCACAAGGTCCCTGCAAATTTCTTGAGCTTGGGATAAGTAGTTTTGAAATTACTGTGGCTCAAAATGTGGCAATTTATTACCTTGAAACATCTTGGGACACTGATGTAAATATTTTTTTGATGATGTCTCAGTTACCTTTGGAGCATGATCAGTGTAAATTAGAAATTGGCTACAGCCAGCCCGGTGGCACAGAGGATTGAGGCACTGGTGCCTTACCTCACCCCACGCCGATGACTTTGGTTCGGGAATGGACTCCGGGCACTGGGGTCGGCAGGGGAAGAGAGGATTGAGCATCCAGAGGACTGGTCTCCTCTCCTGGGGTGGGCTGTGGGAGTGTGCTGCTCTGCAATGACCTCCAGTGGAGACCAGGTGTAATGTAGAAGCAATGCAAGAAAGGGAACGTCACCAGAAAAATGGAAACTGGCTCCGCACTCAACCGGATGATGGCCACCTGGCAGTCTGATGCCATCAGTGTCCTGGGAGCCATCCATCCCTCAGCAGTACCCCAGGGCCAGATAGTACGCTTGCCTGCCCCACAAGTGCCTCGTCCCTTGGAGGAGGGGGGCCCACCGAGTGAAGGGTTACATTCGGGTTACCCTGGGGATGACTGCAAATGTGAGGGATGGGACACGGGAACAGGAAAGATTGGAGGTGCTTTGGCACACCCTGAAGGAGTGGCTGAGAGCGGTAGCATGTCGGGGGAAAAAAGATAACACACAAAAAAAAAGAGAAATTGGCTATTTTATCTGCCTGCCTTTTTACCAGAAATACAAATGGGCTTAAGAACTTTCACTTTGAATGAGCCAACATTTTTTTGGTCACTTAGAAAGCAACCTAACAGATGATGCCCAGTCCCCCACACACACACACACAGTGCCATTTTCATTATTTGTTGTGTATTTCTAACTAAAACAAGCATTTGTCAATGCCGAATGTTGCTTGCTTCTATGTGTTGTTTAGGAATTTAGAAGTCATCGGAGTGCAAATATTGAAAATTCGAGAACTTACGAGCATGCGTAGGAACTGCGCAATGCACGCTCGTAAAACAGTAATTTTTAGGAATTTTTTCACCAAATTTTCAACATAGCCATTTTAAGACCTCTGCTCATGAACAGTGTCACTGTGATTTTCTTAATGTGTCCAATACATTGATTTCACACACCGACTGCGCCATTGTGTGCTACATGGGCGGAAACATGTTTTCAATGAGATGTGAAAAATGACAGCTACACTGCACATAAGGAGGTGTTGTAAAATGGCAATGTTGAAAATCTGGAGTGAAAATATTGAAATTTTGCAAACTTACGAGCGTGCGTAGGAACTGCACAACACACGCTCATAAAACAGTCATTTTTAGGAATTTTTTCACCAAATTTTCAACATAGCCATTTTAAGACCTCTGCTCATGAACAGTGTCACTGTGATTTTCTTAATGTGTCCCGTACATTGATTTCACACACCGACTGCGCCATTGTGCGCTTCATGGACGGAAACACATTTTGGTGAGATGTGAAAAATGACAGCTGTACTGCTCATAAGAAGGTGTGGTAAAATGGTAATGTTGAAAATCTGGAGTGAAAGTATTGAAAATTTGTAAACTTACGAGCGAGCGTAGGAACTGTGCAACGCACGCTCGTAAAACAGTCATTTTTAGGAATTTTTCCACCAAATTTTCAAAATAGGCTTTTTGAAAGCCCGCCTTATGAACACTGGCAGTGTCGTTTCGTTAATCATTCCGGAAAGGTGATTTTGCGCAGTGGCTGCGAAATCACCCTTTGGGCCTGAGTAATGCCATGACAGTGCAAGAATTCATGAGGAGGGGTCCCAAAAACCCCATGTTGAAAATTTGGTGCAAAAATTCCAAAAAATGCCTGAGATACGCAACAAAGTTGAAAAATGACCATCTATCCCATTATACAGCTTACCGGCATTTCCTCAGTTTGCGGTTGGCTTTGAAGAGTGCAGAAGTGTTCCCGGTCCACTGAAGATCATCGCGCCAGACTCCGGAGGTAAGTATGGGGTGAGGGGGGTGTGGGAAGGCAGGGTGCACAGTGGGTGGGCGCAGGTAGGGGCAAAGACAACGAGGGACTGTTTTTAAGTTTCAGGGTTTTTTTTTTTAAATGATGACACGGGACGTTTGCCATGCTGGGGTGGGCTCCCAGTGTGGCAGAAGGACGGCTGGGTGGGGTGTGGAGCCGATGGGGGATTGGGCACCCCCATCGGCCATGGCATCTGTTGCCATGCTGGGGTGGGTTCCCAGCGTGGCACCCTGTCCTGGGGGGGAGACAGTGGAGCCGACGGGGGATTGGGCACCCCCGTCAGCCATAACATGAGTTTGCCATGCTGGGGTGGGCTCCCAGCGTGGCACCTGGACTCTTTAGGGGGCGTGGAGCCGGCAGAGTTGGGTGCCCGTCGTCGCCGCTGCGCATTCATGTGTGTGTTTGGGGGGGGGAAAGCTCTGCTCACTCAAGCGGAGCTCTCCCTTTCAACTGTATGCCACTGCATTTTCAGCTTGTCATAGACAGCTGCAGCAGTGTTTGGGGAACTGGGGCCGCACCTGCAAACACACTGACTGCATTGGAAGATGGGCTGACTTACCTCCGAAAACTCGGATGATGGCACTATGTTTCTTGCACATGTGTGCAAGCAACATAAAAATGCCTTCAGTGCTATTAAGGAACTGGGTACCTTAGGATGCCTCCTGTTTGTTGCTTCAATTCTGATGATTTTTTTTTGTTGACACTTTATCCTCCTACCCCTTGGCCTGCCCTCATTACCACTGATGCTCCCAGCTCTGTTATCAGGTTTCTGCCTGGCCTTACCTCTCCCAGGTCCCCATGGTTTGCCCTTTGTGGTAGAGTGATGGGGAGTCCCTCAACCTGCTGATCAGTGCATCCAGATGTCCGGGGGGGGGTGACTGGGTTATTAGTGCAGCACCTATGGAGGGTCAGTGATTATCTTGCTGGTCAGGGTGTTTTTCCCCTTTCTTTCCTCTCACTTGTTGCTGTATAGCCCTCCACATAGGGATACTGGGTTTGGGACGTTGTCCACCGAGTGAGCATGCACCAGCATGGTCATGTGATATGCAGTGAGATGTGTCCCTCCTTCCCTGTGCCCCATGTGCCCTACCACCCACACATACAGTATGCAGGCGGCAGTGCTGCAGCGAGGTGCACCACCATTCCCCCAGGAGGAGGAGAGGGTCCTCTTGGATGCTCATTCCTGTTCCCTTTGGCTGGTATCCAATGACCCAGACTCATGCCTGAACCTGACTCACTCTCTCAGCACACCTGCAGAAATTTCCTAGACCAAAACAGGTATCCCACCAGCAACATACTTGTTTTTCCCTTGCAATCTAAGATAAAAAATACAGTACCTTAAAATATATTTCTAAAAAGATACACTTGGTAAAATCAAAGCTTTCAGTTACATGATTTCAATTTGGTTATGAGAAGGATAATGTTGCCTAACTAGAAATCACACTCATAGCTACCTACATTCTGTCCATCTCTTCAGCCATCTAAGGTGCCAGACCAACCATTAGCCAAAGCTTACAACTGCCCCTTTTCCACCTATGTACTACAGCATCCTTAAGCACGGGAGGTTTTTGATGGACTGCATGTTACCTGCTCCACTAAAGGCACTAGCAATTTCATGTCACTAGCTCTATAGGTTGCACACTTGCCTCTGGGTCTGGAAGATTGAAATATTGTGGGTTCTAGCCACAGGTATTAGGGGTAAGGGTTTGAAGCCATAATAGAGTGTGTGGGGTTTGCAGGATTGCCAGATTACCAGCTGTACATATTATAATGTGAGTGTTCATAAGGAATAATGTATAGGTGACCATACACAACAAGCCTGTGTTTCCATTAAGGGGGTAGAGATGACAGCATATGGACCCTGAGATGAAGTTTGAGAGGTCCATGCTCTTATCTCAACCCCAGAATGGAAACACAAGGTGAGTTGAGTATGATCACCCATGTTTTATTTGTATAGTATATGGTTTTGTAGAGGGAAGTAGCGAGCGGGAGCTGTGAGTGGCATAGAGTCTGGTACAGAGAGAGAGAGAGTGCAGAGCAAGTGAGGAGTGCTCAATGATAATGAAAGTGGGGTGGCAGGAGAGAGTCAGCGTGAGTAGAGACAGAGGTGCACTTGATAGAACATGCACATCTTTAGAACATGTAAAACAACTTCTGAACTATGTACAACAACTTTTTGAGAGCCACTGAATTCCATACACAATAAGACCTAATCATATATTATTCTTTGAAAAAAACTGTGTTAATGCACAGGTTTGGGTAACTAAACACCACAAAAGTAGGGAAATGTGGCATTAGGGTTTCCAACCCTGAACTGCATTGCTAAAATTGTTCAGGAAGGAGAAGAAAACATTGATGTCCTGGTACACATAGGGACTAACTATCACGCCAGCAGGTCAGTTGTGGAGACCAAGGAACACCTGACTAGGCTGGGTGACAAACAATCATCCATTTCATCCAGCATCTCCTTCTCTGAGATCCTGCCAGTCTGGGAGAGGGGGACAGATGGACAGATGGACGGAAGGTCAGAGAAGGGGAGATAAGGGAGCTAAACATATGGCTCAAGGGCTGGTGCCAGGAAAAAGGACACAAATTTGTAGGGAACTGGCAACAGTTTTGGGAGTGAAAGTTCTTTAAAGCTGATGGACTGCATCTGACTAAGGAGGGAGTCAGTGCATTGGGGGAGAAGTCTGATGTCTTTGCAGAATAGTTAAACTAGCAAATGGGGAGAGGGGTACAGCATCCGATACATCGAATGGGAAGAACACCCCTTCCCCTCAGCTAGTGGTCAAACAGGAGTTCAGCATGTTTGTAGTTCATTAGCATCACCAGGTAAAGAAAAAGGTCCGGCTCCCCATACGATGCACAGGGGAAATGCCGGACCTCACCCAACAACTAACACACTGAAATCTAACCAATGGAACATCATGTACACAAATGCTTGCAGTCTGGGAAACAAGATCCCAGACCTGCAGGCAATAATGACAGAGGCTAAACTGGACGTAGTAGCCATTAGCAAGACATGGTTTACCAGTAACCTCAATTGGGAGACTTCAGTACCTGACTATGTACTGTTCAGAAGAGAGCGAGGTACAAAAAGGGGGGTGGAGTGGCCCTTTATGTCAATGAAAATATCAAAGCTACAGAAATTCAGAATACACATAAGGAGCCATAAGAACTGTGGGTCACCCTGGAAACAGGAAATGGGACAGCCTTATGAACCGAGGTTGTATACAGGCCTCCAGACCAGGGGAAGGATGTAGACACATTACTGTTAGAAGATATACAAAACATGACAGCTAAAGGGGAGATTCTGATAATGGGAGACTTCAACATGCCAGATTCAGATTGGTCAATACCAGCAGGGACATCTGCCAGAACTAGACACATGGTAGATTCCCTGCAGGGGGAAGAACTCAAACAACTGGTACAACAATCCACAAGAGATAGGGTTATCCTAGATCTAGTACTGACTAACAGGGAAAGGATCACAGATCTCCAGGTAGAAGGTCACCTGGGTGCTAGTGACCACCACATGGTATGGTTCAATTTGGCCACTGGAATAAAATCATCCCACTCCAAGGCAAAAATATGGGACTTCAGAGGAGCTGACTTTGATAAGATGGCCAACAGAGTTAAGCTAGCCCTGGCAAAAAGAAATTCAGGTGAGGGGGCACAGGCAAAGTGGGCAAGGACTAAAGATGCAATACTTGAAGCAACATCCCATTGTCTTAGTGAGAAAAGGAAGTGCAAAAGAAGAAGGAAACCACTTTGGTTCTCAAACACAGTGGCAGAAAAGGTCAGAGCCAAAAGGCTGGCCTTCAGGAAATATAAGGGAATGCAGCAAGATAAAGATAGGGAGGCATACCAAACTTCCCTAAGGGAAGCAGGGAAGGCAGTAAGGCAGGCAAAGGCCCAAACCGAGGAAACACTAGCACAAACAGTAAAAAAAGGTGACAAGACTTTCTATAGATACATTAGTGAAAGATGAAAGTCCACTGGGGGCATAGCTAAGATCAAAGGGGATAAGGGGGCGTGTGAGGAGCAGGACCATGTAAAAGCATCTATCTGAAATAGATACTTCTGCTCAGTATTTACTGAAGAGAAGATAGGGCAGGACCCACAGCTCTGCACCATGGACACAGGGGGGAGGGTGGTATGCACTAGCCCCTTCACAAAAGAAAGGATCCTTCAAGAGCTTGATAAGCTCAGGGTGGACAAGGCAATGGGACCTGATGGCATACATCCCAGGGTACTAAAGGAGCTAAGGGTGGAACTAGCACAGCCATTATCAGAACTGTTTAGCGAGTCTCTGAGCATAGGAGAGGTCCCAGAAGACTGGAGAAGGGCTCATGTGATCCTGCTCCACAAGATTGGTAGCAGGGAGGAGGCAGGGAACTACAGACCAGTCAGTCTTACCTCAGTAGTGGGCAAGATTATGGAGACACTCTTTAAGGAAAGGATAGTGCAACACCTGGAATCCATAGGAGCACAGGATCCAAGACAGCATGAGTTTACAAAAGGAAGGTCCTGTCAAACTAATCTCATAGATTTCTTTGACTGGGTAACCAGAGTGGTGGACCAAGGGGGAGCAGTTGATGTTGCCTACCTTGACTTCAGCAAAGCTTTCAATACTGTTTGACATAGAAGATTGATAAGCTGAGTAGGCTCGGGGTGGGACAGAGGTTGATCAACTGGGTGGCAAACTGGTTGACAGGCAGAAAACAGAGAGCGGTAGTAAACGTTATACAGTCAGAAGAGATGCAAGTCACAAGTGGGGTACCTCAGGGATCAGTCCTGGGGCCAGTTCTCTTCAATATCTTCATCCGTGACATTGTAGATGGACTGGAGGGTAAGGTTTGTCTCTTTGCAGAGGACACAAAGATCTGCAACAGAGTAGATGATCCAGATGGGGTGGGCAGAATGAGAATAGATCTGGATAAACTAGCAAAATGGTTGGAAGAGTGACAACTGGGGTTTAACGCAAAGAAGTGCAAGATCATGCACATAGGGAAGAGAAACCCTGAAGCCACCTGTAGGCTGGGAGGAGATTTGCTGGCAGTCTCAAGGGAAGAAAGAGACTTGGGCGTCATCATCACCGATGACCTGAAATCAACCAAGCAGACCTCTAAAGCAGTAGGTAAGGCTAGAGGGATGTTGGGGTGTATTAGTAGGGGTATCACACGTCAGAAGAGGGAGGTAATAACCCCTCTTTACAAGATACTGGTTAGGCCCCATCTGGAGTACTGCATGCAGTACTGGAGGCTGCACCTTCACAAGGACATTAGCCAAATTGAGGCAGTCCAGAGAAGGGCAAACAAAATGGTGCAGGGACTGCATCAGAAAACATATGAGGACAGATTAACTGAGCTCAATATGTATACCGTAGAGCAAAGGAGGGAGAGAGGTGATCTGATTGAAACATTCAAACACTTTAAGGGCATTAACAAAGTGAAAGAGTCTAACATGTTTCAATATAAGAAAAATAGCAGGACAAGAGGACACAGCATGAGATTAAAGGGAAGCTGATTAAGTGGCATTATGAGGAAGTTCTTTTTCACAGAAAGGGTGGTGGATGCATGGAATGGCCTACCTCAGGAAGTGGTGGATATGAATACAGTGCAGGGCTTCAAACAGGCATGGGAGAGGCATAAGGGAGCAATACAGATGAGTATGAATAGATAGGCCATTGACAGAGCAAAGGCCTATGGCACATTCATAATGTAGAAGAAGAAATGGGCAGACTGGATGAGCCTTGCGGTCCTTATCTGCTGTCATCTTCTGTGTTTCTATGAACTCTCCACCCCAACCCCGCAAGCAGAAAAAGGGAAAAACATTAGGTTTTTGGGTTTTTGGAATCTTGGCAAATTAGTGGTGGGGACTTCTCCAGTGTCGTCAACCCTAATCCCCACCCCATTTCCCGGACAAACAATGTCACACATGATCTCTTTTCTTCCTTGTGGGCCCTGCATGAAGAAAGCTACAGCAAACTGTGTTGGCAACATGTGACAAGACATACTTCTCTGCTTGTGAAGAAGATATCACTATGAATCACTGGCTTGGAGCTGTACCTTATGCTTCAGACTAGAGGCTACTGGCTGGGGGTACGGAGGAGCATTAGGGCTGACAATTACAAGGAAGACTCCACCACTGATTTGCCAAGACTCTGGAGACCCAAAACCCTAATGATTTTTCCTTTTGCTGCTTGGTGTGTGTGGGGGGGTGTTAGGGTTGAAAACCCTAATGCCACAGTTCCCTACTTTTGTGGCATTAATTTACCCTAACTGGTGCATTAATGAAGTCTTTTGTAAGGAATTTCCTTTCTTTTTGAGATAGTGGATTTGTATTCGCATTCATGCAGATCTCTTTGGGACCTGCTTGAACAGATGCAGATGCTTTGCACCAAGGGTAGACTCCATCTGCATACAGAAGTATAGGGCCCTTGTGGGCAGTCCACTTCCATTTAGCGATGTATATGAAAAATAGGGCTGTCCAGTGGGCTGCAGAAGCACAGGGCCCTGTGGTCCCTGTGCTTCTATGTGGCTGCAGATACAGACACACAGGATAAGGGGTGCATGTGTCAGCCAATGCACTCGGCCCTCTGACACCTATGGGTGGAGAAGTGCAGGGCTCTATGGCAAGAGGACAGATTTCTTCACTTATTCTTCACTATATGGTACCCTTACCTGTATGGACATCCCTGCAACTTTCATTCCAAGACTGGGGCAGTTGCATAACAGCACCATCCCCGTGCCCTTACCCCATCCAGCTGGGTTACTGAGATCACCATTGAAGTCAGCTCACTGGCATGGAATCACAAAGCATACCCACTGGGATCAAGACTGGCACTACACACAAAGTTTAACAAGTACATATTTTTTAAAATTTGACCCCACATTTTCAAGATACTCATTGTATGATTCACCTTTTACATGACATGTACCACTTATTTATTTGTTTATGTATTTTTGCACCCCCCAAGCCCTCGGCAGGCCACTCCTTCAGACCGTCTAGGCCCTCGCCCCACCACCATATCCCTTCACCATCCAATGCCCCATTATTGCCGCAACCCGGGTAACTCGATGTATCCCTTCATCGGGAGGGCCCCTCCCTTATGGAGGAGAATCAGGAGGGAAGAGGAGAGTCACCCGAGGGCATTCCAGCCATATCACGGGTGCAGCAGGTGTAGCTACAGACACTTCCAGGCTTCATGGCAAGCAGGAACTGGCCCCCATCATCCAGTCAGTCAAGCAGCTAGTTTTTTCCATTTTCTCCCTAGCCCCCACCCCACCTCCCATGAAATGATCTGACTATGACAGCATCCTGGGGCTGGGGGCATTCAGCAGCATGTCAAGGCCACGCACTGCCAAGAACGCCATCCACTAGCCACCAACAGGAGCTGTGAAATAGTGGTTCAGACCCCTCCTAGAAGGAAGAGCCCAATGGGCACTGTAAACTTCCTCCCTGCTGGACTCCACTCCTGATGTCCGAGCTCATGGTATGAACCCAGGTCACATGTGTACCAAGCACACACCCGTCACTCAGTGCCATGGAACCAGCGAGACATGTACCATTTTTAGTATAATGGATGAAATGTTATTTCACACCAGATGTGCGAAAACACATATTATCCAAGATTTAAAAAATTACATGTATCACATTTATGAGGTGGTGTGGAAAAATGGCTATGTTGAAAGTTTGGAGTACAAATTTTGAAAATTAGTGAAGTTATGAGTGAATGTTGAATTACTGCAATATTCACTCATAAGCTGAGCATTTTACTGTATTTGCACACCAAATTTTTTTGCTTAGCTTTCTTATTGCCCCACCTCATGAACCCAGTAGGTGAACATTTTCAAATCCCCAACGAAACATTATTCCACACCATCAAAATGTCATTCTGTGCCACAGATGCAAAAACATATTTTGGCCAGGATTTGAAAAATGACAGCTGTCCCATTCATGAAGTGATGTGAAAAATGTCTGTGTTGAAACATTGGGCAAAATATTTTAAATTACCAAAGTTACAAGTGAGCGTAGAAAGTGAGCATAGCAAGATCTCAGCATTCATGCATAACTGCCATTTTTACATGTTTTGACCCCAAATTTTCAACATGGCATTCTTGTGTCCCCACCGCTTGAAGAAGGGTGGAGAAAAATGTGCAAATTATTTATTTATCTAAAAATTTAACCAGGAAATACATACTGAGCTTATAACAGCTCATTTCCAGATATGTCCTGCCCAAAAGGTGATTTTGCCAAGTGACCACAAAATCACCTTTCGGGTCTTATTTGCATGATTTCACCAAGTGACCACAAAATAACCTTTTGGGCCTCATTTGTATCATTCCATTGCCATTGGTCATGAGGTGGGGATGCAAAAAGGCCACATTGAAAATATGCAAAAATGGAAAACTTAGGCATCAACATTAAGAACCCCACTGATATACGTTGAACCACACTTACTTTATTTTCTTATATTGCAGCCACCAGTCAGCAACAAGACGTGTCTTCGATCAAAAACTGAAGCTTCGCTGTGGGACATGTTCAGGTGAGAGAGGGTGTGCAGCTCTGAAGAGTGGTGGGTGCTGAGTGGGAGGTCGGGGGTGTTAGATCACTGAGGGACAGTTTTCTTTTTTTGCAGGTAAGAAAAAAAAAATGAGGGTCAGTTTTCTATTTTTCAGGGGATATTCAGATTCTGACACTGGGGACTGGGCACCATGGTGTTGAGCTACTGTTTGGCAGTGCTGGGGGTGGGCACCATAGTGCAACCATGTATTTAGAGGGAAGGAGGTGACCTGAAGGGGAGGAGTGGTCACAAGAGTGGGACTGGCAGGCGGTAGAACTGGAGGGGATGGGGAGAAAGAAGCAGTACTGGTGGGTGGGATGTGGGCACCCCACTCTGCTTTATAAATAGCTAGAGAGAGAGAGAGAGAGAGAGAGAGAGAGAGAGAAAGAGCTAGGGGGAGGGATACATTGTTTAAACAGGAAAGGCTCGCTAGGCTGGAGCTTGTTTCCAGGTGTGACCTGGGATCCCAAGGAAGTTTTAATTCTTAGGAAGGATTGTGTATGTCCTGTCCCTGCCAGAGTCTGTTTCAGAGGGCTAACTAACTACTATCGTGTATAACATCAGTCTCATCATTTATGGCTTGGTCACAACCACAACCCTTAGACGCCTCTCAACTGCCTTAAATAAGGCATGTCAGCTCATCACTGGTGCTCACTGTCTCACCCACACATGTAACCTGTACACTCAGACCGGCTGGCTCCAACTATCAAACCACATAAAGTTTCTCACCTGCTCCATGGCGAAAAAAATCTACCTTGGCCTTGCACCTTCTGGGGTCTCAACTCTGTTACAACACCGAATTAATAAGTGGTGCCTTAGGAGATCCACATTACAGCTACTGAAAGTCCCCCACTGTCACACTTCACAGGGACAATGCTCTTTTGCTTATCAAGTGCCACTCTGGTTCAATGGCCTCAGCCCCACCATCTTCTCTGCCCCAACAATTGGTATGTTTAAAACTAGGCTCCGGGACTATCTCACTACCAACAGCCTCCTGTGACTGCCCAACTTAACCTTGTTTCTCCACTTCCCTGCCTACTCTAGTGGTCCCCCCCTCCTCCTCACTGATTTCTACCCTCACATCTTGGTATACCCAATGCTGCACTTTTCACCCTCTCCCCACCCTTCCTACATTCTCCCCCCCCTCTCCCTATGACTCTGGCACTTCTTATCTGTTGTCTGTTTTCTCTGACAAATGCTGCTGGCTGCCTTGCTTACAATGCTACCTTTGAATTGTATTAATCTGTACTCTGTTTGCAATGTCCACATTGTTGTAATGTCTGTCTTGATGTTCCCCATAATTTGTATTTCTCGGATATGGAACCTTTGTAAAAGAGCCAAGGCTCAAAGGTATTTGTAATCCTAGACTTGATAAATAAAATAAATAACATCTACAAAAAGGGCCCCCACGTTACTGCTCTGACCGGCTAAGCATTGTATGATAGGGCTTACCTAGGCTTCTTTGGGGTTGTCTCCAAGTTCTGAGCCCACTGAAGACCTACCAGATTGGAGCTGCTGGATTGGGGACAGGACCTATAACAGAAACAAGGGGACACACAAAAGCCACTACCTGAAACTGTACAGATGCTAAAATAAAAAACATCCTAATATGCTACATCAAGCTTCAATATAACTCCTGGGATATTGGGGGGCTCCTGGGGAGGAAGGGGGACAGTACCTTTTTGTGCATTGGATTCTACGGACATGACAACCTCTGACAGACTGGTCATCCTATTCCTTCCCTGGGTTTCAGATACAGAATAAAGGGCTGCCACAAAGTTATATATTGGGGAAAAGTATCTGCCACTGGAGAAGTTTACAAGCTGAACGAGGGAATTAAGCACTTCTGTAAATTAAGGGACCTCCTGCATTCTCCACTTATACAGTATGATTCTTTTTACCTGCATACTGAGGTTGGCCAGGAGTTTCCGGTCTAGTGACCGAAGGTGGGGACTGTAGAGTGGACTCCTAGGATCAACAACTCCAGGGTCATGGGTACCAGTTTCTGTAGGATTTCAGACCCCATTTTACAGGCCACCACCCACAGAGGTTGAACCAGAGTGCAATGCCATAGAATATGGATCAAATCCCCTGGAACCTTCTGGCCTCTCCAGCATAGGTCATCCTATGTTAGTTTGGCCTTTTTTAGGACCACAGGCATTTTGTACCATGAATGTATTATCTTCTTTTGTATCAGCTGGCTTCTGGTGTCTGGATATGCTGTATCGGCTGTCCTTAGGCAAGACTTCCATTCCTGGGCTGTGATATGAGTCTGTAAAGCCTGCTCCCATTTAAACTTGGAGGCCAGGGATTGAGAGGTGAGAGCCACCCTCAGGGCAGCATAGATGCAGCTAGACTGGCCTCTTTTCAAGCAGAGCCAAGACACCACCGGGGAGGCAGGCTGGCCCTGGGGTCATTTGCGGATATAGCCAGTGACTGCACTTCTGAGTTGGAGGAAATGCCAAAAGTCTTTGAAGGGGATCCCACGTGCTTCACTCAACCCAGCAAAGGAGTTCAGGGTATCGGTGTCTGGGATGTACAAGTCCTACAGAGTGGTTAGGCCTGCTGATGCCCGTGAAGCCCAAACTATAGGTTCCTTGTTGATAATGATCTCCTTGTTGTCCCACAGGGGGGTGAGTCGCAGTACAACAAGAGCAACTGAGCCAGCTTACATTCCTCTCTCTCCATGCCTAACCATTGAGGGGCATCTTACCCGGCATCTGAAAACCATTTTAGTATCTGAGTGGCCTGGAAGGCCCATTTGTAACCTTCAAACCATGGGAGGCCCCATCCCCCCTTCTGTCCAGTGGGTCCGTAATTTGTTCCTGCTGTACCAGGGCTTCTGCCCCTCCCAGAGAAATCCCCCCAATAGGGTATCTAATTTGGAATACCAGAAATTCGGAAGCTTCAAGGGGATATGGGATAGGAAATACATGATCTTGGGGGCAGTAACCATTTTTATGGTGGAGATTTTACCCGCCAGAATGAGGTGGAGAGCCCTCCATCTACCCAGCTCTGTGCAAATGACTGATATTACTGGTTTCAGATTCAGCTCCCAAATTCTGATTAAGTCAGAGGTAATACTGATGCCCAGATTTGTAAGCCCCTTCTGGGGACCAGCGAAGTCCATGCTGGGCAGCCATAGACGAGGTGCAGTGGGTGTTAAGAGGAAGGACTTCTGTTTTGGACTGATTAAGCCTGAGCCCAGAGAAAGTGGCAAATTGGGAGAGGGTACTCAGAAGGGGTGGGCGAGCCATAGGGACATCTGCCAGGGGGAGGAGGAGGTCATCAGCGTACATGAGGGTGGGGTATCCCTCTCCTGCCAGAGCTATCCCCTGTATGTGTGGATTCTGCCTGATGGCCACAGCCAGAGATTCCACTGTGAGAACGAAGAGAAATGGAGATAGTGGGCAGCCTTGGCATGTTCCCCTACCTAGTGGGAATGGGGAGGACAGCAATGAGTTAGTGAGTACTTTTGCAGTGGGGGAGAAGTATATAGCATGGATCCAGGCATGAAAGCCTGCCCCAACCCCATTTTGCACAGCACTTGTTGAACATAGTCCCACTCCAGAAAGTTGAAGGCTTTTTCGATGTCTATTGCTACTGCAGCTGCCAGGGCGGGGATCGACTTGGCCTTAAGGGTTAAGTTAACCAGCGATCTAATGTAATCCACACTGTAGTGGCCTTTAACAAGCCCCACCTGGGAGGGCTGTATCAGTTTGGGAAGGAGAGGGTTGATCCTATTGGCCAGTACTTTGGCCAACACTTTACTATCCATGCTCAGTAGGGAAATGGGCCTATAGCTGGCTGCTTTCAGAGGATATTTTCCTTCTTGGGCAGGATGGTGATTAGTGTTTTCCTAATGGAGGGGGAGGGCCCCAGCCTGCAGTGTCTAGATGAACACCTGTTGCAGGATAGGGGAGATCGTGGAACTCAGCAGCTGCCATATCTCCATGGGGAATTCATCTCCTCCTGGGGCTTTCCCCTTCTTCAGGCATGATATCATGGAAGACAATTCCTCAACCGTAATTGGGGCATCTAGGGCCTGGGCCTGTTGCTCTGACATTTTGGGAAGATGTAGAGAGGTCAGAAAGGGGGCCACACCCATGGGATTAGGCTGTCTGGACAGTTTGTAAAACGAGGAATAGAACTCTGATTGATTCCCTCTGTAGAAGTGTGGGTCACCCCACTCTTATCCACCAGGGCCACAATATGACGTTCTGCCTGTTGCCTCTTCAAATAATAGGCAAGGACTTTGCCCCCTTTTCCCCCCTTCCCAGTATTTGTGCCGCAGCCTTATGACTGAGATCTTGGCCTTCCTGGAGAGGAGCTCGTTTACCTGCATCCTCAAGGCTGCCACCTGACGACCTGCCTGTGTCTGAAGAGATGGGTGTCAGAGCACTTTGAAGGACTCCTCCACCACCTTGAGCTGGCCTTCCAGAGACTGAAGTCTCTGTTCCCTGGCTTCCAGCATTTATGGGCATACACCTAATTGCCCCATACTTGTGTAGCCAGAAGCCTCCCATGTATTGTGGGTATGTCTCTGTGACAGGGTTGTTTTGAAAGAAATCTGTGGACTCACACTGGAGCCGGGGTGGGGGGAGGGAGTCCAGATCCCAAAAGCAGGGGATCCAATCTCCAGGCAGGGGAGGTGGGGGGGACCCCAGGTGATGGATAAGTTCACTGGAGCATGGTCCAAAATGATCAAGGGCTAGATGGCGGTGTTGATGGAGTTACTAGTAATACTGGGGGAAGTTAGCCAAAAGTCTGTGCGGCTATGTGAGCTGTGCACTGGAGAATGAAAGGTGTAGTCACGCTGGGAAGGGCGAAAAATCCTCCACGTATCAGTGAGAGCCCAGTCCTGTTGCATCTGGGCAAGGGCCAACACTGTCCTGGAATGGGGTTCTGTATTAGAGGGGGATCTATCTAGAAAAGGGTCTAGTGTGAGATTAAAATCACTCCCTATTATCAATTAAAATCACCCCTATTATCAAAGGGGTGTTGGCTGGTGCTAGTGTGCTCAGCTGCTGGGCCAGTGTATAAAAGAAGGAGGGAGAATCCTCACTGAGAGCATACACATTCCTCAGTAACAGGGACCCAGTCAGCATTTCCAGTAGTGCGATTATCCATCTCCCCTCTGGGTCGCTCATCTTCCTCCTCAGGTTCCAGTGCAGTGCTTTGGGAAGAAGTATGGCCACCCCTCTTTTTCTGGTAGGGGCCGAAGAGTGTATGACCTGACCCACCCAGTCCCTCTTTAATCTGTCATGGTCATCTCTAGTAAGCTTGGTCTCCTGTATGAAAGCCACCTCCGCTCCCAGCCTCCTAAGGTGATGCAATACTTACTTCCTTTTGTTGGGAGTATTGAGCCACCTAACATTTCACATCACACATGTTTTATCACCCATTTGAAGTTGGAAGCTGATATTTATGGAGGAAAACCTCAAATATTACCCTGGAGGCTAAGAGTGGAGTGGCTGTCACACAGCGGAGCAAAGCATGAGTACAGCATGGAGAGAGAAAGTAAAATGACCCCTTCCAGGAGCAACTGTCTGTCAGTTTCTTAACATCTAATATGAAATCTATGTGTGTCCCTTATACATCCAAATAGTAACATAAACAAAAACACCAATGCAATCTATACACAGACAGTACAACTTGTGGTGACCATTGGGGAAATACAGGCTTTCCCTTGGCCACAGAGATCTGTTGCTGGCCATCTTCTAAACCCGGGGCATATTCAGAAGTCTGTAGCCTCTCCCATATACAGCGGGGTAGTCCCCCGGGGGGGTTGTGATTGTCCCCTTGGTGAGACTACGATGTGAATCTTGACTCGGCATAAGCCCTAGAGGGTGTACGGTGAGCACATAATAGTCCAAAAGGGGCTAATGCCTGAAGTTCTTGGGGGGGGTACCTCCCCAAATGAGGAGAGAAAAAGGGGGAGTGTCAGAAGTGTAACTCAGGGGTCCTAATGTGAAAGCTATCTCCCTGCAGTGAAGAACATATTGCCCTGGCACAAACTTCTGGGGGATTGGCAAGGGCAGTGGCCAGAGTTATCTGCATGAAACTTGGGGGGGGGGGACAGGGTCAGGGGCCATGACTTAGTGCGGGTGTGGTGTCCTGACCAGCGCTGGGGAGGCTGGCTGCTGACAGGGTCTCACAGCCCCGTACCTCATCCAGTGAACAGATCTAGAGACAAAGCAAATTCTGGTATGTGTTCCCATCATAGGGTTGGGCTATAAACTGGACGCAGGCCTGTGCCGCTCACCCAACTACCAAGTATGGCAGGAGACACTGTGGCCTTTTCTGCACCTGCCAATACCCCCTGGTCCCCCCAACATACTTGTTCCAAAGCCCCCCAACCGCTCCAACAATTGAGGGCAACAGGCCCTAAAGCATGCACAGTAAACAAAAGTACATTGTGGGGGAGTCCTCTGACACCCATATGAGTGATCCTGGGTGTTCATCTACTACAAGGGTTCCATTCTGAACAGCACTGCACTGAGCAGAGCCCCCTCTGATCCCTCCTGATATGGGCTGGTTACTTAAATTTCAGACATCCAGAACATATGCAAGACCGGAGGGGGGAGAGACAGGTAGTCATGAAAATCGACCAGCGTGGATTGGGCCTGCAGGAAAAGTACAAGGCGCTCTCTACTGCTACCTGGTCATGCCCCCCAACCTGGCTATGTCACCAAAAAGAGTAAAATAACCAAGGTAAAAGATTATTTATCTGACCATGCCACAGTATCCACATCGGGTGTCTTCTCAGGCCCACGGAAACTTCGGAGATGATGGTAGCTGTGCAGGAACCCTTCTGAAGTGGTTGTGACAACAAATTTGGTTCCCCTTCTGCAACCTGGGATGAGGCCTTGGAGCTGATTGTGTAGTCAGGTCTAAGCAGGAATGTAGTTGGACAATCCTTGGGTCCACCAGATGTCTTCGGATGCTGCTCCAGGAGCTGGGCCACAGGGCTTCGAATTTACTAAAAGTGTGGAAACCTTGCAGTGAGTCAGAATTGGACAGGTCCATTGGCACACCTTCTGTGGGCTCAAGTGGCCCTCACTCTGAGGGATGTTCTCTCCTCCCATGCTTCCTGGAAGTGTGCCACATTCTGTTAGCCTTTGAGGGAAGCTCCCACCTTGAGTCCCTGGTGTCCTGCCACTCCCCGGTCCTGTTAGCATGTAGGGGGAGTGATGATTGGAGAGGACTGTGGCATTCGGGGTTTGTACTCATTTGGCCAGTTTCTCCATAGAAAGTCAGTTAAAGCTTTGGGGCTATCAAAGGACACTGGCACCCCACTGTGCATGATGCACATTGTGGCCAGATACCACAGGGAAAATGCTAGGCAGATCCTGTGCATGATGTGCCTGGAATTCGGGAATGCCCTTCACCAATCCAACAGCTCTTTTGAGAAATACTGGAAGATGCTGATTTTATTGGAGTGCCTCATTACTTGTATCTCCCTAGCCTTGGCCAGAACCTACTCCTTATCTCAAAAGTCCACAAATCTGACAATTATGGACCGAGGCCTTTCCTGGGCCTTTGGGCATAAATAGTGAGCTATGTGAGCGCTTCCATTTGAGGGGTGAGAAGGGTCCAAATTTAACATCTCTGCCAGGGTTAGTTGCAAAAAGGCCTCCATGTCACTCCCTTCTACCCGCACCAGAAATCCCAAGAGCCGTAGATTGTTACGACAGTCCCGGTTCTTCAAGTCATCAATTTTGCCCCTCATGAGATGCATGGTGGGCTGTTGTTCTCGCAAAGCCTCCTCAAGGTCTTGCATTTTTTGCTCGGTCATGGTGATCCATTGTTCAGAATGGAGCATCCTGGCTTCCAGATTCTGCATCACTTGGGTGTTCCAATTGGTCGCAATGGTGACCTGAGACAATTGAGTTTTTAACTGGTTAAACATCGCCTCCACAGAGGGCTGCTCCCACGTCTGGTGCTGTTGTGGGTTCGCCATGCTGCCAGGCCGAAATGCTCCATGTAGAGTGAGCAGGTAAGAGGATAGATTTTAGCCAGGTTTTATGTTTATGTCTGGAAATGAAGTGATTTCTAGAGTCCCTGGTATGTAGAGCCCTTGTTCGTGCATTTCCAGATGGATTCGTGGGTGCAATTTTTCGGATTCAGCTGGATAAGTCCCTCTAGGATGTTGAGCTGGTGACTAAGCTGCCATCTTGGTTAGCACCCCTAGTGGCAGTCTGTACAGACACATTTCTATTCTCTCTCCCCTGTCCAAGGTCCTCGAGAGAATAATCTCCCCCACCCCATCCAAGGCCCTCGAGAGAATAATCTCTGACCAACTGGTCACATACCTTGAAAAATACAGTGCACAGTGTGTAAAGCAGCATAGCTTCTGGAATCCCCACAGCATCAGCATGGTGTTGCTGGAATACACCAACTATGTTTATGAGGCCCTTGACAATGGTGACCTTGTCAGATCTATTTATGTCAACCTTAATAAGGCCTTCAACCTGGTCCACCATAAACTCCTGTTTAACAAACTCCTTGACCTGAGTTTGGTATAGAACACAGCTGACTGGTTCCACAGCTACTGTATCTCACCACTCACTCCGAGTGTGTGAAGATCGATAAATCTTTGTCCAATACAATGGAGTATCTATTGGTGTCCCCTTAGGTGCCATCTTGGGTGCACTCCTACCTGTTTGTTTAATAAATCAACTGTTCGATGCTTGTCAGCCAGCCAGCATACTCCTCTATGCTGATGATGCTGTCATCTGTTCCAAAAACACTGACCTTGACAGCCTCACGCCCGTTCTCCAAAGTAACTTCAGGTCACTAGAAAGCTGATTCACCAACAAAAAACTGGTCCTGAATTAGAAAAAACAAAGACCATGTTCGTCTGTAGCCTCCCACAGAAGAGGAAAGTTCAACCCTTGTCATCCAAAATGGCCAGGGATAAAACCTTAATTGGTAGAGACCTTCAAATGCCTTGGAGTAACTCTGGATGACACCTTATATTTTGCCCCCTATGTTGACAATCTGATAGCCATAGTTAACAGAAGACTGGGTGCCTTGTACCATAACTGGAACAGTCTCACTGGGAATGCTAGATACCTTATTGTGACCAGCTTCATACTGTCAATTATAGATTATGGCCTTCCTTTCTATGCAGCTACCTGTGACATGGTGCTAAACAGAGTAAAGTTGATGTGCAATAAGGCATGACCCATACTTGGTGCAGATAATCACCCTCATAGTTATACCTTTTAGGCACTCACTAACTGGCTATCTTTACCCTGCAGAGTAAAACTCCAAACCTGTTTGCTAACCAAAAAGGCAGTCCTGGGCCTAACACCCTCCACTTTAACAAATTGATTACACACTGTCTATAATCAATACAACATCAAGAACATGGCCAGGAATGCCCTTAAGCCTCCTTTTTGGTATACTCAGCTGCACAAGCTGTCATTTACTGTAAGAACTGCTAACTGTTTAAATAAACTGCTTGATACATTGCTGAATCTCCTCAAGCTTAATCAGTTTAAGAGATATTTGTGGTCTGCCCATACAGTCCAATGCAACTGTAACCATTAAACTGTTTTGTTCAGTACTCTCTGTACATATCCTGTGACTTTTTGTATAAACTATCTGTATGGATTTTGTCAAAACTGTATGTAATTGCTCTGTCTTAAGTGTTTTAAGCCTGATTTGACAGCATGTCCTCTGGAACTGCTTATTGTACTTGTAATATTTTCTGTGACTATGTATTTGATTTGGAACCTTTGTAATCTCCGAAGTTTTCAATAAATAAATAAATAAAACATCCTGGGTCCAATCAAATTACATTCAAAGTGAAGGAAATCAAAGGGAAAGGAAGGGAAGGGCAGGGAATGGAAGGGAAAGGATCCAGTATCATACAACATATTTTTATATACACTGCATCCCAAAGCATATTATAATCCTGAGGAGGGAGGGGAAAAAAATGCCAGCATTATAGGCACATAGTGTTGGTACATTTAATGGGCTAGAGACAGAAGATAAATCAGAGAAACGTTAAGCACAGAAAGGCTAAATGACTTGTTTGAGGTCACATGCTGAAGTAAGTAAGTGGTAACTGTAGGATTCAGACCTAGGACTCCAGGCTAAAAACTCTGCATTTGAACCACTTAGCCAAAATACTTCCAGGAAACTTGCCTCTTTCTCAAACTGAGTTCCTAATGCCTTGTGGTGTGCTACTGTCATTAAGGTAAAATCTCTTCTTTTTAAAATATGTCATGTTGGGTGATGTAATGCAGGTAAGAAAGCACAAAGTGGTCTCAGGATGATCAGGACAAGTAACTAGCATATTGAGTACCTGGATGAACTTCAGGGGGCCTGTGTTAAATTCCCAGTAAGGCGACATTTGTTTCTGAAAAAAAGCTGTATTTCCTGTGCCACATAGTGGGCTGACCCCCTACAAACAGAACCTCTCCATGATAGTTAGATAGACATGAGATGCCCAAGCATTTGAAACATAGAGACATAGAAACATGGAAACTGTCAGCAGATAAGGACCGCCTGGCCCATCCAGTCTGCCCATATGCACTTGTACTGGATTACTGCTTCTGACCCACCCACTGCTGTACCTCTATGGATCCCCTATGCCTGTCCCAAGCATGCTTGAATCCATCCACAGTGCTCACTCCCACCACCTCCTGAGGCAGACCATTTCATGTGTCTACCACACTCTCTGTGAAGAAGAACTTTCTCACATTCTCTCTTGCCCTCCCACCTTCCAATTTCACATCATGCCCTCTTGTTCTTGTGCTCCTCCTGTGTTGGAAATGGCTCCCCCCACACCTTGTTTATACCCTGAGGTACTTGAATGTTTCTATCATGTCCCCTCTTTCCCTCCTCTCTTCCAGCGAGTACATATTGAGGTCCCTTAATCTCTCTTCATAAGTCTTGTGTTGCAAGCCATGTACCATCTTAGTCACCCTTCTGTGGACCATATTCAGCCTGTTAACTCATTTGCCCCCAGTGGCCATTTTGGGTCGTATCTAGCCATGAATGGTTCTGACGCCATATGGCATCCATGGGAACAAATGTGTTCCTTACAAAGGTGTGGCCTCCAGAAGTGCACACAGTACTCCATGTGAGGCCTGACCATGGTTTTATATAATGGCACCATTACCTCCATTCTTCTGCTGGTGATACCCCTGCCTATGCACTCAAGCTTGCCACTGGCCCTCCCAGCTGCCTTAGCACTCTGCTTTGACATTTTCAGGTCATCTGAAATAATAACCCCCAGGTCCCTTTCCTCCTTTGTGACTGTCAGCAACTCCCTCACCCCCCCCCCCCATCCAGTAGCTTTCCTCAGGATTTCTGTGTTTCAGGTACATAATTTTGCACTTTTTTGAATTAAACTCCAGTTGCCAGTCCTCAGACCATTTTTCAAGCTTCCCCAGGTCTGTCCTCATTTTGTCCACCCCCTCTGGGGTATCCACTCTGTTACAGATCTTGGTGTCATCTTCAAACAGCCAGACCTTTCCCTCCAGTTCTTCTGCAATGTCGCTAATGAAGACATTGAACAGGACTGCCCCCAGGACCGACCTCTGATGCACCCCACTGATTACTCCCTCTCCCCAGACTGCACCCCATTTACTACCACCCTCTGCCTCCTGTCTGTTAGCCAGTTTCCAACCCAGTTTATCACCCTGTCCCCCATGCCCAGCCTACCCAACTTATTTATCAGCCTCCTTTGTGGGATGGTGTCAAAGTCTTTGCTGAAATCAAGGTAAGCGACATCCACTGGCCCACTCTTATTTACTTCCTTTGTCACCCAGTAAAATAAATCGACCAGATTTGTCTGACATGACCGCACCACTGTAAATCCATGTTGCCTATGGTGCTGGGCTCTGTTGGCTTCTAGATGCCCCACTATCCTTTCTTTAAGCAATGTCTCCATGATCTTCCCCGCTACTGAGGTGAGGCTGACCGGAATATAGTTCGCTGCCTCCTCCCTGCTGCCGGATTTGTGTAGAGGAACCACATGTGCCCACCTCCAATCCTCTGGTACCACCACTGGGTTGAATGACTCAGTGAACATGGTTGCCAGAGGTTCTTCTATCTCCCTTTGCAGTTCTCTTAATATCCTTGGGTATATGCCATTTGGTCCCATCGCTTTGTTCGCCTTCAATTTAGTGAGCTCCTACAGGACTCTTTGCCCTGTGAATGGACTATTGTCCACCTCTTCAGCCCCTTTGCAACTGTTGTACTGCTGTGACCCCGCCCCCTCCCTCTTCTATGAATATGGAACAGAAATATTTATTCAGTATTTCTGCCTTTTCCATGTCACCCTCCTTGCATTGCCCTCCCTCTCCCTTCAGCCTTGCAATCCCCACCTTGTTTTTCCTCCTTTCGCTGATGTACCTGAAGAATGTCTTGTCCCCTTTCTTAAAGGAAAACTGTTATTTGCAGGGGCTCCAGCCCCTGCAAAGCTTACCCTCCAGTTTAGCTTTTGTGAGAAAAGCGGCTTTTTTCTCGCGTTGCAAAGTAGTTTAATCTAATTATGAAAAGTCCGCTACCCAGAAGCAGGGACCCTGGTTTTCCATTTTTACCGGTAACACCGGTAACAATCACGGAATCCTGCTTGGTTTGCAGATTTTGAATTCTTGCACCGGTGCCTCACGGAAATTGCATCTCACTGCACAGAATCCCTAAGATTTCAGCATCTTTTTACATTTTTTTATTTTCTCTTTCTATGCCCCCTTCTCACAGCATCAGTCTCCACTTTTCAGAGATCCGTAGGCTGGGTATCCCCTAGCTTCAACCCAGATAATGCTCAGGAGCTCCTGTGAGCCTGCCTCCATCCTGCCTCGGTTGTACCCCCCAGGTGGGAAGGGAGAGGATGCCAGGTCACCGCTCCACAGTCCTTTAATGCATTTTGGGCAGCCCAGTGGGTCTCTCATGGAACCTGGTTATGAAGTCTGGGGCAGCTGGGTCCCTTCTACCAGCAGCCAATATGGGGTGATTGTTACTGGTTTTCTGGTCCCTGTCCCTGAGGGCAATGGCACTCAAGGGGATCCAAGGAGGTAGGGCACATAGAGACATGCCGTTGCTCCAGATCCTGGCTTGCTTCCTCTCTTCCTTATTGCTCTGCAGCCCCATTGCACCACCACCCGTGGTCACCCAGGTGGCAGTAAAGCAGCAGGACCTGCAGGCCACCGTTCCCAGAGGAGGAGAGTGGCCCCCAGGTGCTCAATCATACTCCCCTGGCTAGACCTCTAGCAACCTGAATTCACTTTCAACCCAGAGTCCCTGGCATTGCAAGCAATAGTGCAACCACAAGCTATTTACAGTGCTCTGTCAACTATACACTTACTTTGGTGTAAGAAAACATAAGAAGATGGAGAGGCAAATAATTCAGTTTTAGTAAAATGTAAAGTATTTAATGTTCATAATTTGCACTGTAGGTACTGTGCACTATTACTGAAATCATATATTAAACATTATATATGGGTGTTATGGCTGGCAGTATAGCCTAGTGGTTAGAGTAACAAACAGTGGTTGAACTAAGTCCATCTATAAGACTTGGGTTTGATTCCCACAGCCTCCACTTGCATACTGTGTGACTCCGAGCAAGTCACTTAACCTATGCAGTGCTCCTGAGTCACCTCTGAAAACAGGCAGTTCTGCCTAGTGGACTTACCTGGTTTACAAAAAATATAAAAAAAATACCAATATATGTTTACTACATCATACAGTAGCCAGAGTACCATGTAATTTACCTGAGTTTTACTCGGGCTGCAATGATTTTGTATAGGTAAATATAAATGTTCAAATACATTTTATGTGTTTTATGAGCTTGTTTTTAGACTTTATCCAGGTTTTTATTGTATTGTTTGCATGTGAACATCTAGGTTGTAGATTGCTAAGCGCATGATCATTGTTACTGACTAGCTTATTGAAGTTTATAATCAGCAGGGCCAACCAAAATCCTCAGTTGTTTAAATGAAAACTAGTCTGAATGAAAGTATGTTCACAAGGCAGAAACTGCCTTACTACTTACAAAAAAAGACTTCACAGTTAGCACCCCATTTAGGTGAATGGAATCATTTGCACAGTCTCTCCCACCTGCTGTTTCAATCTCTGTGACAACAAAAAGGTTTTTCTGACAGACTGCTTTAATAAAAAGCAAACGTTAAGTGTTTAATTGTACTTATGCTTGGCCAGTGGATTTGAAAGCACATTCAGTGACACACAGAAGGTACTGTAAGACCCCAGGGGAAGTATGATGCTGGTGGGCAGAGTGGTGCTCAATTCACATCTTAGCTCACACATGAAAACTGAGAGACACCCTTTTCATGGAGACCAAGGGAAAAAAGGCATCCACGTGTTTGCGAGATGCATGATTTTCCATTAGAAGGTCCTCCACTAATTACTTGTGAATTTTTTCTGGTGAAGACACTTTATTTCATAGAAGCAAATTCAGGCAGTTTTTTTTTTGCTCCTCCTACCCTAAGGCCATCCACTCCTTCAGGCCTGCCAAGTCCCCCTACCTCTGCTGCTAAGTCACGACCATGATCCACTGACCCTTATGGCCATGCTACCAGGTAACCCAAAGTAACCCTTCATTGGGTGGGACCCTACCCCTGTGGGAGGCTAACAGGGGAGGACAATCACCCTAAAGAGCTTCCTGTATATATCCCAGACATGGCAGGGGTCCGAACAGATGCATGTGTCTGGGGCTTCATGCTTATGGAGGGACCAGGAGCCATCCTCCGGGTGGCCAGCAGGTGTTTTCCCATTTTCATGGGAGCGTGACAGGCCACATGATGTCAAGGCACAAGCTGACATCCATCACGCTCCCTCCTGCAGTAAGGGCCAATGTGTTGCCGTTCCTCCAGCCTCCACCTGGGGCCAGCAAATGCTGAGCTGTGAATTTACCCTCCCGCCCAGGAGAAAACGAGTGGTCACTGGACACTCAAGCCTTCACCCCCCCGGCCGGTCCTCCAACACCCAAATCTGTTCTCAAACCCTGGTCAGTGGTGTCACAGGCAGAAACCCAGTTCAGGCAGTTAAATGATAGGAAAAAACAAAGGTGGTCCACCTTAGTAGTGGTGGTTCAGATTAATTCACATCTGAGTTCTAACAAGCAAAGAGACTAAGTAATTTATAATTTGTGCATGTGGGGTGTGGGTGTTGTAGAAAGGGGATCATAGTGATGTCACTACTGCCATCACCCCGAGGGATGTGGACTGCATTGTTGCTACTGTCATCACACCTGAGAGACAGGTGCTGTAGTACTTCTGCCATAACCACTGGTGGATGGGGAATGTTGTACTGCTGCCATCCCACCTGAGGGATGGGGCCATAGTGCTGATACTGCCATCACACCTGAGGGATGGTAAATGTAGTACTGCTGCCATCACACCTGAGGGATGGGAAATGTAGTACTGCTGCCGTCACACCTGAGGGATGGGGGTCATAGTGCTGATACTGCCATCACACTTGAGGAATGCAAAACGTAGTACTTCTGCCATCGCACCTAATGGATAGGGGCCACAGTGCTGCTGCTTCCATCACACCTGAGGGAGGGGGGACACAGTGCTGTTGCTACTGCCATCACACCAGACGGATGGGTCTGTAGTGCTGTTAGTTCTGCCATCACACCTGAAGGACGGGGGCCATAGTACTGCTTTCATCACACCTCAGGGATGGGGGCTGTAGACCTGTTGCTGCTGTCACATCTAGTACCTAAAATAACTTTAAATTGGTACAAGGATGGAAGGATGTGCAATAGTGGAGGTCAAAACTGCTAAAATGCATGTTAGCAGAGTTAAAAATTGTTAAATGCAGTACACAAAACCAAAAACCGGTAAAACTGGATTTTGACTTAGCAGACACTGGTGACAGTACCGTTTTTTATAATGTGCAAAATGGAATTTGCCCTTTTTCAATCCTGGTAAACCAGTGTCCCTGCCCAGAAGTATGGCAGATGCTGGAGTGGCTCCATTTACTATAAAGGTGCGACACTTCACCGTGCACTTCAATGCATTTGTTTTGAAGCACAGAGTGTGTCACCACACCTTTACAGTTAATGGAGCCACCCCAGCATCTGCCATCATTCTGGGTGGTGGACTTTTCATAATTAAATTAAACTACTTTGCGGCACGAGAAAAATTTAGCTTTTCTCACAAAACCTAAACAGGAGGGTAAGCTTTGCAGGGGTGGGAGCCCCTGCAAAGGACAGTTTTCCTTTAACTGACTGTGGTAAACCTTCCTCAGTAGGTGCCTTTGCTCTCCTTATTGCCTTTTCAGCTTCCCTTAGACACTCTAGGTACACTTCCCTGTCCTCCTCCCTTTGGGGCTCCTTATATTTCCTGAACCCTTTCCTTTTTGCCCTGACCTTTACCATCACCTTTCTTGAGAACCACAGTGGCTTTCTCCTTCTCTTGTCTTTGAATACCAACCTAATGCATTGGTTTGTTACTTCCAGTAAGACTTCCTTTAGATGCTTCCACTCTTCTTCCACTCCACCTCCTGCTCCCGTTCTGTTCAGGGCTCTTTTGATACCCCTTCCCATTTCAGTGATGGTAGCATTTTTGAAACCCCAAAACCTTTGTCCTAGTATGACCTGAGTGAGTCTCTGTCCCTGTGCTGAACAACACAATGTTGTGATCATTGGATCGCAGTTGCCCTTCTACTTGGACATCTGTGATTCGATCCCCATAGGTCATTACTAGATCTAGAATTGCCCTGTCTCTGGTGGGATCAAGCACAAGCTGTCTGAGTTCAGCCTCCTGGAGTGAATCAAGGATGCCTCTTCTTCTGGCTGAAGCAGCTACTCTGGTGTTCCAATCCACATCTGACATAGCAGTAGAATTTCACCTTTCATTGCCATTTCATATATTTCCTCTACTAGCTCCCTGTCCAGTTCCTCTCCCTGTCCTGGAGACCTGTATATCACCCCTGTGTATATTGTTGTGCCATTTTGAGGTTGAAGGGTGACCCACAGTGCCTCCTCCTCCTCCCCCTGCCTACCCTGTACCTGTGTTGCCATTATACCCTCTCTGACATACAGGGCTACTCCCCCTCCCTTTTTGCCGTCCCTATCCCTCCTGAATAGAACATGTCCTGGTACATTTGTTTCCCACTCATGACTAGCTGTGTACCAGGTTTTGGTTATTGCTACTGTGTCCAGGTCTCCTTCAATTATTAAGGCTTCCATGTCTGGAACCTTATTTCCCAGGCTGTCTGCATTTGTCAACATGACCTTCCAAGTTTTACTGCCTGACCTTTCTCTCTTCCTGTTTTTCATCCCTTGCATCTTCCCCCCTTTCCTGATATTTTTCCCTTGTGTTCCTGATTTCTTTTCTACTCCATTTCTGCCCAGCTCCGATGACCTTGATATCAACTCCTCTTCCTGATCCATTGTTCTTTCTCTACCATGTGGGGGTTGTGCTGCCTGAGTATCCCTGCTCTTGTTGCCCTCCCCCCTTGCTAGTTTAAATGCTTGTCAGCAAAGCATTTAAATCATCCATTGAGGGCTGCCTTCCCCTTGTGGGACAGATGCAGTCCATCCCTACTGTACAGGGTTGCATCACTCCAGGTGTGTCCCCAGTCCCCAGTGAAGCTATACACCTTCTCATTGCACCAGCCTTTCAACCATGTGTTGAAGTTACTACTGTAGAGATTTCTCTCCCTCCCCCAGTGGACTGGCAGCACCTCAGAAAATGTCATGGAGCTTGCTACCTTCCCCAGGCACCGTCCCAACACTGTAAAGTCCTCATTCACCTGCTCCAAGCTTACCTTTCCTTGGATAGGTCATTTGTCCCCAAGTAGATAATGACCGCCAGCCCTCCTCTCCTTGTCACAGCTTTAGCGATCCTCCGGATGTATGCCCCCTCCTTCCAAGCTGTGCCTCCTGCAAGGCACTTTACCTCCCTTTCCTCTCTACTATCACTCTTGTAAGCAGACTTATAGTACCAAGTTCCTAGTTCCTAGTTTTACAACGTTTATACGTGTCTTAAATTTGTAGTTTTCCAAAACATTTTCTTCACTTCTTGAGAATTATACAAAAAATTAAAATTTTTTCAGCTGCATTAGTTTTTTTTATTTCATGTCTGCATTGTTAAAGATAGCTCGTAGCACTTGACATTATGATTCTGTAAAGCATGATAATAAATTCATGTTTACCATGTAACTGATGGAAAACTAATTTGCACAGTTATGGATCAAAGGTGTAACTACTTTGCAGTTTTAATGTGCTTACACTTTTGTGAAGTGTGTAATTATAAATTAAAATATAGAATAATATATATGCAGGTGTGTGTTATGAGGCTTTGGTTTGGTTTATTTATTTAAAATCTGGTAAGTCCATGCACAAAAATATGCCCGTTTTCATGGGTGACCAGAAACAAAGTACAAACATGAAAACAAACATCAGACAATCAGAACTAATAACATACTGTATGTTAAACAGTTTAATCATAAGAAGATAATGTGCAGACAAAATTAGCCACAATTACAACAACCAGAGTCCAATAACAATTTTTTAAGACTAGATTTGAAAACTTGTAATCTCAGTAATCAGATATTGAGGTAAAAAAATTTAAAAATTAGTTAACTGGAACAACAAAGATCTCTGCCCTAAGGTAGTTTTAACAAAAGGTACAGTAAAATAGAAAGACAGGCATGATCTAGTATGTGCCAATAAAATTTTTGGTTGAAAAAATTGGGACAAAACTTTCAGGACCTTTCTTAATGCCATCTTTTTGGCAAGCATAATCCAAGGTGCATTTTAAACCTGAGCTTTAAAGCAGGCCACTGTAATGAATTTAAAAGAACACAATGATGTGCATGGGCTGACATTTGAAAGGCAAATCTTGCAGTTTGATTGTATAGGATGTTAACCCTAGAAATTTCAACCTCACTAGCAGCAAAATACAATAACATGCCGTAATCTATGACTGAAAGCAGAAAAAAAATTGTTGTGACAACATATGCCTTGTAAAATAACAATAGAAATGAATTAAGTCTATAAAGAACACCCAACCTTTGATGAAGAATCTTGGTAATATGTGAAATACAAAAATCATAGGTAAGTGGGCTGTCAATGAATTAACCAAGATATTTAAGAATGGGGACTTGCTCTGTACTGATACCATTCAATGTTTATAACAAGACTGACATGCTAAGGCAATTCTTTCTTTGAATTATGAAAAACCATACATTTAGTTTTTGTGGCAATCAATGCAAGCTTCGTTGATAAAAGTCATTGCTGTACCTAGTCAACATCATACTGAACTCTTTTCTTCAGTTCTACTAGGCTGTCCCTGCTTATGAAAATCACTGCATTGTTTGCATATAATAAAATATTAATTTTTGTATAGACTTTAGGAAGAGAGTTTAATAGCAAACTGAAAAATGGGGGCCTAGGACAGACCCCTGAGGAATCCCTAAGGTTACACATGCCAGAGAACAAAATGAGTTATAAATCTTAGTTTTTGGAAAACGCCCACCAAGATGGTTCCTACACCAGCACAGCACTACCTCTGAACAGCACATGCCACCCATAGCCTTAGTCAAAAGCTGGTGGTTCACAAGATCAAAGGCCTTGGTGAGATCCACTTACTGTAAACAGCCATTGAAAATGGCCCTTATCCAGCTCCCTTAATGAACAGGCTGTGTGAATCCCACCAAGGGCATTTTTTACACATCTGAGGTATGTGATGACCCATGAACCTCAAGAGCAAATCTTGAGTGGTTTATGAGGTCACTGCATGCCGTGGATGTGCAAAGAAACCTCACAGACACACACCTGCTTACTGTATGTTTTATTTTTATAAGTGGTACAAGGAGTTTTATGAAAAAAAGCAGAAATAAATGAAGAAAAATTAGTTTTTTAAGGTTAAACAGTTACCATTTGTTTTACTGAAACAAGTTTAAAGGACTCACTTGATAACAAGAACTTGTGGCAAAGGTCTGATTCTGTAAAAGATACAAATAGTAGTTTTCAAATAGCAGTCTCAAAGTCCAGTTTTGATCATCTTTCCATACCCTGGAAGTGAATGCCCAAGTAAATTGCAGTCCAGACTGATTGGTAGTGTTACAATTAAAGAGAATAAAACTGCAAAACAAATAGTTTTCCACTGCAAGATATACCCAACTTTGCTGAAGAAAGAAGAGGGCCTGTTTTACTTAACGCAGGTCAGTTGTGTGATTCTGTGAGGGAGATTTCAGTTACTAAGCAGGGAAACTTTTCCTTGGCTTGTACATGTAGGTTTGTGTAGATGCAGTTCGATGACGACTATAACCTGTTCAAAAATGACAGACTGAAACACTGTGATAACTGAGTGTGACATCACACCCAGTTATTACAGTGTTTCATGGAACCTGAAAACAGGTTGATAAAGGGGGTCACCAGTTATTATACCAAACAGGAGTTTTGTGGAGTCTTGGGGTTACTACAAATTGATTTAATTAAAGGGGAGGACTGGTTGAAAGAGGTTATTTTCTTTGGTTCTGTTTCTAGTCCCTTGTAGCAACTTGAAGAGGATGTCTGATGCTGAAAAGGAATTCTCTGGCCACCAGGTGAAATGATTTGTTTTTGGCCACCAAATGCTAGGCTCTGCCCACCCTCTCCCAGCCAGGACAAAGGGATGAACACAAAGATAAAAAAGGTGTGAAGCCGAGTGATTTAAAAGCTAGGTGAGAGGGTCAGCATCAGCAGTCGGCTTGTGGCCCAGCAGCAGAATGTCACGTTTTGGCTGCCTGAGTCTACGGGGGCTGAAAAGTCAGGGAATAACAGCTACTGAATATTTATATATTTTTTTTTCTCTAGGTTTCTTCGGGAGTCGGTTGGAGAAGGAGGGGAAGGGAATATTGTTTGGGTCTGTATCGTTAACACAGAGCTGAATTGATAAACTAAAATGTGTGTTGTTTCTGTTCTACTTACACAGAGCTGAATTAGGCACCAAATGGGAGTTTGTGGTGTATTGGGGTTACTACACATTGGTTTGGGGTCTGTTTATTTAACATGGAGCTGATTTATTACTTAACAGTGTGTTGTTGCTGATACATTCACACAGAGCTGTTAAGTCACCAAACAGGAGTTTTGTGGAGTCTTGGGATTACTACAAAGTGACTTAATTAAAGTGGAGGACTGGTTGAAAGAGATTATTTTCTTTGGTTCTTTTTTTAGTCCCCTGTAGCAACTTGGAGAGGACATCTGGGTGCTGAAAAAGAACTCTCTGTGTGATGGGCCGCTCGAGATGAAGATGAGCAACCCAGGGTCCAAATGAAATTGTGGATAGGATAACTGCTATCCAGACAAGGAGAGGCAGGAGTCAACTTAGTATTTCGATGCCCGCAGGGCGTTTATTGGGTACCAAGGGGTAGACAGACACAGTCACAAGAAGGAGGAAGGGTTGCCCGATCAACAATAGGGCAATGGAACAGGGAAATACTGAAATACTTTTTATCTACCACTTTTACAGTTACTACTACAAGCATAAACTTTAGGCCTACTGCCACTCTTATTCTGATACTAGTTTGACCTGTACTTCTATACTCTAAATGAGATTCCAGTTACATAGGCTACTCAGCACTACATTAGGGTGATCAGCATCACACATCTACAAAAGAGTCCAGATTTTACAAGAGTCCAGAGATCCGGCGTCTTCGTGTACACCGTCATTCTTCGTTGGTAGCTACAAGGAAAAATAAAACAGAACTGTAGAACCCTAATCTCAATTCCCAGCAAGGACCTAAATAAGGCCACTGGGGTGGTGAGAGATTTGGTAAACAGACCATATATCTTCAGCAAAAGCCCACTCTCTCCGAGGCTGCCAGAATGTAGAACCAAAGCAACTGGTTCCTGAAATAACACACTAAAGCAAGAGGTTCCTCAGCCAAAACCCACTTCTAGGGTTGCCAAGGATGAAGAAAGACCAAGATCTGCATGGCAATGAATCCAATGGAGGACTACCACGATCTGACTGATGCTGCAGCACTCCAAGGGCCAGCTGGACTCAGAAGGAACTCTGACAGGACCAGGAACCATAAGAATCTGAAGAGATGATGGTTGACTCTGCAATCCTAGGATCAGGAACTAACACAAAACAAAAGAATGGCAGACGCATCCCGGACTGGGCTTCGATGGACTCGACTTTCGGCGAACGACCAGGTGGGGGGCGCAGAACAGGTTCTCCAAGATGAGCTCTCTTCTGTAGAGGCGACCAACTTGGACATCTGGAACAGGAACCATACGGAATGACACTGCTTGCGGCTGCATTGATGCGTTTAGGCGTGCTTTCAAGCTGTGAAAACAAGAAAGCGGCGAGAATGCGACTGAGTACGACTGACGATGGACTCGACTTCGGCGGACGATACAAACGGACGGGATGAGTTGATGGATGATCTCCCTGGAGTGAAGAATGCTGGAAGGATGTCTTCTTCCGGGTAGAGACTGATTCTGAGCACTTGGTGTAACAGACCACACTATGAGACTGCAGTGTGGTAGAAGATTGAGACTGTCTTCGTACAGTAGTAAACATATAACTGAAGAATGCCCAAAGAACTTTGGAATGGTACAATAATTTGCCGGAGGAAGGCAAATTATAACTTCAGGGGTAATTGTTACTGATAAGGGCCAATGTCCAGGTGCTTAGAGCAATAGTTCAGGTACTTGGACCAATAGTTCAGGTACTTAGGACAATAGTTCAGGTACTTAGGGCAATAGTTCAGGTACTTAGGACAATAGTTCAGGTACTTAGGGCAATAGTTCAGGTACTTAGGACAATAGTTCAGGTACTTAGGGCAATAGTTCAGCATAAGCAGTACAGTAATTACAGTAATTTCACAGTATAGGCAAATAGAACAGTCTCAAATGAACCCCTGTTTCTATAGGTAGGGTATACTGGAATAGGATCCCTTACTGTACGTTGTGGCTAGGGAATCCTTTAGTACCACTAGGCTGGTTTGCCCTATTCCGCTAGGCCGGGCCTCCCTTTAGTACCACTAGGCTGGCTTGCCCTATTCCGCTAGGCCGAGGCCTCCCTATAGTACCACTAGGCTGGCTTGCCCTATTCCGCTAGGCCGGGGCCTCCCTTTAGTACCACTAGACTGGCTTGCCCTATTCCACTAGGCCGGGGCCTCCCTATAGTACCACTAGGCTGGCTTGCCCTATTCCGCTAGGCCAGGGCCTCCCTTTAGTACCACTAGGCTGGCTTGCCCTATTCCGCTAGGCCGGGGCCTCCTTATAAACCAGGCTTTACCTCGGGCCTAATGCCCTACCTTTACCTCGGGCCTGAAGCCCTATGTTAGCTTGGGCCTGGTGCCCCACCTTAGATTGGGCCTGGTGCCCCACTTTACAATGGGCCTGGTGCCCCACTTTGTAATGGGCCTGGTGCCCCACGTTGCTTTGGGCCTGGTGCCCCACCAAATACTGGGCCTGGTGCCCCAATTTATAATGGGCCTGATGCCCCTCAACACTTTGGGCCTGTTGCCCCACTTCCCAATGGGTCTGGTGCTCTACTTTAAATCTGGGCTGGAATCGCCCTTTTAAATACTGTTGCCCCTTTAAATTCTTCAGAGTCCCTGAGCCTACTGTCATTTATCTTGGCAAATCCCGCCTCTAAATCCGCCCCTTATCCATATTCATAAGGCCACTAAGCTGGCCCATGCTCTCTGACCCTCCTGTGGGTGTCGATAGCCCGCCTCCCAAATTAATATTCAAGTCGCGAGTCCTAATGACCCGATGCCCCTAAAATTGCTCTCCGCCTCTTCCAAGCATACTACTGCGCTTTTACAGCAAATTCAGTCCCTTTAGAATACAGGCGGTCCACTGGCGTGTGCTGCCGCCCGACTCACCGCTCTGCGGTCTCCGGGAGTTACTAGCAGTCACAGGGAGGCGGGAGGTAAGCTGGCTGTGGGAGCATACCGGCAGTAGAGGATGACTCAGGGGCCTCCGGCGGCCCGACAACGATGCGGCGCTTCTCTGCCCTTGACGTGGGACCGGATTTACTTTTTCAACACCTCGGGGCTTAAAATAAACAATCGGAGGGCTTAAAAGCCCATGCAGCGTGGGTAACGGCCGTTTTCATCTTCGTGGTGCCCCGATGGCACCACCAACTATGAACTGAAGAAGCAGAGGAAGTCTTTGGGCAGGGGAGGCAGCACAGGACCACAGCAAGTCCAGAGGGATGGCTTCAAACAAAAGGTAAGCCTAAATTGTCCCCCTGACTTCTGGGTCCTGGCTCCTCAACCTCTGCCCAGGATTAACTGTCTCCAACTGTACACTTGTAGAATGCTTGTTTAAACTTGAACCTCCCCAGGGTTCTAGATCTGCTGGATTGGAATGCTGTGCATGAGCCACCCAGCACAGCATTCCATCCAGGCTATTATGACACACATTGCTTTTAAATTCTAACTTTTTACAAAGCTGTAAGTGCACAGGGCACTTTTCTAGTATTTACAGCGTTTTCTCTGGAATGGCCAACTTTGGGGCATTACATCTGCTACCAGGTGAACTGATAGTTTTCAGCCACTGGAGGTTACACCCAACCCACCCTCCCAGGCTAATCTGCCTTTATAGGCTGCAAATAGACTGCTACTTCCTGTTGAGACACAGGAACAGGCGGTGAGGGGCTGAGAGACAGAGTAAACCTGAGGACAAGCACTACACTTGAAAAAAAAAACTTAGATGGCTAATCAAATGACTCAGGATAATAAGAGGATAACAGTGCAGAGGAGGAGGAGGAGGATGCAATGAGTGGTGCAGTACTCTGGGTGCAGTGTAGCAGTCTTTAGGAGAATGTTCTGCATACTGAGGTGCTACCCTATATGCAGGCATCTCTCTGGGCAGAGGGTGGAGGTTACCAGTCTCTGGGCAGAGTTGGCAGGAGTACTGCCATCCTTTGCCCCCACTGCATCCATAGCCACTGCTGCAATTGATATCCAGGCAAAGGGCTGGCTGGACTATGGTGGGCTCAGTGAGACTGAGGTGGGATCAGAGGCACATCCCCCATCTGGTGCAACTTAGAAACTACTATGCTGTTCTGGAAGAGCAGGTAAGTCCCACAAGGGAACCCAAGGTTGCGACCAGGGAAGATGAGCGGGTCCTCCAGCATCAAGACCCAGGATTGGGAGGTAGAGAACCCCGGAGGAATACGAAGCTACTCCTGGTGGAGGACTCAATAGTCCAAGGAATGGATCTAGGTACAGGTACCAGGAAGGAGAAGGAGAAGGAGATCAAGTGTCTTCTAGGAGGCACAGCTCAGAGAGCAGGGAGACAAATCCAGAGGATCGCTATGAAGGTAGCTAGGAGGGGTAACTGGAGATCATGGTCCATCTGGGGTCAAATAACCTAGCCAGGGTGGAGGTCAGCATACAGCAGGTGCAGGAGGACTTCAGGGGGTTGTGTAGGTGCCTTGGTGAGGTAGCAGGCTTTGTAACATTCTCAGAGGTGCTGCCAGTCCAAGGCGAGAGGGGGCTTGAAATCTCCATATCAGCAAGTTCAATACTTGGTTGAGGGGCTGGTGCAGAGATAATGGTTTTGGCTTCATTGGGGACTGGGGACCCACTTGGAAGGATGGGGGCCTGTATGGGTGGGATGGCCTATATCCATCCAGGGAAGGGACTGTGGTCCTCAATGAAAAGTCTGGATGCTACCTTGCCAAGCATTTAAACTTGCCAAGGGGGAGCAGTCAGAAGCAAATAGACTTATGCAGCCCACCCACCACAGGTCAGAGTAGCTAACAGTAGAGATCAGGAGGAAATGTTGAGGACTGATTTTCCCAAGCTCATTACAAGGAGAAAGGTAGGTTGTGGCAGCAAAAGAAAGAGACCTGGGTTGGAAAGGGGGAACAGGAAGGCAATTCTAAAAGTACAAGGGGGACAGGCTGAGAAGCAGAGAAATGTATGCCTGGGAGCTTCACAAGAGATAAGGCAGAGGTAAACAGTCAGTAGGAGAAAGACATCAGGGTTGGAGGGAGGGAGGGAGCAAAAAGGCAAAGGTAGAAATGCAAGAGGCACAGGCTGCAAAACATGGAAAATCATGTATGCAAATGTCCACAGTCTTGGAAACAAAATTCCAGACCTGGCAGCCTTGATGGCAGAGGTGGACCTGGCAATTACCAAGACATGGTAAACCATGACTGTGAGATAAATGTACCAGGGTATGCGCTACACAGGAGGGATAGGGAGGGTAAAAGGGGGGGATCCCTCTACATAAGAGACGGTATTAAAGTGACATCAGTGCAGGGCAGACAGGGGGAGGCCGAAGCACTGTGGGTTGCACTTGAGACAGGCAACGATGTATCAGTTTGCACAGGGGTGGTCTACATGCCTCCAACACAGAGGGAGGATGTGTATAGGGAAATAGTAGAGGTAATACATGGGATGGCAGCTAAGGGGAAAGTCCTGCTGATGGGAGATTTTAGCATGCCAGATGTGGACTGGACCATCCTGGAAGCTGTCTCAGTCAAGAGCCAAGATATCGTGGAATCCTTGCAGGGGGCAGGCCTCATATAGCTGGTTCAGCCCACCAGGAACAAGGCAATCTTAGACCTTGTGCTGACAAATGGAGACAGGATCAAGGAAGTCAGGGTGGATGGACACCTAGGATCCAGTAACCATCATACAATGTTGTTCAGCATCAATACAGTGTCGCAGAAGAGCCACACAAAGACTAGGGTCCTTGATCTCAGGATAGTGGACTTTGATAGGATGGAGAAATGGATCAAAAAAGCCCTGGCAATAAGGGATCAAGGAGGAGAGGTTGAGGAGCAATGGGCACACCTAAAATAAGCCATAGTGGAGGCAGCTAATCAGTGCATTAGGCTGAGTAACAAGGGAAAAAGAAGGAACGAACCACTCTGGTTCACAAAGGAGGTGGCAGGGAAAGTGAGTTACAAAAAGGGGCTTTCTGAAAATACAAGGAGAAACAGAAGGAGGAGGATAGGGCAGCGTACACAGAGAGACAGCGGGAGGCATGGAAGGCAATTAGAAACGTGAAGGTACAGACAGAGGATAGACTAGCACAGATGGTAAAAAGAGGTGACAAGACATTTTACAGATACATTAGCAATAGAAGGAATGCCAGAGGAGGGATTGTAATGATCAAAGGGGTGGAAGGGGTGTGTGTAGAGGGGGCCCTAGAAAAAGCATCAATACTGAATGAATACTTCTGTTCGATATTCACAATAGAGGGGATGGACAGAGATCACCACTAGGCAGCAGGAACAATTGGGGGGGAGAGGTAAATATTAGTCCTTTTACAGAAGAGAATGTCCTGGAGGAACTCACAGAACTGAGGGTGGACAAAGCGATGGGACCAGACCATATATACCACAGGATATTAAATGAATTAAAGATGGTGCTAGCAGCACAGCTGGCAGCTCTGTTTAGCCAGTTGCTTAATACAGAGGTGGTTCAAGAAGAATGGAAGGGTGCAAATGTGGTCCCTCTCCACAAGATTGGTAGAAGGGTGGAAGTGGGAAACTACAGGATGGTCAGCCTCACCGCAATAGTGGGTAAGTTTATGGAGGCACTGCTTAAGGAAAGGATTGTGGAACACTTGGAAACCATGGGAGCAAAGGATCCAATGCAGCATGGATTCACAGCAAGAAAGTCATGCCAAATAAATCTGACTGACTTTTTTGACTTGGTGACAAAGGAGGTGGATCAGGGAGGAGAGGTGGATATTGCCTAACTCAATTTCAGCAAGGCCTTTCACACCGTACCCCACAGAAGACTGGTGAACAAGCTAGATAGCCTGGGGGTGGGCCACAAAGTGGAAAACTGGGTTAGCAACTGGTTGTGGAACAGGAAGCAGAGGGTGGTAGTAAATGGGATTAAATCTAAGGAAAAAAGGGTGACAAGTGGGGTGCCTCAGGGATCAATACTGAGGCCAGTCCTTTTTAATGTCTACAACAGAGACATTGCTGAATAGCTGGAGGGGAAAGTTTGCCTATTTGTGGATGATAACAAGATCTGCAATGGGGTAGACACTCCAGAGGGGGATCAAAAGAATGAGGAGGTATTTGGAAAGCTGAAAGAATGGTCCAAAGTGTGGAAATTAAAATTTAATGCAGAGAAGTGCAAACTCATGCACCTGGGGTGACGAAATCCTGTGGAGAGCTTGGAGAGCTACAGGATGGGGGGAAGGGATTGCTGACAGTCACCAGGGAAGAAAGGGACTTAGGGATAATCATCTCAGATGACCTAAAGGTGGCCACACAGTGTAACAAGGCTGTGGGAAGGGCCAGTAGGATGTTGGGGTACATAGGATGGGGTATCACTAGCAGAATAAGAGAGGTGCTGATGCCACTATACAAACTGCTGTTGAGGCCTCATCTAGAATATGGTGTTCAGTTTTGAAGGCCACATATCTGCAAAGACATAGGCAGAGTGGAGGTGGTCCAGAGAAGGGCGACCAAGATGGTGCAGGGCTTGCATCAGAAGACATATGAGGACAGATTAAAATACCTTAACATGTATACACTTGAAAAGAGGAGGGAATGTGGGGATATCATACAGACCTTCAAGTATCTTAAAGGCTTGAACAAAGTGCAGATGGGAGACATCTTTCAGTACAAGATTTGTACAAGGATAAGGGGACACGATATGACATTAGAGAGGGGCAAGATAAGGGGAAATGTTAGGAAGTTTTTCTTCATGGAAAGGGTGGAAGATGCTTGGAATAGCCTGCCCAGGAGTTGGTGGGTACTAGCACAGTGGGGGGATTCAAACATCATGGGAGAGACATAAGGGAGCCCTAGATGAGGGGAAGAGAGATGATAGTCAATGAGCAAGTAGGGTCAGTGGCCGCTGATGCAGGCAGGGGAAAACTGGCAGACTAGATGGGCCTAGCAGTCCTTATCTGCCATCAAATACTATATTACTATGTATATTATAGTATAATTATAGTGTAAAATTGAAAGTACATTGAACCAACAGAGTGGTTAGGCTTTTTAGCCATGTAAATACATAGCTGTTAGCCTACAGTTGCCATGTAGTTATATTGCAGTTACAATGTAGTTGCAGAAATGTAATGTTCTATAAAGTGTAACTGGAATGCCACATAGCCCCATGATGCGCAGTATCTGATTTTTGTGGAGGGGCATGGTTACAGTTAAAATCATACCATAATTATAGTTATACTAACATACCGTTTTCCAGCAGATTAGCCCTTACGGTCTATCGAGTCTGCTCGAACCTCAGATCCCTAGTTGGGTGCCGAGGCCCCCCCCCCCCGTGTTCCAGAAACCCCTGTCATCCATCCCCACCCCCCTGGGACAGGCCATCATCTGATACATCCACTTTCTGTGTCTGTCCCACCCTCTTGAAGCCCTCCACTGTGGATCTCTGAACCAGCTCGCCAGGCAGTGCATTCCAAGGGTCCACCGCCTCTCAGTGAAAACCCTCCGCTTTTCCCTCACCTTCCACCTTCCAACTTCAAACCATGCCCTCTGGTGATACCTCCCTGCTTTAGTCTAAAGATCCCCTCCATGTTTACCCTATTTATTCCCTTGAGGTACTTGAAGACCTCAATCATGTCCCCCACCGTCTCTCCTCTCCTCCAATGAAAACAGGCAGAGATCCTCAAGTCTGTCCTCATACGTCAAATCCCCTAGCCCTCGTATCATCTTAGTTGCCCTCCTCTGTACCCTCTCCAGGAGCTGTATGTCCCTCTTCAAGTGTGGTCTCCAGTACTGTACACAGTACTCAAGGTGTGGTCTAACCAGTCCATTGTACAGTGGCAGAATCACTTCCTTGCTCCTAGAGGTGATCCCCCTAACGATGCATCCCAACATCCTGTTTGCCTTGCTAGCCGCTCTCCTGCACTGCTCAGAGTTATTCATACATGCATCCACCATGACCCCTAGGTCTTTTTCCCCTATTGAGGCCTCCAGCGCCTCCCCTCCCAGGGTGCACCTGTGTTTAGGGTTTCCCCGGCCAAGATGTAACACCTTGCACTTGGTGATATTGAAATTTAATTTCCATGTGTGAGCCCAGCTTTCCAGGGTGTCCAGGTCCCCTTGCAGGGCCAACCTCCCCTCTTCTCCCTCAACTACTGCTCCCGTCTTGGAGTCATCAGTGAAAAGACTCATTTCACACCCTATACCCTCCCTGATGTCCGATATGTATGCATTAAACAGGATCGGACCCAGGACCGAGCCCTGTGGTACCTCACTACCAACCTCTCTAGGGTTCAAGAGCTTCCCACAGACCACTACTCTCTGGGTGCATCCAGCTAGCCAGTTTTCAATCCATCTGACCATCAAAGGGCCTACTCCCAACCCCATCAGTTTCTCCACCAGACCATTGTGGTGGACAGAGTCAAAAGCCTTGCTGAAGTCCAAGAATTATACATCCACAGGCTTTCCCCTGTCCAGTTCTGATGTTACCCATTCGTAGAACTCCACAAGATTGGTTTGACATGATCTACCTGGCACAAACCCATGTTGCCGACTATCCAGACCTCCCACCTCCTCCAAGTACACCCCCAATCGTTCCTTTAGTATACTCTCCATTAATTTTCCCAACACCGAGGTCTAACTGATGGGTCTATAGTTACCTGGTACTTCCCTCGACCCCCCTTTATGGATTGGCACCACATGTGCCTCTCGCCAATCCCTAGGTACCCTCCCTGTCTCAAGCGACATGTTGAAGAGCTCCGCCAGGGGTGCAGCCAGTATGTCCGCCAATCTCATAGTACTCTCGGATGAATGCCATCCGCCCAGGAGACTTGTCTTTCTTAGGGCCTTGAGGGCTAACTCCACCCTTTGCAGAGATAGCATCATCTGTCCCCTCCACCTTACTGGCCTTTTATCCTTATCCTGATGTGACACCCTGGTGTACCCTCTCTCCTTCTTGCTCCATTTCTGTTGCCCCTGATCCCACTCACTGCCGCTTCTATCCCCATCGTGCCTTGCTTTGTAGATATCCCATCCCCCTCCCTAGTGAACACAGAGGCAAAGTACTCGTTAAATATCTCTGCCTGGTCCCTCGCCTCTTCCACCCACCCTCCTTCTGATCTCAATCTGCTGAAATGGACCTTAGTTTTTCTCTGCTCCCCAATGTACCGGAAGAACCCCTTTTCCCCTCCATGAATCCCCTGTGCCAGCCGCTGCTCTTTACTGGACTTTGCCCCCCTCACCATCCGGGTGACTTTTCTAGATGCAAGATGGTACATTTCCTTATCCCTATCCCCTCTTGTTGTTTTATATTTTTTGTAGGTCGCCTTCTTTTCTCTGACCGCTACCTGAACCTCACTGGACCACCAGCATGGTTTATGTGACCTTGCTCCCTTACGTTTCATCTTAGTGCAGGTCCTGACTGCCTCATGAAGTCCCCGTTTTATGACCTCCCATCTCCTTTCCACATTTGTCATTGATGTAATCCCTCAAGTGATCCTTGAGAATATTTCCCATGCCCACAAAGTCTCGCTCCCCTGAAGTCCACTGCCAGTGTCCTAGATCTCACCCCCCATCCCCCCATACTTATTTGAAACCAGACAGTATTGTGGTCGCTCCCAGTCAGGGGATCCTCTACAACCAGGTCCCTTACCAGATCCCCATCTGCAAGAACCACGTCCAGGATGTGCCCCTCCCTTGTGGGCTCCATCACATGCTGTGTTAAGAACACATCCTGGAAGCCATCCAGCAGCCTCTGCTCCTTGGCCACCTTAGAGGACATGGTTCCCCAGTTTGTACCTGGCATATTAAGGTCCCCCATCAACACCACTCCTTCCCCTTTTGGTCCACACTGGGCAATGATGTTGTCCAGCAAACCATCCTCCAGAACATCACCCATCCCAGGGGCCTATATACTACACCCAGCTTGACCTTATCTCCTGCTGGGGATCGTAAGGTGACCCATAAGGTCTCCACGTTTCCCTCTGCCTCTTCTACCCTAGCAATTTCTATGTCATCTTTAATGAACATAGCCTCTACACTCCCTCTGCCCTCCTTTCTATCCTTCCTAAGCATAGTGTACCCCCGCACGTTTAGGTCCCAGTCATGGTTTTTGTTGGCCCACGTCCCTGTGACCACCGCCACATCCACCCCCTCGAACAGCATGGCCTGGAACTCTGGCAACTTGTTTCCAAAGCTCCTGGCATTTACTAACACCAACCCCACCCTTATCCCTGATCCCCTTTGTCGAACCCCACCCAGGTTCCTTATACTTCCATCCTCCCTCTGCTCCTCCTGAAACCTCCACCCCCAGTCTGTTTCCCTCCCCTTGGGTTTGAAGGCTACTCCCCTCATCTGGAGGAGAGGGCTTCTGGTCAGCCCCTCCCTTATCCCTTCCCCTCACAAGTTTAAACCCCACCTTTCTTGAATGTAGTCAGCCATCCCCTGTTTAAGGACCTCCTTCCCTAATGGGGCAAGATGAAGCCTGTCCTTGGCATACAGTCCCTTATCCTCCCAAACTCCTTTCCAGTTCCCTAACACCCCCAACTCACTCTCTTCACCCCACTTCCTGAGCCAGTCATTAACCTCTGTGATCTTCATTTTTTTCTCCACTGAGGCCTTTGGTTCTGGCAATATCTCCGAAAAGGAAATGTTGCATCCATTATCCCGACAGACTCTGGCAAGTTCTTGGAACCTTGCTTGGATTTCCAAAACACTATTTCCCTCTAGATCTTTAGTTCCCAAATGCACCAGGAAATCCGGTTTCCCTCCACAATCCCTAACCAGTTCGTACACCATGAACTTTGCTCTGTGCACTGTCAGCCCAGAAATACTCACTACCTTCACCTGGCTATGGCATCCACCCCCTGTCCCTCCCACTGGATACCCCTAATCATCGAGTCTCCCAATAACAGAACCTTAACACCACCATCATCCTTATGGTTACCTCCACTATGCCCTCTCAGCCCCCCATCCCCCCCTTTATTCATGATCTCAATTCCTTGGGAGTCTTCCTGCCTTATTAGAGACCCCCTTGTCACCCTCCCCTTTCTGCCTCCCTCGTTATTTTGCCAACTTAACTCAGAATAGGTGTCCCCTTTAACCCTCTCTTATCCGAACCATTTATCCTGGCCCTGATGGTTTCCCCTTCCCCCACACCACCATCCTCCCCCCCTTGTAATAGTACCCCTACATCCAGAGACCCTCTGTGGGTCCCCTTTAGCTAGGGGCCCCATCCTTGGTACTGACCCCCTGCTGAAGGGGGGCTCCTCCCCCACCTCCTTGTCTCCCAGTTTCTCTCCAGTCATGCTGTCCTCCTCATGTCTGCAATATGTTGCATCTCCCTCATCTGCTTAACATTTATGTTTCCCCTTCTCCCTCTGGGACTATTTCTATCCTTTCCATTGCCGGTCTGTGATGCCTTATGGGTATCTGACTCCCTCCCCCCCCAGCCTCTGTATCAGTTTCCTCATTTCCACCAACCTCTTCCTCTCCCTCTAGGTTGCTTAGTAGCTCAAATTTATTGTGACACTCTATGTCAGCCTCCATCAAGTAACCCGAGTTTCCCCTGACTGCACCTCTAAACTGCCCCTCTTCCTCCCCTCTTGCTCTGTTCTCCTTAGGAGCTCCCTTCCCACAGTCTGCTGTTTTAGGCTTCCCCACAACAGCCCCTCCTGACTTTTTCCCCTCCACTCTCTTTGTATTCAGAATGTTCACCGTGCACTTTCCCTTAGCGTCAACATCCCTATCTAAGGGTCCTCTGTCCCTAATATCCCCCCTCCTGCTTGCTGTAACATAACGTCCTTTAATTTCAGAGCTTTGCCTCAGCCTCCTCTCAGCCCCACCTTCTGCCCATATCCACACCCCTTATCCTTGGACACCCCCAACTCCCCAGCTTACTCCTTAACCAATATACTTCACTCCTGATAAAAGATAGCTGTATACAGAGTGGACAGCCTCCCTCTCTCCACGCCCAATTAAGAATTATTGCCATCCCACAGCCTGTGCAGCCTACAACCCTTCCGAAGATGCCTGCCATGGTGGAATATGGCCACCCTGTTTGTCCCCCTCTGTTTATAATGGCACACACCCTTTTCTCAGTCCCTTCCCCCTGGAATACAGTTACTCTCTATACTGACTGCAGTTATTTACAAACCCAATTTCAACCCCACCAATAAAGTTCCCAAGTCTCACAAACACATACAGTCCAGTGTGTGTCCAGTCCCACTAACAATGTGTGTATGCAGACATCAGGTACCGTATGATGTCACAGGCCCACCAGTTCCTGTTGCTTCAAATTTCAGTCCCAAACAGAAATACACAGCATTTCAATCCCAACCCCCAGTGGCTTTTCAGTATTTAAGAAAGCCTACAAAACAGGCTGGGTGGGAGAGCTCTTACCAACACCAGGCAAACATCACATTTAAATTTCACTCTAATTATCACTGCCAAACAAGTGTTCCCAAGCCCCAAAAGTTACAATATCACAGCCCAAGTAACAGTTCTAACTCAAAGTAGTAATTTTAACACACAGAACTAATTTCACATACAAAACTATTCAAATATTTCAGTTAAAACAGAATATAAATCCAGACCTCTGTCCTTACCAGCCTCCTGCTTATGTTCCCAAGTGAACAATGAAAGACAAGGTGATTCTTGTTAATTTCCCCTCCCCCTAACACCAGGCAAACATCACGTTTAAATTTCACTCTAATTATCACTGCCAAACAAGTGTTCCCAAGCCCTAAAAGTTACAATATCACAGCCCAAGTAACAGTTCTAACTCAAAGTAGTAATTTTTAACACACAGAACTAATTTCACATACAAAACTATTCAAATATTTCAGTTAAAACAGAATATAAACCCAGACCTCTGTCCTTACCAGCCTCCTGCTTATGTTACCAAGTGAACAATTATAATTGCTTAATTAATAATTATAGTTATAGATTAGTTACTGAACTATTTACACTGGTAGTATTTTCTACATACTGTAGGTGATAATAGATGTTCTGTTGACTGCACTATTACTAGTTGTTATAAGCCTGTTAAGACTTCCACTTTATGGGTGGTGCGGTTAGCAGGGATGATTCACATATTATACTGTGTAAACAAAAGCTTAGGTATAATGTATTTAAACCATATCAGTAAAAGTACATTTTGCTAGACGAATTGTGTTATTTTGTTGATGATATATCTACTACCATGATATTCTTTTACCTTGATAGCAGCTATTCCACAAACAAAATAACATACTGTAGGTTAGATATGTCATAATGTTGTACTTTTCCAACTATATTAGAGCTGTAATAGTACTTGATTACATACTGTACAGAGGAGCTACTGCATGCAGCATGCAGTATTCTAACCAGGGGAGTGATGTCCAGAGAAACAGTTCAAAACAAGGTTTCGTCAATGCCAGATGTTTACTTGCTTGCATTTGCTGTGTATTTGCTGGGTGTAGATAGCGCTGAGGCTAACATTAAAACAATAATCACAAGAAATATAACAGTGCAATTGTCAAATTTGGGAAATGAAGTAGTTCACAGATAACATTGCTGTTTTCTTAGACTGTGACCCTGAATTTTTAAAATATTTTTTATTACCACAGTATATGAACAAGATAAGTATAAATTACACCTGCACCTGTCACTCCCCCTCCTTATCCCCCCTGACTTCTTTCTCCTACTTCTGCTGACCCCCCCCCACCTATGTCTTCCTATACTGGGGCTAATGGGTTTCTCGTCCTTGGCCTCTTCTCTGTATCCACAGCATTGTTGAAAAAATTAATAAACAAATTAGCCAGCCTGGGAGTGGGTCCCAGGGTGGTAGCCTGGGTAAAACATTGGCTGGACAACAAGACACAGACGGTAATAGTAAACTGAGTCCACACTGAAGAAAGGGGGGTTACTAGTGGGGTACCGCAGGGTTCGGTACTGGGTACAGTCCTTTTCAATGTCTTTATAAGTGACATTGCAGATGGACTGGAAGGAAAAGTATGCCTCTTTGCAGATGACACAAAGATCTGCAACAGGGTTGATACACAAGGGGGCGTGGAAAGGATGAGAAGGGACTTGGCAAGGTTGGAGGAATGGTCAGAAATATGGCAGCTTGGATTCAATGCAAAGAAGTGCAAAATAATGCACCTGGGAAACAAAACCAGGGAAGAGAAAACAATGGGAGGGAGGTAGTAACAGCAACAAAATGGAAAGGGACCTGGGGTAATCATATCAGATGACCTTAAGATTGGCAAGCAATGTGAGAAGGCATTAGGGAGGGCTGGGGGGATACTGGGATGTATAGGGAGAGGCATCACCAGCAGAAAACAGGAAGTTGTTATCCCTCTGTACAGACAGTTGGTGAGACCCCATCTGGAGTACTGTGTCCAGTTCTGGAGACCCCATCTCTGCAAGGACATAGACAGGATGGAGGCAGTCCAGAGGAGGGCAATTAGAATGGTGCAGGGTTTGCAAGAGAAGCCATATGAGGAGAGAGAGCTTAATATGTATACCCTTGAGGAAAGGAGGGAGAAGGAAGACATGATAGAAACTTTTAAGTACCTCAGTGGAATCAACAAAGTCCAAGAGGGTAGCATATTTCAGAAAAAGAGATGTGCAAGAACAAGGGGACACAATCTGAAGATAGAGAGGGACAACTCAGGGGCAATGTGAAGAAGTATTTTTTTACAGAGAGGGTGGTAGATGCATGGAACCACCTTCCTGAGAAGGTTGTGGGGTCTAAAACTGTGGGAAAATTCAAGAAAGCATGGGACAGACATAAGGCAATTATTGTGGAGGGTAGGAAGAAATAGGCTGTTGGTTAACTAGGATCTGTGGCTTATCCAGTAGGTAGGGAAATGGGCAGACTAGGTGGGCCAAGCAGTCCTTATCTGTCATCAAAGTCTATGTTTCTATGTTGACCTCACCTGTAATGCATGGCACACTTGTAGCATTCTTGAACATTACTGTACATAATGCTTTCGTGAACTCAATTTTGTCTCATCATATCTTGTACCCTTGGTGCTGCCTTGTTTATTGTATTTTCCATGCATGGTTGTTTGTAATTGTTATTTCTCTGGATTCACTCCATATCCCCCTTCCCTGGGTCACATCTAGAAATGAGCCTCAGCTCAGTGTGCCTTTACCAGTTACCAGTTTTAAAATAAATAATTTATCAAATGTGACCTGAATCATTATTTCAAGGAATTACCACAAAAAAAGATTTTGGAGCTGTATTTGAAAATGATGCCTACCATATTCATTGTACGAAGGGTAAAAAACATGACTATGTTGAAAATGTGTTTTCAAACAGTAAAATATTGCAATGTTACGAATAAAAGTTGAAAATGTCATTTTTTGTGTGACATCAGTTTCTCAACAAAGGTTTTTTTTTTGTTTATGACGCCACCTTATGAATTGCTATTTATGAAATCTTGGCCAAAACATCATTTTGTGGCACAAGTGTGACAAGGTGCAAAGAAAATTTACAAAACATCTACATGGCCTTCAATATGACTCTTATGAAAATAGACTTTGTGCTCTCAATCTCATGACCCTTGCCACCCGTCATATTAGGGGGACCTTCTGTTCCTGTTTGATCTAATCCAGGATCCTTATCTCATGACAGAGCTTGGTCTTGAATTTAAGAATGATATTCACAGTACTAGGGGGCACCCCTTACAGCTTGCAGGAAAACCTTTTCATTATATAAGTAGGAACATTTTCTTTACTCTTAGATCAGTTGGACCCCTGGAACAGACTGCCCCTTGAGGTAGTCATAAGCAAAACTAAAAGCTTATTTAAATCCTGTCTTGATAATTTAATTAATTCAGGGTATGTCCTCTCCTATTACACTTTATAATAGCATAAGAGCTACATGGGCCACTGGCCTCCTTGCTTTTCAACAACCATAGTGAGAACCTTAGAATAAGATGTTTGGGGCAGGATTTGAAAAATGACACCTGTTATCCTCATGTGGTAGGGTGACAAAGGGACCATGTTGAAAATTGGGGGTCAAAATATAAAAAAATAACAGCATTAAAACTCTCATAGGAAGCCTGCAACAGCCTGCATTGCATATTTTGGTGAGTTTATTCAAGTAATTTACCTGTGGTCTGCGCAAATTGTTAGCAATTCAGTTTCACAGGGAAGCCTTTGTGTGTTAATCTCTGCATCTGGCTCTCTCTGAGGGACGTTATACAGTAGCAAGTTAGCATTGTGGTATTCATACTGTAGTGGAGATCTTAAATGTGTGCAGCCATTGCTAAGGCAGCAAATAAATAGCATTCTGTGTGGTGAATGTGGTTAGTTTGTTTAGTATGGGTTCTTTCTTTCCCGGGGTGGATTAATTTACAGTACTGATATTTATTTTATTAATTTATTCGTAGTTTTTTAGGTCTGAGATTTTATGAAGATATGAATGTGATCTTGTTGCTATGTATTTGTAATGGTGCCCTGTGCCTGCAGTGAAGGAGGTCAATATATTAACATAACCACTACCACTACAGCCACCACATACTGCATCTAGTTTGACACAATACAAGACATATAGTAAAGATGTATAAAAAATGTACTGGTTCCACAATTTGTTATACAATTACCTCTATAATCTCTGTATGTTTTATATTTTGTCTGTATTACTATACTCCAGTTACTGTTTTACATTTGAAAGTCTGCTGTGGGCCAGAACCCAGCAAACTATGCAGTTCAACTGGGACATCCTGTTAAATGATTTGTAATATAAAAAAAAAATTCACTTCAGGAAATTGCATCTATTTGCTACATTTGCTTTATCTGACCAGTTTTAAATGTCTCCTTAAATAATAATATGGGGAAGGGGGATGACAACGGAAAAACTGAATTGCTAAATTACAGCAATTGATGCTAGGTGACAGGTACTGCATCTCTGTGTTGTATCCTCCCAGATATTTCTTACAAAAGATAAATGACTTTCTTACTTGTAACATAAATGAAAGAGGACTAAACACAGCACAATTATCATCCAGAGATCCCCAGTTCTTTAAACAGGTCAGGGCAAGTCTCAGAGACTGAACTTGGCTAAATCTGATATTATTTCAGGGGTTGTCCATGCTTTAGCAAATTACATTTAAGGGATAAATTCCAAAATGAGACATATACAGAAGAAAAGGCTGGTGGGTTGTCACAGTACGTTTCCTGCTTTCTCTGGTCAAATGTGTATACATCAGATTATACATGGACAAGAGTTATTAATTATCAGTCATTACTTTTGTATTTTTTTAATACATGGATTGTATCTATTAATGGTCTTTGACCACTGAATCAGTGCCAAAATCCTATCAATCAATAAAAATTAATGTTTTTTTCCTGCTGAAAACCACCAGGATTTGTGTTTTGCCCTGCAGGAGCATGAGCTAGTGTGTCATTCTATGTTCCATCAGCCAGGAACAACTTGAGAAAAGGGATCTGCTATAAAACCCACATGTTCTGCAGTACATTTTCCTATATGCATCCCTTATGCGTAGCATTCATGGTTTTAGATTTGTGTAATAAATAAATGAGCTAGTATGGATGGCTAAAACCGTAAGTGCACTGCTTCATGTATAGTTCCACTGTTACATAACCATAGGCACTGTGCAGCATATAAATCAAAGGGGTAGTAAAGAAAAATAATTATATATTTTGAGCATAAACTCATCCCCAACCCCAAAAATAAAATGTGTATACTGTAGGATCCCACTCCCCTGTCTTTTTGTGGACCATTTACCCACCAATGAATAATAACTGTACTGCCAGGATCTAATTTTGTGAAAAGGGTACTGGAAATAAACTGTCTTTTCTGTTAATCATCTTTGCTATCTTAGGTGATGTGTTGCATTCACAACTCAATAACTGCAGATGATTCTTGCTTTCAATTAATTGGAGGTGGGGTGCTGTTCACAACTTTTTTGGCACACCAGCTAAAGTACATGCAGTTTGTCTGCATTTTTGCTAACAAACAAGTAAAAGACTGGAGCTGAGCTGCTGTGCTATAAAACAAATCCAAGGGCAGGGTGAACAGTCTGTGGCCTGGTCACACATATTACCTGCATGCCGACTGAACAGTCTGGCTTGACTTCAGATTCTCAGAGAGGAAGTCAGAGTTTTTTTTTTTATGGCTGCATAGGCAGAGCCTGCAATTGTTTTGCAGTAGCTCAACAAATCAGCTACCGGATTCAGGTTCTGGAACGCTTCCATTTTGGAGTTTCAGAATGATCTTTCTGAAACTCCAAAACAGTCAGAAACACTCCACCACAGGGTGTACTCTTTGTCACCTCATTCGCCACTTCCATGTTTTAGTGTAGAACTGTGCATGTGCACGTGTCATGTATGCACAGTTCTGCTGGTGAAACAATCATGGGAATTGCATATTATGCCATTTGACAGAACTACACATTTGCAAGTTCTGCGCATGTGCAATCCCTCCGCACCACCATCTTCCAAGTGGCATTCAGCAGCGCTCATTCACTGGCAGTGGTAGTGCTCATACAAGCTTGTGGCAGCTGTATTAGCTCTCACCAGAATCTGTTTTTTTAAGTTAGGGTGGGAAGAGAGACAAACAAAAATGAGCATGGAACCCAAGTAAGTTCACTTACCTGTTGTACAAGGCCTATGAAGCTCCAATGTAAATTGTTTGAAGTATTCCCTCATGAATACTGATTGGTGCATGCTGCCAATGTTTTGCTACAACCTCTACCCCACCTTTGCCTCCAAAACTGTTCCTGTCTCCCTCTTTGGCTCAAACCCAATAAAACAAAAGGCATGGCATATAGATCCTGCAACGGCCTACACCAAAGCCAATGCTAGCACCTTCAAATTAATGTCCCTATGCACAGCCTCCACATTTAAATTCTGCTTACTGACCTACATACTGTTTTACTCAACCACCCTCAGTACAGAGTGGAATGATTTGCTACACCAGAGCTTTCAACATTTTTTTTCTGTATTAATTTTTATCCTCCTCAGCATACCGCTGCTTATGTTGGTCAGCTTTTCCCAGATTCTGGGATCATTCAGGATCTTGTGGTGCTGTGCATGTCCCAGAAAACCCCCGGAGCTGGCCTGAAGGCTTCATCCTGCCATGGCCCCTGCTGTTTTCCACTTTTTTGCCCCCATTACCCAAGGCCCCAGAACACAATAGCACATGTGTATGGAGGTGCACGTGTGCTCCATGTCTCTGGTGACAGCCCCTTCAGCCCTTCTGTGGCCTAATGTCAGGGCTCCTCTTACATGATGCTGCCACCCAGCCTCCACCAGGAGGCAGACAAGTGCTGAGGAGGCCCACTAATCCCTCCCATGAGGAGAGCTGCCAGTCAACAGCTCAATCAGCTCCTTGCCCTCCCCCCAGCCAACCCTGGTGCCCTGAGCTGGAGCCCAAACCTGGGTCACCAGCGTGGTGCGAGATGTGTGTCCAGCACCTCAACCCTCAGTGCCACTGGGCCGGCCAAGCTTTTAACATTTTAATCCTGGGATCTCTGCTGTCTCTTTTGGAGGGGAGTACAGAGTCATGTCACACTAGCACAACCCGACCCTTGAAGCAAACTGTACAAATCTACTGACATTTGCCACACTGTCAAAAGGGCACTGCCTGCTCCTCCATGTAAACATGTTTGCACAAACCATTTAAAAAAATGACCATTTCAAGCACTCAAGAAACCATGTAGCAACTAGTACCATTGCTGTACTTGTCAAACCTTCAGAAGTACTTCCACTTCTACTCAAAATTAACCCTGATTCCTCCCTGGGACATGACCTGCTTGAACTGAGGCTGCTGAGGGCCGCTGCTCCTGCCATTACCTGCCCTGTCACTTGGCTCATCAACAGGTCCCTCCTTGAAGGAACAGCTCCAAGTAAATGGAAAGTAGTGACCACAGTCCCAGTCCATAAAAAAGTGCCCAGGGACAAAGTGGGGAACAATAGGCCAATTTCCATTCTCTGCCCTCTTGGGAAGGTGCAGGAGTGATTGGTCTTCAACCAACTGCAGGATTACCTTGAGCAGCACCTTCTCCTTGCCAACATACAACATGGCTTTAGGAATGGCCATGGCACAGATACGGCCCTTATCTGGCTCATGTCTGATGTCCTTGATGCTATTGACAAGGGATCTCTGACAGGAGCTCTATTTATTGACCTGTCCAAGGCTTTTGACTTGGTCAGCAATAATCTACTTCTTTTCAAACTCCATCTACTAGGACTGGATGGGCTCTCCTTTCCTGGTTCGAGAGCTACCTACTCAATCGAACCCAAAAAGTTATATGGAGCCTAACCCAATCCAGCACTCAACTGGTGGTCTCTGGGGTATCCCAGGGCTCAATCCTGAGCTCCCTGCTATTCACCCTCTTTGTCAATGACATAGAGAGGGTTTGTGGGCTGAGCAACCTCCTCCTTTACGCAGACGACACCGTCGTCTACTGCAGTGACCCACTACCTAGCATTATTTCTGCCAAACTGCAAGCCAGTCTTTCAGCACTCAAAGCCTGATTCTCCACTAAATTTCTAGTACTGAATGAGGAGAATATGAAGGCTGTCCTGTTTGAGACCAGATGACTTGGTACTGACAGGTGTGACCTGCTCCAGCTCCAAACAGCCCAAGGGAAGAGAGTTGAGGTCATTGACAGGATTAAATACCTTGGGATCCTCCTTGACCAGGAGCTGTCCTACAAACCTCATATCGACTCCTTAACTAAGTCCATTCACCAGAAGATTGGATTCCTCTACCAGCTAGGGAACTCTCTTTCTGACGAGGCTCGGTGATCCATAGTCAATTCCACCCTACTCCCTAACCTCCTCTATGAGGCCCCCCTGCTATAGTTCCTTAGGGAAGGGGAACTAAGAAAACTCACTGTGCTCTACCACAGAGTGGCATGTTTTGCTACTAACTCTCTCCCAGAAGGCACTACTGTGAGGTCCTTGCAGACCTCCACTGGCCCACCAAAGGGAAAAGTTGGCTTACTACTCTATTTGCCTGACCTTCAAATTCACCACCACTGTCCCTCCTCCCCACCTGCTTGGTCTGCTCAATCCCAGAGTACAGTGCCATGACATGAGATCTTCAGCAGGCCATCCCCTTGACATCCCACGGGTACGCACCAACCCAGGCAAGCGATCCTTTAGATATGCTGCTCCGTACTTATGGAACACTCTCCCAGCAAATCTGGTTGACAAGCCTGATCTCCAAGGATTCAAGTCGGGCCTCAAAGTGTACCTTCTGGAACTTAGTCTCTGCGGCTGCAATAGCTAACCCCCTTGTTATTCTCTGCAATTACTCAATGCCCATTCCAATGTATGTATCAACTGTAACTACTGCCATTCCAATGTATGCACCAATTGTAACTACTGTATTATCAACTGTAACTATTCTCATTCCAATGTATGCACCAATTGTAACTACTGTATTATCAACTGTGACTACTGTCATTCCAATGTATGTACCAATTGTAACTACTGTATTATCGTCCAGTGTATGTAACTTCTGCTGTATGTAACTAATCCCAGGTCACCCCTGAAAAAGGGACCGCTGGTCTCTGTGGGCTTACCCAGTTACCAAAATCTAAATAAATAAATAAATTATTTTTATTACTGTTGCCCCTTTTACTTTTGTACCTACCCCCAGAACACGTCTAGAATCGAGCGGTACACTGCTCAGCATGCCTTACTGGTAAAACTCTTCAATAAATAAATAAATAAATCTGCTCAGACTATTTTTTTTTTTTATAATTCCCACTCTAGTATGTACAGCGGATATCACCACCACCCAAGTGAGCGAGTTCCCTTTATTGGCCGAATCTGGAATCAACAAGGGGAAGGGAGGGGAAGGGAGGGAGTAGGATTTATTTTTTTGTTAAATTTGGTTGGGAGGAGAAATAGGCTTGGAGTCCAAGTGAGCAGGTTCCCCTCATCGACAGAAGCTGAGACCAGCAATGGGAGGGAGCAAGACATTTTTTTTTTCATTAATGTTAGGATGGGACAACAGAGAAACAGAAATGTCTTACCACAGTTTTTGGTATTTATAAATTGTTAAAAATAAGTTAATGATCGAGAAACAGAAATGCATTTTTTAAAACATTTTAAATCACCACAAGAACAGAAAAGAAATATACTGTGCAATAGAGATATTGCAAAGTTTTAATTTGCTGTCACAGTTCCAGCAAAGTCACCATATTCGCCTCCACAGAGCAATTTGTGAATTTATGCTATTAGCTTAAAAATTTGCCTAACCTCGAATTGCAGAATTTCGCCCGTGAATGGCAGAGTTTTGCCTGCAAATGACAGAATTTCATCTGTGAATGACAGAATTTTGCCCATGAATAGTGAAATTCCACCATTTGTGGGTGAGATTCCAGACTTCATGGCAAGAATCCGCACTTCACAGATCGATCCGCACTTCACAAATTGTGTTAAATCCACAAATTTATTTGCAGAGCGAATTTTCCTGACTTCACCCATCTCTGCTGTGCAACAATGGGATTATGTTATCATTATTGATCTGTAGTCCATTAGAGGCTCTAAGTGATAACTAAAACTTGTAACTGCTAAAGTACATTCCAGTATGAACCATTTTAATGCCATTCGTATTTTGTTTCCCTTGAACAGTGGTCTAACTTATAATAATCATTTTTTATAAAAAGAGACAGCACTTTCTCATTGAGTTTGTGGGCCGGCTTCTCAGAAATGGAAATGCACTCAAGAGGATAATGACTGTCATTACAACAGTTTTGTAGCAGGCTGAAGCTCTTTTACAGCCACTCATCTATTTGGATATGCTCTGCGTAGAAGTAATTAAGACACATTTGTATAATGAATATCAAGTAGTGGGCAACTCTTCATCAGGATATGTGTATGGAGTGGGGGGGAGGATGAGGAGCAGCTGGATCATGACACTGTTCAGCTGGCTGCTGGGTAGCATCTTGCGCATAAAGAAGGCAGCCACACAGTGATAGGTGCAGCTGCCTCCTTTCAATTACATAAAGTTTCCATTAATCAGCCAAGCTGGACACTGTCACTATCAGCATGCTCCTTATTGAGCAGTCAGTGGTGAGCTTTCTGCAGTCTGAGCTGCACTGGATGCTTCACTAACACACCTCTGCAGCCTCTGCTCTCCAAATACACGTAACGTGTTCGCTTTGCACGTGCGCACGTAAGCAAATATTAAAAAAGCTGACTTGAAAGATTACTTTTACAAATGTGTGGAATAAACTGAATACCATGGCCTGTCACAGAGTATGGCATTTATCGTCATTTGCGAGTAGTAGTTAATATCCTAGTGGAAGGAAATAGCTATTGAAACAACAGCCCATTTCAATTGCTTCCTATGAAAAATTGGGTCACAATAGAAAGTAAAAAAAAAATGCAATAATCATTAACCATCACTACAGTGAATGGATTATTACATTTCAAAACAAAATCTCTGTGGAGCCAAGACCTTCATAACTCACTTGTATCTGACCCACTTGTGAGTTTGGATCCTGCCTCCTCCTCACTGATGAAGATGAATGCTATGCTCTGAGTCAGGCCATTACATATGTGCCCAACCTAGTTTCCCCTCTGGCTAGGAGATAAAAATGTGCTTCAAACATGCAACTAACAGATGCAAAGTTATATTATTTATACTTTAATTGATATGGTGTGCTTAGAATAAGTTAACTAATATTTCTGTACTTAAATGCTTTATTGAAGGTTTTAACAACAAAAACAAAAGAGAATTAATATACAGTATATAGACAAAATGGAAACCTGGCAGTGTCAAGCCAGTGTACAAACACACAAAAATGTATGACTGTATTAAGGACAGTCAAAAGCATGTCTGTCTCTCTCTCTCTCTCTCTCTCTCTCTCTCTCTCTGTCTCTCTCTGTCTGTCTGTCTGTCTGTCTATCTATCTATCTATCTATCTATCTATCTATCTATCTATCTATCTATCTATCTATCTATCTATCTATCTATCTATCCATCCATCCATCCATCCATCCATCCATCCATCTATCTATCTATCTATCTATCTATCTATCTATCTATCTATCTATCTATCTTTGTATCTATCTATCTTTGTATCTATCTATCTGAAATTGAGCTAGACTAGCCCTGGAATGGTGTTGAAAAGTAGGAGCCTGAAAGCTCAGTATCTTGTATCTAGAGAGGATGGCCAAAGCCCAACCTCCCAAGAACACTTGCATGAGATCCAGTGCAACAAGGATTCCCAGCTCCTGTAAAACTGATGCAGTTAATGCGTAGCCATATGACTGAGCCTCGAGTTGGTGGCTTAAAATACCAATAGCCCTCTTCATCTCAGTAATTCTAGGGACCACAAGGGATCAACAGCAGAGGAACAAGAGACATTTGGCCTCCACCCCAGCCACTACAAGCCATCTGGTGTGGGCCAGGATGGGAAACTAGATCAGTGAGGTGCCACTCAGCACAAAGAAGAAGATATGAGTGGTGTGTAGCTGACTACCAACAGTTCTCATATATTCGTAATCCCTTGCTAAAAGGTCAGAAGAGAGAGGCAAGGCTGCATGACATTGAGCAAAGTGCCCCCACTCTGTACACATCACCAGCACTTGTAATTGCCAAGCACACTCAGCTTGCACATGATGGCTGGGATGCTATACCACCAGAGTAGTACTTTGTTCAAAATTAGTCTGCTGTGGTTTTCTCTGCAGGCCAGGTGTGTTCTGTGCCAAGTTAACAAATATTTAAGTAACAGTAATTTAAAGACCAGCTACCTTGCTTTATTTAACCCCCCCTCCCAGGAAGGCAAAAGAAGCCTTACCTAATGCTAATGGTACAGACCATGTAATGTAGAAGCACTGGAAAGCCCAAAATAAAGGAGTAGCAGGCAGAGTTTGACAATGCAGTGATTTATGGATTCTCTGTCACATGGTACAACACATGAAATGAGGATGCTGGCTTGTTGCCCCAATTTGTTTTTTAGGATGACACTTAAAGAAGGAAGGGTTTGTATTTTAGATCCCAGGTTACAGCAACCCGAAGCCTTCCATTTCCCGATTCTGATGCCCCATCCTGTACATCAGTGTTCACTGATGTAATAGTGTGGTGAGTGCTAAAATTTAATTTAATGGCGGCATCCTTTCTAAATTATAGAGGGACATTTGTTTTAAACATAGAAACATAGAATTTGACGGTAGATAAGGATCTTTTGGCCCATCCAGTCTGCCCATTTCTCCCTACCTACACTATCACTGCAGACTGTGCCCAATGTTCAGATATTTCTCCCTCCCCCTTCCTTTCCACTATGATTCACTTGTGCTCATCCCATGCATTCTTGAACCCCACCACTAAATCAAAGTCACCACTCAGCAGACAACGGTATTAGTAGTTGAGTAGTGACTTTGAGTTTCAACAAATGACCCCGAAAAATAGAAAACAATCAACCAGAAAAGACATCCCCCATTAACTTTCAGTAATCTCCAAATGACTACATCACCAAACATCATCACTTGGAGGTGGGACATCCAAACTGGAAAGTGGAAGGGAACTGGCTGCCTGATCCACAGAGTCAAAATGTGATCCCTTCCTTAAAGGGAATAGGAAACCATTTTTTTAAATGAGGACAGCAGGTTAGTGGCTAAAGTCAAAGGCTAATGGGGTCAGATCTACTTAGAAAACTTCCTTCACATTTTATTTTTTTATTTTTTTTATTTATTGCATTTTTGGAAAAATACAGTAACAAAAGCTTCCAAATGCTAGATATCCCATACAATATAGGAGCCATCCAATGGTACAGAAGCAGAAAATCTAAGCATTTAAGGTTACGGATATGGGGGAACCAGCCAAGAAAAATACAAACAACTATATTTATATCGACTTGGCTGCACCCTACAAGAATATGGTGGTCAGTCCCAGATATAAAAAAGTACATAGATGTTGAAACCTCAACATCAAGTGCTGATATAACCCCTTCCCAAAAATCTTTTAAACCCAACAATATGTAGTACCCTCAAACAGTAGTGTAAACAAGGGAACAATGGCAAATACTAACAATTCAACTAATACAGTTATACCCAACCAGTATAAATGGCAGCTAAATAGGAACTGTCCATATGTAATTAATGTTTGTTCAACAATAATGAAAAGAAACAAGTAGAACAATGTTCAAAGACAAAAGTTTAATAAGACTGACTCAAAGCGGTGTTCATTATGTATATAGGGTGGCCACAGCAACCCCTCCACAAGTAAAAGTCAGTACAGGCCCTGGTACCTCTTATCCTCTGGCATCGTCATCTTCAGAGCCCTTGTCAGGTGGAATGTGCTGACGGGCAGCCTCAAATTCCTTCTCGATCTACTCTGCCCTCTTTCCAGCCTCAACAGGGTCAGTAAATTGAAAAGTATGTGCACTATAATAAATTTGGAGATGAGCTGGCATCAACAATGAGTGAACCACCCCTAAATTTCTCAGTTTAACTCAGATTCCATCAAATTTCTACCGACGAGCCCTTGTGGCATAAGAAAGGTCAGGGAACAGATATAATGAATGTCGCTCATAATTAAATTGATCCATGGTACCTACTGCATTTAACAGCTTATCCCTCATATTAACACCATCAGTGATCAGTAAAACCGTCCATGGGAGGTCTCATTGTCCCTCTGCAGAACATGGGGAAATGCAATAGGCCCAACAAAAGTGGTTTGTACAGTATGGATCCAAATGCAGAGCTTCAGGCAACCAGGTCTTCAAAAAACTGAGTAAGTCTGGATCCTTTCGACCCTTTGGCAGACCAACCAGGTGGACATTCAAGGCCTGATTGGCATTCTCCAATGCCTCCAGATGATATCGGAGTTGCACATTTTCCCAAATGAGTTTGGTTATGGCCAAAAGAGCCTTTCTAGACTGAGTTTCCACCGCTGTTGCAGTTTTTGAGACTAGCTCTATCTTTGTGTCTTTCTCCCAAAGCTGTTGCAGAATAGTCCCAACCTTTGTATCAATCGCTTGCAGGGAAAGTTGCAGGGTCTTCTAGGACAAATCTGTCCCCGAAGACTCAAGGTTGGACACCAGGGCCTGAGACTCCATTGGTGGCTGGCTCTTTGCACCACCAGAAGCACCATTATTTGAGCGCCCTACTAAAAGATTTTTACACCAAACTGCTCCATGGAAAGTGAACTACCAATTGCTGCTGACGTTCAAATAAGTTACAGGTCAGATAAAAGCAGAAATTAGCCAAAATATCCTCTCAAGATGTGGAGCTGTAGGTCTGCTCAGGAGGTGTGCCCAACAGCACCCCCTTCCCACATTTAATTTTGAGGTGAACAGAAAACTCTTAACAGCATGTTGTGAACAAGGTACTTTTAATATCAAGTTGGAGTTTCGCTCAATCTTCCCAGTTCAAATTTCAGCAGGATTATGGCCAAGGCCACTGATTTATGGTGATTAAAACAATGAAATTCTGTTTTCTTACAGGTGCACAGGGTGTATTCCAGAAGTCCAGACCCTGTTAGTAAGTGCGGTTACTGTGAGCATATTATTAGCACTCACCAATAATTGTAACCTGGAATGGAAAGTAAAGTGTGTTATGGTAATCCATATGTGGGACCACTGGTTGGGGCAGTGAGTAAGCACATCCCAGAGGGTTGTACTAGCTTGTCATCAGACCCACTTAAAAGTTACACTGGGTGGAGGCACCACACAAATAGTTTTACTTTTGGAATTGAGGCCCTTTTAACATCCAGACCAGAACCCAGATGCTTTAACCTGCATTTTGGACAGTAGGCAGATGTAGTAGCCCAGTGGGACATGGCATCCAGGTTATTTGATTAAATCCAAGACATTACTACAGCCACGGTGCCATCAGTAAATCTGGCTCATATAACGGAGCTCCCTCAGAGAATCTTCATAGACGTGACTGATATAAAAGAGTTGGCAGCCCAGACTCAGGGATTCCTTTGCTTGGGAGCCTGGGTGGAAAGCACGGAAAGCAGCTGACAAGGTTGGAGAGAACTGACACAGAGACCCAGGCTTGCTTAAGAGAACAGGACAGGACTATCAGGGATCTACTAACAAAACTGGATGACCTGGAAAATCTTGTCAGATGGAGTAACCTGCATCTGGTGGGTCTGCCTGAAGGGACAGAGGGACCTGACATTATCTGCTTTCTCCAGCATATGATTCATTCTTTATGCCCCCAACTTTCTACCCATTGAAACTGAGAGGGCACATAGAATCTTGGCTCCACAGTCCAATGAGAGAGATAAGCTGAAACCGGTACTGATGAAGCTGCTGTAGTACCAAGTGAAGGAAAACATCTTAAGGCTTGATAGAACAAGATTCACCCTGGTGGGAAGACTACACAGTCTCCTTTTTCCAGTACTTTCCATGCAAGCTGTCCCAAAAGTGCAGAGTTTATGAGAAGACTAAATGGCAACTCACCCATCTAGGGGCTAAGACAGTGCTTCACTACCCATCCCAGCTAACAGTGACAGTCAATGGAGCACAATATCAGTTTAAGACCCTTGAAGCTGTGGAGGATTTCATCTGGAGAGAGTGGCTTAACTACATATTTCATGCCTCTCTCTTTAGCAGTCCTTACCACCTGCTGGCACAAATGGATGCCTCTAGGCCTGAAGAGACTTGCAGGCTTGGAAAACTCTTGGAAGATGATGATACAGGCTGGATTTGACAGAAGAGGGTCCACAGCCACAAATGCTGCAAAGTGGCAGTCCGCAGACATCGGGGTCGGGCCTTTTACAGCCCAGGTAGAAAAATGTATGAGTCCCTCTCTCCACTGATACATGACAACATTCCTCCTTCTCTCAGCTTGCTGACTCAGGATTGCTATGCATCCTTATCCTCTCCTGCCACCTCTGAGAAGATGCCTCCTGCTGCATCTTCAGTGGCTTTGGAACTGTGTGACCACCATGCCCAGTGAACCTGTCCAACAACCAGTGCCACTGATGTTTTGGACTGAGAGGGACACCACTCTGCCAGATCTCCCTCCAGCATACCCCACTCCCCTGGCCCCTCCAGCTGGCCCACACCACCAGTGATCCCTGCAAAAACACGCCAGATAAACTGATTGCTACAAAGTTGATGTCAACTTTTTTTCTGTCCCTCTTGGGGGACTGGTGTTTCTTATCTGTTTATTGGTGTTTTCTGCTATCTCTGTGTCTCCCTCCAAAGCATCTGTCCCTTGGGTCACTAACTGAGCCCTATGAAGGTCTCTGGGCTTGGGCCTGGGGGCGCTTCTTGCAAGGATCACATGTCTGTCTAGTAACCTTATGAGGGGAGAGGGGCACATTTGTTGTGCTCCCTCCTCTGCAAATCTGTTTGCCTGCACATTTCTGGGGACTGTGAGTCTGAGCAGATCTATGGCTCTGATAACAGCATTCTACAATCATTGCCTGATTGGTGACTGTTCAGTACAGACCTTGACTGCATCATTTCATGCACAGTGTTTCCTGTGCTTGAAGGCATTTTTTGGCAATGGTTTTAGTGGTGCCTGGACTGGTTCACTACTTTAATGTGGTGTCTGATTACCATACTGTATGGGTTTGTAATTACAAGTTTGTCTTTTTTGCAGGTTTGAATGGTTTGTCTTTTATGCTAAGAGCTAGTTCTGACTTTGTTTACAGGCTGTTCTACCTCCCCTGTGCTAGGGGGTTCATTCCTGGCCATGAGTCGTGGTGCATTGTGAAGTTTCTCCTTCCCTTTCCTCCTCCCTCCCCTATCCTCCCCTTCCTCCCCAGTACCCCTCTTTTACCAACATCCATACCTGTTGGTGGTCTTTCTTTTTTTTTCCTTCAGCATGCCTGAAGGCTCTTTCATTAATGATCCATTTGCCTAGGGACAGTCTAGCTGGCTCCTGCATTTTCCTGCTCAAGGTCCCCACAATTTGCTTGATCGATAATGTTCCTTTCTGGCTGCCACATTTCATGCCACCTCTTCTGTCTGCCTTAGCATTTTGGATGTGGTCCCCCATCCTCTCATTTGAGGTTACTCACTGGCCCTGAGGATGATGGGAGGGAGACACCAGCATCAGAGCCGTAGGTGGGACAGTGCGCATGGCAGCTTTATAGCTTTGGGATTATGGATTCCCACAAAGTGTCCTGCACCAGAACATATCTCAGACTGTATAGGTGATTGGACTGGCTGTCCCAATGGTGAGCGTAGCACTCCAAGACCTTACCTTAGGAAGGCCCTGAAGCAGCTCCAGGTAGGATGCATGATGCCCCCCCTTCTTCTTTTTGTTGTGTGTGTGTGTGTGCAGTCTGGATAGCTATCCCTGATCAGGCCCCAGTGCCAGTGGGTGGTGACTTTTTTCTTTGGATGTGGTATGGTTCTATACCTGCATGGCATCTTGCCTTAAAGTAATGGTTTGCTTTTGCTAATAGATTCTCTCAGGGCAGAGCCCTGTGTTACACTGGTAGTCCTTTTGCATATGGTTTGTTGCTAAGTTGTTTTTTTCCACTCTGCACCCCTTCTAAGCTAGTTTTTGTGGGCCTTGACCTGCTGACTTGTTGGAGCTTGGACGGGGGCAGACGGTTGTCTGTAGACCATGTCAGCCTTGCTTATGGTTTTTATCATGTTGGAGTAAGTACTTATGCAGGGGTGGCATGCAACTCCTCAGAACAAGAGATGGGGGATACTTTTGATTGCAATAGTATCTCTGTTATGTATTAGGTATTCAGCCTTCCTGTAGCGGGAGGCAAAATAATTGTAATGGTTGTGCAACCTCATGCAGCTAATGGTATGGGGGTTATCTTGTCAGTGCACAACTAAATATTTATATTCTCCCCTATGGCCTCCATAAAACTGGTGACTTAGAATGTGAGAGGTTTGAACTCTCCTACATAGTGCAAGAAGGTTTTCGATAGACTGAAAAATCTGGGTGCCACAGTAGTTTTACTGCAAGAGACTAAACTGGACTGTAAGGAGGCATCGAAATTGAAATGAAAATCTGTTAGGGCTGAGGTTCACAGCTGTGCCCCCACTTCCAAAGCAGGGGTCTCGATCTTAGTACATGTCCAGCTCAAATGGGTCATGAACAAGGTTAATATAGACTCAGCAGGTAGGTGGGCGGTGGTCAGATTTACTACCCATGAGGTCCCCCTGCATATAGTTAAGACATATGGCCTGAACCAGGACTACCCCAATTTCTATGCCTCTCTAGGATACCTGATAACTGATATGTTGGGTCCTACTACTGTGATCCTGGTGGGAGGGGTCTTTAGCATCGCTCTGGATGCTCACCTACAGTAGATTGGACATCAGGAAGGCCTGAACCACTCATGAAAGCTTTGGCAGAACTGCAGGACTTACAGGACCTCTTCTATCCCTTTCAGACAAATGGAGACTGCAGTATCCCCAAGACAGGGATTATGTAAGCAATAATATCCAACAGGGTGGGTGTTATTGGGATATAACGGACCACCCAGGGGTGTAATGAGACCTGATGGAAAATGGGCACTGTAAAGAAAAAAAAAGTTTGATAAAAGAAGAAGTAAAAAATTAGTTTAAAATAAGTTTTGTGATGATTTTGTGATAAAGTAGTTCCTCCGCCAGTATGGATTTTTGTCCTATTGGGTACTCCGTAGTGGGGGGGGGGCTCTTCTGCTGTGCAATTTGTGACAGGAGCTGCCACTCTAAAGCTGTGAGTGGTGAAGCAGGCGGGGAGCGTGGTTGAAGCTCCCGTTTGCATATTGGAAGGCTGCCACCAAAAGAAAAGAGTTGTGGCTGCTTTGACTTTTTTTCTTTTTACTTATCCATCTGAAAACATGGTCGGGGATACTGGGTGATCACTTGGTGAGATTGCGGTACTGTGAATCTTCCAGTGGTGCAATGGTGATGGGCGTCTGGCTGCACTGTGGAGAAACCACAAACCAAAAGCTGCAGCTGAACTGAGATCTGTCAGTCGAGGTAGGAGGAACACCTAAAAATAAACCTGCAAAAAGCAGGTATATTTGTGCATTTTCTGTGGCATTTTTAAGGATGGGGGAGACACTAAGTGGGAGGAAAACAAATGGCCGCTGCTCAGTTTCAAAATTTGGGGTGCCCAATAATATCCTAAGTAATGGGGCACCCTGAAATGGCACTTGTTTTCTTCAGGGCATTGTTAAAAAATAACAGTATGGGTAGCAGGGTGTTTCATCCAATCAGAATTGAGCTTGTACAGTGCCATTTTCTAATGCTCTTTTTTTGGCCTTATTCAATACTTAAAACCGCTCGGATAATTGGCTGACCTCTCCTACAGTTTTCTATATCATGGCCTCTACTAGATTGGCCCTTCTATATATTTCGGGGGCACTAGGCTTGAAATGCGCCGGAAGGAACAACGCTGGCAACAACAGTGCAGTATAAACAGTGCTTTCAACAACATCACCTGGACATAATACCATCCACAAAAAACAGCACCAATGGTAGTGGTCCAGGGTTTTAAATAGCTGGTATAGCATAGCAAAACGCTACGCAAAACAGTGGGTACTGCTAGCCATTTCCAAAAATGCATAGCAGTAGACTGCTAACAATTTTTTTTCAGTGAGTCTATGGCACACTAGATAAAATTAGTAAAATTATATATATCTTTAAAGTTTGCCAACCATTCTGTGTCAATCCCTATGCATTTTACAGCTGATTAGCACTTTCATGTGTAACACTGCTAATTAATTTGTTTAGCTTATTTAATACCCTGCAGACGTACACCACACTGATGATTGCTACCATTGCCAACAGCTACATTGTTCACTTTTGTTTTACTGGGGGCTCTGCCCCCAGCACCCCTGTAACGTATATATCTAACTCTGAGGGGCGGGCAATCCTGGGGAAAAGGAGACACTTGGGGGCTGTGAAAACTCACTTGTCAGCTCTTGCAAAAAAAAAAAAAAACAGTACACTTCGGGCTGGGGAAAATAAGTGACTGTTATGTCAGGAGACCGGTAGCAGCTTGGCCAGCAACTGCACTTTTCTGCTACTTCTCCATTATCATCAGTGCCTGAATAGCTACAGGCATAGTGGTAGCTGATATATGCTATTCAGCCCCTATTGTTATTCAGGCATTACATGGTCCTGACAGCACAGTTTAGATGGCGCTGTTCAGGATACGCTATTCTGACCTGGTAGGTATTTGGCACCATGCTTTGGTGGAGTTGACCTTGTTGTGTGGCACTCCTTCCAAATCCTCCTCTTGCGGCCTAGACCCTCTTTTGCTGCAAGAGCAGCAGTTCAAGGACTGGCTGCATGAGGAGGCTAAGTCCTATTGTCACCTCAATGTCATGGGCGACACCTCTAGGGCAGTGCTCTGGGAGGTGTCTAAAGCCACACTTAGGGGCCATATCATAGCATATGCAGCAGACAGGCATAATAAGATGGAGGCTGAGCAGAAATCTCTGGAAACCTGTTTAGAGGTGAAAGAAAAACTGTACAAGGAAGCCCAGGGGGCCCTGGAGGACCCAGCCTGGCTTAGGGATCTAACATCACTTTGCATGCAATTGCATGTCCTAGCCTCAAGGAAAACTGAGCTAGTGATCTCCAGGTTGAAGCAGAAATACTGGAATGGGGGGACAAGGTGGGGAAGTTACTCTTACGTAGGTTGTGGAGACAACAGGCAGACTGCTAAATCAGTGGTTTGATGACAGACAGTACAGAAACCCTCCATGCCCGGCCACCAAAGATTAATGAGGTGATGTACCACTACTATGAACATTTATACACATCCCAGGGCCCCATGAATCAGACTAAATTCAATGTCTTCACAAGGAATCTGGACCTCCCCCTTTTGACCAAGGCTCAAAAGGATACTCTGTAAACCCCCCCTGACAGGGAAGGAGATTCACAAGACTGGGTGGGATGGCACATCTATCAACCTGTACCAAATTATCCCTGAAATAGAGCCACTTTATCTCCATGATGTCTTTCAGGAAGCCCACTGGAACTCCTGTCTCCGCCCCCCATGATGAGAGACATGGTTATTACAGTGCTTCCTAAAGAGGGGAAGGATGTTTCTGTACCTGTGAGCTACAGGTACATTTGTCTTATAAGCACAGATGCCAGAATTCTGGTTAAAGTGTTGAACACACAATTTGAGGCTCTACTCCCCTTCATGATTGATCCACCCTTCCAAGGCTGGGTTTGTTAAAGGCCACCTAAGCTCAGACCACCATAGATCCCTCTTCTCTGTTACAGAGCAAGCCAGATCACCTCCACTCTAGCCACAGCAGTGGTAATCGACTTTTAAAAAGCTTTTGACTCAGTGGAGTGGGGGGTACCTTTATCCAGACCTGGAAAAGATTGGCTTTGGACAGGCATTTGGACACTGTACCATGCTACATGTCTGAACTCTTTACTAATTCCACACTGTCCCCTCCTTTCCCACTGCACAGAGGGACTCACCAATGCTGCTCCCTATCACCTTTGTTATTTTCCTGGCCATTGAACCCTTTGTGGTGGCGATCTGGCAGCACCTGGGTTAGGGGGAATCCTAACAGTAAAGACAGACTCTTGGGCCCTGCTTTATGCAGATGATCATCTCATCATACTTAAAGACCTACCTGGATGTTTTCCAACATTAATGTAGCTACTATAGGATTTCTACCCTATGTTGGGTCTGTGGACGAATCCTAGCAAAACAGAAATTCTCCCTGTAACTCTGAAGTGTACATCAGAGCTGACTTCCTGCTTCGGATTGAAGTGGTCCCTGGGAGGCATTAAATATTTAGGGGTCTAGATCCACCCCACCCCTTCAATATGGCCACAAATAATTTGATGCTCCTCTGCAAGAAACTTGAGAAAAAGTATGACCATTGGAAGGCTCTCCAATTTTCATTGGTGGCCAAATGTTTGACTATTGAGATGATTACCACCCCTAAGCTGCTACACTGCCTGGCACACTTACATTACCTGTAGATATCCCACCCATCTGGTTTGCCAAAATAGATAAATTGATTAGTAGTCTCCTTTGGGAAGGGAAGGCTCCTAGGTATAGCAGGACCAAGCTCAGAGCCCACTGGGGGAGGGGTGGATGGCCTCAGTCCTAGTTTTATGCATATTTTGTTGCCTTCTGAGGCACACAAATGCTGCACTGGCTCTCCCCACTTTCAAAAGCACTGTCTCTATGGTTGGAGACAGAAACAGATCTTTTGGAGGGGACCTCCTCCTGCTGCGCTGCTTTATTCCTGCCATAGTAAGCTGGTACACAAAAGCCCCACTCTACTCATCTTGGTTAAGGTATGAAAGAAGCTGCAGCAGTTCTTGCACTCTTCCATAACTCCCATTTTGTATATTCCTTTGTGGAATAACCACCACCAGATCCTTCTCAGGAGATGCCCATGCACTGGAAGAGCTAGGAATGCACAGGGCTCGTGAGACTGCAAGACCTGTACCAGCCCTCACACACTCATTTAGACTCTTATGAAAACCTCAGGAGGAGGTACACCTTATCCCAAGGAGACCTTTGGAAATATTGACAACTCTGGAGTGCTATAGATACTTTTTAGAAGCCGACTACACCACAACATTCTAGCATCCCCCCAAAGGAACTGTAACAATGACTTCTATCCAGTAGAGGGTTAGTGGCATGCATTTATGGGGCTATTATTGACAGTCTCCCTGATGCTACAGACAAAGCTGGACTGACATGGGAGCGGGGTCTTGGCAGCACTATTTCAGAGACAGTGGATATAGTTATGGTCATTGATATGTACTTCCTTTTCTCACCTCAGGACTTTGTTTATTCAGAATAAACTAATGTATTATTGGTATCAGACTGTGGTCCAACTGAAAATATTTGGTCCAGTGTCTCATGATTGCTCTTGGAAGTGCTGCTGTCCAGGAGCTGACCTAATGCATATGCTGTGGTCCTTCAATATGGTTACCTGATTCTGGCATGGGTTACACATTAAGTGGCACTTAACTACACTGTAGTTACAGTGCAACTAAACTGTAACTGCATGGCAACTGCAGTGTATTTGCATGCAACAAACATGTAAATGCAGTGCAATTACCCTGTTGCATGCAATTAATAATCATAATGTTCATCTCTGTTGTATGAATATACTGCAGAAAATCCTTCCACTGTGTCCCCTCCTTTCTGGCCATTCCTCTTCCTTTAACAGCGCTACCAGGAACACAGCTCCAATGGCTCCTGATAGTCAGCATAGAGGCCAAGTGGCTGCTCCTAAAATGTTGGTGGATGGAGACTGTACCCTCAATTACACAATGGTGTGCAGCTGTCTGGGCTCTGGCTATTCTGACCTGTATGTTCTACTGTGCTGCTAGGACCATGGCCCCTTATCAGAAGGTGTGAGCCCCCTTCCAGCATTCCTGTTATATGCTGCCAGATCCAGACTTGTTTTCTATAGCTGCAGCACTTCCCCTATGGGCATTTCTGGAACCCTGCCTGGTGCTTAGCTGTTTCTGCATCCTCTTATCTCCCCCTTATCTTCTCTCTCCTTCTGCCACCTCCCTCCCTGGTTCCTCCAGACAGCTCTGGTCCCCTTGGACCACATCAATAGTCTGTCCCTGATATGTGTCTCCGCAGTAGTCTGTATGTTTGCTCTGTAGTACTTGCACTGCTGCACTTGCTGTTTGTACATGTGCACTCTATGGCATGTGTATCATGAAGTTTGTGATACTGTTTATCACCTGTTGTTTTAGATATTTGTTGTACCCTTATGTTTGTTGGAAAAGTAATCAAGAGGATTAACTGCAAAAAAAAAAAAAAAAAGGTACTGTACAGTATATGAGACTGGACATGTTCCTGCGAAGAAGCTGTTGCTGCTACTACTGCCCTAAGCTGAAAACAAATTTTTCACAGCACTGAGCATCCTGGCAAGGTGTCATAGATGGGACCAGACTCTGTACTGGTAGAGAAGCTACAGTACTTAGTAAAGTGCAGATATCGTTTGCATAGGCACACTGAACTTTTAGAGACACAATTTGTTTGGTTACCTACTTTCAAAAGAAAAAAGAAATTAATGAGAGAACAAAAAGCCAAGCCCTTTTTACTGGTATGAGCCATAATCCTGCTGATATTGAACTGAGAAGAGTGAGTGAAACTCCAGCCTGATATTGAAAGCACTTTGTTCACAGTATGCCGGTAAGAGTTTACGGTTCACTTCAAAATGAAATGTGCAGGAGATTTTCCATGCTGACCCTATTAGCCTTTTGACTTTTAGTCACTGATTTGTTGCACAAATTTTTCCTTTCCTGACGGGGTATGTGCACAACCTATAGGAGCCACCTTGCTACTACAGTGACAGTGTCATTTTTTTCAAATGCTTAGATGCCCACCTGTCTTCCCTTTAGCATCTATCCAATATAATGTTTTTTATGATATTTTGGCATATTGTTTGTTACATTAGTAATCAAATTGTTTTTGTCTTTGTATACCTAAATCCCTCACTTTCACGCAGCTGCTGATTTCTCTTTTGATACTGCCTGAACATTCTGTGACATCAGTAACACCATCCCAGGCCATTCAGACAAACTGCAAAGAATGGTGTAACTAATGTCATGGAATGTTTTAGAAATGTGAAAAGAAAAAGCAGTAACTAGCTAGTGGGGACAGTGGAACTCAATGCCAATCTGAGGGCAACTCAAAGCTAGATTAATTATTTATCAAAAATGATCAAAGCATTTCAGAAAAATTGGAGGTCAGGTAACTAAAAATAATTTCCTATCACCTTTCAGTGCCATACAGATAAAAAACAATACCTGGGTGATGTCCCATAAAGTAAGGCTTTTTCTGCTTGTTTGGGACAACATCTAAATCAGTTCTCTTTATAGTCAGATGGGGCTGTAGGTTAATCAGATACACCCCTCCCCTCGTCCATGACGCCAGAATGAATCAGTACATTTTACAATATGTACTAATTTATAGGAATTCCACACCCACACTATATCCCAGGGTACCCTGGGATTCCCCTTAGCAAGAAGAAATATGTCCTGGTGTATGAGGGAGGCCTGTACTGTCTTCATATCCATTGTCACCACTGATGAACAGTTGAGTAGGTTCACCACCCTCTGGTAGAATAAGTGCCACTTAACCTTACTCCTGCATTGAGCACCGCTGAGCGTGAGGGTGTATCCCTGTATCCTGCTAGAGGACACTAGATCAAGGCACTCCATCTGTTCCACCTTGCTGATATCCATCAGTATGTGGAAGACTAAAGCCATTTTCCCTCTCAGTCTTGTTTTCCCCAAGACGAACATGTTAAGAGCCACCACTCTTACCTCGTAGCTTTGGCCCCAGTACACCTGATCTTTTTGGAGGCCTTGCATTGCAGCACCTACCACTGCATTGCATTACACTACCTTAGTTTTTTTAACAATTTATTTACCAAGGGTAGCCAGGCTGAGATGCAGCATCTCATTTCCTGTGGGGTCCTGCTTCCTCCCATTTCTGTAGCTGGGTAGACTGGAACACTGAATGGACAAGTGACTTGCCCAAGGCCACACAGTGAGTAATTTGACTCCAGCAGGTTTAAACGTGTGTTCTCCTGTTCCAAAGTTTGTTCTTAACCACTACAGCACACTGCCTCAATGTCATCTTTTTATTGCAGGGCCCAGAACTGTATGTAATAGTCCACATTGGGCCTGGTCAGTGCCTTGTAAAGTGTCAGGATTACTTTCTCTGCTCTGCTGACCCTCCCCTTGACTGCAGCTGTGTGCTGCTTGTCATCCTTCAGACCCTTGCCTGCTGTACCCCCCCCAATTCTTTTCCACCACTACTCCAGCAAGAAGAGCCACACGCAATATACAGTATGTGTAGGTTCTACCTCTTTTGTCCCCTCCCCCCAAGAGTAGCACCTTGTGTTCAGCTAAATTGAATCTAAGATTCCAAGAGTCAGTTATTTACCAAGCTTGTTCAAGCCCTCCAAAGGCTGTGCCCATATTCAAGGAAGCACAGCCTCCTGGCCAGATAAGTGTCATCTGCAAACACATACAATTTGCTGGAAACCACAGAGTCCAGATTGTTGATGAAAATGTGGAACAGCAGTGGCTCCAGCACTGATCCAGGGAATCTGCTCTGTACTCGTCTCCACTCAGAGAAGTGCCCATCAACCACATAATGATATTCCGCAAAAGGAAAACCTTGCAGACTACTTGGAGTTTGAATAATATGACCATGGAAGAAATAATCAACTACTTGGGCTTAGACTCTGATTCTTGAAATACATGGCAAATGTATTGCAAACAGATTTAAAGCAAAGCCATAACTAAGTTAAAGGGTATTTTTAGATTTGCAAATAAGTTCACAGATAATTCCTTTGTGGCCCAAAAACAACATGGCTGATGCCAAAATAACTAGTCAGGTTTTATAAAATGCAGAGTTTTAGGGCTATCAAATAACTTTCAAGAACTGCTGTCTATCAAAATCTTCTCTATTTGAACAAGCCTGAGCTTTCCAAAATAAATCCCATCTGCTATTTTAAGACTTGAAGCTGGTATATAGCCTCTGTAGCAATTGGTTTTAAGTTTAGCATTGACTTATTGGCAGAAAATCATAAATAGGGAAGATGAATGACTGCCTAAAATGTGTTTTCTGACATTTCTAGCAAACAGTAATGCCCATTCCTAATTTTATAAACTAAACAGAAGATTGCCAAACTCTGACCTAGTGGCTTGGTGGTCTGACTTTTCTTCGTGTAGTACCAACAAATATGGTAATTCTGCCTCATTGCAATTTAGTAACCACTTTACGCAGAAGGATCTGACTTGGATTACCAATATACCTCAACCCAGCACTCGGGAAGAGGGAGCATGAAGTGAAGTCAGTGCCACTACCATGGCTGGCCTGAGCTCCAGGCCAGATGCAGCACTGACAAGTCAACAGCAGCATCAATAAAGGCTATCTACTCTGTGGTGGGTTCTGTTTGAGCAGAAGGGAAGGGATTGACCAATAGATGGCCATGGGTCAAACTGATGAAGAGGGGCAGGGGGCCGCTGTGTGTTTAAGCTGAGGTACAGGTTGGTAGGTCCAGAGAGGCAAGCAGACAGCTGGAATGGGTTGTGTTATAGTGTCCTTGTGATGGAATAAGTGAAATGTGTGATAATATTTATCACATACCTCACACATTCTGTTACAAGAACAATCTGCTCTGAATTAAAATGAATGACACCATAAATCATGGTAAAAACTATGGAAAGCAGAATGTCAGTGTGATGCTGACATTACTAGTTTTTTCAGTGGTGCCTCTTATTTCAGTTATCTGTCTGCAAGTTTTTAAGCATTGTCCTGATTTATGATGAGGAAGGTGGTTGAGACGTATGACAAGACAAATTTATTTGTTAGGTACTTATAAAATTTAGGGGGGGTAGGAGGAAGTAGGCTGTTGGTTAACTAGGATCTGCAGCTTATCCATTAGGTAGGGAAATGGGCAGACTAGGTGGGCCAAGCGGTCCTTATCTGAAGTCAAAGTCTATGTTTCTATGTATCCAAGGCTCTAAGCGCCATACAGATAGAAAACTTAATACAATTAAAAATAAAGCAAGTATAAAAACAATATGCTGTATATGGGGGGCAGTAATTAAATGGTACTAGTGTAAAAACATGACACAAGCGACAGAGTAAAGAGACACGGGGAGTCTGTTTGAGTGGGACATAACCTTAACAGTGGGGTACAAGGAAAACTTATCTGAGTCTTTCATTACCCTGGCATTGGGTGTGAAGGGGTTCAGTCTGAGTTGGGTATTACTCTGGCACTGAGTAAAGTGGGGCATGCCCAGTCTGTGTAGTGTATTGCCCAAGCTGGGCAAAGGGCTTGTTTTTCAGGCCAGTCAATGAGTCAAGACTGGAATTCATAACTCCATATATAATTAGACTCTGGTTTGTTTATAAAGAATTGGCAGAATTTAATAAAAAAATGCAGAAACTGGTACATGAAACAGCTGTGTTGTCAGGGTAGGCCCATGGAAACTGGTTAAGGGGTGGGTTTAAGTACTTCAACCTACTCCCTATCTGGGGTGGCCCACAGGGGCAGGTAAGGGAAAAGGCGAACTACTCCCTATCTGGGGTAGGCCTGTAGAGGCAGGTCAGAGGCAGGATCTAAACTACTCCTTATCTGTTCTAGGCCCACGGGTAGGTTAAGATGATGGGTAAACTACTCCCTATCTGTGTTAGGTCTGTGCTGGCAGATTAGAGGCAGAATTTATACTAATCCCTATCTTGGGACCACTTATAATGACAGGAAAATGATCAGGCAAGTGTGTTGAGTTGCTGTGAATGTGGGGCTGCAGTTTTCTTAGGCATACTCTGTGAACCTGGGGGTTGTATGGTGTGCAGGTGGCTAGGGACTATGAGTGCCAGTCTACAGATGCTTAGCTCAGAACTAAAGAGGTTATTAATGAGTCAGGAGATGGAATTTGGTAGGTCTGTAAGGCAACATCAGGGACAGAGGATAAGGGGACTAAACTGGCCACAAGGAGTCCAGAAGGTAGTGATAAGAAGGCCAGAAATGGGATAGAGGGGCAAGAGGTGGTTGGTAGAGATAGTGAGATAAGGGGTCAGTGGGATCCCAGGCTGTGGCTGCCTCTGCCACAGAGGAATTACTAGGCAAAGAGGGCAGGCTGGAGAACAGTTGGTAGTGGAGGTGGGTGGAAGCAGGGCAGCAAAGGAAACAAACACCCGGTAAAGTTCCTGTACAAAATAGATACCATTTATCTGACTCCCAGGAGGAAAATATCCAGGCTAGAATGCATGGAGATAACGGGAGAAGAGGCATCAGGGAGCATTATAAAGACCACGAGACTTGACCTCAAGTGAGCCAGGAAATGGGTTCATGAGGAAGATCGGGGGAGTAACAGGAGAAGGCTTAAGGGGTTCAATTAAGGGGAGAATCCATCAGAGAGAACCCCCAACTAGTAAAAGGAGGATGGCAAATGGGTAGGAGGAGGGAACTGAGTGCAAGAGTGTTAGTAGGGGAAGTGGGAACAGCTGGGGAAGGGACTGAGTAAGGGAGGAGATGGCAGAAGAATAGTGGATTAGGAGGAATGAATTGGAGTAGGTGGAGGGAAAGAATGCAAGGACAAGGGTATCCAGAAAGGGTGTACAAAAAACAAGGGAAACTAGCAGAGTTCTGGTGATAGGGAACTCATTTGTGAAGGGAGTTAGATGGCCACAGGGTAGCGGAGAAACATATAGAAGGAGTGTTGTGTGCCACTGAAGTATGACAGCCAAGGGGATCATGTCTATGGTGCACACATTTGAGCAGGGAGGGATGGGTAACCAAGGTCCAGATTTTTTGGCAGCAATTTTGGCCCAAATTCCATGGCAAGGCCCCCTGTTGCTGTAGAACTTCTGTGGCATTAATTTCCTATATCTGCAGAAATTCTGTGCTAGCAGTTGGGGGCTTTGGTAGCAGTCAGCAACCCCCCCAAGCACCAAGGTAGCGCAAAATGTTAGTTTTGGGGCTGGACCTACAAACCAGAGCAAGTTGTCAATTGACTCCTGAGTTCTTAGTATTAGAAAGTAAAAAAACACCCCATCCATCTCAGTGCCATCATGCTCCACATCCCAGCCTGAGAGTCCCCAGGGCCACCAAACTTGAATGAGTAATATTTTTAGCAGCTACCACATTGCACAGTGATCCTCATCCTTCTAGTTTTATCACTGGGCCAGAATGCCAGTTTTTCATTCCTGTAGAGCTTTGTGCAGCTGTGCTCAAAGCACTTCTGGGACAAGAAACCAGAATTTGAGCCTGACAGTGAAATTAGAAGGATGAGGATCATTGCACAGTATGGGACCTGACAAAATATATCTACTTCAAATAAAGGGAGGTTCTTGGGTGGGGTAGGGAGGATGTTGGGGCTGAGCTGGATGGGGGGGGTGTACCTGTTTTTATTTTTAAGGTAAAGCCTTAGCAAACAAACTAATACACAGGGAGTGTTCCAAAATACTTTTCAGATTTTTGTTTTAAAATTCCCCAGAATTCCAAAAAGCATTCTTTAGAATTTAATATAAACCACGGAAGGGTTTTCTGGGGTTTATATGATCCATGGAATAACCACAGTTTATATGACCTATGGAATAGTTTTCCTTGGTCAGAGTCAATATAAACTGCAGATTTGTTTAATTCACTTTATACTGACTTTTCAGCATAAACTGTGGAATAATATTCCACATTTCATGTAAACTGTGGAATAATATTCTGCAGATCATGTAAACCAAGGAATAAAATTCCATGGGTTTTGTACAGTTTACATTAAATTCCAAGGCAATCTCTGCGGCTGTGGAATCACAGAAAAATCGGGGCTTTGGGGGTAACCTGATGTGATGCTTCACCTAGGCACAAATAACCTTACAGAGTGTGAGGTAGGGGAGGTGCAGAAACACAAACACATAGAAACAAAGAATGAGGGGCATGTGCAAGCTGTGAAATGGGATGGCAGCCTAAGTTGACAGCTCTGTGCTATCCAGCTTAAGATTCACCCATCACTTGGCAAGTTCTGACCTGTTCGCTCTCAACCGGGGGCTCATTTGACATTAGAAAAATAAAGACAGCAACAAACTTGTAAGTGTTGGATCAAAATTCCATGTGGAGCTGAAGTTATGACTGAAAATCAGCAGTGGGTGCCTGGGAAGGTGAGTAAATGGCAGAGAGTGCCGAGGCCAGTTCCCAGTTGTTGGATATGATAGAACTTAAACAGATGCTACAGCAAGTCCTGAGAGAAATCACATCTTTTAAATCATTGGTGGTTACCTTGAAAGAAAAAGTGCAGGAGCCTCAGCAAAAAACTAGAGATGCTGAGATGTTCCTCTCTTATATAGATGACAAGGACATCCACCATGAGGCAAGCATCAAGGAGCTTGGTATGATGATAGCCTTGCTATGGGACAGAGCTGAGGACTCAAAGAACTGGAGCCACCACAACAACCTGTGGTTCATTAGCTTTCACAAGGGAACAGAGACTTGAGATGTTGCTGGCTTTTTTCAATGGGAATCGCCACAGTTGCTGAGGTACTCTTGGAAGCCCTGTTTGGAGATAGACAGCTCCCATAGGACACTCGGTTCACAGCCCAAGCCAACAGATCAGCTCAGGTCAATCTGTGCCAGGTTCTCATGCTTCCTAAACAAGGAGAAAATACTATTGCTAGCCAGGGATAGAGGTCCTCTCCAATGGCAAAGACAAAGGATCATGATTTTCATGGACTATTCCACAGTACTGGCACAAGAGTGGAAAGAGTTCAGATGGACAAAGAAAGTGCTTCTGGTACAGAACATTCCCTATAAACTACAATACCCAGCCAAACTTTGTGTTAATGGGTATGGAATACTGCATACATTCAACTCCTCAGATAAGACATGCTCCTACATCCAGAAAAACTGTCCGGAATGTGCACCCCAGCTACAGCAGCCCAACACGGAGAACAATAATCACAGAAGTGGCCCACCTAACTGATGATGGCACAAGCAAGCTACAGCTAGGAAAGCCCTTGTAACTCTTCCCTCTAATATGTAGTCTACACAACTGCTGAAACTCTGCCTCTCTGCTTACAATGTGGGGCCTCAGACACATAGAAACTGGCAGTAGCTAAAAATACAGGCCATTCCAATGCTGGTTTCAGCATCCCAACTTAGAGAAAAAATAGCATGGAAAACTCTTTGGGGGCAGAGATTTAAAATGATGCCCAGAAAAGAAGCCAAACATACCAAACGATACATTAAGTTGGTCAAGCAGCTCCAAAAACAAATAAGATCTAGATCCACCATGGAGGCTAAAAAGCTTACCAAGCAAGGAGAATCAGGCACATCTAGTGGGCCATCATCTCTAACTACTCTGATAGCTGCTGAAGGTTTACTGTCTGAGGTGGACAACTTCCAGAAAACAACTACAGGAAGGAATGGCAAGCTCTGGCTGATGGCTCTGATATTTTTTTTTAAGAAAATATCAGGAAAGCAAGGCAGGTCTGACCCGCTGGAAGGGAGTTCATGGCATCCATCACAAACCACCTGTTGGGCTGCTGAGAATCCCGAAGTTTCTACAACCAGGAATGGAGAGGTGCCGGGAGTGGATGAAGTGTCTTTATCTGGCTGACCTGACGTTGAAAATCAGAAATCACAGTTTTCCATGCCTGTATTGGATGTGGAGAGAAGGGATGAATGGGAGAACAGTTTGGCTCAACAGGAAAGCTACAAGCCTCGAGCCAAGACAAACTCCAAGCCTGACTTGCAAGAAGAAGGAGACGCCATTGGTATAGAGCTACCGTTATTAAGCCCACATTCTTGAGAACCATCTGAGCTGTTCAAATAGCTTGAAGATCTTTCCAAGGAAAAAGTCAGTCCATTAGAAAACAAGGTATGTTTCCTGGCAGTTCTTTACATGCAGTAAATAAAACTAATATAACTGATAAGTCCCTTCTGAAGGATGAGAAGGAGGAGGAGGTCAGAGGGTCCATATTAATAACAGAAAATGCAGACGTTAAAAGTAAAAAGTAGAGTTCTGTGACTGTTGCAACGTTAAAGGCCACCAAGGAAAACAGCAGTCATGACTTGTTATTTCCACAAATAACTACTACTACTGCTAATAACCCTAGCCTTAAATCTGATTCTAACTCTGAAGCCCTCTCTGTAAATGTACAAGCTCCACATCTTAAAAAAAAATGGTAGAGGGTCAAGTTTTTCAACATGGCTTACCGATTTTGAATCTCGAGCCAGGTGTAAAAATGTAAGAATCCTGGGAGTCCCTGAATCATGGGACAAACAAGAAAACCTTTATCCACTGACAGAAAAATAACTGCAGCCTATACAGATACCAATTTACCCAATCTGACATGTGAGTTTAACAGGGTTCACAGAGTGTTAAGACCAAATATGGCCCCCCAGGGACCGCCAAGACCCATAATTGCTAAATGTTTTAAATCTGAAGAAAAATATTTTATGATGCATGTGATATACAAGAAAAAATGAATTAATCTATTGGGTGCCAGTATAACAGTTTTTAATGACTTACTTCAGGATATAATACAGGAGAGAAGGAAATTTGGAGACATTTAGAAAAAAGTTTGGACCTTGGCTGTTAAATCATCCTATTACCATCCTGCCAAATTAAAAGTGGTACTCAATGGAATAAGGCATGTGCAAGACTCCCTTGATATAGCAAGGAATGATTTGAAAGAAAAACTACCCCACCCCAATGCCTGTCAGTCTCTGCAGGGTTGGGGTGGAGTTGGCATCAGTTCTATACTTTACTGCCATTCCTTTTATACATTAAAAACTGTTATACTGGCACCCAATACATTAAGAACTTTACATAAAGTCCATTGGGGTAAAAAAATAAACCAAAAATGGAATAATGAATTTGGAATGAAATTAACTTCTCAATAATAGAAGAATTTGAGAACTCAAATAAATAAGGATTACATATATATATATATATATATACACAAAAAAAATAACTGATAGAACATATTTCACTGCAGAAATTCTAGGACATATTATGAAAACTGGAACTAAGCAATGTTGGCACTGATGTAACCAAACAGCCAATCTACAACACTGTTTATGGAGCTGCTCAAAAATTAAGACATTATGGGACAAGTCTGTTAAATGGCTGTCTGAGATTATTAAAGTAAACATTCCTAACAAATTTCTAACTATGATTTTCAATGTCAGGGAAGATTTAGACATGGAAATAGAACAGCACAAAATTTTGTGTATAGCAACTCTGTGTACTAAAATACATATTTTAGAAAATTGGAATGCACAGGAAATAGAACAGCTTAACAAAAATAAATGGTGGTACGAAGTACAGGAAGCAATACTTTTTGAAAACATATGGAAAGACGTTTTTGATATCGAAGGAGGATGCTAAGAGGAGAGCACCAAACTAGGAGAAAAGTATATACCTCTATGGAAATTAACTGACTAAATGTTCTTAAGGGGTGTGTGAGGGGAGAGAGGAATATGTTTTTCTTTATGTCTTAGGTCTACTTTGTCTTTCATTTTTTAATGTACCAAAAAAAAAAAAGTGGCCCACCTAATCCTGGCTGGATTATCCACAACGTCTCTGCCTGTGGCAGCCACCCAGAGGCAGCAGACATGAACTGGCAAACTATGAAAAGCAAGTGGCTGAACAAAAGAGGATGAGACTGCCAGTGGCTTGGGCAACTAATGGAAACTTCTCGTAACTGAGAAGACAGCAGAGGCTCAGACCACTCAGAATAAGGTGTGGACTCCACAGGGGAGCTGGCACTGAAGAGATTGATCAAAAAAGACTTCTGTGTATGAAACACACTCCCTGACTCTCCTATAAAGCAGCCCAAGCATTTCCAAGCAGCCCTGAGCGGTGAATACAGTAGATCCTGGGAAGAACTGGCCACAGAAGCGATTGTGCAGGTGACAGGAATGTGTCCTGAGTGGGTTGGAGAGTAACAGTGAACTTGAACCTCTTGTCAGCTCATGTTGGGATAATTAATGGAAGGACCAGGAACCAGAGTTGAACCACTGATGCTGAATATGCCTTTTATACTTATCGCTGTGCAATTCTTTCACCATTTTGGAGGGATGGGGAAGCCAAGAGGAATCACCCAAGGCAGAAGAAGGAGGAGGGGGGGGTCCTCAAGGAAACAGGCCCCAATTGGCAAGGAGTATTGGAGAATCCCCCAGCCAAGATGGAGGCTGCTGCTGGTGGTAGACTCCATAGGTAGGGGGACTCAGCTGAGGACATGGGAAGGGAAGGACAGGGTAGTACAGTGCATTCCAGGTGCTTCGATGGGTAGGACTTGAGGGCAGATCTTGTAGATCGCAAGGGAGGAGGGGGTAGGGAGATAAAAGGATGCTACTGTCCACCCAGGGCTAAATGATCTAGCAAGGGCAACTATTGAGGTAGTGCAGGATAGGTCTAGGGAGATGTGGAGGGGCCTGAAGTAGGTTGGTCGCACAGTGGGCATCACTGAGATGCTATCTGAGCATGGTGGGGGAAAGGCTAGAAACTCTGCAAAAGGCCCTTCAGTGAGTGGTTGAAGGCATGGTGCAGGGAGGAGGGCATTGGCTACATTGGGGACTGGGGTCATACCTGGGGGGGATGGAGTCCTGTACAAGGGAAACAGCCTCCATCCATCCAGGGGGAGAATGGCAGTCCTGGGTTGAAGGTTTAAGTGCTACTTTGACAAGTATTTAAACTATCCAAAGCAGAAGGCTGAAAGACTGAGGGAAGTAGAGATTGCTGCCCCCCCCCCCACAAGACTAGTGCAACATGGAGAAGGAATTCTCTTAAGGTTAATGGAAGTAAGAAGAAAAGCAGGGCAAGCATGTCTGGAGGAGGAATTTCAAATGTAAGGGGGGAAGGAAGGAAGGAAGGTAGGAAGACAACATAACAAGAGACAGCAGGACTAGGGTAACAGAGAGTGCAATGGAGGGGAAGCAGGAATGGGAGGTAGGTTAGAGGGACAGAGGAACAAAGAGAATGGAGAGCCATGTGTGCCAACACAAGGAGTCTGGGAAGCACAATTCCTGACCTTAAGGCAATCATTATGGAGGCAGACCTAGATCTGGTGACCATAACGGAATCATGGTGCATGAACAACCACAGCTGGAAAGCGGCCATCACAGTTATACCATGATCCAGAAGGACAGGTCAGGGAGGAAAGGTAAAGAGGCTGTTTTATATGTGAAGGAGGGTATAAGGGCCATTGAGATACAGGAGCAACAGAGGGAAAATGTAGGACTGGAGGTAATATGGATCAGCCTAAAGACAGGGTTGGGGGCTGTTATCAACACTGGGGTGGTTCAAAGGCCTTCAAAAGAGGGGGAGGGCTTAGACAGAGCCCTGGGAGAGACCATTAGCAAAATGGCTAGCAAGGGGGACGTTTTGATAATGGGGACTTTAATCTGTTGAATGTAGATTGGGGCTTTCTCACTGCAGCTACATGAAGGGGCAGGGCCATTCTCGACTCTGTACAAGGGCATTTCTCAGTCAGCTGGTTTTAGAACCAGCTAGAGACAGGGCAGTGCTGGACCTGGTACTTACAAACAGAATAAAACACAGCTTGAGAGCGCTAACAGTTTGCCATCAGATCTGCTACTATTGCAGCTTAAGTTCAAGGAAAACAAAGAAAGTAGTGAATACACATATGGTGCAGCTCCAAATGTAAGCATTTATTTGAGCATCCAAAAAAGCTTTCCTGGCGCTTCAAGGGAACAATCCCTCTTCATCACGGGGCGGAGTCATCAAGTAACTTACTTGCTTAAATAGTCAAACATTATTAAAGGGTTACAAAAATAAATGATGTGTGCTACACAAGTTTAAAACAATTACATCCAATTGCATACATAATATTCAAACAAACACTAAAGTGCATATGTGCAAGCATAACATAATAAAATCAAATTGCACCAAAGACCAAATTATCAAAGGGATTATAAATCTGCAAGTTATTAAAACTGATTGTTTTGTAAGCTCAAACAATGAGCAAAAACTTCAGATTAAAGACATCACTTATAAATCTAATAATCAGACATGTAATTTTAAAACATGTTGACATTGTAAAACTTCTTTAAATAACATTATAAAAAAATGTCAAAACAGTGACTGGAAAATAGTGAACACAAAAAGGACAAAAGTAGAATAGACAATGCAATGTGCGAAATGCAGCAGAACGGCAAGAGTGAAACCAGTGAACAGCACTGGGAAAAAAAAAAACTTAAATGGCAGGCACAGCACAAAGGCAGGAATACATCATGGAAGACAGGAAACACCAACCTGAGTCCCACGCTCCAGCCCTGCAATCGTATCTACCTTTTGGCAACAGGTATTAGAAGACAGGCACAGAAGAAGAAGAAGAAGGGAAACCTATGCAAGAACATAAGAACATAACAATATGTGCCTGCAGAAGGGGATTGCGTGATCCATCTAGTCTGCCCCTGTGAATACCCCCCTTCCTAGTAGATTTATTTTTGTCAGGTTACTGCAATACCTATCCCAAGAAAGTTTGAATTCCCTAACTGTTTTTGCCTCCACCAGCTCACATGGAAGCCTATTCCATGGCCCCACAACCATCTCAGTGAAAAAGAACTTCCTGACGTTAGTCCTAAATTTCCCTCACATTAGGTGCACGCTGTGGCCTCTAGTTCTTTGTTCCTTGTTTTCTTTGAATACACTTTGATACTGCACTGAGTATTTAAACATTTCTATCATATCCCCCTATTTCTTCTCTGTTCTAGGGAATATATTTTTAATTCTGTAAGTCTCTCCTCATAGGGTTTCTGGTGGAGGTCCTGAACCATTTTAGTTGCTATTCTTTGCACAGTCTCCAGCTGATCTCTATCCTTTTTTAGGTGAAATCTCCAGAGCTGGACAAAGTATTCCAGGTGAGGCCTCACCAAGGATCTGTAAAGTGGGATTATCACTTTGCACTTTCTGCTTATGATGCCCCTGCCTATGCATCAAAGGATGCCATTTGCTTTTAGCGCTGCCTTTTCACACTGTCTTCCCACCTTCAGATCATTGGAAACCATGATTCCAATGTCCCTTTCTAGATTGGTGAAACATAATTGTTCACCCCCTAACGTGTACACCTTACCTGGGTTATTTTTCCCCTAGGTGCATAACCTTACATTTCTAGCACTGAACTTCAACTACTAAGTTGTTGACCATTCCTCCAACTTTCTTAGATTTGATTCCATCCATGAGGTCCCTTCTTATGCATCTACCCTGTTGCAGAGCTTGGTGTCATCTGCAAACAGGCATACCTTCCCTTCTAAACCTACTGCAATGTCGCTGATGAATATGTTAAAGGAATGGTCCCAGCACTGATCCCTGTGGAACTCCACTGGTGGCTTTTCCCTCTTGCGATAAGGTTCCATTTACCATTACATTCTGAGTTCTTCCCTGAAGCCAGTTCCTTACCCAATTAACAATTGTTTCTCCCACTACTGTATCCTCTAACTTGTTAATGACCTTCCTGTGGGGGATGGAATTGGATGCGTTGCTTAAATCTAGATATATAACATCAACTGCCTAGCCTTGGTCCACTGTTTTTGTAACTCTGTTAAAGAAATCTATCATGTTTGTTTGACCTGACCGTCCAGTTGTGAAGCCATGCTGCTTAGGGTCTAACTTCCTACTGGTTTCTAGATATGTCACTATCCTTTCCTTCAGTATCGATTCCATAATTTTCCCCACAACTGAGGTGAGGCTGACTGGGCTGAAAGGGAAGTGTTGGTACAGAGGAGGTCAACCAAAATGGTGAGTGGGTTGCAAAAGAAGCCATACAAGGAAAAACTGCAAGATCTCAACATGTACTTCCTGGAGGAGAAAAGAGCGAGAGGGAACATTATTGAAACCTACATGTACCTCACAGGAATAAACAAGGTGCAAGTGGGAGGGTCTATTTCAGAGAAAGAAATGCACTAGAACAAGGGAGCATGCAAAGGAGCTAAGAGGGGAAAGTTTAGGAGAGATATGCAGAAATACTTCTTCATGGAAAGGGTAGTGGGGGCAAAGACTGTGGGGAACTTCAAACATGCATGGGATAGACACAGGGGCATTTTAGAGGAATGGGGGTAGAGATTGTCACCTATGACCAGCTAAGGTCAGTGAAAACAGACTAGGAAGGGACAATGGGCAGACTGAATGGATCTAAAGGTCCTTTTCGGCTGATAAAATCTTTTTCTATGTTTCTGTGTTACTGAACTGATCTGATGACAGTTGCACTATGGGACTAATTTATTAAATATTAACTTGGTGTACATAGCCACTGTCACAACCAGGCCTGATGATGGGCTTGCAGGTACTTTTTACTTTTAGCCAGCATTTGGTACTCCCCCTTCTAGTTGCACATGTCAGGCCTGTGGCTGACTCTACTCCTTGCAACCTTCCCCCAGCCAGTTCCAGGGTTAGCCCAATGATGTGGGGCAGGTACTAGGATCAGGAGGGAATGGGCTGGGACCGTATCATGTATGTGCTGCTTAACAAACTGACAGGAGAGGGGCAAAATGTGCTGGATGGACATTTTGAGGCCAAGAAGGACAATCCCATCACAGCCAGCCACATATGTAAGGAGTTGTCAGTACTGGAAGGCGGTGTCAAGGACAAGCTTAAAGAGGCATGGGGTAAGGAGCTGAATATACAGATTCCCACACAAACCTGGGACCGCTGTTGGCAGGACCTTGGAAAGGCATCAAAAGATACCAGAAACCAATTCAATCAGTTTATGGTTCTCCATAGGTGACACAGGACACCCCAGAAACTCCATAAATGGGTCCTCACCCAGAATGAAACATGTTGGGGATATCTTTTTTTTTTCTTTTCTTTATTAGAATATGAAAATGATACAAATATCAATAACAACAAAAAAAAAGAAGCAACAGAAAACAAAAAACCCTAATAACAAACCTCTAACGGTCCTATATAGATATATATATATATATTACCCCCTTCCCCCCTGTCTGCAATGTCTATTAGGCACCAGAACTGTCATGCATCTGCTCTGGGTTTGTGGTGAGTTGCACCAATATTGGGGTGAAGGACAGCAAGCTTGCAAGCAGATAATCCCCCCCCCCTCCTTTAACCCACCCACTGGTCATAATAGGCACAACAAATGACACATCTGTACCCACCCTAATCTCCCCCTACACCAACAGCTGGCTGGGAGGCACCCTGGTCACAGCCAAGAGAGGTATTCTCTGACACTGGAGGGGTACACCCCTACTGGACACTGACTGAATGACAGAGGTACAGTAGGTAAGGCTGCCAGCTACAAAAGGGTGCACAACACCTCTTCCAAAAGAATGGAGATATACATCAAGATATGGGGCCCGTACCTGTTCTCACAGTACTGCAAGATCCCTCAGGGATGTTCCATGCCCCAACACCTACTGCTGCAAACAGACTCTGTTCCCCTTGCACAAACTGTATTTCCTCTCTTCCCCATCCCCTAGTGTCCCTGCCTATAAGAAGTAGAGCAACAACTAATACATTACTGCTGTTAACATAGAATGTGTTTATCTCTGATGTTAGTCCATTGAGTTAGCTGTTTGCTTCTGATCTACAGTAGCCCACCACAGATAAAGAGTACTTTTGTAAAGTCATGTCAGCTTCTCCTTCACGATGCATTGTTCTTGTTAACAGAAGGTTATCACTTCATCCTGTTTAGAGTTATACTTCCAAGGGGACTTCACCCAGCCAGGTTTGATTATTGTTCAGCTAATGTTATAATTCATTGTATGCCTTTGTTCTGTGAAGAAAATGTAATAAACTTTAAATTATAAACAAAAAGCAACAAAAAAAAAAAGAATACTTTAGCACAAAAGGACCAGTAGGACGATCTAGTCCCCTTCCCATTAGCCACTAATTAAATTCTTTCTATCTCCCTCCCCTTTCTCCTCAGGGGATCGCTAGCCCAAATGGGCACTCAAGTCCCCTAATCATACAGCAAGACGTGGCTCGAATCCCAACTTAGAAGGATCTCAGCCACCAGACCGACCCCCAAGCCACCAGGTACAGGAGTAACTCTGCTTTGTTTAAATTTTGGCGCTAGTCTCCACAGAAGCGAGCAGCATCCCAGCCGATTTGTGGACTCAAGGGGAGCTCAACTGCCACAATGCACAGCTCCCTCACTAATTTGTTTCCACCTACCCTCCCCATTCCTGACCTCTATTAAATGCACCTAGGCTCCACCCTCTTCTCCAACCAGACTCACACCATAACTTCTTAAAAGGGCAAGCGCCCTGAATATAGTGAATATAGTGCCTTTTATTTCTATTCTCAATGTGGGGCACTACATCTCAATAACTTATACTTTTCACATGCAACTCAGTCTTTTTTTCTTCCTAGCCTTATTCTGTGCCCATTACCTCCCAGATAACCTCAACCCTGAACCTAATGATACCAGAAATAACTTGCACAAGGAACTTTATTCTCAGATTCATTTGACCAGAGACAGCCAATTCCTTCAACTCCACAGTACTGGAACTACCTCTGTGGAGGTTATTGACCTTGCTAGAAATCTGAGACCATAACCCCGTACAGCCATCATGTCCATATGCATATCGGCACATGTTGCCATGTATGCCCTATCCCCCTCTTGCCATCACTGTGCCACTAAGGTAACAATGCCTAATTTGACCCCTCACAACCGTTCAGGACTATGCTTAGCCAAGGTGCTAATACATGGATTTTTAAAGCTACTCCTCTTGTTGCTACTCTGCTCTGGTAATGTGGAGCTAGACCCAGGGCCCTTTGCTCCCGTCACTGCTCTTACTGCCCTAACCCAGTTAAAAGGCATCATCCTTATGCACATCAATGTATGCAGCCTTTTGAAAAAGACTGATCTGGTAGAGGCTTGGGCATTGCATGCAAAGCAGGACATTCTGGTCATATCAGAATCGTGGCTGAAATGTTCCACCCCAGATCAATGTGTCATCATCCCCTCGTATAACATGTTTAGAGCCAATAGACCTACTAGGGGAGGGGGGATTTGGCTACTACAATCAACTCCTCCTCTAAGACCAAGGAGTATGAATTTCTAGCCATAAAAGTCTCCATCTCATCAAGAGAATCCATTTGTATTATAGGTGGCTACAGACCTCCATCTGGAGGCCTCAAGCTGCCACATCATCTGTATAACCTGCTAGACCCCGCTGACACCGAAACAATTATTATGGATGACTTTAATCTCAACTGGAACTCTGCTTGTTCTTCACCCTTGAAGGTCTTCTGCAATGCACTTGGTATACATCAGCTGATCTCTGATGTGACCCATCCTAACTCTAAGAACTCTGCCTTGCGGAACACTTCTGGACTTAATCCTTACTAACAAACCCCAGAGAATCTCACATGTAGGAGTATTCCACAATGACATTAGTGACCACAGAGCAATTGCCTAAGGTTCACATCAAAAACTGCCTCTGCACTGGGACAATCTATAAAAGGAGCTACCGTAAATTTAACCCCTCTGCCTTTCTGACTGATCTTAACGGGATTAGATAGCACGATTTCTACCTTGCCCCTACTGTTGCCAAAGCCTTTGCAGTCTTCCAAGCACTAGTTCCGAATGTAATCAACTCCCATGCACCCTTTGTTAAAAGCAGAGCTAGGAAAAAATCCTGCCCATGGTTCAACAGAACACTAAAAACAACTTTATGTCATAAGGATGCCCTTTGGAAAAAGGCCAGGAAAACTAAGTTAGTTACCAACTGGGCAGCATTCGGAATGTCTAGGAATCACTGCACTAATCTGATCAGAACAGAAAAAGCTAAATTCTTTCAAAGTGCCCTTGAGTCATCCAGGAATAACAGTGCCACATTCTGGCAGATTCTGAAAGAAGTTGAAAGACATAAATCCCTTTTTTCCTTACCATCCAAAATCATCCATGGGGACTTTACTTACACTATTAAGCAGGATATCTTAGAAGCCTTCAATAACCATTTCACCACAGCAGGCCTAGCATTTGATTCTTTGCCCTTAAGCAATCTGCTAAGCCAAAGTACAGATAATAGTACTCTGTGGCCCCCCCACTACCACCACTTTCAGTCCTGCTAAATTTAGCTTCTCTCCTGTCACACTTAAACAGATAGAAGATCTGCTAACCTCCTTAGATGTTCACAAAGGTGCAGGAGCTGACAAAATAGATCCTGCCCTATTGAAATTAGATTACTACCATCTAGCACCACCACTTACCCACCTTTATAACATGTCCCTTTATGAAGTGGCACTCCCCGCTATGTGGAAAACAGTCAATATTATCCCTCTGTTTAAATCTGGCGACCCGTGCGATCTAAACAGCTACAGACCCGTCTCCTTACTACCCATCCTGTCTAAGCTTCTTGAAAAACTGGTAAATGCTCAATTAAGAAAATACTTAGAATGCTATAACCTTTTAAATCCCCTCCAGTATGGTTTTAGTCTGAAGTACAGTATGGTCACTGCACTAGCCAAGGTCACCAATGACTGGCTAACCTCACTTGATGCCAAAAACCACATAGCTGCTCTATTCCTTGATTTAAGTAAGGTGTTTGATATGGTGGACCATAATCTATTACTGTCCCTACTGAAAAACATTGGGCTAGATGACACTGCTCTACAGTGGTTTTCCTGCTATCTTGTCAGTCAACTGCAACTGGTGAAATTGCAAGGCAACCTCTCCTCCTGTAAAACCCTCCTCCAAGGGGCCCTCAATGGTTCAATCCTGGGCCCTTTGCTATTGCTATTCACTATATATATCAACAACATTGACCATAACATCAGCTCTGCCAGTGTTCATCTGTTTGCGGATGATACAGTCCTTTATGTGGCTCACCCATCTACTCAGTCTGCATGCTCAGTTCTCCACCAAGAATTTAACACACTACAGCAAAACCTGATTCATATGAAACTGCTCCTTAATGCTAAGAAAATGAAATAATGGTTATCTCGCCGCTATCCAAGTCTACTTCAGTTCTGGACTTCAGACACCCTACTGCCCACGTTGGTATTACAACTATGATGGGCAAATCCCTGGAAAAAGTGGTAAAATTTAAATACCTAGGTTTTTGGTTGGACTACAACCTCTCATTTATCCCTCATGTGGATGAGCTTTCCTAAAAATTAAAACAAAGGCTGGGATTATTTTTCCGCATCAAGCGGTTACTCACTGATCACGTAAAATCACGGCTAGTACAATCTATGTTCCTACTTCTCTTAGATTGTGCAGATTTCCTATGTAGCAATTGTCCCAACTCTGTTCTTGTTAAAATGGATGTACTGTACCTTAGGGCCTTAAAATTCGTTACCGAATCCCTGTATAAAACTCACCACTGTTAGCTCTACACCAAGACAGGCTGGACCTCACTAACTACCAAAAAGTGGTGCAATTCCTCTATCTGGACCTTTAAAGCCCTCACAAAAAATATCCCCAGTACATTTCCGATATCTTCACATTCACACCATGCACATACCCTACTCAGAAAATATGCTTTCATATGAATTGATATACCCAGGATTAGAACATGGTTTGTCTCCTCCTGCATCAATAATTCCCTACTCACTCTGTGGAACTCCCTCCAACAGACCTTAAAATTTACCCACCTAGCACGACTATCCTCCTTCAGATTGCTCCTAAAACCCCTGTTAAAGGACAACTGCCAATGTTAAGGTGAACTGCCATTGCTACACCTAACCCCTCTCTCTATGAGGTCCAAATGGCACTTATACCTTTTAATTTGCCTCAGCACTCCCTGTCGCCTTCTCTTACTTATCCCTACTGCTCCCATTATCCTAGTTCTTGTTCCCCCACCTTCTCTCTCTCTCTCTATCTTATTGACCCTGCCTTCCCTCTCCCCTTCTCATTTCCTCTACCCCAATCCCTTGCTCCTCCTTACCCTCTTCTCCCATCTAAGTTAATTTGAGCAGTAATGTTGCATGCATGCCTTGGTCTGCTATACTGTGAATTGTTTTGTCTGCACTTATTATGTTTTGACTTCCTAAATGAGTGCGCACTGGGAAGTGGTGTTGTAGAAACTACTAGAAATGAATCCAAAAAGTTTCCAGCACACACCAACCTAAAACTGGGACGCCAAAAAATGCTATAGAAGAATAAAGGCTTCAATCCATATTTTTATTCATTTCACAAAGCTTCCAAGCTCCCAAACAGTCTGACATGTTTCGGATCTCACATCCTTTTTTAAAGACTGTTAAGTATCAACCACCACACACTCCTTATATACACATCAAATTAAACATGTGACTACACACCTGAGAAACATTAAATATCCATTAAGCTAAAACATAATCTTAAAAATCTATCTCCTAAAGTGGAGAGTTAATTTTATTATTTAAACATTTAAAAAGGAAATACATTATTTAAAAAGAGGCCAGTGCAAACACCACATGAAGTAATAATAAAAAGGAATAGGAAAGGAGAGGGGAGGGCAGGGGGGTTAATAAGAGAGGGTAAGGAAAGGAGAGGTTTTATTTGGGGAAAGAAAAGGAGGAAAAAAAAGAAGAAATGACAGAACAATTTAATTTAATTTATACCATAATTCCATAGACAAAAAACAAAATGGAAGAGGCGGGGGGGGGTGGATTTTTTACCATTCACATTAATGTTTCTTAAGATAGGAACATAAATCCAGATGAGCATTAAGTCATGGTTTTTCATTTGATCATAAAGTAAGTATCCAAAAGTTCTCTCTAATTAGAACCAAATTGTCAAAATCACCACCTCTAGTGTGGTTACATACTTTATCTATAGCCATACATTTAAAAGCATGTGAACCATCTATTGATGTTTCCATAACATGACGCGCAGTAGCATAGGTGTTGTGCTTTCTTTGTATAGCTCTTACATGCTCACCCACTCATATTTTAAAACTTTGTATGGTCTTTCCAATGTAGAATGCATTACAACTACATATTGCTAAATATATAACGCCTTCACAGCTGCATTGGGGATGAGGGAGCAACACAAGATGAATGCACTCAAGTTCAGTAATATAGCAAGATTTGAAACCTACTATATTATTGAACTTGAGTGCATTCATCTTGTGTTGCTTCATGTATCAGTTGTGAAACTGTACCAGCTATTATGTGCCTGATTCAGCATGTAGGTTCCTGTGAGTTTGGGGATGAGGCATTAACAGAGGACAGAGTACTACTACTCAAAGGGGTCAAGGCCTTCAGGGTGGGCTCATCCCTGGGGATTGATGACATGCACCTGAGGGTGCTGAAAAAACTGGTATCATAGCTCCCTTGGCTGGCCTGTTCAACTGCTTGTTGGACACAGTGGTGGTTATGCATGAGTGGAGGACAGTGGATGTGGTATCCCTGTACAAGTTTAAACCTAGGGTCTAACCAGGGGACTATTGACAAGTAAGCTTGACATAATTGTTGACAAGCTGACTGAAATCATCCTAAAGGAAAGGTTTGTTTAGTTCCTTGAAGCAAACAGACTCCAGGATAGCATGCAGCATGGGTTCATGTCAGGGAGGTTGTGCCAAATGAATTTGATTAGCTTCTTAAAATGGGTTTCTAGGGCAGTAGACAAGAACCAAGCAGTGGACATACTATACCTGGACTTCAGCAAGTCCTTTGACTCAGTCCCCCACAACAGATTTATCAAAAAACTGGTGAATATGGGGACAGTGGAGAAACTAACCAGGTAGTGGCAAACTGGCTAGTGGGTAGAACACACTGGGTGGAGGTGGGGGAGCACTCTTGGATGAGAGAATGTACTTGCAGCATCCCACAGGGATCAGAGCTGGGTCCAGTCATGTTCAATTTGTTTATCAATGATATTGGGGACCTCATCAAAGGTATGATATGTCTTTCAGTGGACAATATCAAGCTCTGTGGGAGGGAGGACATTGAGGAGGGCATAAGGTATCTAAGAGATGACCTGGCAAGGTTGGAAAGGTAGTCTTCAATCTGGCTATTGGGGTTCAGTTCTAAAAAGTACAAAGTAATGCACATAGAGTTGCTGAGGGCAGAGTACAGTCTCTGGAGGTGAAGGTCACAGTCTCGGAGGAGTTGACAGACCTGGGGATATCAATTAAAAGTGACCTGAAACCATCAATGCAGCGCAAAAAGGTGGCAGAGAAGGCAAACAGGATGCTGACCTGCATATCAAGGGGGTTCTTCAGGAAAACAAAAGAGAACATTCAGGCCCTGTACAGGTCTATGGTACGTTCACATTTGGAGTACTGTGTGCAGCACTGGAGCCCCAACTTTAAGGTAGCAGTATTTGTTAATAAGCAAAAAATGTCATCTTACAGTTTCTTGGCAGAACTTTTTTCTGACATTCTTAGATTCCTCCTTGGTGTATTTTCAGTTTTCTCAGATGTTTTTAAAACAGCTTTTATTTGCAAGTTTTGTAATTCATGACTCACACCATTAAAGATGGCCACCACTCGCATACTATAGAAACATAGAATTCAACAGCAGATAAGAACCACTTCGCTCACCTAGTCTGCCCATGTTCCTTACCTACAGCCACACAGTAGACCCTACTTGATCTCTGGCGTTAACCCCCTTCCCCTTCCTTGCTATAAGGTTCCTTTATACCTATCCCATGCCTTCTTAAATTCCATTAAAGATTTTTCTCCTGCCACTTCTTCAGGGAGGCTGTTCCAGGCATCCACCACCCTTTCTGTGAAGAAGTATTTCTTTACATTTCCCCTGATTCTAACCCCCTCCACCTTCATCAAATGACCTCTTGTTCTTGTGCATCCTTTTCTCTGGAAAAGGCTGCCCTCTTGAACCTTATTTATACTCTTGAGGTATAAGAAAGTCTCTATTATATCCCACTCTCCCTCCTTTCCTCAAGTCTGTACGTACAGTATTAAGGTCCTTCAGTCTCTCCTCATAAGGCTTTTGATGCAGATCCTGCACCATTTTAGTTATCCTCCTCTGGACTGCCTCAATTCTGCTTATGTTCTTTCAGAGATGAGGACTCCAGAACTGGACACAGTATTCTAGGCGGGGTCTCACCAGAGACTGATGCAGAGGTATCACCACCTCCCTCTTTCTGCTGCTGATACCCCTCTCTATGCACCCTGTCATCCCACTGGATCTCCCCACTACCTTGTCACACTGTTTGGACACCTTTAGGTCATAAGATATGACAACACCCAGGTCTCCTTCTTGTTTGGTTGTCACCAGTACTATTCCCCCCATTTTGTACTCTGACCCTGGGTTTCTACACCCCAAGTGCATAATTTCGCATTCATTTGCACTAAAACTTAGCTGCCACTTTCTAGACCACTTCTCAAGCTTATCTAGATCTCTATCCATTTTTTCCACACACCTCTGGAGTGCCAATCTATTGCAGAATTTTGTGTCAACTGCAAAAAGACATACCTTCCCTTCCAGTCCCCTGCAATGTTGCTTATAAAGATATTAAAGATGACTGGTCCCAGTACTGATCCTTGCGGCACCCAACTAGTCACCCTCCCTTCCTTGGATTGAGCTCTGTTTACCACTACCCTCTGCCGCCTATCCTCCAACCAATTTCTTACCTAATTTTCCACTTTTAGTCCCACGCCTAGGCTGCCCAGCTTGTTTATGAATCTCCTATTTGGAAAACTGTCAAAGGCCTTACTGAACTCTAGATAGGCCACATCCATCGCTCCACGCTGATCTACTTCCCTGGTTACTCAGTCAAAGAAATCTATAAGATTATTTTGACATGACCTCCTCCTAGTGAATTCATGCTGCCTCTGATCTTGTAAGTCACTGGATTCAAGATATTCCACAATTCTTTATTTCAGTAGCAATTCCATTAATTCCTCTACCACTGAAGTCAGGCTGACTGGCCTGTTATTGCCAGCCTCCTCCCTGCTCAAACTTTTGTGAAGTGCTACTACATCTGCCCTCCTCCAGTCCTCCAGGAACACTCCCGTTTCCAGTGAGTGGTTGAACAGGACTGTCAAAGGTGCAGTCAGTACCTCTCTGAGGTCCCTCAAAAACATTGGGTGTAACCCATCTGGTATACCATGTACAAGGTGACCACGATTGAGTGCTTTCAAAAAGGGTGACTCAATCATGACACCTGTGTACAGGTCTACATGGCAGGGCAGTGACTGTATATGGGGTAGGCGACTACAGAGATGGGATGTTGCTGTATATACATGCACATGGGGGGGAAGGACCATGTTACATGATGGGCTAAAGGGGAGGGAGGGTATGTGGGGTGTAGTGCAGTGGTCAGCTGCTGAACTGGCCATGTGGCATGGTGAGTAGGTGGCTGGTTGGGAGGGTGCTGGGTTTGATTCTGGGCACGATTGTGTTTTTTGAGTTGGGTCAGTTTTTTTAAGTTTTACACCCCTCTGACATGCACCCCGGAGTTGAGAATCCTTAAGTGGGGGAGGGGTGCAGGGGGCACAGCCCCCCACATAACATAGAAAACCAGTCACCGGTTTTCTAGTCACGAGTGTACATTGCTGTAATTCATTTTCGGTGATGTACACTCGCCCTAACTGCGATCGATATTCCACGATCACCATTATGACATAGAACCATCCCATCTGGACCCATTGTCGTGTCCACCTTAAGATTTGCAAGTTCTTTCAGGACTCTCTCCTCTGCAAGTGGACAAATATCCACGCCCCTTCCTTTGATGCCCCTGAAACAGATCTGTGGTCCCTCAATCTCCCTTTCATTTGTGAAAACTGAACAAAAATAATTGTTGAGGATGTCTGATTTTTACTTGTCCCCCTCTACACAATCCTTCCTTCCCTCATTAGCCTTACCATCCCTCCCCTGGTCCATCTCCTTTCACTAACATACCTGAAAAATGTTTTGTCCCCTTTCTTTACTGCTTGTGCTATCTTCTCCTACGTTTGCACCTTTGTGCTCCTGATTGCTTTCCCTGCTTTCCTTTGCTTGTCTTGATACACCTCTCTATCCTCCTTTCTCTGTGTCTCCTTATACCTCCTGAATGCTAGCTTTTTTGTCCTTACCTTCCCAGTCAACTCTTTTGAGAACCATAGAGGTCTCATTTTCCTTTTGATTTTGCTTATCTGCCTGTCACACAGGTTTGTTGCCTTCACTATGGCCCCTTTTAGCTTCACCCACTGTTCCTCCACGTCTCCCAAGTCCTCCCACCCTGCCAAGGCATCCTTGAGGCATTTTCCCATCACTATATAACTGGCCCTCCTGAAATCCAGGACCATTGCCTTTGAGTGGTTCACTTCTGGCACAGGTCTTATACTGAACCACACCGTATGGTGATCTCTGCTCCCCAGGTGGCCACCCACCTTGACATCTGCAATACTGTCCCATTGGTGAGCACAAGGTCCAATATTGCTCCCTCTCCAGTGTGCTCCTCTACAAGTTGCCTGAGGAACGTCCCCTGCAGGGAGTCCTGGGTGTCCCTGCTCCTACCTGAAGCTGCAGCTGGGATGCTCCAATCTACATCAGGCATATTGAAGTCCCCCACCAGCAGCACCTCCTCTGTATTAACCATCTTTTGGATGGCTTCTGCCAGAACCTTGTCCATCTCCTCCCCCTGTGCTGGAGGTCTGTAGATCACTCCAGTATGAATAGCAGCTCCATTCCCATTTTCTAGGGTGACCAACAGAATTCCTTCCTCCCTGTGTTCCGTGCATCTCTGTTGCTTTTATGCTATCCCTTCCATAAAGAGCAACTTATTCCCCTTTCTTACCCACCCTGTCCTTCCTGAATGGCATATATCCTGGTATGGCTAAATCCCAGTCATGGTTCTCTTTGCACCATGACTCAGTAATGGCAACAATGTCTAGATCAGCCTCTGTACAAAGTACAAGGTACTATACCTGCACTTCAGCAAAGCACTTGGCTCAGTCCCCCACAACAGATCTATCAACAAACTGGTGAATATGGGCACAGTGGTGAAACTAACCAGGTAGGTGGAAAACTGCTACGAGGTAGAACGCAGGGGTGGTGGTGGGTGGAGCACTCTGGGATGAGAGAATTTACTTTCAGGATCCCACAGGGATCAGAGCTGGGTCCAGTCCTGTTCAGTTTGTTTATGAACAATGTTGGAGATGGCATCAAAGTCATGATGTGTATTTCAGTGGACAATACCGAGCTCTGTGGGATGGTGGAGACTGAGGAGGGCATACGGGACCTATGGTAGGACCTGGCATGGTTGGAATGGTGATCTTCAATCTGGCTATTGGGGTTCAATTCTAAAAAGTTCAAGATAATGCAAATAGGTTTGCCCAGGGCTGAGGACAGCCTCTGGGGGGGAAGGTCACAGTCTCAGAGGAGTTGAAAGACCTGGGGATATCAATTACAAATGACCTGAAACTGTAAATGCAGTGCAAAAAGGTGGCAGGGAAAGCAAACAGGATGCTAGATTGCATATCAAGAGGGTTCTTCAAAAAAGGAAAGAGAAAATTCTGCCCCTGTACAGGTCCAGGGTGCATCCACATTTGGAGTACTGTGTGCAATACTGAGACCCAATTTTAAGAAAGACATAAATGAGATGGAGGCAGTACAGAGGAGGGCTACCAAGATGATTCAGGAGCAGCAGCACATCCCATATGAACAGAAGCTGATGAGCCTGAACATGTACTCAACTGATGAGAAAAGAGAGAGAAGGGACATGATCAAGACCTTTAAACACCTTAAAGGCGTTAACAAGGTTGACATTGAGGATCTTTTTTGCAAACCAGAGAACAGAAACACCTGAGGGCACAAGTACAAATTGGCGGGTGTAAGGTACAGGATGGAGACCAGAAGGAACTTCTTCACCAAAAGGATGGTAGCAGGATGGAATGCATTACCAGAGGGGGTAGTAAATCATAGTACAGTTAGGAGATTTAAAAGAGGGTGGGATAGATTCAAGAGGAACGTTCGGGTGACAGGGGAGGATCAGCATGTAGCAAACATACATGAGCTCTGCATTGAGCAGACTAGATAGACCTTCGGGCCTTCTTCTGCTGGCCTTTTGTACATTCAAACTTTGAACATAAACGAAACAATATGTTTGGCGGTTATTGGATAGAGTCTGGTGGTTGGCGCACTGTACTGCTAACCTGAAAACCCAGCAGACCTGGGGGTTTAAACCCACAACTGACACTTGTATACTGCGTGACCATGAGCAAGTTACTTCACCCCCTGTGCTCCCAGGATACATCTGAAAACAAGCTTCAATTCTACGTGCCTTTCACAGCCAAAAAGACTAAAATATAATACATTAAATATATGATCAGTGTTTTTCTAAATGTTGTTTTCCCCTAATAAGCTGTTCCAAGCTCAACTTAGAGTATTTGTACTGGGTAAAGTCAGTTCTTTTGGTACTTTAACATATGTGCAGTCTATTGCATTCATAATATAAGGAATTATGAATTTAGCTACAGGTCACAAAACATTCACTACCAAATAACACAAAAGGACCAATGCATTATTGCAAGGTTTGGAAAGAAAAAAAAAATTGTAAAGTGATTATCTAGTTTCTTGCTCAACCATGTTGACTGATGGCATCTTCCATACTCAGATCTCATAACATTCCAAAACCAACTTGATTTTCATGTGTTGGACATTCCACTTTTCTATTACTAAAGCCATTTGCATAAAAAAGAGGATATTAGATCCTTGGGCTTCATATGATCTCTTTAGTATTAGGTCTGTACAAGTAATGAATAGTACAGTCAATTCCTGATGTATATATGTGCTTGGGACATCCCATTTTGTACATATACTGGAAATGACACACAACTAAAACTGCATTTTAATCAAGTGGAGCCTCTCAGTAAAACACACTTTCTCACTTACTATTCTCTTTTACCTTTATTGAATATTTCAGATTCATTTAAAACATACCAGTTCATCAAACGTTGTACACAGTGAGCTACTATATGTAAGCTATTTGTTTTCACCACAGCTGCTGGCTCTGACAAACAAATAGGCTGAAACTGACCAAAAAGAACAGATACATACTTACCGTAACAGTAGATCTTTGAGAGAATCTTTTTTTAATCAGGCCACACCTATGGAACTATAGCCACCAGGTGCCAGCATCACACGGAAACCTTTCTGGCAAGCAGTCCACTAGAGGACGCCCACAACAATATCTTATATCGGCACCCCATATATAAACGTGGGTGGTCTCTCACACTCCTCAGTTCCCCGCTGGACATCATACTCAAAGGACATCCTTCTAGGGAACTGAGCGAGAGCTGAAGTTTTCTGCTACCGAGCCAGGTTGGAAACTGCATGTAGTGTGTCCTGAGAGAGAGAGAGAGAGAGAGAGAGAGAGAAAGAGGGAGGGACAGGAGAGAGAGAAAGAGAGAGAGAGAGAGGGAGGGAGGGTGGGAGAGAGAGAGCAAGAGAGAGAGAGAGAGATGAAGAAACTCTGAGTCTAAGGGGGACGGAGGGTGGGATGGCATGGCCTGATTGAATGAGATTCTCTTGAAGATTTACTGTTGTGGTAAGTACCTACAGCAACTGTTCTATCTTCTTTGAGGATATCTCTTTCATCAGGCCACTCCTATACTGACAGAGAGACATTCTAGGTGGCTGGAAGCTATAGCCTAAGAAAGTAGACCTTGAAACACAGCCAGGCCAAAGCCTGCTCTTCTTCAAGAGGCAATGTCCAAACTGTAGTGTTTAGTGAAAGTGTGGACAGTACTCCAAGTTGCAGCAGCACAAATTTCTGCAGCTGATACATTCCTGAAACAGGCGATGGAAGTGGCCATGCTTCTGGTTGAATGACCATGGACAATTCCAAGCTAAAAAGCTGGCTGACCGGCTGCGGCTCAGGCCCAACCCTCCACTACACTCCTCTCCAGCCATTGCCTGCTTGGTCATCCTATACCCCACCCCATGAAATGCCATGGATCAGGGTCCTACCGGTCAACAAGCAGGGCTTGTAGCCTTACACAGGCAGCCTTAAGGGGGGAATCTGCTCCATTACTCACAAATACATTAGTAAGACCCTCACCAAATCCAGAAATAGCGGGGACTCATTGGACCTAAAACTGCTATCCCTTATTCTTGACGAAGTTATCAGACCACTCACCAAGATCTTTAACCTCTCCCTCTGCCTTGGCCAGTTCCCTGACAGATGGAAATCTGCTATCATCACCCTGGTACACAAGAATGGTGATAAGACCTACCATGGAAACTACCGACCAATCTCCATACTTCCACCCCTCTCTAAGGCTCTCGAACGCATTGTTGCTGACCAACTCACCGGCTACCTGGACAACCACAATATCTTATGTCCACAGCAACACAGCTTCATAAAAGGACACAGCACCACATCTGCCCTCTTAGAATTTACTGGAGCCATCCACAGTTCTCTGGATAACGGTCGCCTTGCTGGGTCAGTCTCCATCGATTTAACCAAGGCTTTTGATACCATCCACCACAAACTGCTACTGGACCAGCTCTCAGTTGCAGGGCTCTCCCCTGACTCCACAGTCAGGTTCCAAAGCTACCTGGAAAATAGACTGCAGTGAGTAAAAATTGCTGGTGTTCTCTCTAATGCTATGTCAGTCCGCTCTGGAGTTCCTCAGGACTCTATGCTGGGACTGCTCCTATTTTCCCTCTTCCTGAATAAGCTCCCTCAATCCTGTCTGGAACAAATTATACTCTATGCTGATGATGCCGTAATTCTCTCCTCCCATAAGGACCCACACTCCCTGCAAAATAATCTCTAACTTGGTTTTGCATCAGTGGAAAACTGGTTCAGCACACTGAGGCTTATTCTCAATTATAAAAAAACAAAGACCATGCTTTTCAGTAACTCCCACAGCAAACACAGTTCACCCCCTTCCCCACAATCATCTCAAACCAACATGGGACAATTCTTGAACAGGTTATAATCTTTAAATACTTGGGCATCACTCTTGACAGTAACCTGTCCTATGGGGCCCATATTGACAACGTTGCTAAGGCTGCCAACATGCAGCTTGGCCTTCTCTATAGGCACAGGACTAGCTTAACCCCTGCTGCCTTATGCATTGCAGTTCATAGCTCGATTGTCTCCATCATCGACTATGGCCTCATCATTTACGGATTGGCCACTTCAACTGCTCTCGGACGCATCTCAACTTCACTCAACAAAGCCTGTCGACTTATTACTGGGTCCCACCATCTAACTGACTGGCTACAACTATCCAATCACATAAAATACCAAACCTGCACTATGGCTAAGAAGATCGCTATGGGCCTGGCCTCCCCAGGGGTTCTATCTCTCCTCTGCCCAAGTAGTAACCCCCGCCACACTAGGGTCTCTGAATCACAACGCCTGTTGGTCCCGCTCTGCAGAACGTCCCTGGGTCAATGCTCATTTGGCTACCAGGCTGTTTGCTGGTGGAATAACCTCAACACTGAGATCTCCCTCCGCTCCCAAGCTAGGCCCATTCAAATTAAGGCTCCAGCTCCACCTCTCTGCCTCCAGCACCTGCAACTGCCATACCTAGCCAGCCCTCACAGCCATCCTGCAGTCCTAGTCGCATTTGTCTCCCTACAGCATTTCCCACCTCTTTCCCTACCTTCCCTTCTCCCCCATCCACCCTGCCCCACTACCTGAACTTCTCTTCTGGTTGACAACTGCCTCTGGCAAGCTCTCACCCCTTCAGTGCCCCCCCCCCTTATCCCTAGTACCTCTGCCTGTATTTTCCTACAAGTATTCTTTGGTTTTATTTACAACTGTGTGTTAAATCTGTTTTATCCTCCCTAATTTTGCACTTGCTTTATTGTGTATTGCATTTGCTCCACTGTGTACTATTGTAATGTCCAGTTTCTGATGTGGAACCTTTGTAAAGGTACTTGTAATCCTAGATTTAAATAAATAAATAAAAATCAGTTCCTCATTGGTTCGGTAGCACTGAATGCTGAATGCAAAACTGTGATGCAGATGTCACTCAAAAAAGTCATGGCTTTGCTAGCAGGGCAGGCAGTGGTTGACTCGGAGCACCATGCGGATTGCACAAAAAAGCATGCATTGCTACCAGCGCAGTCCACGGGAGCTATGGCAAAGTTAGTTTACATTTTTTTAGCCCCTGGTGGCCCTCCTCTGATATCAGGACCCCCGGGCCAATACTTGAGTGGCCTGGGTGCTGACGCCAGCCCTGCTGAGTTTTCTATGTACATCTAATGTATGGAGCAATGCTTTCCCTGGATTGGCATGCTCAGAAAAATAAACTGGCAGGTGGATGGTTTGATTTAAAGTAACCGCAGACACTACCTTTGGTAGAAATTAAGGGTTGGTATGCAAAGACACCCTGTCTTTTTGGAAAATCAAATAAGAAGGCTCACACATTAGAGCCTGAAGCTCTGAAATCCTTCAAGCAGAAGAAATAGCAACTAAAAATAACACTTTCCAAGAAACGAAGCACATGCCACAAGAAGCAGATGGTGCAAAGGGGGCCAAAGTGAGTTTCTCCAATACAAAATTCAGGTCCCAAGTGAGGACTGGATGGCAGATGGGAGGCTTGAAGTGCAGGATGCCTCTCAAGAATGTATGGACCACCTGTAACTGTGCCACCGTATGACCATCAATAGGCACATGGAAAGCTGAAATAACAGCCAAGTGCACTTTGATAAAGAAGTACTGGAGTCCTGCATCTGACAAGGACAATAAATACTCCAGAATCTGAGTCACTGGGCAAGTGAAAGGATCTAAGTGATGGGAAGCTGCTCACAAAGCAAACCGCTTCCACTTCTTGGAGTAAGTGGCCCTGGTGGAAGGTTTTCTGGCAGCCACCAGGATATCAGCTCCTTTGGGGACACTCCAGATCTCACAATCACTATGTCTTCAGGAGCCAGGCATGGAGATGGAGTAACCTGAGGTCTGGATCGACCAGGGTTCCCTGTTCCTGTGATAGCAAGCCCTTACACAGGAGCAGGGGTACTGGTTGTTCCACTGCTAACTGTTGCAGCAAGGGAAAGCATGTCTGACGAGGGTGCAAGGAGCCACAAGAATTAGAGTAGCCCCCTCCATTTGGAGCTTGATTAGCACCCTCTGAATCAGAGAAAATGGAGAGAAGGTGTAAAGGAACTTCTCTTTCCAAGAGAGGGACAGTGTGTTTTGCCAGAAAACTCAAGGCCCTAGAGCGAGCATGCAGAAAAATGTTAGTTTTGCATTGAGCGGGGGCACAAAAAGGTCCATATCTGGATGACTCCATGTGTCGACCAGGTCTTCTACTACTGAGGTTAGCAGCTCCCACTTGTGCATCTTGGACTGCTACCTGCTCAGCCTGTCTGCCAGGACATTTTGGACACCTGGAACAGGGATGGCCAACAATTCTAGACCATGTTCTATAACCCAGTACCAAACACTAATTGCTTCTCTGCAAAGAGGGTAAGAATGAGTCCCCCCTCTCTTGTTTATGTAGTGTATTACACTGATGTTGTCTGTCTGCACCAGCAGATGCCCCAGGGACAGATGGTTCAGGAAGGCTTGCAGGCCATATAGAGTGACCCTCATCTCTAGGACATTTATGTGAAGGGAAGTCTCCACTCTGGTCCATGTTCCTTGTGTCTGATGAAGTCCCAGATGTGCCCCCCAGCCTAGCCCTGGTGAGAATTCCGCTTGGGGAGGGGATAAGAAAGGGAACCCCTTTCAGCAAATTGCTGGGTTCTATCCACCACCGTAGCACCTTTTGGACAGAGTAGGTTACTAGAACCTGTTCTAGCTCATCAGTGTGCTGATTCCACTGGACTCTTAATGTCCATTGAAGGATCCTCATGTGCAGCCTGGCCAGTGGCACCATGACAATGGATGCTGCCATCAGGTCCAACAGTCTCTGGAATGTCCTGGCCCTGACAGACCTGCTGTTGTAAACCAGCCAGAACTGTGCCATGAGGTGCTCTGCCCTGTCCAGGTGCAAGAAGGCTATACCTCGGGCCATGTCCAAAATTTCTCCTTCATACTGTAGATGCTGACAAGGGGTCAATACTGGCTTGGGCAAATTGACCGTGATTCCTAGGGCATTGAACAGCTGTCTGATACATGCTAGGGTCTGAGACAGTTGCTCCTTGGACTGGACTTTGAGCAACCAGTCCTCTAGATAGGGGAAGATATACAGTCCCTCCCTTCTGACAGCTGCTGCCACAACTACCAATGATTTGGCAAATACCTGTGGTGCAGATGCCATGCCAAAGGGCAATACCCTGAACGAGTAGTGCTCCCCCTGAAACAGGAACCTGTGGTACTTCCTGTTGGAGGAACAAATCTTGATATGCAGGTATAAGCATCCTGCATGTCCAGGGAGCACATCCAGTCCCCATTTTTCAGGAGGGGCAGGAGGCCATTAAGAGTGACCATCCTGAACTTGTTGTACTGAATACAGAAGTTCAGATTTCTCAAATCCAGAACAGTCCTCAAGTCCCCTGTAGGTCTGAGGACTAGAAAGAAATAAGAATATAACCCTTGTTCCTTTGATCCCAGGAAACTGATTCTATGGTTCTCTTCTGGAGCAGTGTATGTACTTCCTCTAGCAGCATCGATATGCGGTCTGGAGGATAAGTCAAGGGAATTGGTGGAAGGTCAGGAGGCAGCTCCAGAAATTCTAGATTGTGGCCCTGTTCTATTAATTGCAGAATCCAAGCATCTGTTACAACCTCCCTCCACTGTTCCAGGTGGAGGGAAAGGCGACCCTCTACCACCACCTCCTCTGGATTTAGTACAGGAGGGTGCTGGTCTAAGAAGGAGTCATGCTGAAGCAGATCCTGTGATCACATCCTTACCTCCTCCTCTAGTGGCTTTTGAGTGGGCACCTGTGGAGGAGGTTGGGGCCAGGAAAGCTGAACCTGCTCTGCTTTTGCTCTGTTGTCTGGCCTCTAATCTACTGTAGGTCTTTTGGAAGCTTTGTGAAAGCATACCCTCTGCCTACTTCCTGGCTGTATGTGGTAAAGGGAATGGACTGACCTTAGTGTCCTTCCTGAAGGTTGCAGATTGGAGAGGATATCCTGCACATCTGCCCAAAGAGCTTGTATTCTCTGAAAGGGGCATTCATGATTGATTGTTGAACACCACTAGCAAGTCCTAGCACCCTTGGCCAATAATGCCTTCTTAGGCAGATGCCAGCCACAGCTGCTCTGGCTGGGGCATCAGAAATGCCATATGTAGACCTTAAAGAGGTGTTTACCCATACCAGCCCTAGTCTGGAGGGCCTTGAGCATCTCCTGCTTCTGGGTACTCTCCGGGAGGGACTGGGCTGTTGCTTTTGCCTGTTTCCAGAGGGTATTCTGGTATTTGACCATGTGGGCCTGATAATTTGGTATTCTGAGGCCCAGTGTGTGGCAGAGGCAAAGGTTCTCTTTCCCATGAGGTCCACTTTTCTTGACTCCTTATCTTTGGGGGGGGGGGACTGAGATGCTTAGGCACTTTAGACCTATCATGGGCTGCATTTATCACAACTGAATCAGCCTCAGGTTGGCCTGTGAGAAAGGGCTTTCCTGAGGGGGGCCTGGTACAGTTTGTCTACCTTTCTGGGCATGGCAGGAATCATGCATATTCTGTTCCAGGTGGCCAGGGTGGCATCTTCAGTGCTGCCAATAGTGGAGAAATGATAAGGGATGGAGAATCTGGCAGCTCTAGAAACTCCACCAAATTTTTTCTAGTGATGTCTTGCTCCTCAGCATTAAACCCCAGTGCAGCTTGGAGTTGTTCATCATAGAGACTCCATCAAAGAGTGGTCTTCAGGAGGGGATCTTGGAGTATATAAGGTGAAGTCCTCACTCCTGTTAGAAATGGTGAAGCCAGATCTCTCAGATGGGCTCCCCATACATTCCTCCTCCTCCTCTTCTTTCTTATATAAAAGGAGGTCAGGACTGTATTCCTGATCCTCATCAACAGGCCCTGAGGGCTGTAGGGAAGGAAGAGAGGATGTCCATGCCCTGGAGTGCATCAGGCACATTGACCTAGCAGGCATCAGTGCAGGGGCTGGTCTGATAGGCCCTGTCATCATCGTGCCTGGTGTAGGAGGTGGAGGAGTTATAAGGTGTCATAGTATCTCCGCAACGTAGGAGAACACCGCCTGAATGTCAGTGATGGCCTGTACTGCAGAGGTGCCCTGCAACATCAATGGGGGTGTCTGGAGCCCTGACATCAAGGGGCCTTCACCAGCCATAGAAGGCCTGGTGGAACTCACTGCCTGAGCTGACCTTGTGGGTTTTGAGATCTGAGCAGCACGAGGCATTGCACATCAAAGCAGTTGACAGAGCTGCACTGGTCAATGCCAAGGTAAGTAGCGACAGCATACCAGAGGGATTTGTCATTGCTTCCCTCCCTTTCCTAGTGTTTTTGCTTCCCAGAGGATTTCTCTTGGGCGCTGGAGGACTGTGAGCCCTAGGAGTGGGTCGGCAATGTAGAGAAGCTCTTTGCCTGGAGCTCTCTCTCCCTTCTGGCTCCCAGATGTTCCAGGAGGAAAGTGTGCAGGGCTTGTTGATGGCATTGCTGGGTAGCTGTGTTAAACTTCAGGCAGATCTCACAGGACTTAACATCATGGGCTTCTCCAAGATAGTACATGCAGACATAGTGATGGTCACCTGAATAAATATTTCCACTGCACTTACAGTAATGGAAGAGTTTAGTGCTATCTTTTGATGACATACACGATGATGACAATCACTTCTAAATGAAAATTATGGTGAGAAAATAAATTTGAGAAATGGCAGTCGACTGTAGTGGCGGCATCTCAGTGGAGTCCAGCGAGTATGGTTGATGGCAGGAAAAGAACTGAGGAGGGTGAGGTGCAGCCCATGTTTATATATGGGGAGTCAACGTAAGACATCATCTTGGGTGGCCCCTGGTGGGCTGCTTGCAAAAAAGGTTTCCGTGTGGTCCTAACACCTGGCGGCTATAGTTCCTTAGGTGTGGCCTGAAGAAGATCTAACTGTTCATGTATTTAACCACTGGCAGCACAGCTAGCACTTGTTTAACAGGTGTAACTAACAGTATTAATGTCTGTGGAGCCCTTGTCTGGTGGAAAAAGTGTGCATACAACCAAAATTTGGTGTGCATACAAGCAAAAGACCCTGCGCACGAATGGAGCAGAGTGGCAACGTAGGCATATCTGGAGCGCGTAGCCACTCCGCACTCATTGCGCCCCCCATGTGGCATGCTCAAAGTGGGAGCACACAGATACACACACCTGATCCTCTGGCCTGTGACAGCACACGCTGGGGCATTCTTGGGTGCTAGCACCACGAGGCATTCACTAAACCTCATAGTGTTGGCCACATGGGTGTGAAGGGTGGCGCAGGGTACACCAGGGTAGACCTGGCTGTAACCCACTGTGTGACTCCATGGTCCCCATCTGCCTGACTCTGAGGGACCAGGACAGTGTTCCCCATGCTGCTCCTGCCCACATGGCATCTGGTGAGGGCAGGGGCAGAGGAACGGGTGAATGCCCGGATGGACAATTTCAGCAGCACAGGGATGTTGGGGGAGATCCAGTCCGTGGGCCATGGCACATGCCCACCTACATGGGGTCGGGAGCTGGGGAGTATGGCCAAAGTGTGGGGCTCTTCTGCCACTGCGGATGTGTGGGCTGGAGGTGGGTCCTGAAGCCAGAGTCCAGCACTGCACCGGGATGGTGCCTTATGCCAAGGGCTGGGCCAGTGCACTGACTGGCCATAGGGGCCATGCCATGTGGATCTGGGTGCCTAGGCAGCATGCATATCCCCAGACCCATGCATCGCAGCACGAGGAATCCACTGATGGACCCGTGACAGGCATCCCATTGGATGACTGCCCGGGTCCATGACTCTGCCCCCATCTGCCCTGTGGAGTCCTGAGGGCCAGGGGGGAAGAGCTGCGGACAGGTGGCCAGTGTTGGTGAATGCCGGTATGGGTGCACCTGTCCATGGGGTGCAGGATTGTGGGCAGGGTTTCTTGACTTTTCCTCATACCCCCACCTGCTTCATACATAGCGCCCATTTTTTTATTATTAAAGAGAACTGTGCTGAATTTAGAAGTCATTTTCCAAATAGAAGCCATTTTATTAAATACTGGTTCAAATTACGTTATTGCTGTAACTATACTGGCTTTTTAGCTATTCCAGTGGGTGTTCCTGCTTTCCATGCTGCTGGTAAGACCATTTTAGAACTGTATGATGTAGTTTATGTTCCTGTTCTGCACTTCTATTGTTGGCATACTGCACCTATGTTCTACTACAGAACTCTATGGTTGTTAGGGACATAAACTACATCATACAGTTCTAAAATGTTACTTAATGTAGCACCAGATTGTGAAGCAGAAACACCCACTGACATTACTAAAAGGTCTGTATAGATGGGACAATATAGAGAATACTGGATGGGTAATAAGTAGAACCAGTGTGTTCTGCCACAGAGGGATTCTGATTCCCTCTGACCTTGAGAGCGAAGCTCGAGAGGTCCATGGGAATCAGAAACCCAAGGTGGCAAAACACACTGGTTATGCATAGAGTTGCTAATCCTGTAATTTTTATGGTGTACAGTACTGTGTGAAAAATGTGTTTTGTAAGTTCTTTTACTTTCAAAATTAAACTGACTCATGCAGTCTCTAGAGGTTCTAGAATGCTGTTCTACCACAGTAGGTTAGAAAAGTATTCCATGACCTTGGAACTGTGGTAGAACAGCATTTTGAAAGGGATGGAATTCTGTACAGAACAATATTCTACTATACACTATAAAATAATTTGAATTAGTACTTAAAAACAGCTTCTACTGTATTTGGGGGAGAAAGGTTTACAGGGTCAGTGCAATTCTCCTTTAAGTACATAGACATTGGAGTGGGCAAGCTATTTTTGTGTATATATTCAGAATGTTCATACACGTGGAATGTACTGTATTTCTAAATATTGTACCATGAATAATAGTCTATTCAATATGTGTATCTGAATAATAAATATCAAACTAGATATTAATTTATTTAGGTGTTATTGAAGTCATGCAATGAAAGCCTTTCAGAAGCTTTTACCCCTTCCCTTAGTGACCAGGGTTACTTCCATGGCAACCCTACACCCCCTAAACTATCCCCCTCTCCATATTTTGTATATGTAATAAAAATATCTGGTGTCCTACCTGGCTCTCCCCTCACCTGACACCATCTGTTAAAACCCATCCAGTCCCACAATAAACAGAGGCATGACCCCTTTAATGTCTTCAACCTCTATGAAACCGGATCCATAACGGGGGAGGGCACCAAACAGTGGTCCATTAAAGACTCAGTGGGCATGTATATCAATACTTCAGATCTGGGATGGGCTGTCCCTGTGGTATGGAGGGCTGAGTCACAAAGTGCCTCTTCTCCTTCCACGCTGGTGACCCAGGTTTGGAAATGGAAATAGGTTGCTCAGGGGGCTGGCCAGAAGAGGGAGGACTGAGCATCCTTAGGCCTTCTCTCCTTCCTCAGGGAGGGGGATACACATGTCCCACATGGCAGTTGCCACCTGAAGGAATCTAGGTGGCCATGCTGTGGGATGAAAGGGAATGAGCTCACACCAGCAGCCACTACAGGGACGTCTCCATGGAGATGGAGTATACACAAAGTGTCATTGCACGCAGTGGGGTCCTATGGGGTGAAAAAATAATGGGAAAACTATGGCCATGGCTAGACAATGACCCAGCCCTCCCCACCACCACCACCACCACAGGACCCACACTGGTGACTGGGCATCTCTGAAGATCCTGTGGCAGAGGAGAATTGGGGAAGAGATAAGTCTCATAGATACCAGATAATGGGGCTGGAGGAGTGTCCAGACCGTAGGGGCTGACCAGCAAACTGGAGATATAAATTACTAATTTAAAAAAAATAGTGTATATTTGGTGTTCACTTAACATTGTCCTAATCCAACATCTCATCTCAGAATTCAGTGTTGCCAGAGCAGGAGTTCAGTTGCTGCCCAATAACTGACTTTAATTGTGGAGCTTACACTTTAATATTCAACTGACAGTGACAACACTGGGCATTTATAAGACTTCAATCATTCAGTGTTTTCTTCTTTTCCATGTAAACTTCATACATTATGACAAAAAAGACTGTCAACCAAACTTTGCAAAATAAGGAGAAATGCTTTTTTTTTTTTGGGGGGGGGATGGATTCTGGAGGACAAATGTAAACCACTCAACCTTTGGTCACATGATTTAAAAATGTATCCAGAACCCTTCAATAGTAATGAGCCTTTAACATGCATTCCTTTTTGTCAGTACTGAATACAACTTTTTATTGTTTTAATGTTTAAATTGCTTTCAGAGTGGTGCTTTATAATTTGAAGTGTAGAGTGTCTGATTTAATTGTTTTCCTGCAAGCCTTTTATCATGAGCATCTCATCCTGGTGCAGTTCCTTAATGTGTACTGTTCCTTTAATATGTATTGTTGGTGTATTTTCTTCCTTATGTAGCTTTTTCCCACCCCCTGACTTCCAGTCAGGTTGCTTTGTCCCACCCCAGCCAGCTCCCATGATTGCCAGTATCCTAATGGCAGTTTATCAGATGTAATGGCATCCCACTGTCAGTCATTAGGGAGCACTCACATTGCAAGAAGTCTACTGCACCTTCCTTTCCAGAGCTCAAGAATGTCACTGAGCTTTAGAGTTACTTTAAAAAGCACACATCATTCTTTACACAGCCAACATATTGCAATAATACTTACAAATGCAGCATGCTATAGCAGAAGCCTGATCATTATAATTATCCAAGAAGGAGTGCTCTCACATGATACTATGTTCATCACTTAACTGTGGCACATACCTAGACATTTAATGTGTATAAGTATATTTTTGGGTCATCAACTTTTCCTGTTGAATAAGTGTTGAGTATGCACAAGTTTTGAGTACTTGTGATTCATATTTCTGTATGCAAACTTTTTTAATGAACTCTTTCATGATAGAACAAAACAAATGCTGTAGATATCATTTTCATATATTGTTCAGTTTACAGGTGTGAGAAGTCTCTATGCCTGCTTTAATAGACATGTATGCATGCCTACTGAGCTCCAGGTCCTTAGGTTGGCAACAATTTACTATGCTTGTATCATCCATCTTTCTCTAAAACCACCTGCCATAACCTGCACTAGAATAATTATTATATAAGGTATTCGGTTTCCTTTCCATCAGTTTGTCATTTAAAAAGATATGGGCATTGTGTGTAACAAAGACACATTTTATGTCACCAGTTCTGATTATCGTAGCGGAATCTTTGTTATATAATATGGATGATTTACTTTCACAAAAGCAACAAGGGAACTTCCAGGCCCATTATAACATACCCCCTTAGCACTTCTAATGGCTTGTACTATAGAAAACTCAGTTCATTAAAATGAGGATTAGATTGTTCAGAACAAATAAACAGACTTCAAAGGCAGAAAGCTGACCCAGTCTGACCCTGTCAGATGTGGTACTCACTTCTTGGTTGCTGCTGTGTGCGCTTTCAAGCCCACAGATCTCCCCCATTCATTGAACTTGAACCCAAGGCCCATTTCATTATTAAATTAGTAATGGGGATGCCTTTTACAGGGAAGAAACATTAGAAGAGATGCTATCATCCCCTTTAACTGAGCCTCTCAAATTTGGCATGAATGGCCTGCAGTCTTGCCGTGCTGCGGACCCAAATGCAATTCCTAAGAATGGAGTGACTGGCCGTGCCAAGGGAACTGAGGCATAAAGGCTAGAGAGAAAAAGCAACTGCCTAAAACCAATAGACAACAACTTGGACAAGCAATTACAAGGTGTATTAATGAATGGTGACCCACATAGTAAGGAAGGATTTATTGCAGTCCCAAGTCCTTATTTGATAGCTATACAAGGCAGGAGAGGGATGAATTGTCATACTTAACAGAAAAGTGCAGTTGCAAAGAATAAAGGGAGCTTTTAGAAACCAGCCAGCTGCTTCAGAGCCTGAAGCCATGGTACCTGATATCACAATCTAGCCTCTCAGTTTTGTGGCCAGCTTGTAAGAATGGCAGGGAAGGTATTCAAACTCTGAACAATGGCAAATGTCAAGAGAGAGAGAGGGGGAGTCTTGAGTTTAAAAGAGTGTTGAGTGACATCTACACTAGATCAAAGTGGAAAATTTACCAGGTATTTGTAATTATAATTCTAATAGAGGTTAATAATAGAAACTAAGGCTAAAGGGCTGATGTACTCTCTTCTTTGAGGAAAATATTGTGGTTCAAAAGACTAAGCTTTGCATTAACACCATTCATTCAGATTTTTTTGTGTGTGTGGGGGTCGGGGGGTGGGAAAGCATTGCTGAAGAAGTATATGTTATGGTTTCCAGTAACATTTTTCCTCTAATATCTTCAATTACAATGAATTTGCAGTGCTATAGCAAGTGTAGTGCCAAATTAATGATTAAGTATTACATTGCGGTTGTACATGACACTGCAAAACCACATCAGATTTGCAGTCAGGGAACCATAAGGTCATTGTCTGGATAAATGTTATATTTCTCTACTAAGCCCATGTTTATTATGTGTATCTAATACATAAACATGATTGCTGCTTCCTTCCCAGTTTGCTGTTTCCCTACATTTATAATGTACTGGAATAAAATATATTTATTGTATTACATAGTTACATAGAAGGTGATGGAAGAACATGACTTACAGTCCATCTAGTCTGCCCTTAATTTATCCTAAAGAAACCTTTAATTACATACTGGCCTATTACCTGTATTCTTAGTAGCTGTAGTAAAGATCCCTCACTCCTCCATTCTGTATTTGCTATCCCCCTAAATCTGTCCCACCCACTCTTAAATGCATCTATTGTCTCAGCCTCCATCTCCCTTGGCAATTTATTTCACTGTTTCACAACTCTCTCCATGAAGAAATACTTCCTAATGCCTTATACCTCCCCCTCTCAAGTTTTCATTCGTGCCATCTAGTAACAGTACTCTCATTTCTAGTGAGCAGGTTATTAGTAGGGAGCTTATTTATACCTCTCAGAAACTTGTATATTTCTATCATATCTCCTCTCTTTCTCTCTCTTTTGGCCTCCAGTGAATGCAAACTGAGATTTGCAAGCCTTTCATCATAAGTCTGATCTTTCATATTTTTTGTGTTGTTGTACTTCAACATGTACCAAATCTCAAAAACAGGAAACATTTGTAAAACTAGGCCAAATGAAATGAAGAGTAAATATCACTACTTCTACAACTTAGTGCAGCAATACTGAAAGCAGCAATATTTACTGGTCAGCAAACAATGTCACAATATAGTTTTTTAGCAATAATGTATACTTATCATCCATAGATGCATAATCAGTGTGTTTTGGATTCCCACAGATAATGTTTTTTAGAACAGATTTATCACTAGTTGTGTAATTAATGACTCAAGTCAATAATTATGGCTGCTACCAGAAGTTTTCAAAACTCACCCCCGAGGATTATTTTTCAACTACACATACTGGATTAATACTGTGCAGATATGTCAGAAGGATATGGGTAATACTGATAATAAACAGCTCAGCACCACAAAAATACTTTTATTTTATTTTTATTTATTTATTCAAGTCTCGGGTTAAAGTACCTTTGAGTCAAAGACTCTTTTGCAAAGGTTTCATGTCAGAGTAAAGACAACACACCTGGCCAATGTGCTCAATCTTGAAGAGAGACTTCTGCTAAAAAAAATACTCCTTGTTCTCTCCCCCCGGGTGTCCACATCCCTCCATCCTGCTACCCCCCTGTCTCCACTTGCAGTGCCACCAAGGCTGCTCTTCGAGTCCCTAGGGTGAGGATCTCACTCGCCCAAAGATCTTTCTGCTGCAGGGCTCCGTCCTGGTTCAACTCCCTCCTCACCTCTATTGCCACCCTCCCTAAAATAGGTCCTTTTAAGGCTGATCTCAGGAACCACATTTTTACTGCCCGCAGTTGCACATGTCCTCAATCTGCGGTGTCCTAGACCTGCCTGAGCCCCGCACTACACCGGGGGTCCATAATTAATCTCCTACTGTGACAATGTCTCTCATGAGGCTGCATCATTTGCAATATATCTGTTTACTGTGCCTGCACTATGTCAACTGCCTAGCTACCACCCTGTATAGGACTACAGTCTCTACTGTGCATGATAATGATTTCCTGTTGTATTGATTCTGCACATGATGGTTGTCTGTAAGTAAGTCCCTATCATGTACATGTCTGTTATGTTTTATTCCTGTATTTTCTGTGAAAATCCTGTTAATTGATGTGGAGCCTTTGGAAATGAGTCCTTGACTCAACGGGTTGTAATTCCGATGTGAAAATAAATAAATAAAATGAGTTGGATTGGGTTTCAAGCTGCTCAACACAGCATTAGTTAAAGGTTTTAGAGTGGATATAGTGTATCTCGACTACATGAAAACATTCTACACAGTGCCACATAAAGAATTTGTTCACTCTAGGGTCCTACAGGAACTAACAGAGGTGGTGGCTGAACCTCTGGCAATCCTGTTTAGCAAATCACTGGAAACAGAGGAGGTACCCAAAGACTGGAGGACAGCAGATGTAGTCCTCTTATACAAAAGTAGAAACAAAGAGGAAGCGAGGATGTACAGACCAGTCAGCCTGACCCCAGTTGTGGGGAAGATCATGGAAGCACTACTGAAGGGGAGATTGGTGGAACATCTGGTTGCCAACAGACTACAGGAGCAAGGCAGCATGGTTTCACCGGGGAGAGGTCATGTCAGACCAACCTCACTGAATTTTTTGTCTGGGTGACAAGGGAAGTGGATCAGGGGAGGGCAGTGGATGTGGTCAATCTGGACTTCAGCAAGGCCTTTGACACTGTGCCACATAGAAGGCCATTAAACAAACTGGGGAATATGGGAGTGGGCAGGACAGTAGTGCAGTGGGTAGGTAATTGGCTGGGCGGTAGGACATAGAGGGTGGTGGTAAATAGCTGTCACTCCACAGAGGGAAGAGCGACCAGAGGGGTACAACAGGGATCAGTGCTGGGACCAGTCCTATTCAGCGTCTTCATCAGTGACATTGCACAGGACCTAGAATGCAGAAAGTCCCTTTTTGCTAATGACACAAAGCTGTGTAACAGAGTGGACATGCCAGAGGGTGTAGACAGAATGAGGAGGGACCTGTAGAAGCTTGAAGAATGGTCAATGGTTTGACAGTTGAAATTCAATGCAAATAACCCTGGAACAACATATCAGTTGGGGGGTGAGGATATAGCATGCGCCAAGCAGGAAAGAGACCTTGGGGTTATCATCTCTGATGACCTCAAGGTAGGGAAACAGTGCGACAAGGCAGCAGGTAAAGCAAATAAGATGCTAGGATGCATAGGCAGGGGCATCACCAGCAGGAAAAGGGAGGTCATAATTTCACTATACAAGGCACTAGTGAGGCCCCACCTGGAGTACAGTGTACAGTACTGGAGACCTTACCTATGTAAGGACATAGACAGTGTAGAGAAGGTTCAGAAGAGGGCAACAAAGTTGGTACAGGGGTTGCATCACAAGTCCTATGAAGGCAGGTTGAAGGACTTCAATATGTACTCCGTGGAGGAGAGGAGGGAGAGTGGGGATATGATAGAGACATACAAGTACCTTACAGGGAGGAACAGGGTGCAGGAATACACTATTTTCCAGTGAAAAATATGTTCCAGTACTAGAGGGCATGGGATGAAGTTGGAGGGAGGGAGGTCAATTCAGAAGAAATGTGAGGAAGAATTTCTTCACAGAACAGGTGGTGGACAAGTGTAACAACCTGCCAGAGGAAGTGGTGGGGCTGAAACAATCAAATAGAAACATAGAAACATAGATTTTGACGGCAGATAAGGACCGCTTGGCCCACCCAGTCTGCCCATTTCCCTACCTAATGGATAAGCTACAGATCCTAGTTAACCAGCAGCCTACTTCTTCCTACCCCCACCCCCTAGAATTGCCTTATGACTGTCCCATGCATGCTTGAATTCCACCACTGTTTTCGACTCCACAACCTCCTCTGGAAGTCCGTTCCATGCATCCACAACCCTCTCTGTGAAAAAATACTTCCTTAAATTACCTCTGAGCTGCCCCTTCTATCTTCAGATTGTGCCCCTTGTTCTTGCACAACTTTTTTGAAAGATGCTACCCTCTTGGACTTTGTTGATTCCCTTGAGGTACTTGAAAGTTTCTGTCATGTTCCCCCTCTCCCTCCTTTCCTCGAGGCTATACATATTTAGCTCCTTAAGTCTCTTTTCATATGTCTTCCGGTGCAGATCCTGCACCATTTTAGTTGCCCTCCTCTGGACAGCTTCCATCCTGTCTATGTCTTTGCGGAGATTGGGTCTCCAGAACTGCATGCAGTACTCCAGATGGGGTCTCACCAACTGTCTGTACAGAGGGATAATAACTTCCTGTTTTCTACTGGTGATGCCTCTCCCTATGCATCCCAGTATCCCCACCCTTCTTGCTGCCCTCTCACATTGCTTGCCCACCTTTAGGTCATCTGATATGACTACCCCCAGGTCCCTTCCCATTTTTGTTGTTGTTAGTATCTCAGCCCCCATTGTGTACTCTTCCCCTGGGTTTTTGTTTCCCAGGTGCATTACCTTGCACTTCTTAGCATTGAATCTAAGCTGCCATACATTTGACCATTCCTCTAACATTGCCAAGTCCCTTCTCATCCTTTCCACCCCACCTTGTGTATCAACTCTGTTGCAGATCTTTGTGTCGTCTGCAAAGAGACATACTTTTCCTTCCAGTCCCTCTGCAATGTTGCTTATAAAGACATTGAAGAGGACCGGTCCTAATACTGAACCCTGCGGTACCCCACTAGTAACCCCTCTTTCTTCAGAGTGGACTCCATTTACTATTACTATCACAGGATTTAAGAATGCATGGGAAAGACATAAGGGAATTCTGGAGGTCGGGGTAAGGGGAAACAGACTTCTAGGAAAACAAAGTGAACTTACGAGCTCAAATGGGAAGACTGGGTGGGTCATATGCCCTTATCTGAAACAGTGTCTATGTATCTATGTATGTATCTATGTGGAAGAAACTGCCAAACTAGGCATTTATAGTAAAATGGTACAAAGAAAATGGTTATGGCTTTCTAGTAGAAGGCAAAGAGTAATCATAAAAGGGCATGTTTTAGATTGGGGCTATGTAATAAGCTGAGTACTGTAGGGGTCAGTGTTGGGACCCATTCTCTTTAATATATATGTCTTAACAATACAATGCACTGAGGAGGCATGGATGTGCAAATTCACAGATGATACCAAGCTAGGCGCTGTTGTGGACAGTAAAGTAGGAGTAGAGGCCATAAGGAGGAATTTGAAGAATACTGAGGAGGGGGCACAAATGACCAAATTGATCTTTACTATAGATAAGTGCACCATTATACACCTGGACCCCAAACATTAAACTTGAAGGAATCTATAGAGGAGATAAACCTTGGGATTATTGTCTCAAATAATTTGAAATTCAATGCAAGCAAATAGTTAAGAAAGGGTATAGGATAATGGGCCATATTGGCAGGAACATCAACAGCAGGAACAGTGCAGTGCTCTTGCCACTGTATAGATCTATGGTGAGGCCACACACTGAGTACTGTGAACAATTCTGGGTGCCTCAGTGTATTAGGGATACCAGGTTGCTGGTGGGTGTGCAGAGATGGGCAACCAGAATGGTAGAGGGTATGAGGTGTAAGGGATATGGGGAGAGATTGGAGGAGCTGGAATGCATAACCTTGAGAAGAGAAGGTTGAGAGGGGACACATGTCTGTTTTTGAAAGCATTTTGGAACATAGGTCTATGGAATTGTCTGGGCTTATAGACTAAGGATAGCCAGTACAAAGGCAGAAGGAATAGCAGGCAATTACAAAGGGGCTAGACACTATGTCCTTACTGGACTCTTGTTTTATGTAAGACTATTAATTGTTTCAAGGTTAACCTAGATAAACATCTGAAACTGAACTGCATCCTTGGGTACAATCATTGTTAAATGGAAAGCATTCAAAAGGCTCTAGTAGCTTATCTATGCTTGTACTGTTTCCTATGATTCCTGTGATTTCTATGTGGCTTGATGCATATCTTGGTTTTAACATGTAAATGCCTGTTTTCTTATTATTCTGTCAAGAGATTTTCAGACCATAGAAATTCTCAACAGCTAGATACCTGCTGTGTTGGGTGAGGATTGCACATAGGCACATTCTGTACATTTGGCCTGATGCATACATTCCTTCCTACTGTCAACAGATACATTAAAAGAAATTACTGTTGAGAGTCTCTATGTAAGGTGAGCAAAGTGGGTCATTCTCAGATTTCACTCGGCTTTGAGTTGGGGCCCAAAATTTGGTTCACTAGTCCAATTGGGAACTATATATAATGTAAGCTGTGCAGTTGGCTGCTTGAAGTATTGTGCTTATGCAACATATGGATTACAAGTTTGAGTAGTGTAGCTTGTGAAATACCTGATCTTTTGCTGTCTCTGTTCCTGGTGAGCTCCCACCCTTTTTGGGTACCAGAGGCACAGGAACCCTCTTGAGGAGGGTTCCCTCCAGAGGTGCCACAAAACATAGTCCTTTGACTAAAGACACCCTAAATGAGAAGTCCAGAAGGAGAGAAGTGGTCCACTGGAGGAGCGAGGGGGAATGTGAGAGCAAGCAAATGGGCATCTGGAGGATGCTTGGGACACGCTTGCTTAAGTAGCACTTGGTGGCTGGTGGGGTGATTCATGTCACCTGTTGCCCCACTGAACCAAGGCAGTGCCTTAGAATTCACTGATCCAGTGGGCAACTATGTATAGAGTATGACCATCTCTTTGACAGCACAGTGACTATGTGGTGCCTGGTCAAATGTATGACTATCTGTAGACAATAAACTGGCACACTACTGACCCCAAAGTGGTGATTTACCCCTACTAGATATCCTAGTACTCAGAAATAGTTTATTTCAAAAGTTTTATTATATAGTACAAAAACACTCATACTGCGGCACTGTTCATGGAGTTATGTCAGCATCTCAAGCTAACGTTTTGTTAGTTGCTTTATCCGTATAACGTTATGTAGTTGGTTACTTGGAGTGTTGTGCTTACTAGCATGTAGAGTGTGTGGCCTTTCATAGTCTCTGTTCCTGGTGAACTACCATGCTTTTGGGGTACTGGAGGTACAGGAACCCTCTTGAGGAGGTTTCCACTTCTAGATTTGCTGCAGAATGCAAACCTTTGGCTAAAGGTACCTAGTGAAGAAGGCAAAAAGTAGAGCTGAATGTGTGTTGTAGAACTGTCCAAAGGTTGACTTCTACTAAGAAAAGAGGGAAGGCCACAAAGTGAAGCAACGAGTGAAGGATGTACAGCCAGTATCTAGGTTCCAACCTATCAGTGACATAGCCCTAACTACACTCCAGGAAACAAATTAATTTTTATTACCATCAGCATAGAGATACAGGAGACGAAAACCCCTATGTGGAGGAAATCTATGGAGATCCATGGTTTCAGGTAGCCATCTCTCCAGGCATCAAATGAATTATTACCAACCCAGACATCATTCAGGCCTGCTATGCACCACTACGTACTAAGAAAGATGGCCACCCAATTGTGTTTGAAGTCTGGGAGTACTAGAAAACACTGAAAACAGACACAGAGAAGACAAGGAAAACTGGGAAACTCAAATGGTTTGTTTTCTCTGTGTTCTGCTGTCTTCTGCTTGCTGCACTTATATTAAAGTGAATTTTTGTAGTCTTGAACCTGGTCAGTGCTTGACTTTGCAGTAAGGCAGATGGTAACCCAGTTTATTGTTTTTTGGTTTTGTTAGTTACTGCAGTGCACTGACCATCCAGGGAATGGTCCTTTGTGTGCTTTTGTTTGAAACCAACAAAGCAGCAGCAGAGGTCAGGAGTAGCAGAAAGGCCCAAGCAACAGCAGTGGGAGCAGAGCAGCCCCCACAAGCACCACCACAAGGCCAGCAGCAAGTGGAGGGTGTTATGTAAAGCCCAGAAATCAGTACAGGGAGGAATGTTGCTGGTTAGAAATGCAACAGGAGAGGAGGAACAATGACCAGAAAACAGAACCCATTGCAAGACAGCAGAAGTGGGGAACAGCGCACCCCATGAATAGGGCATGATAACCACACCACACCAGCAAAGAGAAAAAGTGTCCAGTGGATCCAACCACAACCACAGAGCAGAAACATGACTGAGCAGGGGGCTAATTCCCCCCAGTGGAATGGCAAGTGAAGAGACCCAAGAAAGCAGCACATGAGCTGCCAGCAGGACAGCAACATGCCGGGGGGCACCAAAGGAGGAGCCAGAAGACAAAAGGCGAAGGCAGACAGAACCAAGGTTGACAGGAGTAGAACAAGAATGTAAAGCCACAGCCATGCAGCAACACTAGAAGAGGGCTAGCAAGGAGGGAAGATGGGAGCACTTACAGCCACGTGGCTGCAACCATGCATGCGTGATACCATTTTCCAATTATTTTCAATTATCCACATAGCTGTGTGGCACATGACCAGCGTTCTGAAAAATGGTGTCTATTTGTAACAACATTGCTGTCATGTTTGTAGTGGCCTGTTCGGCAAAGTTAACTGTGGCCACCAGAAATTCATCACCCATAGCCCACTGTTGGCTTAGTTCCATGCCACAAACTAAATGAGGCCACCAGAAGTCCGTAGCCAGTGGTTCACTGAAACCGTGGTTCTATCCCTGTAGTTTTATTTATTTACTTATTTATTTATTGAAGGAATTGGAATTACAACCTTTGAGTCAAGAACTCCTTTGCAAAGGCTCCATGTCAGATACACATACATTACAAGAAATGACAAGATATACAATAATAAATACACAGAGAACACACCAGAATACATACATTGCAAGTTTAGAAACAGTATATACAATAAGAGGCCTATAGTGAAGACAAGTTACAGTTCAAGGGTGGAATGGACCAACCCATGTCAAATTATTATAAGTCCAGCATGTACAATAACAATATACAGAAATGAAAAGGTTATAGTCACAGGTAAGGGGCAGGAGGACTAAGCAGAGTCACAATTGGAGTGGGAGAGGATTTTAGCATGGAGTAGGGTTTTAAATGTACCTAGTTGCTGTTCCAGGGTGATGGCCAATGGCATTTCATTCAACCAGAGGAGGGCCCTGTAGTAAAAGGAGCGTTGGTCCAGAGAGGTCTTGCAGTGGGGTACAGAGAGGGGGGCTAGCAAAGAGCTCTGTGTAGACCATGGCTGAGTGGAGGGCTGAACAATGTGGTGGAGACCTGGGGGGTGGGAGTGCTTAGAGAGAGCTTCCTAGCAAGGAGACAGGTTTGGTACCTGAGTCTGCCTTCAAAGTTAAGCCAGTTGGTGCATCTATAGAGCTCACAGGTGTGTGTCCGATGGTTGCATCTAGTGACTAAATGGCAAGCTTTATTTAGGGAGATCATGATTTAATGCAGGGCAGTGGGGTCAGCCGTACCATAGATAACAATCCCATAGTCAATAAGGGAGAGCATCTATGACATCATGGCAAGACCTAGGGTGTCAGGAGGCAGACACCCTCTGTGCCTATATAGGAGACCTAGTCTGGAATTGATAGCTGAGCTGAGCATATTAATGCGATCGTAGTACGTGACAGAGGAGTCAAGGTTGATGCACAGGTATTTAAAGGTGGGCACAAGGTTGAGGGGGAGCCCTGGACATCAATGATGTTGAGGGGGAAATTTTTAAGCCTATTTTGTCCGTGAGTGAAAAGCATGGCCTTAGTCTTTTTGTAATTCAGGATAAGACGGTGCTCTGAGAACTGGGTCTCACCTTCAGAAAAGAGCGTTACAGGGAGGATTGAAGGGAGTGGGGGTCTGAGTGGTTGTCAAATATAAGTGCGTCATCAGTGTACAGAAGTACTTGTTCCAAGCAGGCCTTTGGGAGAGTATTCAAGTACATGCTAAATAGGAGGGGGCCCAGTATTGAGCCTTGGAGGACTCCCGAAAGTACCGGTTTACTGGCCGAGAGTGTGGAGTTTAACTTGACCCTCTGGGTTCTGTCACTGAGGAAGCTTTTAAACCATGTGGTAGTGTCCAGGGACAGGCCCATGCAATGCAGGGATTGGATTAGGAGTGTGTGGCTGACAGAGTCGAACACAGTAACTGTGGCTATTGTTAGCCCATCCTCCGTGTTCCACTGGTGGTTCTGTTTTTACTACCCACCTACTGTATACTGTAGATAAATTCAGAGATCAGAAGCTTAACCCAGTGGTCTACTCAAGGAACTGTTCACCCCCCAGTAAAATCATTGTCAGTGGCTCAGTGGGTAGTATGCTCATCTCTGGGGCTGGAAAAGTGGAAGGTCATGGTTCTATCCCCATAGGTATCTGGGGTAATTCCAAAAAAACTGACACTGTAGTGCAGTACAAGGAGGTGCTGCTGAACTGTGAACTGTTCAGGCATTGTCCTTCAGAACAGACATTAAACCAATGTACCTTCTTCCCATATCTGATCACTTACCCGGTGGAAGTTAATGATCCTATGACACCTACTGAAGAAGAGCAGGGGAGTTTTTATTGATGAAAGAAACTATTTACAGTCAAAAACAAAGTCATAACAAGCTAAGACATTCAGTAAACTTCCCGCAGTTATGAAAATCCATTTAGTTATGTACATTCAGACAACTAAGAATATTAATATAAAGGAAACAGAAAAAAACAAAGTTAACATCTCTTATGACACCTCACCAGAACAAGCAAACCAAAACACCAAAAAAACTTTAGCCCCATTTCTTCCATTTATTCACAACCACTTTACCCCTCTCCACAATGCAGAGAAGAAGAGTAGGGGAATTCTTTATTTAGGAATATCAAAGAAAAACATTTACAGGATGACATAATACATTCTATACAAAAACAAAAACCATTCAAATCCTCTAGGCATGTCTTACAGAATAAAGAAAAATAGAAAAAAAAAAAAAAAAAAACAACAGCTGATTTCAAAATGAAAAAAAACTTGTGGAAATTAATATAATCTTTGCCAGACTTATTCCTTCAATTTAGCCCATTCAACCTGTGCCAGACCATAGGACGTGGAATTGTTTCCTAGGTATTGTTTCATATGCTAAATCCCCAACCATCTGCAATTCACACAGTACCTTATCACACAGAACCTGTAATGGCACCTCTTTTTATTGGAAGACATAATGGTAACGGACTTGCCAGAGGGACAGTTTTAAGTAAGCCAGTATAAAACAAGCATTTGTCGATGCCGAATGTTTGCTTGCCGGTATTGGCATTGGTAGTGCAGAAGTTAGAGAGATGCATAGTAGGAATGGCAGTGAAGTAGTGAACTAACGCCAACCCCCACCCCTACCTTGCAGAGATTGACAGGCATTGGGGTGTGCCTTTGGGTCGGCCATAACGCTCACGCCATGCCACCTCACCCCACCTGCAGACAGTGACAGGTGTCACGGTGTGCCTTGGGGTCTTTGGCTATTACACTGACCCCATTCCATAAGGAAATAAAGTGAGATGGGCACAGTATAGGAGAATGGGGTGAACGTTAGGGCCAAAGACCCCAAGGCACACCTCAATGCTGGTCAGTGGCTGCAGGGTAGGGGTGGAATGCTGTGAGCATTACAGCCAAGAACCCCAAGCCACACCCTCGATGCCTGTCAGTCTGTACAGGGTGGGCCATTAACAGTTGGAAACCCTAAAGCCCCAGGTGTTTGTTGGTATTTTCATCCAAAGTTTTCAACATAGGCTTTTTGGGACCTCCCCTCATGAACAGTGGCACTAAGATTTCATTAATCTGTTCCAAAGCTTGAATTTGCACAGCGACTGCATCATTCTGCACCACAGGCACAAAAATACTTATAGGGCAGGATGCAAAAAATGACAGCTGTACTGTTCATAAGGAGGTGTGCAAAATGGGCTATGTTGAAAATTTTGAGTGGGAATATTACAAATTTGTAAAGTTACGAGTGTGCATGGAAACTGTGCAAGGCACACTCATAACATAGTCATTTTATGGACTTTTGTCACCACATTTTCAACATAGGCATTTTAGGACCTCTGCTCATGAACAGGATCACAGTGATTTTCTTAATTCGTCCTGAACACTGATTTCCCACAGCGACCACACTACTCTGCACCAGAAGTGCGAAAACACATTTTGGCCAGGATATGAAAAATGACAGCTGTACTGTTCATAAGGAGGTGTGAAAAATGCCAATGTTGAAAATCTGGAGTGAAAATATTACAAATTTGTAAAACTACGAGTATGCGTGGAAACTGCTCAATGCATGCTCATAACTCAGTCATTTTTTGGAATTTTTTCACCAAATTTGCAACATCGGCTTTTTGAGAGCCCACATCATGAACTGTGATACTGTTGTTTCATTAATCGGTCCCAAAAGGAGATTCCACGCAGTGATCGCGAAGTCACCTTTCGGGACCGAGTAATGCCACGACAGTGATTGAATTCATGAGATGGGGTCTCAAGAATCCCATGTTGAAAATTTGGTGCCGAAAGTAAAAAAAATGGCTGAGATAGCTACATAAGTTGAAAAAAAAACATTATGCCATTATACAGCTTACCAGAATTTCATCAGTTTATGGTCAGCTTTGAAGAGTGCAGACGTGTTCCAGGTTCACCAAAGATCATCACACTAGGCTCCAGAGGTAAGTATGGGGTGAGGGTGTGTGTGGGGAGGTGGGGTGTGCAGATGGTGTGTGCAGGTTGGGGGAGGGGCAAGAGACTCAATGAAGGACCGTTTTCTTTTTAAACAGGAGTTTAAAAAAGATGCTGCAGGACACTTTTGGTTTGCTGGGGTGGGCTCCCAGCATGCCACCTGGATGTTTGTTGGGAGCGGGGAGTGGAGCCAGTGGGGCTTGGGCAACCCTGTCAGCCATACAGTGTGCTGGAGGGAGCACATAAGCATGCTGGGGTGGGCTCCCAGCGTGCTACCTGGGTGTTTGTTGGGGGGTCTGGAGCCAATGGGGATTGGGCACCCCGTCGGCCATTCACTGTGCTTGGTGGGGGAGGAGAATATGCATGAGCCGAGGGGTTGGGCACCTTGGCGTGCAACAAGTGGGGGCACATCATGCCAGCAGGAGTTGGAGCTAGCCCGTTGGCAAATGAACTGGGGAGGGGGCATGCTGATGGGGGGATTGGGCACCCCCGTCAGCTTTAACATGGACTGGAAGAAGCCATGGCTACTCGTCAGCTCCGTGGGGACTGTGAGAGACCAATGGAGAAGCTGCTGCCATGTTTCTCTGAAATGGGACACCAGACAATGCAGCTATAATTGGCTGCTGCAGTCAGGGACCACCCTGCAAACACAGCTGATTGTTTAACGACGTGGCACTCCCTGATTGCAGCAGCCAGTTTCTTTCAAGCTTGTGGCAAGCTACAGTACTGCTGTCATGGACAGCATGAGTTTCTATTGGTGCCACACTGACCAGCCCCAAAATGTGCTGCTTGTATTGGCAACAACACTGCTGCGCCTCCACAACTTGCTAGCGAAGCAAGCTGCGCCAATAACTGCTGCGCATGCTATAAGCAAACATAAAAGGTGCTTCTACCCACCAGCCTGGTGGCACTTAGGGTTGAGGTGCTGGATGCCACACCTCGCACCATGCCGGCCACCCGGGTTCAGGAACGAGCCCGGTGCACCAGGGGTCATCAGGGGAGGGAAGAGATTGAGCATCCGGAGGACTGCTCTCTCTTCCCCAGGGAGGGACGGTGATGCAACCGCTCAAGGAGCAACCTCTGGCGGTGGCTGAAGGTAGCCCAAAGCAGTGTTGTGGTGTATGCTTGGGGGTGGAGCTGTGGCAGTACATTGCCTTGACAGCCGGGCTCCACAGGGGACTTAGTAGTAAAATACCCTCCCCTCCTCCTTCCGATAGGTGAAGGCGCCTCCCACCCAAGGACCACACTCCCAAAAGTGGACTGAAAGGTCACCCGAGAGAGTTATGGTGGGGGCATGAGGACGGAGTGGGAAAAAATAGAGTTAAAAAAAAAGGTGCTTCTACGATACTTAGAGTTTGTCTGGGCACTCACCTAAAACTAGGACTTCAAGACATGGTGGAGATAAATGTTTCACAACACTTTCTTTCCAAAATGATCCAAAAATGTGTAATGCAAGAGCAATGGAAAAAGGGTATGCCATTGTTTCTTCCATCTCATTGCATCTTGCTCTAGGGCATGGTCTGTCAGCTATGCTTTTTGTGTTTCAGGTTGCTTTTAATCTGTAGCCTGCCATGCGTAGATAGACAGACTGTATCCCACATTTTACTGGAAATTCTTTTGGCATCGGTATTACAGGGCAGTATAATGGGTCCACAAAGAAAATATTTCTTAAAATTGTTTCATAAAGCTGTTTCCTGGATCCTACACAAAATAAGTTGATAAGATATTTCCCATTTAGTCAGTTTCCGGAATATCTCCATAATATGTGTTGGGGTGGGTTGCGGTCCCTTCCTCACCACTCTGAGTGACCCCTCTCTCCACACTGTAAGGAGATGGCCACAAGCAGAAACAACTAAGGGATCCCATCATTTCAATGTTTGAGTTAGCCGAAGACTGCAGAAAACAAAAATACTAAAAAAATGCTACAGGATTTAACAAGTAGAGCCAGCCCCATGTATTCCTGGTGTGTATGGACCCTTTTTATGAAGTTCAGGCAGCTACCCCACAAAAGCTAAACATATCCCATATAATTTTGTTTCTAGAGTTGCAGGAGGGGGAAACATAACTAATATATAGGAAAATGGGTGTCAAGAAAGTTTTAATTAAGTATATATGGTTCTTTTTGGACATCAGCCATATGTTCCACTGTGTGACCAGTTTCTCTGCTTGTTCCTTTTATTTGTCCAATTTAGAGATACCATGTCCACATTTTCAAATTTGACCCCAAAGATTTGGAATGGTTCCTATACTATTGGGACTTCCCGAGACAGGGTCTGGTGTTGAGGTCTCTTGCTTCCCAAGAAAAAGCCCTTAGCTTTTAGGTTCATTCAACCCTGAACCGGAGACAGAAGAAAAATTTCTAAGAACTGAGATGGCAGCTTCTCCTGGTGTGACTTCATTTAGATAAGGCAAGGCAAATTTGATTTTTCAGGTGCCCAATCCCAAAGAGGCCCCTAGAGGAGGACCGGAGGGAATGAATTGAGGCAACAGGTGTTAGAAGGTCCGACAGGTTGCCAGGGCCCAGTCCATGTAGGGCCTTAAAGGTGAGCAAGCCCACCTTAAAGAGAACCCTACACCGAACTGGCAGCCAGTGCAGTTCACGCAGCACCGAAGTGATGCAGCAGTATTTTAGCTGCCCCGTCAAAAGCCTGGCAGCTGTGTTCTGCACTATTTATTTCTTTATTTATTAAATTTTGGTGACTGGGTAGGCCCACTGAGCCCCGAAGGTCCCTTTTTCAGGGGCGACCCGGGATAACAATACAAGTTATAAGAATGAACAAGGACATAAGGAACATTTGAGACATTGTGAGTTACATCATGAGGTGGTTACAGTAAAGAAAAATAGTGGACACAGGCATGGTTACAGGCATGGTAAAAAGAAAAGCAGTGGATACAGGCATGGCTTACAGGCACGGTAAAAGAAAAGCAGTGGATGCAGGCATAGGTACAGGCATGATTATCATCATGACATGTAAGCAATTGGTAGTACTTTGCATATAGTTTATTCAGGGGTTACACATGGCCTCTGGTGAGCAGTCTGTATAAGGCAGGTAGTAGGAAGGTTAAGCTAGGAGATGGGAGTTGGAGAGGAGGGGAGTACCTTAGGAGCTTTAAGTGCCATGACAGTGGCATGCGCTTGAGACAGACATCATCTGCATATGCCAGGACTGCAGTTGGAGCCAGTCCCTCCTCAGTGCGAACTGGGAGAAATCTAAAGTCCATATTAAGTTTCCAGATGACTGGGTCTAGAAAAAGTAGGTTTAGAACTGGGCTGAGGGGACACCACCTGACTCACCCCCCCAGTGGAACTGGCATAATGTACCGAGCCTACAATTTATCCATGGAGTAACTGAGGCAGATAAATATAAACAATAGATCCATGAAATAAAAGAGGCAGGAGCCTGTGGGGGTGTGAGTATCAAAAAGGAGGTTGTCTTGCCAAACAATTGGTGCTTCAAACAAAAAATTTATTTATAAGCACAAAAATAAAACAAAATTGAACTTCAGGCGTTACAAAAAAAAAAATAAAATTGTAATGATAATACTATAAACAAACACCAGGATACCACTAGTGTATCTGCCTACTATGAGGACAGAACAAGTCTGCACCTCACCAGACTATCTGTCTAAATGAACCAAAAGATTTCTATATATACCCTTTCAACCATGTGACATCCAAGTCCCTCCCTCTTTAATTAGTTTAAACATTCTTTGTTTATAAATAAATAGTAATTTTGTATCAAAACACATTCATAATGTAGTCTTTACATCATTTAGCATATCACTAGTTCAGGACCTGAAAATAGGAGGATTATTTTAAAATAAATTCTAAAGTGTCCCAAAAGAACTCCACCCCCTAGTATATACCTTTAAATATAGACAGAATCCAGCCGGCTGGCTGTAAAGGAAAAGCTCACATAACAGTTTAGCATTGGAGGAACTGTTCACTTAACCAAAAAGGTAAACCTAAAATAAACATAGAGCATTATAAAAAGTACTGCATAGAGGGGAAAGTTTACCTGGTCTGGGTTTTCAAGAGGGATTTGTAAAGGGGCTCAGATAAATTAGTGTGCGTTTGATTTTTACTGATTTGTAACATTCTGTTTTTTTTTTTGACCTAGTAGAATACAGCTCAGCTAACTATAGGCTGCATAAAATTCACAAACGTCTATGGCGCTAACATTAGCTATAAGCCTAACTTATTACTTGGGTTTAGGGAACATTTTAAAAGGAAGAAAACATGATATATAATTTTACATATCAAAGGGCAGAAGCAGCATTCCAAAAATACAGCCGGACGCCAGTGCTTAACAGTACAGAGGATTTGTTTACATGGAGACGCCAGAGGAAAATTCAAACAAGCAAAGAGAGCGGGAAGTGCAGAAACCATTTATAAACTTAGATTCTGCTCTTCTATTCAAGTTACCAGCAGAATATGCGTTGTACAGTGTGTTGAGTTTTTACTATTGTTTCTATTGAAAAACTTCCACGGACACATTCAGAAACTGTTACGCGGGGAAACAAAGGGGGGGGTTACAGCAGCTCGCAAGTATGCGAGTGGAGATGCGCATGTTCGAGCAGTAATATAGCCTAATAGTTTTCATAGGCATATTGCAGAGTGAGACTCCAAAATGAAAGGCGTTTTCTAGGAAAACGCGATTACCAAGGGAAAGAATCAATAATTATTTATATACACAGGGGGGAAACGCTAGTTACATTCACGTTAGGGGGGTATTAACTCTCATTTGAACAGATCTGGAATCCCACTGTTTTTGTATATTTCCTAACAAGATACCGATACTAAAGGAAGGGGGGGGGGGTTGCTACAGTTCCTCGCAAGTGCACAAGGAAGATTTGCACATCCGTGCAGTACAATAGGCTTTTCTAATGGAACAGGCAAAATGTAGAGCACGCATTCAGAAAGAAAACACTAGATAACGCTATGCTAGTGCAATAATGTATTTAGACATTCAGTTGAGACTGTTCTCTTATATTTCTATGCGGTATCGTACACAACTAATCCAAACCTCGGGGGTAATTTCATGTACCAGAAACATAGAAACTATAAAGAGAGGATTTAACAGATATATTATATAGGTGGCCAGCCTATATAACAATAGTGTTTAGAAAGAAAGGAAAATAAAGAATGCTGTTGCAACAGACTTAAAAAAAAAAGAAAAAAATTCTGTTAGAAGAATTTAAACCCTTACAGAGCCCATACCTTTGAAGTACAGCAAACAGAAATTTATGTGAAATAGTGCCAAAGGCCTTCCTCTGATCCAGTGACAGAAGAAGACCCCTAGCAGACTCTGTAGTAGTACATTCTACTGTTTCCCTTAGTAACACTAAATTGTCATGCATTTCTTTGCCTGGTAAGGAGCAAGCCTGGGAAGGAGCAATCACTAGTGACATAGAGGATTGTGTATGAGCAATCATACACAACAAGGCAGTTGTACGATCAAGAGGTTCCCATGGTAACCAGAGACCTTGAGCGCACAGCTCAAGAAGTCCATTACCATGGAAACCTCAAGATCGTAAAACTGCCTTGTTTGTGTATGGTTGCTCATTCACAGTCTTTTATAGTGTATGGGCAACCATGAGCGGCACTCCTTAATCCCCAAAACAGGTCTCCCAGTGAAAGAAAAGAAAAGGCTCACTTTGGCACAGCTGTATTTGTTTGTTCCACAGCCACTCACTTCCTCACCACTGCAGCCCACTTTATTGCACATGGGAAACCATGTTCGATGTTCCTGTGCTGCACTCGTGACATACTCAGTGCAGCGCAACAACATCATGACGCACTGAGTGCAGAACAACAGTGCTGTTCCAGGCATGGATTTCCACGTGGAACAGAGCTCTACAAACACTATAAAGCGTTTGTTAATCTATTTACTAATATTTTAATAACATCTTTAAGCATGTGTTCAACTGATTGCTCTCCAGTTGTCAATATCCCTCCTTTGCTCTTTCTTAAAAAAGTAGATTATGCTTCCATTTTTTAAACTCCATGCTATTTCTTTATATTCCAACATATACCCATAAGTTTCAGAAAGAATTTCAGAAATATCATCCTATAGATGGTTTATGAGCTCCCCTGGAAGCCTATCTTCCTCAGGGGCTGTGCAAGAGGATAAGGATGAAACTGCCATCAAAACATTATCCTTCCAGATGGGGCCCTGAAGAGACTCCCTAATACCTTCTGGTATTTCTGGAATTTCTAGGTTGCTCCCATTCTATTTGGGGTGCTGGCAGCCTGAAGTTGGTTTTGACAAGCTCAGAAATGAAAGAAAGGATTTCTTTGGGCTACAAGATCCTTTGTCCTTCATGATTTCTGAGTTCTGATATATTTTTGCTTCTGTCCTCTTGTTACAACCCAGGTTTGAGTTTGTGTGGGCCTTTTTGCCTTTCATTCTAAATTTTTCTTCTTGCAACTTGCTTGCCATTCTGTTGTGTTGGATCTGAGACATTTCTTTTTTAGTACTGCAAATTTGTCCTGAAAAATCCTTTTTATTTTCTTGAGATATAGATAAATGTTTCTGAAATTGGAGGCTTAGATCTAAATATGTCAAGTACTGTTGATTTTTCTTTATTGGGATTGAAAAAAAATTACGCAGTTATAGATTAATATTTTCCCACCATTTGACCGATGTGTCAAACATTATGTAAAAGGATTTTCAAGCTTCTATTAGATCTTTTAATTTCATACACACTGGAGGGTTACTGAAAATCAAGAGTTCAAGCACCACTATCATTGCCACGTAGGAGTCAAGGTTGCCCCTATCATTACTAAGACCAGTTTACGGTCTGATGTCTCAGTGGGAATTGCATGTGATTCAGAGATTTGTAATCATGGGACTAGAAAACAGACATCTATGTACATGGACAGAGCACCTTTGTAAAGGTATGCTCCCCTTTTTTCTCAATGACAAAAGCTGCATCTACCAGGTGTGCTTGAGTCACAGTTTCCTTTAAACATGCAGTATCAAAGAATTTTTTCTTCCATGCATACTCCCCTATCGTCTCAAGACAGGTCAAAATTAAAATCTCCTCCCCAACATACCTCTTTAGTAGAATATCAAAATGGTTATATCAGCCTGAAAATGTTAGTTGCAGCTGTCTTGGTTTGATTATAGATATTGAATATCTATAGGTGTGTGTTCTGAAAACAAACATCCATCAATGGTGCCCTTCCTGAGACAATATCTAGAAGTTTCAATACCTTGTACTCATATGATGAGAACATTATACCTACACCGGAACAGGCATCTTCCCCTGTGGACCAGAATGAGGGTCCACAGGGCCAGTTTCTCCTTGCATTAGTTATGAAAGTTTGTGATCTTAATCTGGTATTCTGGAGGAAGCATATGTCACAACCCAAGCTTCGCAATATCCCATTAATTGTAAGTCTGCATACTGGGCTGTGTATGCTGTTCATATTCAGGGTGAAGAGGCTACAATTGCACCTTTCTCTCTACTTATTACTAGCAGATAAAGGAGAAAAAAATACATGGCAGAGTCCCATCTGTATGTCCTTTTCCTTCCCCTTCCAGCATGGGATCTATTTTTTTTTGTGTGTGTGTGGCACTCTTTCAGTACCGGAAGAGAAATCTGGTAGCAAAGAAAACACTGAGGAGGAGTTTGATTCCTCACCCATGTCTCTTCTTTCCTAGGACTCCTCCAGAGATGAGAATCTATTTTTAAGGGGATAATTTCCTATTTTTGGAGTTTAGGTTTCGGCTGGCCTCTCAATCAGGTTCTCCAAGTAACTATCTGAAGGGTTTTGATGACTCAAGTTGAGGGTGGGGATATCTCTGGCATTGTCCAATGTGGGTCAGGATTAGGATTTGTGGGGCCTCTTTCCTCCAAAAAGGAGGCCTGTAGTTCCCCTTCTGGTGTGGGTAATGATGTTTCTAGCTCTGGCTTGGGTCTCTTGAGGTGATCTCTTGCTGCTTTCTCAGAAATCTGCTTATCTGGGACCATGTCAGGTGTTATTTCTGAATTTTCTGGGGTGGGAGGTTCCAACATGACCTCTGTTGTGCTTAGGCAGAGCTATTTAGGGTCTCACCATAATCCTGTTGGGGGGGTGTTAGGATTAGGAACGTTGTACTCCAGGGCTCTGGTTGGGGGGGGGCTCTGGATTCTTTTCTGTTGTGATTCTGCTTTTGGCCCAGCCATTGCACTCTATTTACATAAAATTCTTGTTCCACCTGATCCATGGGATCCTCCTTTTTACGGGAGGCCCATAGGCATGATCTGTAGAAGTGTCCATGCTCCCTCACATAGGTTGCATTTCATGCAGTTTGTAAAATGGGGAAAGGATTTTAGGCAATCTGATTGGTTGTTAGCCATACATCAGAAGTGTCTAACACGTGGCTAAGAACTAATCTTGGCTAACAAGATTCAGTACCTGCTTGAAATCCTTGAGCCACAGAATTTTAGAAAGTCAGATAACCACCACTTTCCCCCCTAATTTGATAGCAAGAAATACGAACCAAATCTTAGTCTGCTACTTAATTCGTCATTACAAAATGCTCTACCAGTTAACATGTGCAAGCTTTTGTCCTGTCATCTCTTTGTTTTATATTGTTCTTAGTAAAACCTAGCTGCAATACAACTTCATCCCTCTTTCGGTTGTGAGCTTTCTTCAAAGGCTACTCATTAAAACAGTTTTTAAAATTGCCATAGTTTCCACAGAGATCTTTGTCTTGTTGTGAAAAAGGGGCACACATCTCAGTTATACTGCTCTTGCTCTGTTCTTTGTTAATGATACCAGATGATCCTACAAAAACACCTCCAGCCATTTCTACCATCGGCAGTGTGATTGCATCTCTTCACGTTACTAACATACTAAAATGCCAGCAGAATAGGCCTAACAGTCTTTCGTGTCTGCTCAGTTGGTCAGCCCCCACCCTGGGAGCTGACCTTGCTGCCCCCCTTGCCTTCTCTGGCTTCTCTGTTCCCAGTTCCAGATATTCTCGCTGCACTGGAATTTGCTTCCAGAACCCTTCCCCTGTACCTGTCCCACCCCATCTTGAACCCCTCCACCGTCTCTGCCTCCACCAGCTCCCTGGGCAGTGCATTCCATGGCTCCACCACCCTTTCAGTGAAGTAGCACCTCCTCCTTTCTCTCCTGAATCTTCCCCCCTCCAGCTTCCACCCATGTCCTCTAGTTGCCCCTCCTCCTTCCTTTGAAGCACCCTGACTGCTCCTCCCCTATTTACCCCTTCATGTACCTGAAGACCTCTATCATGTCCCCAGGTTCCTTTCTCTTCCAATGTACATATTTAGCTCTTCAAGCCTCTCCCCATAGGTCCTGTCCCCCAAGCCCCAAATCATTTTGGTTGCCCTCCTCTGGACCCTCTTCAGGAGTTTAATATCCCTCTTTAAGTGTGGCCTCCAAAACTGCACACAGTGCTCAAGGTGTGGCCTCACCAAGCAGTTATACAGAAGGAGTATCACTTCCTTCCTACTGGAGGTGATCCCCCTAGTGATGCATCCCAGCATCCTGTTGGCCTTGGCTGCTGCCCTACTACAAGTCTCTGAGTTGTTCATCTTGACGTCCACCAACACCCCCAGGTCCCTCTCAGTCATCGAGACTTGTAGCATTTCTCCCCCCCCCACCCAGGGTGTACACTTGGCCCGGGTTTCTGGCCCGCAGGTGCAGTACCTTGCATTTCCCGCATTAACTTCTGGGATTGTCCCCCCCATCCAGTTATCCAGTTACATTGTAAATCCGAACTACTGTGAGCCTTATAAGAAAAAAGATTAAACAAAATAAAAAAGAATAAGCTTCTGGGGTAAACCTCCAGAACCTTTCTATGTTTCTAACGACACACACTCTGCTCTTCCCCCGCGCCCCATCTAACCAGCTAGTCCAGAACTGGTGCTTTCAGTTTCATATGTGTAGTAATGAAAAACAAAGTACATTTTAAATTAGCTATAATTTAAAAAGTATGTGTGTGTGGTTATACCAGTTGATTTGTGGGTGATGCCATAGGTGGCGGGGGAGGGTGGAGGATGGGGCTATGAAATACAGGGCCTAATTACAAAGCTACTGTACATCTATGGAAACCTACTTAGGACAAAAGTCCTCAAGGAAAAATGCATCAAGCCCTTACTGGCTGAGGAACTATTTTATGTAGTAGTGGTAGTAAACATTTTTTTCACGTACTATGAACAGGAGACTCAACTGAGACAAGCTCATTTCCAATAAGATCCTGAGTGCTGATTTGGTTTTATGTAAAAATACATGAAAAATGTTTTTTTTTTTTATTTACACCTCTTAATTTTAAGTTTGCCATTTATGTAAACTACAGAGTCCTATTTTGTAAGCACAGTAAGACACTGGGGATATGCATTAGACAGTTTTAATGCATGGCCAGGGGCTAAAAGCAGCTGGCCTGCAGTCTTGTGCCTTACAACACCCTTGGCCATGCATTACAACTGTCTAATGTACACCCAATTGTGTCTTATTACTTACTTTTACAGTGAGCACTTAAATTACCTAATTCTGTGTACAGACCACAGTGGACTGTGTCACAGGCACTGCTTAGATGTGTCCTGGAGCAACAATAACAGTGCTTGGGCGGGCCTTGGTAGGAGTGGATTCCTCTATGTCTACCAAGATAAAAGCAGTTTGGGAGGTTCTGTAGGCTTGATTTAGTATATCTTAGACAAACTCTCATCCTCATCACCATATATTTTCCAGGTCTTGAATGGGCTTGTGGTTCCCTAGCACCTTTCATTGCTGCCTCATCCAGTAGAGTACATCAGTTACACTAAACCATTCATTTCCAAGCAAAACTGTCACCATTTTAAAAGCAGGTTTACTAAGAGGTATAGCAGTAACAGATGACTAAAGGGATTAACTTTCAACTCATGGTAGCGGGACCAAAAGCATTCAAGTCCAGACAGTTTCTTAAAGCTAACATCATACATTACATCACCAGGAGAGTGAATTAACTCTTAGGCTGTCAACAGAATTAGAACGTATAGGAATTTTGAATTGATGTATCAGTCCACAGCCCTGCAAGGGTTGAGGCATACAATACATTTCAGTGGTCTGGAAACCCATGTTGTCCTTTAAGAGTTGGCAGGCAATAAATGTCCTATTGTAAATTTCTTGCTGTCCCTCCATAACTCAGTCTGACTGCATTATGTCTTTTGTAGGTTCAACATTCAGTTTAAAGAAATCAATATAGCGTCTCTGACCCATTCTGGGTTGGTTGCTTTCCTTATGCAGTCCTCTTGAGTATCTTAATAGCCCAGCCTCCTCCCTCAGCAAAGGCTGTAAGAGCGACTGACAGGCAAGGGTCTCAGACCTCCCCCCACCACCAGAAGCAGTACAGAAAAGGCACTGGGAGAGGAGTTAGGAGGCTCTGAAAGGCTCAAAGAAAGAGCCAATCACAACTGAGCCGTGCCTCCCTTCCCCAGCAGCAGCCAATTGCAGAGGCTGCAGAGGATTTCAGGAAGAAGGACGATGGGCTTTAAATAGCCCTAAGAGTACAGCAAGGCCACAGCAAAGACTGTAGAAGTGGTCAATGGGGAGGGGGCTCAGACCCCCCACCACTGGGAGCAGCACAAACAAGGGTCTGAGAGAGGAGCTAGGAGGCTCTAAAAGGCTCTGAGAAAGAGCCAATCACAACTGAGCTGCACCTCCCTCCCTCAGCAGCAGCCAATCACAGTGGCTGCTGAAGACTTCAGGAAGAAGGAAGATGGGCTTTTAATAGACCTTGGAGTATAGCACAGGCACAGCAAAGGCTGTAATAGTGATCATCTGGCAGAGGGTTTAGACCCTCCACCTGCCACTGGAACTGCACAGAAAAGGCACTGGGAGAGGAGTTTGGAGGCTCTGCAAGGCTCCGAGAAACAGCCAAGCAGCAATTGTAGTGGCTGTTGAAGATTTCAGGAAGAGCAGGGGCCTACATAAGGAGTAGACCATCAAGCGGCTCCCTACACTGAAGACCCCTGTGAAAAGGACAAATGTAACAAGCACAGCACAGTAGAGTCTCCCCACCAGAGTCAGCCCAATGAGGCAGCTAGTGGCCATGTACTCTGCACCCCAGAAGAGAGTATGCAGACCAGAAAAGGAGTGGAAAAGGTGTCCAGCATCAGCAGGCAGCCAAGGAGGAGGCAGGGAAACAGGAGGTCTACATGGCAGTGAAGGTAAGAGTCATGTTCACTCCTGTCTTCTTGTCGCACACACACACTGCAGAGGAGTGTGGTAAGTCAGGGGTAGCCTAAAATAGAGGTTAGATGAAAAGCCCTACTTATGGTAGGGGTACAAAAGGATTTAAAAAGGGGTAGTCTAAAATAGGGGATAGGTGAAAAGCCCTATCTAGGGTAGGGGTACAAAAGGGTTTAAAAAATAAAAAAGGGGGAGCGGAGACACTAGCTACTGTAGAAGCAAGGCTAGTGGAGGCATAAGTGCTGGTAAAGCATAAGGGTGTAAAGGATGGAACACTAATACTACAGGGTACTACTAGCTGAGCAGGTAATAGGATAAACCCTAGCAGGGGAAAAGGGACCAAATATTTCCAGTGGAGACATAGTAAGATGTTATGCTGGGAGTGGTGCAGTGCAGTGGCTGTGGGGTGGCAGTCTTTAGGGAGACCTTCTGGAGAATGTGGTGCTGCCCTATCTGCATACATCTCTCTGGGCATAGGGAGGAGGTTGCTAGACCAGTCAAGGTGGCTAGGATTGGGGGGCCTTCTTCCCCACCCAGGGACCACCAAGTCTGCCACTGCTACCTCAAAGGATGCCAAGGAGGAGAAGCAGCTGGACTATGGTTGCAAGGGTAAGGGTGGTGGGTCAGAGGCACCTTCCCCATATGGTACTACTACACAATTCCTACGTTGCTCTGTCAGGGTGGGACTGTCATATGGAGGCACCTGCAGTAGTGACCAGGGAGAATGTGGGGGTCCTCCATAACGCAGATCCCAAGTAGGGTGGAAGAGGACCCAAGAGATGGAGGAAGTAACTCCTGGTGGGGGACTCCATTGTGAAGGGAATAGATTTGGGGACAGGAAGGGGGGGAGGGAGGTTAGGTACCTAACCGGTGCCACTGTTCAGAGGGATGAGAAGCAGACCTTGAGGATTGTTAGGGCAGCAGGACAGACGGGAGAACTGGATGTCATTGTCCACCTAAAGACTAATGACCTTGCTAGGGACTAGGCTAGGGTAGTGCAGGAGGAGTTCAGGAAGTTTTGGTGGGGTCTTAGCCACGTAGTAAACTCAGTGGCCTTTTCTAAATTGCTGCATGTCTACAATGGGGGAGGATAGGGTACTCCATACCAAGAGCTTCAACTCATGGTTGAAGGAGTGGTGCAGAGAGGAGGGGTTCAGCTAAATTGGGGACTGGAGTCCCACCTGGAGGTATAAGGGTCTATACAGGTGAGATGGCCTACATCCATCCAGGAGGGGAACCACAGTCCTCAGTGAATGATTTAAGTGTTACATTGTGTTACATTGGTGAGCATTTATATTAGCCAAGATGGGGGCGGAAGGAAACAGGGAGACATAAACTGCACCCCCCCCCAACAAGCTGAAGTTGTCAATAGGGAGAACCCTAAGGGAGAGAAATCCCCAAAGTACCCAAAAACAAAAAAAACAAACAAAATGGTAGCAATGAAGAGAGATGGGAATGAGAGCAGTGGGGGTAAGGAGAGAAGGCAAAAGGGGAAGGAGGGGTTGACAAGCAGGGTGGTAGTGGAATCTGGAAGGTCACGTGTGCATATGCTCAAAGTCTGGAAAATGAAATCCTGGACCTAGAGGCAATTATAGCAGAGGCTGACCTGGACATTGTCACCATTACCAAGTCATGGTACAATGAGAACCATGACTGGGATACAGCCATAGCAGGCTATACTCTGTTCAGAAAGGACAGGGTGGGGGATCTTTATGTGAGGGACAGCATAAAAGCAATAGTGATACAGGGAATACAGTGAGGGGTGGAGGTATTGTGGATCACCCTTGAAATGGGGAATGGAGCTACTATTTGCACTTACATGATCTACTGACCTCCTGCATGGGGTGGGGGGGGGTTGATAAGGTTCTGGTGGAAGCCATCCAAAAAATGGCAAATAAGGGGGAGGTGCTGCTCATGAGGGACTTCAATCCGCCAGATATAGACTGAAGAATCCCAGCTTCAGCTTCAGCTAGGAGCAGGAACATCCTGGACTCCCTGAAGGGGGTGCTCCTTGGGCAAGTAGTAAAAGAGCCCACTCATGAGGGGAACAATACTGGACCTTGTACTCACCAACGGGACAGTGTTGTAGAAGTCAAAGTGGGGGCCTCCTTGGGGCAAGTGATTACCATATGGTGTGGTTCAATATAAGTACTGTGGCAAGATAAAATCACACAAAGGTGAGGATCCTGGACTTCAAGAGGGCTGATTCTTAAAAGATGGGTGAATGCCTCAGGGATTCCCTGTCAGGGGGAAGGACTTGGGTGGAGTGGAGGAACAGTGGGAAAAACTAAAAAGGAGGATAGTGAAGGCAACGAACCTCTGCGTCAGGCATGTAGGCAAAAGCAAGAGGAGAAAGAGACTGCTGTGGTTCTCAAAAGAGGTGACCAGGAAGGTAAGCACAAAAAAGTTAGCATTCAGGAGGTATAAAGAGACACAGAGAGAGGAGGATAGTGAAGTGTATCAGGAGAAACAGAGGGAGGTAGGGAAAGCATTTAGCAGCACTAAGGCACAACAGTAGAAGAAACTAGCCCGGGCAGTAAAGAAAGGGGACTCGGCATTTCTCAGCTATGTAAGTGACAAAAAGAAAGACCAGGGAGGGACAGTAAGGCTTAGGAGGGAAGGGGTAGTGTTTTTATTTATTTGTTGAAATGTTTCACCAGGAAGGCACGCTGAACAACAAGTTGCTCATCTCCCGGTGCGACCGTGGGGTACAATAGGATGTGAAAATTTCGATATGTAATAGTATTTGACAGCAATGTGTAAAAGTATAAACAATAGCATTTAAAATGACACATATGTTATACATTTGAAGAGGGGATTACAGAACTAAAACTGTTTAACACGACTGAGAATTATGCATACAGTGACATGCACTGCCCAGACAGGACAGGAAGTGTAAGTTGTTCAGGTACAAGTAAACGGATACTTATTTAAGTGCTGAGAAGTAAGGAGTCAGAGGGAGAATAGGGAAGTGGGGGGAATGGCCTAGAGCTAGCCCCTCCAGGATGTAGAGAACCCTGCCAGGGGCTGAAACTCGGGTAGGCATAGAGGTAGAAAGAAGTGGGAGGAGGGGGGAGGGTAGCAGTAGAAAGAAAGGGGGGAAACAAGTTGAGTGAATAACAGACTAGGCAAGGAGGAGGTGTTTAATTAGGGGAACTTAATTAGGGAGAGTTAAAGCAAGAGCAGTTGACAAAAAGAAATTTGTGTATGGCAGTGGCTAGGGAGCGCGGGGAGGAGGAATGTCATATTTGGGAGGGGAGGGAGTTCCAGATTTTAGGGAAGCAATGGGAAAAGCCTGATTGACTGATAAGTGTGGTACAATGGGGGGAGCAGCAGAGTGCAAGTGTCAGCAGATCTGAGGGAGTGGGAAAGAGGAGAGGGAGCATGAGAGGTAGGGGGGAAGTTCCCCTAGACAGAATTTAGAAGTGAGTTTGGCACAGTGAGTGAGGAATCTGTTAGCAAGTGGGGAAAAGGACAAGGCATGGTATATGTCACAGTGACGAGTACGTGGTGGAGCATCAAGGGCAAAGTGACAGGAGGAGTTAAAGAGAGAGTCCAATCTGGTTAGGGAGGATTTGGGAGCGGCACCATAGACTACATCGCAGTAGTCAAAAATAGGGTGGATCATCTTGTGAACTAGTTCACGCCATCCCCTATTGTAGGAGGGATACAACTACAGTTTCTAAATAGGGCACCAAGCTTGGGGAGCAGTTTTTCAGAATGGCGTCGATATGGCCAGAGAAGCTGAGGTGTTGATCCAGCCAGATCCCAAGGTATCTGAAAGAGGAAGTGTCCTCAAGGATTGTCCCATCAATGGTATGGAAAGAGGGCAGGGGGCAAAGCCTAGAGAGTCTCTGCCTTGTGCCAAAGGTCATGGAGACTGTCTTTTTTGCATTTACTGTAGGAATAACTGATGTGAGGCAACCATAGCTGAACCTGGTGGAAGCCATACTGAAGGATGGTCGCTACACTGATGGGACATTTGCCAGAGGTGTACAGGACCATGTCGACAGTGTACATATGGATAAAAGATGAGATGAACAGGCTATGGGAAGGTCATTTAGGAAGATGGAGAAGAGGATGGGACCAAGTATCGAGCCCTGGGGGACTCCAGTTGAGACTGGGAGTGGGGGAGAGATTTTATTGTGGATCTTGACTGATTGCATTCTGCCTGTGAGGTAGGCTCTAAACCAGTTATGAGCAGGGGCAGACAGACCAGCAACCATAAGGGAGTCAAGAAGAAGGACATGGGAGACAGTGTCGAAAGCCTTGGTGAGATCAACAAAAACAGCAGAGGTGATGAGGCCATTGTCTGTCCCAGTGAGGATGGAGTCAGTAGCCTAAGGAGTGAGGTGGTGGTGGAGTGGTTCTTCCAAAAACCAGACTGGATTGGAGTGAAAAAGGAAGTGTCAGCTAGAAAGGAGGTTAATTGAGAGAGGGCCAAGTGTTCTTGGAACCTGGCAAGAGTAGGGAGGAGGGAGATTGGGTGATAATTGGCAGGGGAGGAGGGGTCCCCACCCTTCAGGAGGGGGAGAACTACTGCATGTTTCCAGGGTGAGGGGACAGAGGAGGTCTTAAAGGAGAGATTTAGAATTAGGAAAAAGGTAGGCAATAGCAGAGGCTGAGAGGTATAGGAGTTTTGGGACAAGATTGTCCAGTGAGGAACCTTTGAAAGGGTTGAGAGAGAAGAGGGCAGTTAGTGTCTCCACAGGAGAGACAGGAGAGAAGGAGAAGGAGAAGAAAGGGTGGGCACAGGAGGGAGGTGGGATAGGGAAGGGAGGGCGGGAAGAGGGACTGAGGGAAGGGACTTTAGAAGGGTTGAGGCACAGGAGGTGTAGGAGTTAAACTCTTGAGCCACTAGATATGGTTCAGACACTAAAGTGCTGTTTATGTTAAGCATCCGGGGTTGGAAGTGTGAAGGGGGGAAAAAATAGGATAAGCCACTTTTCAGAATTTTGAGGGGGAGTTAATATTATTTAGGAAGAAGGATTGAGAATATTTGGACTTGGCTAATCTGGTAGCTTTTGTACAGGCATTTCTTAGCCTGTGGTATAAAGTATAGTCTGATTGGAGTTGGGAGGCCTTGAGTTTTCTCCAAGCTTTATCATGCTCCCTGAGGCAGATCATTAATTTGGGAATGATCCAGGGATGATGGTTGCTGCAAATTCTTGTTCATTTGAGAGGAGCATAGAAGTTCCAGGTGACTAGAAATTTAACCTTGAAGTAATCAAGGGCTTGGCCGACAGATGAGGCAGAGACAACTGGGGACCAGTCGGGGTTGGTTAATTCATTGAGGAGGGGGTTTAAGTTTAGGGAGCTGAAAGATCGGAGCTGCAGGGTTTTGTGTGGCGGTTTTGGTCTATGAACCTTCTTGACCACAAATACTGGATGGTGATCACTGAGGGCTTCTGGGAGGACGCCTGACTTAATAACTCAGTGAGGGTTGGAGATGTGGGCTTACTCTAATAGTGTGTGATCTAGGGTTTTCTGATTTAGTCGGGTGGGTTCTTGGATGAGTTGGGAAAGATTGAGGGCAGAGATGTTGTTTTGCATCTTGGAGGTAGTTGGTGATAACCAGTTTAGCTTAGTGTGTGGAGGGGAACCAGGCAAAAAGTGGACATCCTGAACAAATACTTTTGTTCAGTGTTCACAGAGGAAGGGGAAGGTAAGGGACCACAGATAAGTGCCAGAAGTATTGAAGGAAGGGTAGAGGATATTAGTCCATTTATGGAGTAGATGGTGTTGAAGAAACTTGCAAATCTGAAAGTGGATAAGGCAATGGGGCCAGATGGGGTGCTTCAAAGGATACTGAGGGATCTCAGAGATGTGCTAGCTGCACCTTTGACACCCCTGTTCAACCACTCACTGTGAACAGGAGTGGTTCCAGAGGACTGGAGGAAGGCAGATGTCGTCCCACTTCACAAAAGTGGTAGCAAGGAGGAGGCTGCAAATTACAGGCCAGTCAGCCTAACTTCGATGAGTGGGAAATTAATGAAATCACTACTGAAGGAAAGGATTGTGGAATATCTTGAATCCAGTGGCTTACAATATCCAAGGTAGCATGGATTCACTGGTGGGGAGGTCATGTCAAACAAATCTGATAGATTTATTTGACTAGGTGACCAAGAAATTGGATCAGGGTGGAGTGGTTGATGTGCCTTACCTATATTACAGTAAGACCATTGACACTGTTCCACATAATAGACTTGTAAACAAGCTGGGCAGCCTAGGAAGGCATGGGGTCACTATGCCACAGAAAATAGTGCAGTAAACAACTGCACAGGTTTATTGACGACAACAGAGGTAGGGCTCAGCAAAACATTGAGCGCTACCGTTCACCAACAAAAATACAAAAATTACATGTTTGCAGGGAGATCCGCACCCCCCCTGAACTCCCCCATCTTTATATAACTAAATCCAGAGGGGGACTAAACTTGGGGAAAGGGGAGAAAACTCGATGGGAGAGAAAACAAACAACAACCAAAAATAAAATCACCCCAAGACCAGGGACTGAGTCCCAGTCTGTCACTGCTCCACCACCCTCCACTGCATCTGACTCTATCCGCTGAGCCACAGCAGCTGGTCAGCCAGCTCAACACCAGCCAGAGCATTTCACCTCTCCCCCAGTGGCAATATAGCTACAGGGATAGCACTGATTTACCTTCACTATGCTGTCCCTGTAGTTATTATTCTTTTAGCTGTTTTAACTATGCAGTTTATTCCGCACAGTTCTTCCCTTGGCATATTGACCTGGTACCCCTAGGAATGGGTCCAAAGATGGTAAACTGGGTAAGGAACTGATAGATACCCGTGTAAGTTGCAAATGCAAAATAGCATGAAATAAAAAAAAATTACCAACATAAAACAAAATAAAATGAAAAGTAACATATAAAATGAAATTTGCAGTTTTTTATAAAAAGTCATTTTTTAGCTTGTTTTTATACTGTGTTTTCTGCACTAACAGCATAATAAACTCATTTAATTGGGTAGCATTCATCTTATCTAGCCTCTTGGTTCCTCATTTGCCCAGCAAGTAACACATTTACAGCTTCTTTAGCATTTTTTCTTGTTTTCTGCTGTGTTCTCACCTCATAATCTGTTTGATCATGTAACTTTCATGCTGAAGACAGTTTCTCTGGCAGTCACAATTAAGACCTTGCTCTTTTTGCCCTCATGATGCTTTTCTCCTGTTCAGTTTTTTGTGCCTCATTCTCCCTTTCTGGTAATTGTTCCCGTAATGGCTTACATGGACGTCTGCTAGTCGCTGCGATCCTGGGCATACTGGCATCAGCTCTGACAATTTCCACAGAATAAAGGTACATAATTTATGTTAAACACTTGTCGCTTGGGGGGGGAGGGGTTACGGAGGAAATCAGGTAAACAAAATTACCTCCAAGAAGCATAATGCCCCTTGGATTACCCCTGCTGTGCTGCAACTGCTCAAGCTAAGAGATGACCTCTGGCACCAAGCCACTGCCTCTAGCTCGCATGTGGACACACAAGCGTACAACACTGCCTGCAACAAATGCACCTGGGCAATATGCAAGGCCAAGGTGGAATGCTACAGAACCATCCTTGCTGCCTCCTGGGGGAGCTCAAGAAATTTCTGGGACAACATTAAAGACCTTAATGGGAAATCTCACACACCTCCCCCATCCCAACTTAATTGTAATGGCACCTTCTCTGCTGAACCACTGTGCATTGCCAACTGCCTCAACTCCACCTTTTCTGACCTTAGCTCAATACTCCAAAGTAACTTCTTTGACCCCATGCAGCCCACCCCAGCGCCAAACTTCCAGTGCACCTCCTTCTATCTTTGAGTCATTACCCCTCCTGAAGCTAAAGCTTACCTAACCAAAGCCCTCAGGAGCTCTAATTACTGCAAAGACTCATTCAACATGTGAATCCTTTATCTGGTACTTGATGCTGTCCTCTCCCCACTCACTGACCTGGTAAACCACTCCCTGTGCCTGAGACAGTTCCAGACCACCTGGAAAACTGCAGTAATTACCCCGATACTAAAAAGTGGTGACTGCTCCTCTTTAAACAACTACCGACCCATCTCAGTCCTTTCCCCACTCTCAAAAGCCCTTGAAAAAATCCTGACTGAGCAACTCAACAAATACTTCCTCACCCACAACTCGTTATGCAGGAAACAACATGATTTCAGAGTAGGTCACAGCACCACTACTGCCCTTACTGAATTCTCAAACACACTTCACTCTGTGCTGGACAAAGGACACCTTGCCGGTGCTGTGTTCATTGACCTCTTTAAGGCCTTTGACACAGTCTCTCACCCCCTCCTACTGAGCACACTCCAACACATTGGGGTTTCCCAAGGGCCCCCCACCTGGTTCTCCAGCTATCTTGCCTGCAGATTCCAGTGTGTTAAAATTAACAACACTCTGTCCAATACACTACAATTGCACTCTGGAGCCCCCCAGTGGTCCATCCAGGGTCCCCTGCTCTTTAACATCTATCTTAATGCTCTTCTTAACTGCTGCTCTGGGAACATTATCCTTTATGTGGATGACACAGTTCTATATGCCTCCCAGCCTGACCCTTCTAGTCTCTGGCTCTCCCTACAAGACTCCTTCAAGCAAATAGAAGACTGGTTTGCTGACCACAGGCTAGTTGTCAACATCAAAAAAAAATAAAACCAAGCTCTTCACACACCGCCAAAACAGGGCAAAGGACTATCACCTGAACATCCTCTCCAGCTCTCTTACCACTCTGGACCAGGTCCAAACCTATAAATACCTGGGCATCACCTTCGACACCACTCTCTCATTCCAAGAACATATCAAAGTACTCTTCACAGCCACAATGCCTATATTGGCCTCTTATACCAGTATAAGGACTGCCTACCACATGAAGCTCTCCACCTGGCAGTAACATCCTTAGTCCTGTCACTCATGGACTATGGGCTCATGATATATGCCACCTCCAACCCCACTGTGCTCCACCAAATCCAGCTGGCGGTCAACAAAGCATGCCAGCTCCTCTCCAGTGCATAAAAATGATTGTATACCTGCACCCTCTATACTCTCACTAATATTCTCACACTGGAGGAAAGACTACTATATCAGACATGGCTCCTCACTAAAAAAATCCACCTGAACTTGACCCCCACAGGGTTTACTGCTTCCCTTCAGTCAGCTACCCTCTCTGTGGCCACTTGCACAGCCACCAAAGCTATCTGGAAAGTACCCTGGGTCAGGACTGCTTTATCCCAAAGGTCTTTCCTTTTCAGAGCCCCCACCTGGTATAATGTCCTTCCCCCTACTATCATTTCAATAGCCAAGCTAGGTCCCATTAAGGCTGCCCTGAAACCCCACATTCTGTCTTCCTGCAACTTCCAGTGCACCCACTAACAAAATCCTTGCCCTACTGTCTCAATGGAGGTCTTACCAGACCCGCTGACATTGCTTCCACTGAGGCACCACACTAACTCCCACCTCTGAAGTCCATGGGCCCTGGGCCAAATATGATGGCCACAGAGCTTATCTTCTACGACAAGAATCATGGCAACGCATCCCTGGAGGTAGCACTCTATTATTTGACTGTAATCTTGTGACTCAACTCTGCTTAGCTACCTATTGTATAACAATTTAGCTTAGCTTCCACATGTATAGGCTAGTTCCTCATCTGTATATACAGTATATATATCATGCCTGTATAACACCTAGCTGTATTCTACTGTCATAATCTGTTGCTATTGTATTGTATTCATACTGTCGTTATTGTATTGTATTCATTATGTACCTGTTGGGAGTCTTTGGAAACAAGTCTATGACTCAAAGGGTTGTAATTCTGATGTACTAAATAAATAAACAAGAATGCCAGACAATCAAGCATTTAATTTGTTAATTTACTAAATAAATAATTTCAGCTGCTCAACATTTAGCATAAAAAGATTCACAATATAGCTGGAATTCAGAATCATTTCTTTTCACTACATGTTAGTGTGTGCTCGTAGCAGGTTAAACTCTACTTTTTCTACATTTGTGTAAACGTGTGTCAGAATACCGAAACCACATATTAGTAACATTTTAATGTGCCGGTTCTGCAACTGCCATTTGGAGTGAGAGTCAAGAGACACCTTAGTTAAACATTGCCATTCTGCTGCCCACTCAGAAAAGAAAGTTAGGACTGCAGAAAGTTCAAGAAAAGCCTCCATTCAGTCCACAATTGGTGAATCGATTCAGCGCTCAAAGAAGGCAAAATTGGACAAGACTGCTTTTATAGAGGAGACCATTTCATAAAGGGACACTGTGCAACAGTTGCTGATTTAACTACTCAATTGGAGGAAACAAAAAAGGCTTGGGCACATTTAATTTTAACTAAGATACAGATGTTGCAAAGAAACTTTGAGATTCTTAAAACTACTGTTGAGATAGAGAACATTGTTACAGATATGGAGACACATGTCAAAGACAGGGCAGTTCTGCAGCTTAAGCTGGCCCTTCAGAAGTCAGTAGAGAAGCAGGAAAAACACATGCCAGCAAATTCACCTACTATGCAGTTCCTGACATCTGCCAACTCTTTTTTTAACCATATAGAAATTGGTACATGCCCATTAGTGGACACAAAATGTTAAGACAATAGATGTCAAATGTGCCTCTGCTAATAGATGTTGAGTTAAATGATTTTATGCTGTGGTACCTCAAATTTTCTGACAGTGTAAAAGCTGCTGTGATGCACTATTCTGAAGGCTCAGTTGATATTGTTAAAATTCTGTTTGGTATGAGATGCCAAAATGCACACCAATCCAATACTGCTATCTGCTGCCTAATATACCTTGTTGTAAGTGTTGTTTGTGGATGTTTTTTCAGTTGATACACATTAATTGTTAGTGACAGAAGGCAAAACATGAAAAAGGAAAATATTGAATAATGTTCTATGTTTGTTTTTAATTGTTAAACAGCTAAATACTGCTGTAATGATAGTTTTAGTGCTGGAAATATCAATTTATTGTGTTTTTCACATGTTCTGTATCTGTTTTGTACATCAAAAATAATAACGAGAAATAAAATTAAATTTTGAAAACTAAGAAATAACAAGAAATTCTTAAAAAATAACAAGAAATGTTGTAAAAAATAACAAGAAATTCATGGGTCTTGAAACAGCATTGTCCACATTGTAAGTTTTCATTAAGGGAGTTATTTGTTTTTCAGTGGTGACATTACTGGCTTCAAGTAAAACAAGATGCCTGCTAAGATTAAAGGGTCTAACTTTGACAGCTGCTGTTGCTGACAGCTGTCTTTCTGGCTGTTGGAAGTCAACTTTGGGGATGCGAGAAGCCTGTCCTGGGCTGAGATGAATGCTGCCTCTGGTGTTCCTGCAGACGTGCTGGGTGACTTGGCTGTCCTCTGTTGGGCAGAAGCTTTGTCAAGCTGAGATACTGCATGGGAAAGCTGAGCTTGCCTTAATTTTTCTTTTTCTTTTAAGAATTCTTCTGCCATCAGTAGGAGGAGTGAGTGCCATTTGCTGCAGAGCTCCTCATCTAAGCACTTTGGGGCATCCATGATAGCCTGCTCTATGAGCATTTGTCCTTTATTCTGCCCTGGCTGGGGACCTGATCTCTGGATGTACCATCTTTGTAAGGGATTTCCATACTTCCAGAAACTTCAGTGACAAGGGATGTATGTAAGGAATCCCTCAAGTCAGTATTTTCAAAGTCCATTGTTTCACTCCATGCAGGTTCCTGATGGCTTACTAAAATACCCATGGACTGTACAATAATATAGCCCTTTTCTTTGGGTAGAAGAACAGGCATCAATGGGGCTTCCTGTTTACTCTGACTACAGAGGGAAGATGTCTCCTCCACCCAGGATGCCATTACAGCTACATCCTCTGGCTCCTCTATTTTCCTAGCAGGAAGTCAGCATGGCCCCCTGCAGGAAGAGTAGGAGTGTTTTTTTTTTTCAACTTTCTTCATCCTTTTACACTGGTCCCATAGGACTCTCTCCAGTGTAGCCATGGGGACTGGCCAACTACGACTCCACCTGAAGTCTCTCCGCAACATGCCGCCATCGTGGGATACCTCCAACCTCACCACTGAACACCCAGTCCCCCTGGCTCTGATCTCCCTGAGGTGAGACTGCCTTACCTCCTACTGGTGCTCTATCTAGAATTTAGTAAGGTGTCCGAGCTGAGGAGGAGTTCCAGAAGCAGGATTGGAGAAGACGCGGCTGTGAGCATGGGGACCGACTGCTGGATCCACCTTCACCTACCTGGGTGCCAGGGCCATTTTCCTTGTTCTTGTGGTCCCGTGGGTGCAAACATGCAGTGATGTCCAGCATGGTGCAGGCGTGCTCCCACACCCACCCGCAGGACATCCGCCATCACCCCCACACCCCTGAAATGTGCTTGCATCAGCTGTATACTCCCAGTGTCCACTGGGAGCCACTAGTACTGCACAAAGCAACCAATGCCTCCCCAAGAGAGGAGAGCTGCCTGTCAGCAGCTCAATCTGACTCTGCGCCCTTCCCCCAAGCTGACCCCCGATTACCCTAGCTCGTTCCTGAACCCGGGTCGCCAGCATGGTACAAAGTGTGGCATCCAGCACCTCAACCCTCAGTGCCACCAGACAGGCCACAAAGTATCAATCAATCAATCAATTATATGTGTATAATGGAAGGTATGTGAGCAACAATGTCTGTTTTCACAAACATCCAGTGTAGGAATACAAGAGATGAACAAATACATAGGCCAATAGAATACATAGAACATACAATGAACTACCTACAACATACCATGAAGTAAATACATTATATAAAAAGGTGTATAGAAGTATTATATATATATATATATATATATATATATATATATATATACAGGTGTATAGAAGTACAAGGAACTAACAGGTGCAAAATATAACTAGCATATTACATCGGTAAAATTGTACAAGATTCAACCAGAAGGAAAACAGATAAACAGAAATGTTTTCAGGTATTGTATAGGGCTAGAGGTTTTAGTGCACTTGGTGGGGAGAAGAAAAATGCTGGTGATATGGGGGAGACAGAGCCTCTGGGATTTACTGAGAGGGCCAGGGAGGAAGCCTATCAGGGCAGCTGCAGGTGGACGATAGGAGGATGTGCTCCTTTAGGAAGGAGTTGAAAGAGTATATGGACTCTCAAGCCTGGATTTCAGGGGGTAGTTTGTTGTAAAGCTTTGTTCCCTTGAAGGTAATGGGGTTCTGTGAATGCTTAGTCCTGTAGAAAGGGATGTCAAAAACTAGACTTGAGGCATCTGTAGTCAAACGTCAGGTGCTGCGAGTGGGAATAGGGAGAAAACGCTGGGGTATTTTATTGATGAAAGAAAATATATCCGTAATTAATTACATATTATCATAAACCAATCAATAACATATCACCAACATCACCCCGCTATCAACACAAAAAAAAAGGCAAACAAAAGAGTTCCTGATGGAAAACAACATAACTAGCATATCAAAAGAAAAGCTACCTCACTCCATTGACTCCTCTGTATGAAGAAAAAACATCAGTGATAGATCCAGAAAGAGGTTTATGTATTACAAAGTCACCTTCCTCCATCTGTTAAGAAACAATGGTTTAGGAAGAGCCTTAAATTCTGATAAATAAATAGTACTCAAATCATTATTGGCCATACAAATCAAAGCAGGCACTGAGACTATCTTTTGCTGAAAAATAAAAGAACAACGTGCCTGTCAAATAGATCATTTGAGGCAGGCCATAATGACTTATAATGTACAGTAGTCCCAAGTCATCCAGTGACCTGAAAAAAAAAAAGAAATCAAATTTTCATAAGAAACAAAAGAAAATTCTGGGATGCCCCAGTACTTGCCCAACTGCCTCCAGAAATCTGTAATATATGGGAAAGAGAAAAAAAAAGATGGACCATGTTCTCCATATCTTGGGAACAGGTCTCCCTGAGATAAAACCAGTCCAATGCAGTTCAGTGTTTGTGGTTCCCTTAACCTTCAGTTTTCCATTGGAACTAATCCACACTAAGTCCCTCATTTTTTTTCTGGGATCCTTGGGTCTGTAAACTGTTTTGTCAAAAACTCAACTGGAATACCCCTGGTCCCCATGTAAATAGGTTCAATAAAAAAAGAGGTCAACACATAGTCATAGTTTCTTTCTAGAAAAGGTTGACGTCTGAAAAAAGATATCTCCCACTGCTCAGCTGTTGTTAGACAGGAATGGAAAAATGCTGACTGGTGCAATGAGAGTCTCCCTACCTCTCTGGATCCATGAAGAAAACAAGGAGGGACACCATGCACATCCCACAAACTAGAACTGTGCAGAAGTTGTGATTTCCACTTTAGTGGAACTTCTGCAAAATTTCACAACTTTTGCAGAAGTTCCGAGTTTCTGTCTATGGCAGACTGGAAATCTTCCGAATGTGTTGGGCAAATTGACTTCCTGTTTCACTTGCCTCACATACATACAGTAATAATAATAAAAAAAGATTACATGGTGTCTAGTACCCCCCTACCTGGTGGCTAGCAGCACCTCCCCCACTCGGTCACCCGTCCCACCCGAAGTGAACACTTATGCCTTGGTGTCCATTGCAACCCGTGCCCATCTCGATCCTCCATATTGTAAATATAAAAATTTCCATGGTGGTCTAGTGGTGTGCTCCCCCCCTGCCAATTGTCACCGGCCCACCATAAAATAAATGACCTTTCCCTGGTGTCTAGTGCCTCCACCCATCATGTTTAAACCTTTCCTTGTGTCTAGCTAACCTCCTTCCTATCCTCGATCCCTTATAATACAAAAATGGTAGTCCATCCATTAGTCCTTCCCCAATAAGTCAATTTTTATATTATAAGGGATCAAACATAGGAGGGGTCTCTAGACACCAGGGAATAGAGGACTATTGTTTTTTATATTATAAGGGATCAGGGATGGGGGGGGGTCTGTTAGACTCAGGAAAGTTTTTTTTTTAAATCATCAGGCTGGTGTTCAGTGTGGGGGTAGTAAACACCAGGGAAAGGTACTTTTTTATGGTGGTCAGTGCAGTGATGGGGGGGGCACTAGACACCAGGGAGTTTTTACATCAAGCTAGCAATTGGTGGGGGGAAATCACTAGACACCAGGGAATTTTTACATCGGGCTGGCAATTGGCAGGGAGGGACCACTAGATACCAGGGAAACTTTAATCTTAATAGGGCCACAGGGCCAGCAATCGGAGGGTAGGAGTGCCACTAGATACCAGGGAGACAGAAATTTTAAACTGTCTGTGAGTAAGAAATTCCTCAGAACTAAACTGACTGACAGTGATCACTTCTGAGGAATTTTTTCCCCACAGTTTAATATTGAACTGCATTCCCTCCATACATTTTTTTGACAGTTCTAAGGCAGAATTTCCATGAAAGTTGTGAAAATAATTTCAAAACATTTTTGGAAGTGAAAGTCTGACTTTTACGCAAATTTTGCTAGCAGAATTTTTTTTTCACACACCTCTACCACAAACACTATCCAGGTAGTCATTCTTCATAGTCTCTAAAGCAAATCCACATAAAAACACATCTATTTAAGCAGGCATTCAGCATTTGATATTTTTATGGACTGTGGGATATTTTAATTGATGTTTTTTAATTAATTGTAAAATTTTATTGAATTGTTTATTTTATGATACTTTGTATGTACAATGCTTTGACTACAGAATTGCATTATAGAAACAAAACTATTATTATTATTACTCCTCTGCTCTTCTACACATTAACCTTGGCTCCTGCAGCATCAGAGAAAGACTGCAGAAGTGCCAAAGCAGCCTCTACAGATTCCACATCCTGAACCATGAGACTGACTTCATCTTCATATGCTAACACAGGTGATATTGTTAACCCTCTAGATGTGACCATTCTCCTAATATGACCTGAAACATTGATCAGCCTAATTAAGTGACCCAATCCAAATACGTAGTGTATGGGGCAAAGCACACAACCCTGTCTCACATCCAGTGAAATTTGAATCGGGTGACCCTGCCAGTCATTCAACATGTGCATAAAGCATCTGCACCCAGGTCACAAACTTTCCTGGCCGCCCATACCATTTTAAAACCTGGAACAAGTATGTCTGGAAAAGACAGTTAAAGGCCTTCTCCTGGTCCAAAGCCAGGAGAAGGCCTGACACATCCCCAGTAGTTCCATGTTCAAATAATTCACATAATAAATGCAAATTGTCCTGGATCTTGAGTGGGAACACCACACGATTGAGACGAGTCTATAAGGAGAGCAGGGACTTGTACCAGTCTGGAAGCTAAAATCTTAGTCAAGATCTTTAAATCTGACTTTGGTAAACTAACCCGGCTCCAATTAGTAATATCTGTTCTATGCCCTTTCTTAAATTGACAAAAAAAAAAACTCTTTGAGGGCTAGGGCCTACCACCCCCTTTCAAGCATTGCATTATAAACATATGCCAATTCTGATTGTAGTGACTCCCTACCAGATGGTAAAAATCACCAGGGAGTCCATCAGATCCAGGTGCTGACCCTGTCTGCAAAGAATTTAGAGCTGCCAAGACTTCCTCAGGAGAGATTGCCACCTATAAAATGTCCACTTGGATGACAGACAGCTCAGGAACCCTAATATTACCTAGTAATTCCTCAGTTGAAGCAATCTGTTTGGTAGGGATTCCAAACTTGGAATGAGTGTACCAACCTAAAAAGTCTCACTGATCTTTAATGATTGAAAGCAAATTGCCTCCCTTATTACAGAGCTGGGAGAAGGACTTGTCATCTGCCCAGGTTTTACAATCCTTAAATGGATTAGTTTGATTCTTTTTCCCTTGTGTACTGTATTTTTATTCGGCCAGCAGGGATGTCATCTGTTGCTACTGGGAAGTTACCATTTCCTTCTTTAAGGCTATCATCTGTGAAGAAAAATCAAGGCCTGTCAAGCTAGCCGTAGACACCAGACTCTGAAACTGACATCTCAGGGAAAAATATTCTGGACCAATTTCTTTCCTTGTGAGTGGAAGAACCCATCCAGTTCCCTTTTAACCTCTCCCCACCAATATAGCAGGGAGTCAAACAATGTAAGCATGGATTTTTTTGTCTCAATTATTGCCCCAATGCCCTCCTAACCTTATCATTCTCTAACAAGGATGAATTTACCTTCCACAGACCTGGACCATAAGCACTGGGAATGGTTTACAAACTGGACCTGCACCATCCTGTGGTCAGAGGTCTCCACTGGGACTGTCTGTGTAGGACAGTCACTCAACCATAAGGAATAAAAAAACAAAGTTGTTTTGTGTGGACATGCCTCCTATAAAATGTGTGAGGCCCTCAACCCCAACTGCACAAGCTGCATTCACTAAGCCTGCTTTTGAAAACATTTCTCAAAAAATTCATGCCACTAAACAATTTAGAAGTTTTTGTACCTCTATCTGAGGATGCCAATCCACAATAAAAACTCCCCTCAGAATAACACTCTTTGTGGTACACAAAAAAGGTTGAATTAGCTGAAATTGTGCTACCATCTCTGCTTTAGATTGGGGAGGCATACAGAATAATCAGTCGAAAATGTGAATTCTGGATATTGACCTCCAAAAGCAAGGCTTTTCCAGGCAGGATACCCACTAACCTCACTAACTAAAATTCCATATCACAAAACAAAATAACCACCCAAGAACCTTTATCCTCCCCAACTGAAAACAAGGAGGGATCATATCTCCACATATTCTGGGCCTTATTGACTTCAGCACCAGTAACTAATCTAGTATCTTGTGTAAAAATTATATTGCAATCCGAATTCTCGAACACTGAAAAAGTAGTCAGGAATTTTCTAGAGCTCCTAATGCTGTTAACATTAGGGTACCCACTGTATTGTGGATTAGCCACCTCATTGCCAACCGCCCCCCTCCGCAAAAGAATAAAAAAATTATATTATTTAGGCTTTCTTCCCCCCTTCCCTTGAGTTAGATTTTTGGTTGTTGTTGTCTACTTATCTGAAGGACCACTTTTATTGTCAGAAGACAGATCATGCTGTAAAGAGGCAAAGGATGACTCATCCAAGTCCTCCTCCATATCTCCTCCATAACTCTTTGTAGGACTTCATACTTGTCTTTAAGTGATATTTCTTCGCAGTTGGTCAGCTTAGACTTTGGCTAGCCCCACAATTTTCTCATTCACGTCACCACCTGAAGGTTGTCTGTTAATGGCATGGAGGGAGGAGGCACATCCACCTTGACTGACTTTTCAGGGGTACCCACTGGGGCTTCCTCTGGAAAAGGCACTAGAATAGAGCCAGATACATAGAAACATAGAAACTGACGGCAGATAAGGACTGCTAGGCCCATCCATTCTGCCTATTATACCCTACCTTTATTAGCAGATGCTGACCCTTTTTGGTCCTCGGCTTTAGTCTCTTTATGGCTATCCCATGAATGTTTAACCCCCCCACTGTGCTTGCCCCTACCATCTCTGGAGGAAAGCTATTCCATGCATCCACCACCCTTTCCATGAAAAAAACTTCCTCACATTTCCCCTTATCCTGCCCCCCTCCAATCTCATATCCTGCCCCCTCATTCTTGTACCTCTCCTATACTGAAAGATTTTGCCCACTTGCACCTTGTTTATGCCCTTAAGATACTTGAAGGTTTCTATCACATCCCCCTGTTCCCACCTCTCTTCCAATGTATACATAGTGAGGTATTTTAATCTCTCCTCATGTCTTCTGGTGCAAGCCCGGCACCATCTTAGTCACCCTTCTCTGAACTGCCTACACCCTGTCTACATTCATAAGAAGATGCGACCTCCAGAACTGCATATAGTTTTCCAGATGTGGCCTCACCAGTGTTTTGTATAGTGGCATCACCACCTCCCTCCCTCCTTCTGCTAGTGATACCCCTTACAATGCACCCCAACATGCCACTGGCCCTCCCTACACCCTTTGTAGTCTGTTTTGCCAACTTTAGGTAATCTGAGATGATACCCCCCCAGATCCCTTTCTTCCCTGGTGACTGTCAGCACCCCCCCCCCATCCTGTAGCTCTCTCCAGGGCTTCTGTACCCCAGGTAGATGATTTTGCATTTCTTTGCATTAAACCTCACTTGCCGCACTTTGGACTATTTCTCCAGCTTTTCTAGGTCCCTCTTCATTTTCTCCACCCCATCGGGAGTGTCTACCCCGTTGCAGATCTTGGTGTCATCTGCAAAGAGGCAAACCTTTCCTTCCAGCCCTTCTGCAATGTTACTAATGTAGACATTAAAAAGGACTGGCCCCAGGACTGAACCCTGAGGCATCCACTGGTCACCCCCCTTCTCCTTGAATTGAACCCCATTAACCACCACCCTCTGCTTCCTGTCCCCCAACCAGTTTCTAACCCAGTTTATCACCTTGTGGCCATGCCCAGGCTACCTAACTTGTTAACCAGCCTTTTATGTGGAACTGTGTCAAAGGCTTTGCTGAAATCAAAGTAGATGACATCTACTGCTCCCCCCAATCCCCCTCCTTTGTCACCCAGTCAAAAAAAATCTATCAGATTTGTTTACCATGACTTTCCTGCTGTGAATCCGTGCTGCCTTGGATCCTGGGCTCCTTTGGATTCCAAGTGTTACACAATCCTTTCCTTCTATAGTGCCTCCACAATCTTCCCTACTATTTAGGTGAGGCTGACCGGCCTATAGTTTCCAGCCTTCTCCTTGCTACTGTTTTGTGAAGAGAGACTACATGTGCCCACCTCCAGGTCTCTGGAAACACCCCAGATTTGAGTGACATACTGAACATAGCTGCCAGTGATGCTGCAGGGTAACCAGTGAGGTGGGCACTTGAGGAAGGGGGCCATCCATTACAGTGACTCCTTCCTGGCACAATCCCTCATGGTGATGGGTAGGGTTGGGTGACTGTATGAGGCTGTGGGTGAACTGGGCAACAGGATGTCGCTATGCGTACATACGCGGGAGGTGGGAGCGAGCACAGTGACCGTGGGCTGGGAGGGTGGAGAAGCTGTAGGGAGTGGTGCTACAGTGGCTGGCTGAGCTGCGTCATGAGTGTCAGGGCTGGATGTTGCTTTACCTCCCCAACATGCACCCCTGGAGTTGAGAATCTTAAGGTGGGTGCGGGGCAAAGCTCCCTGCGAGGGGGGGTGGGCACAGCCCCCTACAGAAAGCAGTAAATAGTGTCCTGGCACCGTTGTCCTCAGGTGCAGAGGTTGTCAGAGTGCCAAAAATGTTTTCAGCACTCCGAATGAGTGATAACTGTAATCGCCTTTAGGCGTTCACCGTTATCACATAAACCTGCGCTGCAGTGCTAGCTCCATCCATAGTTCCTTTAGTATCCTGGGATGTATGCCATCTGGTCCAATTGCCTTGTCCACCTTCAGTTTCTTGAGCTCCTCTAAGATTCTCTCTTCTGTAAATGGACTGGTGTTCATCTCCCTTCCCCCTTTGCATCTGCTGCCCAGCTGTGGTCCCCGTCCCTCTCCTTCATAAGTGAATACCCAACAGAAGTATTTATTCAGTATTGCTGCCTTTTCCTGGTCTTCCTCCACACACTCCCCTTCATCCCCTCTGAGCCTTGCAATCCCACCCCCGGACTTCCTTCTTTCACTGATGTACCTATAGAATATTTTGTCCACTTTCTTCACTGTCTGTGCTAATCTTTCCTCTGTTTGTGTCTTTGTGCCCCTGACAGCTTTCCTCACATCCTTCTGACAATTTAGGTACTCTACCCTATCCTCTTCCTTCTGCGTCTCCTTATATTTTCTGAACCCCATCCTTTTAGCCCTTACTTTCACTGCTACCTTTTTGGAGAATCATTGCGGTTTCTTTCTTCTTTTGCCTTTGTTTCTCAGCCTAAAGCACTGATTTGTCACCTCCACTATGGCTCCCTTAAGGTGTGCCCACTGCTTCTCAAACCCCCCTCACCTCCCTCCTCACCAGGGCTTCTTTGATACATAACCTCATCCTAGCAAAGTCCACCCTCCCTGAAATCTAAGACCTTCATCTTTGTGTGGCTTAACTGTAACCCTGTACCCATGTTAAATCACACTATGTGGTGGTTGCTGGACCCCTGGTGCCCTTCCACCTGGAACTCTGTGATTCTACCCCCATTGATCAGTACCAGGTCCAGAACTGTCCTGTCCCTAGTGGATTCTAGAACCAGCTGCAGGAAATAGTCCAATCCATGTCTGGCATATTAAAATCCCCTAGCAGCAGTACCTCCCCTTTTGTGTCCATCTCATGTGTATCTTCCACTAGCCCCCTATCCACCTCCTCCCCCTGATCTGGAGGCCTGTAGTTCCAGTTGGCAGAGATTCTGAAGGATCAGGCTCATCCATTTGAAGAGTGACAAGACAAGGAAAAGAAAGACAATTTTATTTATAGGGCGCCCATCCCCTGAGGCTCAGGGCACCTAACAAATATAAATATGTAAAAACAAGTGTTAAAATACAATAAAAATTAATACAATAAAATTCTGTATGGTAGCATAACACTTTTATAATGTGCTTCAGGTTGCTGGGGAAACAAACTGGTGGTCTGGACAGAGATCAGCAAGTTTCCAAGGCCTTGGTCATGGTCGCCAAATGTTAGTTTGGGACAAACTCAGACCTTAGGTTCTTGTATGGTGATGAACTGTTCAAAAAAACACAACAAGCAGACTTGTAGAATGTAATAAAATCAGTTTATTACACATACTCATGCCATACAAGTGAAGCAAAGCAGTTACAAGGCAGTCAGCTTCCTCAGCCCTCAGGTGTTTAGTCTTTCTCTCAAAGAGGCTGGCCTTGTAAACAGCTTTTATACTACAAATAACAGTTACAGTTCTAGATATGGTAAATGAGCCCTAGTGGCTAAGAGAAAATAATAAGGGGACTCCCTTGGGCATTATGAAAATATAAAGTCAGTAGAAACTCAGAACAAAGAAAATACAGTATCATCTATAAACTAAGAACAAAGAAAGTGCAGAATAAACAAAAATACATGTGGAATGATACTTTGGTAAAAGGATATGATTATGACAGTATGCATAAAAGTAAAATATACATATAAGTAAAAAGAGACTGTAACATGAGTGTATGCAATATAATGTATACAATAGCAAGCATAATCCCTAGTATCCATGCTTGTACAGTGGGTACCTATTTCTACATATCAGTGCAATACAGCAATATAACAATAATAAGGATGATGATGTCTTTGGTGTGAGCCTGTGGGTCAGTAGCGGGTGTGAACCCATGCATAACAGCTTGGCTGAAGAGGTGAGATTTCAGCCTCTGCTTGAACACCTCAATTGAGGGAATCTCCTGAACTGCAGGTGGAAGTGAGTTCCACAGGGTTGGCCCTGTGGCGCTAAATGCATGGTCACCCGATGTCCGGAGCCAAACACTGGGAATGTCCAGGAGGCCCCACGAAGAAGACTGGAGGGAGTGAGCAGAGGTCATCAGTGTCTGGAGCTCTGACAGGTAGCCAGGACTCAGTCCATATAAGGCCTTATAGATGAGCAAGCCCACCTTGTAAAGGACCCTCCACCTGACAGGTGGCCAGTGCAGGGCACACAGGACTGATGTTAAGTGACGGGACCTCAAAAGACCCATCAGCAACCAGGCCACCACATTCTGCACTAGCTACAGTCTGCAGAGGGTCTCTCCTGTGACCCCAAAATACAGAGAATTGCAGTAGCCAAATCTGGAGGTGACAAAGGTATGTACCAGTGTTGGCAGATCCTTGGGCTGAATGAGGGGCTTGATCCTGGCAATGTTCCACAAGTGGTAGAAACCACTTTTAACAACAGATGACACCTGATCTTCAAAGGTCAGTCCACTGTCCAGGATCACGCCTAGATTTTGCACCCTTGGGGAAGCCACCAGTGGAGCAGACCCCAGGACCAGGCCTGTGTTAACCCCCAGTGGCAACCCATCATGCCTGCAACCAGGTTCGATCACTACTACCTCCGTCTTATCTGGGTTAAGTCTCAGCCAGCTGGAAGCCATCCAGTCATTGATTTTAGCCAAACAGTTGTTAAGCACATTGACAGCTCTGGGTGTTCAGGGTGCAAAAGACAAATACAGCTGGGTATCATCTGCATAGCAGTGAAACTCCACACTGTATTGTCAAATGATCTCACCCAGGGGCAGCATGTACACTGTGAACAACATCAGGGACAAGATCGAACTCTGTGGTACTCCACAAGAAAGAGGCATTGGGGAGGAGGAGAAATTCCCCATCAATACCCGCTGCACCCTATCTGAGAGATAGGACTCAAACCACCTGATGACAGTACTGGTGAGGCCACAAAACTTAATGAGCCAATCAAGAAGCACAACATGGTCTTCAGTGTCAAATGTGGAGGAAAGATCGAGGAGCACAAGAACTGACCTGTCTCCTCTATCTCTAGCCCTGAGCAGATCATTATGCACTCTAACTAGAGCCATTTCTGTGCTGTGTCTGGCCCAAAAACCTGACTGACATGACTCATAGATGTCTGAGGACACCAGGCAATCCTCGAGCTGTTGAGCCATTAATTTATCGACAACCTTACTCAAAAAAGGCAGGTCGGAGATCGGACTGTAATTCGCCAAGACGTCTGGGTCGAGGGAAGGTTTCTTAAGGATGGGTATCACCAGTGCTTCTTTCAAAGTCACTGGGAACACCTTCTCCACCATCGAGCACCTGGCAGTCCTGGTGAACACTGGGCCAATGGCCTTGACACATCCCATTAAGAAATGCATCAGGGTGGGGTCAAGTTCGCAATAGGCTTCAGCTGTAAGATCATCTTAGTCACTTCAGGCACCTCCACTGGCCTAAACTCCTCCCAGACAGATGGAGTGTCTCTCAAACTCTTGGTTCCACAACTGTGAGACTGTTGCCTCCCTGATGGGATCCCCGACTGGGTAGTCGACACTTTGTCAGAGAAAAACAGAGCAAACTCTTCACTCAAGGCAGATGAAAAAGTCTTCTTCGGCTGTAGACAGGCAGAATGAAGAAGCCTGTCCACAGTCTGAAAAAGCTGAGAAGGTCTGTTTTTCCCTGCAGCAATCTCCCTGGACAGGAATTATGCCTTCTTATGGGAGATTGCCCCCTGGTACTCACTGTAGCAGCATGCAGGGCTAGCCTGTCAGCCTCCAGCTGGGTCTTCCACCAGCAATGCTCTGACTTCTGACCCTTGATCTTCATCACCTTGAGATCCCTATCAAACCAAGGAGATCTCAAGTAAGAGGATCTGTGTCATATACAGACTGGAGTGATGACATCCAGATCTTCAGAAACCACCCTGTTATAGGTGGCCACCACCTCTCCGATGCCAATTGCACATGCCGCTTTAACTCTAGATAGGTCAACCAATGCCAATAGTCCCTCTGGGTGGAAGCCCCTTAAAGGGCAATAGCTGATCATCCCCACAGGGAAGGGACTTTCAGGGTAGGCCCTCAGCCTCAAGGTTGTCAATCCTAAGACCCAGCTGGTGCTGGGGAGGCACCCCATTCTGAGTTCTGGACAGTGTCACCTTCTGTCCATGTCTATACAGCCTCATCTACAGGCACACTTGGGTCCTTTACTGTAGGGTTCCTGAACTGTAGGGAGTGGACCAGAGTTAGGGTCATACCTAAATCTATCTCCTCCTCCTCCTGCTGTAATTCAGCTGGTACATGGGGATCTAGGTCCAGGATTAGTGGGAGATGGGGGTTTATAAATGCTGGGATGAAGACTGGTGGAGGTCTCGAGGTTTGCTTGTCTCAAGTGGGCTGATGTCTGTTCTCTTTCTGTGGGCCTTCACATTGAGTCTTGTTGATATGAAAACCCTGTTCTGCCCCATCCATGGAGCCCCTTTATTGTGTACCACCCATGGGCTTGAGCAATAGGAATGACCGAACTCTTCACAAAGGTTGCACTTTATGGAATTTTTATACTGCAAGCTGTGGTGGCCCATTTCTGAGCACAATCCACACCAGACCCTGTTGCATGCAATACTCAGATGACTGACAGACCCACACGTGTAACAGCCCTTCCAATGACCTTGATAGGAAAGGACCCCACCAGGTCCATCCCAAAAAGAAGATGTTGGGCAGTTGTTAAGATTCCTGAGTCTGTGTGTACCAACCTCATCCCTATACACCATCACCAAGTGTATATAAACTCAAAATCGATTATAGAGTCAGGGTTACTTTTTTCTTTTTGTATTTATATTTTACCATTTTTTCCCTGTTTTTCTTCCTTCCGTCCCAGAACCCTAGCACATGGAAGTGCATATGTGTGGAGGCGCATATGCTCTCCAAGGTGTTGGTTCTGGCCCCTTCCACCCTTCCCCTAGCAATTGCAGGGCTCCCCATAGCCTGCCACTATTATCTGTCCTACACTGGGTAGCAGCCAAGGGCCGGAGAAACCCCTCATCCCTCCCTGGGAGAGAAGAGCTGCCTCATGGCAGCTCAGTCCTGCTCCTTGCCCCCCCACCCACCAACCCTCAACAACCTAGGCTCGTTCCTGAACCTGGGTCCCTGGCGTGGAGCGAGGTGTGGCGTCCAGTGCCTCAATCTTCAGCACCACCGGGCCAGCCTTAGAAGTAGGGTTTCCAAGTATTGTACATCTTTGCTTGAGCTACTACAGGATATCGATGACACTCACTCCTTGTTTTCATAGATAGTCATTGTCTTGACCATTGACTTTGTAAGGGGAACAGCAAGAAAGTGGGACCAAACCGTGGCATTTTTCAGACTAGAGCATTTTTCCAGAATCTCTCAACATCTGCCAGAGACTTGAAGTTGACATCAAAGAAAGGCTCCTCAACTGAGTGTACTGAAGTAAACATTTCTGATGCAAAAAAACTCTGGCTTGGATTTCAATAGGACACGGGCAACAAAAATCCTGCATGGGGACTTCTCCATGCCTCTTTCATAATGAAGTCAGACAGTATTACATCTTTTAGCTGGTTTGGCAGAGGACTTGCAAAAATCCACTTATCTCCACTGACCTTGGGGAAGGGGAGTCAGGATTCAGACCAGGCTGTAGAGGGACATGGATTTGGGGACTCTGTCAGTGGCAGGGTATCCTCTGGTAGAAACTTGGACCTATGAGAAAGTCCATGTGTAAGCTGTCTAGAGGAGGCAAACTTGTTTGTGTGACTTTGCCTTTCCCTGGAGGATGAGTCAGGGGCGGATACTCACATCAGGTGCTACCTAAGGCTCATGGATAGATAGTATCAGTTCATCTAATGGGCTATTTCCCATTTGTACAGAAGTGATAGAAGACAACACACTTGAAACAGTATTTTGACCCTCATGTGTTGGATTAGCAGGTGGGACCTCATACACTGAAGAAGTGCCTTCTGTAGTAGCCTTAAACAGCACTGGGTCTGTAGAGAATTGAAAAGAGTGAGGCACCTCTAAAGAAAAATTGTAGTTATGGAATCAACGTTCAATTCTACAGCAGTCAATGATACATCCCTTTGCTCAATCCAATGGGAAGAAGAAGATCTTGCATTGATAGTGCTAGGCTGTATTACTGGAGCAGGACCAGCACTAAGAGGGAAAGGAGAATGTAATTTTACAGTTCCATTTTTTTCTAGCTCAATGGGCATTTCCAATATGAACTGGCATACAGTGTGTAGGAGAGGTACCTGGGTTCCAACCCTCCCCATCTTCATCCCATTCTCACAAAGTCCCCAGCAAAGCATTCTGAGCATTTATGGTAGAGGTAAACAAGTGCTTTTGTTTTTGCTTTACTTCTTCTGAGAAGCAGTCCTACAACCTCCACCCAGTGATGAAAGTGAACAGGAATGCACAGGAACAAAGTTCCTGTACTTTTTTTTGCAGCAGGAATGAAGTTCCTGTACTTCTTTCCATTGACACTAGAACTGGAATTCTTAAACCAGCAATGTAAGGACAGTTTCTGGGCCAGTGATCTGAAATCAGGGTTTCCATAACAACATTTGACATGTACAACAATTCTATTTTCCTAGAAATACTTCAATATCTTTAACTGAATCTACTCGTTTTTAAACAAATAAATGTGTTATGACACAGCTATCCTTCAGATTGAGGAACTTCATTCTGCATTTCATATTTGCCAGTATCTGAGTTCCTGTACTTCTTGTCTACCACTTGCACCACTGTCTCCACCAAGATCCTTGCTGTTCTCTGTCGACCTGATGTGGAACAGAACTGGCAGTTGTAGCTGCAGTAAACAGGAAGGAGTGTCTGAAGAGGGAGCTGATGTCTGCTGCCCACTGTCAGGGTCAGTGAGGGAAGGCAGTACACATGGCTCCTCAGGAAGCACAGCAGGGCTTTTAATTTTGGCATCAGCTGTTATAGTTGATAACTCAGCTGATGCCATCATTCCTCAGCAGCCCAGGGCACTCGGCAGCATGACAGAAGATGGTGATTCTTTAGGTTAGCTACCTGAACTGGAGAAATCACCACAGCTGCAACCAGAACCAGCTCAGTACAGAGTGGAGTACCATGAGCTTCCAAATGGAGGTGAATGCACTCTTTTTCCTGGGAACATTTTTCTTCTTTCCTCCAGTATCAGCTGAAGGAGCGTGGGCTTTTTCTTCAGCAGCTCTTGATCCAAACAAAGTTCAGCATCAGCCAAGTAGCTAGTCTGTAGCCTCGTGCCATGGTGCAGCAATGGGCTCCTTGCTCTCAGCAAATCTGTTTCAGACTTCTTTGATCCTAAACTGTCCTGGGCCACAACTGTAGTACCATCCACATCAAGCTGAGAATCAAGCATAATCATCTGGTCGCCTTTCAGGACAACCTCACCTAGAACAAGTAAGTCCATACAGCTCTGTGAGATGATCTCATCCACTATAGCTTCTTGGCTAAAAACTGGTTGAAGACTGCCCTGAGACACTTGTCCAGACCCAGTATCAGGCATCAAGATGATACAAACTTCCTCAGTTCATCGGGTGGGGAGGAAAGCAATCTCCATCACTTGGGATTTCATGGCCTCCTCCTCCATAACACCAGGTACCACCATCTTCCAGACAGGAAGCAGCAAAGCTCCCTGCAGGAAGAGTAGGGAAATTTCATTAGGGGAAACAAATCAAACAAGCATGACATCTTACAAAAATCAAAGGAAAACAGTTCTGAAATCAGTACATTATTTACATAAATTAAACTGAGAATAAAATTACAACGTGTTGTATCCAGTGCACCTTAATCAATTTACAAAAAAAGAAAAGAAGGAGAAAAAAAAATCCAACAAAACACAATCTGGTCTTATTAAATGCAAAATCTTAGTGAACAAACAAAATAATCTATTTATACAGAAATAACCTTAAGGCACTAGCCAAATCTTTGTCAAATTAAGTAACTGGTACATCTGAGTTTGTTACCCAGGGCATATTCTGCCAGACTGCTCTTAGTTTAATCGAGTCATTTGCTTAGCTTCTGCAAAATAGACTCTCAATAAATCATTCTTAATTTAACCTTCTATTTCTATAAAATACATCTATTTCTGCTGTAGCATAAATAAACTCCTGGGATTCCATATGTGCCATTTGATTATTGAAAAAACTACATGTAGGGTGCTTTTATTCCACTTATTCCAACTATTTGAAAAAAAAAAACATACATTACCATGTTGTAATTAATTGTTGCAAAGCAAGGTTCCTGCCATTGATGTGAGAGAAAGTTTCAGAAGTTAGAAATATAGGAACACATAAAGAAAAGATGATCTATGGTTTCAAATTCCTGATTACAAAGGGGCCTGATACATTCTCTTTCTTCCAACTGTTTATGCTTTTGTTTTCCTTTAACATTAATCTTGGCGAGAGAGCTCAACCAATGGAAATCTCACATTTTAGCAGGTATTCTGGTTTCCCAAAGCAGGTTCATTATAGAGGTTTGATATTGGGGGCAGCAGTGAGTGAATGTCTCAGTTTCCGCAAAGTGTTGATTTATTATTCGTTTGTAAGTGTATTTTCTGGATTTAGTCACTTTCCAAGTTTTTAACTTAATAAACGTTTCCCTGATATAAGATGGAATGAGTGCTGACCTACATAGTGTGCCTTGTCTCCCAGCTTCCCATTGCTGGAACCAAATACCACAATTATACAGAAAAATATCTATCCAGTTTTGTCCAGTTTGACATAACACTGATTTAAGATTAGCATAAATAAACACACTATAGAAAAATACCATTCCCAGACCCCCCCCCGACACTAGGAGGTAAGTGATATTTCTTTTAATGGGGCTCAACCTGCTCCCCCAAGCTGCTTGTAAAAATATATTTAGTAAAGTAGTCTCTAATGATTTGTGGGGCTGGAAAGACATAACTAATATAAATAAATAGTGGCAATAAATATGATTTTATCAAGACGATCCACTTTTTCATGCTCAATTGCCAGCAGTTCCATTGAACAATCATATTTTTCCCTTGTGACAGTTTATTTTCCCAGTTCAGTGCATCCATATCTTGTGACCCAAATGCTACTCCTAAAATACATATCTGTTCTTCGGTTATTTCTATCCCTGCTATGTTATTCAACCTAGCTTCCTCCTCTCCCAACTGTTTCCTGTGCATTTAGTTACGTTCAAGGCAGCACCTAAGCTTCGTCCATACTTCATGCAGATATTGATTGCATTGTCTGCTGAGAGGACATCTTGTACTTGAATGTAACGATTGCCTGCATATGATATGGCAGAGTAAGGGACTGTAACTGATGTTACTTGCAGAGGTCTCAAAAGCTGAGAGGAATTCAACATTCTAAGTATTGGATTGATACAAAATGCATACAGAAAGGGACTCATGGGACATCCCTGCCTAACGCCTCAATTAACCTTAATCATTGGACCGCCATCCATTCACTATTGGTAGGCTGTTGCCATCTTATATAGCCCTTTCAGCCAGTAATGGAATTCTGATGGTATCCCATATTTTCCAGCACTGACCATAAAAAATTATGCGATACTGAGTCAAACGCCTTCTGTTGATCCAGGGGCAAGATAAATCTGGGTAAAGAACCATTCTTACCTAGCTCCACAATCTCCCTTAGAAAAATTAATGTGTCTAGTGTGGTCCAATTGGGAATGGCACAGGTTTGGGCATGGGATATAGGTTTTTTAGCTATAATTAACATCCTTTTAGTCAGGATTTTTTCCAATATTTTAAAATCTGTATTAAGAAGGCTAATAGGCCTCCAGTTTTGTAAATCTTGCCTCTCCTTTTTTGTAAAGATAAATTAAAATACCATTAGTCATTCGGAGAGTGGGGCTCTGACTATTCAGTAAGGTTGTAAAGATCTGAGCTAGTTCTGGTGCAAGTAATGGACTAATTATTTTGTAGATTTCGCTTGTCAGGCCATCTCCCCCAGGGACCTTGTCTGGTGCCAGTGAGTTTATTGCTACTTCTACTTCTGTAGATTCAATGTCCTGGAATAAGTGTGTCATGAGCAAGTTTAAACCTGTGGGGAAGGGAACTTTATCTAGAAATTCCCTTAAAGGATTGTCTTCCGTTTTTGTGATTTGAAATAAGTTTTGTGAATGTTGTGTAATAATATCTAACATTTGTTTAGTGTCTGTTTGCATTCTGTCTCTGGTCGTATAAACCATCTATTTGTTTATGTTGTATTCTCTCCTGAAACTTTCATACAGGCATATCTTTCCCTTTTTTCCTTGTGTTCCAAACCTCTGTTGTTGTTGCAGACTTTGTTCTTGTTTAATATGATACTGTGACATTTGTTTTTTAATGTCCTGTATCTGAGTACTGAAGTTTTGACAAATATGTGAGGCAAGGGTGAGTAATTTTTATAATTGGTTTCTATTCTGTAAATATTCATAATATTGGTCATCTATATGTTTTTTACTTTGTTTCCTTAAAATAGCAGTAATGTCTAGAATAGTGTTTTGGATCAGCATTCATTATGTATACAGATTTCTTTGCCTGAAGAAAATACTGAATTTCTTGTAAGGTTTCTATTTGAAGTAATAATGAAGCATTCAATTTCCATGTACCTGGACCATTTGCTGGTGTAGATATATTACATAGCTGTAAATGTATTATATTTGGTCAGAGAATTCAGCAGCAAAATGTTGTGCCTGTAAGATAGAAATAGTGGATGTAATAAAAAAAAATGTATTCTAGTTGCAAGGTGACCTTTATGGAATGTGGGATCTGAACATCCTGTGGCTGAAATATATGTGCCCTTTAAACTGATATTATGGATCATCTTGGCCAAACAGGCCATATCACAGAAAATGTTCCATGTTTTGGCCATCCTTTCTCTATCAGAAATTGCGATACCACAATTAAAATCGCCACCTAGACTGACATTTTGTGCAGAAAACAAATAAGGCTGTATTAATTGAAAAAGTTCAGTCTGTTCTGCCTTAGTCTGAGGTACATAGATATTAATTAGTCTGAACAATGTATGTTGTATTTTAATATCAAGTATAAAATCATAGACAATGTTCGCTATTTTCATTTCTGTATTTTAAATGTTCTTCTATAGACATGTACTGGGCTGGGCCCTCATCGAGCATGTTGCTCAGTATGCCTTCCTGGTAAATCTCGAAAATAAATAAATAAAATAAATAAATAAGGGCTCTCCCAGGAGCTAAGTCTACTAACTTAATAAGACTGAATTCAATGCCATGGAACAAAATAACTGTTCCAGTACAAGTATCATAGCCTCTGGAGCAATACGATGGCCCAACGTGCCACACTTTTTTTGCGTGAGGAATTTCAATAGTGGTATGAAGCCTTGTATCTTGAAGGAAATAAATCCCCTTTCTGTAGGATTTTAAGTGAGAAAAAGCTGTCATTCTCTTCCTGTTACTCTTAACACTATTTACATTAATGATATATAGTGGTAAAAAGGACTCCATATGAAAAAGATAAAGTTCAGCTTAACAAAGAGTATCATGGTGGTTTCTGAGTTTGACTTCTGGATGACCTAGTCTGTTTGTTTTTTATCACTTTAGACTTGGTTTTACTGGTTTCTTCCCTGGGTGTTTGGTACTCCTGGGAAAGATCTTCCATTTCTGACCCAGGCTCTGGAAGAGAGGACCACAGAGAATAATTCCTCTTTACAAGACACTGGTTAGGCCCCATCTGGAGTACTGTGTGCAGTACTGGAGGCCACACCTTCACAAGGACATTAACCAAATTGAGGCAGCCCAGAGAAGGACAACCAAAATGGTGCAGGTACTGCATCAGAAAACATGAGGACAGATTAACGGAGCTCAATATGTATACCCAAGCGTAAAGGAGGGAGAGAGGTGATATGATCGAAACATTCAAATACTTTAAGGGCATTAACAAGGTGAAAGAGTCCAACATGTTTCAATATAAGAAAAATAGCAGGACAAGAGGACACAGCTTGAAATTAGAGGGAGGATGATTAAGGGGTAATGTGAGGAATTTCTTTTTCACAGAAAGGGTGGTGGATGCATGGAACAGCCTACCTCAGGAAGTGGTGGATATGAATAGAGTGCAGGGCTTCAAACAGGCATGGGATAGGCATAAGGGAGCAATACAAATGAGTATGAATAGATAGGCCATTGACAGAACAAAGGCCGATGGCACATTCATAAGGTAGAAAAAGAAATGGGCAGACTGGATGGGCCTTGCGGTCCTTATCTGCTGTCAGCTTCTATGTTTCTATAGAATCCTCAGACTCATTCCCAGACATGTCTGCATTATCTGCTAAGGCCTCAAATTTATTAGACAATGTGGTCTCAGTAATCTTAGGAATTTTGGAAACAGGTTTTACCCAACTCTGCCTGCGACTTCTTACCCTTCTTTCTGCAACTTGCTCTCTCTGGGGTTGGGGAGGGGGAGGTGGCATAACCTGAACATCCTTGGATGCAAAAGCTTCAGGGGAATCCCTATCTTCTGTACTTTGCTCCACATCCTCTGTGTGTGTGGAATCTTCTCTTCCTATGAATTCAGGCTCCAGGGGGAGGGGGGGAGAAGGCACTGTAGCCGTAGACTGCTCTCGTTCTGCTGCTTGAGAGGCTGGGTTTGGGGTGCGGGTTAGGGGTGGTAGGTACCCTTGTGCTCTCTGTGCTACTGCTACCAAAAGTCTTTGCTCCTCACTATCAGCCTGGTCAGGCTGATTGTGGGCTGCCCAAGGACAAGTGTGATATGTGTGGCCTTTGACCCCACAAACAATGCATAGTTGTTTATTCCTGCAGTGCCCACTTGTGTGACCTAACTGATTACAGTATGTGCACTTAAGCCTATCACACAAACTACTAATATGCCCTGTTGAACCACATTGGTAGCAGGCTTTAGGTTGCCCTGCATAAAAGAACACACCCCTGTCCCTGCCTAATAAAAAACAGTTAGGAAGATGTTATAAGCCAGAATCACATTCATTTAACCTAACTTGGATTCGCCAACCCTCAGTCCATATCTGTTCATCATCAAATATAGCTTCAGGGTTCCCTTGCACCATGCATCTCTGCTTTAGCCAATATACTAGGTCTGTCACACTTACACCCTCAGTCTGGAACAAAACTATGATCATTTTACTGGCAGGCTTTGTAAAGGAGATGACTTCAAAAGGTGCCCAGAGGGATGTAGATTTCAGAGTCTGATATTTGGCCCAAAATTTTTGCAGGCCACTATTTAGCTTAAAGCTAACATCGAACATAGACTTTCCTGAAAGGTGAATTATCACATAGATTTCAGCATTCATAAAGCTCATTGACCCCTTTAATAAGGTATTAGCAATATAAATTCTGTCTGGGAAGCTGTCTAATCCTCCTCTGTAAAGCAGGCATACTGCATTATGTCTTTTTGCAGGGATAGGTGGGTGTATGAAAAAAGGATGCATAGGGCCTGGAGGTATTCCCTTCTTGTGGCCTGAAATTTGGTATTGTTAAGTGGCCCCTGCTGTTGAATGAACACCTCATTTTCTGTCTGGTCTTGGCTTGTACTTGCGGTGATATTTGCCTGATTGTTCTGGGCCTCTTTTCTATTTATTACTGGCTGTGCTTTAGCTGCAGATGTCCCAGGAATTGGGAAAACTGGGTTTTGAGTCAAGGCAAGCCCCTCAGGTATATTCAGAGGTGAAAGTGTTAAATTTATAGGTCTATTATCTAGACCTTCCATTTCGGATTCGTAAATATTTATTTGATCTTTTTCGGCAATATCCTTGGTTTGCTCAGTCATTTGGTCTTGCGTTACATTCTCCAGGATATGGATCAGTTCTGGACCTGACACCCATTCCCCTGATGTCGGGGCTTTTACACAGCCTGCAGAACTAAGGGCAGTCTCGATGGACCAAGGCTGGCCTGTAATAGAACTGTCAACATGAGAAACCCATCTTGGTCCAGGCGTTTCAGTGCCTCTATTTGCCATTCCCGGCTGGTCTCTAGTTTTGTTTCTATGACACATTTCCTTTGAACACAAATAAGAGAGAAGTCACTGTACCTGGGTTAAAAGTAAATCATCTGCTTTCTGTTGCCTTTTCACGCTCTGTGGTATGGGTTTCTTCAGCTGAATCCTGCTGAGATAGGATCGGCTCCAACTCTGAAATTAACATTTGGCCCTTAGCAACGGAAGATTCCTGAGGTAAAGAACCAGTGTTCTTCCCTGCCTTTAGCAGTATTGCAGCCTTGATTTCTTGCTGCCTTTTGGAACATTTTTGTTCCTCTTCTGATAATTGCATGATCAATTCGTCCGTTGTGGCGCCTGAAAATCCTTCTTTAACTTGACGTGACTTGTGTTTGGTGCTGGTGCTCATTTCTCTGTCTCCTGCTGCTGTTTTACTGTGTCTTTCTCCATTACTGACTCCTTTCCTGTAGCTTCTGCTGTTGCAATTTCAGCATCAAAAAACTGCTCGGTCTCCTGTGTGTTAGAGGTAGGAGAGGAGACCATCTCCCCCACCTCCTGCATGTCCATCCTTGCCACTGCATCTCCCAAAGTGGCCATCCTAAATGGCCTAAGGTTCCCCTACATGTGAGAAGGGGATTTTCCCCAATGTCATGGCCAATACCCAGTCTAAACTTTCTACCCAGGATGCACCAGGAAATAAGCAATCACAGCTCAGTGTGCCTTTCCAGGTGAAAGCAAAAGTTATATTCACCCAACAGGAACCATTCCCTGGTGACCCCATTGTGGATCTGATCCCCAAAAGATAAAGTGGCCACCAGGAATCCATTCCATTGCTCACTGGTGGCTCAGTTCTTAACTATTTTAGTTTAATGTAGGTATCAGGAGTTGATCCTTGGTGACATTCTTCTACCGCATGACATGTCCCCCACTAAGACAAATCCAGCCACTAGGAGTCCATCCCCAGTGGTCCAGTTCTGCTATTGACCCCACTCCCAGAAGGAAGTTGTGGCAAACCATCCACTTTTCTCCTGGGTAGGCTGCCCTCTAGGATGGCAATTGTAGCTGCAATTGATAGAATAGATGCAGTGTGCCTGATGTGCATTTCATTAATTGTGGTTTGCAGCAGCAAATCCCAGATAGTGACCAGACAAGCAGGTATGTTCAGGGTTTGTGCTAGCTGCAATTTGGGATGGGAGGGGGTCACAGCCAGATGATGAAGAGGGGTGCCACTATATGCCAGGGAATTCTGAGCTTCAGGCAGTATGAGGGGGTGTCACTGGATGCCAGGGAGTACTGTGTTAGGGGAAGGATGAGGGAGAGTGCAACTAGTTGGGAACAAATTATCATTTTGGGGCATGTTGAGGTGGTGCCAGTAGATGCCATAAACAAGATAGCTTTGGGCAGCATGAGGTGTTCCAAATTAAGCCAGGGAATGAACTGGTTTTGCGCAGAGTGCAGTAAGATGCTACTGGATGACACAGACTGCTTGGCATAGTAGTAGTAGTAAAATTCTTTATTTTTATACAGGATAAGATCTTACAGAAAATCATCATTAGGTCCCAAGGGGCCTAATTTCAAAATGGTCCTGTTCATAAAATTTAGTTCATATCAAATTAGTTTCACATACTGTATAGGTACATGCATATTATCTTACAAATGCAACTAGCCAACATTCAATTCCTATATCATTGATTAAAACATATACTACTGAGTTTCGCAATTAAAACATATACTACTGAGTTTCGCAAAGGAGCACAAACATAACCTACAATTACAAAGTCAAAAATCAAGTTTGTAAAAGTTTACAGGCCAAAATAAGTCAATCTAGTAAATAGTTTAATAATTAATTTGACCAGGTATGTCCAAGGTGTTGCGTATTTTCATTTTCTTCGACCATTGCACATACAACGGTGTTTCAGTTCATATTTTAATGCTTTTGAAAAAAACTTTGGATTTACATCTAAACCTTTCATAGAATTATCTAATTGAGTCCACAACAAAGTAGAGATTACTAAGAATGTCATTTCCCCATATTTATTTTAGATTCTTGGCACAGGGCAGGTTGAAGAAGGAGGTGCCACTAGATGCCAAAAAATACTTGGCTTGGTGCAGGGTAAGAGATAGGAATGCCACTGGAATCCATAGACTGCTTGGTTTTGGGCAGAGCGATGGAGGTGAACACTGTATACCAGGAATACTTCGCTAAAGGGAGGGTGAGGGGAGCTGAGCTACTGAACACCATGTAATGCTTGGTTTTGGGCAGGGTGAAGGAGGGAGGATTACTTGACTTGGGGCATGTAAACGAGGGGGGTGAGACTACTTGGCACAGGGTGGGGTGAGGAAGTGGGTACCACTAAATGCCAAGGACTACTGGGCACATGTAAGGAGACATGCCACAGCAAGACATGGACTAATTGGCAAAGGATGGCATGAGAGAGGGGCACTGGACATCAGGCCTGCTTGGAACAACAAATATTGGCCAACATTGTCAATGGTAATTTATCAGAATTTGTAATTATTCTTTTATTAAAGAATGGACACTAAAGGAGAGAATTTACTGTATGTACTGTCTATGTCATAGTTTTTAAGTCCATAAACAGCTTGGTTAAATCAGCTTTTGGTCTTACCTGTAGCTGGTAGCAGTCCAGAGGTATCCCTGTATTGATATTACAATTGCCACCATTTCTAGAACCTTGTGCTGTCACTGAGGGGGAAGCTGTGGTTACCTACAATGCAGTTAAATACAGTTTTACCCTCAGTGACATCACAAGGTTCTAAAAATTGTTGCAATGTACTATCAGTATAAGGCAGATTTACAGTTGTTTCCACTGGATCAGATGCAGTGTCTCAGTGTGTCATAGTTTCCTACATGACAGCTGCCATTGAATTGCATGGTTTCCTGCAGAAGCCTGTAAAATTCTTCAGAATTCTGCAAGATCAGGTGTCTGACCCAGGTGGATGTCACAGCAATTATCAATTTCTCTGGACTTCTACCAGGTAAGCCTATTACCTAGTGTAAGACCGCTTTTAATAGACCTTCAGAACTATTATGGCTACTGTTCATAAATGTTTTCTTTTACTCAAAAAACTGTGCATAGGCATCAGTAAGGGCTAAAGGACAAAGTCACTAAAGTTGGAAAACGCAAAGTGAGGGTGCAAAATTCTCATGACTCTTGGTAAATGTGTGGGGTGGTATTCCTTGGGGGGGTTGCATGGCTGTCTGAAGCAGAGTTGGCACCACCTTAACTTTGGCATCCTCACTCAAAGCATTGCTTTATGAGTCAGTTTCTGTTTCTTGTAAGACAGTGCTGAAATTAGGTTGATTATTTCATTTCCCATATTGTAGGGCTTTGTGCTTCCACCCTTTCTAGTGCCTAAATCTAGTTTATGTTAAATAAATATTTCTTTGACTAAGCAGCAGATGGCAGCAGAGTGTATTAGCTTGAATAGCCTTGTTATATAATATAATTTGCAAGCTGAATATTTATGGAACTACGAAAGACTAAACAGAATATGTACTGCAGTACAGTGTGCAGTGTGGATAGTTCCATGTACAGTGTACAGATACAGAGTAGGCCAAATTAGATTTGTGACTTTTTATACATCATTTGGAATAAAGTGCCTATGTCTCCAAACAAAAGCACTCTCTGGTGTGTGTTACTGCCCACATACTGTATATATCAGCAGAAATCTTCACCGTAGTAAAGAGCATTTTCATATATATTACACGGAACATAAAAGGCCAAATATTTATTTTTTGAAATCAACAGTGCCCAGTTGAAATGATCATGTACTATTCGTGAATGTTCATGAATTATTCATGGACAGTTCATGAGCTTAGCTGAAGAGCAATCATCAAGCATGCATCATATTGTTCAGGAATGTTAATGAATTGTGCATGAACATTAAATAGCACTCCTGTGTTCATGAATACCCATGAACATAAAAGTTCAGAAAGGTGCATGAGAGTTCATGCAACTCCTCCACTGAAATGATGTGGGCCATATTCATTGACATTTTTGGTGACCAAAAATATCCTGCTTTTATAATATTGGTTAATTCACGAGGCAACTCTGTTTCAGCCATATTATCAAAGAGTGTTTACCCTACAGCAGTAACAAATGATTTTGCAAATTATTTTGTACAATGTCTGGTGATCTCTATAGAGATTTTCATGAGCTTTCTTGCAGAAAAGAGACAGTCTCAAAGATTTATTCTCTAGACATTTATTTTATTTATTTGCTTGTTTGTTTATTTATTTCTTTATTAATTTCAGTCTCAGATTACAACCTTTGAGCTAGAAGCTCATTTACAAAGGTACCATGTCATAAACAGTCAGACAGAACAAATACGTTAAACAAATAATGACTGAGGAGATTATAGTGGTTCAGAAACTATCACATACAAAGAACATAGGCAAAATTGCAATTAATAAGACTAGAGTAAATAACACATCGTTGTGAGTAGTTCAGTGAGTGGTCAGTCCAATATGAAAGGTATATGCAGTATCTTGAAGGTACGGAGGTTAAAATCTAAGATGCAGGAAACCAGACATAGTCAGTAACCCTTGTCCGGATGGGGGCTGGGAAAAGGGAGGTGGGGGTAGGAGGTTGTTAGGAAAGGAGGAGAATGGAGCAGATAGGCTGTCAGGGTAGGAGGAGAGTGGGCAGACAGGTTGATTAGGGAGAGAGAAGGATAGAATGTGGATGAGGTGGGGTGGTATGAGGGCAATGGAGAGTAGGGGGGAGAGAAAAAGTGCTAAGGGTGATAGTGCATGGGTAGGGGTGGGGAAGAAGTGCTATGATGTCCAGAGAATCTCAGGAGATAACTTACAGAATCCAATGCTACCAATGTATGTACAAATTAGAAGGATGACCTATTCAACCCCACATTTTTTGCGTTCACTTGCGCTTGTGTAAGGAACGTTTTGGGACTATACGGCAAATGAGAGGGGTGTTACTGCCAAAGCAATTACAACTGAAACTGCAATGGGTGTGGCAGTGTACACCAATGACCAGGTACTCTGGTCATGACAGCAGTTTAGCTTTGCTGATGTGATGCATGCTGGACTTGCAAGAAATGAATTGCTCCAATGGGAGCTCTTCATTTCTTTCTGTAGCCCAAACTCCGGCCATGTGCATTAGAGTGCACACTAATGTGCATGGTGGCAGTTACGGCTGCTGTATTTTCTCTCCCCATTTTTGCTTCTCTGACTGCCCCCCAAGGCTTCAACATTAGCTACTGTGCGGCTTTCTCTCCCAGTGCCCGCTTGTCAGCCCCCCCCGAACACTAGCCATGGTGTGGCTTTCTCTCCCCTCTCCCGGTGCTAGCTTCTCTGCCCCCCCCCGGCCTCAACATTAGCTGTGGTGCAGCTTTCTATTAAAGCTGACATCTGGGTGCCCAATCCCCGTGTTGGCAATAAAAAAAAAAACTCCACTGCCACTGAGGGATGCTGGGAAGCCCACTCCCAGTATCCCCATATCTATACTACCCCCCTTTAGAAATGGCCAGACAAGGTGGGCCAAGTGATTCTTATCTACTATCAAAGTCTATGTTTATGTTTCCCTGTAAAAAAGAAAACGGTCCCCCAACGTCTTTTGTTTTTAATACCTGAAAAAAGAAAATGGTCCCTCAATGTCTTCCCCATCCCTCACCCCCATCTCGGCCCTCCCGCTGCGCACCCACCTCCATGAACCCCCCCCCCTTACTTCATACATACCTCCAGATGTCGGTGGCTGTGATCTTCTCTGTACTGGGACATGTCTGCACTCTTCAAAGCCAAACCAAGAACTGAAGAATCAAGGTATGTGCCATATAATGTTTGTCAATGGGGTTTCAACTTATGTTGATATCTCAGCCATTTTTTGGAATTTTTGCCCCAGATTTTCAACATAGCCTTTTTGGGACCCCACTTCATGAACATTGGCATTGTTATTTTGTAACTCAGTCCCAAAAGGTGATTTTGCAGTCACTGTGTGTAATCACCTTACAGGACGATTAACGAAATGCCAGTGTCAATGTTCAACTAGGAGCACAAAATCACCTTTCTTGACTGAGTAATGAAATAACAGCACCAGTGTTCATGAGGGCAGGTCCTAAAAAGCCCATGTTGAAAATTTGGTGAAACAAAATCCCCAAAATGACCGCATTATGAGCGTGCATTGCACAGTTCCTACACATGCTTGTAACTTTGCCAATGGTTAATATTTTCACTCCAGATTTTCCACATTGACATTTTTTCACACCTCCTCATGAACAGTATAGCTGTTATTTTTTGCATGCTGCCCAAAATGTGTTTTCACACCTGTGGCACAGAATGGAACAGTTACTGTGCAAAATCAATGTTCATAATGGATTAACAAAATCACAGTGTCACTATTCATGAGATGGGGTCCCAAAAGATCCATGTTGAAAATTTTGTACAAAAATACCCCACAACACCTGAGTTACGTGTGGTCATTGAAATTTCACTATGCACACACATAACTTTGGCAAATTTTATATTATCACTCCAAATATTCAACATTGTCAGTTTTTCACACCACCTCATGAACAGTTTAGTTGTCATTTTTTACATCATGCCCAAAATGTGTTTGTGCACCTGTGGCGCTGAATGGCAAAGTCGCTGCACAAAATCACCTTTCAGGACTGAGTAACGAAATGATAGTGCCACTGTTCATGAAGTGGGATACCAAAAAGTCCACGTTGAAAATTTGGAGTGAAAATGCCAACAAACACCAGGGCCATTAGGGTTTCCAGCTGTAACGCCCCCCTGCCCCACCCTGCAGAGACTGGCAGGTGTCGGTGGTGTACCTTGGGGTTGTCGGCCATAATGATCTTGCCATTCCACACCCACTCCCACCCTGCAGCCAGTGACAGGAATCAGGGTGTGCCTGGGGTCTTCGGCCCTAATGTTCACCCCATCCTCCTATACTGCACCCATCTCATCTTATTTCCTTATGGAATGAGGTGAGCGTTAGGGCTGAAGACCCCAAGGCACACTGTGATGCCTGTCAGTGTCTGCAGGGAGGGGGTTGGGTGGAATGGCATAAGTGTTATGGCCAATGACCCAAATGCACACCCCCAACACCTGTCAGTCTCTATAGGGTGAGGGTGGGGGTGGGGTGTTAGGGCAGGAAACCCTAATGACTCATTAAGGAAGTAAATCAGGGAGGGACGGTTGATGTCACCTACCTTGATTTCAGCAAAGTCTTTGACAACATCCAATATAGAAGGCTGATTAACAAGATGGGTGGTCTATCCACAGGGCACAAGCTAATAAACTGGGTTAGAAACTGGCTGACGGACAGGAGGCAGAGGGTGATGTTAATGGGATTCAATCCAGGGAGAAGGGTTGACCAGTGCAGTACCTCAGGGATCAGTCCTGGGACAATTTACAGTGCAGCTTCCACCATGCGGCACCTGCTGCTCTCACTGCTGCCTCCTCTCTCCTCTGAAGCCAATACCAGTATCAAACACCATTGCAAATACCTGCACATGAATGTTCAGCATTGACAAATGCTTGTTTTAACAGATACTGTAGTGTAAGCAATTAACCATCCATGAACTATGTCAGTGGCTCAGCAGGTTGCACACTCACCTCTGAGGCTGGAAGATCAGTAGACTGTGGGGTCTATCCCCACATCATGCACTTGGGTTAAATCCCAATACTGGCACTGTGATGCAGCATGATGGGGGTGCTGCACTTTTGAGATGCCGTCTTTCAGATGAGACTTTAAACCGAGGTCCCATCTGTCTTTGCTGGTGGTAGTTCAGGTGGATGTTAAAGATCCCATGGCATTTATTGAAAAGAGTAGGGGAATTTCCCCAGTGTCCTGGCCAAATTTCCCCCATTCACTAAAAATACCACCAACAGCTTAATCTGGTTCAATGTCAGTTGTCATCCATCTGTATCACCCTCCCTTGGGATGAGGCTGAAAATAAGCAGACTTGTCTAGTCCTTCTTTTCCAGTCAACAAAAATGAAATAAATAAATAAACTAGTCAAGGTGGGGTGGCAGAAGGAATTGGGGAGGTAGAAACTGCTCCTCTTACAGGCTGAAGTAGGGAGTAAGGAGAACTGGAGGGAAGAGAAATATCCCAGGGAGCAAATTAAATTAATAAAGGATGCAGGGTGGTAGAGACAAAGGGGGAAGGGAATGCGAACATTAATAAGAGAGGTGGGAATGAGGGAGGGCAAAAGGGAAAAAAGGAGGTAACAAGCAGAGTAGAACCAACATTTGGAAGGCCATGTGTGCAAATGCTAGCAGTCTAGGTAATAAGATTCTGGACCTAGAGGCCATCATGGCAGAGGCCAACCTGTATAGTGTTGCCATTACCAAGTCATGGTGCACTGAAAATCATAACCGGGACATGGCCATCCCAGGCTATACTCTATTCTGGAAGGACCAGGTGGGAAGGAAAAGTGTGGGTGGGGCTTTATGTGGGGGAAAGCATGAAAGCGATGGTGATACAGGGGGCTCAGGTACTGTGGGTCACCCTTTAGATGGGGAATGGAGCCACTATGCACATTGGTGTGATCTATAGACCTCCAGCACAGGGGAAGGAAATATTTAATTTACTAGAAGAAGCCACTGGCAATTTGGTAAAAGAGGGGGAGTGCTCCTGCTGGTGAGAGACTTCAACTTGCTGGATATAGATTGGAGCCTCCCAGCAGTGGTTTCAGCTAGAAGCAGGGATCTCCTGGACTCTCTGCAGTGGGCATTCATCAGGCAACTATTCAGTGAACCCACTTATCATAGGGCAATACTGGACCTCATGCTCAGTAACAGGGACACTGTTGCTGATGTCAAGCTGAGAGGCAATCTGGGAACTAAAAATCACCGTACGGTGTGGTTCAATGTAAGGCTGGTTGTGGAATTGAATCACACAAGGGTGAGGGCCCAGGACATCAGGAGAGCAGATTTTATGAAGATCGGTGAGTGCCTCAGGGAAAGCTTGGGTGGGGTTTAAGAACAGTGGGAAAAAGCTAAAAAGGAGCATTGCAAAGGCAACAAACCACTGTGTCAAACAAGTGAGCAAAAGCAAGAGGAAAAAGGGACTGCTATGGTCCTCAAATGAGGTATGTGAAAAGGAAAAGGCTAAAAGGGTAGTATTCAGAAGGTATAAGGAGACAAAGAGAGAGGAGGATAGGGAGGTCTAGCATTGGAAACAGAGGGAAGCAGGAAAAGCAGTAAGGTGTGCAAAAGTGCAAACTGAAGAGAGAATAGCCCAGGAAGTAACAAAAGAGGGCAAAACATTTTCTAGGTATGTAAATGAAAAGAGGAAGATCAGGAGTGGGACTGTAAGGTTAAAAGAGGAAGAGGGGACTGTGCAGAGGGGGACTAGAAAAAGGCAGACATCTTGAACAAAATACTTTTATTCAGTTTTCACAGAGAATGGAGAAGAGGAAGGGCCACAAAAAGTAACAGAAGCTTTGGAGGGAGGGAGGTTGACAGTCCTTTTTTGGAGAACAGAGTCCTGAAGGAAATTGCTAATCTGAAGGTGGACAAAGAAATGGTTCCAGATGGGATGCATCCAAGAGTATTGAGGGAGCTTAGGGAGATACTGGTTGAACAGTCCTGTTTAACAACTCACTGGAAACAAGAGTGGTTCCAGAGGACAGGAAGAGGGCAGATGTAGTCCCACTTCACAAAAGTGGTAGCAAGGAGGAGGCTGACGATTATAGACCAGTCAGCATGACATTGGCAGTGGGAAGATTAATGGAAACACTGCTGAAGGAAAAGATTGTGGTGTCCAGTAGGTTACAAGACCCGAGGCAACATGGGTTCATGGGGGGAGGTCATGTCAAATTAATCTGATAGATTTCTTTGATTGGGTGACAAAGGATTTAGATCAGCATGGAGTGCTGGAAGTGGCCTACTTAGATTTCGGTAAAGCTTGAAACACCATTCTACACTGGAGGCTAGTAAGCAAGCTGAGTAGCTGAGAAGTTGGTTCAAAGGGGGTAAACCGGATAAGTAATTGGTTAGGGGATACACGACAGTGGGTGGTGGTAAATCAAGTTCACTCCAAGGAAGGGAGGGTGACTTGTGTGGTGCCTCAGGTATCAGTACTAGGACCAATCCTCTTTAATGTCTTTATAAGTGACATTGCAGAGGAGATGGAAGGGAAGGCCTGCTTCTTTGTGGATGACACCAAAATCTGTCATAGGGCCGCCACTCCAGGAGGGGTAGAAAGGATGAGCAGAGACCTGAGAAAATTAGAGGACTGGTAAAGGGTATAGCAGCTAAGTTTCAATGTAAAAAAGTACAAGATAATGCACTTAGGGGCACAAATACCCAGGGGCAAAGTACATAATGGGGGGGGGTTACTATCAAACTCCAAGTAGGAAGGAGACTCATAGGTAATTGTATCAGATAACCTGAAGGTGGCTGGGCAGTGTGACAAGGCAGTAGGGAGGGCTAATGGGATTCTAGAGTGCATAGGAAGGAGTATCACTATCAGAAAGAGGAAGGTAGTGTTGCCTTTGTATAGATTGCTGGTAAGACCCCACCTAGAATACTGTGTCCAGTTGGACATAGAGTGGAGTTGGTCCAAAGGAAGGCTACTAAAATAATGCAGGGTCTGTATCAAAAGTTCTATGAGAAAAAGACTAAAGGACAGCAATATGTACATGCTGGAAGTAAGGCGGGAAAGAGGGGATATACTAGACACCTTTAAATAACTCAGGGGGTTAAATAAAGTACAGGAGGGAAGTATTTTTCCAAAGAAAAGGTGCTCAAGACCAAGGGGACATGCTATGAAGCTGGAGGAGGGTACATTCAGGAGAGATGTGAGGAAGTACTTTTTCACATATAGAATGGTGGATTCCTGGAACAGCCTTCCAGTGAAGGTAGTGGGGACAAAAACAGTGGTGGGGGTCAAGAATGCATTGGATAAGCACAAGGGAATCATAGTGGAAGGGAAGGGGGGGGGGCTGTAGATAAAGTATGATCTATGGTTATAATGTAGGTAGAGAAAAAAAGTGGCAGACTGGGTGGGCCAAGAAGTCCTTATCTGCCATCAAATTCTATGTCTCTATGAAAACTGAATTATTTTAAGAAACTTAGCATTTTCTAATGAACAGTTTTTCTTGCCATGCATTTAAGAAATAATAACCTATCCTATATTGAAACATAGGAACACAGACAGTGATGGCAGAAAAAGACTACTGGTCCATCCAGTCTGTCTGTAAACCCTGACAAACCCAGTACCTATTGTCCATACAGGGTTCTAACCCACACTATCCACCCCATACTCCCTGCCCCACCACTATCACCTTCAGCAACCACTAAACCCTTCACTCTGTCCCCACAGTGTTTGAAACCATTGATAGTATATACTTACATTGTTCTGCTGTTCCTTCAAATGGAACGACTGCTCACCTTCCTTCCATAAATACAAAGGTCACATTGTTATTTACAGTATAGCAATAGAATCTGAAGCTCTTTTAAAATGTGGTGAGCTTAAATGTTAATTACTTTGGGTGCTTAATGGGACCGTGCCATGCAGAACATATGATTTCCCCTCATAAACTGAAAAAGGTCTGATTTTGTAATGATTTATAACTCTTACAGTGGGAAATTCTGTATTTTGATATACAAATTGGTTATGCAAATTGATTTTTGTCTCATTTCACCAAGGTCCTTTAAAGATTCATTATCTTCATGAACTTTGTGTTGATGAACAGTTCATGAACTGAGGTGAAGAACAGTTGAGCTTTCATGATGTTCATGAATCTTTCATGAATGTTCATCAAAGTTCATGAGTTGATTACCTTTATTTTGCTATGGTAACCTTGAGGTGCACTTTACTATTACCACATGATAGCGTGTACAGATAAGCAATAAGACATGACAAAGTGAGCTACTGTTCTTGAACCACATGTCCACGCACATTGTGATGCATGAGCTGCTTACGCTGAGTGCCTTTAACCACCCTGATGTGCAATTCACGAATATAACCCACACCCTGGCATGTCTTACTGCTCCTATAAAAGGGATCTACAGTAAAAAAAATAGGATAAGTTTAACAGTAATTTTACTGTTCCTGAACCACAATGCTTTTGAACCTTTGCCACCGGTTAGGAAGCAAGAGTCACCCTATCCATTTTACAAATGTTACTAAATATATATTTTCATATTATAAATCACAGAAGTTCAGGAAGGAGTAATTTGGTGCTATATGACACCTTTGATTTGCAAACCCAAAGTGTTTTAAAAGCCATGATTAATTAGCTGTAGCAACCATTAGGTGCAAACATGGAGGTCAAGTCAGACTCAGGGAGGTTAAGGAAATCTCAAAAAATGCTATGCGTTGTGAGAGGGAGCAAGAGAGTGGGGGAAAAAGGTTTAGCAGATGGAGGTTAATTGACTTAATGAAGGTCACACAAGCAGTAGGATTCAAACCTCAGTGGCTCAACTCTGTGTTCTAACCAATGAACTACACAGCCTCCAGTGTTCAGGGTGAAATATTTTTTGTTTATTTTATTTAAAAAACATTTTACCAGGTAAACAAACTGCGCCCAGGAGGCTTGGTCCCAGTTGTGATTTTTGTGGAGGGAGGGAGGTAACAGTAAGATCATAGGGAATAAATGCATTCACATACATAATACTTAATACAAAGGGTTATAGTATACATGGCACAAATAAATGTGTTTTTCAATAAGATTGTTAAGCAGGTTCACTTATTCCTAATAAACAGCAGTAAATCACTTATCTACATAAGCTGATGTTTTAAAAAGGAGGCGATAATATATTATAATGAACTGTATCCTGAGATTTTCTGAAATGCAATATAATGTAACTTGTTTGTATCCAAAAACAACAGAGCAGTAGGCTGGTATGGCGGGTAAGGAGCAAATATAGCAGACTGGACACAACTTGATCTTTTTCTGCCTGACAGATTTCTATGTTTTTACAAAAAAAGATACTAGTTGGGCCCAGTACTTGGGTGATGGCATACCCTGGGCACTAAGTCCCTGTGCACAACTCACTAGTGCAAGCTGTGGTAAAAATGCTATTTTTAGCTTTCATGTCCTTGTCCAGTGATAACAGAGCATCTGACTGATGAACTGCTCAATCTTTCTAGGTGGAAGAAAAGAAGCTACTTGGTATATACTGTAGGTAGCTGGCCAGCTTTGGGTTGTCAGCATTAGTTATGGGCACATCTACTCATATGCTATCTTTGCCCCCCCACCCAAAAAAAAAGAGGGGCTGCAGCATTGCAGTCACAAAAAGATGAAATGGGGAGAAGAGCAGAATAGGGGAAATACAGTAATATGGAAATTCTCCCTCTTTCAAGTCAGCTGTTTTGCAACTGATCTCTAAATCCTAATGGTACCTTACCAGTGATTACTGTACAGAGCACATATCATGTGTTGTGGGTGGGGGGTGGGGGGGTTGGATCTTAGGAAAAACTGTTAGCATCTCCTCATCCATTTTTTTCATTCAGTTTTCCCAGCCACCATTTACTTATTCCTTTTTAATATGAGAGAATATTGATCCACCTTCTTCATGCCGAGTTCTCTTTTACCTTTTTGGATGAAACATCACCAATTTGAAAAATGTGTAGGAGCTTTACTGTGATTTGTGTCTTGTCATGAAACAGCCAAGCAGCCAATTAGTCATACTTTTAATATCAGCTTGTCAAACACTTACCCAAATTTTGTTCTGTGAACTGCAGCAAATTGATGCCTGCATTAAAACTTCCTGAAACAAAAAAATGAATGCATGCTATTATTTCAGTTAGCATCACATCATAATCTTTACTGACATGACTGGCAGTTTATTACTTGCGTAACTTGAAAGTATACACTATGGCTCATAAGGACATACGGCTTACCCACATGAATCGCTATTTATTGTATAAGTTTCCATTTTGTTAAACAAACAAAGAGTTGACTTTGGTTGTTCAGGTTTCAAAGGGAGCATATCATACTTCAAACAAAGTGAAAAGGTAAATTACAGATAAGGTAATGGCAACATGTATATAATACAATAGAATGCGGTTTTATATAACACTTCCTATGCATACAATATCACAAAGAACTTTATAAGCAATAAGTTACTTAATGGTATTACAGTGAGCGTACAGAGCCAAAATGCAGTCATTATGTGTCAAATATCCTAAAAGTAGTCATGGGAAAATATGTTTGGGTTTGCTTTAAAGATAGAGGGAATGTTAGGCAGAATACTGCAATGATCCTCTGGTCTTTCTGAAAAGTGCTAGGTGATCAGTAAGTTTGTCCTGGTTAATCATTAGTTTAAGGTTTCATCCAAAGGACAGTATTACAGACAGTGCAGTGGGCTGAGTAAAACAGACAGATCAGAACAGACAGATCAGAACCAGAACCAAAATTTAATATATGTAGCATAAATAATGTGTAAGGATGGTATATAATGATGTATACCCATCAAGGGGGTTATTTAGGGCTATAAGACCAAGACCCAGAAGGATGAGTGGCATTATTGCCCTAATTAGCCCCTGAGATGGGTATACTTCTGAGTGTTCCATCTTTACCCATTGTTTGTTGAATATAATACATTAGGATGAATCTTGTTATGGTGATCACATCTGCAATCATGTTATGGCACTGGAATGTCTCTTGAAGCAAGGAGGAAAGGTATGTAATGACTGCAGGTAGGAGTTTGGGGAATTTCTTGGATTGGGAGGGTTTTGTGTGTCTCTTTTCCAGGTTCTTTAGTGGCTTGTAACAGCTTGTAACTGTTTTGGCTAGCTTCCTAATGATGTGTTAATTGAGTTATTAATATTGTCCAATAGAGTTTAATGTAGTGAAGGTATATATTTTTATTAATGTGGTTATATACTTTCAATTGTTAAATTAGTGTAGGTATATAGCTTCAATTGTGTAGCTGTATTGCTGTAATTGTTTAATTAGTGCAGGTACAGTGGAGCCCTGTTATAAGCATACCCTAAATGCCCAGCAAAAATGTTCTTATAACGGGGATGTTCTTATAAGAGGGCTGCATTGAAAACAGTGAAAATACACGTAAAATGTATGCTTAACATGATTAAACTGGGTTCAAACTAGTTTTTAGATAACTCATTATCAAAAGTAGTAGAACATAACTTTTCAAAGAGCTCTTGCTCAAACAATTAGTGTAATGTTCTAAAATGCATTCAGTGTCTCACTTAACTGTGATGAAATATGTGCTGTCTTCTTCATGGGGCATCTTTCACACATCCATTTACTAGTTAAATGATTGTTAATGAGGAGACAAGATGATGATTCAGCCCAGGCTTGGCACACTCAGAGGTGATAATGACCATCTACCACTGCCTCTGGGGAAAAAATGTTCTTATAAATGGGCTGATTGTTCCTATAAATGGGCTTTGCTGCTATTGAAAATAATGGACAAAAACTGGGACATCCAAACAATGTTCTTATAAATGGGATGTTCTTATATCCGATGTTCTTATAAGTGGGCTGCACTGTATATACTTTTAATTAATATATTAGTCATGGGTATACAGGGAAATAAATGATGGCTTTTTCTGTGGGGAAGTTCCCATCCATGTTTTATTATAGTATAGTGTATGGTGGAACGTCATCGTGTATAAACATCCGTAAACTGTAAAAAGTTGTTCTGCCATAGTAGTGACATAGCTACTAATGCAGAATGACTTTTTCTTCTGTGTTAGTAGCTACGTCACAATGCAACCGCCCCTATCAGCACTGTTCATAGGACAGGGGGTGGCTGAAGCATCGTGTGTGCGAGCTGTCTGGCGGGCAGATGGATGAGAAATGCAAGTCCTGAACAACAGAGACGGGCTGCCTTAAGAAGAAAAAAGTAAGCAATTGTGTTTTTTGGCACCATACACTGTATAGAATTGTGTGGTATCATGTCAAAAGGGTGACTACAATTGAGTGACTTGCATCCCCCCCACATAAACATTAAGAAGTACTGGCCGGATGTAGTGTCACCGTTATGTGTATATTGCTGAATTGCTTTTTGGCGATATACACTCACCATAATAGGGATCGCTCTATTGCATTCATTAGTATGACATTGAACCAATAGTGTATGGTAGCCCAAATACACAACATCGCTATTCTTAAACCTCATGGTTACTATGATGACAAAGAGATCTCTCGAGCTTCACTCTTGAGGTTCATGACATCACAGCAACCATTTGAAATAAGAATAAGTGTTGTTGTTAGCCCATTGGTGCAGTGGCTGGATTTCCACTTGTGACACCAGTGACCAGGGTTTGGGAGCAGACTTGGGTTGCCAGAGGGCTGGTCAGGGAAGAAAGGCTTGAGCATCCCATGACTGCTCATCTTTTCCGGTGGGAGGGGGGAGGCCAAGGCCCTCAGTTTGCCTGACCCCAGGCAGAGGCCTGGGGTACTACAAGTCCTGTTACCAGGAAGGGACCGGCTGAGAGATGTGGTGGATGTCAATGCTTAGCACCTTGACATCAAGGGATGTGCACCATGCCAAGGGGAGAAAAAGGAGGAAAAAACCTGTGCCAACCTCCTAGGTGATGGAGACCCAACAGTGACCCTGATGGCCTGCACCTCCCTGATGTCCTCGGTGGGTCAGACACAAGAATATTCTTGAGGTGCGCCATCCTGCCCCATACCTGCCTGGGGGGTACAGCCATGGCTTGATGGGGAACCACTGGGGCAGAATCAGGGAGGCTACAATGCAGGGAGAGACTGCAATCTGTGTCTCCCGAAAGAGTGGAGACCGGCACTGTGGGGGGAGTATAAACAGCAATTTCAAGAAAACAAACAAAAAAAAGAATAAGTGTTGTTGTGTATGGGCAACCGTACACTATCCTATATGATGCAGTAGCACCACTATAGTTAAGGTTGATTGGGCCATTTAATGTTAAACCACTAAGTTTGCACCTTAATAGCTGTGCTCTCATTCAACAGAATTGCATGGAAGTTTGCATGCACAGTCTTGTGGGCACAGTGTCTTGATTTGCCAAGATTTGTTGCAGTTGGATGTGTGGATTCCAAGATCTGGATAGTACATTTCCAGGAAAAGTTAGGGGGTCTTGCTGTGTTTTTTTTGTCATTACCTAGGGCCCAGATGGTTTGGAATTTTTGTCCAAAAATGCTAGGCTAGAAAGGAATTGCCACAGAATGGTATCTTTCATTGGCATGGTGAAAAATAATTATCCATTCCCAAGTTATAAGGATTTGAAATTTCAGTTCTGAGCTTGCAGAGTAGGGTCTTTTGGATAGATGTTTAATACCATACAGAGCATGCCCAGAATCAACATTTCAAATCCTTACAACTTGGGAACAGATTCATATTTTTTCACCAGATCAATGAAAGGTACAATTCTGGGTCATGCCCTTTCTACCCTGAAAATGTCAGACCAAAATTCCAAACCATTTGGGCTGGAGGCAATGACAATAAAACAATGCCCCCCCAACCCCATTTTTCCTAAAATGCACTATCCAGATCTTGGACTCTACACATCTGACTGCAAAGAAACTTGGCAAATCAAGACACCTTGCCCCCTAGACTGTGCATGCATACTTCTGTGCAATTCCTCTGAACAGGGATGAAGTTATTAATATATTTATAGACTATGGCCCAGATATTCAAAAGGGTTGCGCCATGCGCAACAGGGTTGCGCGTGCGCAACTCCAAAAATGCGCCATTCTGCGATATTGAGAAGGGGCCAGTTGCGCCACCGAAAACACGCTGAGCCACAGCGCTAATGGAAATGTAGGCATGCGCAACAGGCGGTGGGTCCATGCATAAAGTGCGCAATGCGATATTGAACACTTCGCGCACGCGCAAGAGTGGCTCGGCCGGAAGTTGCGCAGTACCGGATTTGAGCCAAAATAAAACGGCTCAAGGGAGCGGCGCAAGAACTCGAGCAGGCCGCAAACCGGGGGAGAGAGACAGAGAGAGAGAGAGACAGAGACAGAGACAGGAGCAGGAAGGACAGAGAGGGACAGTGGGTCCTGGAGGACAGAGAGGCCAGTGGGGGTGCCCGGTGCAGTGGAAGCAGCAGTGGGGGCAGTGGGGGTAACACAGGAACAGCAGCTGGGGGCAGAAGCCAGGAGATGGATAGTGTCCGGCTTCACATGGAAGCTGTAATGAGGGGTGAGACAGCATGCTGCAGGGGACGTGGCGTGGAGGGGCCGTCGCGGAGAGCCCGCCAGACAGGCGATCGTGTCCGCATCAGCCGAGCTGTACAGTGATGTTGAGATCGTGGCCTGCACCGCCTGAACAGGGCAATACTGAGACGGCTCAGTGAGCTGTGCAGTGATGTGATGCAGGCACCTCACGACGGAGTCACGCCTGTCCGTGGAGACCAAGGTGACAGCCTGCATGTGCCTGCTCGCCACGGGCACCTTCCAGAGGCCGACAGGGGACACCAGGCATCACGCAGTCGGCCACATCACGCATCCTCACCCAATTCCTCAGCGCACTGCTGCCTCATGCCGCGGAGTACATCCATTTCCCCAGCACCGTGGCAGGCGCATACAAACATGCAGGAGTTCCACAGGGTAGCACAAATGCCTGGCGTGCATAGGTGCCATAGACTGCACCCATGTGGCCATTCGCACGCCACCTGGCCCCGACGGGCAAGCATATCGGAACCGAAAGGGCTACTCGAGTGTCAACTGCCAGGTGGTGTGTGATGCCACTGGGCGCATCATCAATGTCTGTGCCACACACCCTGGCGGGAGCACATGATGCCTTCATATGGCACCAATCTGCACTGTGCCATCGATTTGAGAGGGAACATCCCCACGGGTCATCTAGTGGGTGAGTACACATGTATGGAATGCAAACCTGTGCAAGGGTGGAATGACACAGGTGCCATGGTAGTGGCACACAAGGATATGGGCAATATTTACCTGACCTAACACTGATCTCCACTATCTCCACACAGGTGACTGTGGATACCCACTCGTCCCTGGCTGCTCACACCATACCGGGCGCCACGACCCCAGCGCAGCACGGTTTCAATGAGGCACACGCTGCAACACGGAACATCATAGAGCGGTGTTCGGGATACCAAGGCACGCTCTGATGCCTGGACACCTCGCGGAGCCTCACAGTACAGCCCCAAAAGGCCTGTGGGATATTCCTGGCCTGTTGCATCCTGCACAACATGGCCAAAGACCATGGGATAGCCACACAGGTCCAAGAGGGGAGAGCGATGGGGACGCCAGTGGCGCCGGTGATATGGGTGATGAGCCACCCCTAGGACGGAGGGACCCTGACTGACCCGCAGGCCCAGCTGCACCGGGACACCATTGCAGAAGAGCACTACGCACAACACAGGTAAGTCAAGGGACATGTGCAGGCAACACTGTCTATGCGCAAACCACAGGCACACAGGGGAACACACCGCATGAAGGTCAGGGGAGTTGAAGGGTCTCACGATACCAACACATTAGCAGAGAGGGTGAGCACTCAAATAAACACACACACACACACCAGGCAGCATACAGGGCAGCAGCACAGCAATGCGGAAATTACACTATCACACAGCACCACCAACCACCCTCACCACCTGGACTGTCCACGTACATGTCAGGACCTGGGCAACCTGCACCTTGGTGCAGTGCAATGTAGGCATCATCATCCACACGCACCTGTGGACAGCAGTTGGGAGAGTGTGCAGGTGGTCCGTGTGTCAGTTTGGTGAGCAGAGCACCCAGCAGTGCACTGCTCACCATGACACACATTGCACACAGGGCAGCACCAGACAGGGCCTGCATTGGGAGACAGCTCAGTCAGGAGCACTGTCCCACGGCCACCACGGATGTGTGGGCGGCCCGCCGGGCCTAGCAGCACTGGCAGGCGCGCAGGGGCTACATCGGGTGGCACTACTGCACCACCAGGGGTCCCAGTGCGTGACCGCGACCTTGCCCGGACAGGGCTCTGCATCCCGCGAAGAAACTTGCACCAGGGGTGCCTGGATGCCCAAGCAGAACCCGCGTCGACAGGCCTGGTGTCGCACGTTGCCGTGAACGGGGAGTGGAGTGCGCACTGTGTGGGGTGCGTGGTACAGGGTCACCAGACAGTGTGGTCAATGCAGTCGCCACAGAGACCACTGCCTGGGTCAGCCTGTCGATGGCAGCGGTCACATCCGTCCGCATATGGACCATCTCGGCCTGGTCCCGAGCACACTCCCTGCTATGCCGCTCCACGGACACAGTCAGTGCCTCCACGGACCTTGCAACCCGCCCCTGCAGCTGTACCAACTCCTGCAGCAGGCAGGTGTGCACGTTCAAAGGGTACTGTGCCCCAATGGCATCGCGTGACCCCCAGGGTGGATGGTCCTGGTGCACAGCCACTTGAGGGTGGCCGCTGTTCACCAGGACCAGGTATGGGCTGATCCAAGGGCGGTGGACAAGTGCCACTGCCTGACGCTGTCCCCCAGGCCTGGTGTGCAACTGCTGCTGCTTCCCCTCCAACTGCTGAGCCCCCAGGTCCACCTGTTCCACCCCTGTGCTGTCAACAGTGCCAGACACCTGCTCAGCCACCGGTGCTGCCCCACGGTGCTGACAGGCCCAGCCTGTGACTGTGCCAGCATGCTGGTACACAGGTGTGGAGCTGGCGCCCGGGGCAGCGTGCTGGCTAGCCGTGTGTCCCTGCGGGACACACCTCACTGGCCATTGCAGGCCTGCCATCATCAATAGTGCCAGTGCGCGCCACTGCCATAGGCACAGCATGCTGGCACACCTGCATACCAGACTGCTGTGACACAGGCTGTGCACCCCTGCACCGTGATCACTCGCCGGGCGGAGTTGTCAGCCCAGCCGGCCTGCTGCTGCAGTGCGGCAGGCTGCTGGGAGGTGGAAGGTCTCCTCCTGGTCCAGCAGGTCTGCCTCACTGTCAGCACCCACCACCACCGCCTCCTGCAGACGAACAGGATCTGAAACAGAAAGAAAGTACATGTGAGTGCATGTGAACAACAGCCGCCCCAACAACATCACCATGACATACCGCTGCAGTGATGGGCTTCCACCTGTCTGGAATCCTCCGCCAGAACACCCGCAATGGCACTCAGCTGCATGGCCGCGACCAGTGTCTCCTCGGTCGGGGTCAGTTGCAACACCACTGGTGGTCCCCCACCAGTGGCAGCACGCGCACCCTGAAGGCTGCCACCTTCTCCTTCAGCCTCCCGCGGTCAGTCCCCATCTTCTGCGGCCTCCTGCACGGAGCGCTGGTGGCTTCCGGCAGGTTGACGCAGAGCTACCCTCCCATGCAGCTGCACGCTGCTGAGGGGTGCCCTCCGCCCACTCAAAGCGGCTCATCCTCCAGGTAGGCCTGGAGGAGGGCCTCGGTCTCTGCTGTGGTGAAGTTAGGCTCCTCCACGCCCGCCGTCCACACCTCGGCCTGGTTCTCGCCGGTCATGCTGATCTGTATGGGTGGAAGTGGACACCTGTCACACTGCAGTCCACAGCATTTCCCATGAGCATAGCTGTAGGCCGGGGGCAGAAGCCCCCTTCCTCGCTGCCTGGGAGATACTGATGGAAAGGGTGCCCCTGCCCTTCTAAGTCCTCATCATGCTCAGCCCCTCATCCCGTGACACCCTCCAGCACCCTGCCCATGTGCATTGTCCTGAGCATCACACAGCATGTAACTCACCTCTCAGCTGCAACAACCAAATCTGGCCGCCACAACCCAGTGTCGTATTTTATAGCGCAACACATGCAAATGAGGTGTGCGCAACTTTAATGACATGCTAATCGCGCCACTGCGCCTTTGAATGGCTGATCGCCTGCTTTGCATATGTCGGCTGAATATCGCGTAAATGCGCTTAGCGCAATAGGGAAGGTCCGGCTGAGCCGATGGCGCATGTTTGTGGTTGTGTGCTACACTGCATTGCGCATGCCCAGACGGGTTACGCATGCGTCGATCGCGCTATTCTGGACATGGCCACCATTGTGCCAGTGGCGCTGCAGCACTGGGCACTATATGGTGCTGTGGCACCTCTGCGCGATAGTCCCCTGTGGCACTGGTGCTGTGCTTCGCAGTCGCGCAGGATACCTATGCATCCTATGGCGCTGTGCGTAGCCTTGCGTCATTGCCGTGACCTTAGGTATGCCCTCTGACCCCTGGCGCTGAGTGCATGCCATGTGTACGTCCCTATTGCGCTGTCTCGCTACAGCGCCATGTAAGGTGACGGCGCTGTGCGAACAGCGTGATAGGTGCCTGTGCTGGTCTATTGCGCAACAACTCCACGTGGGGTCACAGCGCAGCGGGGCGCCATATTGCCTGCTGTAAAGTTGGTGCCATGGCTAGGAGGAGGGCGGTGCCGTGGAGCCAAGTTGAGGTGGCCAACCTGGTGGCCCTAGTGGAGCCCCACTATGACCAACTGTATGGTGAGGCCCCCCTCACCGGACCGAGGACCCATGTGTGGCAGCAAGTGGCCACTGACCTGGTGGGGGTCACTGGCCGGGGCCGGTCTGCGGAGCAGTGCCGGCACCGGTTCAGTGATCTCCGCCGGAGGGACCCGGAGCTGTTAGCGCGGCTGCGTTCCCGTGCCAGGCGGGGCCTGGTGCCTAGGCCACGTGAGTGTACCATCTATTCACCTATATTCTCTGTAGGGGTGTGTGTGTGCCTGGGTGGCTGTGCATCGGTGTGTCAGTGTGTGCAGCTGTGCGATGGATGGTTATGGCTGTGTGGGCAGGCAGTCTTACTGGGGCAGGGGGCACTCTGCTTTTGAGTCACACTGATGTTTGTCTCACCATATGTCTCCCACAGGCCGGATGGTGATGGCGCCGGACGCGGCTGATGTGGGCCATGCCAGGGCCCCAGTCCCACAGGCCGCCGCCCACAGCGGCAGCAGCAGCATCAACAGCAGCAGCAGCAGCGGCAGACTGAGCTGCTAGAGGAGTGTGAGTATCATTACGTCATGGATGCTATTGCATGCTGGGGGGAGGACCACCAACCATGATGGACACAACCAGATGGGTGGTAGTAGTTCCACTATACATAACACTGGTGAGTCCCACACTGGAGTACAGTGTACAGTTCCGGAACACATAGCGTGCATGGACAGGGACTGGGTGGAGAGTGTTCACAGGAGGGCGACATGGATGGTGCATGGATTGCATCACATGTCCTATGCAGACAGGTTGACGGAACTGAACATGTACTCCCTGGAGGGGAGGAGGGTGTGGGGATATGATGGGGTCATACGAGTATTGTACAGGGGGGAACAGTGTGCAGGAACCAATATTTGTCAGCGTAGAGGATGTTCCAGGTGTAGAGGGCATGGGATGCAGTTGGAGGGGGCTCGTTTAAGGGAAACATGCTAATGTGTTTCCTCACATTATGGGTGGTGGAGAGTGGAACACCCTGCCAGAGGATGTGGTGGGGCTGACTTGGTCACGGGAGATCTGTATGTGTGGGCTCGCCATGAGGGACTTCTGGAGGTCAGGGGTGAGGGGAATGGACTTATAGGACATGAGAGTGATTGTACAAGGCCAAATGGCCAGACTAGGTGTCCCATAGGCCCCTATCTGCCGACACTGTCTATGTATCCATGTAGGTGTGTGACACAGGTGACCTTCCATCACAGTGCAGCATCACGACGTCTGTGTATGCATCACAGGTGGTCAGGCATGCACTGGGCACATGGCTGTGTGACTGGCATCGCACCACGCTTGCAACATCACATGACAGCCTAGTTTGTACTGTGATACGCGGAGGTGTGTGTGGGCGGTGGTGCGCATGGCTGGTGCCGCCTGTTTGTGATGGCCATGTGCATGTTCACTGTGGGTGGGTGCATGCCATCACAGTGCAGCACATTGGGTTAGCTGGGTTGCAGGTTGGGTGGTGTTCCAGGGTTGTGGTCAGTCTCAGCCATTGACTGTGTTCCCATTTTCCTAGGCCTCACTGTGCTTGACGCATGGCGACGATGTCCCGCGCCTGACACAGCTGGCCGGCGACAACAGAGAGCTCCTGCAAGCCCTACAGCAACAGGGGAACGGCGGCACAGACACAGGAGGGGAAGACGGCAGGGGAGGAGTAGAGCCTGCTGGGCCGTAGTCACCTTTTATTTGCCCTTCCCCATCCCTTTCACCCTGACTTCCTCTCCAAGTTGTTTTCCTCCCCTTGCACACCTGCCTTTTACCCGTCCCCCAACTTGTACATAGTTTTAGCTGTTTTGTTACCTCTTTTGTTTGAATATAAAATTCTATTTTGGTACAACTGCTGTGTTGGTGTCTGCTTTGCAACTGGCTCTCGTGCTCCGTTGCAGGGTGTATGCCATCTGGGCTACTATGGTCCTGGATATATGTGTGTGTGTGTGTGTGTGTGTGTGTGTGTCCATGGGAGGTATCACCAGCATAGCATTGCCTTTCTGTTGCTCTGCGCCATCTGCTACCACCACTGCTGGGTGCACAGGGTGGGTCTGGGTGGTCTGCTTCTCTGCAGCATGGGGTTGGCGTGTGGCAGGGGGTGCATGGTGTTTCCTGCAGTGCCTGTCACTGCACATGACGGTGTGTCTTGAGAGACACGGTGCAGCTGTGCTGTGCGTACAGGGGGACTGATGTGCACTGTGGTTGTCAACCCCTGGGTGTGGCACTCTCTGCCTGCCAGTGGTTGTGCTGGGGTGTCATGGCTCTGCTATGCTTTGAGTTGGTTTGTCCCCATGGCACGTGGATCAGCCGTCCCACCCCAGTGATGCTGTGCTTGGGGTGTGCCAGTGTGGTGTGGGTTCTGCAGTGAGTTCCTGTGCCCATGTGTGGCATGGCTGGCGGTGGGCCCCAGCCTGCCTCCCTGGATGCAGTTCCATTGCTCTGGGGGCTGTGCTGCGCTATGGCAGCTCTGCACTGCTCAGCTGAGCTTCCATGGTTGCGCCATAGTGCAGCATTTGGCTCAGCTTCTCCTTCCTGGTTGCCTGATGGCGCGGTATGTGCGATATTCAGAGCGTTGGTTGCTTAGCAATTTGCTCTGCTCCATGTTTGAATATCGCACCTGCTGCGCATTTGCGCAACTGGTTTGTGCTTGGTCCTGCTGTTGCGCCAGTTTTGAGCGCAGTTTGAATATCTGGGCCTATATATATATATATATATATATATATATATCTATATATATATATATATATTCACAAACACACGCGCACACACACAGACACAATAGGGGTGAAACAAATGAGTAGTGGATGAATCAATGTATCTTACACACAGTGATATAAATCCTGGTAGAAAATCAAACTATGATTTTTTTACCAGGAATATTATCACACTGTGATAATATTTTACATTTATGCATATTGTGCTTACCTCACAGGCTGATATTATCACTGTGCTGATGTCAGGCTGATACCTTGCCTAAAACAATCACTGTCCTTATCTCTTAATTACATTCTGATCAATCAGAAAACTCAGCTGGACTCTGCTGAAGAAGATATCATCACTCTAGGCAGGTTTCCCTAACACAGCAATCAGGAAAGAACTCCACCAAACCCTCAGTAGCCTAGGAAACTAATCAGTATATAAGTCCCACCTGCAACTCACCTGCTAGCCCTAGAAAAGCATATTGTGTTCCTGCAGAGAATGAAAGCAAGCTAACAGCAGCCAATTTCATACTGACAAGAAGCCAAAAAACAGCAAAACCTTTCACATCCATGAATACCTCAACTACCAATGAATACAGTCTGCCTCATCCCAAATGGCAAATTAGGCCCTGTCCACACTATGCCTCTGTAACATTACAGAGTGCCCAAACCATTACACTTGGCGATTTAGTTTACACATATGCGTTACGAGAGGCATTTTTCACAACCATTGTTGAAAGCGACATGAGGTGGTTTCAACAACGGTTATGAAACTGGTTACGCCTCGGTAACATTACTGGGCAAAGTGTGGATGAGTAGTAACGGTCCCCTGCATGGCCCGTAGTGCAGTGTGAGCTGCATCCTGGGAACGGGTGCTGCCGTAATGGTCGCCCGGCACCCCTAGTGTGGACAGGCAGTACCGGTCCCATAATGGACACCACCACAATGTGGACACACTGCACTGCTCCCCGGTCATAACGGATTGCATCCATTACTGGGCTGGAGCAGTGTAGTGTGGACAGGGCCTTAGTGTTTCAGCTTGTTTTAGCAGAAGTTTATTTTTTTGTCCTGTGTCTTCTTTGTTTATTCCACAAGATAAAGTGAACAAAAATATAAAAGGTTCTGGAAAACCTCTATTGTATAAATCGAACACATCATGTGCAGACATGTGCTATGGAAAATATTTTCACTCCTGCATCATGACCTATGGATACTCTCACTCATGCCTTTGGCACTCATGAGTATCCAGAGCTCACTCTGTAAGAGTGAAAATATTTTCCATATCACACTCCTGCCCATCATGTATCGTATATCACATACAGTATTATAGTGGCATGGTAGCTCCACTATAATTAAGGTTTAGTAGGCTGTTTAATGTTAAACCCCTAACTTTGCACCTTAATAGCTTTGCTCCCAAATAAATGGAATTGCATGAAAGTTGTCCTTGATATGCTAAGTCTCATTCCCAGCTGGATATCCAGATTCCGTGGTCCAGATAGTGTGTTTTTAGGAACAATTGTTTTCTTTTTTTTTTTTTTTGCTGTTTTTGTGTGATCTCCTGCATCCCAGACATTTTGGAATTTTAATCTGAATTTGTCAGGGCAGAAACAGCTTGTCCCAGAACAGTGCCTTTAATTGATTTGGTAAAAAAAATATTAAACCGTTCACAAGTTATAAGGCTTTGTAAGTTTGGTTCTGAGCATGCTCAGTAGAGTCCATTGGGTAGATGTTTGCTATCTTACTGAGCATGCTCAGAACCAAATTTTCAAATCCTTATAATTTGGGAATGGATTAACCCTTGCTGTGCTGCCGGCATGTATACACGTCCTAAAAACCTATACGTTCTAAACCTTCTGGCAGCCTAAGGGTTAATATTTTTCACCAAACCAATGAAAAGCACCATTCTGGGGCTAGTCCTTTCTACCCTGAAAATTTTAGACCAAAATTTCAAACCATCTGAGCTGTAGGTAATGGACAAAAAAAAAAAAAAAAACTAGCAAAAAAACTTTGTTTTTTCCTAAAAATGCACTAGTCACCTTGTCCCCCCCAGAGAGTGCATGAAAAATGTTGTGCAATTAAGTTGAGCAGGGATGAAGCTATTAATATATTTATATGCAGTATGTTTATCTACATACAGTATTATAATGGCATGGTAGCACCACTATAGTTAGGGTTGAGTAGGGTGTTTAATGTTAAACCCCTAACTTTGCCTCTGTTTAACAGAATTGCACACAATTTTGCATGTGCAGTCTGGAGGGCAAGGTCTTTGATTTCCCAAGTTGTGTTACTGTTGAACATACAAATTCTGAGATCTGGATAGTGTGTTTTTTAGGAAAAATCAGGGTGGGGGCTCTTTTTGTCATTGCCTATAGCCCAGATGGTTTGGCATTTTGGTCTGAAATGTTCAGGGTAGAAAGGGCTTGACCCAAAATGATGCCTTCCATTGGTTTGGTGAAGAAATATTAATCCTTTCCCAAGTTATAAGGATTTTAAATTTCTGTTCTGAGCATGCTCAGTTGGGTATTTTGGATAGATGTTTCATACCCTAAGGAGCATGCTCAGAACAGAAATTTTAATTAAATTAAATTGAATTAATTAGATGCAATTTAACCAAAATTAATCTGGAAGGTGGTCAGTGGCTACTGGTATAAGGATACTAAAAAATAAATATCCATTTTGCAAATTATCTTAAGATATTTGCCATATTTGTCCACCTGGGAACAGAAGTAGGAGGTTGTTCAGGAAAGAGGTTAGGTTTTATTTTCTGTTTTAACTGAAATATTTGAATAGTTTTGTACTTGAAATTAGTTCTGTGTGTTAAAAATTATTACTTTGAGTTAGAACTGTTACTTGGGCTGTGATATTGTAACTATTGGGGCTTGTGTGCTGGGTGTGGGAACACTTGTTTGGCAGTGATAATTAGAGTGAAATTTAAATGTAATGTTTGCCTGGTGGTGGTGAGCCCTCCCACCCACCCTGATTTGTAGGCTTTCTTAAATACCTAAAAGCTGCTGGGGTTGGGGTTGAAGGGCTGTGCATTTCTGTTTGTGACTGAAATTTGAAGGAACAGGAACTGGTGGGCCTGTGACATCATATGGTACCTCATGTCTGCATGCACACACTGGACTGTATATGTTTGTGAGACTTGGGAACTTTATTGGTGGGGTTGAAATTGGGTTCATAAATAACTGTAGTCAGTATAGAGAGAGACTGTATTCCTGGGGAAGGGACTGAGAAAAGGGGTGTGTGCCATTATGAACAGAGAGGGACAAACATGGTGGCCATATTCCACCATGGCAGGCATCTTTGGAAGGGTTGTAGGCTGCACAGGCTGTGGGGTGAAAATAATTCTCAACTGGGCCTGGAGAGAGGGAGGCTGCCCACTCTGTAGACAGCTGTCTTATATCAGGAGTGAAGTATATTGGTTAAGGAGTAAGCTGGGGGAGTTGGGGGGTGTCCAAGGATAAGGCGGGTGGATATGGGTGGCAGAAGGGTGGGTCTGAGGGGAGGCTGGGGCAATGCTCATAAATTACAGGACATTATGTTACAGCAAGCAGGAGGGGGGATACTAGGGACAGAGGACCCTTAGATAGGGATATTGACACTAAGGGGAAAATGTACAGGGTAAACATTCCGAATATAAAGAAAGTTGAGGGGGAAGAGTCAGGAGGGGCTGTTGTGGGGAAGCCTAGAAGAGCAGACTGTGGGAAGGGAGCTCCTAAGAGAACAGTTCAAGAGGGGAGGAAGGGGGCAGTTTGGAGGGGCAGTCAGGAGAAACTCAGGTTACTTGATGGAGGCTGGCATAGAGTGTTACAATAAATTTGAGCTACTAAGCAACTTATAGGGGGAGGAAGGGGTTGGTGGAAATAAGGAAACTGATACAGAGGCTGGGGGAGGGAGTCAGATACCCATAGGGCATCACAGACCAGCAATGGAAAGGATAGAAATAGTCCCAGAGGGAGAAGGGGAAACATAAATGTTAAGCAGATGGGGGAGATACAACATATTGCAGACATGAGGGAGGAGAGCATGACTGGAGAGAAACTGTGAGACAAGGAGGTGGGGGAGGGCCCCCCTTCAGCAGGGGGGGTCTGAACCAAGGATGAAGCCCTAGGTAAAGGGGACCCACAGAGGGCCTCTTGAGGTAGGGGTACTATTACAAGGGGGGGAGGATGGTGGTGTGAGGGAAGGGGAACCATCAGAGCCAGGATAAATGGTTCAGATAAGAGAGGGTTAAAGGGAACACCTGTTCAGGGGGGTCTGAGTTAAGTGGGCAAAATAACAAGGGAGGCAGAAAGGGGAAGGTGACAATGGGGTCTCTAATAAGGCAGGAAGACTCCCATGGAATAGAGATCGCGAATAAAGGGGGAGATGGGCGGTTGAGAGCGCATAGTGGAGGTAACCATAAGGATGATGGCGGTGTTAAGGTTCTGTTATTGGGAGACTCGATGATTAGGGGTATCCAGTGGGAGGGACAGGGGGGTGGATGCCATAGCCAGGTGAATATAGTGAGTATCTCTGGACTGACAGTGCACAGAGCAAAGTTCATGGTGTACAGACTGGTTAGGGATTGTGCAGGGAAACCGGATTTCCTGGTGCATTTGGGAACTAACAATCAAGAGGGAAATAGCATTTTGGAAATCCAAGCAAGGTTCCAAGAACTTGCCAGAGTCTGTCAGGATAATGGATACAACATTTCCTTTTCGGAGATATTGCCAGTACCAAAGGCTTCAGTGGAGAAAAAAGTGAAGATCACAGAGGTTAATGACTGGCTCAGGAAGTGGGGTGAAGAGAGTGGGTTGGGGTGTTAGGGAACTGGAAAGGAGTTTGGGAGGATAAGGGACTGTATGCGAAGGACAGGCTTCATCTTGCCCCTTTAGGGAAGGAAGTCCTTAAACATGGGGTGGCTGACTACATTCAAGAAAGGTGGGGTTTAAACTTGTGAGGGAGAGATAAGGAGGGCTGACCAGAAGCCCTCTCCTCCAGATGAGGAATGCTTCAATCCCAAGGGGAGGGAAACAGACTGGGGAGGAGGTTTCAGGAGGAGCAGAGGGAGGATGGAAGTATATGGGACCTGGGTGGGGTTAAGACAAAGGGGATCAGGGATAAGGGGTGGGGGGTGGTGTTAGTAAATGCCAGGAGCTTGGAAAACAAGTTGCCCGAGTTCCAGGCCATGCTGTTCGAGAGGGGGGTGGATGTGGCTGAGGTCACAGAAACATGGGCCAACAAAAACCATGACTGGGACCTAAACATGCAGGGGTACACTATGCTTAGGAAGGATAGAAAGGAGGGCAGAGGGGGTGGAGTGGCTATGTTCATTAAAGGTGACATAGAAATTGCTAGGGTAGAAGAGGCAGAGGGAAATGTGGAGGCCTTTTGGGTCACCTTACGAACCCCAGCAGGAGGTAAGGTCAAGCTAGGTGTAGTATATAGGCCCCCGGGATGGGTGATGTTCTGGAGGATGGTTTGCTGGACAACATCATTGCCCAGTGTGGACCAAAAGGGGAAGGAGTGGTGTTGATGGGGACCTTAATATGCCAGGTACAAACTGGGGAACCTTGTCCTCTAAAGTGGCCAAGGAGCAGAAGCTGCTGGACGGGTTCCAGGATGTGTTCTTAACACAGCACATGATGGAGCCCAGAAGGGACGGGCATGTCCTGGATGTGGTTCTGGCAGATGGGGATCTGGTAAGGGACCTGGTTGTAGAGGATCCCCTGACTGGGAGCGACTACGATACAGTCTGGTTTCAAATAAGCATGGGGGGAGGGGGGAGAGATCTAGGACACTGGCAGTGGACTTCAGGGTGGCAGACTTTGTGGGCATGGGAAATATTCTCAAGGATCACTTGAAGGGGATTACATCAATGACAAATGTGGAAAAGAGATGGGAGGTCATAAAATGGGGACTTCATGAGGCAGTCAGGACCTGCGCTAAGGTGAAATGTAAGGGAGCAAGGTCACATAAACCATGCTGGTGGTCCAGTGAGGTTCAGGTAGTGGTCAGAGAAAAGAAGGCAGCCTACAAAAAATATAAAACAACAAGAGGGGATAGGGAAAAGGAAATGTACCATCTTGCATCTAGAAAAGTCACCTGGATGGTGAGGGGGCAAAGTCCAGTAAAGAGCAGTGGCTGACACAGGGGATACATGGAGGGGAAAAGGGGCTCTTCCGGTATATTGTGGAGTGGAGAAAAACTAAGGGCCATCTCGGCAGATTGAGATCAGAAGGAGGGTGGGTGGAAGAGGCGAGGGACCAGACAGAGGTATTAGACGAGTACTTTGCCTCTGTGTTCACTAGGGAGGGGGATGGGATATCTACAAAGCAAGGCATGATGGGGATGGAAGCAGTAGTGAGTGGGATCAGGGGAGCAACAGAAATTGAGCAAGATGGAGGGAGAGGTACCCCAGGGGTGTCACATCAGGATAAGGACAAAAAGGCCAGTAAGGTGGGGGGGACAGATGATGCTATCTCCACCGAAAGGATGTGGGTAGCCCTCAAGGCCCTAAAGAAAGATAAATCTTCTGGGCCAGATGGCATTCATCCAAGAGTACTATGGGAATTGGCAGGCATACTGGCTGCACCCCTGGCGGAGCTCTTCAACAGGTCGTTTGAGACAGGGGAGGTACCTAGGGATTGGCTAGAGGCACATGGTGCCAATCCACAAAGAGGGGCCTAGGAAGTACCAGATAACTATAGACCCATCAGTTTGACCTTGGTGGTGGGAAATTAATGGAGAGTATACTAAAGAAATGATTGGGGTGTACTTGGAGGAGGTGGGAGGTCTGGATAGTCAGCAACATGGGTTTGTGCCAGGTAGATCATGTCAAACCAACCTTGTGGAGTTCTATGAATGGGTAACATCAGAACTGTACAGGGGAAAGCCTGTGGATGTATTATTCTTGGACTTCAGCAAGGCGTTTGACTCTGTCCCCCACAATGGTCTGGTGGAGAAACTGACGGGGTTGGGAGTAGGCCCTTTGATGGTCAGAGGGATTGAAAACTGGCTAGCTGGACGTACCCAGAAAGTAGTGGTCGGTGGGGAGCTCTCAAACCCTAGAGAGGGCGGTAGTGGGGTACCGCAGGGCTTGGTCCTGGGTCCGATCTTGTTTAATGCATACATATCAGACATCAGGGAGGGTATAGGGTGTGAAATGAGACTCTTCGCTGATGACTCCAAGATGGGAGCAGTAGTTGAGGGGAAGAGGGAGGTTGGCCTGCAAGGTACCTGGACACCCTGGAAGCTGGGCTCACACTTGGAAATTAAATTTCAATATCACCAGTGCAAGGTGTTACATCTTGGGTGAGAACCTAACACAGGTACACCCTGGGAGGCGAGGCGCTGGATGCCTAAACAGGGAAAAGAGACCTAGGGGTCATAGTGGATGCATGTATGAATAACTCTGAGCAGTGCAGGAGGCGGCTACAAGGCAAACAGGATGTTGGGATGCATCGTAAGGGGGATCACCTCTAGGAGCAGGGAAGTGATTCTACCGCTGTACAATGGACTGGTTAGATCACACCTTGAGTACTGTGTACAGTACTGGAGACTACACTTGAAGAGGGACATACAGCTCCTGGAGAAGTTACAGAGGAGGGCCACTAAGATGATACGAGGACTAGGGGATTTGACGTATGAGGACAGACTTGAGGAGCTCTGCCTGTTTTTATTGGAGGAGAGGCGAGATGGGGGGACATGATTGAGGTCTTCAAGTACCTCAAGGGAATAAATAGGGTAAACATGGAGGGGATCTTTAGACTAAAGCAGGGAGATATCACCCGAGGGCATGGTTTGAAGTTGGAAGGTGGAAGAGTGAGGGGGGAAAAGAGGAGGAGGTTTTTCACTGAGAGGGTAGTGGACCCTTTGAATGCGCTGCCTGGAGAGCTAGTTCAGAGATCCACAGTGGAGGGCTTCAAGAGAGGGTGGGACAGACACAGAAAGTAGATGTATCAGATGATGGCCTGGCCCAGGGAGGTGGGGATAGATGATACAGGTTTCTGGAAAACAAAAGTGGGGGGAGGGCCTCAGCATCCAACTAGGGATCTGAGGTTTGAGCAGACTCGATAGACCGTAAGGCCTAATCTGCTGGCAATTAGTTTGTTAGTATATCATAACAGGTTGCAAATATCGAATATGCACAATTTGTGTAACAATGGCAATCACAGTCATAATACAGTAACAAGAAATTTGTACCCCACACACACGTCACACACCAGCATTCATCTGAAACGACAAGCTGTCTATATACAATGAACAATCCATTAAGGCTAACATTAGTGAAGAAGACAATGCAAAGTGAAATGAAGATTATGGCTACAAAAAATAAGAAAAAAAATCCATGCTGAATTTTGGCATTATTCATCTGAAATAGAACTCACTTTGTGAGCTGAGTATATGAGTCTCAATTGCATAACCACCCTGACTGTTGCTAAAATCAAAACTGATGAACCAGCCTCAATATTCTATGAATGAAAATAGATGCATTGGTTAAAATAGTATATGATATAACATTACAATGACTGATCACAATTCGGAGAAATCAGGAAGATAACTTAAAGATCAATGTTTACTTGATTGCAATGCTTATTGTGCTGCTCGCAGGTTGGAATAAGAGGTTGTACTTATATAAATAACTCTAAGGCATTCACATAAATAAAATGAAATTATGTTTTACACTTTGAAAATGATGAATGGGTCAGGATGAATAGGTTACTGTACTTCTTAATTACCGTATTTCACAGCAGGTCAAGATGTGCGTCATTACCTACATGATGTGAAACTGAAATGAATGTCGCCAGCATGATTTGTCCATAGTTCTGAACTGAAAAAAAGGGGTTAGAACTTGTGGTACAGCTAGTAGTAGGCAAATATACTGTTCTTCTTAGCTGCAAGCACATAGGTCCCCTGAAATAAGCAGTTCTCCTTTAAGTGGACATGGTGCCCACCCACAGTACCGCTTCTTTCTCCTCCCTCCCTTCTGGTTGCCCACCTGGCCATTTTGGCCAATATGCTATAAATGCTACATGTCATGTTTATTAAGAGCAGTCATAAAATGACAATCATGAAAATGTGGGGTGAAAATTAAATAAAAAATATCAAGAGTGAATATATGAAGAGTGACTGTGTGAAGAATGAATGTCTGAAGAGTGAATGTGTAAAGAGGGAATGTGTAAATAATGAATGTGTAAAGTGTGAATGTGCCAGGCCCTGCACTTCTGTAGGCAGACGGAGTCTTCCCGTGGCACAGGGCCCAATGTAGTCTGCACATCTGCACCTATTCTATGAATGAGGATAAGATTCCACTATCTCAAAAAGAAAGGACATTCCTTGCAAAAACCTTAGTTAATGTACCAGTTAGGGTAACTTAATGCCACAAAAATAGGGAAATGTGGCGTTAAGGTTTCCAACCCTAACTCCCCACCCTCAAGCAGCAAAAGGAAAAAACATTAAAGTTTTGGGTCTCCGGTGTCTTGGTGAATCAGTAGTATGCTATTCCTTGGGGTTGTCAACCCTAGTGCTCACCCCATTCCCTGAGCAAACAATGTCTCACATGATCTCCTTTTTTCATGCAGGACCTGTGGGGCTGTGCGTGAAGAAAGCTATGACAAACTGTGTTGGCAATATGTGGTGAGACATACTTCTCTGAGTGTGAAGAGTGTATCACTACTGTATGAGGAACTGGTTTAGAGCTGTACCTTCTGCTTTGGACTGGAGGCTAGAGGCTCGGGGGGATTAGCTTTAGGTTGACAATCCCAAGGAAGACGCTACCACTTATTTGCCAAGACTCCGGAACCCCAAAACCCTATTTTTTTCCTTATTCTGCTTGGGTGTGGGGAGTTAGGCTGGAAACCCTAATGCCACATTTCCCATATTTGTAGCATTAAGTTACCCTAACTGGTGCATTGACACCATTTTGTTTTGCAAAAAGATAGATAGATACATAGCTAGACAGACAGACAGACAGACAGACAGACAGACATAGATAGATAGATAGATAGATAGATAGATAGATAGATAGATAGATAGACAGAGTAACAAACTCTGGCCAGAGCCAGTACAGCTGCAGCTAAGCTCACTGAAGTTATTGCCCCCCCCCCCCAGATTAAGTTCACATGAAACTGTGCAAATGTCCACAGTTATACATAGTTATTATATCATTCTCCTTGGCATATGCTGTAAGAGAAAAATGGATACATGCTGTCAACAAAGTTCCTGTATAAATCCTGATTCTAAAACCCAGTTACTACTAGAGGATAGTAGAGAGAGCTAGTGTAGAGATTCACCAAGGGCAGGAGTCAGCAGCAGGGGGTCACCAAGGGAAGGACAGCACATCAGGGTAACACCAGAAGAGGAGATACCCAGGAAGAACAAGGAATCCTTGAGGGTCAGCAGTTCTGACTTGAATATAATGGATTTTAGATTGATAGATTTTTTTTAAATCTATACAACACATTTCCAGAGCTCAAAGTGCTGAACAGTAAAAATTAAATAAGCATTTATAATACACAATATTATACATGAGCTATGCATTGCAATACACACTGTAAGATTAAGATGTGGGCTGAAAGTGGCAAGGAACCCAGCTTTAATAACCTAATGGCATCTTAAAATGAGCATTCTAACTATAGAAATTAGCCTTTTGAGAAGTGGAACTTTGACTCAGGGCATGCGCATTAGCACACAATGTCAGAGTCACTGTGTCTTGAGTCAAAGCTGTGGTTTTCAAAATGCTCATTTGCACAGCTGGAATGCTCAATGTAAGATGCCAGTTAGATCCGTATAACCAGACGCATTACTACTTTGAGCCCAAATCATAATCTGGTATTGCTTTCTGTAATACATAACTTATGTATTCAGATTGAGAATTTCACTGCAACTGAAACTCGTTGTGAGTACAATGGAAAACAAGTTACAAGGTGTACTGAACTGCATTGTACTGTACTGTACAATACAGTACAATAACGTCAATTAAACTATTAAGCAGAGCACTGCAATGTAAGCTGAATCTGAATCACAGTTAGAGACAAACTATTAGAAAACATCTATCAATACAGTGCAATGAGCAGTGTGCATTAAGCGACCCACTGGGAAATGTTAAACCACTCAGTTGGAGGAGCAGTTAAATGCAACTTGTTCTGTATGAGATTCAAACCCAGTACAAAGTAATTGGTGAGCTCAAAAACCTGATGCACATGGAAGGTCAGGACTTTGTGCAACTCACAGAGACCTGGTGGGTGGGGGAGAAAGTGACTGGGAAAGTATGAAGGAAATATTCACGCCATTGTGAAGGTATAGAGAAGCTGCCAACAAAAGCAGCAGCTGGCTAGTTGCCTGGGGCCCCTTCCTTCCTGGACCTGGTCAGTAAGAGGGTGCCACCTCCTGGAGTGGACATAGGGCCTGGCAATGCCCCAGGAGGAGACACAAACAGCCTACCCTCAGGGAAGGGGGGCATCAGCCCGGGGACGAGACAGAGGGGATATATTGAATCATGGTGAGCAGATCCCTGTCTCTCTTCTCCAGCCAGTGGCTCACACACATCTCTGGACAAGGTAAGTGGCCTCTTGGGGCCTACTTGGGGAGAGGGACAGAATGAGGCCTCAGCTGGTTCCATTCAGGTTTAGTGTGCTATCCCCAAGGTAGCGGTAATGAGAAGTAGGGTGGAACTCCTGAGCATCTGAGTTGGTGTGTGCCTCTTGCTCGCTGGTGGCTGAAGAGATGCTGATTTAGCTCAGTGAGCGGGCTCAAAAACATAATATTAATTATATTAAGTATAGACATATTTGAGCTTACCAGGCTTGTAGTGATGGTCACCCTCTGTTGGCGCTGCTGCAGTACAGAGTGGTATGGCCAGTCATGGTGGTGGTCGGAAGGTTGGTTCGGGTTTCCCAGGTCTCCCCATAGGGCTGGGATCCTCGGAGCTGCAGTCACATTCTTGGTGGAATGGTCAGAGGGTCCAGGATTCTGGGGTTTTGCTCCTGGTCTCTCATTTGTTGTGGATGGCTGAGTGGTGCATAGCCAACAGTAGATGAGATCTTCCATATTTCATGCCACTACCCCCCTCCACCAGCAGCTCCCCCAGTGTGAGATCATCAGTGGTAGTTATTGAATGTGTGATCTTGCCTGGGCTGGGATTCTCAGTGGCCATGTTGCAGGGCCTAGGGCACCGGAGATCTCATTAGAGACAAGATTTTGGTGGCCAGGCTGGAGGAAGGCTCCATAGCTGAACAGATCAATATTAAGGATGGAGCCTGGAAATTAGCAGTATGTGGCTTAGTGGAGCCTGTGTAAATCTCAGGGGCATGCTGAGATGGGCATGGAGTGTGGTCGGAGTCCCACGGCCTCTTGTATTGTGTTGGGCAGGGGTTGATCAACATAGCACCAGTTTTGGGAAATCGCCATCTTGGATGTGGTGAAAGTGGATAGTAATTTTTATTCATAGGTCCCTCTCATCAGCCGAGCTTCTCCTAAGGTGGGTGAGGCATTCTTTTAGATTTAATATCAATGCTAGATATGGAGGAAATTTTCCTCCAGATGACTGTCAGCTGCAGTAGCACACTGTGGCAATGGGCATCTACTTTGAAGCAAAAGATGCAGGGTTCAAATCCTGCAGTGGGAAATTTTGTTTAGGGCTATTGCCTCAGAGATAATGGATACAGGTTCGATCCCAGGGACGGGTTATGGGGTTCCCATCCTTTTTAGGGTTGCCATCCAGATCAGAGATTCTGGAAGTGATATCTCTGGCAAGGGAGAAACCCCATGACCCTCCTGCCCCCCCACCACCCTTCCTCCTCCCCCAAACAAATAAAAAAAGGGGAAAGCCTACCAGCCCTGCAAGTCAATGGCACACTGGTGTGCCTATGCTTAATAGGCAAAGGATCAGTGATTCAAATCCAAGTGCACAGTATATGTTATTTCCTGCAAGTAACAGGGCTTGGATCTGGCAGAAATGTAAACAATTGTTGTGATTTATCAATTATGTGGAGGTGTGGTTGGCCTGTAGAGGAACATCAGCACTGTCCCAGCCAGGCGTTGGGGGAAGGAAACCAACTCTGCACATGCTGTTATGGTATACAGGTACTAATCAGGCTCTTGGGTGGGGGGCTTAGTTCTCATTGCAGGAAGATGTCCACACGGTAAAAGACTCCCTCACCCAAGAGGCAGGCAGCCATCAAAGGAGCAGCTCAGACAGATGTACAAAAGCAAAACAGCAGCATGGCTTGAGGCATGCCTGGAGGGAGTGGAAGGTCTAGCTACGTTGAGAGAGGCAGCCATGAAGAAGAGACCAGCCAAGAAGAAGGCGATGCTGCCTGCAAAGATGCCTTGGGGCACAGGTAAGGCACGTTAGGATGGGCCGCAAGTAAGGGTCCAGGTGGTTAGAGAGGTACTCAGGGCAATCTGATAGGAAGGGTCTGACAGTGAGGCTGAGGTGGTAGAAGACAGTGAACCTGAGGCCAGGGGCCCAGGGCTAGAGGATAGATATCCCAATGGGGATGGGAGACAAGCACCCCAGCCAGATTCATTCGCAATACCACAGTCAGGGGCCCACTCATGGGCAGCAATGGATGAGAGGTTGGCTAAGCTTGAAGAGGTGGTTGTAGAGCTGGCATCAAGGGTACAAAGTCAGTCGCTGGCAACACCAGGGATGGCCTCTCTGAGTGTGGAATAGGCACCACCCCTGCCTCTTGAGGTTAAAGGAAAGTTGCAAGATTCCCCAAATGCCTTTTACACATAGCATGCCATTGCCAGGCATGCTTCAGATGTTGAAGCTGAAATTTATTTTGTAAATAAATCTGTCATAGTCTTTTGTTTTTATGTTTTATCAGCGTTTTGTTTTCCAGTTTTCTGCATGTGGCCACACCCCCAAAAGGATGTCATACCAGGGAGTTGTCAATGATTTATATACAGCAACAAGGAATTCTGGGTAATGTATAATGTTACCTTAAATGTACCCTACTCAGACGTACAGTCCCTTATAATGCTGGTGGTGAGCAGTAATATGTAAATAACTGCATCAAGGCATTGTGGGTAAAATACAAACCTGTTTTACAGTTTCTTTACTCTGAGGTGCTGTCCCATATTAGTGTGGTGGTATCAACAATATAAGCTTTTGTATGTTTATTTTCACAACAATGCATTTTGCATACCACATATAACTGCAAGACTTCTATACTGAGAGTAGTCTCCAATTTCTGCAGTGATCACAGAAATATAATACACTGTATGCTAACTTACATTGTGAGGCATTGTGGGTACAGTACGTAGCGATTTGTCTATCTAAAACTAAAAAGTGACACTGTCCCTTAATAACTTTGCTTCCCTGGCATGATGTCACGGTTGGGGGTAGCAGCACTGAGAAAAAAGGGGTGGGTTATGCAAATGAAGCAGACCACCAAAATAAAAGGCTTTTTTTTTTCAAGGAAAACAGCAGTATTTGGCAGTTTCAATGGTAGGAGACTGATTCACAACTCCAAGAGGTTACTACTACCATTTGCTATGTTAAGCTTGCACCTTTACTTTAACCATTATGTTGGCTTGGACTTGCCGGTGGGGACACACTTGAATTACAAGGTTGACCAACAGATTCAGAATCAGGAGTATATGGATATGTTCTCCTTCTTGAATCAGCTGGCAGAGTAAGAAGAGGCTAAGAAGGATAGGGGGAGGAGCTGGATAGGAAGAAAGCCAAGGTACCATGGACATACGAGAACTGGATCATGGCATTTGCAGTTTACGCCATGACTATTTTTCAGGCAGATGAGATGCAGGGCATGGAATTGTTTACTTATATGCACCACATCTCGATGATGTACTGGAGCAAAGGGGATATCGCCTGGTTGGAGTATGATGTGGAGTTCAGATGGAGGTGGCAGGTAGACCACAACCTGGGATGGGGTCAAATAGACATGCTGTTATTGGTAGACATCATAGAGGGTGGTGGGGTGATGCACACGGATAGTGGCTTGCCCATTCGGGTGACTTCACCCCAGCACCCTAAGGCCACCTCCACGCAGCTGTGCTATGCCTTCAATCGCACTTTTTTATTCTTGGTTGTTTTTTGCTTTTATGTTTCATGTTTGTTGATACTGTATAACATTGTTGTTCTGATGCCAATTGTAAAGCTCTCTAATTACTGCCTAGTCACTTAGCTTGCCCTAGCTCCTGAGCTGTTTTCCCCCACCTTCATTCCTTATCCTGCACCCTCTGTTCCTGTAACACTTACTTTCCCAGCCCGGCTCTCCTCCCTTCCCACTTAGCCATTTCTCCAGTACCCCTGTCATTACCCTCCTTTTTCCTGCCCCTCCCCTCCTGCTCTTTGCCACCTCACTCCCCTCTAACCGCCCTCCACTCCCTCTCTGCCATCTTTCGGTTCCACTGCCCGTAACAGGTTGCTACCTTTGTACCGCTTAATGTCAGAATTTGCTGCCACGCTTCCTACCTTTCTTTCACCTTTCTGCCCCTCTCCTGCCAGCTTTCTCCTCCTTCTTTTATTCTTCCTCTTCTCCCTATGCTCAGTCCTCACCCTCCCTCTCCTATTTTATCCCGCCTCCCACCAGTTTTGCGTGCCCCTCTCTCTCCTGCCATCTCGTAGTTCCACCGGCTCGGCCGCAGGTTACTACTCTACCCGCCAATGCCGTTTTCACCGCCTCTCCTGTCCTCCTCCCTTCTGCTCCGCTGCGCTCTTACTAGGTGCACTCTCATTCTCTACCCCACTCATTTCCCTATCTGTTCCATGCCCTTCATCCCTTTCCCCTATACCCTGCCCTTCCCACCCTACCCTTCCCTCCCCCATTCCTTTAGTTCAAATCCCTCCCTCACCCTTGCACCTAGTCCCCCCACCGCCTCCCCTGCACATCACCCTCTCTCCTCTCTATTTTTTGCACCCATAGCTTCACTGTCCTGTTCCCGACCTCTCCGTCTCTCTTGCCGACCTCCGGTTCCACCGCCCGGCCACAGGTGGTAACCTTCTCCCGCTAATGCGCACTTGGCGCCTAACCTCCCTCCTGTCCTCCCTTTTTGCTATTAGCCTACCACCCCTGTCTCTGTCTCTCCTGCCCTACCCTTACACCTGTCCCCTACCACCTCTCCCCTAGTTCTCAACAACTGAATACATGTAATTTTATCCTTATTGCTATGCTTGACTACACTGTGTGACTTTGTCCTTTGCAAATGTATCCTGCTCTGTGTAATTTCTTATGTATCCTGCAAATGTATCCTGCTTTGTGTAATCTCTTATGTATCACTGTGTTCTGTAACTCTACCTCCCGGGTCGTGCCTGAAAATAGTCACTTGTTGGCTAGCGCACTTACCCGGTCAACAAAAACTAAATAAATAAATAAAAAAATCAAGGGAACTGCACTAGGGTGAACTGCAGGTTTCATCAGGCATGCATGGCATGCAGTAGGCTACACCCTTTTATGCAATGTTCATCCTCCCGGTCAGCAAGGAGGAGATTTTGAGTTGGCAGGGGGAAGTCACAGAAGCCTCAAGGTGGAAAGCCTTCCCACCCCAGTATGGGTGTGAAGGCTTAAGCCTGGTTGGACCAGTACCTGGACAGACCAGCCACCACCCTGCTAGGGGATGGATTCAAGGAGGACTTCAAGATACCATACTCAGGCCCCAGAGGGGGTTACAAGGCTGAGAACTTGAAGTTCATGCAGGATCATCCACTGGTGGTCCAGGAGAAACTGGAAAATGAAATGTGGTTGGGATGAGTCAGCGGCCCATTCAAGTCTCCGACATGGCCCAATTTGAGAACGTCACCCATAGGCTTGGTGCCCAAAAACATGCCAGGGGAGTTCTGTATGATCAGTCACCTCTTGTACCCAGGTGGGGACTTGGTGAATTCCCACATCGATCCAGCCCACACATCAGTTCACTGCGAATCTTTTGACAGGGCCATCGAGGTGATTTGGGCAGCAGGCCCGGGAACTTTGATGGCCAAGGCTAACAAACAGTCGGCGTTCTGGTTGTTGATGGTGCACTCTGAGGACAGAATATTGCTAGGCATGAAATTCATGGGCAAATTATATGTGGACAACTGCATGCCAATGGGGTGCATGATGGTCTGTGCAGTTTTTGAGCAGTTCAGTATGTTCTTGCACTGGGTGGCAGCACAGGTGGCTAATACTGAGGCCTTCATTTACTACCTGGATGACTTCTTGTTTGTAGGTCTGGCTTGGGCTCCTACTTGCGGAGCGATGCTAGTGGCCTTCATGGGCCTATGCCAGGATTTCGGGGTCCCACTGACACCAGGCAATGTGGAACCACCCGGGGCAGTCATGACATTCTTGGGCATCAAGATTGATATGGAGAGACAGCAGTGTAGACTGCCAGCTCACAAACTGGAGTCTCTGAGGAAGCTATTGCATGGAGTGGAGGAGGCCACAAAGGTGACATTGTGGGAGATACAACAGTTGGTGGGGCACCTTAACTTTGTATGCAGAGTTATCCCCAGTGAAAGGATGTTTATGAGACAGGTGGCAGAAAGGGGTAAGGGTTGCAAAAGACAGCATCACAGGGTTAGGGTTATGGCAGAGTTTCAGGAAGACCTGCAGGTCTGGAGAACCTTTGTACATCACTTTAATGGGATAGCCCTGTGGCAGGATCCCGGGAAAGGTCAACCCTAAGAGATGTTCACAGATGCAGCTGGAGGGCTCGAGTTTGGTGCATACTTCCAAGGGGAGTGGTGTGCAGTCAGTGGCCACAACAATGGTTAGCGGTTGAGTTGGGAAAGAAAATAATGTTGTTCGATTTTGTTTCAATCCACAGATGTGGAATCTGCTAATTTCACAGAACTCTAAATTTGCCATACTTTCCGTAACATGTAATGGATATGTAACATATCATTACATGCAACACAAAATAAATTCACACTGTGCATTCCTCCTTCATGCTTTTTCATGTTACCTTTAAAAATGTTTCCAGTCATGGTGGCATTGTGCCTGTGGATTTATTTTCATTCAGATAAGATGGGAGTAGTACACACCGTTAACCATCAGCTGGGAACGAGGGGTTCCATGGGGAATTTGATGAGGATTTTTGTTTTGAAATGTATGCTGCTGAATATTCAGTTCAAAGCAATGCATGTAACCATGGTGGATAATGGAATTGTGGATGCTTTATCCCATTCACAGAGGCAGAGATTCAGAGAGCTGGCACCTGCAGCAGAACAGCAACCTCAGACAGTCCCTCCATTCCTCTGGGAGGTGGTGACCATGAAACTTGGAAATGCATAGGTAATTCCATCACATCGAGGAACAAGGGAAGCTTACTGCTGGGAGGGGGGTAGAACACTACATACAGGTTCAAGAAGCAGCTGGGTGGCCAGATGCCTGGCCTGTCCCAGTGGACCAGCTGCGTGCTTATGTCATGTGGGCAAAGAGGGGTGGCTTGTCACTGGGAATGGTCACTCGCCATCTGGCTGGGCTGTCCTGGCTTGCTAAGATCATGGGGTTCACAGACAACACCAGGACCTTCAAAGTGCAGAAGGTGTTGGAAGTCTGAAGAATGTCGGTAGAGACTAAAACAGATGACAGGCATCCCATTACCCCTGCAATCTTGGCTAGGATATGCATATCATTTCCTCAGGTGTGCTGGAGTCTTTATCAGATGACCTTGTTTGAAACAATGTTTTTGGTAGCATTCTGTGGGGCATTCAGGGTGTCAGAACTGACCCAGGCCATACAGACTATAAGGGTGCCAGGGGATATGGTGTTGCTAGCAGAACGTGTCTATGTCCATCTGAGGAAGACTAAGATGGAACAGAGTTGGTCTGGATGCTGGTATGTGCCGAAGTCTCCCCCAGGGTCTTCATGGCTGGTGGAAGAGAAGATCTGAGCCTATGTACAGGCTTATCTGGTCAGGGGGAGGCATTCTTCAGGTACGAGGATAGGAGGCCAGTGTCGGCTTATCAATTTAGATACATACTAAGAAGGGCTATGCAGCAGGTTGGCTTGGATGCAACGCAGTTTAGCACCCATTCCTTTTGAATCACAGCAGTGATGAATGTTCAGGGCCATGGTTTGTCTGACCAACAGATCCAGGCTTTGGGGCACTGGAGGTCCCAAGTATTCTTCCATTATGTGCGACCTCACTTGCAATAATGTTCCTTTTTGTGTCTTTTACAGGTCCCCCGGAAGAACCCATGAGCATATGGATCTGTGTGCATTCCTTTATCTATTGGGCAGCAAGGCGAGCATCCAGCCAACCTGGTGGGAGCAACCTGACCATTCCAAGACAGATTGCATGGATTGTCTGGTTGTGGAGAGAAGGCATTTGCTGGGGAGGGGGGGGTTGCTCCAGTTGGTTTGAGAGGGTTGGCAGACATGGGATCCCAGATATCTTGTTGAGCCATTTAGGAGGAGAAGATTTGGGACATCGGATGACCATGAACCTCCTACTGGCAATGAAGGAAGATTTATGTTCCATTAGAGTGGTGGCCCCAAACGGTTCTCATCTGTCACATATTATTCAGAGGGATCACTGGCCACAGGTGAGAGAACAGGGAGCCTTGAATTTGGCATGCTTGAGAATTAATCAGGAGATGAGAGCCTTTATGGATTCCGTGGGGGTGCAATAGAGAGGCATAGGGACAATTATGCCTCCCTCTGGCCCATTTTTGTAGGGGAGAACTGTCAAGTGCAGGATGAAGGACTGGACAGGATGCTGCAAGGATTTAGGAGGCTCTTGGAGGAACATCTTGAGTGAGCGGCTTGGGGGGTCTGACATGGTCCAATCTGTGGTGGCTTAGCAGGAGTGCACATCGAAGGATCAGGGAAAGGATGGGGTACAAGGCCAATTCTTCTGAAGGACTTGTTGTCTCTGGTTGGCTTGAGGTCAGGGGATTGCTAGATTATGATCTGTATGGGGAGTCGTGGTCCAACCTCATCAGGTGATTCTTCAAGGATAGTGGTGCAGGACGGGAGGTGGCCGCAGGAGCCTTGGCCATCTGACCTCCCCATGTGGGATTGGCTCTTCCTCCCAGCAGTGCACATTGCTCAAAGATAATTTAAAAGCATTAATAAACACATGGCTGTGGCCATTTCCTCCAAGATCTGTGTTTGTGCCTTGATTTGGAGAAGGGAGCTGTGGGGGGGGGGTGGCTACCAGGCAATAGAGAAGCTGCCAACAATAGCAGCAGCTGGCCATTCACCTGGGGCCCCTCCCTCCCTGGACCTGGTCAATTAGAGGGTGCTGCCTCCTGGAGTGGACATAGGGCCTGGCAGTGTCTCAGGAGGAGGCACCAACAGGCTACCCTCAGATAAGGGGGCATTGGCCCGGGGTGGAGACAGAGGGGATATATTGGATTGTGACCAGAAGATCTCCTCTCCTCTCTCTCTCTCTCTCTCTCTCTCTCTCTCTCTCTCACTCTCTCTCCTCCAGCTAGTGGATCCCCACCTGCCCACCCTCGTAAATGCAGGGTAGAGGGCCATGGAGGTATGGCCCTCCCTGACCTAAAATGGGTAACTGCATTAGGGGTTGAGGAGTGACTTTTCCTGGTTTCCCTCTTAACATCAGGGTTTTTCTGAGTTTTTCACCTCCTCCAAAGGGATGTAAAATGAGGAAGAGTAATATAAATCAGTAACAGTAGGTACAGTATAGGTAATACAGGATGATACATAAATTGTCACAAGCACATGTGGTGGCTTGGGAGAAGTGCAGATCGAAGGATCGGGGAAAAAAACTGGGACAAGGCTAATTCTCCTGAAGGATTCATCTCTGGTCAGTATGAGGTCAGGGGACTGCTAGATTATAACTCATATTGGGGGGGGGTCATAGTCCAACCTCATCAGGTGATACTGCAAGGATACTGGTGCCGGATGGGGGGTGGCCGCAGGAGCCTTGGCCATATGACCTCCCCATGAGGGATTGGTTCTTCCTCCCAGCAGTGCACGCTGCTCAAAGATGGTGTAAAAACATTAATAAATGCATGGCTGCAGCCATTTTCTTCAAGATCTGTGTGTGTCTCAATCTGGAGAAGGGGGATGAGGGTGCTAGCAAGCAATGCATCTCATAGGAAAGGGAGTAGCTGGCTCTCTGTTTAAGGGATGGTGTCACTGTGAGCACAATGAATACAGTGGGATAAACTGTTCCACATAGTCCATCTGGGTCAAGCTAAAGACAAGAGGAAGCAACATAATCACCCAGGAATGTGCTGCAGGACTCCAAACAGCTCAGTCAAGCTTGATGCCCAGCTGGTTTGGGGTATGAGAGCAGCCAAACTGGACAAAGTAAAGGTTATTGCACTGCAAAAATAAAATTATTGTAACAATAACTTTTTTCTTTAATTTTGAGATAATAAAAAAAAAAAAAAGGAAATCTTCCTTGGGATTTGGGAGAGATTTTCAGTCAGCCAGCACAGCTATAAAAGCTGGTTGAGAACAGCCCGACATACAGATGATGTCAGAGAAGGATGGAGTTACATCGGGGGGTCGAGAGGAAGACCTCTTGCCACTGTCTCCTTCCCTTTGCACCGGAGCGACAGGCTGGAGATTCCAGTGGGGTCTGAGGTGCACCGGTGCTGAATCACAGCACGGCAGTCCTCCCCCAAAATAACTGAGCAACCAACTGCTGGTGGGTTTGCTGTTTTGAACGGAGACCCACACTGCCAGTGCCACATAGTGCCTTTGTCTGAATTGGTGCCAAAAACCTTCAAAAGAAAAGAAAATGGAAATCTTCCTCAGAACTTGGGAGCAATTCTCAGCCAGCCAGCACAACTATAAAAGCTGGCTGACAACAGCCTCACATGCAGACGGCACAGGAGAAGGACAGAGTTACATCGGTGGGGTTGAGGGGAAGATCTTTTGCCGCTGTTCCCCTTCCCCTGCACCAGAGTGATGGGCTGGAGATTCTAATGGGTCTGAGGTGCGCCGGTGCTGAGTATCAGCATGGCGGTCCTCCCCCGAAAATAACTGAGCAACTGACTGCTGGAGGGTTTGTTTTTCCCCACCAACCCACCCGGTCCCTTCTCCACATTAAATGCTCAGTCCAAGACCCACCTAACTGTCTCAGCCAATCAGGAGGTTTTTCCCTCCACTGGCTCTGGACCAATCCTGTCCTTTAAAAGACACTAGGATGTAAGTAATAGGTGGGGACATATGCTTCAACTGTATCATAGGCCAGTCTGTTATATTTTTACAGTATAGCTAGATTTAACTGCAAAGAAAATGAACCTGCGGATCATGAATAGTCAGTCATAGCTCTGTATCTGTAGCATGAATAGTCAGGCATAGCTCTGTATCAGGCTATGTCGAATTAATTACGCCTGCCACAAGTAGCTGTTGAAGAATAGTCAAAACTAAAAGAGGGCAATCAGTTCTGTAGTCTGTTAAAATGATCAAAGCAGCTGTTAGATTGATTAGAATGTTTAAAATATTAATTGAAACTATGTCTATGCTTAACACCAGCAATGCCCAAAAAATTAGCACCCCTGTGCCTGAGAATCAACTGACCCCCTCTGCCCATCCCTGCTTGAACAGGAACATGATCCTTAAAGGCACACACAATAGGGGTATTATCTTGGTAGTTGCTTATATCTGCATAACATTATAGGTAGATAACCTTATGAGCTCTCACTACTCACGGAACCTGGACTGGGGTCAGCAGGACTACCACATACCTCACCTACAGTACCTTCCTACTATGCAAGGGGTGGATTCCCTACTCATGACTCGGGTTGGCTAAGAAGGGGGCCTGTTATCTAATGTACAGTGGCTTAAGCAGCCATGGACTAAGGGAAGTACTTACCACAATACCAAAAGTACTAAGCTTAATCACAGTTCTGCTGTTTCTAGAAGGAGATATTGAGCCCAACCCTGGACCCCCTGTGGCGAACTTTAATATTGGTTCCCCACAAGACCTGAACTGGACCTCCCCAAAAGGCTTAAAAATAGCCCATATGAATATCTGCAGCTTGCGCCCCAAAATACACGAAGTCCAAGGCTGGCTGGAGTGGTACAAACCAGACATTCTGGCTGTATCAGAGACTTGGCTAAAGCCGCACATCTTAATGCATGAGATTGAAGTCACTGGATACAACACCTTCCAAAATGACAGGGTTGACAAAACAGGGTGTGGATTACTTACATACTTATATATGTCAGAGACTCACTAGACTTGGTGCTCACCTCCCTCCCCTATACTGACTGTAGTGGAAGTGAGTCCGTATTTATAAAGGTTACCCTTGGCCTTACCAAACACTTGAGAAAAGGTTGCCTATACTACTCTCCCAAGGCTGCCCTCCAAGCCTTTGAGTCACTAATCAAGACTTTAGCAGAAAATGACACATCTGAACTGCTAATACTGGGGGACTTCAACTTTAACTGGGCCTCTGAAACTGAGCAGACCTTCAGAGCCTCACTCCTGGAAGCGAATCTGGAACAGGTCATCACTGAAACAACAAGGCACAATGCCAAAACTGGAAACCATATCACCCTGTACTGGGTGCTGGCATCCAATCTCCTTAACATCCAGGTGTTTGGCACTCTGGCGAATGCCCTGAGTGACCACTCACCAATATTCTGCATATGGAAGAACAGGGCACCTAAGATCCCCCTAGGCTCCTCACTGCTAGAGATTTTTCCAAAATCTCTGTGGACACCTTCCACAAGTACCTTAATAATCTCGATTGGAGCCCCATTCAACTACTCTCAAGTCTAGATGAAGCTCTAGAGTACTTTCAGAACTCCTTCATCTCAGCTGCCAACCTGATCGCTCCACTAAGGAGACTGAGAATGGAAAGTTGCTGCTACAAGTAGATCACCACTGAATTTAAAGCCGTGATGGTAAGCCAGGATAAGACCTGGAGGAAATATAAATCCACAGCCCTCCTGGAGGACCTGGTGACTTATAGGACCCTAAGGAACCAGTGCAAGGAAGCAGTGAAGGCTGCGAAATGGGAGTATGTCAAGCGTCTCCAACAGACCAACCTTGCTGATCCAAAGTCCTTCTGGTCACACATCAATGCTCTGATAAAAGGCAGTGGTAGACCACCCCAAGACCCGATAGACTACAATGGCCACACATTTAATAATGGCCTGGAGACTGCTTTAGCTTTTAATAGGCTATTCACCAACTTAGAAGAATTTAAAATGAGTCTCCCCCCAAGAACCATGGGGCATTAATGTACTGAGAGACAGAGCCCTGACAGGCCACACTTTCACCTAAGGTTGGTAAGGATAAAGGAAGTTCTCCACCTTCTAAAGTCTATCAAAGTGAAAGGCTCAGCAGGCCCGGATGGCCTTGACCCAAGGTTGCTTAGGGTAGCAGCACCAACCATAACTTTACCAGCCACATGACTGATTAATAGGTCCCTACTGGAAGGGGTTGTGCCTAATAGATGGAAGCAGGCACACTTGGTTACCATACACAAGGAGTGTCCTAGAGAGCCCATAGACAACTATAGGCCTAGCTCTCTCCTATGTACCATTGCTAAAGGTTAGTCTACTGCCAGCTTAGAGACTACCTGGAGATTAACAAACTACTAGTGCATACACAGCATGGATTTAGACAAAAACATGGGACAGACACAGCCCTTATCAGGCTCACAGCTGATGTCCTTATGGCCGCAGACAAGGGCACCCCCACTGGGGCAGTTTTTATAGACCTGACCAAGGTCTTTGATTTAGTAGACCATGACCTCCTGATGAAAAAAACTGGGTAACCTTGGTCTTGACCAGCACTCCCTAACTTGGTTCAATAGTTACTTGACCAAATGCTCACAACAGGTCAAGTGGAGAGGTGCAGTATCTGAGCCACTCACCCTCAGGGAGGGGGTACTCCAGGGATCCATACTGGGCCCCCCATTCATGCTATTTGTCAATGATCTGAATAAACACTGTGGAGGCTGCTCGTTGGTCCAGTATGCAGATGATGCAGTGATTTACCAATCCTCAAATACCACTGCAGAACTGGGGGCTGACATCCAACCTGATTTTGAAACACTAGAATCCTGGCTCACAGAAAACAGGCTAGTCCTAAATGCCACAGAAACAAAGGCTATGGTATTTGTCCCAAGAACTCTTGGGCAGGACAGAAACTCCCTACTCCCTATAGTCTCTTCATCGGGCACCGCAATAGAGGTAGTGAAATCTTTAAAATACCTGGGCCTTGCTTTGGACCAAGGCCTCACACTGAAGCCTCATGTTGATCAGATTACTAAGATGTTGCACCAAAAACTTGGTCTACTGTACTACCTGAACACCCAGTTGATCCCCGAATCCAGGGTCACCATTGCAAACAGCATCCTTCTCCCAACCTTGACCTATGCTGTCCTGGTAATGCAGGTTTTGGCAAAACAGGAGTACAATAGGATGCAAATGGTATACAACAAGTTTGCCTGCATCACCACTTTGTCTCACAAGAGGAGGCATCACTGTGAAGCACTGGCCTCCCTTAACTGGCCATCACTCACTAACCGCCTGCAGTATCCATTACTATGCAACACATACAAGCTCATCAGCAGCCCATCCGACAGTCTGGCTGGGCTACTGGTCTCAAAGAGAGCAGACAGGCTTCTCCGTACCACAGGGAGAAATCTCCTGGAAGAACCTAGGGTATGTACCACAGTGGGCACCAAATCCTTTGCCCATGCAGCTCAGGTGCTATGGAACAAGTTTCCACCACAGTTTCAAGATGTGACCTCCCTTGGAATTTTCCAACATGGGCTCTGGGCACATCACCTAACAAAAAATGCATCTACATGTGCTAGAGCTCTGAACCATAAAGATTAGTTCCCAGCCTATTCTGGCCCGGTCCAGTCCTGAACAAGCCTCATCCTGGGAGAATCAACTATACTGTCTATTGTCTGTTTGTCCACTAATTCCACTCCCTGTACAAGTTCTGTTGATTCCTAATGTATGAATATCTAAATCCTAATGAGTACTAAGACCTGAACCCAGCTACGTACTGACCAGATTGTAACCAAAAATGATCAGCACACCTATTTGCTCTGAATGTGAAATGTTTGTACTTTGTAACTAAATCCGGGTCGCCCCTGAAAAAGGGACCTTCAGGGCTCAGAGGGCCTACCCGGTTATCAAAATAGAATAAATAAATAAAATAAATAAATATTTAAATTTAGTAAATACAAAATTACAGCATTTCCTCTGTAGCTTTAAAATTACTCATTTTGGAATGTCTCATGACTCACTGACATTGTGAACAGCAGAGTTAGAAGCATCCAAATGGATGTGAAAGCAGTTTCACAAATAAGTAAACTGTAAAAATATAAGCGCTTGTAACTTAAAGATAACTTAACCAATACAGCCACATTTAGCAGTTTTTTAGACCATTCCAGAAATGTTAAGCATGCTTTTTTCAGATATCTACTGAAGCGCCAAAAGTGGCCATTTAATAACAAATTCTAGTCAGAGCCGATACGGCTGTGGCATGCTTGTTTGGGTGCCGGGGGAGGAGCATCGCAAAGCAAAGCAAGTCAGTAAGTTGGTGTCAGCAATGGAACTGCACATGCAAGGTACTCACGCATGTGCAGTTCGCTGAATGGCAATATGCCATTCAGAAGATGGTGGCACCGGCAGAACTGCGTATGTGCAATGCTCATGCATGCGCAGTTCTTTCATAATGCAGAAGTTTCAGATGGTACAATAAATAGTGCTACTGCCACTTTCATTGCAATCACCATCGCGGACTGCTTCTGTTGTTTTGAACTGTTGGAAGGCTACACTTCTGAGTGTCCAAAATGGAAGGTGCCATGATCGGCCATTTTTCAGGCCACAGATGGCAAAATGGATGCAGGCTATGCCCACGCAGCCATAGAAAGGCAAGCTAATTTGAGCATTTTCATGAAATTTCACTAAGAAGCATACTACCAGAGTTTGAGCCCCTATAATTTAAAAACATAATCAATCAGCTGTCATGACATTTGAATGCCACTTGGAGTATTTACTAGTGAAGGAACATGCTAAGTGTCATGTCTCTGAATTAAAGAATGATTGAGTTGTAGTGATCCTTATATCATATCTGGACAAAAGTCAACAAGTTACACAGATGTGGAATCTGCTAATTTCACCCAACTCTAAATTTGCCATACTTTCAGTAACATGTAATGGATACTTAACATATTATTACATGCAACACAAAATAAATTCACACTGTGCATTCCTCCTTCATGCTTTTTCATGTCACTTTTAAAAAAGCTGAATATTCAGAGGTGCAAAAGCACAGTTTTGACCTTGTTATAGAACTGCACCCTGTTACACAGTAGTGTAGTCAGTTATCTAGACAAGACTTCCAATAGTGTTTGGTTTTTACCCCAGCAGTGCTTTAGTTTACACCTGATTTTTTGGTTAAATACAAAAATGACTACAGAGAAAAAAGTAGAATAACACATACAGAAGAAATTGTGGATAATGAATGCAACATTAAAACTTGTATTATAAAATGGGCAAAGGATTTTGAGCAATTTGATTGGTTCTTAGCCATGCATTAGAAGTGTCTAGTGCACGGTTACAAACTAGCCCACATAATCAAGATACAGTCCCTGTTCAAAATCCTTCAGCCATACAGTTTTTAAAAATGAAATAGCCGCCATTTTTTCCTTGTCCTTCATGAGAAGAACGACATCATGCACAAACAATACCACACAATCTTACTTCTCATTTGTGTCACTTGTACACAACCCTCCTTAATATTTCAGATAATGACAACTTTTTGTCACTCCTGGTTCTTTTTTTTATTGTTTAAATCAGTGACAGCACACCCACCCACTGTCACTCCCTTCCTCCACAGTCATCTGCTCAATCTCCCTCACACAGTCATGGAAAGGAGTGAAGTGGCAGCCAGTTCCTGCACCAAAAGAAACCTGACTTATTTTTTTTTTCTTTCTCTGGTATTTACAATTCAAGTTATATACCTGCAGTCACTGCTGCCCTGTGCTACCACTTCCTGCTTCAGTGGTATGTGCAGACTGGCTCACTCCTTAATGGCTCCTCATCGGAGCTTACTGTACAACAAATGGAAAAGTAAAAAAAATACATAAAAAGAATTACACAACATGCTGCCCTGTTTTGTGCATTTTAGATGTGTGAGTGGGTGAGAGACTCACGAGTGTGTATTCAGAAGGGAACTGGTTGCCGAAGCTATGACCTTCAACTAGAGTGGCCACAGTGGGTCAAAAGTCCAAAGGGGCAAAAAAAAAAAACAGTCAATTTCAGATGGTCGAACTATTTTACATCAAAACACAGTAAGCGTTTTAATGTGTTTCTATTTAAACAAAAAACTTTTGATTTTTGCACTCATGTAAATTACAAAAGCCCATTTTATAAGCGCAATAAGACTCCTCAGGATGTGCATTAGACAGTTCTAATGCATGTCTAGGGGGCTGGATGCACTCGGCCTGCAGCCTTGTACGTCACTATGCCCCCAAGCCAGGCATTAGCACTGTCTAACGCACACCCCGTTGTGTCTTAATGCTTACATAGACATTATTTGATAAAACCAAACTCTGGTACCTATCCCAAACAAAGCTTTCTTTTTTGTTTTAAATTATGTTTCATGAATACATAGATTTAGAAGCCAGAAAAATGATGTAATGCAATAAAGCATAATTTATCTATAATTCTAATTAAGTTGCATTTTTTTTGTGAGACAGAGAATGTACATGATTTTGCAAGATAAAATATCCCAGGGACATTAATATGCTCAATCAGCATATGTCCTGGAAATACCACTTTTACTTTTGAAATCTATAGCGTATAGGCCTGATTCCAGAATGATGGCGCAAGTCGCCGCCAAAGGCAACTTGCACAAAACACTGTAGTGCCAGAGACCCTGCACTCAATTCTCTATCAGGCAGGGTTCCCATGGCTAAGTCATGTGACTTGCGCCAACTGTACTGGTATGCCAAATGGAAGGCATACCAGAACGGTTGACCACAAGCCTGTGGCTTGCCCAGGTGAAGGGTGCAAGTGTCCCCACACACACACACACACACACACACACACTGTGCAGATCTGCAGGGCTAGTAGATCCCAACTCCACACCAATGCCCCGATCCCCCAAACAAAAAACCCAGCAAGGCTTGCACCCCCCCATGCCCGATCCCCCACTTTAATTGTAAAAGATCTACAGGGCTAGCACCCTCACTACTCGATCTCCAGAATTGTGTTTGCAAAAAAAACATAGTCCCCGATCTCCCTGGTAGTTTAGTGGCCCCAACCCTCCACCCAGTGCCAGTCCACCACACACTCCCCGACCGATATACAGTCAGTGACTGGCACAGCCCAACACTCACCCCCATGGCCAGCTGCCAACTGAGCTTGGTATAAGCCCATACTACTGTAAATAGTACGCGATCAATGAATGACAGCTCATTTATTAAGAGCATGCTTTTTATAGTAGTACGTGGTCATACTGAGCTCAGTCAGTGGCTGGCATGGTAGTTAGAGGTGTACTGTGCCAGTTGCCAGCTGTGGATGGGTGGGGGGAGAGCAGGGTGGTCTGGCACTGCCGGGTGGGGAGCCACTAGACTACCAGGGATAATGGGGATATGATTTTCATTTTTTTTTATATTCATCTTATTTATTCGGCCTGCTGTGGTGACTACCGGTGGGGGCATCCAGCCACCGGCCCTGCCCGCCTGGAGAGCACCAGGCTCACTCACATGATAGGGGATCCGGCATGGCTGTCACCGATCCACTGGAGGGTCTCCCCATACCCTATCCAGCCAGACCGGCTCCTGACCCCCCAGTGCGATTCCACGTGAGTCCTCCCAGTAAGACAGGGCGCGGCCATCAGGATGCATGGTCGTGCCCAGCCACTTTCCACCCTTTTCTCCCATTGGGAACGCGGATGTGCAGTGACGTCTGCACACATACGTGCCGACGTCCGCCGCACTCCCCCTCAGTCACACCAGTGCAAGCAATACCTCTGGGCATCCCCAGAGGTTGCCGCTACACAGTGTGGTTTTCCCAGCCCACCCCAGGACTAGAAGAGCTGTCTTCCGACGCTCAATCCTAGTCCTCCCCTGCTGACCCCCAATGACCTGGGCTCGTTCCTGAACCTGGGTCGCCGGCATAGCATGAGGTGTGGCGTCCAGCGCCTCAACCCTTAGCACCACGGGCTGGCTCTGATTTTCATTTCTTACAGTTTATGATACCGCAAGGACTTAGGTTTGTGGATCGGGCTAGGGGTGAGATCACCTGCAGGGCTGTCAACTACACATTATGGGGATTGGAACTGGGGTCCAATAGCCCTGTGGTGCTTTTTTCAATCATTATTTGGGGATCGGGGGGTCCCATAGCCCTGCTTAGCTTTGTTTTACTCAGTATTGGGGAACTGGGGTGGGGGGTTCGATAGCCCTGATGGGCTTTTCTACTGATTCAGGGATGGGGCTAGGGGGGTTGCATATACTGGGAGGTCAGGGCTGGCAGCACATTGGCACAGCCCCTGGTGGATGCAAAGTAGACTTACACCAGCTATTTGCTGGTGTAACTGTACTTTGACGTATGTCCTCCAAGGGTTGTTTTAGAATAGCAAATTTGGGGACTTGGAGGCTGCCCTTCCAGAATAGGGTACAACCCTTGCCATAAACCCCCTAATGCCATGTCGCAGGTGGTTTAGGGCTAACTGGTGCTGTAAGTCCACTTTGGCAAAAGCAGTCTGCGGCATGTCACAGGCTGCTTTGCAGAATACCAATTGTCACAAATGCTGTCGTAACTTGCTACTTGAGCCATTTTTTTGGTGAAAGTCAAGTTATACCAGGTGTAAGCTTTTGAGAATTGGGCCCTATGACTGTTGATGTATGTGCAGACTACTGCACATATGCAGTATGTTAATGAAGTAATGCATGATCATGAATACTTTGTTGTTGCCAATTAATTCAGTTCTGCAGGGGCTGGTGTCTCAGGTCCATCTTTCCACTGCCAGGTTGCTCCGGGTTCTCCTGAGCAAGTGCTTCACGGTGATAGCGGGCGGTGTTGTGACAGGATCATTAGCTTGGGGGTGCAGAACACTCCAGCTGCAGGGGGTGGAAAAGCACACCACTGGCCATTTAATTTAAGAAATAAGTAATTTGATTTGCCACTTCTGGAGTCTTCCACAGGATTCTACTACCTGAACTCAAGACACCACTAGTGTGGTGTGTATGTGTGGCTGCAATTGTGCATTCAAATTGTGGCCAGGTGTTCAGAACAGTGCATACCTCTAATACAGAACTCTTCAGCCACAGGAGGGGAAACACAGACCACTGCCAGTGCAACAGATGTACACCGTGATCAAATACACTGGGATGGGAGGCTCCATGAAGGAAGCAGCTGTGTGCAGTGCTTATAAGCGCGGCTTCCACAGAGGACTCTTCAGCATGCACCCCTCACTGACTCAGCAGCAGCAAGGAGGCAGGCCCCTTCTGGCACTCAGAGCACCAGCATTATGGCACTGGACAATCAGGTTGCCAAATGCAGGATGAACCCCCCCCAAGGCCTGCCCACCCTGAAGTTGGACTCTAAAGGTAGGAGGGGTTGGGGAGCAGCCCCCTCAAAAACATGATCAGAGACATTGCTGATTGCCACCCTAATTGCTTGGTGCCAGATCACAGGCACGTTCCAGTAGTGGAACCCAGGTGGGCTCACCTTGCTGGACTCTGGGTGTAAGTGAGACAGGCAGCTCACAAGGTGAAGAATGCAGGCATTCTCAATGAGAAGGGCCATGAATGTAGGCCTGTAATTGTCATTGAACTAAAATAGCCCCTCCAATATACTTTTCACGTGTGACTGTTATACTAATCATAATTTATTTAATAATCTAACTGAAGGTATTTGTTAACAAAAGAGTTCTCAAACATTGAAGGCACTGATGTAGCCATTTAAGTAATTCTATTTGCCACTTCTGGAGTCTTCTACAGGATTCTACTACCTGAACTCATGACGCTGGTAGTGTGGTGTGTGTTTGTGGCTGCAGTGCTCTGGGCCAATGCTGCAGAATTTTGGAATACTATTTCAAGTTCCCCTCTGGAATCTATTAGCTGTAATCATGCATTCAGGATGTGACTGGCCTTTCAGAACAGTGCATGCCTATAACACAGACTCACCATTTTCTTTAAATGGGATAAGGTTTTTCACTCCTTCTCCATGCTCATTTATTAAAAGGTGGCAGTGCTCTGGGCAGAGCTGGTACGGCTGCATCCAAGGACACAGTGGAACAAGGCACTGTCTGCTGTATCCAAGATGGCCACCAGAGTTCTGGGCACATTGGTGAGTTGACGCACATAAGCAAAGAAAGCCGGCAGCCATCTTGGACATGGCAGACAGTGCAGTGTTCCACCAGTGACCGATGGACAAAATAGTGCTGTGGATGTGCAGTGATTGCCATCCACCTCCACTATTTAAAAGCCCAGCCAGTATAAAGAATGCTCCCTTTTACTCTACTGTGCTGGCAAGACATCTGCAGGGCTCCACCCACTGCAGCTGTAAAACTGAATGTTGCAATAAATTTAAAAACATGCAATAATGCCACACAACAGCAATGGCGCTGATAAACTGAAAAGGCCAGTGCCAGTCAATGGCTTCACCTCCTGTTCCCTTCCACACACTCTGCTTCACATGTACTTTAATGTAGGAGTAATACAGTATTTAAGTCTGCTTTTTCCAACAAATTTTTTTGTATAATGGAAGAATGGAACATTTTAAGTAAACAGTATTACAGATTTTTATGTTAGTGAGAATAGTCTCCTTTTTATGTTGTCCATGCAAACACCCAGTGCAGCTACAACCCACCAATTCACACATTTTTATTGTGAGATGCTGGGAAGCCCTCCACTGGCACCACCAAACCATAGGAAAACCCTCCCTCAATGTATATTCTGGAACCAGGGTGCCTAATCCCGCATGCCAGCTGCTACCTACCCACAATGGCCATTTTGATTGTGTGACACCGGGGAGCCCACCGCTGCTGCTGCCAAATATAACACCAACACTGAGGTGCTAAATCCCCAGTGTTGAAACCTGAAATAAAGAAAACCATCCATTGATGTCTGTTGCCTCCACCATTACTGTCCACCCATCTGATCCTCCCACTCTGCAGTAACCCCCCACCCCACCCCCAAGCCCTTGCTTACCTACTGAGGGTCCAACACTGTAATCCTCTCTGGACTGGAGATGCATCTTCACTCTTCAACGTGTGACCACAAACTGAGAAAATCAGGTATGTTGTTCCATGTATTTCAATTGGGTTTTGAACTTATCATCATAAGTTCGTCATTTTTCAAAATATTTGCCCCAGATTTTCAACATGCCCTTTTTGGGACCCCACCTCATGACAATGACAGTGAAATTAGGCAAATTTGTCCTAAAAGGTGATTTTACAGTCGTTTTCCCAAATCACCTTTCAGGTGGGATTTGAATTTTTTTTCCACCTTTGTTCATGAGGTGGGATCATAAGAAGGCTATGTTGAAAATTTGGGGTATGAATATTAAAGACAACAAACTTGTGAGCATACATTAAAATGTATGAATGCAGGCTCTTAACGTTGGTAATTTTCAATATTGTGATCCCAAATTTTCAACACAGCCATTTCTTCACAGTACCTCATGAATGTGACAGCTATCATTTTTCAAATCCAGTCCAAAATGAGTTTTTGCACTTGTGGCAAAAAAATCACTTTTGGTGCAGGATATGAAATTGTTGCCCTCCCTTCTTCATAAGGTGGGGTCATAAGAAGGCTATGTGGGGTCATAAGAAGGTTACGTTGAAAATCTGCAGTAAAAGTATGAGAAAAAAACCAAGTTATGAGCCTACATTGAAATTTTTCAATGCACCTTAGTAACTGTGGTAATTTTCAACATTTTGACATTAACTTTTTATCAAAGCCATTTTTTACACTACCTTAAGTCTGTGACAGCAGTCATTTTTCAAATCCTGGCCAAAATGTGTTTTCACACTGGTGGCACAAAATCACCTTTGAGGCATGCTTCTAAAATCTTTTCCACTGTTGCTTATGAACTAGGATCATCAGAATGCTATGTGAGCTCAAAAGAAGTCTGTGTTGAAACTTTGAGATAAAATATTCAAAAACAACGAAATTATGAGTGTACATCGACATTTTTCAATGCACACTCATAACAATGGTAATTTACAGTATTTTGGCTCCAGATTTTATTTTCTCATTATACAATTTTTCTTCCTGGTCACTTTGCAAGTGGTTGTTCAGCCCTGTCCTTGCCTCCTGTCACCTAGCAACTGCTTCCCTGGTCCACTGAGCCCCATATCCCCGACAGATTGCCCATGAGGCAGGGATGGAAAGGGGAGGGCCGTCCTCCCCTTCCAGGAGATCCTTCATCCAAATTTGGTGGGTCAGCAAGCTTGCAACAGTGCAGAGTGAGGGCAGGCAGGCAAGGCTTCATCTAGGCTGCGACCACCATTTTCCACTGTTTCTCCCATCCCCCGTACTGTGGCAGCCCATAAGCACGTGTGCATGGAGGTGCATACATGCTACATAACTGCGGCCCCTCCCTTCCATGCTGCTTGAGCTCTGGTGCTGCCACCCAGTCTCCACCAAGAGGCAGTGAAGGAGCAAAACAGTGTCCCTCCCTATGCCGGGAGAGGAGAGCAGTCCATTGGATGCTTAATCCTCTCCCCCCTCAACCCCCAGCAACCTGAGCTCATTCCAGAACCTGGGTCACCAGTGTGGTAAGAAGTAAGGTGCATAGCGCCTCAGCCCTCAGCACTGCTGGACCCCAGATTTTTCACATAGTCATTTTTTCACACCACCTCATGAATGTAACAGCTGTCATTTTTCAAATCCTGGCCAAATTGCTTTAATACTTATGGTGCAAAATCACCTTTCAGGCATGATTTGAAAATTTTCTCCACTCTTGTTCATGAGGTGGGGTCAGAAGAAGGCTATGTGGGGTTATTAGAAGGCTAAGTTGAACATTCTGGCTTAAAATATTAATCATCAACAAAGTTACGAGTGTACACTGACATTTTTTAATGCACACTCGTAACTGTGGTAATTTTTAGTATTTTGGCCCAAGATTTTTAACATATTCATTTTCACACCACCTCACAAAAGTGACAGTTGTCATTTCTCAAACCCTACCCAAAATGTGTCTTCCCACTTATGCCACAAATAACGTTTCACTCTTTGTCTTCTAAATGACTCCTGTCCTGCTCAGGAGGAGTGGCCATAAAAAGACTATGTTGAAAATTTGGCGTAAAAATGTGAAAAACCAACTAACTTATCAGGAACCATTGAATTATTCCAACATTTACTCATAACTTTATTTTTGCAGATTTTGGTACATAAAGTTCAACATATCCATTGTGTTACCCCACCTCCTGAACATGGTCAGTGTCATTTTTCAAATTGCCTTTGAAACTTGTTTAAAAGTCACACAGCAAAATCACGTTTTGAATGGTATTTTAAAAGTTCCACCTGTCTGGATCACAGCATCAGGTCATAAAAAGACTGCTGAACATTTGGGATCAAAATGTGGGACCCACTTATAAGTAAATATTGCCTCTTAGCTTCCCTATCCTGGGTAATTACAAAGTAACAATGTGTAAAAGCAGGACTTGACTGAAAAAGAGACACTGCATCTCATCTGCTCTACCCTGGGTAAATAAATAGTAAAAATGTGTAAAAGCAAAACCCGTACAACAGCAATACAAGCAGCAAGCATTCAGCATTGACAAATGCTTCTTATACTGTTGTATTGGTACATAAAACAGATATCTTGCACAAGCTAAAGTTTTGTTTCTTAGTTATCTTCCATCTGGTGCTAGTTTTGTTTTTATGTTTGCTTGCATGCATGTGCAAGAAACATAGTGCCATCATCCGAGTTTTCCAGAGGTGTGTCAGCCTCTTCCAATTCAGTCAGTGTGTTTGCAGGCACGGTCGCTGTGCGACAATCACTGCTCCAGCTGTCTATGACAGCTGAAAATGCAGTGGCATACATCTGAATGGAAGAGCTCCGCTTCAGTGAGCAGAGCTCCCCCCTCCACATACACACATGCACGCATGCAGGCACACTGCATGCTCATGTGTCTTCCCCCTCCCCCCCACACTGTACGGCCGGAGGGGGTGCCCAATTCCCCATCGGCTCCACGCCTCCCCAAAGCATCCAGGTGCCACACTGGGAGCCCACCCCAGCGTGGCAAAATGTTTTATGGCTGACAGGGGTGCCCAATCCCCCGTCGACTGCACGCCCCCCAAGCATCCAGGTGCCACGCTGGAATCCCACCCCAGCATGTCAAAATGATGTTATGGCCAACAGGGGTGCTCAATCCCCCATCGGCTCCTGACCCCCACCAACATCCTTTCAGCTGCCATGCTGGGAGCCCACCCCAGCGTGGCAAATGTTCCTCATTGTCTTAGGAAATAAAAACCTGTAAATACAAAAACTGTCCCTCGGCACGTCTCCCTGCCCCCCTCCCACAACCCGCACCCACCCACTGCACCCTGCCTCCCACCCCCACCCCATACTTACCTCTGGAGCTTCGGCGGCGTGACGATCTTCGGCAGACCGGGAACACGTCTGCACTCTTCAAAGCCGACCGCGAACTGAGGAAATGCCGGTAAGCTGTATAATGGGATCGATAGGTTTTTTCCAACTTTATTGCATATCTCAGGCATTTTTTGGAATTTTTGCACCAAATTTTCAACATGGAGTTTTTGGGACCCCTTCTCATGAATGCTGTCACTTTCATGGTGTTACTCGAGCCTGAAGGGTGATTTCACAGCCACTATGCAAAATCACCTTTCCGGAATGATTAATGAAATGACACTGCCAGTGTTCATAAGGTGGGCTCTCTAAAAGCCTATTTTGAAAATTTGGTGGAAAAATTCCTAAAAATGACTGTTTTACAAGTGTGCATTGCGCAGTTCCTACGCACGCTCGTAAGTTTGCAAAATTTCAATATTTTCACTCCAGATTTTCAACATTGCCATTTTACCACACCTCCTTATGACCCGTACAGTTGTCATTTTTCACATCTCACCCACAACGTGTTTCTGCCCATGTAGCGCACAATGGCGCAGTCGGTGTGCGAAATCAATGTATGGGACACATTAAGAAAATCACAGTGACACTGGTCATGAGCAGAGGTGTTAAAATGGCTATGTTGAAAACTAGTGAAAAAATTCCCAAAAATGACTGTTTTAGGGCATGCGTTAAGTTCCTACATGGCGGCTAAAGTTTGCGAATTTGTAATATTTGCACACCAGATTTTCAACCGTGCCATTTTACCGCACTTTCTTATGAGCAGTACAGCTACCATTTTTCGCATCTCGCCCAAAATGTGTTTCCACATGTAGCGCACAATGGTATAGTCGGTGTGCGAAAACAATGTTTGGGACAGATTAAGAAAATCACAGTGACACTGGTCATGAGCAGAGGTCTTAAAATGGCTATGTTGAAAATTTGGTTACAAAACTCCATAAAATGACTGTGTTACGAGTGAGCATTGCGCAGTTTCCACGCACCTCATAAGTTCATGAATTTGTAATATTTTCAGTCCAGATTTTCACCAGTGGTATTTTTCACACTTCCTTATGAACAGTACAGCTGTCATTTTCACAACATGGCGAAATGTGTTTTCACACTTTCAGCACAGAAATGCGTGGTCGCTGTGGGAAATCATTGTTCGGGACAGATAAAGAAAATCACACTGACACTGTTCATGATCGGAGGTCCCAAAATGCCTGTGTTAACAATCTGCTGTAAAAATCCCAAACTAGTTACATTACGGGTGTGTTGCACAGTTTCTATGCCTTCGTGACTTTTAAGATTTTCACAGCAGATTTTCAACATTGCCATTTTTTACACCACCCCATGAACAGTACCGCTGTCTTTTTTCACATCCTGTTCAGAATGTGTTTTTGCACCTGTGGTGCCAAATGCCACAGTCACTGTGCAAAAGCAGTTTTCGACTAACAAACTGATATTGCCACTGTTCATGAGGTGGGGGTCACAAAAAACCCATGTTGAAAATTTGAAGTGAAAATATCAACGAATGCCTGAGGCGTTAGGGTTTCCAACCATAACGCCCCACCCCTGTAAGAGAATGACAGGCATCAGGGGGTGTGACTTGGGATTCTTGCCTGTCATGCTCATACCATTCACCCCCCACCCACACCCCTACAGCCAGTAGGAGGCATCAAGGCCTCGGACTCTTCGGGCCCAAACTTCACCCCATTCTCCTATACCGCACCCATCTCACCGTAGTTCCTGATGGAATGGGGTGCGCATAAGGGCCAAAGACCCCAAGGCACACCGTGACACTTGTCAGTGTCTGCAGGGTAGGGTGTGGTGAAATGGCGTGGTCGTTATGCCTGACGACCCAATGGCATACACCGATGCCTGTCATTCTCTGCAGGGTGGTGGTGGGGTTGGCTTCAGTTCAATACTTTGCTGCCATTCCTATTATGCAGCTCTGTAACTTCTACACTACCAATGCCAATGCCAGCAAGCAAACATTTGGCATTGACAAATGCTTGTTATGTTTAGATCTGATTGTGTTAAAAATGTTTGGGCATAGTTTACCTTAACGGTGGCTGGTTTCTGAAGTTGTGTAACATTTTAAGCTTAACCTGGTTCAATATCAAGCAGTTGGCATCTGTATTTCCTATCCCAAGGATGATGCTGGATCTACGATGCCTGGTCGATAAACATTTTGTTGACCAATGTTACAGCGAAACCTTTATGTTGACTGCATTTGCAGTGGGCATAAAGCTGGTCACTGCCTACCATGTTTTCTTTGGGTGCAGTGCCCCCCACACACCCCCAATTAAAAAAATCAACTCCAAGTCAGAGCTGATTAGAGGAGGGGGTGCAAGACCCCCAGAATACAGTGCCGGGGTCCAGCACCAACACTAAAGCTACCTGGCACTGTTGTCACTGTAGTGTCGGTTGCTGTTGACATGTCACTGTCGGGGCTGTATACTGATGAGGCTGAAAACAGGAAGTATTTCCTAGCTCTCCTTCACATTGAACACAAAACAAACAAATAAATATGATCTGCACAGCCCACACACAAACAGTGAGTTTCTCTCTCAAAATAGTTAAAAGCCACTCCTGCATCTCGTTACCTTAGTATTCTCAGTGTTAGTGACAACATGATGGATATTGATGTGGGCACTCCATAGTGCTGCCAATAGACTGATGAAGGAAAAGATAATGTTGAGTCTCATCGGGAGGAATGGAATGCACACACAAAACAGCAGCAGAATGCATTCAGACTTATTAAACGCAACATAGGCAGGTAAATCATTAGCGATATAAGTATTTTTGATAATCATGACCAACCCTTTACATAAGGGATATTCAATATGTTGCATCAGTAAAAAAAAAATTAAGTGCTGTCTGGGGTCATGCAACATAAGACTTGTGTTAAAATCAGAAAAATGTTAACAAGTAAAGCGATAAATGTTCAGGTTTTCATATCTGCCTATCATTCATAATATGCATTTGCTATTAATATTTATGATACATTTTAAATCTTTAACTTGTCAAAACTGTTTATTTGTTGTAATGGCCACATGCAGTACACAACAAATAGAACGGGATGCTGTCTCACCTGTAAAATTCCAAATGTCAATATTGTAACACTTTTCAGGCCACCAATGATATCAACATGTTGGGGCACCTTGTTGCTACTTTGTCTAGTCCCTCATTACACTAAGGAAATATCCTTTTTATATAATTCTTGCAATAACAAATACTGAATATCAACTGGTCCTGGTTTATCTGGCTAGCTAGTGTTGTTTCCCTCCGTTGTTCTTATGTTAATATATCTAGCTCCAGCGTCAACTAAGGAGGATTATCAGATTCTTTTCAGAAGGGGTTCTACCATGTGCTTAGCAATGTTAGTATATTAGGTAGCCTGAAAAGTGAAACAATAGGCTAACAGTATAGCCTAGAAGTTAGAGTAACATGCAGTGGATGGGGTTGTTACATCTAGTAGACCTGGATTTGATTCCTACAATCTCCACTTGCATGCTGTGGGACCCTGAGCAAGTCATTTAACCTTCCCAGTGCTCCCAGGTTACCCCTGAAAACAAACCTTGAGCCTAGTGAGCCCTATGTAGTTACTAAAGAATTTAAGAAAAAAATTTATTTTTTGAGTTTTACATGTGTGAGAACAAACTATTCTCCTCATTGCTGTATTGTGTCTTTGACTGGGTGACCAAAGCAGTAGACCAGGGAGGGGCTGTGGACATGGCCTACCTAGACATTAGCAAGGCATTTGACACAATCCCACACAAAAGATTAGTAGTCAAATTAACCAGCCTTGGAGTGGGTTCCAGGGTGGTAGCCTGGGTAAAACATTGGCTGAACAACATGACACTGAAGGTAATTGTAAATGGAGTCCACTTTGAAGAAAGAGGGGTTACTAGTGGGGTACTGCAGGGTTCAGTACTGGGTCCAGTCCTTTTTAATGTATTTATAAGTGACATTGCAGAGGGACTGAAAGGAAAAGTATGCCTCTTTGCAGATGACACAAAGACCTGCAACATGGTTGATACACAAGGAGGAGTGGAAGGGATGAAAAGGGACTTGGCAAGGTTGGAGGAATGGTCAGAAGTATGGCAGCTAGGATTCAATGCAAAGAAGTGCAAAGTAATGCACCTGGGAAACAAAAACCCAGGGGAAGATTACACAATGGAGGGGGAGGTAGTAACAACAACAAAAATGGAAAGGGACTTGGGGTAATCATATCAGATGACCTTAAGGTTAGCAAGCAATGTGAGAAGGCAGTAGGGAGGTCTGGGGGGATACTGGGATGTATAGAGAGAGGCATCACCAGCAGAAAACAGAAAGTTGTTATCCCCCTGTACAGACAGTTGGTGAGACCCCATCTGGAGTACTGCATCCAGTTTTGGAGACCCCATCTCCACAAGGACATAGACAGATGGAGGCAGTTCAGAGGAGGGCAACTAAAATGGTGCAGGGCCTGCAAGAGAAGCCATACGAGGAGAGGCTAAAGGAGCTTAATATGTATACCCTTGAGGAAAGGGGGTAGGCCATGACAGAAACGTTTAAGTACCTCAGTGGAATCAACAAAGTCCAAGAGGGTAGCATCTTTCAGAAAAAGAGATGTGCAAGAACAAGGGGACACAATTTGAAGATAGAGGGAGATCGGCTCAGGGGCAATGTGAGGAAGTATTTTTTCACAGAGAGGGTGGTGGATGCATGGAACAGCCTTCCTGAGGAGGTTGTGGGGTCTGAAACTGTGGGAGAATTCAAGAATGCATGGGACAGACATAAGGCAATTTTTTTGGTTAAATAGGATCTGCAGCTTATCCTCTAGGTAGGGAAATGGGCAGACTAGGTGGACCAAGTGGTCCTTATCTGCCGTCAAAGTCTATGTTTCTATGTTTCTATGTGTCATTGGATAAGCACCTCTCTGATAAATTACTTTTATGTTCCATTTAAACATACAGTATGTGTGGACCCTATTATTTCTCTCCCTTGTAATGACTACTTTTAATATATAAAAACAAAAAAGAATCTCACCTAAAAACAAAGACTCAGAAGGGAACTGCATTAGTTACCATGGGTTTTGGTGATGCTGTAGTACTGAATGATAATAAAGAACCCAACAGTAGTAGCAACAGGGCTTTAAATTAATGCAGTCAAAATGTAACATGGTGCATTCTCTCCTGTCCTTCCAACTACCAAAGAAGTAGAGACCGAGACATACAGCTTCATTTAATGTGTAGGTTAAGTAGTAAACATGCTCTTGACTTAACACTGTCACCAGTGTCACTTAAAGTCTATAAAACTGCCTGGAAAGTCAGCACTAACGGGAAATGGGAGTGGCAGTCACAAAAAAAAAAAATCAGAAAGTCACAAGTAGGACCATGCTCAGAAGGAAGAAAGAGGCACTAAATAGTGCATGCAGAGTGATTATTGAGAGTACACAGTAAACAACAAATCATTAAACAAAAAATAAAAAGGGTGTTTTGAATCCCTGCAGATTCTTTATTATGTTAGACCTATTATCAGTCATTGTCATTCCCATTTACACGTAATTTGCAAGTACTGTATCCATTAATCCCACCATTTACGAAAGGTATTAAGTACACATTTACTTGAGGTATTAAGTACATTATATTGGCCACAGTGTAGTCCCCATCCATAATGATGGCAGTAAGTATGTCCTTTTGGTGTTGACTAGATTGCTTTGTCTGACAAGAAGTGAGTGACCTAGATGTGGAGCAACAAATGTCAATGTGTGTTGCACTTGTCCAAATGTTTATTGTGAAGTGTACAACCCCATGTTCAATATCCTTTAGAGTGTTTATGATTCAGGCTGTGTCTATCTGGTAAATGCAGAACAACTTGGAATTTTGTCCATGCATGGCCACCTCAAACACTGTTGTAATGGGGGGAAAAGCAAGTGGGGAGTCAGGATCAGGAACAGGCAGTGGGTGTATTGTGAACCAAACTGAGGGAGAGAAGATTGAAACATTTGTGCTAGTAACCTCTGAAAGTAGTTGGCAAATTGTTTGGCATTTTTTGTCTAGTTCACCAGTTAACCTTGCTCCCTTTTATATTGATATATGCCTGTTGACTGGCTGTCAAAGGGTACTTTCTGAATAAGGTATTATGTACTTTATGCCTTACTCAAAAGTTAATATTTAAAAATGGACTGTAATTCATAGTTTTGTCATCCATCATATATGACGTTTTTCAGTCTTTGCCTTGCAAAAAAGTAAAATGGTCTGAATTATTGTCATTTTAGACAATTCTATCAAAACTGGCTACATGCAACTTCAAATTCAGATTACACAGGACTAGTAAGCACTCCAAAAGAACTCCTGCTCTCTTAAAATATCTCCCCCAGCACCTTCAAACAATCAAAATTTATCCTAATGCTATGACAGGAGAGCAATATCACATCTTCACCACTTAAAACAAGTGAAACTAAGACCTAACTCACAGAATGGCCATGGACTTGAGAACCCAGATGCTGATAGCAGTAGTGAAACAATTTTCCTCATTCCAACACTAAGTAGTAAGGTCTCTGGCCTGACTCTTGTAATCAAGAAACCAAGAGACAAAGTGACAGCATACAATAACAAAATGTATTTTTTAATTTAACAGTTAACCTACTTTTGAGCAGAGACCAAAGCCTCTTTTAGATCTCTCTCCTCACAGTGGCTGCCTTCACTACCATGATGCCTGAGATGTAAAAGAGTATGACAGAATACAAGCTCAGAATTGTAACAGGGGGAGGACATCTAGGTGTAAATTTTAACAAAGCAATTTGCCCTAGAACTCATACTGGAGGACTTGGAAAGTTGAGAGAGCTATAATAACCTGCAAATTTACAGCACCCCAAAAGGCATGGACCTTGAAAAGGCCCATTGTGCTTTGTGCCTTAAGCCTCAGGATCCTAATGCAAGGACCACTCAGTTTTTCTGAGGTTCTTAAGATACACAATGAAGTAGAATATCCTCCTCCTGGGCCAGAGCATGAAGACAGTTTTTTGTGGACAAAAGAGGCTGTTCATGGATAATGATTACATCACCTACCTCCTTACAAAGCACAACGAATACATACCATTCCTTAGGAATCTGCATCAGCTCAACTACAAATTTAAGGCTCCTTAACCGTCATGTCTGGTTTTACAATTTCCCAATGGGCAGCAGTCCTATGACACAGTGGCAGAAGCTTTAGAAGACTTTGCAGATTAGGGATCAGCTTTGAGTTCCATCAATGCCCCAATACAAAGAAAGTGCTAGACTCTCAGAATTTCATCCTGAAAGACAAAAGCAATGGCCCAGGAAATGCCAGCCACAGACTGTAGCTGCATAACTTATTCAGCAACTGTAGGCCTCCTGCACATAACAGGACTCCCGTATAAAACATTGTAACTAGAAAAACTCCCCTCAGTTACCAACTGTAGTCTTATCTCTACTGCTTTGTGATGTGAAGTTAGAGGAAAGGTTTGTTTTGGTGATGGGATCACCAGCTATGGCAATGGTTGGATTTCAGGGGGGACACCATGAGGACCTCCATTACTGTACGTCTAAAAAGTACATGGCTAGCATGGTTGGTCCTCATCTGCAATGTAATGACTCATAATGCTGTACAGGCTATGTGTCTGTGGACGGTAAACATGAACCTGCTGAGGGGGGTGTCAGTTCTGGGAGTAAGGGATTTACTCATGGACTGGGGTTACAGCCCTCAGTGGTGTAGTAAAAAGTAACCTTTCTGGGTTTGGAATCAGCATGACTAGGTATGATTAGGTATGACTAGGTATGTATGAAGGCCATGGCCCATCGAGGCTGTCCCCCCACAACTGTGGGAATTTAAACCCTGTGTTGATTCTCAGTAAGCGAGATATCGATCCCTACTTTGAATGTGTTAGTCTGTCAACTAGTTCCTGTGGAAGTATATTCCAAAGTCTTGGTGTTTTTACAGAAAAGAAATGCAACCTTCTGTTGGTTCTTGTTTGGCTGATTAATTGTTTATTGTGAAGCCTTGATGATGCTTTCCTTTGACTCATATGGATGCCACATTGGGCCATACAAGAGGGTGATTTTAGTACCTTATATAAAAAAATAAGATCCCCTCTACATCTGCTAAACTTTAGTGAGTATAATCCTGTTTTCTTTAATCTCTCTGGATAGGGTAAAGATGCAAGGTAAGGAACCATCTTTGTTGCCCTCCGTTGTATTTGTTCTATGATGTTTATATCTTTGACCAGATAAGGGTTCCATACCAGTGACCCATAGTCTGTATAGGGTCTAATGTGGGATCTAAACAGGGGAATGATGCATTCCTCAGATTTTAAAATAAATGTACGTCTGATTCTACCCAAAAGTGAATTTGTCATTTTTGCTATATGGCTACAATGATTTGTGAGGGTAAGTCTGTTGTTTATGCAGATCCCTAGATCTCTTTCACATGAGAAGGATTTTAAGATTTTGTTATTTAACATATATGTTTGTTTGGGATTATTGTGACCCAAGTGAAGGACTGAACACTTATCAATGTTAAAATAAATTATATTGGTGTGGGCCCAGGATTCCAATGTTAAGAGATCATTTGTGAATGTTACCCTACTTTTATCTGAGCCCACCATGCCACCCAACTTGGTGTCATCTGCAAATTTAGATAGTAAATTCCCTGAGCTGATCTGCATATCTGAAATAAAAATATTAAACAATACAGGGTCCAGAACCAAAACCTGTGGCACGCCACTAATAACAGCCACCTCTTGAGACAGCATGCTGTCCATTTAGTCACCTGAGCCACCACTAAGCCATTTATTATCCATGCCTCAGTTACACATGACTAATGCCATGTTCTACACTTTTTCAGGCTCTTAGTGGCCCCTGTGTATTACTAATAAAGCCTCCCTGAAGGATTCTCTTTTATTCCCTTTGCCCTTGCAGCCTGTTTCACCACCCGTTGATGTGGAAGATTAGGTTTGCTGTCAAAGGCACATAGCTACACCTAGACTCTTTTCTTCTAGGTTTGTTTGTAAGGACAGAGCAAGGAACAACATTATCAGGGCAAGGAAAAACATTAAGGCTTCCTTTGGCTAGGCAGATTTTCTGTGTGTTATTATTTTCTTTTGTGCTTACAGGTTTTGTTAATGTTTCTACCTTACATTTTACTGCTTTATTGTTCTCTGATTCAAATTGCTGTTGCAGGGTATACTTTCTGCTGCATTGGTACAGGGTGTGCCTACAGGTTTGTTACTGTTTTGTGCTTACAGATAACTGCTGCAATCTTCTCTGATTCAAATTGCTTTTTGCATGGTATATCTTCTGCTAAATAGTTCTGCTGGTTGTGCTTACAGGTTTTGTTAGTTTTTACTGCTTTGTTTTTCTCTGTAGCAAAGTGTTTTTTTGCAGGATATATCTTCTGTGAAATTGTTACAGGTAGTGCTTACAGGTTTTGCAGTTTTACCTGTCATTAGACTAAGCTTTCTGGGCTAATTACAGGGGCACATATGAGATACATACTGAGGGATAGTGATTGCATTTGTTGTTGGTTGATTGTTTCTGCTCTTACCTCCCTGTTTCTTTTGTCTGTGGTTCTTCTTTTTTGGCAGTGGAAGGGCCCAACCACCCACCCTCATCCCCAACCACCCCATGCTACACTTCTTTTGTAGAGTAACACAGTCATGACATTTCCTGTAGCAAAACGGGAAGGGGAGGATCAGAGGGGTATTCACACAGTGACCTCACTTACAGGGGAACAATTAATTTGACCTGTTATGAAAAGTTATACAAAAACAAACAAACAAACAAAATATATAAAAAAGACCCCATCAAACATTTGCTTTCATTTTCCTTCTAATCACTCGGACCAGGTTATAAACTCGGCAACTCAACTGGAATGGATATAATTAACTGCAGGTACTGCAGGACACTTTTCAAAAGGGCATTTATATAGGATTTAGGATGCTGTCCTACATGCTAGACCATCGGAGATCTAAGGGCTCAGCTCCAGGCAGCATGGGCAGAGATTGCTCACCTCAAACTGCATATTCAGGAGGAAATAAATTACAAGAACTGCCCGCCATTTCCCGAACATCCAACTGAACCACCTCAGCCACAGAGGGTAGTTGGTCCAGGAGGCTGGCAGGTGGTTAGGAAGGGAAAATTGTGTGCCCCATCACTCAGTGCTCACCAATGTATCACCTCCACAAATCATATAAAAACTACAAACAGGTGTCTGCCTCTATCTCTGAAATCAAACAAAGGGGCAGAGGACACTGCAGAGCAGGACATTGCAGCACAGGAGGTAGCACAACAAAACTCACCCAAAACAGGGACCAAAATAAAAAAAGCAAAAAGGAAATTCAAAACACTTATGATCCTAGGAGACTCCATGATTCGGGGAGTTGATAACTAACCTCCAGCTGGGGGTAATGAACAGATGTCTCCCAGCATGGAGAGATACTGACCACATTCCTAAAATCATGCAGGAAGCAGCGGGAAACATTGATGTCCTGGTACACACAGGGACCAATTATCTCACCAGCTGGTCAGTTGTGGAGACCAATCAAACACCTGCACAAGCTGGGAGACAAACTGTCATCCATTTCATCAGGCATCTCCTTCTCTGAGATCCTGCTGGTCTGGCAGAGGGGGGCAGATGGATGGAAGGTCAGAGAAGGGGAGATAGGGGAGTTAAACATGTGGCTCAAGGGCTGGTGCCAGGAAAAAGGACACACATTTGTAGGTAACTGGCAACAGTTTTGGGAGTGAAAGTTCTTTAAATTCAATGGACTGCATCTGACTAAGGAGGGAGTCAGTGCATTGGGGCTTAAGTTTGATGTCTTTTCAGAATATTTAAACTAGAAAATGGGGAGAGGGTTGCAGCACCCGATACACTGAATGGGAAGAATCCCCCTCAGCTAGTGATCAAACAGGAGTTCAGCATGTTTGTAGTTCATTTGCATCACCAGGTAAGGAAAAAGGTTTGGCTCCCCATACGTTGTGCAGGGGAAAAGACGGGTCGCCCCACAACTGAGCGTGCGAAATCTGGCCAATGGAAAATCGTTACGACAAATGTCCAGAATCTGGGAAACAAGATTCCAGACCTGAGGAAACAATGACAGAGGCTAAACTGGACATAGTAGACATTAGCGAGACATGGTTCACCAGTAGCCACACTTGGGAGACTTCAGTACCCGACTATGTACTGTTCAGAAGAGTCTGAGATGCAAAAAGGGGAGGGGGGTGGCCCTTTATGTTAATGAAAATATCAAAGCTACAGAAATTCAGAATACACATAAGGAGCCAGAAGAACTGTGGGTTACCCTGGAAACAGGAAATGGGACAGCCATATGACCTAGGGTTTTCTACAGGCCTCCAGACCAGGGGGAGGACATAGACACATTACTGTTAGAAGATATACAAAACATGACAGCTAAAGGGGAGGTTCTGATAAGGGGAGACTTCAACATGCCAGATACAGAGTGGTCAATACCAGCAAGAACATCTGCCAGAACTAAACACAAACAATTGGTACAATGACCCACAAGAGACAGGGCTGTCCTGGATCTAGTACTGACTAACGGGAAACAAATCACAGATCTCCAAGTAGAAGGTCACTTGGGGACCAGTGACCATCACATGGTTCAGTTCGATTTGACCAGTAGAACTAATTCATCCCATTCAAAGGCAGAAATATGGGACTTCAGAGGAGCTGACTTTGATAAGATGGCCAACAAAGTTATGCTAACCCTGGCAAGAAGAAATATAGGTGAGGTGGCACAGGCAAGTGGGCAAGCATTAAGGATGCAATACTTGAAGCAACATCCCATTGTGTTAGGGAAAAAAGCAATTGCAAAAGAAGGAGAAAACCACTTTGGTTCTCAAAAATAGTAGCAGAAAAGATCAGAGACAAGAGATTGGCCTTCAGGAAATATAAGGGAATGCAGCGGGATGAAGATAGGGAGGCATACCAAACTTCCCTATGGGAAGCAGGGAAGACAGTAAGGCAGGCAAAGGCCCAAACCAAGGAAACACTACTGTGAACAGTAAAAGAAGGGGACAAGATGTTCTATAGATACATTAGTGAAAGGAGAAAGTCCAGAGGGAGTATTGCTAAGATCAAAGGGGACAAGGCGGAGTGTGTGGAGGAAGATCAAGGAAAATCATCTATCCTAAATAGATACTTCTGCTCAGTATTTACTGAGGAGAAGGTAGGGCAGGGCCCACAGCTCAGCACCATGGACACAGGGGGGAGGGAAGTGTGCACAAGTCCCTTCACAAAAGAAAGGGTCCTACAAGAGCTCACTAAGCTCACGGTGGACAAGGCAATGGGATCCGATGGCATACATTCCAGGGTACTACAGGAGCTAAGGGTGGAACTAGCAGAGCCATTAGCAGAACTGTTTAGTGAGTCTCCGAGCACAGGAGAGGTCCCAGAAGACTGGAGAAGGGCTCATGTGATCCCTCTCCACAAGAGTGGCAGCAGGGAGGAGGCAAGAAACTATAGAGTCAGTCTTACCTCAATAGTGGGCAGGATTATGAAGGCACTCCTTAAGGAAAGGATAGTGCAACACCTGGAATCCATAGGAGCACAGGATCCAAGACAGCATGTGTTTACAACAGAAAGGTCCTGTCAAACTAATCTCATAGATTTCTTTGACTAGGTAACCAGAGTGGTGGACCAAGGGGGTGCAGTTGATGTCGCCTACATTGACTTCAGCAAAGCTTTCAATACTGTTCCACATAGAAGATTGATTAATAAACTGGGTAGGCTCGGGTGGGTCAGAAGTTGGTCAACTGGGTGGCAAACTGATTTGAGATCTGGAAAAACTGGCAAAATGGTCTGAAGAGTGGCAACTGGGATTTAATGCAAAGAAGTGCAAGATCATGCACATAGGGAAAAGAAGCCCTGAAGCTGCTTATAGGTTGAGATGGGAGTTGCTGACAATCACAAGAGAAGAATGAGACCTGGGAATCATCATCACAGATGACCTGAAATCATCCATGCAGACCACTAAAGCAGTAGGTAAGGCTAGAGGGATGTTGGGGTGTATTAGTAGGGGTATCATAAGTCATAAGAGTGAGGTAATAATCCCTCTTTACAAGACACTGTTTAAGCCCCATCTGGAGTTCTGCATACAGCACTGGAGGCTGCACCTGCACAAGGGCATTAACCAAATGGAGGCAGCCCAGAGAAGGGCAACCAAAATGATACAGTCACTGCATCAGAAAACATATGAGGACAAATTAACAGAGCTCAATATTTATACCCTAGAGCAATGGAGGAGGAGGGGTTATATGATCGAAACATTCAAACATATTAAGGGCATTAACAAGGTAAAAGAGTCAAATACGTTTCAATATAAGAAAAATAGCAGGACAAGAGGACACATCATGAGATTAGAGGGAGGCTGATTAAGGGGCAATGTGAGGAAATTATTTTTCACAGAAACAGTGGTGGATGCATGGAATGGCCTACCTCGGGAAGTGGTGAATATGAATACAGTGCAGGGCTTCAAACAGGCATGGGATAGGCATAAGGGAACAATACAGATGAGTATGAATACATAGGCCATTGGCAGAGTAAAGGCCTATGGCACATTCATAAGGTAGAAACAAGCATTTGTCAATGCCGAATGTTGTCTCGCTCGCATTGGCATTGGTAGTGCAGGAGTTAGAGATGCATAATATGAATGACAGTGAAGTATTGAACTGATGCCAACCTTACCCCCACCCTGAAGAGACACATTTTCAACATAGGCATTTTGGGACCTCCCCTCATGAATAGTGGCACTGTGATTTTGTTAATCTGTCCCAAAAGTTGATTTTCCACAGCGACCACGCCATTCTGCACCACAGGTGCGAAAACACATTTTGGGCAGGATGTGAAAAATGACAGCTGTACTGTTCATAAGGAGGTGTGAAAAAATGCCAGTGTTGAAAATCTGACATGAAAATATTGCAAATTTGCGAGGTTACAAGGGTGCATGGAAACTGCGAAACGTATGCTTGTAACACAGTCATTTTATTGACTTTCGTCACCACATTTTCAACATATGCATTTTAGGACCTCTGCTCATGAACATTATCACTGTCATTTTCTCAAACTGTTCCAAAAACTGATTTCGTACAGCAATCACGCTATTCTGCATCGGAAGTGCGAAAACACATTTCGGCCAGGATATGTAACATAACAGCTGTACTTTTCATAAGGAGGTGTGGAAAAATGCCAATGCTGAAAATCTGGAGTGAAAATATAGCAAATTCAAGAAAATACAAATGTGCATGGAAACTGCATAATGCAAACTCATAAAACAGTCATTTTCTGGATTTTTTTCACCAAATTTGCAACATAGGCTTTTTGAGAGCCCACCTCATGAACAGTGGCACTGTCATTTCGTTAATCTGTCCTGAAAGGTGATTCCGCATAGTGACTGCGAAATCACCTTTTGGGACTAAATAATGCCATGACGGTGACTGAATTCATGAGGAGGGGCCCCAATAACCCCATGTTGAAAATGTGGTGCAAAAATTCCCAAAAATGCCTGAGATACTCACCAAAGTTGAAAAAACCCTATTTATGCCACTATACAGCTTATCGGTATTTCTTCAGTTCGTGGTCAGCTTTGAAGAGTGCAAACGTGCTCCTGGTCCACCGGAGATCATCGTACTGGACTCGGAGGTAAGTATGGGGTGAGGGGGGATATGGGGAGGCAGGGTGCGCAGAGGGTGGGCGTGGGTTAGGGAAAGGAGCAGGACAGACCACAAGGGACCATTTTCTTCTTTTACAGGTTAAAAAAAAAAAAAAACATTGCTGGAAGTTTTTTTTTTATAGGAGCATTTGGCACGCTGGGGTGGGATCCCAGCATGCCACCTGAGTGTTTATGGGGGCTAGCCGATGTAGGATTGGGCACTCCCGTTGGTATGTACTGAGGGGAGGCTTGAGACAAGGGGGATTGGGCACCCCCCTCGGCACACAACAAATGGGAGGGCATTATGCCAACGGGGAGTGGGCTCCCCTGTCAGCACATGGAATGGATCAGGTCATGCTGACGGGGGGATTGGGCACCCCCAAAGTCAGCACAGTGGCAGGCGGAGGTGGCAGTCACTGCTGCCATGTTTACTAGAATGATTCACCAGGAAAGGCACTTCGGGAGGTGCAGCTGCGTGACAAGCTTGGATCTCATTGCAGCTGACCTTTTCTTAGATGTGCTCACCACATTACGTGTTGTTGGTGTGGTGCCTGCATGCGCCTTATTGGGGAATGAGGGACTCACCTACTGATGCATGCCCTGCATTCACCCACAGTGACTGCACCTCCAAATCTGGTGCTACTATAATATGTTGGCTGGTGCGCAAGCGCAAGCCAACATAAAAATAGACAGACTAGATGGGTCTTCTTGTCCTTATCTGCCATCAGCTTCTATGTTTCTATGTTTCTGATGGGTTCTCTTGCCCCTCCCTGACTCTCTGACCCTGCCACCTTATGCAGCATGAAGGAGGCCACTACTCTTTCACTGGAAAGAATTTTCAGTATTTCCCCGTAACAGCTGTACACTTTTTTCTGTTGCATTTGTTTTCTTGGAACAGATAAGGACTTCCTGAAAGATGATGAAAACTCTTCTAGGACATTCTGGTTTGTGGTCAGGAGTCTACAGGGATTTGTAATACCCTACCTATGTTACTACAAGTGAATTTTCATAAGACAGCATGCACTTGATATTTGAACACCTGGGAGTGTGCATTTGGTTTGGATGAAATTAAGTGACTGGTAACTTACCCTATTGCTGGGGTGGACCCCAGAACAGTTCAGCTCGCAGTCTTTTGAACAATGTCCTGTATGTTGCTTTATGTTTTGTACTGGCAGGCTAATGCTAAATTGTATTACTCTGCATGCATTACGTACATTCAGTTTGTTATGGATTGTTAACTGATGCTTATTTTTGTGGGGTCACTTTAGAAGTAATATTTATTTTTCAGTTTAGGCCTCCCTAATATGGTTTGAAGGTCTTGGGCTGCTGTTTACTGCAATTCTCCAGAAATGTATTCTCTCCCTTTTTCCTACTCAACCTTCCTTGCTAGCTGTTCTCTCCATTCTGGAACTATTGTCTACCACTTCTCACAGACTCTTTCTACTACTTTCTTCCATACTCTCCCTCCCATTTACAGCCAGACTGGCTGCTCAGGCATGATCCCCCCCCCCCCATTCTCGTTGACATGGCTGGACTTCAACTGGTGTTCCTTTGCTATCCACTGGGTGTCTGCTTCCCATCAGAGTCACTCACTCTAGTAGACCCATAACCTTGGTCGTCACCTGAGATTTTGGGTGTTTTATCTGGCGGTTAGTGTTTCACGCTACTTTTCTTTTCTGTTCTCTATGCTTCAGTAGTGTCTTTTTTTTCTTTTCATGGCAGTTTTATAGGTCAGCATCTGAAAGTGCATGTAGCTCTCCTTTAGTTTCTCTAGTTCTCCCAGTTCTGCAGTCTCTACACTAGAAGATAGAGTTATCCTTTTCCTGCATTGAATTGGGCAATTGCATATTATGATGAATGTCACATCTCAAGGTTCTCATCAGAAATATAAACCAGACAGGTCTGCAGGCTGGTACTGTACATCTGGCCCAGGCAGTCTCTATGCACCCAGATCCAGTTTCTTTGTTCTACTGTAACATGGAGGATCCCATTCAAAATATTAAATCAACTATTGTTGGAACCCAGAGGTCTTTTCTTACTGCCACCTAAAGTCTTATCCAGGCATCCCATAGTCTCTGCTAAATATTCTCAACTTGTTAGCGTGGTCACCTCTACAGTAATTGCATGGAATGCTAAAGGGTTAAATAACTCTGTAAACAGGCAGAGAATTTTGTTTCCATATTCTGTTTTTCCCTCCTTGTGGCCAGGACAGGCTGGGCTCCCTTCAGCTCTGTCCTGATGATCTCACCATCCTTCACCTCTCCAGGGCTTACCTGAGAGCCAGAATACCTCCCATGGATCCCCCTCCCATGGCAGTGACAGGAGGGGATGGCTGCTCCCCCCAAAGCACAATCCAATTTATGTCCCCAGGATCCTCAGTGATGCGACTACTGAGGCTCAGAAGGCAGGCTTTATTAACACCTGTCCTGCCACCATTTTCCACTATTTTTGAGTCAGGTCCCCATGATAGGGTGTGCTCATTAATGTGCATGTGTGGAGATAGATGGACGCTGTAGAGTCCTGCAGCACCTTTCTGTTACTGCCCTCCTTGACCAGCATTGCCACCTGGTCTCCACCTAGTGGCAGTCATTCGACAGATTGTGCAGGTCTTCCTCCCCAGGAGAGGAGGGAAGCCCTGCGGGGACTTAATCCTCTCCCTTCCCTTTCTGTCCCCAGCAAATTGTGCTTGTTCCTGAACACAGGTCACTGGTGTGGTGAGAGGTAAGGCACTTAAAGTATCTCAGTCCTCTGTGCCACTGGGCCAGCCTAAGAGGCAAAAAATTTTGACACACATTAAATCCCTCCATGTGGATGTTGTACTTATACAGGAATCTCACATATCAGGTGCAGAGGCTACTAAACTGCATCATGATTGGGTGGGTCAGATGTTTTATTCCTCTTTTGCCCAGCAGGCCTTGGATGTAGCCATTTTGATATACTGTAATTTCCCTCTTCGGATTCACGCCCAGTGTAAGGACAGTTCTGGCCAAAGGATTTTATTGTTACACTCGTTATTTGCCATTGAAGTCTATTTTCTCTCTCTTTTTGCCCCTAATTTCAACAACCCCACCTTTTTTTCAAATGTATTCTGCTTCTCCTCACTCAACACCAAGGGGGTGTTATCTGAGGGAATGACTTCAGTCTTGTTACTGACCGCACTCTTGACAGATTTTCCTCCTCATTGGTCACCATCTCTAAAGTGGTTACAGTTCTTGTGTCTCAGTGTCTTGAGTTGGGGTTTCTGGATGTTTGTTGAATCCTTCACCCACACACTAGGGAACACTCATTCTTTTCAAAAGTCCACCATTCTTATACTAGGAGTGAAAAGCTTTAGATACCCTGTGATATCCTCACTGAGATTCTTTTCAGCTTGTATTGCCCTACCGTTATATTGAACCACACCCTTTTAACACTAGAACTTAAAGTAGTGCTGAACACCTCACCAGGTAGGTCATGAAAAATAGACATTTTAATCTTAACAGATGGAGACTTTCTAACTAAACTGGCAGCAGACATGCAAGTTTAGATTTTGGAAAACAATGGCACAGTATCTACAGTGGGAGTCCTTTGGCACTTCTTCAAAGCTTTGATTAGAGGCAAATTATAGCCCATTCAGTTAAAACTAAGTGAGACAAGCTGGCACTCTATAGACAAATACTATATTCACCCAACTCTGGGAACTACATATGTGAGAACCAACAATGGAGAATCATAAACCCCTACTGCACATACAAAAAAAACATCAAACATCTAGAATTCCTCCAGCAGAGAGGTTGTACACTAGGTATAATGTATAATAAGATGAACTTAATACTAAATGTGGAAGGGCTCTGGCCTGGCAGCTCCAGATGGAAGCACAAGAAAACCTTATCCCATACATTATCTCTGATTAGGGAGAAAGGCTCACAGATTAATCAAACATTAATAATCAATTCATTATTTTTTTCAGTCTTTGTATTTGTCTGGAAACAGTAACTGTAGTCATAGAATTGGTCTTGACTTTGATTTACAGCAGCTCTCATTCCATTTGTTTCTTCTGAGGACCAGGTTAAACTAGTTGGTGCATTCTCCTCAGATGAAGTCATTTAGCCCCTCAACACACCGCCTTCTGAAAAGGCACCAGGACCAGATGGCAGCCCAGTAGAGCTTTGTAAATATTTAGCACCAGAAGTCTTGGGTCATTCATGAGGCTTTGCAGGCATCATTGGACCATTCTACCCTCCACTTTCTTTCTATGAAGACTAAATCATGCTTATTCCTAAACTGGGGAAGCCAGAAGAACTTCTCTCCTCATACTGCCCCATATAATTCATTGATATGAAAATTTTCTCTCAATTATTAGCCAGCTAACTTGAACCAATCCTTCCTAAAAAAATGTCTTCCAATCGTTGTACTTAATATGAGGTTGTTATGTGTCTTATAACATCAATCTCATTTACCAGCTTCTTTCTCTGGCTCCTCAACAACCGTGTGTGTGTGTGTGTGTGTGTGTGTGTGTGTGTGTGTGTGTGTGTGTGTGTAGTGCATGTGCGTGTGTGTGTGTGTGTGTCAGTTCTGGTCTCTCTGTAGAAGGCCTTTGATTGGTCGTATAGGACCATTTCTGGAACATGCTGAGGAAGTTTCAGTTAGTGAGAAATTCCTTTCCCTCTTCAGGTGATTATTCAAACCAATAGCTGTCCCTTCCTTCTCACACGTGGCACACATCAAGCTGCTCACTTTCTCCCCCGCTTTGTGACCTCTTGCTAAAACCTTTGGCCTAAGCAATATGAAGCCATCAGGATATTCACGGTTTGCAATTCAGTGAGGCCTCCAGCATTGTTTTGTTGTACATAGATGACATGCTTCTGTCCCTTACCCTCTCATAGGTATCTCTTCCTGCCCTTCCCCAATTCATAGATAGCTTCAGCTCCAGCTAGCACTATAAAATAAATTGGGGGTACATCCATCATTCTCAGCTTTCTCCAAATTATTTTAAGGCCTTGAAGGATTCCCTCCCATTTCATTCAGCCCAATGCCTTTTTTTATTACCTGGGAGTGAATATAACCCCAAGATGTGAAGACCTCTTCCACCAGAATTGTTCCCCTCTTTTGGAATGAGTAGAAGCTGAAGTGCATAGATGGATGTTGGATCTCCCTCTGTCCTTACACTAATTGGCTAGGTGAATGTAATCAAGTTGACTACCTTGCCTAACTTCCTCTACTTCTTCTAAACTTTCCCAATAGCCATTCCATAGCCCTTCTTTCAGAAACTCCGCTTACTCATAATAAAATGGATTTGGGCAAGAAAAGACCACAGGATCCCACATAAAGTATTTACCACTCAGTCTTCAGTCAGGGTCTTAGCTTCCCTGACTTCAAGTTGTATTAGTGGGCTGCCCAGTGACATCTCCTTCACCCATAGTCTCTCCCAAAGTTTTCACACAGCTTGGTAGATATGCCTAAGGAGCCCTTCCATACAACAGAGTAATGGATTTAGTATTCATGACCAGCCAGTAAAAGAGACTGGATCAGTGGCAATTCTGACTTCTGAAACACCTTAACTTAATAATGGTTTAAGACCCAATGTCATATTCATTGCTCCCAGGGGACAAATGTACTAATGACTTAATGGAATCATGCATGCTCTTCCCATACTTTTTGGGTGGTCCAGTTCAGAACTGGGAACCACCAGGGCTTTTATCTTTTGGGGCATTTGTTTGAAAATCATTCCCTTCTTTCATTTGTACAACTACAGGCTTAATATAATCTTCCACAGTCTCATCTTTTCTGTTATTCACAGGTTCATTGTTGGTGGGTAAACCTTTAACAACAGACAAGCCTTAAGCATTAGCAGAATCATTGGATAGCTCTGATCAAGAAAGGGGGATAATCTCCAGAGTATACACCACTCTGCTCCTTCATGCTAACATTTCTAATAATCCTATGAGGAAAAGATGGTCTGCACAACAGCAATATCCCTATGCTGAGAAACAGTGGTCCTCCCTGTTGGAAGAGACAATACATACCCAATAAGCTGCACTTTTAAAAGAAATAAATTCTTTAGGATGCAGCAATCATATTAAACCCCACATAACATTGCCCGTTGTTTCTCCCTTAGCAGCTGATTGCTGCCCAAGTTGCAACGGTCCTCATGTGGATTCACTCCACATGGAGCATGCCCAACCTTAAAGAATTTTGGTCTGCCTTTGAAAAGTAATTATCAGATATCCTCCAAATCAATTTAAATTTACTGGCAGAAATAATGTATTCTTCTGGGGATCTAGAATCAGTAGACAACCTACCATCAGGAAACTACAAATGTGTCAACCTGGCCTTGATCTTGGCCAGGCAGGTCATTCTCTCCTGAAGAAAAAATGCATCGCATCACAATCATAAAGAGTAGCTCAATGGACTCACTTTGGCAGCAGCATTAGCGAGAGTAGTGTACTCTTCCAGAAACAAAATGGAGCCTATGAGGCCATATAGCTAAAGTTTGATGAATACCTTTCTCCAATGAGATGACTTTATAACACATAGTTTTCTAGACAAGGTGCTTGTGTATAAAAGGGGTGTATACTTCCTTGAACCACTCTCATAAGCTAATGACCATGCCAGTTCCATTTTAATTGACTTATTTTGCCTTTCAATTTATTTATGAAATGAATGCAGCAGTTTGTTTTGTCATCTTTTAAGCTGTGTAACTTTGCTGCAACTGTGCTCTTTTATTTACTGAATGCCCCTGCACCATTAGTCTCTCCTATTTCTATAAAATTAATAAAAACATGATTTAAAAAAAAGGCTACATGCAATAAAAAATGCAGTATGTGGGCAGAAAGTGTCTTCTATGATTCTTTCTAGTTAGAGTAAGGGTGACATTGAATGGGTTCTGAAAATCCAGCCTTTAGGATGCAAGATTCAATGTCAAATTTAGGTTCACAGCTACAAGGTTATTTCCACATTGGTGTTCTCTCTTCAGAGTTTTAAATGTTGTTTGCACTGCTGGAACACCTGAAAAAGAATGGGGATTTAATTTACCTGCGGGTGCAAATGAGAGTCAAGGAACATTTAACCTCAGTGGAGCTAGAGTAGCAACAGGCCAATTAAAAACACATGCAAAGGAACATTTGCAGGCCAATCAGAGTGATGGACAGTTATATTCAGTTTTTTTTTATTTACTTTGCTTTTTGGTACTGGACTCCTACAGCTCAGCTCCCACTCCTCCAGCCACCGCTCACCCTCTGGGACATATCATCTGGCTGACAATCCTCCCAGGCTTGCCCCCTCTGAATGGGCCACTGAGTAGGCCTGACCCCCAAGGAAGCCTGTACATGGTTTCCAGTAGGCTGTCGGACCACCAGGTTTCCTCTCTGGTTTACCCCCCAGGGCAGGGCTATGGGGTTGGGCCATCCCAACAGAGAGTATAAGTTTGGTCATCAGCTAAGTGCCATGGTGGGGGAAGTATTTAGTCTATCATTATGTGAGGGGAAAACTCTCAAAACGTGAAACTGTAAGATGAAAGAGAGTATTGTGTTTACTGGATATGGCCTCCAATTCTAATGGGACATTTTCTAATGTTTAATTAGGAGTACAGTAATAGAATATAAATTGAGGCTAGCAAGCTTCAAACTACTGTACTCCATAAAGTAGAATTGGGATTGCACAGAGTTTTTATTCCACATTTGCGTAAATAAAATTATAGATATGCTCCATTGGTATCCTTTTTTTGCATAGTACTTTGTAAATATCAAACAAATAGATGACACAGAATTAGTTAATTTGTATCTGTACTAATGGATTGTTAACTTTTTCATTTGAATAAATATGGATTAGACAAGTTGTCTTCCCCTTTGTGATGAGAAAATGTATTTCAGTATGGGAGAAACAAGTCAATATGCTTCTAGTATTCTAGTAAACTGCAAGTGTGCCTACAGCAAGATATTCTTTAAAAACCAGGCCCATAGAGATCCCAATAGATTTTCAGTCTAACATGTTATAATCCCGGCAGAGAACACTGGAATATCTGGGGCCCTGTTCATGTCTTTTAATGTCTAGAGTAGCCTGGCAAAGGATTCTATAATGTACAGTTAAGCAATAAGGTATGACCAGGGGTTACACTAATCATCTGTTAATCACCCCCAAGGGTGTATTGTAGCATGAGGTGAAGCCAAGTGCCACAAATCCCTGTATATGATTAACAGATGATTAATGTAACCACTGGCAGTATCTAATTGCTTTTATAGCAATGTAAAAAAAAGTCAGTTTCCTATCTTTTTGTAGTTTTTTCCCCTAAACATTACATCATTTAGAAGGAAATTAGTCTATTTTCCATGTGGAGTTCAGTGTGGGAGCTGTCATTCTAATTCTGTTTATTGTTTGATGTTTGTTCTGTGTACCATTTATGCTCAAAGAAGCTGGCACAGCGAGCGGAGACTGGAGCATATTTGAGGATAGTTTAAAAAAAATAAATTCATTCAGGGCTAAAAGTCAAGAAAAAATGCTGAAAATTAAATGTATTAAAAGAACTGTAAAGCACACAGTGAGTGTATAGCAGTGCTCACTAATTATGTGGTCGCTAGTTTTACATCTGGGACAGACAAAATGAGTTACATTGTTTCCATGGAAGCCAGTATTGTTGTCCTGCTATTCAATTTGGCATAGCCATAGAATTAATTCTATGAGCATAGCACTGTTTGGGTGCACTTTTTATGTACCTACATATCAGCTGGCATGGCAGCAACTTTATGCAGCAAGGAAAAAGCCATATTTCCATGACAACACTACAGAGCTCTCTAGAAAGTAAAAAAAGGCAGTCGTTTTTGTATTGTCATTTTTGCCACAATATTCTAATTTTTTTTAAGTTGCTGTGGATTAAAGGGTGGGGGGCTATTTCAAGTATAAATGATTTTCTTTCTACTGTACTACAGCAATGATACCATAACAAACACTACCAATACCACTAAGTGGGCACAGCAATGGCTGTCAGACAAAACTGTCATTGAATGCTAGTGCTGAGTCATTATCTCATGATGGACTTCATGGGAGGGATCATGCTGCATGTGATAAGCCTGTACATGGCTAATACCAGCATATTCACTGAGCTGGTTACACAGCTATATTCCAAAAGATATCTAATACATGACTCGATGTTTTGAGTGACTGGAATGTGTTGTTAACTGAGCTAAAAAGGTCAAAACTTCAGTGAACTTATTTTTGACAAAGTTAGACTTGTAGAAAGAAAATCATAATGGCCATGACAGACAGTGATGTAACTGCAGATTCTATACCTTATGGCAGCACCACTAGTAAAATAGATCTTTGAAGATGTGGATTAAAAAATGCTGCTCAGAACTATGGCTCCAAGTTGACCAACAGTGCCATGTATCCCATGTTGTAAGAATTCAACAAAAAAGCAGATGGAACATGATTGTCCCCATAAATACAGTAATATTTAAAAAAGAGAGACAGTACACACATGATATAGGTAATAAGAGCATTACAAACTAAAACTCTACAAACCAGTCAAAAAAAAATAAAAAGAAAAAGGGCAATCTCATAATATCTGTAGACTCTTCTTGAGGAACAAATAATGGATCCTTTGATCAACATGAGCTCAAGGGCATTGGGTGTGGACACAGGTACAGAAACCATGCTGACATATATTGTACAGGACATTTGATCAACCAAAATATTGACCAGCTTGTACTTATAATAAATGTTTATGTTCTAGTTACAAAAAAAATATTCTGTGTTATACTTATTTGAAATTGCTGAATATTGTATTTAAAAGATCCAAAAATATGTACATTCTGTATAAAGTGTTATATGCCAGGTGCTGTATTTGTAAGCTATACAAAAATGTCACTTGAATGGTGCACATAACTTGAATGGTGCACGTAACTACTCACTGCATATAAACATGTGTACATACCCATATTCATAATGGTGGTGAGATGGACTGATGTGCATGTAGGGCACTACAGGGTGGCATGAGGTGTTAGGGTAATGTATTGCTGGACTGTCTAAACACGCTCCAAAGGTCAATTGACACTATTATATAAGAAATGTAAATGCCCTGCATGGTTTTTCCACAGTATTGATATCTGTGAATAAACAGGAAGATGTACAGATCCTGCCAAGGTGTTCACATCAAGGCACTTAGCATGCCTCTTGCAACAGGGTGCTAGGGTTGTACCCTGATGAACATCGGCATGAACTGTATTGAATGTCAACACAGCAAATACAAACCTACATTTTTTTAGAATAGGTCACAAGGAGGCTGGTGCCAAGCAAGCAGATATGTAAGAAATCCACTGTACATCTTGTGCAGCCCTGCCCTTCGCCTGCCTAGACACTGCAAATTATCCAGCCTCTTACTAATGTAATGGGGTCCTTAATGGTGATATTAGAAACGTCAGTACTAGTGCCATACTATTAATTAAATACAGTTTCTTTACTGAACCTTATGGCCCCTTATTTTCTTCTGAACTTGAGTTCAGACTGTCTTATGCTGTCTTAGGACTTTGTGGGGCTGGTGTTCCCCAGTTCTGCACCACTCCTGCACCATATGCACATCCGCTTCTGTGGACTTGTCTGTCAGAATTGCTGTCAGCAGGTTGTGGCTATGAGCGCTGTTGCACAGAATTTTGTGGATTTGGGAATTCAGCTATATTTAACATAGAAACATAGAAAAAAATAATTTGTCAGCAAAAAAGAACAGCTTGGCCCAACCAGACTGCCCAGTGTTTCTGCCTATTTTATATCCACAGACCCTAACTGGTCTTTTATGTTCCTCCTCCCTTCTTCTGCTTTGATGTACAGCTATGTTTATACAGTACCTTGCATGCTTGAAGCCCCCACCATTTTAGCCTACCCCACTTTGGTTGGCAGTGTTTTCCAGGCATTGGCCACCCTTTCAGCGTAGGAATATTTCCTCACAGCTCTGCTGAACTCCCTCCTTTTCAGCTTCATCACATGCCCCATGGTTCTAATGTCCCACCTGTTACAAAAGAGGCTCCCTCCTGCATCCGGTTCACCCATGTGAGGTACAAGTAGGTGAGATACTTGTAAGTCTTGATCATGTCACCAGGGTATACACGTTGAGATCCCTCAGCTTCTCCTTGTAGAGTTCCCTTGCAAACCCTGCACCATTTTAGTTGCCTTCCTCTGGACTGTGTACACTCTGTCTATGTCCTTTCTGAGATGTAATCTCCAAAACTGAGCACAGTACTCCAGGTGGGAAATATCAGAGAGCGATATTGTAGTACACTGCATCCATCCTCCTTCTGGAGAGCCCCCTCCCTATGAACCCCAGCATCCCACAAGCCCAGGCCATGGCCTCATCAGACTGTGCTGCCACCTTGAGATCCTCTAATCCAATAACCCCAAGGTTCCTTTCTTTACTAGTGACTGTCAGTAGCTCCCATTCCATCCTATACTCAGCACCAGGGTTCATATGTCCTAAGTGAATGATTTTGCACTTTTTGGCATTGAACCCCAACTACCATGTCTTTGACCACTCTCCAAGTTTCCTTAGATCTCCATTCCTCAAGTTTTCTTAGATTCCTGCACATTCTCTACACCCTTTCCTGAGTTTCCACCCCATTGCAGATTTTAGTGTTATCTGCAAAAAGGCATACCTTCCCCTCCACTTCTTTTTGCAATGTCCCCCATGAAGACCTTAAAAAGGACTGGTCCCAACATTGAACCCAGTGGTACACTGTTGGTCACTCTCCCAACCTTAGGGTGAGTGCCATTAACCACCATCCTCTGTCTCCTATCCATTAACCAGTTCTGAACACAATTTATCAATTTGGAACCTACTCCTTAGCTGGTTTTAATCAGCCTACTGTGCAGCACAGTGTCAAAGTCCGTGTTGAAGTCCAGATTGGCTATGTCCACTGCCCTTCACTGATCTACTGTATTTCCCTGGTCACCTAGTCAAAGAAATCTATTAAATTAATTTGTCATGACCTTCTCCCTATGACGTGAATCCATGCTACCTATAGTTCTGCAGTTCACTGGATTATAGATGCTCAATCAGCCTTTCTTTCATTAAGGTTTCCATTAGTTTTCCCACCACTTAAGCTGACTGATCTATAATTGCTTGCCTCTCCTCTTGCTGCTGCTTTTATGTAAAGAAATAACATCAATCTTTATCCAGTCCTCTGCGACTACAGCTGTTTCCAGTGAGCTGTTGAAAGGCAGTCAACAGGGCAGCTGGCACTTCCCTAAGTTATTTTAGTACCATGGGGTGCATCCCATCTGATCCCATAGCTTTCTTCACTTTCAGATCTGTAAGTCCCTTCAGGACCAATGCCTCTAAAAAAGGACTCCTTCCTGCTTTCCCCTAATCTTGTTTCCCCCATGTAGTCTGCCCCCTCCTCCCTCTACTGTGAAGACTCATCATAAGTACTTGCTTGAAATGTCTGCTTTTTCTTAGACCCCTTCTGCACACTCTTCCCTTTTGTCCTTTTAATCCTCAAATCCTTTGATTTGATGCATCAAGCAGTTTTGGTCTCTGGAACTCACATGTCTAAAACTTGATGTGAATGGGAACTGTCTCCCATATGGCCCTGACTCTATTAGCATTGAAAAAATGTAGCTGCATTTAATCCATCTGGATGAGGGTGACTACAGAGGTGGCCCAGTTGAGGGGGGGGGTTAAGCACAGGGTCACTTCTGCTTTGAGAAGCTACAGCCATTTCAGTCAAAAAGAGAGAGCTCCACAGAGAGACTGCTGGTAATGAAGCATCTAACATCACAGAGAGCAGACAAGGAAGCCAAGGACAGACTTCATGGATCATACAGTTCCCATCTGACGACAGATTCTGTTTCTATGTTTAAGGTAACATCAGGATTTCTTTTACTGCATTAGAAAGATTGCTCTTCAGTGAGCAGTGAACTATATTTAACATGACATTAGAAAAATACTTGGAGAAGGACCAGGCCTTGAGAGGGCAAGGCATTAAAAAAATGCCATCCAGTCAGGTCATGCGATGACTTCCAGCTAGCAGCAGTGCTCCTGACCCGCTCCTGCACCTCCCGGCTATTAACAGCAGCTTTCTGTTCTTTTATCACTGGTTTTGCATTACAAAATAACAGTACAAACCTCCATGTGTCATCCGGTCATTGATTCTTCCTAGTCGTCACTGTGGTCTTGCAGGGATGGACGCTGAGATATGGCAGGCCTTACCCATGCACACACTGCCTGCAACCCTGGAGAAAGGCAGTAAAAAAGTCAAGTCACAAGGGAGCTCCTCCTCTCGCTCTGCTACTACACCCTCGCAGCCCTTGCCACTTACGGAGGTGTGTTTCTTGGCTGAGCTGCTACCTTTCAAGGAATTGGTGCATACATTTACTGAGGAGCTGAAAACACTTAGGGGAGACCTGAATTTGACAACTAGGAGTGGGTGACACTGAAGCCCGCATTACCTCAGTGGAAGATTGGAAGGGCAGAACTGACACGCACATCGCATCATTTAAGCAAAAGCTGGTTAAGATGGAGGGGAAGCTGGACGATCTAGAAGGAAGAAACCAGAGAAATAATTTGATTATTTTTGGACTACTAGAGGATGCTGAGACCTCCTCTCCAGTGTTATTCACTCAGAAGCTACTAGAAAAAATCACAGGGCATTCCCCTAACCATACCTGCTATATTGTGGAGCAGGCCCATCATTCCTTATGTGCTAGGTCACAACAAGGGGCACCTCAATGGCCACGCATAATAAAGTTGCTGAACTTTTTGGACAAGCAGTACATTCTCCAAAAATGCAGGGATCTAAAGGAAATATCCTGGGAAGGACAGCACCTTCGTATTTCACAAGATTTGCCAGCCACAGTTCGGCTGAACTGCAAGTATTCTGTAAAGATTCCTGGCATTCCTTTGAGAGCATAGATCAAAAAACGCGGGAATTGCAACATTTGCTCCTGGAACTTTTTAGTGCCCCTTGACTTATATTCTGCGGGACTTGAATCATAGACAAACTCGCTGCCTGATATATGCTATAAATGCTGGTTCTGCTTGCTGGTGCATCATAATGGGACTTAATTATCTTTGCATGGGTTGAGTTATAGACTGCTATGTTTTTTGTTCTCTCCCCCTGCATGCACATATGTTACTGTCTGGTTTACTAGTCTTTATATTTGTTAGCTTGAAGCACTAGCCCACTGGTTAGGGCAGTCCCTTGTAACAGAGGGACCTCTTGAGCTTATGATGCTCATCTCATGGTCATAGGCGGAGATAGTTATAACTACAGGCGAGTCCTTGGCCTAGTATGTGAATGTTTATAAGCTGATCTAAACTCTCGTTTTAAATGGGGGCCAAAATATAATTCTTAAAACATAAAGGTTTATCCACAATATTTTGGGTGCTATTCCTTCTGGTCACCCTAATGTTTTGATATTCCTTGTTAATTGCTTTACTGTTTGCATTTTAGGAATTGTGGGTGGGAGTATACGGAGGGAGTTCTGCTGGTATGCAAGTGAGGCTGACATGAGCCAGTAAGTGGGGGATGCTTCTCTCTGGATGGATTGAGATTTGCGATTGATGTTACCTGGGATTTTTCAATGGAGAGATTTGTGTTGGGGTTTGTTAGTTTTGCAGGGATTTTTGCTTTGGAAGGGTTGGTGGGGGGGGATTGGGGAGGGAGCAGTGGGGGAAGGAGAAGTCTCAAAGCAACTGGGATAAAGGTGGGCGGTACAGAAGTAATAAAGATTATTGTGTAACAGGAGTATGGCTATCCCCTTAAAGGTTGACTCTTGTAATGTTTAAGGGGTAAGGTTTCCCCTCAAGAGGCTTCAAATCCTCAAGCATTTGCAGCAGCTCCAGTGTCAAGTCAACTTTCTCCAAAAGACACGTTTATTAGCATTGGAGACCAGTTTTTTCCATAGACAGTTTATAGGGCAGGTATATGGGGCTGGTTGTGCCTCAGCAAGCCGGGGAGTGGCCATCTTGCTATCCCGTCAGGTTCCCTTCCAACACCGTCAAACTTTTGCTGACACTAATAGAAACATAGAAACATAGAATTTGACGGCAGATAAGGACCGCTTGGCCCACCCAGTCTGCCCATTTCCCTGCCTAATGGATAAGCTGCAGATCCTAGTTAACCAGCAGCCTACTTCTTTCTACCCCCACTCCCTAGAATTGCCTTATGGCTGTCCCATGCATGCTTGAATTCAACCACTGTTTTTGACTCCACAACCTCCTCCGGAAGGCCGTTCCATGCATCCACAACGCTCTCTGTGAAAAAAATACTTCCTTACGTTACCTCTGAGCCGCCCCCCCCATCTTCAAATTGTGCCCCCTTGTTCTTGCTCACCTCTTTTTTTGAAAGATGCTACCCTCTTGGACTTTGTTGATTCCCTTGAGGTACTTGACCATTTCTATCATGTCCCCCCTCTCCCTCCTTTCCTCGAGGCTATACATATTAAGCTCCTTTAGTCTCTCTTCATATGTCTTCCGGTGCAGACCTTGCACCACTTTAGTTGCCCTCCTCTGGACAACTTCCATCTTGTCTATGTCCTTGCGGAGATTGGGTCTCCAAAACTGCACACAGTACTCCAGATGGGGTCTCACCGGCTGTCTGTACAGAGGGATAACAACTTTCTGTTTTCTACTGGTGATGCCTCTCCCTATGCATCCCAGTATCCCCCCAGCCCTCCTTACTGCCCTCTCACATTGCTTGCCCACCTCTAAGTCATCTGATATGACTACCCCCAGGTCCCTTTCCATTTTTGCTGTTTTTAGTATCTCACCACTCAATGTGTACTCTTCCCCTGGGTTTTTGTTTCCCAGGTGCATTACCTTGCACTTCTTAGCATTAAATCTAAGCTGCCATACATTTGACCATTCCTCTAACCTTACCAAGTCCCTTCTCATCCTTTCCACCCCACCTTGTGCATCAACTCTGTTGCAGATCTTTGTGTCATCTGCAAAGAGACAAACTTTTCCTTCCAGTCCCTCTGCAATGTCTCTTACAAAGACATTGAAGAGGATCGGTCCTAATACTGAACCCTGCAGCACCCCACTAGTAACCTCCCTTTCTTCAGAGTGGACTCCATTTACTATTACCCTCTGTGTCCTATTCTCCAGCCAATTCTTTACCTAGGCTATCATCTTGGGACCCACTCCCAGGCTGGCTAACTTGTATATTAATGTTTTGTGTGGGACTGAGTCAAATGCCTTGCTAAAGTCTAGGTAGGCCATGTCCACAGCCCCTTCCTGATCTACTACTTTGGTCACCCAGTCAAAGAAATCTATTAGATTAGTCTGGCATGACCTTCCTGCTATAAATCCATGCTGCCTTGGGTCCTGTGCCCCTCTGGCCTCTAGATACTCAATAATTCTTTCTTTCAGAAGTGATTCCATCATTTTCCCTATCACTGAGGTTAAACTAACTGGTTTGTAGTTTCCCACTTCTGCCCTGCTCCCACTTTTATGAAGGGGAATCACATCTGCCCTGCTCCAGTCCTCGGGTACCACCCCATCCTCCCATGATTTGTTAAAGAGAGTAGTCAGTGGTGTCACTACTTCTGCCCTTAGTTCTTTTAGAATTCTGGGATGAATCCCATCAGGCCCCATTGCTTTGTCCACCTTCAGTTTTAAGAGTTCTTTCAGAACCCTTTCTTCTGTAAATGGGCTGGTATCAACTTCTGTATCCAGAGTGTTTCTATTGTTTGTTTAGGTACCTCCCCTCTTCATTTGTAAATACTGAACAAAAATATTTGTTTAGTATCTCTGCCTTTTCACAGTCACCCTCTGCCCACCCCTTCCCTTTATTAAGCCTCACTATCCCTCCCTTAGTCTTCCTTTGCTCCCTGATGTACCTAAAAAAGGTTTTATCCCCCTTCTTAACTGAGTTGGCTATCTTTTCCTCAGTTCAGGCCTTTGCTGTTCTGACTGCCTTCCTAGCTTCCTTTTGCTTTAACTGATACAATCCTCTGCCCTGCTCCTTCTGTGATTCCTTGTACTTTCTGAATGCTTTCTTTTTCTCTTGAACCTTCACTGCCACCTCCTTTGAGAACCATAATGGGTTCTTACATCATTTTGTTTTGTTTATTTGCTTCACACAAAGGCTCGTTACCTCTGTGATGGCAGTTTTTATTATTCCCCATTGCTCTTCCACCCCTCCTTCCTGCCAGTTTGCTAGTGCATTCCTTAGGCACTCACCCATTTTGGCAAAGTCAGCCCTCCTGAAGTCCAGTACTTTTGCCTTTGTATGGCTTGACTCTATTGCTGTGTTTATTGTGAACCATACTGTTCGATGGTCACTAGTTCCCAGATGGCTACCCACTTCTACATCTGTGATCCTCTCTCCATCTCCATTTGAGAGAACCAGGTCTAAGATTGCTCCCTCTCGAGTGGGTTACAATACTAGTTGTCTAAGGCATGCCCCCTGTAGGGCATCTAGAATAACCCCACTCTCAGAAGTGGCTGCTGCAATTGCACTCCAGTTAACATCTGGCATATTCAGATCACCCATCAGCAATATCTCCCCTTTATCTGCCATTCTAAGTATACTTTCTATAATTTCCTTTTCCATTTTCTCCCCCTGAGAGAGGGATCTGTATACAACCCCTGTGTGGATTGTGGTGCCATTGCCTGCCTCCAAAATGACACACAGTGCCTCTTCTCCTCCCTGTTTACCCTTTTGTTCTGTTGCTTTGATTCCTTCTCTTATGTAGAGAGCTACTCCTCCTCCTCTTTTACCCTCCCTGTCCCTCCTGTAGATAGTGTATCCTGGTATGTTTACGTCCCAGTCATGGTTCTGTGTGTACCATGTTTCTGTGACTGCCATGATATCCAGATGTTCCTCCTCCATCAAGGCCACTAATTCAGGAAGTTTGTTACCCAGACTACGGGCATTGGTACTCATTGCTCTCCATTTTTTGATGGCTTTACTTTCTGTAATGGGAGATACATGTTCATTACAGGTCTGTTGGACTGTACTGAACTTATTCTGGGCTGTGTTTATGGCTCGAATCAATCAGGCCCCTCTTTTTTTATGGATCTTGTGGATCAAATTTCGAGGTTCCCTCCCCTTCCCTTAATTATAGGGGGAGATTGGAATGTCACTCTTACATCTGACCTCACAGGTCAGGAGCTCAGAGAGTAGACCTAACCCCTGAGCAGCGCTTTGTGCATGACATGGTCCAGACCTTGGGATTATGTGATCCTTGGCGGCTCCTGCATCTGCAGGAACAGGTGTTCACTTATTACTCTCCAGCCCATGGTCCTTATTAGCTCTTCCCCTTTCCCAGGGATACTGGAAGCAGAAATTGGCGCTTGGGCCCTTTCAGATCACTCTTTGGTATGGCTTACACTTGTCCTTGGGTCTAATCAGGATAAGGGCACAATCTGGAAATTTAATAATTAGCTATTGTCTGAAAAATTTCAGGTTGAACAGATAAAGGACCATATTACCTTGTTCGACTAGCAAAACTCAGGCTCAGTGAGGAAAGTGGATCTAGAATGGGCTGCCTGCAAATGCTATATTAGGGGAGAACTTATCCGTTTGGTGTCCAAACACAAGAAAGTCAATGCTGCGTTGGTGGCAGACCTCCTGAAAAAGATCACTGCTATTGAGGACTCTCTTACCCCTCAGACCCCAGATGATATCCTGCAGGAACTGACAATTTTGTGGGACAGATATGCAACCCTATTAAAAGAAAAGGCTGAATATACCCTGTTAAAGACCAAGGCGAAATATGTTGATCGGGGGACAAGGTGGGCTGCCTTCTGGCTCACCGTCTGAAACAATTGGAATCTTCCACACTGGTAACAGCTCATAGAGCACCAGCTGGATCCACTCTGTTCTATCCCTGAAAAATTGCCCAGGAATTTGCCACTTTCTATGGAGAATTATATAGGCCCTGCCCCCCCCCTTAAATCTTGCTTAGATACCCTCCTATATCTTCAGCAGTGTGACCTCCCGTGTTTAACTGAAGAACAGCAGTCCTTGCTTGCCCAGCCCATTTCCATGTCAGAGATCCACCAGGCTATGATTAAATTGGCACCAGACAAATCCCCAGGTCCTGCTGGATTTACCTCCAATTTTTATAAAGCTTTTTCAGGGCAATTGCTGCCCCTTCTTTCACGTCTTTTTTACTTATATCCATAAAAATGGTTTCTCGGACTAAGGACTCCTTGAGGCTCTCATTGTGATACTTTTGAAACCCGACAAGTCTCCAGAATTCATGGGTAACTATAGACCCATTTCATTAATTAATTGTGATATTAAAATCTTGGCTAAAATCTTAACCTCCAGGGTACTCTGAGAATGGGATGGTCTCTTGTGTCGGGAGCAGGTAGGGTTCTTCCCTAATAGATCCTCCTTGGATCACTTCCGGAAACTGTCACATATCTTCTCTGCATCCAGGGAGATGGATATTCTTGGTCTTGGCCTTGGTTTCCCTGGAAGCGGAGAAGGCTTTCGACAGGGTGGACTGGTCTTTCTTGCTCGTGACTCTCGAGGCCTTTGGCTTTCCACAGGACTTTATAAAGTGGGTGCAGATTTTGTATTCCTTCCCATCTGCGAAAGTATATTGTAATGGGATTTTTTCTACTTCTATACCCCTAGGATCTGGCATGTGGCAGGGCTGCCTGCTGTCACCCCTCTTATTTAATCTGTATTTGGAACCATTACTTCGGAGACTACACGGATCCCCTGGAGTGACTGGTATCTCAGTTGGCCCTAATGTTTTTCTGGTGTCTGTGTATGCAGATGAGATCTTGCTTCATCTTTCCCATGTTGATACTTCCCTTCCAGCTGTATTAACAGTCATCAAAAATGTGGTACTTTCTCTCATTATAAGCTTAATGTTAGTAAAATAGTTGGCCTTCCCCTTACGGTTTCGGTTAGCAGGCAGGATGTGGTTTAAGTTTCATAAGTTAGTTCAAGCAGTGAGACTTACGTCCATAATGCTTGCCTGTTTGTGCTAAAATTTAGTAGTTTTGTAAAAGAGATGTTTGTCTAAGCTTGTTTTAAATATATCAATGCTCAAGCTACCCACAATACTTGCAGGTAAGTTATTCCATGCTGGCACCCCTCCTTACAGTAAACCAGTTCTTCCTTTTGTTTGTGTTCCACTTAGGCAATACAAATTGTAACTTGTGTTTTCTGGTGCTATAGCGTCCTGTGTTATAGGTCATTTTTAAGTCTGCTCTTAATATATCATCATGTGATATCTTGTACATCATGCAGAGGTCTCCCCTTAGTCTTCTGTAGTGCAGTGAGTATAAATTTAACTTAGTTAATCTCTCCTCGTAGGGTAAGTTTTTTATTCTGAATACTGATCTAGTCACTTTATGGTGGACACCCTCCACTCTCTCAATGTCCTCCCTACGCTGTGGGGACCACAACTGCACACAATACTCCAAGTGAGTCCTCACCAGGGCCTGGTATAAGGGCATGATAACATTATGGTGTCTACTAGAAATGTGCCTCAAAATGCAATTCAAAATCTGATTAGCTTTTTTAACTTGTTGATTGCAGTGTGAATTGAACTTTAAATCTGACATAATTTTAATGCCCAAGTCCCGCTCTTCAGAAGTTGTTAATAAGGTGTTGTTCCCTATATTGCATGAATGATTGTTGTTTGTTCTACCTAGTGCATAATTTTACATTTGGAGATGTTAAGTTCCAATTTGCTAGTTTTTGTCCACTCATAAACTTCATTTATAGCTTGTTGTAAGGAAAACGAATCAACCATAGTAGACACTGTGATGCCTAGTCTGCAATCGTCTGCAAATTTTGAAATCCATTTAGAAGGATTGCTAAGGTGTAAGGATGAAATATATATATTAAAAAGACACGGGCCCAGCACCGAGCCCTGTGGCACCCCACTAGTCACGGCAGACCACTCGGACATCACGCCCCTTACCACCACCCTCTGCCTCCTGTTGGTCAGCCAATTTGCTATCCATTTCACAATGTTGTGGTGAATGCCTGTTTTAACCAGATTTTGTATTAGTTCTGTATGTGGTAGTTTATCAAAAGCCTTAGCAAAATCCATAAAGACCACATCCACTGGTCTGTCCCGGTCCAATTCTGAGTTAACATTTTCATAAAAGGATAGTAAATTTGTTTGGCATGATCTAGATTTAATAAATCCATGCTGCACAGGATCAGATAAATTGTTTGTTGAGATATAATCAGTCACAATTTCCTTTAAAATGCCCTCTATGACTTTGCCCAATAATGATGTTAAGCTAATGGGTCTAAAATTAGCTGGATCAGATCTAGATCCCTTTTTGTTAAGGGGTACAACCAAAGCATTCTTCCAGGCTTGAGGAACCTCAGCTCTATCTAAAGATGATTGATATAAAAGCTCAAAGGCTCAGCTAGTTGGTCTGCAAGTTCCCGTAGAATTCTAGGGTGAATATTGTCTGGGCCTGGAGATTTATTGATGTCTAATTTAGTCAGTCTGCATTTTACCTCAGCAGGTGTTATTTTAATAGCCCCGGGTGACAGTGTATACTTATTAACAATTGCAGATGTATTACCAGGATTAAAAACTGAACAAAAATAGTCATTTTGTGTATTTACTAGCTCCTGTTCATTTAGCATAACCCCATTGTTGTCATTAAAGGGTCCTATTATTGATTGTTGATTTTTTTTGCTATTTATGTATGAAAAAAATATTTTTTATTGTCTTTAATCCTTTTGGCTAGAATGAACTTGATTTGTGCTTTTGCTTTTTTAATTGTTAATTTAACCAATTTGGCGCATTCATTATACGCTATGTAATTTTTATGGATTTTTTCTTTCATATATTTTTTAAATAGTTTATCCTTGCAGTTAATTATACATTTTATTTGCCTATTTAACCAAATAGGACTAGTTTTTGCTCCACTCGTTTTAGGTTTATTAATTGGAATATATTGGGCTATTAATTCATTAAACTTGTTTAGGATTATATTCCACATATCATCTGTATCCTTCCCTTCCAGAGCCTTATACCAATCCTAAGATGCCAATTCCTGTCTAATATGAGAAAAATTGGCTTTAGCCAAGTTTAATTTGATAGCTCCTTCAGATTTATAATTTTTTGTTTTGTCTAATGTCCCAACTAAGCAATAGACTTTTGAGTGATCACTGATGCCCAGAAGGGGAAGAATCTGCAAATTACTTATTAATTCACTTGTGTTTGTTAATATGAGGTCTAATATTTTGTCACCTCTAGTGTTCTTATGAACTAATTGCACCAGACCTAGCTGGTCGAATTCATCTAGGTACAATTGTTCAATTTTGTTACCTGCTTTAGTTAGCTGCCAGTCTGTATTAAGAAGATTGAAGTCTCCAAACAAAATTAAGTTATCATCTGGGTTCAATTTGTTAAGTAAATCCAAAAAAATAACATCATTATTGTATGAGTTGGATGGAGGTCTATAAAGTAGGCCAATTATAATTTTAGGGCCGATAGAGGGAAATAACTTAAGCCATATGGTTTCTGCTTCACCGCTTTCATAGGGCAGTTGTATACTATTTATGCTATTATGTACGTAAATTGCAACACCCCCACCCTTCCTGTATGATCTAGATTTTTGATATAAATTGTATCCTGGTATTGTTTTCTCCCAGGTATCATTGATATCCCACCAGGTTTCTGTAATACAAGCTATTTGTATATCATTTGTTAAGATACAGTCTTTAAATTCATCATATTTATTAACAAGACTTCTGGAATTTATAAGTGTTGTTTTCCAACCTTTATATTTATTTGAGCTTAATGTTGCTTTTAAGTCAGGATAGCTAGCTAGAATGGGCTGCCCCCCTTGCTCCAGTTTAAATGAAATTCAATCACCTTGTTCAATTTTCTTCTAAAAATCCTTGACCCTGCTAAACTAAGGTGCAAGTCGTCTGATTTAAATAAAGTTTTATTGCTAAATGTTATAGAATTGTCCATATAGCCTACATTTTCCCTGATGAAAAAAGTCCTTAGCCAATCATTTAATGTTTTGATTGCTGTATTTTTGTATTTTAAATACCCATGTGTTGGTAATATACTTGAGAATATTAATTCTGCTCCTTTTTGCTTAATAAATGTTGTTATATCAGTTATTTTAGATTGAAATGCATTTAAACTAGTTTTGTAAACATCATTTGTTCCAATGTGTAATATAACTAATGGGCTTACAGTGTTCTCCATGAGTCCTTCTAGCAAATCTAACACATCGCCTGCTTTGGCGCCTGGAAGGGTGCTAACAGTGGTGTTAAATTTCCTGCCTTCACTAACCACTGTATCTACTCCCCTAATTAAAGAATCGTCTATATCCAATATATCTTTGGTCACAGTTTTATCAGATGATGTAGTCTGAGGAGCAGTTCACTGTTGATTGCACTGGTGATTTTGTTTACATGCAACTGCAATATTTTTGCAAGCGAGCATATCATGGTTTGGCAAGCTAACTTCTTTCAAACTAGTGCTACACTGATTTAGTAATTTTGTAGGATTTTGTCTTGCATAATTAGGCCCAAATTCTGCAGGCACCTCATTCCCACACCCAGTTTGCCTTGCATAATTTGATCCAAGAACTGTAGGCACCTCCTTCCCACACACAGTTTGTTTTATTGTATCGTTTTGTTTTGGCAACACACTTTTATCCTTTATGTTTGGAATTTGTAAGTTTAATGGAACAGGTTCCTGATCTGGATTCTGCAATTTTTGTTTGACTATTTCTTCTGGATTTATGTTATCCTGAAGACAATCAAACATATTGAAGACTGGCAAGGTATTATCATTGCTGTTAATAAGGCATGTCTTTGCAATATTTTTGGGTTTTATCCATGGAGTGCTAACCACAGGTATAATAGACACTTCACCACCTAACTCAACTTTAATTAACTCATCTTCATTAGTAGCTTTTTTTTTGTTTTAGTATCTGAAATTTGTAAATTGGGTATCGTAATATCATATGTAGCTTGATCTATGAATCTTTCTAGACATGTGATCTCCTTCTGAGTTGCTAACCGTTCCAATAAGATATTGATTTCTTTCTTAAATTTGCAATTAAAATACAGTTATCACATACAAATTCCTTGCATGCTGGTGCTTCAATAAACATATGGCAAGAAATACAGATTATTTTTGCTTTACTGCCATGTTTGCCCTTGATTTGTGTCATAATTAAATAATAAATTTTACCTTCTTAGTTTAAGATTGTATTTCCAAAGCACGATATGGGTCCTTAAACTCCTCGAACTCAGCGGACATAGCAGACATGCGCAGATGCAGGTGTCTCTGCGCACTTCTCCGCGCGCATCCTGCGCACGCTTGCCCTGCTCGCTGCAGGGCTGCTTATGAAGTGAGTGTCCCGGAAGTTGTTATTGCTGGTTGCCACAACAAACTACCTGGCAATGGCTTATTGGACTCCTAAAAGTGTTTTTTTACTCAGTTACAGCATGCGTTTTCCACTCATACATAGAGTAGTCTCTAGCTGCATACCAGCTCCCTTTGACTAGCACTATTCAGTGCTCTCTTCCTGAATAGCAGGGCTCCTCAGTTACACACAAACACAACACACTGGTTTAAAACTTTGAATTGCTAAATAAAAAAGCCCCAAATGAAAATGACACTTAGTCAGTGTCTAGTAGCTAGTCGCCCGCTCGCTGCAGGGCTGCTTATAAAGTGAGTGTCCGAGAAGTTGTTATTGCTGGTTGCCACATCTCTGGGCTTAACATGGTGCCCCCATTCACTAAAATATCTGGGATTATTTCTGGCCAGGGATTCTTCCCTTATGCGCTGGCTTAATCTAGAGGACTTGGTGCACCAGGTCTAGCAGGATTTACGTCATTGGCAGGTTTTACCTCTTTTCTTATGGGGTCGTATCTCAGTCATCAAAATGGATGTACTCCCAAAGCTGTTCTACCCCCTACATATGCGTAATGTTTGGATACCACTGAAGTGGTTTCAGAATTTGCACCGTATTATTACAAAATTTGTTTGACAAGATAAAGATCCGAGAAGAGCATACAAAAAACTGGCTGCTCCAAAATACATGGGTGGACTTAAACTTCCCCACTTTCTGATCATTTATTTATCCAGCCACTTCAGTAAACTACTACAGTGGTTCCTCCCATCTTCTGTGAGTTCCCCCCTAGGGTACAGGTCTCCCTGGTTGGATTTGGAAATCTACCTCTTGCAGCTATATGGGATGGAGCTGTCCTCCCTGTGATATATTTCTTGGTCTAATCTCCCTGCTAAGATCAAGGAGTCAGTAATGGGGATCTCGCTTAAAATATTGAGCATTGGTAAAATCTCCCATATCCAAGGACATTTCCCAGCCCATTTTTTATAACCTGAATCATAAAATAGGTGGGTGGCCTATTAAGGGGACTGGTTCCCTCATTCGGAGCCCCTGGTGGTTAAAGACCTGCTGGATAATGGTGTGTTAAAGTCCTTGGATACAATAATCAGGTACTTAGGTCTTGGCCAGCAGTATATATTTAAAGTGTTTCAATTAAGGCATGCCTTAATTCAATGGCTTAGCCAGGGGTCTTGGACAACTGATTTCTCTCCCTTTTCTTCTGTAATTTTCTCCCAAGTCTCCCAGAAGTGTGTTGCATCCTCTTTGTATAGTGTATTGTTTTCTCAGTATGCTCCTGAAGTCGATGGTTCTTCCCCTTACTAGAACCAATTATTCTCCCTTTCCCCACAATGCTGGCTGGGTATTTGGAAAATAACTTACCATTCAATGGGCAAGATAGACTGCAGCTGTGGTTTAGCCAGGGGTCTTGGACAACTGATTTCTCTCCCTTTTCTTCTGTAATTTTCTCCCAAGTCTCCCAGAAGTGTGTTGCGTCCTCTTTGTATAGTGTACTGTTTTCTCAGTATGCTCCTGAAGTTGATGGTTCTTCCCCTTACTGGAACCAATTATTCTCCCTTTCCCCACAACGCTGGCTGGGTATTTGGAAAATAACTTACCATTCAATGGGCAAGATAGACTGCAGCTTATGCAGTTCAATATATTGAATAATCTGTACTATACCCCGCAGAAGATGGCACGAATGAGGCTGTTACAGTCATCCACTTGTACTAGGTGTGGCAAAGAAGACAGCTCCTTCTTGCATATTCTCTGGTCTTGCCCAAAGATAGCCCCACTTTGGCGCACAATGTAGTGTAGAGCTGACCCTCTATTGGGGTTACAGGGTATGATCCAAACAGAAATTTGTATATTGGGTGATATGGCCTCGATTCTGGTGTTAGAGAGTAGATACTTCATGGCTATGATTTCCCTGTTGTTAAAAAAAGTGGTCCTCAGACACTGGCTAGATCAATCTATGATCTCTTATAATGAATGGGTACAAGAGCTGTTATCTACTTTATTGATAGATCATTTCATTGCTTACCTATGACACAACCCTAAGGGTAATGAGAAGAAGTGGGGTAAACTGTACACTTTGTATACTGCTTGAGGAGGATAGTATAGAACAAGATAAGTAACATGAGGCCTGTACTGTAATATATTTTCTTGTTTGAAGCTATATGATATTGTATAGCCCACATTTTTATGTTCTGCAAGGTATGGGTGTTGCTCTGGGAGTGGGTGGGGTGGAGGGGTAGGCTTGCATGCCTCTGGGGGGGAAGGGGGATATCCAAACATTGTTGTTACTTCATTCCTTCCATGTCATGGTATATGTGGATATATTAAATAAAGCTTTCTAAATTTTTTTAAAAAATGCCATCCAGTGGGTTGGATAACTTCAAGCACAGAAGCGATTGGGAACAAGCAGCCTACAGTATACCTCTTCTACAAAATGTATTCGGTGTCTGATGAAAAAAAAAAAAATTCAGATAAATCTGAGGAACTTTTGGTAGAAATTGTGAAGGCCAAAAAAGAACTCCTGCAATTTAAGGACCATAAAGATTTTAATGAACTAGGCAAAGTACTTGAAGAAAAACAGCAAAATATGAAGAGGGAAAGATAAAAAAGAAACAATCTGTTTTAAATAGACCAGAAGGATTACTTCCTTGAAAGTGTTTTTGATTAGGAAAAATAAACCCAGACCACAGAGCAGGGGTCAATTCCACACATGGCTCAGGAGAGGTTTCAATAATGTACATAAATTAGAAGCTAAACATACAATAAACCCACAGAAGAATATGAGTATGGATTCAGAGGCTGATTCCTCTAATTTAGAAAGCCCCCAGAGAAGCAACTCCAAAGCTGTGGCTTTTTTAGAAAAAGGTCAAATGAACAGAGGGAAGAGAGAGTCATACAGAAAAAGAAAAGTAGGAGGGGAAGGAAGGGTCACTTCAAAACCAATGGAATGAGAGAGATCCACAAAAGAGAGGAAAACAGTCATTACATGTTTCATTAACTCAGGAGATTAATCTCTTGGAAAAGGGCTTTAATTTCATTACCACCCCAAGACTTATCATTTTGCAGTAACACTGGACTTATTTAATCTTCAGAAAGATCAATTTGGAATAGTTCTTTAAAAATACATCTATTTATTTTATGTATTTATTTATTTGTATTTCGGATGACACCTTTGAGCCGAGGGCTCTTTTGCAAAGGTTCCACGTCAAGGCAATAAGGACAATAAGGTACAAAACATAACATGATCATTACAATGGAACTTACAAGAAAAAAAGACAAATAAGGTTACAATAATAGCAGCCAAAGGCATTGTCAAGGAATTGTGTTGCGAGTTAATTATACAATACAAGTCATAGGCAGCTTAGTGAAGCTTTGTTAGGAGTGGGTTAGTGGGAAAAGAGAAAGAAGAGTGGTGGTGAGGGGGTGGTATGGGAGAGAGAGAGAGACAGGGAGGAGGGGAGAAATGGGGAGGGCATTGTGTTAGGTATGTGGTAGATGGGAAACAGCAAGGGAGGAGGAAAGGGGGGGATGAAAAGGAGACAAATTCGTCCTATACCCAGTAATGGGGGGTGGGAGAGGAGGAGGAGGAGGAGGAGCTGAGGCAGTGAGGAGGGATGCTTGAGGGTAGTCTGCCTGGAGGGGATTATAAGAAGCAATCACAGAAGGCACAACATCTATTTCAGATGTTGCATAAGTTTCAAACATGGGCTATCAGAATAGGAGAATGGAGTCTGAGGACTGGGACTTGGAAATTTTGCAGTAGCTGGAAATGGCAAGTGTGGGTGATAGTGAAATCACTGAGAAAACAATTACTTGGGAGGTGGAACTCAACACAACTGTGGGTGATGATCAAAATTTGACCAAGATTAACTTTAATACAAATGTGAGGAAGATGAGCTAACAGAATTTTATACGCTGCAAGATTTTGAGACTGTTTTTAATTGAAGATCTGCTCACTTAGCAAGAAATAAGTAACCATTCAGCTGAGGATAGCAATGTTGTGGTTTTCAGTACCAGACAGGAGAGTACTAAATAGGGATGGGCAAACCAGCTCTGCTGCACATCCAAACCTCCCAGGGCTGGGCCGACTCAGCTCTGACCAGGAGAACCGAGCTTTTCATGGCTCAACCTGGGTTGCCAAGTTGGCCTGCTTTGGAAGTGTGGTCCAGGTCAGTCTGGCACTTTACCGCTGTTCCATGCTTAATTGCATTCACATACTGTATGCCAAATCTGATGTACAGTAAGTACAGTAAGTTTGTATGTACAGTAATTTGACAGTTAAAGAAAAAGAGGCATTAGTCAAATTACATTTAATTTCCCTGGTGTCTAGTGGTCCCTCCCCCCACCCACTTTCATGCCCATGTTATCTGTAGAGTATTCCATGATGTCTAGCGGGCTCTTTCCCCATCCGATCACCCCACCTGACATAATGTAACAAGTTTCCCCTGATGTCCAGTGGTTCCCTCCATCTCAATCCCCTAGAAGTTACATGCCATTCCCTGGTGTCTAGCGGATACTCCTCCGTCTCCACATTCACCTGTAATAGAATAAGGTACTATTCCATTCCTTGGTGTCTAGCGGATCCCCCACCCCTCCACTCCAGCAGGTAGTCCCCATGACCCAGCACCCCCCACCCCGACGACTGGCACAGCCCTCCTCTTTACACCACAGCCAGCCGTTGACTGAGCTGTCAATGAATGAGCACATAGTTGTACAAGTATGTGCTCATTCACTGCAGCTCATGCTCATTCATGTCATCTCTGTCAGTGGTCACCCGTGGTGAAGACAAGAGCGGAGGGCTGTTCTGGTCACCGGATTCCCCTCCCTATTCCTATCCCCCTGTAATAGAATAAGGTACTCGTTCATTCCCTGGTGTCTAGCAGACCCCAAAGGGTTCCACCACACTGTTCCCTCCCCCAATCTTGACCCCCAGCTAGTGACTGGAACAGCCCTCCACTCTTGTCCTCACCACAGCTGGCTGCCAACAGAGCTGTCATGTCAATGAATGAGCATGTACTTGTACAAACACACATTAATTCACAGACAGCTCAGTTGGCAGCCGGCCTTGGTGGAGAGAAAAGAGCTGTGCTGGTCACCTGCTCAGGGTCAGGGTGGAGAGGAGTGGTGTGGTGGGGCACTACCTGCCAGAGTGGGGGGGGGGGTCCACTAAACATCAGGGAATATAATAGAACATTATTCTATTACAGGGAAATGGGGATAGGGAGTGGTATTTGCTAGACATCAGGGAATGATATATAATTTCCAGGATTGAGATGGGGACCACTGGACACCAGGGGAAACTTGTTATATTATTTCGGTGGGTGATCGGGTGGGGGAGGGACCAACTTGTAATGTCTACAATTCAGCAAAGTACAGTAAATCAGAACCTTTTGGAAAAAAATCAGGGTCAGAATCATAGAATCACAGAAATTTGTGAAACAGAAAAGGACCCCATTGACCCATCTAGTCTGCTCATGTTCCCTCCCCATAGGTATTCCTGAATCAGAACTGGGTCACAGCCAGTTCATCCATCCCTAGTACTAACAACAGTTATTATTATTATTTTTTTGTATTAACCAGGATAGCATTCTTTAAAAAAATGTCAATCTTCTGTCTGGCTGTGTATAATGTAGCAATCTGTACTTTTGAAAGGGTGGTACTAATCAGGTTAATGACCTAATGAAAAATGTGGTTTCCCACCAGTGCTATAATCTTCACACTTCTGAGCAAAAAGCTTTAGAAGAATTTAATAAGTACAAGGATTTATTTTTTTAACAAGCTGATAAAGGGGGTAGCACTGTGGTCAGGGACAGGGAACAGTACAGGGATATGGTTCTAATTATTTTGGGTAATGAGTCTGACTTTAGGAAGCTGACAAGCAATCATATTATTAAGTTTAAGCAGGAAATGCTGGATTTACTAGAAAGAGCAGCTGCGAACCAAGATATTACTATAGAGGAATTCAAATACCTCTGGTTCTTATATACTGCTATATTAAGCTCTTATGTCCTGCCTGAGGTATATAAGAGCCTCACCAATCCCCCAGGCTGCCCATTCATCTCTGTGGTAGGATCCCTTACCAAAAAATGATCAAACTTTATTGACTTTCCACTTAATGATAATTGGGCCGATGCATAACTGTGGCCTTTGTATCCGCCAAAGATGTGTATCTGGGCTGGTTCATCTCTTGGTCCTCTCTCATGCAGGGCACCACATCAGCTGTCTTTCACTCTTGAGGAACCCCCTCCCTGTGCCCAGACAGCAGATGAACAGGCCAGTCAGGGGTGCTACAAGGACTGCTGACAGCTCTATAGGCACCCGCTGGTGCATGCTATCCAGCCCTGGGATCTGTCAATCTTGGGGGCCTTGAGCCCTTTCAGAACTCTGTCTTCTGTTATTGCTTCCTCTCTCATTGTTACTGCCCCATCCCTATTTTCCCCTGTGGAAGTGGCTCATCCTTCCTCTTTGTGAAGACAGAGCAGAAGTATTCATTTAGTACTTCTGCCTTCTCCTTGTTTTCCCTACCCACTTTGTCCCCCATCTCAACTTCACTATGTCCTCTTTATTGATCTGTTCTCCCAGATGTAATGGAAGTAGGTCTTATCATCCTCTTTGACCCCCTCAGCTATTCTTAGTTCTTTCTCCACCTTGGCCTGTCTAATCACTCAACACATTGATTTCATCTCTCCTGTGTATTTAGCTCTGTCCTCTTCCCTCTGGGTCTTCTTGTATTTCCTGTATGAAGCTCTTTTCTTTCTCATTGCTCTGCCCACTTCCTCTGTAAACCATGTAAACCACAGTGACTTCATCTTCTTTCTGGTTTTCTTCCCTTCCGCTTAGGGCGGGTTACAGTGACTGCCTGGACCTTCTCCCTAATTATAGTTGACCTTTCTTCCATGGCTGCCCTGAGCTCACCCATTCTTTCCCCTAGCATTGTCCTCTTGCGTACAGAATCAGCCTTTTTGAAGTCAAGAACACTTGTTTTCATGTTCAGCACATCATATCCCATATCCACCTGAAACCACATAGACTGGCAGTTACTCCCTCTCAGTGGCTCAACTACTCTGATGCTTTTCATATGATTGCTATTCATCAATACTGGGTCCAAAATGACCCAATCCCTTGTTGGCTCCATAACACCCCTGCATTACCAATCCATCCTGGAATGCATCTAGAATCATTTGGCTCCTGCTGCTGCTGGCCTTTATGATGCTGCAATCCACATCAACATGTTAAAGTCCCTCACTATTACCACTTCCCCATATCCACAGCCTACCTTATCTCATAGCCCAGATCCCTTTTGTTGGTTCTGTCTTGACTTGGTGACAAGCACACTACCCCATACTTATTTTCTTTCCCACCCCTGCCCTGACTGCAGCTGCACCAAAGTGTTCTGTACTCTCTCCCACATCATTTCTTGTGACCTTAATCCCTTCTCTAACATACTGTACATTGCCACCCATCCCCCTTATCTTTGTTCTGTCTTTCCCATAGAGGTTGTGTCCAGGAACTGACAGAGCTAGGTCATGGTTTGGGTTTGCCCAGGTCTCAGTGACCACCACCAGATCTTCTCAGCCCTTTGTCATCATAGCTTGCTGGAAGTAATCCATTTTGCTCCCCAAGCTCATAGCATTCATGAATATCACTCTCCACATCCCGTGCTTCCTGAGCCCCAATCCCTTTCCAGTCCATCCTCTTTCCTCTGGCGGCCCCATTGGCTTCCACCTTCTCTTTAATTTTTCTCCCCTTCCCTCCAAACACTCCCCCACTTTGTTCTTCGTACCCTTCCCCCCACCCTCTTTACTTACCATATTCACTTGGGGGGAGTTCCTCCTGCCTCCTCTTGTTATAAACCCAGTGTTCCATGTCTCCAGTTAGTACCACCCTTCTCAGTCTAAATTTAGGTTGCCCTTGTTGTTCTCTCCTATCCTATAACATAGCACCCTGGGTCCCCCTGCTAAAGTGTGGCTTATCTGTCAAATATAGGAATTTCTCATCCCAGACTCTTCCCTAGTTCCCTACATAACGAAAGCATTGCAGGTAGTAGCCCACCAACAGTGCAGCCATTTTAGTGAAGGTAAAACTTGCTGTGTATTTTGCATTTGTTATAAGGGTGTGCCATTGGTACTGGGAATACTTTATGGGTATGAGATCTACACACTGGAATGCCAGTCTTGTGCTATGGGTTGGTTGGTGTTCCCACTTGTGAATTGAAAAGTGATCTATGTTCAGCCACACCCTCATTGAAATTCCACAGGTATGATTTGCAGATGTTTAGGCATGCCACTTCTGTTCTGTATGATAGGTACCGTGGATATGCATTCTGCTTACATGTCAACCTTACAGTGCCTAACGTCTACCACAGAGAGTTATTTATGCCCATCAGAATTCTTTGTGTGGGAGTATTTATTACTATCTCTCAGCTGTGGCAGCTCTCAATTGTTTTTTAAATTAATTGGCAAATATAATATTTATATTATCATTAATAATATATTTAATATGATAGCATTGCAAGCTACTTTGTTCACATGAACGCAATGAGTTCAAGTTTTCTTTTATTCTGTGCTGATGTTGAGTACTGTGACAGCAATAGGTCTGTGCCACAGCTGAAGCTGCAACAGCTCCATGTTTTTTTTAAATTAATACCTATAATATTCACAAATATAATAACACAAATAATTATTAATAATTGATAATGATAAATCAGTTATGAAAGCATTGCACTCTGCTTTGCACACATTCACTCATTTCATGAGGAAAAGGCAAAGGCATGTTTTTGTTTTTGTTGTTCTTCTACCAGTCAAAAAAACATAGAAACATAGAATTTGATGGCAGATAAGGACCGCTTGGCCCACCCAGTCTGCCCATTTCCCTACCTACCGGATAAGCTGCAGATCCTAGTTAACCAGCAGCCTACTTCTTCCTACCTTCACCCCCTAGAATGGCCTTATGACTGTCCCATGCATGCTTGAATTCCACCACTGTTTTAGACTCCATACCTCCTCCAGAAGGCCATTCCATGCATCCACAACCCCCTCTGTGAAAAAATACTTCCTTAAATTACCTCTGAGCCACCCCCCCTCTATCTTCAAATTGTGCCCCGTTGTTCTTGCACACCTCTTTTTTTGAAAGATGCTACCCTCTTGGACTTTGTTGATTCCCTTGAGGTACTTGAACATTTCTATCATGTCCCCCCTCTCCCTCCTTTGCTCAAGGCTATACATATTAAGCTCCTTTAGTCTCTCTTCATATGTCTTCCAGTGCAGACCCTGCACCATTTTAGTTGCCCTCCTCTCGATAGCTTCCATCCTGTCTATGTCTTTGCAGAGACTGGGTCTCCAGAACTGCACACAGTACTCCAGATGGGGTCTGACCAGCTGTCTGTACAGAGGGATAATAACTTCCTGTTTTCTGCTGGTGATGCCTTTCCCTATGCATCCCAGTATCCCCCCAACCCTCCTTGCTGCCCTCTCACATTGCTTGCCCACCTTTAAGTCATCTGATATTACTACCCCCAGGTCCCTTTCCATTTTGTTGTTGTTAGTATCTCACCCCCCATTGTGTACTCTTCCCTGGGTTTTTGTTTCCCAGGTGCATTACCTTGCACTTCTTAGCATTAAATCTAAGCTGCCATACATTTGACCATTCCTCTAACCTTGCCAAGTCCCTTCTCATCCTTTCCACCCCACCTTGTGCATCAACTCTGTTGCAGATCTTTGTGTCATCTGCAAAGAGACATACTTTTCCTTCCAGTCCCTCTGCAATGTCACTTATAAAGACATTGAAGAGGACCGTCCTAATACTGAACCCTGCGGTACCCCAATTAGTAACCCCCTTTATTCAGAGTGGACTCCATTTACTATTACTCTGTGTCCTATTCTCCAGCCAATTCTTTAACCAGGCTGTCATCTTGGGACCACACCCAGGCTGGCTAACTTGTATATTAATCTTTTGTGTGGGACTGTGTCAAATGCCTTGCTAAAGTCTAGGTAGCCATGTCCACAGCCCCTCCCTGATCTACTACTTTGGTCACCCAATCAAAGAAATCTATCAGATTCATCTGGCATGACCTTCCCTTGTGAATCCATGCTGCCTAGGGTCCTGTGCCCCTCTGGCCTCTAAATACTCGACAATTCTTTCCTTCAGAGTGATTCCATCATTTTCCCTATCACTGAGGTTAAACTAACAGGTCTGTAGTTTCCTGCTTCTGCCTTGCTCCCACTTTTGTGAAGGGGAATCACATCTGCCCTTCTCCAGTCCTCGGGTACCACCCCATCCTCCCGTGATTTGTTAAAGAGGGTAGTCAGTGGTGTCACTAGTTCTACCCTTAGTTCTTTTAGAATTCTGGGATGAATCCCATCAGGCCCCATTGCTTTGTCCACCTTCAGTTTTTTTTTTTTTTTCCATTCAGTTTTTATTAAAGTTTACAATACAGAGAATGAATCACAAGAAGCATGTAATGTAACAAAATATGATTACCGTACACATTGAAGAGATTCATTCTCTCCCAACCCACCCCCTCCGCCCTGTCCCCCCCCTCTGATGCAGCAGTGTAGCATAGAATTAACATCATATACTTCTTAAGGCTACATTTCACACTTGTAACGAATACAGGGCTTGTAGAGAACCCCATATTTTGTTAAATTTCCTAAGTTTATTGGAAAGACTTGCAATGGTTCTCTCAGTTCTGAGATTTGCAAGGAGCTCTTGGAGCCATTCTAAATAAGACAAATTATCAGAATATTTCCAATGCCTTAGAACCACCTTTTTAACAGACATGGAAATTAAGGCCATATAGAATTTTCTACATCTTACTGTGATAGCAGAAAAATCACCCAGAAGATATATTTCAGGTGTAAACAACTCTGAGAGTCCTAAAAGTGGGTCAGCTTTTTGTTTTATCATAGACCAGAGGGGGGAAACCTTGGGGCATTCCCAGAAAATATGGAGATAGTTCCCCGGCAACAACCCACATCTGGTACAGAGTGGAGTAGACACTACGCCTATTCTGGCCAATTTTTGTGGAGTATAATATATATATTATGTAAAATTTTAAATTGCATTAGTCTAAGTCTATCCTGGGATAGGAATTTATGGCAATTATTCCAGATGAGTGACCAGTCAAATTCCATGTCTGGGAAAAGGGAAGACCAATATGAGATAGGGGCAAAATTATCGGGATATCTCCAAGCAAATAGGGTACTGTATATTTTTGAAACTGCATGAGGCATTCCAGAGAGTCGAGAAGAGGAACCTGGAAATTAAACTGTGTGGGAAAAGGAGGAGTAACCCCAAATGCCTTCAACATACAATGCCGTAGTTGATATACCTTGAAAATATTAGTAGCAGGAATCATGAGCGTATAGTAAAATTTCAAAGAGGACTCCATTGTCTATCAAGTGTAATGAAATCTTTTAGCAAGGAGCAATTTATGGAGGAAGCCAATTAAAAGATAGAGGCTTGTTATCCAGCTTCAAATTGGGGTTGCCAATTATTGGTTGATATAGATCCTTGGTATTGTCATATTTAAGAAACGCACACAACTGTGAGTGGGACATAATCGAGACTGCAATGGGAGATTTACCCGGGGTAATGGGAGAAGTCCTGTTTTAGTATATAATAATGCAGCTGGGAGAAAACCATGCTTCTTAATACTATCCAACTCCACTCTGAGCCAAATTGGGGTATACAGAGAGCGTACTAATTGCTGCTCTGCTGTCAACCACTGTGGATATTTATTGGCCTGACTGGCCCAATAGTAAAACCCCAGATGCGGAAGCTTTAACCCTCCTTTGTCTTTGGGAGCAGCCAATTTACAGAAGGCCAGTCTGGATTTTTTATACCCCCATATAAAAGAGGAGAACATACTGTGTATTTTGTTAAACCAGGATAATGGGAGGTTAATTTTCAACATGTTAAGGGGATAAAACAAAGTGGAAAAACATTCATTTTAATTAGATTGATCCTACCCATAAGGAAAGAGGGAGGAGTGTCCATCTATGGTCCACCTTCAGTTTTAAGAGTTCTTTCATAACCCTTTCTTCTGTAAATGGGCTGGTATCAACTTCTGTATCCAGAGTGTTTCTATTGTTTGTTTTAGGTACCTCCCCCTCTTCATTTGTAAATACTGAGCAAAAATATTTGTTTAGTATCTCTGCCTTTTCACAGTCTCCCTCTGCCCACCCTCCCTCCCCATTACTAAGCCTCACTATCCCTCCCTTGGTCTTCCTTTGCTCCCTGATGTACCTATAAAAGGTTTCATCCCCCTTCTTAACTGAGTTGGCTGTCTTTTCCTCGGTTTGGGCCTTTGCTGTTCTGACTGCCTTCCCAGCTTCCTTTTGCTTTAACTGATACAGTTCTCTGTCCTGCTCCTTCTGCCATTCCTTGTACTTCCTGAATGCTTTCTTTTTCTCTTGAACCTTCACTGCCACTTCCTTTGAGAACCATAGTGGTTTCTTACATCATTTTGGTTTGTTTATTTGCTTCACACAAAGGCTCGTTACCTCTGTGATGGCAGTTTTTATTATTCCCCATTGTTCTTCCACCCCTCCTTCCTGCCCATTTGCTAGTGCATTCCTTAGGCACTCACCCATTTTGGCAAAGTCAGCCCTCCTAAAGTCCAGTACTTTTGTCTTTGTATGGCTTGACTTTATTGCTGTGTTATTATGAACCATACTGTTCAATGGTCGCTAGTTCCCAGATGGCTACCCACTTCTACATCTGTGATCCTCTCTCCATCTCCATTTGAGAGAACCAGGTCTAAGATTGCTCCCTCTCGAGTGGGCTCCAATACTAGTTGTCTAAGGCATGCCCCTGTAGGGCATCTAGAATAACCCAGTCTTCAAGTGGCTCTGCAACTGCACTCCAGTTAACATCTGGCATATTCAGATCACCCATCAGCAATATCTCCTCTTTTTCTGCCATTCTAAGTATACTTTCTATCATTTTCTTGTCCATTTCCTCCCCCCTGAGAAGGAGGTCTGTATATAACCCCTGTGCGGATTGTGGTGCCATTGCCTGTCTCCAAATTTACCCACAGTGCTTCTTCTCCTCCCTGTTTACCCTTTTGTTCACCTCTAGTGTCACAGTACAAATAATCTAACCATCCCAAATAATCATTGCACCAGTTAAGAAAACAAACAAAATAGAACCTGGCCATGTTACATACCTCTGGGGAAAAAGGGTGGGGGGGGAACTGCAAGCAACATTTTCAGTGACCTCCATGTTACATGCACACCCATAGTACAAACATGGCATCACAGCACTTTGGGAGGGGGAAGCAGAAACATACAAAAAGGTGCAGGATCCATTAATTTCAATTTGTATTCAGCTGTAAAGCAACTGTCCTGTTGTGCAACTATGATGCGTGTTTTCTTGTGCTAGTCCAAGCATTTATTTAGTATTAGTTTATAATAACTAGTGACACCAGATACCAACTCAGCTATTGAAGTTTTCAAAAGCCTTATCAACCTGGTGTGACATCACACTGAGTTGATACGGCATCAGAATGGGTTGATACAGCATCACACCAAGTTGATATGGAGCTGAGGGGAAGCTCGTTCATGTCCATGCTACTTATTTTTGATGCCATACTGAGAAAAGGCTTCATGTGGTGCAGCATGTAGCAAAGAGTTGGGCAAACATTCATTTTCTTAAATAAGTACTGTATTTTGTTCTATTTTGTCTGCAAAAAATAAAGCAACTGTCCTGTTGTGCAACTATGATGCATGTTTTTTTGTGCTTCCTGTTTGGCAGTAGGAAGGGAAGGATCATAGAGAAACATTGGGTTTATCAACCCTAAAGGAAAAAAGTAGCTCACTCTCCCCCCCTAGCTGCTGGTAGTCTGACATTGAGCAAGGAAGAAGGAGGCTACTAAAGAAGATAGGAAGTTGCTCTCCCAGAACAGGAAGGGTGAGAGTTGTAAGGAGAGGAGAGAGTAAGCATACAGAGAAACAGGAGAGGGGACACAAAATAAGACATGATAGCAATGGTGCAGTGCAGTGGCTGTAGGGTGGCAGTGTTCCAGGAGACATTCTGGAGGCTGTGATGCTGCCCTATTTGCAGGCACCTCTCTGGTCTGAGAGAGGAGGTTGCCTGTCTCCAGGCTGACCTGGCTAGGATTCGTGAAACCTCCTTTCCCACCCAGAGACCAACAGGGCCAATGCCACTACCTCAGAGGTTGCCAAGAAAGAGGAGAGGCTGGACCAGGGTGGGCTCAGGGAGGGAGAGGGTGGTGGAACATAGTTGCATCCCTCCAGCTGTACCTCTCCACAATTCATTCGCTCTTCTGATGGATAGTGGTTCCTCTATGGAGGCACCTGCAGTGGAGACCAAGGAAGATGCTGGGAACCTTCACAAAGGAGACCCACAGGAGGGTGGCATGGGACCACACAGGGGAAGGAAACAACTCCTGGTGGGGGACTCAATCATTAGGGGGTAGAAATGGGGGAGGAAGGGGAGAGGGAGGTAAGGTGCCTTCCTGGCACCACGGCTTGGAGGGACAGGAAGCGAATCCTCAGAATCGTGGGAGAAGCTGCATGAGGGAGGGAGCTGGATGTCATTGTCCACCTAGGGACAAATGATCTGGCTAGGAATGGGATCAGAGCAGTGCAAGAGGAGTTTGTAGAGTTGGGGAGGGGCCTTAGACAAATAGAGCATACGGTAACCTTCTCAGAGGTGCTGCCTGTCTATGGCAAGGGTGATGATAAGGCACTCCTCACCAGGGAATTCAATAAGTGGTTGAAAAACTGCGTGAGCCCAGGGTTTTGCTCATTGGGACTGGGGAGCCACCTGAGGATGCAGATCTATACTGTGCGATGGTCTGCATCTGTCCAGGGGGAACCGGATCCTAGGTGAGAGGTATAAATGCTTCATTGGCAAGCATTTAAACTAGCCAAGGGGGAGGCACTGAAAAGGAGCAGGGAAATCCCAGCCTCCCCCCACAAAACATAGTAATTAGTGAGGTAAGCACCAAGGTAGAGAAGTTATTAGGGAGCAGGACAGAGGTAAATGTAAAAAAGGCAAAAGCAGTAAGGACAGGAATGGGGCTAAAAGGGGTAAGGCTATCAAAAAGTGGAGGGTGATGAGTACCAACGCCTGTAGTCTGTGTAACAAGCTCCCTGAGTTAGTGGCCTTGATGGAAGAGGGTTGCCTGGATATTGGGGCAGTCACAGAAACATGGTACACAGAGAACCATGACTGGGATGTCATCATACCAGGATACACAATCTACAGGAGGGACAGGGAGGGTAAAAGAGGAGGAGGAGTAGCTCTCTATGTAAAGGAAGGGATCAAAGCAACAGTACTAAAGAGTAAACAGGGAGCAGATGAGGCACTCTGGGTCACCCTGGAGACAGGAAATGGCACCACAATCCGCAAGGGGTTGTATACAGACCCCCATCTCAGGGGGAGGGAATGGACAAGGAAATGATAGAAGGCTTCCTTAGAATGGCAGAAAAAGGGGAGATATTGTTGATAGGGAACTGAATATGCCAGATGTTAACTGGAGCACCTTTGCTGCAGGCATATCCAAGAGCAGGGTCATTCTTGATGCCCTACAGGGGGCATGCCTCAGACAGCTAGTATTGGAACCCACTCGGGAGGGAGCAATCTTAGACCTGGTACTCTCAAATGAGGACGGAGAAAGAATCTCAGATTTAGAGGTGGGTAGCCATCTGGGAACAAGCGACCACCAAACAGTGTGGTTCACAATAAACACAGCCATACAATCAAGACATACAAAAGCAAGAGTATTGGACTTTAGGAGGGCTGACTTCGGGAAAATGAGAGAGTGCCTTAGAAAAGCACTAGCAAACAGGCAAGAAGGAGGGCTGGAGGAGCAATGGGGAGTAATCAAAACAGCTATCACAGACGCAACAAGCCTATGTGTAAAGCAAATCAATAAAACACAATGAAGGAAAAAAAAACGCTATGGTTCTCAAAAGAGGTGGCAGGGAAGGTTAAGGAGAAAAGGATAGCATTCAGGAAATATAAGGAAACACAGAAGGAGCAGGACAGAGAACTTTATCAGTTAAAGCAGAAAGAGGCTGAGAAGGCACTCAGAATAGCAAAGGCCCAGACCAAGGAAAGGATAGCCAATTCTGTTAAGAAGGGGGATAAGACCTTTTCTAGGTACATTAGAGAGCGAAGAAAGTTGAAAGGAGGGATACTGAGGCTTAATAAAGGGGAGGGAATGTGGGTAGAGGGGGACAGTGAAAAAGCAGGGATACTGAATGAATATTTCTGCTCAGTATTCACAAAGGAAGAGGAGGGGGAGGTACCTAAACCAAACAAGAGAAACACTCTGAAGACGGGGGTCGATACCGGTCCATTTACAGAAGAAAGGGTTCTGAAAGAACTAATAAAACTGAAGGTGTACAAAGCAATGGAGCCTGATGGGATTCACCCAAGAATTCTAAAAGAACTAAGGGTAGAACTAGTGACACCGCTGACTACTCTCTTTAACAAATCATGGGAGGATGGGGTGGTACCTGAGGACTGGAGGAGGGCAGATGTGATTCCTCTTCACAAAAGTGGGAGCAGGACAGAGGCAGGAAACTACAGACCAGTTAGTTTGACCTCAGTAGTAAGGAAAATGATGGAATCACTTCTGAAGGAAAGAATTGTTGAGTAGCTAGAGGCCAGTGGGGCACAGGACCCAAGGCAGCATGGATTCATGATGGGAAGGTCATGTCAGATGAATCTAATAGATTTCTTTGACTGGATGACCAAATAGTAGACCAGGGAGGGGCTGTGGACATGGCCTACCTAGATTTTAGCAAGGCATTTGATACAGTCCCACACAAAAAGAGTAATACACAAGTTAGCCAACCTTGGAGTGGGCCCTAAGGTGGTAGCCTGGATAAAAAATTGGCTAGACAACAGGACGCAAACGGTAGTAGTAAATGGAGTACACAGTGAAGAAAGGAAGGTTACTAGCAGGGTACCCAGGGTTCAGTACTAGGACCGGTCCTTTTAATGTCTTTATAAGTGACATTGCAGAGGAACTGGAAGAAAAGTATGTCTCTTTGCAGGCATTAAAGATCTGCAACAGGGTTGATACACAAGATAGAGTGGAAAGGATGAGAAGGGACTTGGCAAGGTTGGAGGAATGGTCAAATGTATGGCAGCTCAGATTCAATGCAAAGTAGTGCAAGGTAATGCACATGGGAAACAAAATCCCAGGGGAAGAGTACACAATGGGGGGTGAGATACTGACAACAGTAAAAATGGAAAGGGACCTGGGGTAATTATATCAGATGACCTAAAGGTGGGCAAGCAATGTGAGAAGGCAGTAAGGAAGGCTGGGGGGATACTGGGATGCATAGGAAGAGGCATCAATAGTAGAAAACAGGAAGTTCTTATTCCTCTGTACAGACAGTTTGTGAGACCCCATCTGGAGTACTGTGTGCAGTTCTGGAGACCCCATCTCCACAAAGACATAGACAGAGTGGAGGCTGTCCAGAGGAGGCAACCAAAATGGTGCAGGGTCTGCACCAGAAGACATACAAAGAAAGACTAAAGGAGCTTAATATGTATACCCTTGAGGAAAGAAGGGAGAGAGGGGACATGATAGAAACTTTCAAGTACCTCAAGGGAATCAACAAAGTCCAAGAGGGCAGCATCTTTCAGAAAAAGAGATGTGCAAGAACAAGGGGGCACAATTTGAAGATAGAGGGAGGACAGCTCAGAGGTAATGTGAGGAAGTATTTTTTCACAGAGAGGGTTGTGGATGCATGGAACAGCCTCCCTGAGGAGGTCGTGGAGTCAAGAACAGTGAGGGAATTCAAGAGTGCATGGGACAGACATAAGGCAGTCCTAGTGGGGGGTAGGAGGAAGTAAGCTGTTGGTTAACTAGGATCTGCAGCTTATCGGTTAGGTAGGAAGATGGGCAGACTAGGTGGACCAAGCGGTCCTTATCTGCCATCAAATTCTATGTTTCTATGTTTCTAAGCTGTACTTCCCAGCATCTGCATTATGCATCCCCTCGGCTCCACACCACACTAGCTAGTGACCGTGTGGAGCAAACATTTCAGGCAGTTGCATGTGAGGTGATTTTTTGCAAAAATAATCAATGTTATGCACTACGGGGAAATTTTTGAAGTATTCATGCATTTTACATTACTAAAGCTAGTTCCCCAAACCTTTGTTTGTACTCTCTCAAATTTGACTGAAAGGCTGACAGTGTCTCTTAGTCTTGCATTCATTTCCTTTAAAACAAGAAAATGCACCAGTTATTATAAAAAATAATGCATATGTAAACGTGTGATATGCAGTTTTTTTTTACACTCCCTCGATGTGTGATAATAAAACCTCTTAAGCTTCACTATTGAGGTTTATATATCATACATCTTGGGTGTGTAAAAAACTTCATATCACACATCTACATATGCATTATTCTCTATTTATCAGGTAGGTACAATTGCCTATTTTCAGGTATGACATGGTAGTTGGTTACAAATGATACAGTAGCACGATAACAGTGAAGCATAATTACAGATAACTGATGACAGGTACAAGCAATGTATAGTAATCTAGGACTCATACAAACAACAAGCATATATCAATGTAAACATGGTGATAGAAATAATTTTATACTGGAAAAGATTCCTGTTTGCCAATCAGAAAGCAGAGTTACTGACCAGTTATTCTGCAATAACCAGACAGTAGACTGAATAATGGGTCAGTGGCTCAACATTCTGGTTAGCTAAGGACAATGTTGAGACAGTGGCTTTGCAGTCTGATTGGCTGCTGCATGTGCACTAAGACAATCAGACAGCAAGCCCAGTTTGCCCTCTCAAATCAACATGCAGCAGCCAATCAGAGACATCTAGTAACACTACAGCACTTCCGTGAGAAACAGTTTCTGATTTCTCACAGATGCATTGTAGCTCGACAAACAGATTTGGTGGTTGTATTTTTTTTTTCATTTTCCCAGTATAATAGCACTAAAACAGCACTAGGTCAAAACGGCAGACTGAAAAAGAGTGCTGTCAACAAGCATGCCATCAAAACAGCACCAGCAATAACAACCCCATCCCAAAACACCACCAAAAGAAACAGCACCAATGATAGCTGATGACCGCTACCATGTCGAATGTACAAACTATGCATTTGTTTTTTGCAGGTGGGCTATGACCCCTGCACCCCCCAGATATTTAAATATTCAGCTTGGGGGGGGGGGAGAACATGGGGATGAGAAGAAACTTGAGAAGTTTTTGATGTTTGGGACAAACTGAAAAAAAAAAACAGTTAAGAACTACTAATCAGGAGACTGGGAACAGAACCCTGGTCTCCTACTCTGTGCTGCCCAAGCTGCTCATGCTTTAGTCCTCTCCCCCACAGGAGTAGCTTGGCCAGCCACTTCACTTTTTTTTCCTTCATTTCTTCCTCCTTTCTTCCTCCCCAACCTTGACAGCTACAGGGGTAGTGGTAATTAAGGTGCACTATCCTACCCCAGTCGCTATCAAGGCAGACATACTTTTTGCAGCGCGGTTCTTATAGGTGCTATATTTGATGCGCTCTTTTAACCAGTTACCCAATATTACCAATAGTGATCTGGGTTTTCTCTGTAATAACTGGACCAGGAGGTTAATAAACACCTCAGCCTTTGTCCTTGGCGTTTATTAACCATGGTCTGGTTATTACCTCATAAATCCAGATCACTATGGTATTATTGCTACATTTAAACATGTGCCAAGGAATAAATAGGGACCAAGCAACAAACTTATAACAAGAGTCAAATAACAGTTAAAAATTAGAAACTTTACCAGGGATTGGAACATAATTCAAAAGGCCCAACATAATACAAGGCAGAAGTATAATAGGAGTCACTTATAGGAACAGATATACAGCAGCAGCCAGGATGCAATGCAATAACTTACAATATTACTGAAAATTGCTGCAGTATGTTTATAGTGAACAGTTTGGCAAATACGCCCTTTTGTCATGCAATAGTTTGTGACATGTCATTTTCTTCAAGGTACCGTGTTTTATCTTGACTGACTCCACTGTAGATATGGCACAAATAATTACAATAGTATACAATAAACCACTTACAGATCAGGCACAAGTGAATCAAAGAGGGAATGGAATTCCATAGTCTGGGTACAAAGCTAGCAATCACAAGGCCACTGTTCTGGGCATGACATTTAGAAGTGACCAGTAAAGTGTGCTTATTAGATCTCAACACGTGATTACTATGCAACGGCAAAAGGAGGGAATCCAGAGATACTGGGGATCAATTATGCAACACATTTTAAAAAAAGCTACCAAAGGTAAATTCTCAAAGGGACGGGGGAGAAAGTCAGTCAAGACTAGTATTTGGGGCCTGAGATCTACATCTTTTATGACAAGTAGTATGCGATTAATAAATATGACTTTTATTGATTGAGTTTTATCTATAACTACTTTGTTATAAGTTGTTTATGCATTTATGTGGCTGTTTGTTTATTTTGTGCTGTAAGGGCACTCTGAGCTTTTGGGGAAGGACTCCCAAAATAAATAAACTCTAATACTACATAAAAAGTACAGTGGTGGATGTGTCAGTTTGTTAGTTAGTTAGTGAGTTACTTAGTTAGTTTGTTAGTTAATTTTTGTTGACCAGGAAAGGAGAACTATACAATTCTACCTATTTTCAGCCTCGTCCCAGGAGAGGGGGATACAGATAGTTGCCAATTGACATTGAACCTAGAAGCTAAGGCAGAGTTACAAATCTTACTACATTATATGTCCTATCCCAGTTCATCAGAATATAAAGTACAATGATGAATGTGTTGGTCTGAAGGTAAGACAGAGTGACAAATATTACTACTGTACAGTATATGTCACATTTAAATTCCTCAGGTTGGATTTAGAAAATTGGAGAAGACTGGTGCACCATAAGTCAGATTAGGTAATAAAATACCCTAGACAATAGCAAAGTGAGCTCTGGGAGTGAGACTATTCCTTACCCTACAGTATAAGCAAAACCAAGGGATTAACAGTCTTACAGATGCCAGAAATATGCATGAAGATATCGAAAGACAGGTCCTGGATACTACCTAAATAGTTCAATAAAAGGACAGTGGCTAGTGAAAAGCCATTAAGACATTAGACAGCCAGAGGAGATGGACTGTTCTGGACTTTGGGGGGAGAGTCAAAAAGTATTACTTGACTCTTACTGGTATTCAAGATAAGCCTGTTGAGTGCAACCAACACTGGCAAGAGTATGCCCGACACCCATCATAATATTACCCAGTTTAAAAAAATGTTCAAATAGAACTGGAGTCCAAGTCAATCAACTCTTCCTAACTGAAGTACTCACACACAAGTCATATATTTGTCACTGTTACTATCTGTCATGCAGTCACTATCATTTGTGTCATGCATACAAGTCACAATCATTCATAAAAAATAATTTCAAGTATAAGAAAGGGTAAAATTAATTAATTTAATTTATTTTAATTCTATATTTATTTAATAACTTGGTGGGTACTATGGTCTGGGGGGCAGTTTTCTGGAATGACCTGGTCCAACAAGATGGCACATACAACATTGTCAAAGAATCATACATAACAAATGGTACAGGTAGAATCAAAACAGTCATACAACAATGCAATACAGATGCATGACAATTAGGGTCCACAATACAAGGCCCTGAAATACAGATAATTATAGTTAGAGCCCACAGTGCTAAGCCCTGAAGCAAGCACAGAAAAAGGCCACAATAAAGAGAAGAGGTTAGCAGCATAGGCTCCAATAACATCATAACTGGATTGGGATTTAGGCTCCAGGCCATAGCTTGCAACAAATACCATTTGATATAAAACATGACTAACAGCTAAGCAGTCAACTGCTTAAAGAACTGCCTATAAGTCTACATCCTATCTACATAGAAGTCTACATCTATGGATCTCCACCATCCCTGGTTAGGTGGGACACTTTCAAAAGAAGGTTAGAAGGGCATTTTTAATATGTGTTTTCAATAGGATGGAAGCGTCTAGCAAGTAAAGGAAGGCTGGTAAACCATTCCATAGCCTAAGGGTAACATTGGAGAAAACTTTCTGACCCATCTCAGTAGCCATCTGAAGAAGGTCATGGAGACATTGATAGGAGAACTTGAGATGTTGTGAGCCAGTACTAAGACTGAGAAGATTTGATAGTGGACAGTTCTCTTTTTCCCTGAGGGACAATTTGACAAGGCTACCGATAAAGTAGTCATGACAGGCCCACAGGGAGAGCCAGCCCAGCATCTGATAAAGGGTGCAGTGGTAGGTGTTATAATGGTCAGCAAAGCAAATCTACAAATGGTGTTACAGGATGTGTTAAGTCTAGTGAAATTACAACTGGAGGTTTGAGAATAAATAGAGGAATAGTAGTCCAGGAGTGGGAGAAGCATGCCTTGGGCTATGATCAACCACACTTCTGGGATCATGAGACTCTTTAGCCTAAAGTAGCCTTCCAGTTGCTGGCTAACATGATGGACCAATGTTCCAATGTGGTCAGTACATGTTAGTGAGGAGTCGAGGGTGACACCTAGGTATTTGAATGTATATTAGTAGCCACAGACATGGCCAGATATTTCCAGATATTTTGCAGCATTTCTAAAGAGTTTCTCTCTGCTGTGTGTAGTTACCTGTTCAAGATATGAGCCATCTGGAACCCAGATGCTCAAAGGGTAAGGGGTGTTTGGATTTACTGCCCACATTGCAAGCCTGGTTTTGGACCCAAAGAACATGACCTTTATTTTCTTAAGATTAATGAGCAACCAATTTGCAACAAATCACCCGTGTATTGAGTTAACTCCCTATTTGAGGGCATGAGATAGTTCCTTAATGTTCTTGACACTGCGGTAGATGATCAGGTCATCCACATACATTAACATATGGAGACTCCTACTTTGCCTGAGGAGGTGGTCTATGTAGAGGAAGGACAGGAAGGAACCCACTATGGATCCTTGAAGGATCCCACTGTTAACCTCCAGGGAGTTGGAGCTAGACCCACAATGCAGACTGCTTGCCATCTTCCAGTAGGCAGGCAGTTTTCAAACAAGGCTAAAGTGTTCACTGAGAAGTGGTAGTAAATAATAAATAGTTAATAAAAACATTCTTTCTTTCTTTCTTTCTTTCTTTCTTTCTTTCTTTCTTTCTTTCTTTCTTTCTTTCTTTCTTTCTTTTCTCCATCCCCACAAGTAGGAGGGTTTGTCCCCCTCCCCACTCACTGCTCCCCAATGCCCAGGCTTACCCACCCAGGTGGGGCCACTAGGTGGGTGCCCTATCCCCAAGGAACATGGTTTCTTGCCCTGGCTTACCCCCCAAGGATGGGACCATGGAAGTGGGACCCCCTCCACTGGTGTTAATCGAGGAAGCAGAGGTGGGGGGCCATCATAAACAGAGCCAGAATTATTTTCCCATATGCTGAGATCTCTGAGGGTGGGGACATGCAATGTTGCCAGTGTCTGGCCACACCTCTTACATGAGGTGTCGGTAGTGGCAGTACCCCCAGCCTCTGCCAGAGGTTTGTGTGGCACTGGACACTCTTCCCTCCTCCCCCTGGAGAAGGAGAAGGAGAACAGTCCTTGGGACACTCAATCCTTCTTCCCCTGGCCTGACCTCAACTCCTGAGTCCATTACTGAACCCAGGATGTTGGCACCACAAGCAGATGCCTTGCCACTGCACCGGCAGGCTAGCACTCACTCTTTCTTTCTTTCTTTCTTTCTTTCTTTCTTTCTTTCTTTCTTTCTTTCTTTTTTGTTAAATATGCTTTCATACTAACTTAAAAACATAGGAAATAATGAGTCCATCAAGTTTTTTTCCCAACCAACTCAGTAGGAATACCCTGCCACCCCATTCCCTTCAAGGTACAGTTAGAACTAGACAAAAGTTGCAAATTCCACTTTCGCTGACCTTTCACAAAATTTCATAAATTTCACAAAATTTTGCAAACTTCCTCCATTAGAGAGATCAGAATCTTATGAATGTGTTTGGCTGATTTTGAACCTCTTGTGCAGAAGTTTTTGGCTCAACTGAGGAATAATACGCATGAACTGAGGAATGACAGTTCTGAGGAACTTTATTCTGCATAACAGTTCTGAGGAATTTTATTCAGCAGTTTAATGAATTATTTTGCAATATGTGTAATGATTTAGCAGTTCAGTGATCAGTTCTGTGGGATTTCTTTCTGCAGTATAATTAATTAATCCCAAATTCATACATTCATTAGGCAGTTCAGTGGCTCACTGAACTGAGGAATAAATATATGAATTGTGGATTAATGTATTAGATGGAAGAAAAAAATTCTGTAGATCTGACCACTGACAGTGATTATTCTGCTGACTTGTTTTCCACTGTTTAATACAATGATCCACAATTCATACATGTGTCCCAGCATTCTAAGTTTCCACAGTGCATTCCGAAATGTCACAAAAGCAAAATTCCAATTCTTTCCTAAATTCTGTCGGGTGAAGTTTAATTTTGTACAGCCCTAGGTACAGTACTTACTGTAGCTAGTGTAATCCTGAAGGTAGAAAAAGTGATGACTAACACGACCTGTTCTGGAAGCCATTCTAAGTATCCACCATTCATTCTGTGAAATTGTTCTTTCTGATATTGCCCGTGAATTTTCCTTCTTTCAAAAATATTGAGTGCCCCTTTGTCCTCTCATCCTTGTACATTCAGAAGAGTTGCATATGGCCTGATGGTGGTATCGCTTTCTGATATTTGAAAACTATAATCATGTCACCCCTGAGTCATTTCATTGCATGGAGAACAGTCTCAGTTCTGCAGCTGGTCTTTATAGTCCATTTTTTTCTGAATCCTCACTCTCCTCTGCCCCTTCTCAATCCTATCAATAAAACTCCACAGATTTGGGGAGCAGAACTACACACTATACTCAAGATGGGGTCTGACCAGTGATCTGCATGGGGCATTACAATAACTCTTAATCTGCTTATGAATTTTCTCTTGATGCACACAATGATTTCATTTGCTTTGTTAGCTGATGCTCCACACTGTTGCCATGATTTCAAGTTCCTGCTGATCAGTACTCCAAAGTATTATTCCTGCTGAACTTCAGTACTCTCTATGTTTTTTTAGGCAATAATTTTCTTTCAAATTTGATAACCTAGACGTAATACTTTACATTTTTCACTGCTGAATTTCATCTGCAATTGTTCTGCCCATTTAATGAGCATATCCATTTCCCTCTACATTTCATTAACCTCCTTATGTTAACCACAATGACAAGTGAGAGAGTATCCTGAATGAAATATACTTATGCACATGGAGTAGAGCAACCTCATTCCACTAAAGTGTGTTGATAGATTGTCATGTATTGTATTCCTTTGGTTTCTGCCTTTCAACCAGTTTCTAATTAATTTGTATTACACTGCTGATAAGTTCTCCATTTTATAAACTAGTCTCTTGTATGATACAGTGTTGAAGACTTTGCTGAAGTATAGGTACACAACATGTGCAGGTTGCTTTTCATCAAGCTCCTTGATGACATTATCAGAAAATGCAGTAAGATTTCATTGGTATGACTTCTGCTTGCAGAATCCATATTAGGCTATCAAGGATAAATTATATTACTATAAGTGTTTGGCAGTTCTTTTTCTTATGTCTGTTTCAAGCATCTTTCCAAATATTGGTGTTAAGCTGTCTGGCTTACAGTTTCTAGGCCCACACTTGGAACCTTTTTTGAATAATGGTAGTCCTTGGCAAAACCTGCAAATTCTGATTTTGCAAATATTTCACAAAATTTCCCAAATAAAAAAAAAAATCAAAATTCTGTCTTTGGTAAAATCCAAATCCTCTGAATATTTTCTACAAACTTTTTGTTTGTTCCAAGAAAAGTATGACTTAATTGTGGAATACACTTGAACTGTGGAATGACAGTTTTGTGTAATTCCACTCTGTAATTTAACATATCAGTCCTCAATACATGCATTCATTCACTGTTCTAAGTTGGAATTTTGCAAATATTGACAAAGTGCATTCCTAAATTTCATTGAAGCCAAATTCCAGTTTGTGCAATAATTCCATCAGCAGAATTTTCTTTTCACACAACATTAAATATTGGTACTGCATAGGCCATCCTCTAGACATTAGGCACATATACAGTCCTCAGTGACTATTTGAATACTATTACCAATGGGATAAATATTTCTTTGAATAATTTCTTCAGGATTTGTGGGTGCATTTCATCCAGGCCCATTGCATTGTTGATGTTTACCATATTCAGCATTCTTTCAACTGCTTCTGATGTCACACACGTCCTGTATTGCTTGCATGTGAACAACCTTTTATTGTCTAATTTAATCACATCTCTTTCTTCTGTGACTACAAATGCAAAATACTCATTTAACTATTGAGCCATTGGTTCCTCCTTGGTGAGTATGTTACAATTTGTCTGATCCTACAGTGGTCCACAAATCACTGGTGCTTATTTTTATATATTTTTTTTTTTACCAGGAGAGGCACACTCAGCTGACAGCTTGTTTACAGGTGTGACCTGAGAGCACAAGGAAGTTAAGTGACTTGCCCATGGTGACACAGTGTGCAAGTGGGGGCTATGGGATTCAAATCCAGGTCTTCAGGTTTGCAGCTCAGAGCCTTAAACCACTGTGCTATACTATGTTTTCACACTTTCTATGCTCATCCAAGAAATTCTCCCTATCAGGCCTGGTGGCACAATACAACTGTATCAAACTGTTCCTGTAATCATCAGAGGGGCAAGACTTCTCACACTCTCATGATAGTGAAACTTCACATCACCGCTTGCTTTCATGATTAGAAGTCAAAAATGCTTCCTTTTTCATTCTTTTTGCACCAGTCCAAGAATGTCACCGCTACTGGCCTGTTGGCACTACAAAAATGCTCCCTAATATCTCTATATTCACCCCTCCACAAGAACTAAATATAAGTAGTCTCCTATAGTCCATTAGTCCAACTGAGGTATACAAGCTCCCATTATTGGTTTAGTCACTCTCATTTACATTGTCTTTCAGGGAATCTTAATCACTCAGGTCAGGCTAATTATTCCATCTTTAATAAAATAATCAATATAATAAAGAAAACATAAAATAATAAATAGTAATCAAATTATCTGATAGCAAAACATTATTTTCAGGTTGTTTTGATTTTATAAGCAGATGGTAGAAATGATTTTGCTTTTCTTCTTCTTAAGCCACTCCAAGAATTTTTACCTTTATGGGGCCTGGGGGTAACAGTTTCATTGTACTATATTTCATTATTCCTAGCTGAAATATTCAAGCTTCCAGCATGTATTTAGTCACACGCACTATCTCTAATGGAATCTGAGTCACAATTTCACTCATGCCCGGTCATGAGACATGAATATTAATAAAACAGCATTTCAATATAATAAAAACATAATTAAAGTAATAAAATAAATAGTAATACTATTCATTTACATTATAATAAATATCATAAAAGAAATACACCATTTTCTTCATTTTTCACAAGATACAGTCACTCTCTTTTTTTTAATTAAGATTTTTATTATGTTCTAGATAACGAAACAAGATATACAGTGTGTTCTTTTCCAGAGAGATGAATAACTTCTCCCTTTGAAGTTACAGTGCTAAATGATACCTCAATACAGACATTGAAAAGTCTGGTCTATTTAAAAGTCCTGGTATTTAAAACTAAAGTGCTGCTGTTGTTTTTTTAATCATAGTTATAGTATTAAAGAGTATATGTGTATCTCTCTCTCTCTCTCTCTCTCTCTCTCTCTCTCTCATGCTATACTGTATATATACAGTATATACACACACACACACACACATATATAAAACCAACTGTGAGGCTGTGTAATTTGTTACTAAAGTAGCAGTGCATTGGCATTGTTTCTGCATCAAACTCATATCGAGATTAATCTTTATTTCAGCTTTGAAATATTAAAAGGAAGACATATTTAATCTCAGATTTCCCATTTTTCCTGTTTATGGGATGAGGTCCATGTCTATTTCCATTGTGTAATGGATTCAAGATATCAGTTTGACTAAATAATAAATCTGATTGATCATTTGGGCTCTGTATCATTTTCCCCCCAGTTTTATTAATCTCATTTATAAAAAAGTGTCATGCAAAAAGTAAAGGAGGTTCCACCTCCAGCCATGCTTTGGTGATTGCTTTCTTGGCCATTGTAAGTAGAATACACAATAGATATTTCAAATAGGGTTTTTAACAAAGCTGGGGAAGAGTAACAAAAGAAGTGTAGGTCCATCTTGTGGCAATGTGAGAGACAGTATATCCACCACATTGTGGTGTACAGTATGTCTGTCCAAAAGGACTTTAGGGTTGGGCAAGACTTAACAAATATGGGTATGGTCAGTTCTGGGCTCCCTACAACATATAGTTAGAATTTTTGAATGATATTTAGATTGGATTAGTGGGGTTTTAAAGTACAGAATTAAACATTTCCAAACAAATTTCCTGTATAGCAGGGAAGATGTGTCTCTTTGTGCTTTTATTGCTGCCCTTTTCCAGTGTTGCTCACTCAATATTGTATTCAACACCTGTATCCTTTTGTTTCAAATAGGATTGGTCATGGTGTTAGCCTGTGCAAGTAGTGCTGGTGTATGAGTGAAATTAGATGTTGATGTAAAGGGAAAAGTAGAGTTTGCTGCAATAGTTGAAACAATGGTGGACTAGGGCCAGTGTTGTCTCTGAGGGCTAAATAAGGTTGAAAGTAATGTCTTACATTCAGGTATCCAAAGTGGTCTGCATTTTGCAGCGTAAATCTGTTCTTAAGTGTGTTGAAAGAGATTATCACATTGTCCACCAAGAACTCAAAGAAATGAGAGAGCTCTAAATATGTTCAGTATCTTAGGTGCATTGTTGGGATGGGGCAAAACTGAGCAGAATAGACTATGGCTGAATAAGGGATAATGAGGTCTGAGCTGGTCATATGTTGGGCTGTTCTATTCCAAGAGTCCAGGGTTGCATGTGTGTATGAGTATTGCTGTAGTGGCAGATATGTGCATTTCAGGGACACAAAGTCCTACCAGGTTACAATAGCATAACCACATGAGCAACCGCTAAACAGCTTGGTCAAAACAGCACTGGTAAAAATGGAGCACAGCTCAGAATGCCATCAGGAGAGAATGCGGCATGGACATATTGTCGGTGGTGCTGGGTGCCAGTGAATGGCAAGTGGCATATGAAGGCAACATGGACACTCTCCCCATGTCTAACTGCCCCCCCAGCATACCAGACCACCTGGTGATGCATGCCCCACAGACAGGAGGAGCATACGATGGTTCCATGGCTCAGCAGCATCCACCCACCACCTGCACACAGCTGCCCACTGTACCCACCCCACACACCTGCCACCCCTGCACACTGTGGCTGCACACCCAACCTGTCCCTTTGTGGGTGTAGATGTCTGACCTTACCCAATGGGGGTGTGTAGATGTGCAGTGGGGGGTCTCTGGGGTGATAGCAAGCAAAAGGTTAAATGGGGGTGTGGGCGCGAGCAACTGGGGGTGGCCATGGGTGGCATGTAGACATGCAATAGTAGGGATGAGCCTGTGATGTGGAAGAACAAGATGTCCACAGACACTGAGCAGAGCTGTGCAAGCATGTTGGTGCAGTGGGTAGGGTGTTTGGACAGGTGGAAATAGGCAGGTTACTGCAATGTGTGTTGTGGGGTAGGAATTCAGAATCAGTATAATGATGCCATGTGATCCAGAAGCTAGGGCAACACAGTGTTGACAGCCTGCAAGTGGAACGCATGGTTGTCCATGGTTCAGGTGAATATTTTATGCCCCATGACGGTGGACTGGTTGGACATGTGCAGGTGTTTACTTTTGTTGGGGGAGGCAGGTGCAGGCAATGGAGTGGAAGGCTGCAATGTTAAATGCCACAATGGTTCTGATAGGTCTTTGGTGTTGTGATGGGAATGTGGACAGAAACACAATGCCTCTACAATATGTACACAGCCAGAAGGGTGGCAAGCTACTGGAGTACCATGGCCATCTGTACCGCAGGGAGAGGGAACAGCATGGCAAGACATATTGGTGGTGGTTGGTATGTGACCACAACCAATGCAAGAGACACCTGCATATAGTGGATAAAGAAGTTGTGCACCACATGGAGTGCCACAACCATGTTCCTGATGTGGCTGCCATATATGTCCGCAGTGTTGTGGCCTCAGTTAAGAGGACAGAAGTTGCAACAGTCAAGACCACCAGCCAGGTGGTGATGGCCTGCACCAAAGACATTCCCATGGCCATGCCTGGATGCCTGCCTGCCATGGACCAGGTTAAGAGGACTGGTGGCAGTGTCTGAGGTGCTGTCCGCCATGCCCCCCCCGCTGTGCCAGCATCACTGTCAGTGCTGGAGGTGTCTGTGGACTATCAGGTAACTGGGGGGGGAATTCCTCTAATATGATAGTGGACCTGGGGCAGGGTGGATCCTGATATTCTTCACACAGAGGAATATCACATGACTGGAGGGCAGCACTGATTGGTTCGTGGATGGGATGTTCAAATTCAGTCCCCCCCATTCAGCCAGCTGCCCACTGTCCAAGCCATCACCCACAACACAGTACTACCAGCAGTGTACATCCTCATGACATCTCAGAATGCCACAGCATACACCCAGGTATTCACACAGCTGAAAGAACTGTGTCCCACCCTTGCACCAAGCAGCGTCATGGTGGATTATAAGCAGGCTGACATCAAGGAGTTCATGTCAATGTTCCCTGCCAGTGAGGTCCAGGGCTGCTACTTCCACTTCTGCCAGTTGCTATGGAGACAGCTGCAGCAAATGGAGGGGGTTGAAGAACAAAACATGGTGGATGCAAACTTCACCCTCCATGTCTAGATGGTGGCAGTGCTGGCAATCATTGCCGTGACTGTGGTTGTGGCAGCATTTGAGGAGCTGAGGGACTGGCAGTTCTTCAGGGACAATGATGGGCTGCTATAGCCATTCCTGGATTACTTCGAGGATACCTGGCTGGGACATCCTGTAAGCAGGTCAGGCAGACAGTGGCCAGTGTATCCCCTGTAACTTTGGAACTATTACGTCAGTGAAGGAGGGCATGCCACAGACAAACAATGCAGTTGAGGGGTGGCGCCATAGATTCCGCGGCTGGACTGGTGCATGCCACCCCGCTATATGGCACTTCATTTACTGCATCCAGAGTGAGCAGCACCTAATGGACATGAAGTATGCCCAGCTGGTTTCTTGGTGGGAACTGACTTGTGGCAAGAGGATATCAGTCCATCAGTGCCAGGATTGCTGTGGTTGTGGCTGACTATGGCACACGGTCCACGTAGGAGTACCTTCAAGGCATTGCCTATAACCTGTCCCTACAGGTGTAATGTGTCTCTCCTGTTGTCCTGGCCCCCGTTTGTCCTGTGTGATGCTCAGTATTTTCTTTTTCCAGTCTGCGCGCTGTTTTTGCAATCGCTGTTTATACCTGCCGCTATTCATGCCAGTGCTGTTTCTATGGCACTGTTCTTGCTGGCTACATTGTTGCTGGTGCTATTCTGACCTAGTGCCCACAAAGGGAGTGTGAGCCAGGAGCTGTAATTCCTTTTATCACAGTTCTATGGTTTTCCAGTGGCTGATATTGGCAGAGGCAGACAGTAAAAGCCATTCTTAACTGGGTCATCTGGAAGTAAAATTTAAGGTTAGGTAAGAGTAAGACAAAGTCTCCTTTATCTTTAGGAAGCTGAAATGTTCTGTAACTCACTCTGGGGTGCTTGACCTGCCGGATAAATTAGGAAATGACATTGCTCTATTGGGCAAAGTCAGGCTGACAGGAAGAAAGAGGGAGAGTCAGAAAGAGATGTAATAAAATATTGGAAGTGTGTTAGGATACGCCCAGTGGCAAGATGTCCAATAATTCTAGGTCTTGCTGGATTTGCTATGAAAGAGGCATGACATTTATTGTGAGTATGTAGATCTTGAGGATTTGCTGAGATTTGAACTTATAAGTATTCAAATGGTAAAAGGTCCAATTTAATGGGATAACACTGTTTAAGCAGATTAGAGGGTTGAAAATATATGACAGGACCTCCATCTTAGTTTGGCTGAGTTTGTAACCTGCAATATTTTCAATGTTTTCTAATATTAGCCAGAAGGAGGGGAGTGAAAAAAATTTAAATAGTAGAAAATACAGAGGACAAGCAAAGGATAAAGTGATTCATAATAGTGCAATATAAGAAGGACGAGTTAGTATTACCAAATAACAGTGGGTGTCAGGTGTATAGTAGCAGAGCAGTAGAATAACATGGCAAGTAAATTTAATGGAGGGCTGTCAGCTCTCACATAAATCAGGAGTGCAGCAGCAGGAGACAGGAGGGAGCTAGATGTTATTATCCACCTGGGGACAGATGACCGGGCAAGAGACAAGTGAGGGGAAGTGCAGGGTTATTTCAGGGCACTGGGGAAGAGCCTCAAGCAGAAGGCATGCATGGTCCCTTTTGCTGAATTGTTACCTGTGTACGCTGGGGAGAAGAAAGCGTACTTCACACCAGGGCTTCTATCAATTGGTTGAAGGCATGGTGCATAGAGGAGGGCTTCAGCTACATTGGGGACTTGGGGAAAATCTGGTATAATATGAAACTCTATAGAGGAGATGACCTGCATCTTCCCAGGAAGGAGATCACAGTCCTCAGTGCTAGGTTTAAATGCTACTTGGATGAGCATTTAAACTAGTTTGGGGGAGGCTGGCAAACCAAGGAAGGCAACAATGGCTACCCAGATGATGGAGCAGCAGGGAGGGAGGGCCTGAGGGGAGTAAAGTCCCCTAGAGCAAGGACACAAGAAGACAGAGGTGAGGACAAGGCATAGGACAAGGGGATATAAATCAGGAAAGCAAAAATTGAAGAGTAAAGGAGACAGGTAACAGAGAAGATAAAAAGGGAAGAGGTGGGTCAGGGGGAGCTTCAAGGAACAGCACAGGCATGAAGGGGGAAGCAGGGAGGGAGTAAGATATGGAAAGCCTTGTGAGCCAATGCAAGTAGTCTGAGAAATACAATTCTGAACCTGGAAGACATCATGCCTGAGGCTAGCCTAGATAGGGTGGCAATAATGGAGTCATGGTACACTGACAACCATGACTAGCACATGAATATACTGCACTCTCTCTATTCAGAGGAGACAGGGCGGGGAGGAGGGGGAGAGTCTGTACTATATATCAGAGATACAATCAAGGCCACAGAGGCACATGGACACCCGGAGGAAAAGGAAGGGCTGGAGTTGCTGTGGGGCATCCTGGAGGCAGGCTGTGGGGTGGCTGTCCATATTGCAGTGGTATACAGACCTCCAGCACAAGATAGGAGATGAATAAAGCATTTTGGAAAGTCATCATCAGTATGGCAAGTAACCGGGAGATGCTGCAAGTTGGTGACTTCAATCTGCCCAACATGGAGTGGAGTCTTCCAACAGCTGCTTTGGGAAGGATCAAGGCCATCATTGACTCCCTACAAGAGTCTTTTCTGAGGAAGCTAGTCAAAGAAGCTACTATGGACGGGGCAGTGCTGGACCTGGTGCTTATAAAAAGGGACAGCATTGCTGATGTCACTGTGGGCAGTCCCCTAGGTACAAGTGGTCATGATACAGTGTAGTTTAATATTAAGATGGGAACAGAAGCTAACCGAATGAGGAGAGGGGACCTGCACTTTAGGAGAGCAGATTTTAAAGAAATGGGAGGCAGACTCAGAAACTGCTTTGAGAGGAAGAGACTGCCAAGAAGGGGCAGAGGCACAGTGTGGGAAAAATATGTGAGGGCATACTTAAGGTAATTGCAAAAAACACAAAGAAGCAGCACTCCAACTGGGAAAGAAAAGTTGAAAGCTCATATTAGTGTGCAAAATCAGACTCATGGTTTATTTAGCAGAGCACCAAGAGAACAATGGCAGTAAGCCACAGTGCTTCAGGTCTCCTCCTCATGACCCCTCATCATCACCACCATGAGTCTGTTTTTCACACTAATATGAGATTAGGTCTTTTATTTCCCATTTGGAGTGTTGATTCTTTGTGCTCTTTGCTAATAGTTGTTGGCTCTTACTAGCTAGCAGCCTCCCAGATTAGGGCCAGGGTGCATGGCATTTGTGTGTATTTACTCTCATAATTAAGGTAACTAGCCACTGTGTGAAGGAAGGAAGTAAAAACAGAAGAAAAAAGAAACTGTTATGGTTCTCCAGGATAGTGGCCATGGTGGTAAAAGAAAAAAAGGTTGTCAGTCAGGAGGAATAATGAAATGCAGAGGGAGGAGGACAGAGAGGTGAACCAAGTAAAACAGAGAATCAAGAAAGGCAGTGAGGGGAACAAAGATGCAAATAGAGGAAATGATAGCTAAAAGAGTGGTTAAAGGGGACAAGACATTCTTCAGGTACATAAGTGAGAAGAGTAAAGCAAGGGAGGGACAGTGAGAATAAGGAGGACAGTAGGGAAGACTGTGCAGAAGAGGACCAAGAAAAAACTGCCATCCTAAACAGCTACTTCTGCTCTGTCTTCACAGTGGAAGAAGAGTGGAACAGATAACCAGGAAATAGCAGGAACAAAGGGGGGCGCTGGATATAAGTCAATTTTCAGAAGAAAAAATCCTAAAAGTACCTGCAGCTTTGAAGGTAGACACAGCTATGGGACCAGATGGGATACATCTAAGGGTACTATAGGAACACAGGGAGGTGGGAAAAACGAAAGGCAGCTCATAGTCCTGTGGTGCATGAGTTAACAGATACTAACTAAAGAAAACATATAACTGGCCTCAGCATGCCATGAATCTAATGATGATACCTTTATTGTACAACAGTGCAACAGTGAAACAACCAGCTGACCCTTGTCAAGAGACAAAGTGCACAGGCGTAAAACATTGGGATGCAGTGGAGTGGAGGGTCAGTCGGCTGTTGCACTGTTGCACAATAAAGGTATCAGCATTCGATTCCTGGCATGTTGAGTGTGAGTTTTTTGTTTTCTGAACTCAAGGAGGTGCTAGTTGCTCCACTGATGGCCTTACTCAACAGTTCACTGGACAAAGGAGTTGTTCTGGAGTATTGGAGGAGAGCAGACATGTCCCCTCTACATAAGAGCAGCAGCAGGAAGGAGGCTAGCAACCATAGGCCGATCAGTCTCACTGCAGTGGTGGGGAAATTAATGGAAACTCTGCTAAAGGAAAGGCTGGTAGAGTATCTTGAATTCAGTGGGCTGTGAGACCACACAGGCAGCATGGATTCATGGGGGAGGGGTCATGCCAGATGAATTTGACTGATTTCTTTGACTAAGTGACCAAGAAAATAGATTAGGAGATACAGTGGAAGTGGCCTGTTTGGACTTTAGCAAGGCCTCCAACATTGTGCTGCACAGGAGGCTGGTGAAGAAATTGAGTTTCGTAGAGTGGATCCAGAGTAGTGAAATGTGTTAGAAACTGGTTAATGGATAGGCATCAGAATGTGGTGGTTAATGGTTCTCACTCTAATGATGTGATCGTGACACAGGGCTCAGTAATGGGACCGGTCTTCTTCAACATCTTCATGAGTGACACTGCAAAAGAACTGGAAGGGAAGGTATGCTTTTATGCAGATGATACCAAATTAAGTAATAGAGTGGACATCTAGGAGGAGCCAGAGAGAATGTGCAGGGATCTTGGGAATCTCAAGGAGTGGTCAAGAGTATGACAGTTGGGGCTCAATGTCAAAAAGTGCAAAATCCTGCACTTAAGGCATAGTGATCTATGAGTGGAGTATAGGACAGGAAGAGGTACTGACAGTTACTAAGCAAGAAAGGGACCTTGGGGTTATCATAAAAGTTGACCTCAGAGTGGCATGGCACTGTGACAGAGTACTGGGTAGGGCTAGTGGGATGTGGAGATGCATAGGGAGGGATATCTCTAGTATGAGGGTGGAGGTGGTGTTGCCACTGTATCACATGCTGGTGAGACCCCACCTGGAGTATCATGTCCAGTTCTGGTTGTCATACCTCAGAAGTGACATAGTCAGGATGGAGGCAGTTCAGAGAAGGGCAACTGAAATAGTGCTGAGAATGCACCAAAAGTCCTACAAGGAGAAAATGAGGGATCTCAACAATGCAAACAGAATGCAGGGGTGCACTGATAGGGGGATCACTTTAAGGAGGAAGGAGGTTATTCTGCCACTGTACAGATCATTGGTGAGGCCGCACTTCAAGTACTGTGTGCAGTTCTGCCGCCCATACTTAAAGAGGGATGTCAGGCTCCTGGAGGAGGGTGTCCAAGATGATCCAGGGATTGGGGGGAAAAATCCTATGGGGAGATTAAGAGAGCTTAACATGTACTCACTAGAGAACAGAAGGGACAGAGGAGATATGATTGAGATCTTTAAGTACTTGAAGGGCATAACAAAAGTTAGTACTGAGAGTATGTTTAGATTGAAAGGGGAAGGGACCACAAGGATACATAGACTGAAACTAGTTGGGGGGGAAGGAGGTTCAGGAGGGAGCTGAGGAAGCATTACTTCATGGAAAGGGTGGCAGTGGCTTGGAACACACTGCCTGAGGAGGTGATCTCACTGGATTAAGTGGGGAGTTTTAAGAAGGGATGGGATAGGTTCATGGGCAAGGTACATATAGGGAGAGAATTGACCGGGGTGGTGAACTCAGGGAGGGAAAATTTGGTGGTAGGGACAGAAAGGGGAAGGGGGGGCAGCAGCAGTTGTCTGAACTCTGAGCTGTGTTTTCAAGCAGATGAGATAGACCTTGAGGCCTAATTCTGCTGGCATTGTCGTACATCCTGGAAGAGCGGAAAGCGAGAGAGGACATGATTAAGACCTATAAGTACCTCACAGGGGTGAACAGGTTGCAGGATGGGTATTTCTTTCAAAAGAAAAAGCACCAGGCCCATGGGACATGTGATGAAGCTGGAGGGAAATTATAAAAGGGATGTGAGGAAGTACTACTTCAATGAAAGAATGGTAGATGCCTGGAACAGACTGCCAGTGAAAGTGATGGAGGCAAAAATAGTGGGGGCTTCAAACATACCTGGGATAATCATAGGGGAATATTAGTAAATAGGCAGAGAGGAGGGAGGGTTGCCAGAAACCAGTTATGGCCTGCAGAGACAAATTAGGGACGGAACATATGGGCAGACTGGATGGGAAAGCAGTACTTTTCTGCCAACAAATGCTATGTTTCTGTATTTCTGTATCTATCAGACTGGGAAAAGATTTATAGCAGTACATTGGCACAGTATTTTTCCTGGTTTTAGCCTGTAAGTAACTGATTCTTGTTGTGCTCATATTTCAGGATATACCGCCATCGAATGGCATTATGCACCATCCATATTTTACAGGGTAATACTGCAGTTGCAAGGTGAGCCTGTAGCATAGGGCTATACATGTGTACACTGTCCCACATTAGACAGCCATGGGCAGCATGAGAAATGTGAGGAGCTCAAGGAGCCTATTTGGTGTACCTTGTCTTGGATATATCAGAGTGTGTGGGAAGGCATGCGTCTATTAGTGGTGTCATTAATATCATATGTTATGCTGATGTCATTTCATGATCAGAGATCAGGGGTCTGAGAGTCATGTAGTTAGTTGAAGCAGTTTTAGGACTGCACCACAGTATGGGTATAACAGCAATAACAAGAGCAAGGCCCTCCAGGAGAGCAGCTCATGTCTGCCAACAACACACACGCAATTGGTTGGAGGTTAGAGGAGAGAGAGTGACATACACTGAATAGGGGGATTAAAGGTAAGCACATGTGGTAGTGTTTGGCAAGCAGTATTACTGGAGTAAGGAAATGTGGTGGATTACATCAAAGCAGTGAAAAGAGATTTAATGAAAAGACTCAGTGGGTTGCCTGGCCCACCACCTCTCCAGGCACCATGCCGATCTACAGTTTAGCTGAAGAGAGATGCAAAAGTCAGTACCAGGTGACCATCTCGTATGGAATGAATGGAGGATTTCCTTGATTTTCTGTAAGGTGGTTAAAGAACAATTCCACCTCAAGTTATCTGCTTTCTGGTTCTGGTAAAGATCTCCTCTGTTCTTATGCTAGGGTAAAAGTTACAGTTATTGGAAGGGATGGATACCCTTGTCTGCCAATGCTGCCAAGGCATCTTCAGGGGTGTGATACAGTTCATGCCCATCTGGAAATAGTGCTTTAAGCTTGGATGGGCATGGCATCTGAAAGCTGAGACCTTTTTCCCTAAGTGTTTAAAAAACTTTTGATACTCCTTGCAGAGGGCCAGGATAGAGGGAGTGCAGTCATGATCAATATAGATGCACTGCCCCTTGAACCCCTAGGGGCCATTTTTACATACAGGAGGGAGGAGCTACTCTTTCATTTGGAAACTAATAAACCTAGCCACTGTTGATCTAGGTTGGGCTTTGGGGTTTGAGATTTCGGGTTGAGAGTATGATGGGCCCACTCAATACTGAAATAGTCCATCAGCAGTTCTAGTAATGTCCCCAAAAGCTTTTCAAGGAAGGGAATCATGAGTGATCATTCAGTGTCCTCTGGAATGCAATACTGTATATCTGGAATTGTTGACAACAGTATCACCATCAAGAGCATCCATTTTGGCTTGTGATCTTGTTGCAATTGTAATAAGTTGCAGGAGATTTCAATTGGTCTCTTCGACTCTGGCATGGGCAGTCATGCTTCATCTCTGTTTTCTTAAGTTTTTGCAAGCCTTCCTGCAAAGTTGGAATAATTTTGCCAGTTTCAGATTAATAGGCTCTCAGTTCAGAGAGGGTCAAGTCAAGCTTTTTGCCTTTTTCAGGCTTTGTCATGAGGCAGGTGTTTTAGGAGGCGGGAAGGAGGACGTGAGGTCTCACTAACTGAGCCGTCATCATTCAGTTCTTTGGCACCCTGCTTTACAGTACCCTCAGCAGTGGTATTTCATCAACCCATGGTTAGGTTCTCCCATTTACAGATGGAAACTTTGCTTTCTACTGATAGTGGTCTCTTTGTGAAGGTATATTAGAACAGTCATCCTGAAGCTCCAATTCTAGGAAACTATTTCACTTAGGATGTCACCGGAAGTCTCCAGGATACAGTCACTCTTAATTTCACCCTTCTCCTCGTCAAGGGCTTATTTCAGTGTGTTTAGATTCAGTTACTCAAAGCCTAGCATCTTTCTTTCATGTCAGAAAGGAATAGTTTTTGTAAACACAGGTAATCAAAACTTATGGGATGCTGTCTGTCCCTACATCATCCTGACAGCAAAAGTATGCCCCTTCCCCACTCCACTTCAACTCACTTCAATTCACATAACCGCTACCAGCATTGAGATTACAGTCATGGAAAATATCTACAAAAACAATATTTTAGCTATATGCTCACAATGTGACCTGCCCAGCTATTCACCCTTGATAAAATAGAGCTGACTTCACTTGCAAAGCACCATATGTTGTTTTGTCAACTGCAATGTCCCAAATTTGGTAAAGTGGGGTAACTTCACAAGGGCTTCATGAAGTGCAAAGTTTGTGACTTTGCTTTGTATTTGCTGGTGAAGGAAAACTTTGCCAAATCTCTGGATACTGTAGGTCAACAAAGCAGGACAAACATATTCCAATGCAGCATAAACCATAAGGGTCCAGTCAGTGCTTTTGCAGTGGCAAGGTACTTTCATCCAGTCCTTTGAATGAACAGGGAAAAACAAACAGTATTATTGCATTTACTAAACATTTCTGATTCCTCTTGGACATTGAAAAGTAAAACACTCCTTGCCTGCTGATGTAGGCAGTAGGCACTATGAATGGATCATCACCACCTTCTTCTGGGCATCACATTATATAAACTTATGAAATTTCCAGAAGAAGAAGGCCATAATGATCTAGCAAGTCTGCTCAATGCAGTGTGCATGCATCTTGCATTATATGGCACTCCACCCCCTTCACTGACAGTGCACTCTTATCCTTCCCTTGACTTTATCCTACCCTAGCTTAAATTCTCCAACCATTTTCTGGTTTACAGCCTTGTCCAGTAACCTGTTTCACCCTGTCACCCTTCACTCCATGAAAAAGTGCTTCTCGGGCTACTTCTGGAACTTTTCTCATACCAAGTTGCAACTATGCTCCCTCGTGTTCTTGTTTTGGCTAAACCTTAAAAAGGATGCCAAGATTGACCATGTTTATACCTTTGAGGTGCTTAAAGATCTCTGTCTTGTCCCCTTGCTTTCTTCTTTCTTTGCGTGAGTACATATTAAGGTTCTCAAGCATTTGCACATACAAAAGAGTCCCCATGAACCCCGAATCATCACTGTGGCATGACTAATGTAAGTAGCCACTGTGATCACTTTCCTAGCCTCAGCCCACACCCATTATGTGCAGCATATGTAGGGGTTGCAAGAGTTAAAAGTAATTTCTTTTGTTGAACACTTTGTTCATTTTGTTGTTTACAATGCCAGCTGTATTAGGCAGATGGTATATGGCAGCTTGTTAGGTTTTGAATGATTGAGTATGTGATCTGAGAGTGAGATAAGTAGATAGCCTATAATTTTCATTATAAATGCACTTCTGATGAGAGGGTGGGGTATGTCAGATATCCTTTAATTTTTGTTATTAATGAGTCTATTGCGGGAGGGTGGAATATGACAGATAGCTTATGGGATTTTTATGAGATCTATGACCAAAGATATTTCTGAAGAAAACTAATTGTTGAGTGTGGTGCGTTAGTTAATTTTGAAAAGTGGTAGCAAGCTTAACACACAGCTATCACAGGCATGCATATTTATGGCTAGTGAAGCTGATGATTCCACTTACCCTGGGGGTTAAGTTGGCCTAAATGGCCAAATGCAATATGTCACAAGATACTGACATATGTAAAGATTATGAAATTCCTTTGAAGCAACGCTGTTATCAAAAAATGTTGCAGGTGTGCAAAAGAAAAAAAATCTTACAAAATCCATTAAAAAATAAAATATTAACTTAAACTACTAAGGCAGTCACTCCACAATGTTGCTAAAGTGTTGTACACTTTTTATCAGTAATTAGTCCAACTTAAAGGACTCCACTTTCTTAAAGAGCTGATGAAGTTTCTGGGAAAATGTTGGAAAACATAATACTTAGACACAATTCAGCATGTATGTCATTTACCTTCTATAGAGTTCTCTCTCTATCATTTATTACTGAGGAATTTCCCACAAAATCATAATCTTAATCCCTTAGCATTTATCTGCTGCTACTGCATGTTCCCTGCTTGAAATCATAATGCTCTGCTATGATGCCACAGTTGGTTGCCATGGGAATAACTATGATGTCACAAACAATGTATTATGACATTAATTTGGGAATAAGCAACACTGTAGGAGCTCATGAATCATTTTGGAACAAAATCCAGTTTTCATGCATTGGACCTCAGCAATAAATAACAGTGATAAGAAAAACAGAGATAATAAGAAATATAATCTTCTTGGTGTCCAAATGTTATGTTTTTCAAAGTTTTCCTAAAGGTATCAGTGGTTCTTTAATACAGCACTGTTTTTTCATAAAAACAATATGATCCAGGATGTGGTGCCTGGCTGCAGAAATAACTATGTCCAGAATGAAAAAAAAATAATGATATAGCAAAGAATGCTAGTTCTGCCAGTATCAAATTGTTAAGCAACTCACTATGTTGTAGTCCTCTTGACCTTTAATATGAGCTACATACTTAACACAAGAACTTCTTGTCCTCCTGGATGAATTTAAATTCTCCTGTGCCCAATGTTAAGGAGTTCAGAATTGTTTCTGTTCACAACCACAATGCTGATGCCAGTGCTTGTGGTAATATAGTTATAAAAAAAATCAGGTCAAAAAGACCTTTGTGCACAGGGCACACTGGGGAATTTAATCAACCTGAAGACAAGGAACTGCACGTTTAAATATAAAATCTACTTGTGGTTACACTGCATAAACAATTAGAAATCTTTTCTGCTCTTTGAGCTACAACACATTTTGTGAACTGTATAACTGTAATTCTGTCATCAAATTTGTCTGCCACTGTTTTGCACCAAGGCCACTGTCAAAATGCACAGTGTAGTCCATAGTGCTACCCTGTAAAAAGTAGTCTTCATTCTGAAGATTGAATGAAACTGCAAAATATGCAGACAGAGCAGAGCTTTTGTGGTGTGAACCTAGTAGTACAGTAAGTTCCCCCCAGTACCCATAGGATTTATAGCTGCAGCACTGTTTTCATGCTACCCTTTAAATTGTCTGTTTTAGCTATCATTTACAAATACTGTACATTGTTTTGCCAAAATAGGACTCATAAAAATTTGTTTGGGGCTCTTATAAATCTTCAAGTGTTTGGGGGGGGGGCAACCTCTTCAAAACAATTATCTCCCAGAAAACCTCTTTATTTTTAATTATTTATTTTATTTTTGTTGATGGGGAAAGGAGGGCTAAGCAATTATGACTATTTTCAGGCAGAATTGCCTAGCTTGTCTGTGGGGAATGGGGGGGGGCATAGATGCAAACTAACATACTGAATTTGAAATAATGGGAAACAGAAATGTTGTAACCTGGGTAACAAATTGGTTGAATAACAGGACATAAAGGGAGATAGTAAAAAGGAGTTTGCCCACTCGAGAGGGAGCAATCTTAGACCTGGTTCTCTCAAATGGAGATGAAGAGAGGATCACAGATGTAGAAGTGGGTAGCCATCTGGGAACTAGTGACCATCGAACAGTATGGTTCACAATAAACACAGCAATAGAGTCAAGCCATACAAAGACAAAGGTACTGGATTTTAGGAGGGCTGACTTTGCCAAAATGGGTGAGTGCCTAAGGAATGCACTAGCAAATGGGCAGGAAGGAGGGGTGGAAGAACAATGGGGAATAATAAAAACTGCCATCACAGAGGTAACAAAGCCTTTGTGTAAAGCAAATAAACAAATGAAACAAGGTAAGAAACCACTATGGTTCTCAAAAGGAAGTGGCAGTGAAGGTTCAAAGAGAAAAAAGAAAGCATTCAGGAAGTACAAGGAATCACAGAAGGAACAGGACAGAGAACTGTATAAGTTAAAGCCAAAGGAAGCTGGGAAGGCAGTCAGAACAGCAAAGGCCCAAACTGAGGAAAAGATAGCCAACTCAGTTAAGAAGGGGATAAAACCTTTAGAGGTACATCAGGGGAGCGAAGGAAGACCAAGGAGGATAGTGAGGCTTAATAAAGGGGACGGAGGGTGGGCAGAGGGTGACTGTGAAAAGGCAGAGATACTAAACAAATATTTTTGCTCAGTATTTACAAAGGAAGAGGAGGGTACCTAAAACAAACAGTAGAACACTCTGGATACAGAAGTTGATACCAGCCCATTTACAGAAGAAAGGGTTCTGAAAGAACTCTAAAACTGAAGGTGGACAAAGCAATGGTGCCTGATGGGATTCATCCCAGAATTCTAAAAGAACTAAGGGTAGAACTAGTGACACCACTGACTACCCTCTTTAACAAATCATGGGAGGATGGGGTGATACCCGAGGACTGGGGAGGGCAGATGTGATTCCCCTTCACAAAAGTTGGAGCAAGGCAGAAGCAGGAAACTACAGAACTGTTAGTTTAACCTCAGTGGTAGGGAAATGATGGAATCACTTCTGAAGGAAAGAATTGTTGAGTATCTAGAGGCCAGGGGCACAGGACCCAAGGCAGCATGGATTCACAGCAGGAAGGTCATGCCAGACAAATCTGATAGATTTCTTTGACTGGGTGACCAAAGTAGTTGATCAGGAGGGGCTGTGGACATGGCCTACCTAGACTTTAGCAAGGCATTTGACACAGTCCCACACAAAAGATTAATATACAAGTTAGCCAGCCTGGGAGCGGGTCACAAGATGACAGCCTGGGTAAAGAATTGGCTGGAGAATAGGACACAGAGAGTAATAGTAAATGGAGTCCACTCTGAAAAAAGGGGAGTTAGTAGTGGGGTACCACAGGGTTCAGTATTAGGACCGGTCCTCTCCAATGTCTTTATAAGTGACATTGCAGAGGGACTGGAAGGAAAAGTATGTCTCTTTGCAGATGACACAAAGATCTGCAACAGAGTTGATGCACAAGGTGGGGTGGAAAGGATGAAAAGGGACTTGGCAAGGTTAGAGGAATGGTCAAATGTATGGCAGCTTAGATTCAATGCTAAGAAGTGCAAGGTAATGCACCTGGGAAACAAAAACCCAGGGGAAGAGTACACAATGGGGGGTGAGATAGTAACAACAACAAAAATGGAAAGGGACCTGGGGGTAGTCATATCAGATGACCTAAAGGTGGGCAAGCAATGTGAGAGGGCAGCAAGGAGGGCTGGGGGGATACTGGGATGCATAGGGAGAGGCATCACCAGTAGAAAAGAAGTTATTATCCCTCTGTACAGACAGCTGGTGAGACCCCATCTGGAGTACTGTGTGCAGTTCTGGAGACCCAATCTCCACAAAGACATAGACAGGATGGAAGCTGTCCAGAGGAGGGCATCTAAAATGGTGCAGGGTCCGCACCAGAAGACATATAAAGAGAGACTTAAGGAGCTTAATATGTATAACCTCAAGGAAAGGAGGGAGAGGGGGGACATGATAGAAACTTTCAAGTACCTCAAGGGAATCAACAAAGTCCAAGAGGGTAGCATCTTTCAAAAAAAGAGGTGTGCAAGAACAAGGGGGCACACTTTGAAGATAGAAGGGGGGCTGCTCAGAGGTAATTTAAGGAAGTAATTTTTCACAGAGAGGGTTGTGGATGTATGGAACGGCCTTCCAGAGGAGGTTGTGGAGTCAAAAACAGTGGTGGAATTCAAGCATGCATGGGACAGTCATAAGGCAATTCTAGGGGGTGGGGTAGGAAGAAGTAGGCTGCTGGTTAACTAGGATCTGCAGCTTATCCATCATGTAGGGAAATGGGCAGACTAGGTGGGCCAAGTGGTCCTTATCTGCCATCAAATTCTATGTTTCTATGTTTCTATGACTACACTCTGAAGAAAGGTGGGTTACTAGTGGGGTACTGCAGGATTCAGTACTGGGACCAGTCCTCATTAATGTCTTTATAGGTGACATTACAGAGGGACTGGAAGGAAAAGTATGCCTCTTTGCAGACAACACAAAGATCTGCAAAAGGGTTGATACTCAAGGGAGGGTGGAAAGGATGAGATGGGACTTGGCAAGGTTAGAGGAATGATTAAAAATATGGCAGCTTAGGTTCAATGCAAAGAAGTACAAAGTAATGCACCTGGGAAACAACAGCCCAGGGGAAGAGTACACAATGTGTGGGGGGGTACTAACAACAACAAAAATGGAAAGGGACCTGGGGGTCACAATATCAGATGACCTTAAGGTAGGCAAGCAATGTGAGAAGGCAGTAAGGAGGACTGAGGGGAAACTGGGATGCATAGGGAGAGGCATCACAGTAGAAAACAGGAAGTTGTTATCCCTCTGTACAGACAGTTGGTGAGACCCTATCTAGAGTACTGCATGCAGTTCTGGAGACCCCATCTCTGCAAGGATGTAGACAGGATGGAGGCAGTCCAGAGGAGGGCAGCTAAAATGGTGCAGGGTATAAGTGAAGAGAAACTAAAATAGCTTAATATATATACCCTTGAGGAAAGGAGGGAGCGGGAGCACATTATAGAAACTTTCAAGTACCTCAAGGAAATCAATGACGTCCAAGAAGGTAGCATGTTTCAGAAAAAGAGGTGTGCAAGAACAAGGGGGCACAATTTGAAGATGTGGGGGGAACAACTCAGGGGCAATGTGAGGAAGTATTTTTTCATGGAGAGGGTGGTGGACTCATGGAATGACCTTCCTGAGGAGGTCATGGGGTCAAAAACAGTGGGGGAATTCAAGAACACATGGGCCAGACATAAGGCAATTCTAGTGGGGGTTAGGAGGACGTATGCTGTTGGTTAACTAGGATCTGTAGAGAATGGAAGAGAGCACCAGGTGAAGCACAGTGGTGCTGTTACCAAAAACAACCACAATGAAGTACATGAGTGAGCACCCACTGTTTCGGACAAAAGACTCCAGGACTCAAAAGTCATTTAGAAAATGCTCAGTCCTTTATATAAAAGCAGTGAGGTACAAAACACAGCTGGCAAAAGTGGCTTCTGCATGAAAAACTGTCTTTTCACCTAGCGTGCTGCGAGGCAGTATAGCGCAATAATTTGAGGCTCTGAGCTGCAAATCTGGAGACCTGGGTTTGAATCCCACAGCCCCAACTTACATGCTGTGTGACCCTGAGCAAGTCACATAACTTCCCTGTCCTCCCAGGTTGCACCTGTAAACAAGCTATCAGCTTAGTGTGTCTCACCTGGTTAAACAACTGGAAAAAAAAACTGCTCAGTTTATTTAAGTGAAGTGATTATCACATGGTATGTTCATCCAATCACTATACATTATGTGCATACTCAAACAGTGAATAAGATTTCATTAAAGGCATACTACACCTTACCATATTTTTACACACAAATTATTTCTTGGGACTGTTTCCTGATTATATACTTACAACAAATCTATAATTTATCATTTATACTGCATACGTCCATTGTCTCAAATAACAATTGCTCTAATATTTATTTATTTATTCATTTATTTATTTATGCAATCGGTATTACAACCCTTTGAGTCAGGGACTCTTTTGCAAAAGCTCCACATCAGAGTACAAAGCATACAACGAGAACAAACAGTGCAGTAATATAAACAGTGACACAGCTCAGAAGTACAACAATGTAGGGCCAGTGACCCAGCATCAGAGGTATCTTAATACAATTTTGAAGCAATTAAGAATCAAATACATTGTTAACAGCTGTTTCTTTGTTATTTGTGACTAAGTGTATATACAAGAGACCCAGGCACAAACTTCAACACCTAATACTGCTGTTAGGTAGACATAAAATACCACTGCTGTACTGTTGGATGAGGAATGGTGCAGCACAGAGAAATTTAGACATCAAACAATCCAGGTTCAAACAATTCCATAGGTTTATTAAACATATATTTAGGCCTTTGTTTTTTGTTGTTACATGTTATATGCACTCCTCTTGTGTCCCTTTTTCAGAAATTTCTAACACCTATACTTTTTTAAAAATGCAGAGAGGTCAATGTTGTCATTCGTGCCTCTATTCTGACATGCCCCTAACTCAAAGATCCAAAAGCTTTCCCTTTGACCTATAATCTTCTTCAAATCCCGCCCTCTAGATCCAACGGAGATCAAGTCAATGCCTGTAAAGCTAAATTCATGTATTCACTGCATCTCAGTAACAGCTATATGAGCAATTGTTATTTGAGACACTGGACATATGCAGTATAAATGAGAAATTATAGATTTGTTGTAAGTATATAATCGGGAAACAGAGTCCCAAGAAATAATTTGTGTGTAAAAATATGGTAAGGTGTAGTATACCTTTAATGGAAGCTTATTCACTGTTTGAATTTGCACATAATGTATGGTGATTGGATGAACATACCATGTGATATGCACTGCACTTAAATAAACTGAGCACTTTTATCAACCTGTTAGATTACTCCGAGGAAGCCTAGCAGCACGTTAGGTAAAACGTCAGTTATTTGTGCTTTTATCAATCAATCATATCAAGCAATCATTCAAAATCTTTATTTATCCAGGTGAACACCATTGAGCAAGCTCATTTACAAGGTGGACCTGTGTCAAACAAGGTCAAAGTACAATACATTTATATACAGACATTTATATAGACATTTATACACAACAAATAATACACTCAAAAGCAATAGCATAATATCCGGTTTAGGAGTTAACAAGATATAAATGACATGTACACCACAATATTCTGTGGAAATGACAAAAGTAAATGGCTCATGGTAACAGGAGATAATTAAACAGTATCGCTGCCAGCATTGCCTGATACAAACCATGACACAGCATTCAGGCTTTGAGGGGGACATTGTGAGAAAACTATAAGGGGAGTTAGGGGTTATGGGGTGAGGTAAGAGCCACGATAATTCAAGGGGTGCTAGGACAAGAGGGCAAGGGGATGACACATGGTGAGAAGTCAGGTAGGGTAAGGAAGAGTAAGCAGAAGAGAAAACAAATAAGGTGAAAGGAATACAGGATTGAGAAAACCAAAGGACCATGACATGGACAGAGCAATGCAGAGGGCAGGGTAGACAGCAGACACTGCCTCAGGCAATGAGTGGGGGAAACAGTTGCAGGATTCCTTAACAGCATGGGCATATAAAGTCTTGAAGGTGGTGAGACTGACAGGGATGCTCAATTTCATTAATCTTTGCAATTTTTTGCATAGGGATGGCAGCACAAAACTTATAGCCGCTCTCCCAAACCATGTATTAGCCCTAGGAACTTTTAAGAAAATGAAGGAGTAACTTCTCAGTGCATAATTTTCTAACAAACTTAGTGGAAGACAGAGATATATTGGGAAAGTATTTTGGTAACAGCTCTGAAGGTCCAGATTGCAGCATTTGTGTTCCACCTGTACTGAAGAGAAGGCCACCCCATGGCTGCATACAAAGAACAGTGATGAGTGGAAAGGGGGTAGGCCAGTTATAAATCTCAGGGCTCTGTGATACAGGGTGTCCAGCTTAGCAAGATAGAAGGCAGTGCACTGACTATAAATGAAGTCTGCATAGTGGACTAGGGAAAGAAATGTTGATTGGATCAACTGCAGCTTAGCATCACTGGTCATGAGGTGGTTAATCCTGAAGAAGAGACCAAGCTTCTGCCTCAGTTTTTTCAGCAGATCCTCAACATGATCCATAAAGGAGAGTCTCTGGTCCAGCCAAAAATCTCAAATACTTGAATTTTGTAACAAATTCCAACCTTTCTCCTATTTATTTATTTATTTATTTAGCTTTTGTTTACCGGGTAAGTACACTAGACAAGTATTATGCCTATTTTCAGGAACGACCCAGGAGAATACAACATGAGGAACAACAGTCAAGGAGACATGGCTAAGAGAGTACAGTTTTTTGTCACAGTAAACAAACATGCAGGAAATACATCATTTGACGCTAGGGGAAACATATAGTAGTAAGCACATTTCAGATTATACACTCTAGACTAGCTAGTTCAACTGACAGATATATACAGGTCATCATACATAGGAGTGGAGCATAGCTCAAGGACTGTATTGGTCATAATATAACTTATAACACTGTCGTATACACCCCCTAGGCTAGTTGGATCGTGGACAGGTATATACAGCTCATCACATTTTTATAAATATGCACATGTTAGACAGAAACAGAAACACTTGGTAGTACAAGTTCTACCAAGTGACCAAGGTGCAATATGTCATGGTTACCTATGACCATGGAGCAATAATGGTGTAAAATGCCCAAGGCTTTTTAGGCAGGAGTAGTCAGAAGTCATTGATACAGTGGGGAAAATATCTACAGGAATTCAATGGAGACACCCTGGGGAGGTTCAGACAAAACAATTTGACACTTTACTCTAGGGAGGTTTGGGGCAGTCGCACTCTGATGCTAGTTTTAGGAAACCCCACAGGGAATTTTGAAAACTCAGATAGGAGAGGGCAGCTTGGATATCCACAGGCAGCAAATTCCAAAGTCTGGGCGCACTTATGGCAAAGTCCTGATCCCCCCTGAGGGTCCAGGTAAGAGGGACTTTGAGCATCCCTGATGTGAGAGACCTATGTTGGTAGGGGGTGGGATTCACTTTAGGCAGAAGCCAGGCCAGTCCCTGGGGGTGCTAGTTCTGATCTCTTTCCCAGAGAGGCATCCCAAACCAAAATCAAGGTATCTAGCTGGTGAGAACCAGCAGAGTTTCTCATATAGCTCACAATGGTGGGTAAGTCGGGGGGCAGCCAAGACAAAATGACAAATGTTATTGTAAGCAGTGTACCACCAGGTGAGATGTGTCTTTGGAGAGTGAGCAAATAGGTGCAGCCCATAGCTGAGGGAGGGAAGGAGCATACCCTTCACTAGGGAAAGCCTGGCTGCCAGTGTAAGGTTATACTTGGCCCTATAGGCCAGACCCAGTTTGCAGTTTGCCGCCCTGCAGATGTTAAGGATATGATTACCCATGTCAAGTTAGGGGTCCTAGCATAGTGGTAATCTGAGGAATAGATCCAACACTGGCTGGGTTCACAGTTTGAATGGCAGGTGAAAAGAGCATCGCTTTTGTTTTTTTGGCATTGAGTAAAAGTGTTTTATTTAGGACATGGCTCTGTAGCAGGTTAAAGTCATTTTGCAAATCTTCACAGGCAGCTTCTGGTGTTGGGCGGCTTAGGTAAAGCACCGTATCATTTGCAAACAGGTGAGTATTGGCCTCCCTAATGCTGTCATCAATGTTGTTTATGTAAATCGCAAACAGTAAGGAACCCAGAATGGATCCCTGAGATACACCTCTTTTTAAAGGTTTGAGAGGTAAGAGTTCACCTTCAGCCTTAACCTGCTGGAGCCAGCCTGTGAGGTAGTCATTGAACCAACACATGGATGTCGAGTCCAGACCTATCATTTTCAAGGTGGAGAGAAGCAGGCTGTGGTCGACAGTGTTGAAGGCCTTGCTTAGGCCCAGGAACACAGCACAGATGAAGTTTCTATTCTCCAGGTCTCATTGCCAATCAGTGGTCACTTTAGCCAGGGCTGTAATGGTGCTATGTTTTGCTCTGAAACCAGATTGCATAGGGTTTAGAAGGTTCATATTGTCTAAGTAGGTTCTCAGCTGTGCGTTCACGATTTTCTCCAAAGGTTTAGACAGTATGGGAAAAAGTGAAATCAGCCTGTAATTGTTCAGATCACAGGGTTCCCCTGATTTAAACAGAGGAATGATGTGGGTGGTTTTCCATACGTGTGGGAGGATCCCCTGGGACAGAGACAGGTTGAAAAGATGAGTAATTGGCACAGCTAGAACATGGTATGCAATCTTTAGGAAGTAAGGGTCAAAAGAATCTGCGCCAGCACTTTTCTTAATGTCCATTTGTAGGAGAAGGTCTTCGACCTCTTTCAGAGATGCAGGTAGAAAGGAGAAGACTGTATTAGTGGTGGGGGATTCAAGATCCTGTGTGCCAGTCTGAAAGCGTAGCGAGCATGCAGGGGAGTTATCATAGGTCATTGACAGAGCAAATGCCGATGGCACATTCATAAGTAGAAAAAGAAATGGGCAGACTGGATGGGCCTTGTGGTCCTTATCTGCCATCAACTTCTATGTTTCTATGTTTGTAAATGCTAGCCCTGCAGTGGCAAAATAGTTGTTAAAGCCCTGTAAAATCTCCATTCTATCACAAATAGTAGCACTACCAGAAATAATTTTTGAGGGAAGTAAGTTTCCAGACATGTGGCCAGACAGCTCTTTGATTGTATTCCAAAACTTAATAGAGCTCTTGGTAGCAGAGTCCAGTTCAGAGTGATAGAAATTTACCTTTGCCTCTCTAACCATCTTAATGTAGGAGTTCTTAGCCCTCCTGAATTGGCACCAATCCTCGGGCATCTTGGATTTATGTGCTTTTTTCCAGAGCTTGTCCCTCTCTAACAATGTAGCCTTAAGTTCCATGGAAAACCAAAGGCATGTTCTATTCTTTATGCAGACTTTTACCAGAAGTGCATGCTTATTTAGGGCCCATGACACAATTTCATGGAAAATGTCATAAGCCATACATTTATATAAAGGACTGAGCTTTTTCTAAACGACTTTTGAGTCCTGGAGTCTTTTGTACTGAACAGTGGGTGCTCACTCATGTGCTTTACATAACTAGAATCTGCAACTTATCCAATAGGCAGGGAAATGAGCAGACTAGGTTGGCCAAATGGTTCTTATCTGCTGTCAAAGCCTATGTTTCTGTGTTCTACAGTATGTTTCTATGTAAAGCTGCAAGAGCCCATTTGTCCATTTAGCCTGCCTTCCCCTGTCCCACAGTTGATTTTATTTACAGAAGTTACAGTAGCTTTTGTTCAAAATACTTTTCCATTTTATCTTGAACATATTAATGCTATATGCTTCTATTACATCAGGTGGTAAACTGGTGTAAGAATGAAGTACAGAACAGTAAGCATTAAACTTTAACTGTAGTGAATTATTAATTTTTTATTTAATGAGGTGTTTTTGGAATTTTATTTAAATTTTTGAAAGGCTAATATTACATAGATACATAGACACTGTTGGCAGATAAGGGCCAATGCCCACCCAGTATGCCCATTTGAGCTTGTAAGTTCCCTTAATGTTTTTCTAGAAGTCTGTTGCCCCTTACCCCTGACCTCCAGAATTCCCTTATGTCTATCTCATGCATTCTTAAATCCTGTGATTGTTTTAGCCCCACCACTTCCTCTGGCAGGGTGTTCCAATTGTTCACTACCCCTTCTGTGAAGAAATTCTTCATAATGTTTCCTCTGAATTGCTCTCCTTCCAACTTCATCCCATGCCCTCTAGTCCTGGAACATCTTTTTAGCTGGAAAATAGCACATTCTTGCACCATGCTCCTTCCTCTAAGGTACTTGTATGTATCTATCATAGCCACTCTCTCCCTCCTACCCTGCAGGGAGTACATATTCAAGAATTTCAGCCTGTCCTCATACGACTTGTGATGCATTCCCAGTATCATCTTTGTTGCTCTCATCTCAACATTATCTACCCTGTCTATGTTCACTTGGGAACATAAGCAGAAGGCTGGTAAGGACAGAGGTCTGGGGTTATATTCTGTTTTAACTGAAATATTTGAATAGTTTTCTAAGTGAAATTAGTTCTATGTGTTAAAAATTATTACCTTGAGTTAGAACTGTTACTTGAGCTGTGATATTGTAACTTTGGAGGCTTGGGAACAGTTGTTTGGCAGTGATAACTAGAACATAAGCAGAAGGCTGGTAAGGACAGAGGTCTGGGGTTATATTCTGTTTTAACTGAAATATTTAAATAGTTTTGTAAGTGAAATTAGTTCTATGTGTTAAAAATTATTACCTTGAGTTAGAACTGTTACTTGGGCTGTGATATTGTAACTTTGGAGGCTTGGGAACAGTTGTTTGGCAGTGATAATTGGAGTGAAATTTAAATGTGTTGTTTGCCTGGTGTTAGGGGGAAGGGGCATTAACAGGAATTACATTGTCTTTAACAGGAATTACCTTGGCTTTCATTGTTCACTTGGGAACATAAGCAGAAGGCTGGTAAGGACAGAGGTCTGGGGTTATATTCTGTTTTAACTGAAATATTTGAATAGTTTTGTAAGTGAAATTAGTTCTATGTGTTAAAAATTTTTACCTTGAGTTAGAACTCTCACTTGGGCAGTGATATTGTAACTTTGGAGGCTTGGGAACAGTTGTTTGGCAGTGATAATTAGAGTGAAATTTAAATGTGTTGTTTGCCTGGAGTTAGGGCGAAGGGGCATTAACAGGAATTACCTTGCCTTTAACAAGAATTACCTTGGCTTTCATTGTTCACTTGGGAAGATAAGCAGAAGGCTGATAAGGACAGAGGTCTGGGGTTAAATTCTGTTTTAACTGAAATATTTGAATAGTTTTGCAAGTGAAATTAGTTCTATGTGTTAAAAATTATTACCTTGACTTAGAACAGTTACTTGGGCTGTGATATTGTAAATTTGGAGGCTTGGGAACAGATGTTTGGCAGTGATAATTGGAGTGAAATTTAAATGTGTTGTTTGCCTGGTGTTAGGGGAAGGGCATTAACAGGAATTACATTGTCTTTAACAGGAATTACCTTGGCTTTCATTGTTCACTTGGGAACATAAGCATAAGGCTGGTAAGGACAGATGTCTGGGGTTATATTCTGTTTTAACTGAAATATTTGAATAGTTTTGTAAATGAAATTAGTTCTATGTGTTAAAAATTATTACCTTGAGTTAGAACTGTTACTTGGGCTGTGATATTGTAACTTTGGAGGCTTGGGAACAGTTGTTTGGCAGTGATAATTAGAGTGAAATTTGAATGTGTTGTTAGCCTGGTGTTAGGGGGAAGGACATTAACAGGACTTACCTTGTCTTTAACAGGAATTACCTTGGCTTTCATTGTTCACTTGGGAACATAAGCAGAGGGCTAGTAAGGACAGATGTCAGGGGTTATATTCTGTTTTAACTGAAAGATTTGAATGGTTTTGTAAGTGAAATTAGTTCTATGTGTTAAAAATTATTACCTTGAGTTAGAACTGTTACTTGGGCTGTGATATTGTAACTTTAGAGGCTTGGGAACAATTCTTTGGCAGTGATAAATAGAGTGTAATTTAAATGTGTTGTTTGCCTGGTGTTAAGGGGAGGCAGCATTAACAGGAATTACATTGTCTTTAACATGAATTACCTTGGCTTTCATAGTTCACTTGGGAACATAAGCAGAAGGCTGGTAAGGACAAAGGTCTGGGGTTATATTCTGTTTTAACTGAAATATTTGAATAGTTTTGTAAGTGAAATTAGATCTATGTGTTAAAAATTATTACCTTAAGTTAGTTAGAAATTTTACTTGGGCTGTGATATTGTAACTTTGGAGGCTTGGGAACAGTTGTTTGGCAGTGATAATTAGAGTGAAATGTAAATGTGTTGTTTGCCTGGTGTTAAGGGGCATTAAAAGGAATTACTTTGTCTTTAACATGAATTACCTTGGCTTTCATTGTTCACTTGGGAACATAAGCAGAAGGCTGGTAAGGACAGACGTCAGGGGTTATATTCTGTTTTAACTGAAAGATTTGAATGGTTTTGTAAGTGAAATTTGTTCTATGTGTTAAAAATTATTACCTTGAGTTAGAACTGTTACTCGGGCTGTGATATTGTAACTTTAGGAGGAACAATTCCTTTGGCAGTGATAATTAGAGTGAAATTTAAATGTGTTGTTTGCCTGGTGTTAGGGGTAGGGACATTAACAGGACTTACCTTGTCTTGAACAGGAATTACCTTGGCTTTCATTATTGACTTGGGAACATAAGCAGAAGGCTGGTAAGGACAGAGGTCTGGGTTTATATTCTGTTTTAACTGAAATATTTGAATAGTTTTGTAAGTGAAATTAGTTCTTTGTGTTAAAAATTATTACCATGAGTTAAAACTGTTACTTGGGCTGTGATATCGTAACTTTGGAAGCTTGGGAACAGTTGTTAGGCAGTGATAATTAGAGTGAAATTTAAATGTGTTGTTTGGTGTTGGTGGGAGGGGACATTAACAGGAATTACCTTGTCTTTAACAGGAATTACCTTGGCTTTCATTGTTCACTTAGGAACATAAGCAGAGGGCTAGTAAGGACAGACGTCAGGGTTATATTCTGTTTTAACTGAAAGATTTGAATGGTTTTGTAAGTGAAATTAGTTCTTTGTGTTAAAAATTATTACCATGAGTTAAAACTTTTACTTGGGTTGTGATATTGTAACTTTGGAAGCTTGGAAACAGTTGTTAGGCAGTGATAATTAGAGTGAAAATTAAATGTGTTGTTTGGTGTTGGTGGGAAGGGACATTAACTGGAATTACCTTGTCTTTAACAGGAATTACCTTGGCTTTCATTGTTCACTTTGGAACATAAGCAGAAGGCTAGTAAGGACAGACGTCTGGGGTTATATTCTGTTTTAACTGAAAGATTTGAATGGTTTTGTATGTGAAATTAGTTCTATGTGTTAAAAATTATTACCTTGAGTTTGAACTGTTACTCAGCCTGTGATATTGTAACTTTAGAGGCTTGGGAACAATTCTTTGGCAGTGATAATTAGAGTGTAATTTAAATGTGTTGTTTACCTGGTGTTAAGGGGAGGCAGCATTAACAGGAATTACATTGTCTTTAACATGAATTACCTTGGCTTTCATAGTTCACTTGGGAACATAAGCAGAAGGCTGGTAAGGACAAAGGTCTGGGGTTATATTCTGTTTTAACTGAAATATTTGAATAGTTTTGTAAGTGAAATTAGATCTATGTGTTAAAAATTATTACCTTAAGTTAGTTAGAAATTTTACTTGGGCTGTGATATTGTAACTTTGGAGGCTTGGGAACAGTTGTTTGGCAGTGATAATTAGAGTGAAATGTAAATGTGTTGTTTGCCTGGTGTTAAGGGGGCATTAAAAGGAATTACTTTGTCTTTAACATGAATTACCTTGGCTTTCATTGTTCACTTGGGAACATAACCAGACGGCTGGTAAGGACAGACGTCAGGGGTAATATTCTGTTTTAACTGAAAGATTTGAATGGTTTTGTAAGTGAAATTAGTTCTATGTGTTAAAAATTATTACCCTGAGTTAGAACTGTTACTCGGGCTGTGATATTGTAACTTTAGAGGCTTGGGAACAATTCTTTGGCAGTGATAATTAGAGTGAAATTTAAATGTGTTGTTTGCCTGGTGTTAGGGGGAGGGACATTAACAGGAATTGCCTTTTCTTTAACAGGAATTACCTTGGCTTTCATTGTTGACTTGGTAACAAAAGCAGAAGGCTGGTAAGGACAGAGGTCAGGGGTTATATTCTGTTTTAACTGAAATATTTGAATAGTTTTATAAGTGAAATTAGTTCTTTGTGTTAAAAATTATTACCTTGAGTTAAAACTTTTACTTGGGTTGTGATATTGTAACTTTGGAAGCTTGGGAACAGTTGTTAGGTAGTGATAATTAGAGTGAAAATTAAATGTGTTGTTTGGTGTTGGTAGGAGGAGACATTAACTGGAATTACCTTGCCTTTAACAGGAATTACGTTGGCTTTCATTGTTCACTTAGGAACATAAGCAGAAGGCTAGTAAGGACAGACGTCTGAGGTTATATTCTGTTTTAACTGAAAGATTTGAATGGTTTTGTAAGTGAAATTAGTTCTATGTGTTAAAAATTATTACCTTGAGTTAGAACTGTTACTCGGCCTGTGATATTGTAACTTTAGAGGCTTGGGAACAATTCTTTGGCAGTGATAATTAGAGTGTAATTTAAATGTGTTGTTTGCCTGGTGTTAAGGGGAAGGGGCATTAACAGGAATTACATTGTCTTTAACATGAATTACCTTGGCTTTCATAGTTCACTAGGGAACATAAGCAGAAGGCTGGTAAGGACAAAGGTCAGGGGTTATATTCTGTTTTAACTGAAATATTTGAATAGTTTTGTAAGTGAAATTAGATCTATGTGTTAAAAATTATTACCTTAAGTTAGTTAGAAATTTTACTTGGGCTGTGATATTGTAACTTTGGAGGCTTGGGAACAGTTGTTTGGCAGTGATAATTAGAGTGAAATTTAAATGTGTTGTTTTCCTGGTGTTAGGGGTGCATTAAAAGGAATTACTTTGTCTTTAACATGAATTACCTTGGCTTTCATTGTTCACTTGGGAACATAAGCAGAAGGCTGGTAAGGACAGAGGTCTGTGGTTATATTCCATTTTAACTCAAATATTTGAATAGTTTTGTAAGTGAAATCAGTTCTAAGTGTGAAAAAGTATTACCTTGAGTTAGAACTCTTACTTAAGCTGTGATATTGTAACTTTGGAGGCTTGGAAACAGTTGTTTGGCAGTGATAATTAGAGTGAAATTTAAATGTGTTGTTTACCTGGAGTTGGGGGGAAGGGACATTAACAGCAATAACCGTGTCTTTAACAGGAATTACCTTGGCTTTCATTGTTCACTTGGGAACATAAGCAGAAGGCTGGTAAGGACAGAGGTTTGGGGTTATATTCTGTTTTAACTGAAATATTTGAATAGTTTTGTAAGTGAAATTAGTTTTATGTGTTAAAAATTATTACCTTGAGTTACAACTGTTACTTGGGCTGTGATATTGTAACTTTGGAGGCTTGGGAACAGTTGTTTGGCAGTGATAATTGGAATGAAATTTAAATGTGTTGTTTGCCTGGTGTTCGGGGGAAGGGGCATTAACAGGAATTACCTTGTCTTTAACAGGAATTACTTTGGCTTTCATTGTTCACTTGGGAACATAAGCAGAAGGCTGGTAAGGACAGAGGTCTGTGGTTATATTCCATTTTAACTGAAATATTTGAATAGTTTTGTAAGTGAAATCAGTTCTAAGTGTTAAAAAGTATTACCTTGAGTTAGAACTGTTACTTAAGCTGTGATATTGTAACTTTGGAGGCTTGGAAACAGTTGTTTGGCAGTGATAATTAGAGTGAAATTTAAATGTGTTGTTTGCCTGGAGTTGGGGAGAGGACATTAACAGCAATAACCGTGTCTTTAACAGGAATTACCTTGGCTTTCATTGTTCACTTGGGAACATAAGCAGAAGGCTGGTAAGGACAGAGGTTTGGGGTTATATTCTGTTTTAACTGAAATGTTTGAATAGTTTTGAAAGTGAAATTAGTTCTATGTGTTAAAAATTATTACCTTGAGTTACAGCTGTTACTTGGGCTGTGATATTGTAACTTTGGAGGCTTGGGAACAGTTGTTTGGCAGTGATAATTAGAGTGAAATTTAAATGTGTTGTTTGCCTGGTGTTAGGGGGAGTGGACATTAACAGGAATTACCTTGTCTTTAACAGGAATTACCTTGGCTTTTATTGTTCACTTGGGAACATAAGCAGAAGGCTGGTAAGGGCAGAGGTCTGTGGTTATATTCCATTTTAACTGAAATATTTGAATAGTTTTGTAAGTGAAATCAGTTCTAAGTGTTAAAAAGTATTACCTTGAGTTAGAAATGTTACTTAAGCTGTGATATTGTAACTTTGGAGGCTTGAAACAGTTGTTTGGCAGTGATAATTAGAGTGAAATTTAAATGTGTTGTTTGCCTGGTATTGGGGGAGGGACATTACACAATAACGTGTCTTTAACAGGAATTAGCAGCGCTTTCATTGTTCACTTGTGAACATAAGCAGAAGGCTGGTAAGGACAGAGGTTTGGGGTTATATTCTGTTTTAACTGAAATATTTGAATAGTTTTGTAAGTGAAATTAGTTCTATGTGTTAAAAATTATTACCTTGAGTTTCAACTGTAACTTGGTCTGTGATATTGTAACTTTGGAGGCTTTGGAACAGTTGTTTGGCAGTGATAATTAGAGTGAAATTTAAATGTGTTGTTTGCCTGGTGTTAGGGGGAGTGGACATTAACAGGAATTACCTTGTCTTTAACAGGAATTACCTTGGCATTCATTGTTCACTTGGGAACAAAACCAGAAGACTGGTAAGGACAGAGGTCTGGAATTATATTCTGTTTTAACTGAAATATTTGAATAGTTTTGTAAGTGAAATTAGTTCTATGTGTTAAAAATTATTACCTTGAGTTAGAACAGTTTCTTGGGCTGTGATATTGTAACTTTAGAGGCTTGGGAACAGTTGTTTGGCAGTGATAATTGGAGTGAAATTTAAATGTGTTGTTTACCTGGTGTTCGGGTGAAGGGGCATTAACAGGAATTACATTGTCTTTAACTGGAATTACATTGGCTTTCATTGTTCACTTGGGAACATAAACAGAAGGCTGGTAATGACAGAGGTCTGGGGTTATATTCTGTTTTAACTGAAATATTTGAATATTTTTGTAAGTGAAATTAGTTCTATGTGTTAAAAATTATTACCTTGAGTTAGAACTGTTGCTTGGGCAGTGATATTGTAACTTTGGAGGCTTGGGAACAGTTGTTTGGCAGTGATAATTAGAGTGAAATTTAAATATGTTGTTTGCCTGGTGTTGGGGGAGGGGACATTAACAGGAATTACTTTGTCTTTAACAGGAATCACCTTGGCTTTCATTGTTCACTTGGGAACATAAGCAGAAGGCTGGTAAGGACAGAGGTCTGTGGTTATATTCCATTTTAACTGAAATATTTGAATAGTTTTGTAAGTGAAATCAGTTCTAAGTGTTAAAAAGTATTACCTTGAGTTAGAACTGTTACTTAAGCTGTGATATTGTAACTTTGGAGGCTTGGAAACAGTTGTTTGGCAGTGATAATTAGAGTGAAATTTAAATGTGTTGTTTGCCATGTGTTTGGGGGGAAGGGACATTAACAGCAATAACCGTGTCTTTAACACTAATTACATTGGCTTTCATTGTTCACATGGGAACATAAGCAGAAGGCTGGTAAGGACTGAGGTTTGGGGTTATATTCTGTTTTAACTGAAATATTTGAATAGTTTTGTAAGTGAAATTAGTTCTATGTGTTAAAAATTATAACCTTGAGTTACAACTGTTACTTGGGGTGTGATATTGTAACTTTGGAGGCTTGGGATCAGTTGTTTGGGAGAGATACTCAGAGTGAAATTTAAATGTATGTTTGGCTTGGTGTTTGGGGGAGTGGACATTAACCGGAATTACCTTGTCTTTAACAGGAATTACCTTGGCATTCATTGTTCACTTGGGAACATAAGCATAAGGGGGGTAAGGACAGAGGTGTGGGGTTATATTCTGTTTTAACTGAAATATTTGAATAGTTTAGTAAGTGAAATTAATTCTATGTATTAAAAATTATTATCTTTCGTTAGAATTGTTACTTGGGCTGTGATATTGTAACTTTCGAGGCTTGGGAACAGTTGTTTGGCAGTGATAATTAGAATGAAATTTAAATGTGTTGTTTGCCTGGTGTTAGGGCGAAGGGGCATTAACAGGAATTACCTTGTCTTTAACAGGAATTACCTTTGGCTTTCATTGTTCACTTGGAACATAAGCAGAAGGCTAGTAATGACAGAGGTCTGGGGTTATATATTCTATTTTAACTGAAATATTTGAATAGTTTTGTAAGTGAAATGGTTCTATGTGTTAAAAAATTTTTACCTTGAGTTAGAACTCTCACTTGGGCAGTGATATTGTAACTTTGGAGGCTTGGGAACAGTTGTTTGGCAGTGATAATTAGAGTGAAATTTAAATGTGTTGTTTGCCTGGTGTTAGGGCGTTAAGGGCATTAACAGGAATTACCTTGTCTTTAACAAGAATTACCTTGAATTTCATTGTTCACTTGGGAAGATAAGCAGAAGGCTGATAAGGACAGAGGTCTGGGGTTATATTCTGTTTTAACTGTAATATTTGAATAGTTTTTCACGTGAAATGAGTTCTATGTGTTAAAAATTATTACCTTGACTTAGAACAGTTACTTGGGCTATGATATTGTAAATTTGGAGGCTTGGGAACAATTGTTTGGCAGTGGTAAATAGAGTGAAATTTAAAATGTGATGTTTGCCTGGAGTTAGGGGGAGAGACATTAACAGGAATTACCTTGTCTTTAACAGGAATTACCTTGGCTTTCATTGTTCACTTGGGAACATAAGCATAAGGCTGGTAAGAACTGAGGTCTGGGGTTATATTCTGTTTTAACTGAAATATTTGAATAGTTTTGTAAGTGAAATTAGTTCAATGTGTTAAAATTTATTCCCTTGAGTTAGAACTGTTACTTGGGCTGTGATATTGTAACTTTGGAGGCTTGGGAGCAGTTGTTTGGCAGTGATAATAAGAGTGAAATTTAAATGTGTTGTTTGCCTTGTGTTAGGGGGAGGGGACATTAACAGGAATTACTTTGTCTTTAACAGGAATTACCTTGGCTTTCATTGTTCACTTGGGAACATAAGCATAAGGCTGGTAAGGACAGAGGTGTGAGGTTATATTCTGTTTTAACTGAAATATTTGAATAGTTTTGTAAGTAAAATTAATTCTATGTATTAAAAATTATTACCATGCATTAGAACTGTTACATGGGCTGTGATATCGTAACTTTGGAGGCTTGGGAACAGTTGTTTGGCAGTGATAATTGGAGTGAAATTTCAAGGTGTTGCTTGCCTGGTGTTAGGGGGAAGGACATTAACATGTCTTACCTTGTCTTTAACAGGAATTACCTTGGCTTTCATTGTTGACTTGGGAACAAAACCAGAAGGCTGGTAAGGACAGAGGTCTGGAGTTATATTCTGTTTTAACTGAAATATTTAAATAGTTTTGTTAGTGAAATTAGTTCTATGTGTTAAAAATTATTACCTTGAGTTGGAACAGTTTCTTGGGCTGTGATATTGTAACTTTAGAGGCTTGGGAACAGTTGTTTAGCAGAGTTAATTGGAGTGAAATTTAAATGTGTTGTGTTGCCTGGTGTTCGAGAAGGACATTAACAGGAATTACCTTGTCTTTAACAGAAATTACCTTTGGTTTCATTGTTGACTTGGGAACATACAGAAGGCTGGTAAGGACAGGGTCTGCTTATATTCTGTTTTAACTGAAATATTTGAATAGTTTTGTAAGAGAAATTAGTTCTTTGTATTAAAAATTATTACCATGAGTTAAATTGTTACTTGGCTGTGATATTTTAACTTTGGAAGCTTGGGAACAGTTGTTAGGCAGTGATAATTAGAGTGAAATTTAAATGTGTTGTTTGGAGTTGGTGAGGGGACATTAACAGGAATTACCTTGTCTTTAACAGGAATTACCTTGGCTTCATTGTTCACTTGGGAACATAAGCAAAAGGCTAGTGACAAGAGGTCTGTAGTTATATTCCATTTTAACAAATATTTGAATATTTTGTAGAGGAAATCAGTTCAAAGTGTTAAAAAGTATTACCTTTGAGTTAGAAACTGTACTTAAGCTACATGATATTGTAACACAGAGCTTGCAAACAGTTGTTTAGCAGTGATAATTAGGTGAAATTTAATGTGTTGTTTACTTGTATTTAGGGGAGGGACATTAACTGCAATAACCGTGTCTTTAACAGGAATTACCTTGGCTTTCATTGTTCACTTAGGGAACATAAGCAGAAAGAAGGTAAGGACAGAGGTTTGAGTTATATTCTGTTTTAACTGAAATATTTGAATAATTTGTAATGAACTTAGTTCTATGCTGTTAAAAATTATTACCTGAAGTTATAACTGTTACTTGAGCTGTGATATTGTAACTTTGGGCTTGGGAACAGTTGTTTGGCAGTGATAATTAGGTGAAATTTAAATGTGTTGTTTGCCCTGGTGTTAAGGGGAGGCAGCATTAACAGGACTTACCTTGTCTTTAACAGGAATTACCTTGGCTTTCAATGTTGACTTGGGAACATAAGCAGAAGGCTGGTAAGGACAGAGGTCTGGGTTTATATTCTGTTTTAACTGAAATATTTGAATAGTTTTATAAGTGAAATTAATTCTTTATGTTAAAAATTATTACCTTGAGTTAAAACTTTTACTTGGGTTGTGATATTGTAACTTTGGAAGCTTGGGAACTGTTGTTAGGCAGTGATAATTACAGTGAAAATTAAATGTGTTGTTTGGTGTTGGTGGGAGGGGACATTAACAGGAATTACCTTGTCTTTAACAGTAATTACCTTGGCTTTCATTGTTCACTTTGGAACATAAGCAGAAGGCTAGTAAGGACAGACGTCTGGGGTTATATTCTGTTTTAACTGAAAGATTTGAATGGTTTTGTAAGTGAAATTAGTTCTATGTGTTAAAAATTATTACCTTGAGTTAGAACTGTTACTCGGCCTGTGATATTGTAACTTTAGAGGCTTGGGAACAATTCTTTGGCAGTGATAATTAGGTGTAATTTAAATATGTGTTGTTTGCCTGGTGTTAAAGAGGCAGCATTAACAGGAATTACACTGTGTTTACATTGAATTACCTTGGCTTTCATAGTTCACTTGGGAACATAAGCAGAAGGCTGGTAAGGACTACGGTCTGGGGTTATATTCTGTATTAACTGAAATATTTGAATAGTTTTGTAAGTGAAATTAGATCTGTGAAGAAAAATTATTCCCTTAAGTTAGTTAGAAATTTTTATTTGAAGCTCGTGATATTGCAAACTTTGGAGGTTTGGAAACAGTTAAGGGGGCATTGCATGAATTACTTTGTCTTTAACATGAATTACCTTGGCTTCATTGTTCACTTGGGAATATGTTTAAAAGCTGAAAGGACAGAGGTCTGTGGTTTATTCCTTAACAAATATTGAATAGTTTGTAAGTGAAATCAGTACTAAATTAATACTTAAACTGTGATATTATAACTTTGGGCTTGGAAACAATTGCATTTGGCAGTGACAATTAGAGTGAAATTTAAATGTGTTGTCTGGCTCGGTGCTAGTGGAGGACATTAACAGTAAATAATCGTGTCTTAATAGGAAAATACCTTGGCTTTCATGTATAAACATACAGAAAACTAAATGACAGAGATTTAGGGTTACTTATTTAGAAATATTTAAATAGTTTTATAAGAGAAATTAGTTCTATGTGTTAAACATGTTACCTTGAGTAGAAACACACGGACAAAGATATTAACTTGGAGCTTAAGACAGTTGTTTGGCAGTGATAATTGATGAAATTTAAATGTACTGGTTTGGCTTCCTGGTGTTAGGAAGCATTAACAGGAATTACCTTGTCTTCACAGGAATTACATTGGCTTTCATTGTTCACTTGGGGAATGGTGCTATAAGGCCGGAAGGACAGAGTCTGGGTTATACCCTATTTTAACCGAAATATTTGAATAGTTTTGTAAGTGAAATTAGTTCTACACAAAAATTACTTGAGTTAAGTCCCACTTAAGGTGATATTATAACTCTGGCGTTAGAACAGTTGTTTGGCAGTGATAATTAGAGTGAAATTTAAATGTTTTCCTGGTGTTAGGGCGAAGGGCATTAGCAGGAATTATATCTTTAACAAATTATGGCTTTCATTGTTCACTTGGGAAGATAAGCAGGGCTGATAAGGACAGAGTCTGTAGAATATTCTGTTTTAACAAGAAAATTTTGAATGGTTTGTAAGTGAAATTAGTTCTGTGTGTTAAAATTATTACTTTAAGTCAAACTATTATAAGACTTTCATGATGTTATAACTAGAGGCTTGGGTACAATTCTTTGGCAGTGATAATTTAGGTGAAATTTAAATGTGTTTGCCTGGTGTAGAGAGGGCATTAATAGGAATTTGATCACCAACAGGAATTATAACATTCTTGAAAAAAAAACATTACAGAGGCTGGTAAGGACAGAGTCTGGGGTTATATTCTGTTTTAACTGAAATATTTGGAATGTTTTATAAGAAAAATTAGTTCTCAGTTAAAATTATTACCTTGAATTAAAACTTTACTTGGGTTGTGATATTGTAACTTTGGAGCTAGAACACAGTTAGGCAGTGATAATTACAGGAAAATTAAATGTGTTGTTTGGTGTTGGTGGAGGACATTAACTAGAATACCTTGTCCTTTAAGGAATTAATTGGCTTTACTGTTCACTGGAACATAAGCAAAAGCTAAAAGGACAGACGTCAGTTATATTCATTTAACTAGAAAGATTTGAATGGTTTTGTAAGGAAATTAGTTCTTTGTATTAAAATTATTACCTTGAGTTAGAACTTTACAAATATGATATGTAACTTTCAAGGGCAGGAACAACTTTTGTCAGTGATTATTGGAGTGTAATTTAAATGTGTTAATGCCTGTGTTAAGGGAGGCAGCATTTTAACAAGAATTACATAGTGTTGCAATATGAATTACCTGGCTTATAGTTCACTAGGAACATAAGCAGAGGCTGGTAAGGACTAAGGTCTGGGGTTATATTCTGTTTAACTGAAATATTTGAATAGTTTTAAAGTGAATTAGATCTATGTGTTGCTAAAAATTATTCCTTAAGTTAGTTAGAAATTCTTTACTTGGGCTGTGATATTGTAACTTTGAGTTTGAACATGTTTACATTAATTACAGTGAAATTCGTATTGTTTTCTAGTGTTAGGTGCATTAAACTACTTTGTCTTTAACAGATTACCAGCTTTCATTGTTCCTTGAGACATAAGCAGAGCTAGTAAGACAGAGATCTCAAAGAGACCCATTTAACTGAAATATTTGAATAATTTTGTAAGTGAAATTGCATATGTTAAAAAAGTATTACCTTGAGTTAGAACTGTTTAAGCTATGATATTATAACTTGGGCTTGAAACAATTGTTTGGCAGTGATAATTAGAGAAATTTAAATGTTGATTTGCCTGTTAGGTGCAGGGACATTAACAACAACATTGTCTTTAATAGGAATTACCTTGGCTTTCATTGTTCACTTGAACATAAGCAGAAAACTGGTAAGGACAGAGATTTAGGTTTATATTCTGTTTAACTGAAATATTGGAATAGTTTGTTGTAAATTAGTTCTATATGTTAAAAATTTTACTGAGTCAGAACTTACACTGAAAGTATATTGTAACTTTGAGACCTAGGAACATTGTTTAGCAGTGATAATTATAAAGAAATTTAAACGTGTCATTTGTCTGGTGTTGAGAAAGGGCATTAATAGAATTACATTGTCTTTATCAGAATTACCTTATTTCATTGTTCACTTGGGAACATAAGCAGAAGGCTAGTAGGACAGGGTCTGAGTTATATTCTGTTTGTAAATATTTGAATAGTTTGTAAGTGAAATTAGTTTTATGTGTTAAAAATTTTACCTGAGTTAGAAGTCTCCTTAGGCAGTAATGTAACTTGGCAGGCTTAAACAGTTGTTTGGATGATAATTATGAAATTTAAATGTATTTGCCTAGTGTTAGAACGAAGGCATTAACAGAATACCTTATCTTTAACAAGAACTCTTAAGTTCATTGTTCACCTAGGAAGATAACCAGAAGGCTGATAAGGACAGAGGTCTGAGGTTATATTCTGTTTTACTATAATATTTGAATAGTTTTCAAGTGAAATGAGTTCTATATAAGAAATTATTACCTTGACTTGAACAGTTACTTGGCCATGATATTGTAAACTGAGGCTTAGGAACAATTGTTTCAGTAGTAAATAGAGAAATTAAAAATGATGTTTGCTGGAGTTAGGGAGACATTAAAATTACCTTGTGTCTTTGCAGGAATTACCTTAGCTTTCATTATTCCTTAAGACATAAGCAAAAAACAGTAAGACGAGAATCTAGGAATTATATTCTATTACAACTGAAATATTTGAATAGTTTTGTAAGTAAAATTAGTTCAATGTTAAAATTATTACCTTGAAGTTAAATTTATTACTTAGGCTGTGAATTGTAACTTTGGAGCTTGGAACAGTTGTTTAGCAGTGATAATAAAGAGGAATTTAAATGTGTTGATTGCCCTTGTGTTAGGGACATTAACAGGAATTACTGTCTTTAACAGGAATTACCTGCTTTCATATTCCTTAGGAACATACATAAGGCTGGAAAGGACAGAAGTGTGGAGTTATATTCTGTTTAACTGATATATTTGAATAGTTTATGTAAAATGAATTCATGTATTAAAAATTATTACCTTACAGAACAGTTAATTGAGCAGAATGTGTAAATTTGGAGCTTAGGAACAATTTTTGCATGGTAATGAGGTAAATTTAAAAGTGTTACTTGCATGGTATTAGGAGGACATTAACAAGTACCACCATATCTGTAAAAATACCTTGGCTTTCATTATTGACTTAGAACAAAACCAGAAGTAAAGGACAGAAGTCTGGAGTTATATTCTGTGCTAAAAATATTTAAATAGTTTGTAAGGAAATTAGTTCTATGTTAAAATTATTACCTTGAGTTGAAATAGCTTAGGCTGTATATTGTAACTTAGAAGCTTGGGAACAGTTGTTTGGCAGTGATAATTGGAAGAAATTAAATGTATTTGCCTAGTGTTCGAGGAAGGACATTAACAGAATTACCTTGTCTTTAACAGAAAGTAAAAACTCATTGTTGACTTGGAACATAAGCAAAGGAAGTAAGGACAGAGTCTAGGTTTATATTCTGTTTAACTGAAATATTTGAATAGTTTGTAAAGAAATTAGTTCTTTGTGTTAAAATTACCATGAGTTAAAATTATTACTTGGGCTGTGATATTTTAACTTTAAAGCTTAGGGAACAGTTGTTAGGCAGTGATAATTGAGTAAATTTAAACATGTTGTTTGGTGTTGGTGGAGGGACATTAGGAATTACCTTGTCTTTAACAGGAATTACCTTGGCTTCATTGTTCTTGGGAACATAAGCAAGCTGGTAAGGACAGAGTCTGTAGTTATATTCCATTTAACTGAAATATTTGAAGGTTTGTAAGTGAACAAGTTCTAAGTAAGAAAGTATTACCTGAGTTAGAACTGCACTAAGCTGTATATTGTAACTTTGGAAGCACAAACAGTTGTTTACAGTGATAATTAAAGTAAAATTTAAATGTGTTGTTTGCATGGTGTTAGGGAGTGGACATTAAAGGAATTACCTTGTCTTTAACAGGAATTACCTTGGCATTCATTGTTCACTTGGATCAAACCAGAGCTGGTAAGGACAGAGGTAGGTATATTCTGTATTAACTGAAATATTTGAACAGTTTGTTAGCAAAATGAGATCTATGGTTAAAATTATTACATGAGTTAGTACAGATACTTGGCTGTGATATTGTAACTGTGAGGCTTGAAACAGTTGTATAATTAGGTGAAATTTAAATGTGTTGTTTGCTGGTGTTAGGAAGGACATTAAAGGACTTACTTTGTCTTTAACAGGAATTACCTTTGCTTTCATTGTTCTTGGGAACATAAGCAGAAACTGGTAAGGACAGAGGTCTGAGGTTATATTTTGTTTTAACTGAAATATTTGAATAGTTTTGTAAGTGAAATTGATTCTTTGTGTTAAAATATTACCTTTAGTTAAAACTATTACTTGGGCTGTGATATTGTAACTGGAAGCTTGGAACAGACGTTAGGCAGTGATAATTAAAGTAGAATTAAATGTGTTGTTGGTGTTGGTGGGAGGGACATGAACGGAATTACCTTGTCTTTAACAGGAATTTCATAGCTTTCATTGTTCACTTAGACATAAGCAGAAAACTAGTAAGGACAGACGTCTGGGGTTATATTCTGTTTTAACTGAAAGATTTGATGGTTTGTAAGTGAAGTAGTTCAGTATTTAAAAATTATTCTTGAGTTGAAATGTTACTCGGACTGATATTGTAACTTTGACTTGAACTGTTCTTTGTGATGATAATTAGGTAACAATTTAAATGTGTTGTTGCCTGGTGTTAAGAAGCCAGGCAGAAGAATTACATTGAACACAGGAATTACCTTGCTTTCATAGTTCATAGAACATAAGCAGAAACTAGTAGACAGAGGTCTGGGGTTATTCTGTTTAACAGAAATATTTGAATAGTTTTGTAGTGAAATTAGATCTATGTTAAAATTATTACAGCAAGTTAGTTAAAATTTTGTGAACAATGATATTATAACTTTGGAGCAGGATATTGTTTGGCAGGGTGAGGTGGGTGGAAATTTAATTGTTTGCCTGGTGTTCTTGGGAGGGACATTAACAGCAACAATGACTTTAAAAGGAATTATAGCTTTCATTACGTGGAACATAAGCAGAAGGCTAGTAGGACAGAGGTTTGGGGTTATTCTGTTTAACTGAAATATTTGAATAGTTTAAAGTGAAAATAGTTCTATGTATTAAACAATATTACTCGAGTTAGCTATTCTTGGAATGTGTAACACACTGGCGTGGGAACAGTTGTTTGGCAGTGATAATTAGGTGAAATTTAAATGTTGTTTCCTGACTGTTCAAATTGGGTGAACAGAATTAACAGAATTACCTTGTCTTTACAGGAATTACTTGGCATTCATTGTTCATGGGAACAAACCAGAAGCTGGTAAGGACAGGGTCTGGAGTTATATTCTGTTTTAACTGGAAATATTTGAATAGTTTGTAAGTGAAATTAGTTGTATGTTAAAATTATTACGTGAGTTAGAACATTACTTGGGATGTGATATTTAACACAGGCTTGGAACAGTTGGCTGTGATAATTAGAACATAAGCAGAAGGCTGGTAAGGACATGGAATGAGGTTATATTCTGTTTTAACTGAAATATTAAAAGTTTTGCATGAAATTAGTTCTATGTTAAAAATTATTACATTAGAACGTTTTACTTGGGCAACGATATAGCAACTCTGGGCTTGGGAACAGTTGTTTAGCAGTGATAATTGGAATGAAATTTAAAGTGTTGTTGCCTGGTGTTGGGGATGGGTCATTAACAGAGTTCCTTTTCTTTAACAGGAATTGGCTCATTGTTGAATTGAAACATAAACAAGGCTGGTAAGGACAGGGTCAGGTTATATTCTGTTTTAGTGATATTTGAATAGTTTGTAAGTGAAATTAGATATATGTTAAATTATTACCTTGATTAGAACTATTACCAGGCGTGATATTGTAACTGAGGAGCTTGAAAACGTTGTTTAGCAATGATAATTAAATGAAATTTAAATGTGTTGTTACCTAGTGTTAGGGAAGGGCATTAACGAATTGCTGTGTCTTTAATTGCCTTGGCACATAGTTCACTTGGGAACATAATCCAGAAGGCTGGTAAGGACAGTCTGGGGTTATATTCTGTTTTAACAGAAATATTTGAATAGTTTATAAGTGAAATTAGTTCTATGTGTTAAAATAATTATGATTTAGAACTGTTACTTGGGCTGTGATATTGTAACTGGAGGCTTGGAAGAGTTGTTTGGCAGTGATAATTAGTGAGAATTTAAATGTGTTGTTTGCCTGGATTGAGAGGGACTTTAACAGGAATTACCTTGTCTTAAGAGAAGTACCTTAGCTTTCATTGTTCACTTTAAGAACATAAGCAGAAGAGCTGATAAGGACAGAGGTCTGGGGTTATATTGTTTTAACTGAAATATTTGAATAGTTTTGTAAGTGAAATTAGTTCTTTGTGTTAAAAGTGTACTTGAGTTAGAACTGTTTTCTTGACCGTGATATTGTAACTGTGAGCTTGGGAACAGTTGTTTGGCAGTGATAATTAAGTGAAATTTAAATGTGTTGTTTGCCTGGTGTTGGAGAGAGACATTAACAGATACCTTGTCTTTAACAGGAATTTCATTTCTTTCATTGTTTACTTGGGAACATGGCTGAAGGCTGAAGTAAGGACAGAGGTCTGGGGTTATATTCTGTTTTAACTGAAATATTTGAATAGTTTTTAGTGAAGTAGTTCGTGTGTTACAAATTATTACCATAAGTTAGAAATGTTACTTGGGCTGTATTGCTTTGGAGGCTTGGAACAGTTGTTTGGCAGTGATAATTGATGAAACTAAATGTGTTTGCCTGGTGTTGGGGAGGGACATTAACAGGAATACATGTCTTTGACAGGAGTATGCCTTTCGTGTTCCTTGGGTATAAGCAGGTGGCTGGGCAGGACAGAGGTCTGGGTTATTTAGGTTTAACTGAAAGATTTGAATAGTTTTGTAAATAAATTAATTCATGTTAAAATTGTACCGTGAGTTAGAACTGTTACCAGTTGTGATTTTGTAACTTTGAGGCTTGGGAAAAGTTGTTGGCAGTGATAATTAGAGTGAATTTAAATGTGTTGTTGCCTGGTTTTGGGAAGGGTACGAATTACATTGTTTAACAGAAATTATCTTGATTTCATTGTTCACTGGAACATAAACAGAGCAGCTGTAGACCGAGGACCTAGGGTTACAGTCTGTTTAACTGAAATATTTGAATAGTTTGTAAGTGATTAGTTCTATGTTAAAATTATTACCTTGAGTTAGAACTGTTACTTGGGCTGTGATATTACAACTTTGGGCTTGGGAACAGTTGTTTGGATGATAATTGGTGAAATATAAAATTTGTTTTGCCTGGTGTTGGGGAAGGGACACTAACAAGTACTGTCTTACAGGAGTGTAACTTTCATTGCTCACTTGGAACATAAGCGAAGGCGAGTAGGACAGAGCTCTGGGGTTATATTCTGATTAACTGAAAGATTTGAATAGCTTTGTAAGTGAAGTAGTTCTATTTGTTAAAAATTATTACCTTGAGTTAGGGCTTACCCAAACATGATATTGCAACTTTGGAGCTTGAGACAGTTGTTCAGCAGTATTTAAGTGACTTTAAATGTGTTGTTTGCCTGGTGTAGGCGGAGGGACATAACAGGAATTACCTATAACAGAATTACCTTGGCTTTCCTGTTCATGAGACATAAGCAAAACTGGTGAGCAGAGTCGGGTTATATTCTGTTTCTTCAGAACATTGAATAGTTTGTAAGTGAAATTAGTTCATATGTGTTAAAGAATTATTACCTTGAGTTAGAACTGTTACTTGAGCTGTGATGTTAACTTTGGGCTTGGGAACAGTTGTTTGGCAGTGATAATTAGAGTGAAATTAAATGTGTTGTTGCCTGGGTTGAGGAACAACATGACAAGAATTCCTTGTACACAAGTACCTTGGCTTTCATTGTTCACTTGGGAACAGAAGCAGAAGGCTATAAGGACAGAGTTCTGAGGTATCTTCTGTTTAACAGAAATATTTGAATAGTTTTGCATGTGAATAGTTCTATGTGTTAACAATTATTACCTAGATGAACTGTTACCAGGCTGTGATATTGTAACTTTGGAAGCTTGGGAACAGTTGTTTGGCAGGTTAAATTAGAAATTTAAATGTGTTGTTTGACTGGTGTTGGGAAGGACATTTAATGAAAATACCCCAGCTTTCATGTTCATGAACGAAGCAAGAGCACAAGTAAGGACAGGGTCTGTGGTTATATTCTGTTTTAACTGAAATATTAAATAATTTTGTAAGTGAAATTATTGGATATGTTAAAAATGATTACCTTGAGTTAGAACTGTTACTTGGGCGATATTGTATCTTGAGCTCAAGGAACAGTTATTTGGCAAGATAATTAGGTGAAATTTAAATGTGTTGTTTGCCTGGTGTTGTGGGAGGACAATAGGAATTAATTATCTTTAACAGTAATTTCCTTATCTTTCATTATTCATAGGAACACAGCGAAGAGCTAGTAACGACCAAGGTCTGGGGTGATATACTGTTTTAACTGCAATATTTGAATAGTTTTGTAGTGAAATTAGTTATGTTTGGTAAGTGTGCAACAGTTACAACTGTTACTTGGGCTGTGATATTAACTTTGGAGCTTGGTAACATTGTTTGGCAGTGATAGTGGGTGAAAGCTAAATGTGTTGTTTGCCTAGTGATGCAGGGAATGGACATTGGAATTACCTTGTCTTTGGGAATTACCTTGGCTTTCATTTGTTCATGGTAACATAAGCAGAAGGCTAGTAAGGACTGATGTCTGGGGTTATTCTGTTTATCTGAAAGACTTGAATAGTTTGTAGTGAAATTAGTTCTATTGTTAAAAGTATTACCTTGAGTTAGAACTATTACCAGGCCGTGACATTAACTGGAGGCTTGGAATAGTTGTTCAGCAGTGATAATTAGGTGACATTTAAATTTGTTTGCCTGGTGTAAGGGAGGAACATTAACAGGAATACATTGTCTTTAAATAGAATTACCTTGGCTCATTATTCTCTTGAGACATAAGCAGAAAGCTGAAAGGACAGGGTCTGGAGTTATTCTGTTTTAAGAAATATTTGAATTGTTTGTAAGTGAAATTAGTTCCATGTCAAAAATTATTAGTTAGAACTATTACCAGGCTGTGATATTGCACTTTGAAGCTTAGGAACAGTTGTTTGGCAATAAATAATTAGAGTGAAATTTAAATGTGTTGTTTGCCTATGGTGTTGAGAGACATTAGGACCATGTATTAACGAGATTTCCTTGTCTTTCATTGTTCACTTGGGAACATAGCAGAAGAGTAAGGACACAGGTCTGGGTTATATTATGTTTTAACTGAAATATTTGAATTGTTTTTAGTGAAATTAGTTCGATATATTTACAAATTATTACCTTGAGTTAGAAATGTTACTTGAGCTGTGATTTTACATGGGGCTTGGGAACAGTTGTTTAGCAGTGATAATTAAGTGAAATTTAAATGTGTTGTTGCCTGGTGTTAGGGGAGGACATTAACAGAATTACCTTGTCTTTGACAGAATTACCTTGCTTTCATTGTTCACTTGAACATAGCAGGAGGCTAGTAAGGACAGAGGTCTGGGTTATTTTAAGTTTTAACCGAAAATTTGAATAGTTTGTCAGTGAAATTAATTCTATGTAAAAAGAATTACAACGAGTTAGAACTATTAATTACGCTGTGATTTTGTAACTTTGGAGCTTGGAACAGTTGTTTGCCAGTGATAATTAGAGTGAAGTTTAAATGTGTTCTTGCCTGTTTTGAGGGAGAAGGGAGTAACAGAATTGTGTCTTTAACAGAAATTACCTTGGCTTTCATTGTTCACTTGGGAACATAACAAGAGGGGTAGGACAGAGGTCAAGGGTTATTTACAGTTTAACAGAAAAATTACAATAGTTTGCAAGTGAAATTAGTTCTGTGTTAAAAATGTGCCTTGAGTTAGAACTGTTACTTGGGCTGATATTGCACTTTGACTTGGAACAGTTGTTTGGCAGTGATAATTGAGTGAAATATAAATTTGTTTTGCCTGGTGTTAGGGAAGGGACATTAACAGGAATTACTTTCTTTACAGGAATTACCTTGGCTTTCATTGCTCCTTGGGAACATAACCCGAGCTGGTAAGGACTGATGTCAAGTTATATTCTGTTTAACTGAAGATTTGAATAACTTTGTAAGTGAAATTAGTCTATTTGGTAAAGTATGACAAGTTAGAACTATTACTTGGCTGATATTGTAACTTTGGGCCTTAAGACAGTTGTTCAGTGATATTTAGGTGACATTAAATGTGTTTATAATGGTGAACGGATGGGTCATTAAGGAATTACCTTGTCTAACGGAATTACCTTGCTTTCACTATTCTCTTGGAACATAAGCAAAAAGGCTAGTAGAGACAGAAGTCTGGGGTTATATTCTGTTTAACTGAACATTTGAATAGTTTGTAAAAGTGAAATTAGTTCTATATATTAAAAATTATTACCATGAGTTAGAACTGTTAGCATGCTGTGATATTTAACTGTGAGCAGGACAACAGTTGTTTGGCAGTGATAATTAGGTGAAATTTAAATGTGTTGTTTGCCTGGGTTGGGGAAGAGACATTAACAGGAATTGTCTTTAACAGTACCTTGGCTTCCTGTTCACTTGAGACAGAAGCAGAAGGCTGGTAAGGATAGTGTTCTGGGGTTATATTCTGTTTAACGAAATATTTGAATAGTTTACAAGTGAAAGTAGTTCTATGTTAACAATTATTGCCTTAGATAGGAACTGTTACCTGTGATATGTAACTTTGGAGGCTTAGGAACAGTTGTTTAGCTTTAATTAGAGTGAAATTAAATGTGTTGTTTGCCTGGTGTTAGGAGGAGGGGACATTAAATGGAATTACCTTGGCTTTCATTGTTCACAGGACATCCAGAAGGCTAGTAGGACAGAGGTCTGTGGTTATATTCTGTTTTAACTGAAATATTTGAATAAATTTGTAAGTGAAATTAGTTCTATATGTTACAATGTACCTTGAGTTAGAACTGTTACTTGAGCTGTGATATTGCAACTTTCGAGGACTGGGAACAGTTGTTTTGGCAGTGATAATTACAGTGAAATTAAATGTTGTTTGCCTGGTGTTGAGGGACACTAACAATTACCTTGTCTTTAACGAATTAACTTGGCTTTCATTGTTCACAGGAACTAAACAAAGCTAGTAAGGACAGAGGACTGAGTTATATTCTGTTTTAACTGAAATATTGAATAGTTTTGTAAGTGAAATTAGTTGTATGTTAAAATTATTACCTTGAGTTAGAACTGTTACTTGGCGGTGATATTGTATCTTTTGAGCTCAGGAACAGTTGTTTTCAGTGATAATTAAAGTGAAATTTAAATGTGTTGTTGCCTGGTGTTGGGTGAAGGGACAAAACAGAATTAAGTTATCTTCAATAATTTCTTATCTTTCATTGTTCACTTGGGAACATAAAAGAAAGGCTGGGAGCGACCAAGGTCTGAGCATATATTCTGTTTTAACTGAAATATTTGAATAGTTTTAAAGTGAAATTAGTTCTGTTGTTAAAAATTATTTCCTTGAGTTAAACTGTTACTTGGGCTGTGATATTTTAACTACGGAGCTTGGGAACGTTGTTTGGCAGTGATAAGTAAGTGAAATTTAAATGTGTTGTTTGCATGGTGTTAGAGAATGGACATTAACAGGACCTTGTCTTTACAGAATTACCTTGGCTTTCATTTTTCACTTTTGAACACAGCAGAGGCTAGTAAGGACTGATGTCTGTGATTATATTCTGTTTTATCTGAAGATTTGAATAGTTTGTAGTGAAATTAGTTCTATTTGTTAAAAGTGTACCTTGAGTTAGAACTATTACGAGATGACTTGTAACTTTGGAGGCTTAGGAACAGTTGTTCAGCAGTGATAATTAAGTGACATTTAAATATGTTGTTTGCCCGGTGTAAGGAGGGACGTAACAGGTACCTTGTCTTTAACAGGAATAACCTTTGCTTTCATTGTTCACTTTGGAACAAACAGAAGGCTAGTAAGAACGGGGTCTGGGTTATATTCTGTTTAACAAAAATTTTGAATAGTTTGTAAGGTGGTTCTATGTGTTAAAAATTATACCTTGAGTTAGAACTATTACTGAGCTGTGACATTTAGCTTTGGAGCAGGAACAGTTGTTTGGCAGTGATAATTAAAATGAAATTTAAATATGTTGTTTGCCTGGTGTTGGGGAAAGGACATTAACAATTCCTTTCTTTAACAGGAATTACTTGACTCTCGTACTGGGAATAAACCAGAGGCTGGTATGGACAGAGACTAGGGTTATATTCTGTTTAACTGAAATATTTGAATAGTTTGTAAGGTAAAATTAGTTCTGGTAATAATTGTACCTTGAGTTACAACTGTTACTTGGCTTTGATACTGTAACTTTGGAGTTTGTTTGCTAGTAATAAGTATAGTGAAATTAAATGTGTGTTTGCTTGGTGTTAGGGAGGGACGTAGGAATTACCTTGTCTTTATCACAGCATTACAGTTCATGTTCATGAAAACATAAAGCAGAAGGCTGATGAGACAACGTCTGGGGTTATATTCTCTTAACTGAATATTTGAATAGTTTTGTAAGTGAAATTAGTTCTAATATTAAATTATTACCTTGATTACAACTATTACTTGGGCTGTGATATTGTAACTGGAGCTTCGGAACAGTTGTTTGGCAGTGATAATGAGTAAAATTCATGTGTTGTTTGCCTGGTGTTGAGGTGGACATAGCAGGAATTACCTTGTCTTTAACAGGAATTACCTTGGCATTCATTGTTCACTTGGGATCAAAACCAGAAGGCTGGTAAGGACAGAGGTATGGAGTTATATTCTGTATGAACTGAAATATTTGAATAGTTTTGTTAGTGAAATTAGATCTATGGGTTAAAAATTATTACCTTGAGTTATTACAGTTACTTGGGCTGTGATATTGTAACTTTAGAGACTTGGGAACAGTTGTTTGGCAGTGATAATTGGAGTGAAATTTAAATGTGTTTGCCTGGTGTTAAGGGGCAGCATTACAGGACTACCTTGTCTTTAACAGAACCATGGCTTTCAATGTTGACTTGGGAACATAAACAGAGCTGAGTAGGACAGAGTCTGAGTTTATATTCTGTTTAACTGAAATATTTGATAGTTTGCAAGTGATTAGTTCTTTGTTAAAATTATTACCATGAGTTAAATTGTTACTTAGCTGTGATATTGTAACTTTGGAAGCTTGGGAACAGTTGTTAAGCAGTGATAATTAAGTGAAATTTAAATGTGTTGTTTGGGTGTTGGTGGGAGGGACATTAACAGGAATTGTCTTTGCTGAGAATACAGCGCTTTCATTGTTCATAGGAACATAAGCAGAAGCTAATGGACAGGCGTCAGGTGTTATATTCTGTTTAACTGAAGATTTGAATGGTTTGTAAGTGAAATTAGTTCTGTGTGTTAAAAATGTACCTTGAGTTAGAACTATTACTAGGGCTGTGATATTGTAACTGGGAAGCAGGTACAATTCTTTGGCGATAATTAGAGTGAAATTAATGTGTTGTTAGCCTGAGTGTAAGGGAGGAGCATTAACGAAGTGCCTGTCTTAATAGGAATTGTAGTTTCATTGTTGACTTAGCGTGGAAGACTTTTAAGGACAGACGTCTGGGGTTATATTCTGTTTTAACGAAGATTTGAATGGTTTGTAAGTGAAATTAGTTCTATGTTAAAATTATTACATGAGTTGGAACCTTATAAACTGTGATGTTAACTAGGGCTTGGAACAATTCTTTGGCAGTGATAATTAGGTATAATTTAAATGTGTTGTTTGCCTGGTGTTGAGGAGGCAGCATTAACAGGAATTACGGTAATGTTTGTGAATTATCAGCTTTTCATAGTTCACTTGAGACTTATAAACAAGTGGTGAGGACTAAGGTCTGGGGTTATATTCTGTTTTAACTGAAATATTTGAATAGTTTGTAAGTGAAATTAATCTATGTGTAAAATTATTCATAAGTTAATTAAATTTACTTGGGCTGTGATATTGCAACTTTGGAGGTTTGGAAACAGTTAAGGGGGCATTAAAGATACTTTGTCTTAACATGAATTCTTTACTTTCATTATAACTTGGGAACAAAGAAAGCTGGTAAGGACAGAGGCACTGTGGTATATTCCACTTTAACTGAAACTTTGAATAGTTTTATGAAATCAGTACTAAGTGTACTTAAGCTGTGAGTGTAACTTTGGGCTTGGAAACAATTGTTTGGATGATAATTAGGTGATTTAAATGTGTTGTTTGCCTGGTGTTGAAGTGGAGGGACATTAACAATAACCGTGTCTTTAATAGGAATTCTAGCTTTCATTGTTCACTTGGGAACATAAACAGAAAACTGGTAAGGACAGTGATTTGAGGTTATATTCTGTTTAACTGAAATATTTGAATAGTTTGTAAGTGAAATTAGTTCTATGTGGTAAACATTTTACCTTGAGTTAGAACTTACACTTGGACAGTGTCTGTAACTGGCTTGGGAACAGTTGTTGGCAGTGATAATTAGAGTGAAATTTAAATGTTGTTGCCTTGTGTTAGGGGAAGGGCATTAACAAGGAATTACCTTGTCTTTAACAGGAATTACCTTAGCTTTCATTGTTCACTTGGGAACATAAGTGAAAACTGGTAAGGACAGAGGTCTAAGGTTATATACTGTTTTAACTGAAATATTTGAATAGTTTGTAAGTGAAGTAGTTCTATGTGGTAAAATTATTACCGTGATTGAACTCTCACTTGGGCAGTGATATTGTAACTTTGGGCTTGGGACAGTTGTTTGGCAGTGATAATTGAGTGAAATTTAAATATTTGTTTGCCTGGTGTTAAGCGAAGAGCATTAACAGGAAATATGTCTTTAACAAAAGTACCTTGGTTTATTGTTCATAGGAAAGATAAACAGAAGCTGATAAGGACAGAGGTCTGGTTATATTCTGTTTTAACTGAAAAATTTGAATGGTTTTGTAAATGAAATTAGTTCTGTGTGTTAAAATTATTACCTTGAGTTAGAACTGTTACTCGGGCTGTGATATTGTAACTGAGGCTTGGGTACAATTCTTTGGGGTAATTAGGTGAAATTAAATGTGTTGTTGCCTGGTGTAGAGAACATTAACGAAATGACCTATCTTTAACAGGAATTACCTTGGCTTTCATTGTTGACTTGGTAACGTGCAGAAGGCTGGTAGGACAGAGACCATGGTTATATTTTTAACTGAAATATTGAATAGTTTATAAATGAAATTAGTTCTTTATGTTAAAATTATTACCCGAGTTAAAACTTTACTTGAGTTGTGATATTGTAACTTTGGAGCTTAGGAACAGTTGTTGAAGCAGTTATAGTACAGTGAAAATTAAATGTGTTGTTTGGTGTTGGTGGGAGGACATTAGCACAAATTACCTTGTCTTTAACAGGGTACAACAACTTTCATTGTTCACTTTGGAACATAAACGAAGCTATTAAGGACAGACGTCTGGGTTATATTCTGTTTTAACTGAAAGATTTGAATAGTTTTGTAAGTGAAATTAGTTCTATGTTAAAAGTGTACAGAGTTAGAACTATTACTCGACCTGTGATATTGTAACTTTAGAGGCTTGGGAACAATTCTTTGTCAGTGATTATTAGGTGTAATTTAAATGTTGTTTGCCTGGTATTAAGGAAGCAGCATTAACAAGAATTACATAATGTTTAACATAGATCCATAGCTTTCATAGTTCTTGGGAACATAAGCAGAAGGCGGGTAAGACTAGGTCTGGGGTTATATTCTGTTTAACTGAAATATTTGAATAGTTTTGTAAGTGAAATTAGATCTATGTGTTAAAGTATTCATAAGTTAGTTAATTTTGTGGGCTGTGATATTGAACTTTGGAAGCTTGGAACAGTTGTTTGGCAGTGATAATTACAGTGAAATTTAAATGTGTTGTTTACATAGTAAGGGTGCATTAAAGGTACTTTGTCTTTAACGATAACTTGGCTTTCATTGTTACTTGAACATAAGCGAAAGCAGGTAGGACAGAGGTCTGTGGTTATATTCCTTTTTACTGAATATTTGAATAGTTTGTAAGTGAAATCAGTATAAGTGTTAAAAGGAGTACCTTGAGTTAGAACTGTTACTTAGGTTGTGATATTGTAACTTTGGGCTTAGAAACAATGTTTAGCAGTGATAGTAGAGTGAAATTTAAATGTGTTGTTTGCCTGGTGTTGGGTGGAGGACATTAACACAATAACCGTATCTTCAATAGGAATTGTAGCTTTCATTTATTTCACTTGGAACATAATGAAGGCTAAATGGACAAATTTGGTTATATTCATTTTAACTGAAATATTTGAATAGTTTTGTAAGTGAAAATGGTTCTATGTTTTAAAAATTATTACCGTGAGATTACAACTGTTACTTGGGCTGTGATATTGTAACTTTGGAGGCTTGGGAACAGTTGTTTGGCAGTGATAATTAGAGTGAAATTTAAATGTGTGGTTTGCCTGGTGTTAGGGGGAGTGGACATTAACAGGAATTACCTTGTCTTTAACAGGAATTACCTTGGCATTCATTGTTCACTTGGGAACAAAACCAGAAGGCTGGTAAGGACAGAGGACTGGAGTTATATTCTGTTTTAACTGAAATATTTGAATAGTTTGTAAGTGAAATTGGTCCTATGTGTTAAAATTATTACCTTGAGTTAGAACAGTTACTTGGGCTGTATATTGTAACTAGAGCTTAGGAACAGTTGTTTGGCAGTGATAATTAGAGTGAAATTTAAATGTGTGGTTTGCCTGGTGTTAGGAAAGGGCATTAACAGGAATTACATTGTCTTTAACAGGAATTACCTTGGCATTCATTGTTCCATGAACATAACCAGAAGGCTGGTAAGGACAGAGATCTGGGGTTATGTTCTGTTTTGGAGATACTGAATAGTTTGTAGCAAATTAGTTCTATGTGTTAAAATTATTGCCTTGAGTTAGAACTGTTACTAGAGCAGTGATATTGTAACTTTGGAGGCTTGGGAACGGTTGTTTGGCAGATGACAATTAGACTGAAATTTAAATATTTTGTTTGCCTGGTTTGGGGGAGGCACAATATGGGGAATTACCTTTTCTTTAACAGGAACACCTAACTCATTTGTTCACTTGGGAACATAAGCCCAGAAGGCTGAGTAAGGACAGAGGTCTGTGGTTATATTCCATTTTAACTGAAATATTTGAATAGTTTTGTAAGTGAAATCAGTTCTAAGCGTTAAAAAGTAGTACCTTGAGTTAGAACTGTTACACTAAGCTATTGTAACTTTGGAAGCTTGAAACAGTTGTTTGGCAGTGATAGTGCGGTAAGAAGTTCGTGTGTTGTTTGCCTGGTGTTGGGGTTGAGGACGTGCCAGCAATAACGTGTTTTGTAGGAATTACATAGCTTCATTGTTCACTTGGGAACATAAGCAGAAGGCTGGTAAGGACAGAGGTTTGGGGTTATATTCTGTTTTAACTGAAATATTTGAATAGTTTTGTAAGTGAAATTAGTTCTATGTGTTAAAAATTATTACCTTGAGTTAGAACAGTTACTTGGGCTGTGATATTGTAACTTTAGAGGCTTGGGAACAGTTGTTTGGCAGTGATAATTAAAGTGAAATTTAAATGTGTTGTTTGCCTGGTGTTCGGGGAAGGGGCATTAACAGGAATTACCTTGTCTTTAACAGGAATTACAGTAGCTTTCATTGTTCACTTGAGACATAACGCAGAAGCCTAGTAAGGACAGAAGAACTTGAGGGTTATATTCTGTTTTAACTGTAATATTTGAATAGTTTTGTAAGTGAAATTAGTTCTATGTGTTAAAAATTATTACCTTGAGTTAGAACTGTTTCTTGGGCAGTGATATTGTAACTTTGGAGGCTTGGGAACAGTTGCTTGGCAGTGATAATTAAAGTGAAATTTAAATATGTTGTTTGCCTGGTGTTGGGGGAGGGGACTAAAACAGGAATTATCTTTTCTTTAACAGGAATTACCTTGGCTTTCATTGTTCACTTGGGAACATAAGTATAAGGCTGGTAAGGACAGAGGTGTGGGGTTATATTCTGTTTTAACTGAAATATTTGAATAGTTTTTTAAGTGAAATTAATTCTATGTATCAAAAAATGCATTAGCATTAGAACTGTTGCATGGGCTGTGATATTGTAACTTTGGAGGCTTGGGAACAGTTGTTTGGCGAGTGATTGGGTGAAATTTAAATATGTTGTTAGCACATTGTTGGGAGAGACAATAACAGGATGCCTCTACTTTAACAGGAATTACCTATGCTTTCATTGTTCACTTGAGAACATAAAAGAGAAGGCTGGTAAGGACAGAGGTCAGGTTATATTCTGTTTAAACTGAAATATTTGAATAGTTTTGTAAGTGAAATTAGTTTATGTGATGAAAATTTTGTGAGTTAGAAACTTTCACTTGGGCAGTGATATTGTACAACTTTGGAGCTTAGGAACAGTTGTTTGGCAGTGATAATTAAGTAGAATTTAAATGTGTTGATTGCCTGGTGTTGAGGGGTAAGGGGCATTAACAGGAATTTTGCTTGTCTTTAACGGGAATTAACTTGGCTTTCATTGTTTCACTTTGGAAGATAAGCAAAAGGCTGATAAGGACAGAGATCTGGGGTTAAATTCTGTTTTAATGAAATATTTGAATAGTTTTGCAAGTGAAATTGGTTCTATAATGTTAAAAATTATTACCTTGACTTAGAACAGTTACTTGGGCTGTGATATTGTAAATTTGAGCTTAGAACAGTTGTTTGGCAGTGGTAAATAATTGAAATTTAAATGTATTTGCCCATGGAGTTAGGGGAGGACATTAGGAATTACCTTGTCTTTAACAGGAGTTACCTTGGCTTTCATTGTTCACTTGGGAACATAAGCATAAGACTAGTAAGGACAGAGGTCTGAGTTATCAATTCTGTTTAACTGAAATATTTGAATAATTTTGTAGTGAAATTAGTTCTATGTGTTAAAAATTATTACCTTGAGTTAGAACTGTTACTTGGGCTGTGATTTTGTATCTTTGAAGGCTTGGGAACAGTTGTTTGGCAGTGATAATTAGAGTGAAATTTAAAAATGTTGTGTGCCTGGTTATAGGTGGAGGGGACATTAACAGGAATTACTTTGTCTTTAATAGGAATTACCTTGCCTTTCATTGTTCACTTGGGAACATAAGCATAAAGTTGGTAAGGACAGAGGTGTGGGCTTATATTCTGTTTTAACTGAAATATTTGAATAGTTTTGTAAGTGAAATTAGTTCTATGTTTTAAAAATTATTACCTTGAGTTAGAACTGTTACTTAGGCTGTTATATTGTATCCTTGGAGGCTTGGGAACAGTTGTTTGGCAGTGATAATTAGAGTGAAATTTAAATGTGTTGTTTGCCTGGTGTTAGGGGAAGGGACATTAACAGGACTTACTTTGTCTTTAACAGGAATTACCTTTGCTTTCATTGTTGACTTGGGAACATAAGCAGAAGGCTGGTAAGGGCAGAGGTCTGGGGTTATATTTTGTTTTAACTGAAATATTTGAATAGTTTTGTAAGTGAAATTAGTTCTTTGTGTTAAAAAATATTACCTTTAGTTAAAACTGTTACTTGGGCTGTGATATTGTAACTTTGGAAGCTTGGGAACAGTTGTTAGGCAGTGATAATTAGAGTGAAATTTAAATGTGTTATTTGGTGTTGGTGGGAGGGGACATTAACGGAGGAATTACCTTGTCTTTAACAGGAATTTCCTTGGCTTTCGTGTTCACTTGGAACATAAACAGAAGGCTAGTAAGGACAGATCCAGGGTTATATTCTGTTTTAACTGAAAAGATTTAATGGTTTTGTAATTAAGTGTAGTTGATGTTAAAATTGTGCCTTGAGTTAGAAATGTTACTCGGACTGTGATATTGTAACTTTGACTTGGGAACTGTTCTTTGGCAGTGATAATTAGAGTAAATTTAAATGTGTTGTTTGCCTGGTGTTAAGGGAGATGACATTAACGAATACATTGCCTTTAACAAGGAATTACCTTAGCTTTCATAGTTCACTTGGGAACATAAGCAGAAGACTGGTAAGGACAGAGGTCTGGGGTTATATTCTGTTTTAACAGAAATATTTGAATAGTTTTGTAAGTGAAATTAGATCTATGTGTTAAAAATTATTACCTTAAGTTAGTTAGAAATTTTACTTGGGCTGTGATATTATAACTTTGGAGGCTTGGGAACAATTGTTTGGCAGTGAAAATTAGAGTGAAATTTAAATGTGTTGTTTGCCTGGTGTTGCGGGGAGGGGACATTAACAGCAATAACCGTGACTTTAAAAGGAATTACCTTGGCTTTCATTGTTCACCGTGGAACATAAGCAGAAGGCTGGTAAGGACAGAGGTTTGGGGTTATATTCTGTTTAACTGAAATATTTGAATAGTTTTGTAAGTGAAAATAGTTGTATGTGTTAAACATTATTACTCTGAGTTACAGCTGTTACTTGGGCTGTGAAATTGTAACTTTGGAGGCGTGGGAACAGTTGTTTGGCAGTGATAATTAGAGTGAAATTTAAATGTGTTGTTTCCCTGGTGTTAGGTGGAGTGGAGTGGAGATTAACAGGAATTACCTTGTCTTTAACAGGAATTACCTTGGCATTCATTGTTCACTTGGGAACAAAACCAGAAGGCTGGTAAGGACAGAGGTCTGGAGTTATATTCTGTTTTAACTGAAATATTTGAATAGTTTTGTAAGTGAAATTAGTTGTATGTGTTAAAAATTATTACCTTGAGTTAGAACTGTTACTTGGGATGTGATATTGTAACTTTAGAGGCTTAGGAACAGTTGTTTGGCTGTGATAATTAGAACATAAGCAGAAGGCTGGTAAGGACATAGGTCTGGGGTTATATTCTGTTTTAACTGAAATATTAAAAAAGTTTTGCATGTGAAATTAGTTCTATGTGTTAAAAATTATTACCTTGAGTTAGAACTTTTACTTGGGCTGTGATATTGTAACTCTGGAGGCTTGGGAACAGTTGTTTGGCAGTGATAATTGGAGTGAAATTTAAAAGTGTTGTTTGCCTGGTGTTAGAGGGATGGGTCATTAACAGGAAGTTCCTTTTCTTTAACAGGAATTACCTTGGCTTTCATTGTTGAATTGGAAACATAAGCAGAAGGCTGGTAAGGACAGAGGTCTGGGGTTATATTCTGTTTTAATTGAAATATTTGAATAGTTTTGTAAGTGAAATTAGATATATGTGTTCAGAATTATTACCTTGAGTTAGAACTGTTACTTGGGCAGTGATATTGTAACTTTGGAGGCTTGAAAACAGTTGTTTGGCAATGATAATTAGAGTGAAATTTAAATGTGTTGTTTGCCTGGTGTTAGGGGGAAGGGGCATTAACAGGAATTACTGTGTCTTTAACAGGAATTGCCTTGGCTTTTATAGTTCACTTGGGAACATAATCAGAAGGCTGGTAAGGACAGAGGTCTGGGGTTATATTCTGTTTTAACTGAAATATTTGAATAGTTTTATAAGTGAAATTAGTTCTATGTGTTAAAAATAATTACCTTGATTTAGAACTGTTACTTGGGCTGTGATATTGTAACTTTGGAGGCTTGGGAAGAGTTGTTTGGCAGTGATAATTAGGTAGTGAAATTTAAATGTGTTGTTTGCCTGGATTAAGGGGAAGGGGACTTTAACAGGAATTACCTTGTCTTTAAGAGGAATTACCTTGGCTTTCATTGTTCACTTTTGGGAACATAAGCAGAAGGCTGGTAAGGACAGAGGTCTGGGGTTATATTCTGTTTTAACTGAAATATTTGAATAGTTTTGTAAGTGAAATTAGTTCTTTGTGTTAAAAATTATTACCTTGAGTTAGAACTGTTTCTTCGGCCGTGATATTGTAACTTTGTAGGCTTGGGAACAGTTGTTTGGCAGTGATAATTAGAGTGAAATTTAAATGTGTTGTTTGCCTGGTGTTGGGGAGGAGGACACATTAACAGGAATTACCTTGTCTTTAACAGGAATTTCCTTTTCTTTCATTGTTTACTTGGGAACATGAGCTGAAGGCTGGTAAGGACAGAGGTCTGGGGTTATATTCTGTTTTAACAGAAATATTTGAATAGTTTTTTTAGTGAAATTAGTTCGATGTGTTACAAATTATTACCATGAGTTAGAAATGTTACTTGGGCTGTGATATTGTAACTTTGGAGGCTTGGGAACAGTTGTCTGGCAGTGATAATTAGAGTGAAATTTAAATGTGTTGTTTGCCTGGTGTGAGGGGGAGGGGACATTAACAGGAATTACCTTGTCTTTGACAGGAATTACCTTGCCTTTCATTGTTCACTTGGGTATATAAGCAGGTGGCTGGTAAGGACAGAGGTCTGGGGTTATTTTAGGTTTTAACTGAAAGATTTGAATAGTTTTGTAAGTGAAATTAATTCTATGTGTTAAAAATTATTACCTTGAGTTAGAACTGTTACTTACGTTGTGATTTTGTAACTTTGAAGGCTTGGGAAAAGTTGTTTGGCAGTGATAATTAGAGTGAAGTTTAAATGTGTTGTTTGCCTGGTTTTGGAGGGAGGGGAAATTAACAGGAATTACATTGTCTTTAACAGAAATTATCTTGGCTTTCATTGTTCACTTTGGAACATAAGCAGAACGCTGGTACCGACCGAGGTCTGGGGTTATAGTCTGTTTTAACTGAAATATTTGAATAGTTTTGTAAGTGAAATTAGTTCTATGTGTTAAAAATTATTACCTTGAGTTAGAACTGTTACTTGGGCTGTGATATTGTAACTTTGGAGGCTTGGGAACAGTTGTTTGGCAGTGATAATTGAGTGAAATATAAATTTGTTTTTTGCCTGGTGTTAGGGGGAAGGGACATTAACAGGAATTACTTTCTCTTTACAGGAATTACCTTGGCTTTCATTGCTCACTTGGGAACATAAGCCGAAGGCTGGTATGGACAGAGGTCTGGGGTTATATTCTGTTTTAACTGAAAGATTTGAATAGCTTTGTAAGTGAAATTAGTTCTATTTGTTAAAAATTATTACTCTTGAGTTAGAACTGTTACTTGGGCTGCGATATTGTAACTTTGGAAGCTTAGAGAACAGTTGTTCAACAGTGATATTTAGAGTGACATTTAAATGTGTTGTTTGCCTGGTGTAAGGCGGAGGGGACATTAACAGGAATTACCTTGTCTATAACAGGAATTACCTTGGCTTTCACTGTTCACTTGGGAACATAAGCAAAAGGCTGGTAAGGGCAGAAGTCTGGGGTTATATTCTGTTTTAACTGAAACATTTGAATAGTTTTGTAAGTGAAATTAGTTCTATGTGTTAAAAATTATTACCTTGAGTTAGAACTGTTACTTGGGCTGTGATATTGTAACTTTGGAGGCTTGGGAACAGTTGTTTGGCAGTGATAATTAGAGTGAAATTTAAATGTGTTGTTTGCCTGGAGTTGAGGGAACAGACATTAACAGGAATTACCTTGTCTTTAACAGGAATTACCTTAGCTTTCATTGTTCACTTGGGAACAGAAGCAGAAGGCTGGTAAGGACAGAGTTCTGGGGGTATCTTCTGTTTTAACTGAAATATTTGAATAGTTTTGCATGTGAAATTAGTTCTATGTGTTAACAATTATTACCTTTAGATAGAACTGTTACTTGGGCTGTGATATTGTAACTTTGGAGGCTTGGGAACAGTTGTTTGGCAGTTTTAATTAGAGAGAAATTTAAATGTGTTGTTTGCCTGGTGTTAGGAGGAGGGGACATTTAATGAAATTACCTTGGCTTTCATTGTTCGCTTGGGAACAGAAGCAGAAGGCTGGCAAGGACAGAGGTCTGTGGTTATATTCTGTTTTAACTGAAATATTTGAATAGTTTTGTAAGTGAAATTAGTTGTATGTGTTAAAAATGATTACCTTGAGTTAGAACTGTTACTTGGGCGGTGATATTGTATCTTTTGAGGCTCGGGAACAGTTGTTTGGCAGAGATAATTAGAGTGAAATTTAAATGTGTTGTTTGCCTGGTGTTGGGGGAAGGGACAATAACAGGAATTAGTTATCTTTAACAGTAATTTCCTTATCTTTCATTGTTCACTTGGGAACATAAGCAGAAGGCTGGTAACGACCAAGGTCTGGGGTGATATACTGTTTTAACTGCAATATTTGAATAGTTTTGTAAGTGAAATTAGTTATGTTTGTTAAAAATTATTACCTTGAGTTACAACTGTTACTTGGGCAGTGATATTGTAACTTTGGAGGCTTGGTAACTGTTGTTTGGCAGTGATAATTAGAGTGAAATTTAAATGTGTTGTTTGCCTGGTGTTAGGGGGAATGGACATTAACAGTAATTATCTTGTCTTTACAGGAATTACCTTGGCTTTCATTGTTCACTTGGTAACATAAGGAGAAGGCTGGTAAGGACTGATGTCTGGGGTTATATTCTGTTTTATCTGAAAGATTTGAATAGTTTTGTAAGTGAAATTAGTTCTATTTGTTAAAAATTATTACCTTGAGTTAGAACTATTACTTGAGCCGTGATATTGTAACTTTGGAGGCTTGGGAATAGTTGTTCAGCAGTGATAATTAGAGTGACATTTAAATTTGTTGTTTGCCTGGTGTAAGGGGGAGGGGACATTAACAGGAATTACATTGTCTTTAAATGGAAATACCTTGGCTTTCATTGTTCACTTGGGAACATAAGCAGAAGGTTGGAAAGGACAGAGGTCTGGGGTTATATTCTGTTTTAACTGAAATATTTGAATTGTTTTGTAAGTGAAATTAGTTCCATGTGTTAAAAAATTATTACCTTGAGTTAGAACTGTTACTTGGGCTGTGATATTGCAACTTTGAAGGTTTAGGAACAGTTGTTTGGCAGTGATAATTAGAGTGAAATTTAAATGTGTTGTTTGCCTGGTGTTGGGGGGGGGACATTAACAGGAATTACCATGTATTTAACAGGAATTTCCTTGTCTTTCATTGTTCACTTGTGAACATGAGCAGAAAGCTGGTAAGGACAGAGGTCTGGGGTTATATTCTGTTTTAACTGAAATATTTGGATTGTTTTTTTAGTGAAATTAGTTCGATGTGTTACAAATTATTACCTTGAGTTAGAAATGTTACTTGGGCTGTGATTTTGTAACTTTGGAGGCTTGGGAACAGTTGTTTGGCAGTGATAATTAGAGTGAAATTTAAATGTGTTGTTTGCCTGGTGTTAGGGGGAGGGGACATTAACAGGAATTACCTTGTCTTTGACAGGAATTACCTTGCTTTTCATTGTTCACTTCGGAACATATGCAGGAGGCTGGTAAGGACAGAGGTCTGGGGTTATTTTAGGTTTTAACTGAAAGATTTGAATAGTTTTGTCAGTGAAATTAATTCTATGTGTTAAAAATTATTACCTTGAGTTAGAACTGTTACTTACGCTGTGATTTTGTAACTTTGAAGGCTTGGGAACAGTTGTTTGCCAGTGATAATTAGAGTGAAGTTTAAATGTGTTCTTTGCCTGTTTTTGGAGGAAGGGGAAATTAACAGGAATTACCTTGTCTTTAACAGAAATTACCTTGGCTTTCATTGTTCACTTGGGAACATAAGCAGGAGGCTGGTAAGGACAGAGGTCTGGGGTTATTTTAGGTTTTAACTGAAAAATTTGAATAGTTTTGTAAGTGAAATTAGTTCTATGTGTTAAAAATTATTACCTTGAGTTAGAACTGTTACTTGGGCTGTGATATTGTAACTTTGGAGGCTTGGGAACAGTTGTTTGGCAGTGATAATTGAGTGAAATATAAATTTGTTTTTTGCCTGGTGTTAGGGGGAAGGGACATTAACAGGAATTACTTTGTCTTTACAGGAATTACCTTGGCTTTCATTGCTCACTTGGGAACATAACCCGAAGGCTGGTAAGGACTGATGTCTGGGGTTATATTCTGTTTTAACTGAAAGATTTGAATAGCTTTGTAAGTGAAATTAGTTCTATTTGTTAAAAATTATTACCTTGAGTTAGAACTGTTACTTGGGCTGTGATATTGTAACTTTGGAGGCTTGGGAACAGTTGTTCAGCAGTGATATTTAGAGTGACATTTAAATGTGTTGTTTGCCTGGTGTAAGGCGGATGGGTCATTAACAGGAATTACCTTGTCTATAACAGGAATTACCTTGGCTTTCACTATTCTCTTGGGAACATAAGCAAAAGGCTGGTAAGGGCAGAAGTCTGGGGTTATATTCTGTTTTAACTGAAACATTTGAATAGTTTTGTAAGTGAAATTAGTTCTATGTGTTAAAAATTATTACCTTGAGTTAGAACTGTTACTTGTGCTGTGATATTGTAACTTTGTAGGCTTGGGAACAGTTGTTTGGCAGTGATAATTAGAGTGAAATTTAAATGTGTTGTTTGCCTGGAGTTGGGGGAAGAGACATTAACAGGAATTACCTTGTCTTTAGCAGGAATTACCTTGGCTTTCACTGTTCACTTGGGAACAGAAGCAGAAGGCTGGTAAGGATAGAGTTCTGGGGTTATATTCTGTTTTAACTGAAATATTTGAATAGTTTTGCAAGTGAAATTAGTTCTATGTGTTAACAATTATTGCCTTTAGATAGAACTGTTACTTGGGCTGTCATATTGTAACTTTGGAGGCTTGGGAACAGTTGTTTGGCAGTTTTAATTAGAGTGAAATTTAAATGTGTTGTTTGCCTGGTGTTAGGAGGAGGAGGGGACATTAAATGGAATTACCTTGGCTTTCATTGTTCACTTGGGAACATATGCAGAAGGCTGGTAAGGACAGAGGTCTGTGGTTATATTCTGTTTTAACTGAAATATTTGAATAAATTTGTAAGTGAAATTAGTTCTATGTGTTACAATTATTACCTTGAGTTAGAACTGTTACTTGGGCTGTGATATTGTAACTTTCGAGGCTTGGGAACGGTTGTTTTGGCAGTGATAATTACAGTGAAATTTAAATGTGTTGTTTGCCTGGTGTTGGGGGAAGGGGACATTAACAGAATTACCTTGTCTTTAACAGGAATTAACATGGCTTTCATTGTTCACTTGGGAACATAAGCAGAAGGCTGGTAAGGACAGAGGACTGAGGTTATATTCTGTTTTAACTGAAATATTTGAATAGTTTTGTAAGTGAAATTAGTTGTATGTGTTAAAAATTATTACCTTGAGTTAGAACTGTTACTTGGGCGGTGATATTGTATCTTTTGAGGCTTGGGAACAGTTGTTTGGCAGTGATAATTAGAGTGAAATTTAAATGTGTTGTTTGCCTGGTGTTGGGTGAAGGGACAATAACAGGAATTAAGTTATCTTTAACAGTAATTTCCTTATCTTTCATTGTTCACTTGGGAACATAAGCAGAAGGCTGGGAACGACCAAGGTCTGGGCTTATATTCTGTTTTAACTGAAATATTTGAATAGTTTTGTAAGTGAAATTAGTTCTATTTGTTAAAAATTATTTCCTTGAGTTACAACTGTTACTTGGGCTGTGATATTTTAACTTTGGAGGCTTGGGAACAGTTGTTTGGCAGTGATAATTAGAGTGAAATTTAAATGTGTTGTTTGCATGGTGTTAGGGGGAATGGACATTAACAGGAATTACCTTGTCTTTACAGGAATTACCTTGGCTTTCATTGTTCACTTTTGAACATAAGCAGAAGGCTGGTAAGGACTGATGTCTGTGGTTATATTCTGTTTTATCTGAAAGATTTGAATAGTTTTGTAAGTGAAATTAGTTCTATTTGTTAAAAATTATTACCTTGAGTTAGAACTATTACTTGAGATGTGATATTGTAACTTTGGAGGCTTGGGAACAGTTGTTCAGCAGTGATAATTAGAGTGACATTTAAATGTGTTGTTTGCCTGGTGTAAGGGGGAGGGGACATTAACAGGAATTACCTTGTCTTTAAATGGAATTACCTTTGCTTTCATTGTTCACTTGGGAACATAAGCAGAAGGCTGGTAAGGACAGAGGTCTGGGGTTATATTCTGTTTTAACTAAAATATTTGAATTGTTTTGTAAGTGAAATTAGTTCTATGTGTTAAAAAATTATTACCTTGAGTTAGAACTGTTACTTGGGCTGTGATATTGTAACTTTGGAGGCTTGGGAACAGTTGTTTGCCAGTGATAATTTCAGTGAAATTTAAATGTGCTGTTTGCCTGGTGTTGGTGGGGATGAGGGGACATTAACAGGAATTACCTTGTCTTTTACAGGAATAACCTTGGCTTTCATTGTTCACTTGGGAACATAAGCAGAAGGCTGGTAAGGACAGATGTCTGGGGTTATATTCTGTTTTAACTGAAATATTTGAATAGTTTTGTAAGTAAAATTAGTTCTATGTGTTAAAAATTATTACCTTGAGTTGGAACTGTTACTTGTTCTGTGGTATTGTAACTTTGGAGGCTTGGGAACAGTTGTTTGCCAGTGATAATTTCAGTGAAATTTAAATGTGTTGTTTGCCTTTTGTTGGGGGAAGGGGACATTAACAGGAATTACCTTTTCTTTAACAGGAATAACCTTTGCTTTCATTGTTCACTTTGGAACATAAGCAGAAGGCTGGTAAGGGCAGAGGTCTGGGGTTATATTCTGTTTTAACTGAAATTTTTGAATAGTTTTGTAACTAAAATTAGTTCTATGTGTTAAAAATTATTACCTTGAGTTAGAACTGTTACTTGGGCTGTGATATTGTAACTTTGGAGGCTTGGGAACAGTTGTTTGGCTGTGATAATTAGAGTGAAATTTAAATGTGTTGTTTGCCTGGTGTTGGGGGAAAGGACATTAACAGGAATTTCCTTCTCTTTAACAGGAATTACCTTGACTTTCATTGTTCACTGGGGAATATAAGCAGAAGGCTGGTATGGACAGAGGTCTGGGGTTATATTCTGTTTTAACTGAAATATTTGAATAGTTTTGTAAGTGAAATTAGTTCTATGTGTTAAAAATTATTACCTTGAGTTACAACTGTTACTTGGGCTTTGATATTGTAACTTTGGAGGTTTGTTTGCTAGTGATAATTATAGTGAAATTTAAATGTGTTGTTTGCTTGGTGTTAGGGGGAGGGGACATTAACAGGAATTACCTTGTCTTTATTACGCATTACCTTGGATTTCATTGTTCACTTGAAAACATAAGCAGAAGGCTGGTAAGGACAGACGTCTGGGGTTATATTCTGTTTTAACTGAAATATTTGATTAGTTTTGCAAGTGAAATTAGTTCTAGGTGTTAAAAATTATTTCCTTGAGTTACAACTGTTTCTTGGGCTGTGATATTGTAACTTTGGAGGCTTTGTAACAGTTGTTTGGCAGTGATAATTATAGTGAAATTTAAATGTGTTGTTTGCCTGGTGTTAGGGGAAGGGGACATTAACAGGAATTACCTTGTCTTTAACAGGAATTACCTTGGCTTTCATTGTTCACTTGGGAACATAAGCAGAAGGCTGGTAAGGACAGAGGTCTGGGGTTATATTCTGTTTTAACTGAAATATTTGAATAGTTTTGTAAGTGAAATTAGTTCTTTGTTGTAAAAATTATTACTTTGAGTTAGAACTGTTACTTGGGCTGTGATATTGTAACTTTTTAAGCTTGGTAACAGTTGTTTGGCAGTGATAATTAGAGTGAAATTTAAATGTGTTGTTTGCCTGGTGTTTGTAAGAGCCCTCCCCCCCCCCGTTTTGTAGGCTTTCTTAAATACTGAAAATCCACTGGGGGTTGGGATTGAAGGGCTGTGTTTTTCTGTTTACAACTGAAACTCAAAGCAACAGGAGCTGGTGGGCCTGTGACATCATACGGTACCTGATGTCTGCATACACACACTGTTAGTGGGACAGAATGCACACTGGACTGTATGTGTTTGTGAGACTTGAGAACTTTATTGGTGGGGTTGAAATTGGATTTGTAAATAACTGCAGTCAGTATAGAGAGAAACTGCATTCCATGGGAAAGGGACTGAGAAAAGGGGGTGTTCCATTATAAACAGAGGGGGATAAACAGGGTGGCCATATTCCACCATGGCAGACATCTTCAGAAGGGTTGTAGGCTGCACAGGCTGTGGGATGGCAATAATTCTCAGTTGGGCCTGGAGAGAGAGAGGCTGCCCACTCTGCAGACAGCTATGTTGTATCAGGAGTGAGGTATATTGGTTAAGGAGTAAGCTGGAGGAGCTGGGGGGGATGTCCAAGGATACGGGGTGTGATATGGCAGCAGAAGGGTGTGGTTGAGAGGAGCCTGGGGCAATCCTCTGAAATTACAGGATGTTATGTTACAGCAAGCAGGTGGGGGGATATTAGGGACAGAGGACCCTTAGATAGGAATGTTGACGCTAAGGGTAAAGCGTACGGGGTGAACATTCTGATTACAAAGAGAGTGGAGGAGGAAGGGTCAGGAGGGGCTGTTGTGCGGAAGCCTAAAACAGCAGGCTGTGGGAAGGGAGCTCTGAAGGTGAACAGAGCAAGAGGGGAAGAAGCGGGGCAGTTTAGAGGTGCAGTCAGGGGAAACTTGGGTTACTTGATGGAGGCTGACATAGAGTGTCACAATCAATTTGAGCTGCTAAGCAACCTAGAGGGGGAGGAAGGTGTTGGTGGATATGAGGAAACTTATACAGAGGCCAGGAGGAGGGAGTCTGATACCCATAGGGCATCAGAGACTGGCATTGGAAAGGATAGAAATAGTCCCAGAGGGCGAAGGAGAAACATAAATGTTAAGCAAATGGGGGGAGATGCAACATATTGCAGACATGAGGGAGGAGAGCATTATTGGAGAGAAACTGGGAGACAAGGAGGTGGGAGTGGAGCCCCCCTTCAGCAGAGGAGTCAGTACCAAGGATGAGGCCCTAGCTAAAGGGGATCCACAGAAAGCCTCTGGAGGCAGGGGTACTATTACAAGGGTGGAGGATGGTTGTGTGGAGGAAGGGGAAACCATCAGGGCCAGGATAAATGGTTTGTAAAGAGAGGGTTAAAGGGGACACCTATTCAGAGGGGGTTTGAGTTAAGTGGGCAAAATAACAAGGGAGGCAAAAAGGGGAGGGTGACAAGGGGTCTCTAATAATACAGGAAGACTCCCATGGAATTGAGATCATGAATAATGGGGGGGAAGGGGGGCTGAGAGGGCATAGTGGAGGTAACCATAAGGATGATGGCGGAGTTAAGGTTCTGTTATTGGGAGACTCTATGATTAGGGGTATCCAGTGGGAGGGACAGGGGTTGGATGCCATAGCCAGGTGAAGGTAATGAGTATCTCTGGGCTGACAGTGCACAGAGCAAAGTTCATAGTGTGTATGAAATGGTTAGGGATTGTGGAGGAAACCAGATTTCCTGGTGCATTTGGGAACTAACGATCTAGAGGGAAATAGCGTTTTGGAAATCCAAGCTAGGTTCCAAGAACTTGCCCGAGTCTGTTGGGATAATGGATATAACATTTCCTTTTCGTAGATATTGCCAGTACCAAAGGCTTTAGTGGAGAAACAAATGAATCTCACAGAGGTTAATGACTGGCTCAGGAAGTGGGGTGAAGAGAGTAGGTTGGGGGTGTTAGGGAACTGGAATGGAGTTTGGGAGGATAAGGGACTATATGCCAAGGACAGGCTTCATCTTACCCTATTAGGGAAGGAAGTCCTTAAACAGGGGATGGCTGACTACATTCAAGAAAGGTGGGGTTTAAACTTGTGAGGCGGAAGGGATAAGGAGGGGCTGACCAGAAGCCCTCTCCTGAATAAGGAGTAGCCTTCAAGCCCAGGGGAGGGGAAACAGACTGGGGTGGAGGTTTCAGGAGGAGCAGAGGAGGATGGAAGTATAAGGAATCTGGGTGGGGTTCGACAAAGAGGATCAGGGATAAGGGGTGGGGGTTGGTGTTAGTAAATGCCAGGAGCTTGGGAAACAAGTTGCCAGAGTTCCAGGCCATGCTGTTCGGGGGGGGGTGGATGTAGTGGCGGTCATGGAGACATGGGTCAACAAAAACCATGACTGGGACCTAAATGTACAGGGGTACACTATGCTTAGGAAGGATAGAAAGGAGGGCAGAGGGGGTGGAGTGGCTATGTTCATTAGAGATGACATAGAAATTGCTAGGGTAGAAGAGGCAGAGGGAAACGTGGAGGCCTTATGGGTCACTTTATGATCCCCAGCAGGAGATAAGGTCAAGCTGGGTGTAGTATATAGGCCCCTCGGGATGAGTAATGTTCTAGAGGATGGTTTGCTGGACAACATCATTGCCCAGTGTGGACTGAAAGGGGAAGGAGTGGTGTTGATGGGGGACCTTAATATGCCAGGTATAAACTGGGGAACCATGTCCTCTAAGGTGGCCAAGGAGCAGAGGCTGCTGGACGGCTTCCAGGATGTGTTCTTAACACAGTATGTGATGAAGCCCACAAGGGAGGGGCATGTCCTGGACGTGGTTCTGGCAGATGGGGATCTGGTAAGGGACATGGTTGTACAGGACCCCCTGACTGGGAGCGACCACAATACTGTCTGGTTTCAAATAAGCATGGAAGGATGGGGGTAGATCTAGGACACTGGCAGTGGACTTCAGGGGGGAAGACTTTGAGGGCATGGGAAATATTCTCAAGGATCACTTGAAGGGGTTTACATCAATGACAAGCGTGGAAACGAGATGGGAGGTCATAAAACGGGGACTTCATGAGGCAGTCAGGATCTGCGCTAAGTTGAAACGTAAGGGAGCAAGGTCACATAAACCATGCTGGTGGTCCAGTGAGGTACAGGTAGCAGTCAGAGAAAGAAGGCAGCCTACAAAAATATAAAACAACAAGAGGGATAGGGATAAGAAATGTACCATCTTGCATCTAGAAAAGTCACCCGTATGGTGAGGGAGCAAAGTCCAGTAAAAGCAGCTGGCACAAGGGATACAAGGAGGGAAGAAGGGTTCTTCTGGAACATTGGGGAGTGGAGAAAAACTAAGAGCCATCTCAGCAGATTGAGATCAGAAGGAGGGTGGGTGGAAGAGGCGAGGGACCAGGCAGAGGTATTTAATGAGTACTTTGCCTCTGTGTTCACTAGGGAGGGGGATGGGATATCTACAAAGCAAGGCATGAAGGGGATAGAAGCGGCAGCAAGTGGGATCAGGGGAGCAACAGAAATGGAGCAAGAGGGAGGGAGGGAGAGGTACCCCAGGGGTGTCACATCTGGATAAGGATAAAAAGGCCAGTAAGGTGGAGGGGACGGATGATGCTATCTCCGCCAAAAGGGTGTGGTTAGCCCTCAAGGCCCTAAAGAAAGACAAATTTCCTGGGCCAGATGGCATTCATCCGAGAGTACTATGGGAATTGGTGGACATACTGGCTGCACCCCTGGTGGAGCTCTTCAACAGGTCACTTGAGACAGGGAGGGTACCTAGGGATTGGCGAGAGGCACATGTGGTGCCAATCCATAAAGGGGGGTCGAGGGAAGTACCAGGGAACTATAGACCCATCAGTTTGACCTCAGTGGTGGGAAAATTAATGGAGCGTATACTAAAGGAACGATTGGGGGTGTACTTGAAGGAGGTGGGAGGTCTGGATAGTTGGCAACATGGGTTTGTGCCAGTCAGATCATGTCAAACCAATCTTGTGGAGTTCTACAAAAGGGTAACATCAGAATTGGACAGGGGAAAGCCTGTGGATGTATTATTCTTGGACTTCAGCAAAGTGTTTGACTCTGTCCCCCACAATGGTCTGGTGGAGAAACTGATGGGTTTAGGAGTAGGCCCTTTGATGATCAGATGGATTGAAAACTGGCTAGCTGGATGCACCCAGAGAGTAGTGGTCTGTGGGGAGCTCTTGAATCCTAGAGAGGTTGGTAGTGGGGTACCACAGGGCTCAGTCCTGGGTCTGATCCTGTTTAATGCATACATATCAGACATCAGGGAGGGTATATGGTGTGAAATGAGTCGATTCGCGGATGACTCCAAGATGGGAGCAGTAGTTGAGGGAGAAAAGGGGAGATTGGCCCTGCAAGGGGACCTGGACTCCCTGGAAAGCTGGGCTCACACATGGAAATTAAATTTCAATATCACCAAGTGCAAGGTGTTGCATCTTGGTCGGGGAAACCCTAAACACAGGTACACCCTGGGAGGTGAGGCGCTGGAGGCCTCAATAGGGGAAAAAGACCTAGGGGTCATGGTGGATGCATGTATGAATAACTCTGAGCAGTGCAGGAGAGCAGCTAGCAAGGCAAACTGGATGTTGGGATGCATCGTAAGGGGGATCACCTCTAGGAGAAAGGAAGTGATTCTGCCGCTGTACAATGGACTGGTTAGACCACATCTTGAGTACTGTGTACAGTACTGGAGACCACACTTGAAGAGGACATACAGCTCCTGGAGAGGGTACAGAGGAGGCAACTAAGATGATACAAGGGCTAGGGATTTGACGTGATGAGGACAGACTTGAGGAGCTCTGCCTGTTTTCATTGGAGAGAGAGGAGAGCGGGGGACATGATTGAGGTCTTCAAGTACCTCAAGGAATAAATAGAGGTAAACATGGAGGATCTTTAGACTAAAGCAGGGAGGTATCACCAAGGGCATGGTTTGAAGTTGGAAGGTGGAAGGGTGAGGAAAAAGGAGGAGGTTTTTCACTGAGAGGGTGGTGGACCCTTGGAATGCACTGCCTGGCGAGCTGGTTCAGAGATCCACAGTGGAGGGCTTCAAGAGAGGGTGGGACAGACACAGAAAGTGGATGTATCAGATGATGGCCTGTCCCAGGGGGTAGGGATGGATGATAGGGGTTTCTGGAGCACAAGGGATGGGATGGTCTCAGCACCCAACTAAGGATCTAAGGTTTGAGCAGACTCGGATAGACCATAAGGCCTAATCTGCTGGCAAATAGTATGTTAGTATGTCCTTATGTAGGTAAGGTCTCCAGAACTGTATACTATACTCCAGGTGGGGCCTCACTAGTGTCTTGTATAGTGGAATTATGACCTCCTTTTTTCCTGCTGGTGATGTCCTTGCCTATGCATCCCAGCATCTTATTTGCTTTACCTGCTGCTTTGTCGCACTGTTTCCCTACCTTGAGGTAATCAGAGATGATAACCTCAAGATTCATTTCCTGCTTGGTGCATGCTATATCCTCACCTCCAACTGATATATTGTTCTGGGGTTTTTGCGCCCCATATGCATTATCTTGCACTTCTTTGCGTTGAATTTCAAGTGCCAAACCCATGACCATTCTTCAAGCTTCTGCAAGTCCCGCCTCATTCTGTTGTAATGTAATGTTGGTCATTCCAGAAAAAAAAAAATAAAAATAAATAAACTAAGAGTCCACAGGAGCACAGGGTGCCTGCAGAGGTGTGGGCAGCAGGGTACTGTACAAAGGGTCCCCTAGAAATAGAGACTCAACCTCCTGGTACAGGGAAACACTGTAAACAGTAAAAAAGTGCCTTGTGCACTTAAATCCTGGTCAAAAAGTAGATTTCTGTGCAAGCTGCAACAACAATGGCTTAGATGGAATGCTGTGCTGAGCTGCTCATGCACAGCATTCCAATCCAGCCATTCTAGAACTTAGGCAAGTTTAACTTTTAAAAATAACAAGTCAGTTTGTCAGTTCCTGGGCAGCTGTTGAGGAGAGAGGACACAGTAAGTCAAAGGGACAAAGAAAGGGCTTACCTGGGGGTTGAAGCTGTCCCTGAGGACTTAGCTGTGTGCCTGCTCTGTCTCCACTGCCTAAAAGAAGCCTGCTGTGTGGTGCAGTCGTCGGTGGTGCCATCGGGGCACCATGAAAAAGCCAACGCCATTCCCGCCGCATTTACTGGGCTTAAAAGTCCTCCGTTTATTTGTTTTTTGGCCCCCGATTGTGTTTTTAAAGAAAATCCCGGTCCCACGTCGGCAGCAAACAAGCTGCATCATTCCTCGACCATCGGAGGCCCCCCGGAGTCGTCTCCCTCGCTGCCTGACATTCTCCCTCCCACTGCCAGCATCCCTCCCGCCTCCCTACCACACCGGAATCCTCCTGCTGCCTCCATAAGTGGTGAGTCGGCGGCAGCACACGTTGTGCTGACCGCCAGTTTTCAGAACTGTTGTTTTGTTGTAAAAGCGCATTAGGTGCTTAGAGGAGCGTCCGAGCGCTGCAGGGGAATCGGATCGCTAGGACCCTTTTGAATATTCATTTGGAGGCGGGGCTAGCGACGCCCACAGGGAGGGGCCAGGGTAGCAAGGCCAAAGCAAAGGCCTATAAATATGCATTAGAGGCGGGATTTTGCAGGCACTGGGAGCCTGAGAAATTTAAAGGGGCAACGAGATTGGAAAGGGCAATTCCGGCCCAAAAATAAAGTAGGGCATTAGGCCCACTGTGAAGTGGGGCATCCGCCCAAAGGTTTAGAGGGGCATTAGGCCCATTGTAAATTGGGGCACCAGGCCCAAACCAACGAGGGGCACCAGGCTCAGTACAAAGTGGGGCACCAGGCCCAAAGCAACGAGGGGCACCAGGCCCATGGTAAAGTGGGGCACCAGGCCAAATCTAAGGTGGGACACCAGGCCCAAGCTAACTTAGGGCTTTAGGCCCGAGGTAAAGCCTGGTCTAACAGGAGGCCCCGGCCTAGCAGAATAGGGCAATCCAGCCTAGTGGTACTAAAGGGAGGCCCCAGCCTAGTGGAATAAGGCAGGCTCAAGCTAATGTAGGGCTTCAGGCCCGAGGTAATGGTAGGGCATTAGGCCCGAGGTAAAGCCTGGTTGAAAGGAGGCCCGGCCTGGCGTAATAGGGCAAGCCAGCCTAGTGGTACTAAGGGAGGCCCGGCCTGGCGGAATAGGGCAAGCCAGCCTAGTGGTACTAAAGGGAGGTCCTGGCCTGGGCGTGTAGGGCAAGCCAGCCTGGTGGTACTACAGGGAGGCCCGGCCTGGCGTGTTAGGGCAAGCCAGCCTAGTGGTACTACAGGAGGCCCAGCCTGGTGTAATGGGACAAGCCAGCCTAGTGGTACTAAGGGAGGCCCGGCCTGGCGGAATAGGGCAAGCCAGCCTGGTGGTACTAAGGGAGGCCCTGGCCTGGCGTGATTAGGGCAAGCCAGCCTGAGTGGTACTAAGGAGGCCCGGCCTAGCGTGTGGGCAAGCCAGCCTAGTGGTACTACAGGGAGGCCCCGGCCTAGTGTAATAGGGCAAGCCAGCCTACTGGTACTAAAGGGAGGCCCCGGCCTAGCGGAATAGGGCAAGCCAGCCTAGTGGTACTAAAGGGAGGCCCCAGCCTAGTGGAAAAAGGCAGGCTCAAGCTAATGTAGGGCTTCAGGTCCGAGGTAATGGTAGGGTATTAGGCCCGAGGTAAAGCCTGGTCTAAAGGGAGGCCCCAGCCACAACGGACAATAAGGGATCCTATCCCAGAAGTAAGGGATCCTATCCCAGAATACCCTACCTATAGAAACAGGGGTTCATTTGAGAGTGTTCTAATTGCCTATACTGTGAAACTACTGTGATTACTGTACTGCTTATACTGAACTATTGCTCTAAGTACCTGAACTATTGCTCTAAGTACCTGAACTATTGTCCAAAGTACCTGAACTATTGCCCTAAGTACCTGAACTATTGGTCCAAGTACCTGAACTATTGCTCTAAGCACCTGGACATTGGCCCTTATCAGTAACAATTACCCCTGAAGTTATAATTTGCCCTCCCCGGCAAATTATTGTACTATTCCACAGTTCTTTGGGCATTCTTCAGTTATATGTTTACTACTGTAGGAATACAGTCTCAGTCTTCTACCACACTGCAGTCTCCTAGTGTGGTCTGTTACTCACGTGCTCAGAATCAATCTCTACTCAGAAGAAGACATCCTTCCGCATTCTTCACCCCAGGAAGATCCTCCATCAACTTATCCGGTCCGTTACGTATCGCGTCCGCTGAAGTCGAAGACCGTCGTCAGTTATTACTAGTGCGTACCCGCCATTTTTCTTGTTTCACAACGAAAGTCCGTCATGAAGCGCATCATGCGGCCGTGCCGAGTGTATCGTTCCATTTGGTTCCTGTTCCGGATGTCCCAAAGTTGGTCGCCCTCTACAGAAGAGAGAGAGCTCATCTTGGAGAACCTGTTCTGCGCCCCCACCTGGTCGTTCGCCGAAAGTCGAGTCCGTCGAAGCCCAGTCCGGGGCGCGTCCGCCGTTTCTTTGTTTTGTGTTAGTTCCTGACCTGAGGATGGCAGATTCAACCATCATCTCTTCAGATTCTTATGGTTCCTGGTCCTGTCAGAGTTCCTTCCGAGTTCAGCTGGCCCTTGGAGTGCTGCAGCATCAGTCGGATTGTGGTAGTCCTCCATTGGATTCATCGTCACACAGATCTTGGTCTTTCTTCATTCTTGGCAACCCTAGAAGTGGGTTTTGGCTGAGAAACCTCTTGCTTCAGTGTGTGTTATTTCAGGAACCAGTTGCTTTGGTTCTACATTCCGGCAGCCTCAGAGAGAGTGGGCTTTTGCTGAAGATATATGGTCTGTTTACCAAACCTCTCATCACCCCAGTGGCCTTATCTAGGTCCTTGCTGGGAATTGAGATTAGGGTTCCACAGTTCTGTTTTATTTCCCTTGTAGCTACCAATGAAGAATGACGGTGTACACGAAGACGCCGGATCTCTGGACCTTTGTAAAATTCTGGACTCTTTGTAGATGTATGATGCTGATCACCCTAATGTAGTGCTGAGTAGCCTAAGACTGGGTTCTTGTTAGAGTATAGAGTACAGTTTAAACTAGTACTAGAATAAGAGTGGCATTAGGCCTGCAGTTTATATTTGTAGAGGTAACCATAAAAGTGGTAGATCGAAAGTGTTTCAGTATCCTTGTCATAATCTGCCCTATTATGTATTGGGCATACCTACTCCTTCTTGTGACTGTGTCTGTCTACCCCCTTGGTTCCAAATAAAATGCCCGCCCTGAGGGCATTTAAAATTACTAAGTCGACTCCTGCCTCTCCTTGTCCGGATAGCAGTTATCCTATCCGAAAAATAATTCGGACCTCTGGTGCCTTGCTCATCTCTTTTCACCACCTTAGAGTAGAGCACTCTCTTCATTAACATCATCTTCTAGAGCACCACACATTTTCACCATCACACTGTTTACACCCCCTGGCATGTCCACTCTGTTACAGAGCTTCATGTCATCAGCAAACAGGGAAATTCTGCCTATTAGGTACTGCACAATGTCACTGATGAAGATGTTGAATAGGACCGGTCCCAGCACTGATCCTTGTTGTACCCCACTGGTCACTCTTCCCTCTGTGGAGTGACAGCCATTTACCACTACCCTCTGTGTCCTGCTTCCCAGCCAAATACCCCACCCAGCACACTACTGTCCTGCCCACTCCCATATCCCCCAGCTTGTTTAACAGCCTTCTGTGTGGCACAGTGTCAAAAGCCTTGCTGAAGTTCAGCTAGGCTGTGTCGACTGCCCTCCCCTGATCCACCTCCCTTGTCACCCAGTCGAAAAATTAGATGAGGCTGGTCTGGCATGACTTCCCCCCAGTGAAACCATGCTGCCTTGTGTTCTATAGTCCATTGGCAACCAGATGTTCCACCAGTCTCTCCTTCATTAGTGCTTCCATGATCTTCCCCACTCCTGAGATCAGACTGACTGGTCTGTAGTTCCCTGCTTCCTCTTTGTTCCTGCTTTTGTATAAGGGGACTAAGTCTGCTGTCCTCCAGTCTTTCGGCACCTCCCCTTTTTCCAGTGATTGGCTAAACAGGATTGCCAGAGGTTCAGCCACCACTTCTTTTAGTTCCTTTAGGACCCTGGGGTGCACCCCATCTGGCCCATTGCTTTATCGACTCTTATTCCTTCTAGTTCCTTTAGAACCCTTTCTTATGTAAAGGGAGTCATGTCCATTTTGTGCCATTCCAACCCCTTGTACTCCCTTCAGGCCCATTACTCTCCTCTTCCTCAGTAAAGACTGAGCAGAAATATCAGTTCAGTATGTCAGCATTACTGTTGTCGTCCTCCATGCAGCCTCCGTCTTCCCCCATCAGTCTCACTGTCTCTCCCTTTGTCCTTTTTTTTTCACTTATGTACCTGTAAAAGATTTTGTCCCCTCTACCCACTGATTTTGTGATGCACTGTTCTATCTGAGCTTTGGCTTTCCTTACTGACCTCCCTGCCTCTCTTTGCTTCTCCTGATACTTCTCCCTATCCCCTTCTGCCTGTGTCTTTTTGTATTGCCAGAATGTGATCTTTTTGGCTTTCACTTTCTCCGCTACCTCCTTGGAAAACCATAATGGCTTCCTCTTCCTTTTCCCTTTCCTAAACTGCTTAATGCATATTTCTGTTGCTCTTATAATCCCTGTTTTAAATATTGCCCACTGTTCCTCCACCCCTGATTCCCTCCCCATTCCCATTAGTGCCTCTTTCAAGCATGTCCCCATTTTCCTAAATTCTGCACTCCTAAAATCCAGGATTCATGTTTTTGTGTGGTTTGGTTCTGTTCCTTCTGTGATTTCAAACCACTGTTCCCCAGGTGCTTCCCTGCTGTTACCCCTATCACACTGCCTCCATTTGTGAGCACAAGATCCAGTATTGTCTTCTGCCGAGTTGGTTCCATGACCAGTTGCTTAAGGAAGGCACTTTGAAGGAAGTCCAGGATAAATCTGCTCCTGGTTGATGCTGCTGCTGGGAGGCTTCAGTCCACGTCTGAAATATTGAAGTCTCCAACCAGAAACACCTCCCCCTTGTCTGCCATCCTTTGGATGGCTAGCATCAACTCCCTATCTGTTTCTTCCTCCTGGTATGGTGGTCTGTAGACCACTCCTGTTCAGATGGAGGACCCCATTTTCATTTCCAGCTTAACCCACAGTATCTCTCCCCCATTTTGTTCCTCCTGGATCTCTGGGGCCTTTATGTCATCTGTCACATAAAGTGCCACTCCTCCTCCCTTCCTGTCTTCCCTGTCTCTTCTGAATATGTTGTAGCCAGATATGGCCATCTTCCAGTCATGGATATCATTACACCAGGTCTCTGTGATGACCACAATGTCCAGGTCCAACTGCACTATGGTAGCCTCCGGATCCTACATCTTGTTGCTATGGCTCCTGGCATTGGCACACATGGCTTTCCATGATGTGAACTTCCTAGACTGTTTACCTGTTCTACTCAAGCCCCCTCTGTGGTTATCCTTTATCCCTGGTTCTCCCTGCTGTCTACCCTTCTATTGAATTTTGCTCCTTTTCTGCCTATCCACCCCTTGGGTGCTTATCTCCATCTTTTGCACACTGCTTTGTAGAGATAGTCCCTCCTCCTTTTCACTGGTTCCACTGCTAGCTGTGGGGGGTGGGCAATTAGGTACCCTCCTTCCTGGCCTGTCACCCCCCTTGGCTAGTTTAAATGCTTGTCCATGTAGCATTTCAACTTATCATTGAGTGCTTGGATTCCCCTCCAGGATGGATGCAGGCCATCAAGCTTGAGCAAACCTCCATCCCTCTTGGTGGGTCCCCAGTCACCAATGAATTGAAACCATTCCTCACAGCACCAGTTCTTCAACCATGTGTTAACGTTCCTGTTGCATGTGCCCCTACACTTTCCTATGCCTCTTACAGGTAGTACATCTGAGAAGGTGATAAATGTAGCTACTTGCTTGAGACCCCTCCCCAATTTCTTTAACTCTTCCTGAACTTCCTTAGGCTCTCTGTTTGCTGGGTCATTAGTACCTAGGTGGATAATGACATCCGGCTCACCCTCCCATCTTGCCTTCCTGGCAATCCCCAGGATCTTCCTCCCATCCCTCCATGCCGTGGCACCTGGTAGGCACCTCACCTCCCTGCCCTCTCCCTCATGTGTTCATAGCTGAATCCCTCTTATGATAGAGTCCCCCACCAGGACTTGCTTCATCCTCCTCCTCTGGGGTACACTGCTCTCCCCAATGAGGTCACCTCCTTGGTTGACCTCCACATCCTTCCCTTCCCTTCCACTTCTCTGGGTACCTCTATTTGGTTGTCCCCATTTGACAATGCAGAATATGAGTTTTGGAGTGGAAGGATTTGGGATATGCTTCTGCCCAACCTCCCTAACCCTCCAAGAGCCCACCATCATCCAAGTGCTCCTCATTCTTGGCATCCTTTGAGGCAGCGGTGTTGGACTGGGTGGTATCTGGATAGAGGCAAAGGTACTCCTGACCTAGTTTACTTCTGCTCTGAGTCTGGCTGCCTCATCTCATAGTCCAGAGAGATGCCTGCAGATAGGGAAGTACCTCAGCATCCAGAAGGTCTGCCTGAATATGGCTGCCCCACATTCATTGCATTGTATCTCTCCCCACATTATACTGCACTTATACTGCTAGTCCAGTAGTTGTCTGTTACTGAAGATCTCCTTGTAGTGCCCTCTTTATTAATTTACTGTCCTGAAAATCCTGCTACCAATCCTCAGATACTTTTTTTTAAAGAAGGAAACAACAACAAGAAATGAGTCAGAAAACTTGTGCCAAGGGTGGACTTCAATCCCCTTGTGCCTTTCCTACTCCACAACAACTGCTACAGCTACTATAACTACACTGTAGAAATATAAACTTATTCAAAGTATTTCAGAATTCTGTACAAAATGCACTGTTGGAATTGTAAGGGGGGCTTACCAGGGTCTGCCCCCTCCCCCCAGCTCTGAAGTGAGCCCCGGTAGCTCATGCATCACTGCTGCTGACTTATAATGGGAAGGAGAGCTCAATTTAAAGATTGCACTGCTATAGGCCCGCCTGGCTCAAAAACTGTAATTTCAACACTAACAGAATAGTTGACAATTTATTACCAGCTGGGTTGGAAATTCACTAGAGTGGCATTATACTTGCAACTCATTGCTATTGAGTTTCAACAATTATTAGCAACATGAAAGCAACAACGTTGTCTTAATGTTTAATGAGCCTGCAAGACAACAGGGATAACTTGAAAATACAATAAATTTACACAATTTAGCTTATGTAATTTTTTTTACATACTCTGCTACAAATAACATTTCAAGAAAATAGTCTCTGTCTCTGTTTTCATCTGTTTTGACAACTTGTCAAGTAAAATCACTATCCTCCTCTACGGCATGTCAGCTGGTTGCTGTAGCAATGATTATGAAGATACATGCAAAATATTATGCTGTCACTTGTAGAAAAGCAGCCGCAGCAGCTGAAGACCATATGACAGAAAATCCTACTTCCATGCAAATGGCTGTGGTAATAAAGTAAAAAGGAGAGCTAAATACAGAAACTATCTGAATTACAAGTTGAATTCAGTCTAAATATTGTTTGTCAAAGTGTTTATGATAACATCAGAGGCTCTTTAAAGCTGAATGTACTGTACTGTACCATCTCTATAAATTAAAATTTCCTTTCATCCCTTTCGAATCTTTCTCTGCTTAATTTTTGTAAAAAATAAAATGTGGTAGCCGTGTTAGTCCAGTCAACAATGTAGAGAAAAAAACAAACAAATATGTTGCAGGTGATAACTTTTATTGGACTAACAAGATTATTTCTAAGACTAGCTTTCGAGATATAAAACCCTCTTCCTCAGGTCAAAGTGGAAACAGCTGAGCAGTATGACAGATATAAAGGTTGGATGTGGATTCTGTAAACTGCTAGTCTACGTTTTGAATTCACATCCAACCTTTATATCTGTCGTACTGCTCAGCTGTTTCCACTTTGAGCTGAGGAAGAGGGTTTTATCTCTCAAAAACTAGTCTTAGAAATAATTTTGATAGTTCAATAAAAGGTATCACCTGCAACGTATTTGTTTTTTCCCTTTGCTTAATTTAAACTCCTTATTCATTTATGTTGCACTTAAGTGGTCTTTTCAGGTTCTTATTATATCAAGCTTCACCATTTTAGTATCTCAATTATATCCCCATCTTAATTTTTCCACTTCCAATAAGACGAGTCCAACATGGTTTAGTCTATCTGAAGTCTGTTTCACTTTTATCTCATTGGTAATCTTTTTAGCCCTTTAATGCACTTATCCCATTTTGACTAAATTGTGTTTGTAGCATGGGTTGCAAAAGTCTATTACTAGTCTATTTGCCATTGTATAGGTCACTAGCAGGCCTACATCTGGATTACTGCTTTCAAATTTGGTCCCCACATCATATCACCGACATTAATACAGTTGAAGCCAGCCCACCGGCACAGAGGCATGGTGTCTGTCTGTGATGTCGATGACCTTGGTTCAGGAACAGACTCATGACAGCCGGGGGAGAAAGATTGAGCTTCTCAAGGACAGCTCTCCTTCTCCCGGGGGGGGAGCAGGGTAGTGTTACTGGTGCTTTGATGGCCTCTGTGGAGGCCAGGAGTTCAGCAGCAACCGGCATCATCACAGGCAAAGGGTCAGAGCTGACGTCGGCATTGCCAGTGATGTCATTTCTTGTCCCACCCCCTTGGGGAGCAAGCTTCAAAAAAATGGCCCCACTGATGAGATGATGCTGGCCTGAGCCTTGACGTGCATCCCTCGGTCCCCACCACTGGTACCATTTAAGTACCACTGGGAAGCTGGCGACCTTCCCCTGGGGGGATAAGCCTGGGTGTTGGGAACCTCCTCCCTCTATCCAGTACCATAGCAGCAGTTCTGCCAGAAAGCTGGCAGTCACACCCTGGGTGGGCAGGGAGCTGAGGTGCTTGGATGGAGGGATAGCTGGTGGGGACACTTGAGGTGAGGCAGGGGGTCGGAGGTAGATGGATGGTTGGTCTGGTGGGTGGGACAACAACAAAAAATACAGTTGAAAAGATGCAGATGCACTTCACCAAAATCATTAGTGTCTGTAAATCTTTACCTTACAGTACTAAATTAACTAGGTTAGGCCTGCATAGTTTACAATGAAGACATTTGAGGGGGGACCTGATTTTCCTTTATAATAACTTCAATAATACAAATTTTATGTGCAAACTTGGATTTGTAAGTAAAACATCAGAATATAACATCAGGTTCCATAATAAGCAGTTGCTGCAGAAACCATTCAGGACCACTGAAAAAGGTTAATTCTATACCAGCAGAGTGGTGAAATATTGGAATGGCTTACCTTAATCAATTGTTCATTCACTGACATTGTACAGTTTTAAAAAATACAACTCGATGCTGAAATGAATAACCGGGTCACAAGTGACTGACCACTGATGGGGGGTGGACTAGAGGTGCCTATGGTGCACTTCCACCCTTAACTACCTTAGTACCTTAGTTTATATGAGGCATGACTGAGGAGGCGGTATATACAGTAACAGTAAGATTAATTACTTTTGATCCACTCTCCATTCCCCTTTTTACAGATCCTAACATCCATGTTGTTTCTTGATATTTTCCAAACATTGGCCTTATATTTTAATGAACATGTCTTTTATGATCCAAGGTCCATTTATGGATCTACTTTTCTCAGTATTATCCTGTTTAAGCTACAATACTTTTGTTTGTTTCCCTGTTCCTACAGTAAGTACATTACTTTACATTTGTCCATATTGAACTGCATCTGCCAATTTTCTTCCTATTTCACCAGACCTGCTTGGGCCTCTTGTGGATTCTCCATAGCCTCTTAAGAATTAAGAGCACCTGCTTCAGTAATTTAGTATCATCCACAACTTTTAAGAAGTAGCTGCTCATACCGTCCTCTGCATTAATAATTAAAATGCTGAACAGCAGCAGTCCTGTTAATGAACCCAACAGGACTCTACTCATTACATTGCTCCACCCAGACTAGTTCTCATTCAAACATACCTTCTGTCCCCTGTTGACTAGCCAATTTTTTTTATGCATCTCAATACATTCCTACCTCTTAAAAAGTTGTTTAGTAGTGGGGCTACCAGCTGAGCTGGACCAGCAATAAGGAAATGCACTGTAATGCCTTCCCCCCAGCTCTTTGTGGGAGGGGTATCATCTCTAAATTGAATTACAGGCTTGCACCTTTAAGTGCCAGATGAAGTGATTGATCATTGCAACTGTGGTTGGGCTCACTGCATGTAGTTACTGAATTTTGCATTACATGTAGTATCACGTAGATGACCTGTGTTTTCTTTTTTTCCTGGTGCACTGCACATGAGTGGCCAGTGGCGAAAGTGTTTGAGTCAGCACTCTTTATCTTGCAGATGGAAGCATATCTTTTTTTTTCTCATAGCAACTTCTGCAGCTAGTCCTGTAGCCTAAAGATACTTTATGTGCCAACTTTGCCAACAATGGGGTCTGCATGTATGACACATCATGTTTGGAATAGGCTACTCATGACTTGTGCACTACTGTCCAGGCTCAAGCACGTTAGTATCAAGGAAAATAGGACCAACCCTGCCATCAATTTCCCCTCTGCCCAAGCCTCAGGTACCACCTGGCACCCTCCATTTCATGTCCCTTCTGCCTTCCAGTATGAGGAGCCATGCCACTGATTTCCTTGCCATGTTAGAGCTGATGATGGGCCAATGGGAGACATAGTGGGGTGCAAGACCAGCACCAGAGTGGAGCCAACAGTAGGAAAAAAGGAAAGCATGTTGCATACTACAAGACACCAAAATGTACCATTCTCTCCACTGCTGGTTGGGATGCTACTACTGGGTTTTCTGACCCAAAACTGAAATCCTTTAAACAGAAAATAATAGCACTCCTGGAGCCAGTGTGTTGGAATAACTAGCAAACACACTGCAAATAAGAATATGCTAAGAATTTAATTCACCAATAAGTTCAACACAGAATGCAAGCAGTGGGTTGTAAACTGTACTCAGGTGTCCCAGCACTTTGCTCATTACAGCTTCATCACTGACATTTCACTGAAGTTAGTAATATAGTTACAATGTAAGAGTGAGAGAGATGGGCCATTGGAAACTTCAATAAGGCTTCAAGCTAGTGACCCTAAATTCTGTTCAGCTTCAGAAATTTAGCTGACTCACCCCCCCCCCCATTGCAATAACTGGCCTGGGATAAATCAGACTACACATGGGGTTAAAAATGCATGGATGCCAGCAATGAATAATAATTACTGTAGTTTACTTGTGGCAGGTGGGGCTGGCATGCATTTGCTGTGCTTTACTGTTTGTGGTTTAACTATGTCTGCAGAACCCATTAAGACTGACACAGCCCAATGCAAACTATAGTAATAGCATGGGTTGATTTTAACATTATTTTACTAGCCCAGGACATATTGCAAATTGACTAGGACTAGAGCAGCTAACCTTCTACTTGCCCATCTTGACTAGTGTAGGTTTCTCATAGCTGTTACTGAAGTTAAAAAAAGTCCCTACTTTAGCAGGCTGTAGTTCTCATGCTAATCTCCCTCAGTGTTCCAGATGGCCTGGTGTGATTAACAGCTCATTTAGAGATGCAATTATCTGGCAGTTCAAGATGGGGATCCAGCAAAATAATGTGAGTCATTATCACTCAATTGTTAGGACTTTCAGTTGGTGTGCAGGCTGTGATCAAGGTTTGAGTGCAAAGTCACTAGCTTCCAATTTTCAGAACTTGTCTTTCTCTGATGATTTGTCCCACATTATTAAGACCAGTGTGCCTTATTTCCCTACATTTTGAATGTCTGTATCCAACATTTCAGTGACAAAATGCTGAGGTATACAGGGTCTGCCCTGCAGGTGATGATGGGTTTTATCTCAGCCTCACCATATCTGCTCCGTCTCCCCTCCTATTCGTTCAACTCTATACTTTTCCTGAATACCACTGCAGATCAGATCATGACCATCTATAAATTCATAGTTTCCATTACTGGCAGGTGTAGGGGTCTGCAGCTCTTCTTAATGGACCATGTCAGTCAATGCCATCCATGCAGTCCCACCTGTATCCCACCTAGCATGTCCTTTTATCCTAAAAACAATGCTTTGGAGCATGAATTGTTCAAAAATAAACCTTAATAAAATATATAATTTGAAAGGTTAAAATAGGCATTCCTGGGTTGCATAGATTCTCCTAAATAGAAATAGAGGTAGTATATTGTCATGCCTGTGTACTGTTTCCCCTGGGCTGATGAAAGGACAATGTTAAAAACAATCTGTGATTGTTGGTGCAGAGCATGCTAAGTCAATCCTTTTGTGCCTGGTATTTAAAAAGAAATGCCATAAAGTTGTCTATATCCCAAGCCCCCTAGGTTTGTATAGCTCCACCATTAAGAATTCCTACATCTGCTCTTGGCTCACTTGACACTGTACAAAAACTTCCAGAAACACAGGTCTCCAGTTGACCATAGGGTGGACTCTGAGAGTGTTTTTCTCTGCCTGACTTTGTTCATTGCCCTGTGGGTGGGGGTGAGATTATAGTGAGGTGCATGATGATATTGGTTATTGTGTGTGCAGAGCTAGGGCGCTTGCTATTGTGGTATCTTCTTGTTTGGTGGGGAGGGGGGTGCAGAAAGAGGAAGTGTGGGGGCCATGAAAAAAACAATGGGACTGCATACTGCGTGTGATTGCATTGCAGTCTTTTTTTTTTCCCTTGGGGCAGGAAGCAATGTGAGAGCAGGATAAATGCAATAATTAGATCATTCCTTGTCTTGCATTTTTTCCTGTATAAGTGATCAAAGTTTGCCATTATAATTGTGGACTAGTGCAACCATCTGTGGGCTAGCACAATTTTGCCCATTGTTATGACTAAAAACAGTTTAAGTAGGAAGTTTAAATTACCATTGATTACATCAAATGTTATGAAGAACTTGATTCATTTTGAATTGTTGATTCAATATAATCAATTATCTAATGTAATTGTTTGTTGTACTGTGTCAAGTTTTAAATGTTTACTTGAACAAAAGTTTTTGTCAGATACTATAATTGTTTCTAAGGTATTTGTAACAAAATGTTTATTGATGTATTTCTGTAATTGTGTTTTTATATTGTTTTTGTTATTTGTTACTGGACATCTGTGAAAATGGGCATTCTTTGCTCACAGATTTTATCAGTATAAAATAAATGAAATGAAATTAAAAAAAAATAATCAACTTGTCCCACTGGCTAGTGCATGTAAAGGTTAAGGTTGACCCCAGGTAATAGTTATTATTCAACTCTGACCTCAAGGCATATATCTCCTATGGCATGTGGTTCACCTCCATTCAAATTACATATTTTCTCTAGAGTCTGGCTCCGGTGATTTTCAAATGATATAATAATACCCTCTAATATAAAAAAAGTTATGCATCAAGAAGCATAAAATAATAAAAAGAAATGAAAGAATGTTAAATGTAAGGTATTACATTGCCCATGACATGACTTCTTGAAATGATTCCAAATCTGTCAGTTTTGTGTTCTCAGTGGACTTCAAATCATATTGAACTTGTTGGTGATGACAATATGAAAGATGTTTTAGGTATCATCAGGAGGAAGACTTGCACCACTACAGCAGGGATGGTGAGCTGGACTGTGGTGCCAGTGGGAGGAATCCAGAGAGAGACTTGTCAACAGCAGTTGAAGCCATGGGAATAGTAAAATATGTCATTGTTGGATATGTTAATAACTGGATGAATATTTAAAGCTGATCCTGGGTAAGTTGAGTTTGGGAAAGGCTAATAATTCAGGATTATCAGGATCTAGCCTTGATGTGAGATCAAAAAAAGTGGAGGAGGATATATACAATCAGGAGGTTGTGTATATACATTCTTGCAGGTTTCTTCTAGTTGGTTTTGCTACTCCACCATAAGAGTGTGTAGCAATTTCTGTTTGATATAGCCTATGCATCCATGAGGAATTAACTCATCTTGATATCTGAGATCTAGTGTTGTCATGCCAAATTGCATATCTAATCTAATGCTATCAAACCTGTCTGCAAGTTGTGCCACAACCAAAAATATATCTGCTACTTCTTTAATAAGTATTGTTCCATGCTGCAGCTGCTGTGTCTGCTGTAATAACTCAGATGAGCTGGTGGTTTTCTCACCTCTTATAGTGATGGATACTTGTCCTGCTGTACCATCTGCTGTGCAGTGTGCAGGGAAGAAACTAATGTCACTCACACACTATAGTGACACATGATGAGGAAAACATGATTAATAAAGAAGGGAGGAAATGAGGGATGATTAAGAGGAAGTGTTGCCTTCAGAACAAGTCAGTTATATGGATTTAGTTTAATGTAATTATTATTTTTAATTATTATTTATAAATGTGCTTTTATTTAAATGGCAAAAAATGTGATTTGTGATGCAGTTAGGAGAAGGATAATGTGGATGTGTTTTCTGAACCAGTTGACTTTTTTTTTTAAGTTAATGTAATTTTTGGTAAGTTTTATTATTCATCAAGTTGCCACTACTCATATTTTGAGGAAATGTGAATTGGGTGGAGGGAGTAGGAGGAAGATGAAGAGGATGTGTTGTTTTCAGAAACAAGACTCATGGTGAGATGTCTCTGGAACTGTCAGCACTTGAAGAAGCAGGAAGAAAGCTTATTAGTTAATGTGGGCATTATTGAATCATGCAGAGACTTTAATTTTTTACAACAAAGTCAGCACCTGATAGGGTTATTACTCTGGGCCTGGCTCCAATTTTTGGTGTGTGTCTGGAACTAAAGAATGCATTAGTTTGTTCAGGCTGCTGCAGTGGTAGCTGGATTACTTGAATGGGCTAAATTTTCCCACCACTTCTCATACCTTATCTAACCAACTGTCCGTGCTGATGCAGAGGTTCCTCTGACCTAAGTGGGGTTCAGAAGTGGGCATGGCTGTTAGGAGGATACCATGGTTACATTTTAAATCATTGGCCAAAACACAGGTTCCCAAAGTTTGAGTAGACTTCACTGACTCCAAACAATCTTTTTACCACACTGATTTCAACATGCTTTCAGTGGAGTTGTGGTGTCATCTATATAATACTCCCACATTGCAAAAATTATTTTTAGACAGAGTGGGCTGGTGGTGGTTGCATCTGGGGGTACTTCCTGAGAAATTGTGCAGCAATTGTGAGAGGATTCCTTTTGTCAGCAACCATGGTATGACATGACTTTAGATAGCACTTGGCGAGGCAGAGAGGGATGCATATATGATATATGAGCAGATGGTATAATCTGATGCTATGATATAATAAATTAAAAATAATATATAATATAATTTAATGCATAATCATGTTTAGGTGTCAGAACAAGCATAGCTTGTGAAGCATTTCTTGTGGTCATATGTTCTTTTTTTTGTATTTAGTGAAGTTTTAAATTAGATTCACTCTAAGTGATTTGACTGCATACTGTCATTGATGATGTCAGTAATGAGGCTTTTAGGGCTTGGCATAGTATTTCAGACCTATACAGTCCATATTTGATCCCCAGAATGGCCCATTTTTTCTTTCTTTCTAAAATGTATGTAGTACAAGAGAAATTGTTAGATGTTATTATTGACATCAGTTATAAGGTTTTAGCAACAGGACTACTTCAGCTTTTCCATAGTTTACAATGTATAATCCCATGCTGAGATTAGAATCCAGGTTGCCTGTTTTGCAATTTTGATTTAACCTCTACATCACAAAACCTGTAATTGTCTTCCCTGATGCTTAGTGGCACACTGAATGTGTGTTCGCTTTGCAGGTAAAGGATCAGCGATTTGAAGCAACGTAGGCACACGGTAGACTGTATTTTCTGCAAGAGATACTGTTCAAATCCTTACAGGAACATAAACATTTTGTATTTTTTTTTAAGATAGGAGTTGGAATAATAAATCATATAAGAAGTAAATTTAACTAAGGTCAGCTGTTTGTGCAGGTATACGGTTGTCCTGTCAGGACAGAAAAATTTCATGTTACCTTTACTAAGGTTGTGGTTTGAGGTGTCCAAATAATGATGACATGAAATGTTCCCATCAAGACTACTTTAGCTTTTCAAAAGTTTGTAATTTATAATCCCCTCCTGGAATTAAAACCATAGGTCCTGCTTGTGAAAGGCATCTGCCTGTTGCAAGGTGACTTGCCTCCAACATGACAGATGCAAGTAACACCTTGCACCAAGAGATGTGCCCAGTGGTATTCCAAAAGGCAACATGCAACAACATGCAGGCTGCTTGCAGACAAGTGGACTTGCACCACCAGTGTGCCCCAGACCTGGCAGCGACCTGATGTGGGGGAGTTATGGCAGTATCTGCACCCTATTCTCAAAGGGCAGCTGCCACAACCCCAAATTGGTAATATGAAATGACCCCCAGAGGACATCCAACAAAGTACAGTTATGCCAGCTATGAGCTGGCATACCTGTACTTAGCCACCCACTGGGGTTGCCACAATGTGTCCTCAACTGTGCCCCAAGATCATGTAGCCCTGATCCCTGGAAAGAACACAACTGAGCCCCCCCAGTCCTGGTCCCCCACAATGCACAGAAAGGACCCCCACCAAGCCCTGCTCCGCAGTAATATGAATTATTATCTCCCCCCGACAATCCCCCAAATTAATAATAATTCCTGGTACAGTGAAACAAATGGCCCATGTCCCAAAGTAACCATGGTGGTCTAGTGGACCCACCCATTCAGCCAGCAGTGCCCTACCACCCCGCTCCCCCCATACCCAGCCAACGACTGGCACAGCCCACCTCTCACCACTAAAGTCAGACACCAACTGAGCTCTGTATGAGTGTGTACTGTAAATAGTATGTGCTCAGTGAATGACCATTCACTGAGCACGTACTATTTATAGTATGCACTCATACAGTGCTCAGTCAGTGTCTGGCCACAGTGGTGAGAGGTGGACTGTGCCAGTCATCGGCTGGGTACAGGGGAAGTGGGGTGGTAGGACACAGCCGGGTTGAGGGGTAGGTCCACTAGACCACCAGGCTTACTTTGGGACACAGGCCATTTGTTTCACCATACCAGGAATTATTATTTATTTTGGGGATCGTTGGGAGGGCTAATAATTCATATTACCGGGGCTCAGAGCTGGGTGGGGGGTCCTTTCTGTGCTTTGTGGGGGACCAGGGCTGGGAGGACTATCTATTTAACTTGTGGGGATTTGGGGCTAGTGGGAACATAGCCCACCAGGGCTTACTGTCACTTCTGTGTTGGGAATCAGGGCTGGGTGGGGCACCTGCACCCTGTCGGTGGGAATTGTGGCGGCTTGCGGCACTCTGTTTAGTTGTGCCCTCCCTTTGGTGCACTGCTTGGGCTGCCACAAGTCACAGGACATAGCTGTGGGGATCCTGCCCATTAGGGAATTGGAAACAGAGTTCCCAGCACATCTGCATTTGGTGCAAGTCGTCTTTGGAATGATTTGCACCATGCCTTTCAGAATCGGACCCCTGGTCACTTGCTTTTCAGTCTGTGCCTTACCCTTTATATCACAGGCACTGCAATTCATTCACTGCAAGTCAGTTGCACCCTGAATGTACATTCACTTAGCAGGCAAAGGATTAGTAGTTCAAATATAGATGGGCACACAGTGTACAGTATTTTCTACAAGAAACAATGTTTAAATCCTGGCAGGGATTTTTTTAAGATGGAAACTCACTTGGGTGGTGATCCATGGTGGTGTGTAGTTGGAATAGTAAATTATGTGAGAAGTAAAGTTATGTTATTATATTAAGTTATGCAGACATATACATAAACACATCAAATGGCACCATTTAACAATATTAGCCTTATTTCAATTCATCAGGCACCCAGACATTTCCTTCTACAACTGTGACATTTGTTTAGAAAAAAGTGATTACATTGTAGTAATAGTAGTAGTAGTAGTAATGGTAGCAGTAGTAGAAGTGGTAGGAACATTTTTATTCACTGTATGAATTGGATACTCAGTTACAGAAACAATGAATTTGACAGCAGATAAGGACCACCTGGTCCACCTAGTCTGCCCATTTTCGTACCTACTGCATAAATTACAGATCCTATTTGATTTGTAGCTTACCTTCTCATTCCTACTTCTAGAGTGAGTTATAGTAGCATATACTGTATCTTGCAGTAAATCTTCCTGGTGCAAAAAAATGGAGTTAACAATTCTTTCAGTAATATCTAGAATGTTACCAATTCCACTTAATCAAAGAACATCTCATGATCCCTTGCCCCAATTCAGTATTTAGAACTGCATAATAGTACTTTGTGTCAATAAAATGTTTTCATAGAAGAATATGTCTACACATGGTAATTCCCATTGCCAGTAAGAGAAGGGAGTATCTGCCTGTTGGTGTTTCCAGTACTTTATTTTTTTTATTGAGTTTTTCATTGAATGAAACACATTAGCCATCCAGATATATGCTCAATTAGTACAAATATGTTACATTCAAGGTTCCTTGTCAACATTTATGCTGTCATTTGTTACTTCTAGAAAGTTCTGTAATATAATAACATTCTCTAAATTCTGTTTTTATTAACTTGTTTTATTGTATGTTATTTATTCTGCCTGACCTTGTAAATGTGTGACTGCATGTTTTATACCTTCTTTGTAAAGTGCCCAGAACTTGAGATCATTACTTTTGGCATTAATGTAGGAGGGTATGATCACTAAAACAGGTTCTGGTACATATAAGTAAGGGCTGGAAAAGAATGCCCCCCCCCCCGAAGCACACCATCAAAATCTTTTCAATTAATATATAATGGGACAAAATCTGCATCCATTGAGGCTACATACAACACCCAGCATTGCAATCTGGTGTTAAATTGGTCAAGTCTGCCATGAATGTTTGCTGTTAACTGCTCAGAGTGATAAATGACTGAGACTATCTGACACCACTCTGTCAGAGTTGGAACCATGGGTGTCATCCATCATCTTATTCTAGCCTTTTTTGCAGCTAATAAATATAGTAAAAACAGTCATTTAGCCCAATTCTTATGTCTCTTAGTGAGGATGGAGAGTAACGCCAATTCAACCATAAACTTTACAGGTTCCCCCATCAAATCTTCTGATTCAGACAATATGGCTCTGCAATACAGGACAGTGACAGGGCATGACCAGAAAATATGACCTTGGTCTGCTGGGGTGTGTTACACAAATTCCCTGCACCCTAACTGGTACCCCCAGAGGTACACCATAGACAGTTAGTGATTAGGCATATGTTATACTAACATATAGGGCTAAGGGCATCCACCGTATAAGAGTAGATGTCAGGATATGTATGCATATTATTGTTATACACTTTGCTTGCTAATACATATATATTGTCTATGTATTTTCTGTGTATTTCTTTCTTACAAGACAACCAGGACATCTGTGTCCTTGTAATGATTAAGATATATAAGTCAACATTGCCACCTTTTGGTGATTTGTAACACTAAACTGATTTGTGTAAGACTTTTTAAGAACTGTACTCTTTTGTTTCACAAAGTGATGACTACTACAAAATTGTATAATGTTATCTTGGACCATGGAGCCACCTCTAATTTAGCCAATAGGGCTCATCTCTGTAACTAGAAATGTTTCTGTCTTACAGTAATCATAGTAATTATCATAGGTATATAATGTGAGACACTGAGTCTTATACCTCAGAGACCCCAAGAGACACAGAGAACCCTCAAGGCATAGGGAACGCTTAGCACTGGCTCCCAGTTCGTATTGGTAAGAACTGCTTAGGGCAACTGTGATTTATCCTTTTGGTAGTAATAAACAAGTTGATTACTCTCATGCAACGCTTCTGTGATTTCTTGCATTCCCAATATTGCCAAGAACTTGAGAGTGAAGTTTAGACCTCCTGACAATTGGTGACCACGTGCAGGCAATATTTGGTGTTTGTATGTTTTCACTTGTTGCTTAAAACCTTTTCCTTCCCAACGGGGACAGTAGGTGTGCATTCCCGCACCACCTCTTCCATTTTCAGACCACTTTGTAGTAATTTTCAAGGTCTGGCTGCTTTTCTTTGGTGTGGTCGATGCCGACGCAACCCACTCCACAACAGCTCTGAATTGCCAGCCTACAAAGTATACAGTAGCCCAACTGTGTGTAAAGTGTTCCTGCTGTAGATTGATACACAGCACAGTGCCTTTTTCACAGTTTGATTTTTTGTTCCCTCCCTCACAATGGCCACCGTATCAAATATCTGCACAGAACTAAGACTAGATGTCTCCAACTTCCTTGCCTCCCATGGAGGATGGGCTGACTTCATGCGGGACCCAAATCAATCCGAAAACCCTATACTGGGGATTTCAACCCAGTACTGTGAGACAAGACAGACAGCCAATAAGCATCATGTCAAAGGGCTGTTGGTCGTGGCTCTCTATACTACTCTGGAAACCTCTGAAGCAAGGTTTCGAATCCTTGACCTGCATATCTTGTCTCTTAAGCAAGAGATGGGTTTGTAGGAAACCAAATGTGTTAGACTGCAGCATAATTTGGAGTCTGAACTTCAAACCCTGTGCAATGAAAAGGATTCACTTTTGCATTATTCAGCCCAGGCTGGAAAGCAAGACATTTGTATGTTGAAGCAGCAGTGTGAAAGTTTGAGACAGGATAAGTGGCAGGCTTTGAATATGAATGACTTATTAAGTAGAGGGAATGAACAGTTGAGTGAGGAGATGGGAGAGCTACAGGATGAGATAAACCAGGTACGTAATGTCTTAGAAATGGCTACTAGGGACAATTGCGAATTGAGCACCGTGTATAGAGTGTTGCAGAAACAAATGCAAGATGAAGTGGATGTGAATGTTGCAAATGTGATTCATGCAGAATGTGAAACCAAGATGGTGAAACTGCGCCATCAGTGAGAGGGTCTGGCTGGACATGTTAAGGCAATGGGAGGTGTAGCCCCTGCCTTACATATGACATGGCGGCCCCCATGATGGGGGGAGCAGACCCAGGCCTGCTCCCGATGGCACCACTGGTGGCCGTTATTAATGTGGAAGACAGGCAGGAGATAGAGAGAGAATGATTGACAATGCGGTGAACAGTGTGCCCATTCTGGAGAGGAATAAGTGAGTTTTAAAAGGCCAAATTAGGCAGCTTATTCATGAAACTGGTACTCAGGATGGCATAGTCCACTCAGAAGCAGAGGCCGCAGCTCAGGCAGCCCTGGATGGTGCCTGAGGAAATGCATCTCCACCTGATCGTCCCACCAATCCCATACAAATGGCCTACTCTGTTCAGCAAATAGCTGACAGTATTGGTCGGATGAGCCCATTCGACAATCTTAGCTGTCACTTGGAAAAGGTGCATTCCAAATGTGAGATGCCTAGCCTCGATGCAGATTATCAGGCCCAAATACTATGCCAAACCATAGACCCTGGCTTGTGGGCCAAACTCCCCAATGCCATCCACCAGGCCGGGCAATGCCACCTTTGATGAGGTTGCAGCTGAACTCATATCTGCACACAGTTTAGGTATAGTAGGAGTGATGCTTGCATACCCTGAGAAACAGAATGCAAAGGAAAGTCCAGAGACTTGCATACAGAGATTCTGGATGGCCTACCGAGCAGGAAAACAACTCTCACAAGAAGCTGCTGATGTAGATCTTATTGAATATAAGACCTTGTTCCTTACGAACATGATCCCTGCAGTGAAAGAAAAGGTAGAGCCAACCACTTATCCCACTATGGAAAGGTTTGCCGACATCCTTCGGAAAACTGAGAGAGTTTACGAACTCTACATTTGTGATCTGGGCTCCGGTTCCAAGAAAGTGGCTGCTGTGGAGCCTACTCAAGAGGCCGCGACACACTACACGGTGGAAGGGCAGGCCCAACACAAACATGCCCTCCCCGCAGATAACCAACACCCCCAGCAGGCCCAACAACCACAGCAACAGCAACAATGGGGTGGGAACCGAAATTATCATAAAAATAAGAAGCATAAGAATCATAAGGGTAAACAACAACAAAGACCAGGCCCTTCATATAGGGAAATAGCTGAAGAGAATCGGAAGTTCAGAGAGCTCCTGGGGCAAGTGCACTCTGTAGTGGATACTGTTCCTGCTCAGTCCCTTGCAGCCATACAACCAAGAACCCAGGCCCCAATGGGTCATGGCGATACTAGTAGTACAGGCTCTCAGGCCCATACAGGCCTGAACCCAGAAGCACCTCCCTATATAGCATCAGTGCAGCATGGTGAGGTGGATCAAAGGAGCCAGGCCCAACCTCTCCATGCTTCCTCCAATACAGATTGACAATTACAGGCCCCAGTCCGGATTGTAAACAAGCTGATCTTGGATACAAACGGAAGGGCCTGCACTGAGGACGAGGTCAGGGGCCACCTACTTACAGTGTTACTAGATACAGGTACAGCTGTGTCTGTACTACATGATGACCATCTGGACACATCTCCTTGGTCCACCAGACGGAGGACCAACATGTCAGGAGTAGATAGTACTAGGTTACCTGGATACCACTCTCTACCACTACCTGTAGAGTTGGGGCATCTGAAGGCCTCACACACCTTCCAACTGATGGTACTGCATGATCACCCTAGTATCATTGGAATTGACTTACTTGCACCACACGGCTGTGTGGTGGATCTAGCTAACATGCTACTGATACAGATTCAGGGCCAATATCACACTATCTTGATCTCTGATTCACACATGGTGGCAACAATATCTGCCAACAATAACGAGTATGACATCATAGATTTGTTCAAAAACCATGAGCTTTTTCCAAAGCTCCTTCCCATTCTACAAAGACATCTGGAAGCATTTTCTACCAACAAGCATGACTGTGGCAGAATGCACACTGTCATCGAAGTGCCAGGCCCAGCACATGAGAGGCAAAAGCAATATCCTTTCCCATCTGAGGCCTTACCTTCTCTTAGAGAAACAATAAAATTACTTCTCAACCAAGGGGTAATCAGAATATGTGTTTCAACTGCCAATTCCCCAGTGTGGCCTGTGAAAAAGCCTACAGGCACCTGGAGACTTACTATTGACTACAGGAAACTGAACCAAGTGACCCCCAGTTGTGCTCCTACTGTGGCCTCCATGCCTGATGTGCTGAGACTTTTGACCCCTGACCTAAAATGGTTCAGTGCCCTGGACATCTCCAATGGTTTCCTGGTCACTGCCATTGACCCCCAAAAGTCAATAAAAGTTTGCCTTCACCTTTGAGGGTAGACAGTACACACTGATCTGCTTACCACAGGAATTCCATAACACCCCATCCCTGTTCCATCTGCACATGATGGATGCCTTTGAAGGTTTCTCTGCTCCTCAGTATCTCTTGCAGTATGTGGATGACCTGCTGTTGGCAACAGCCACGCAGGAACAACACTTGGATCTCTTGGATGAACTACTGACTCTCATCCAGAGAGCAGACCTCAAATGCAATCCAGCAAAGGCACAACTATGTCAGAAAGAGATACTCTTTCTAGGCCTGAAAATAACTGACCAAGGCCACAGCCCTACCTGGAAAAAGATGCTGTGGGGGGGGGAATGCTACAAGTCTCGATGGCTGAGAGGGACCTGGGGGTGGTGGTGGATGTCAAGATGAACAACTCTGAGACTTGTAGGAGGGCAGCAGCCAAGGCCAACAGGATGCTGGGATGCATCACTAGGGGAATCACCTCCAGAAGGAGGAAGTGATACTCCCTCTGTATAACTGCTTGTTGAGGCCAGCACCTTGAGTACTGTGTGCAGTTTGGAGGCCACACTTAAAGAGGGACATTAACCTCCTGGAGAGGGTCCAGAGGAGGGCAACCAAAATGATTTGGGGCTTGGGGGACAGGACCTATGAGGAGGCTCGAAGAGCTAAATATGTACACATTGGAAGAGAGAAGGGACCGGGGGGACATGATAGTAGAGGTCTTCAGGTACATGAAGAGGGTAAATAGGGGAGGAACAGTCAGGGTGCTTCAAAGGAAGGAGGAGGGGGCCACTAGAGGGCATGGGTGGAAACTGGAGGGGGAAAGATTCAGGGGAGAAAGGAGGAAGTGCTACTTCACTGAGAGGGTGGTGGAGCCATGGAATGCACCGCCCAGGGGGCTGGTGAAGGCAGAGACAGTGGAGGGGTTCAAGAGGGGGTGGGACAGGTACAGGGAAAGGGTTCTGGAAGCAAAATCCAATGCAGCAAGAATATCCGGAACTGGGAAAGGAGAAGCCAGAGAAGGTGAGGGGGGCAGCAAGGTCAGCACCCAGGGTGGGGGCTGACCAAACGAGCAGACACGAAAGACCATTAGGCCTATTCTGCTGGCATTTTAGTATGTTAGTATGACTACAAGACTTGCCATTACCCACCAGCATGGCAACTCTTAGAAGGTTTCTAGGTATGGTAAACTATTACAGAGATTTTATTTGTGACTTTGCTCAGAAGGCTGCTCCTCTGTATGAGCTACTAAAGAAGGACATTCCCTGGACTTGGGGTCCCATACACACCCAGGCTGTGACTTCACTGAAGCAGGCTCTGGCCTGTGCTCTAGCACTAAATCCAGCATTACCATTCCATCTGGAATGTGCCATCTCTGACATTGCGATGTCAGCAGTGTTGGCCCAGAAGGTTCATGGTACTCTGAGACCCATTGCATATGCATCACAGCTCTTGACTCCAGTGGAACAGTAGTGCAGCCTTTGTGAAAGGAACCTTCTGGCCACCTACTGGACTGTCAAGCACATTCTGTATATCATTGAGTACTCTCCACTGATCATTAATACAAACCTTACCCCAACTACCTTTCTGCTATCAGACAGAGTGAAGGATGGGTCAGTCTCTAACACCAGACTGACACACTGGTCACTTCCTCTCCAGGATAGAGACATACAGGTACACCAAACCAAAATTCCATCCATGCTGGCACATGGACTCCTTTTCCAAGGAGAACCCCATGACTGTATACTGCAACCACCTGATCTTCCAGATCCAAGTCCTTTCCTCCCTGCTACACCACAAATACTTGAGAACACCTCTTTGTGTTGTATCTTCACAGATGGTTCAGCTTCCTATTACCAGGGAGAACAGATTGCAGGGATGGGTATCTTAGTGATTTACCCCTACGGTAACACTGTTAAAATCTCTAAATGTTGCATTGTAGCATCCTCACAATATGCAGAGATTGCAGCAGTGGCCTGTGCCCTCAAGTTCATCCAGCATGGAACTGAGGATACCATCATTTTTATAGACTCTAACTGGGTTTGTTGTTCTCTTACAGAATTTCTTCCTTTCTGGCAGAAGAACTCCTTGCTCTCTTCTGGTGGCAGCCCAGTGAAATACAAAGAACTGGTAATATACATACACTCACTGGCACAAAGATTTGTACACAAACTCTATGTACACAAAGTCAAAGCTCATTCTTCACATGATCCCTGCTATACCTTCAATGATACAGCAGACACCCTTGCCAAGGAAGAGGCCCGAGGGAGGGACACCTGGATGATGGACCACCCAGAGGCCAATGCAGCTGTTCATATTGCAGCAGTCAGGAAGAAACCTGAACCCTTTTCCCCCTTGGACCTCTCAGCAGCCCAACATGCTGACACTGAACTCAAAGAGGTGTTTAGATTCCTTTACAAAGGTACCGAAGAAAAACTTCCCACGCACAACCCCTACCAGAAGCATGAATATAAGTTACACTTGTCACCAGATGACAAGCTTATCTGGTATCAACCAGATGATTCTGTCACCAAACTATGGGTGGTCCCTAGACACCTTAGGTCCAAATTCTTGTACCAAGTGCATGACACACCCACTAGTGGACACCAGGAATGGAAAACACCCTCCAGAGGCTCAAGACCACCACCTGGTGGCCTGGTGTCACCAAGGATGTTACACAGTACATAGACAACTGCCTTGTTTGTGCAAAAACAATCTCATCCCCACCAAACAAAATGCCAAACTCTTACCACAAAGACACTCTGGCCCTTGGCATACCATACAAATTGATTTTATTGGTCCCCTGACCAATACTAGCAGAAACAACAAGTATGCTCTTGTGGTAACTGATCTCTTCTCCAAGTGGATTGAAGCTTTCCCTACTAAAACATGTACTGCTAAAACCACTGCCAAAATCCTGGTGGAACAAATTTTCTCCAGGTGGGGCCTACCTCTTAAGGTAGACTCTGACAAAGGAACCAGTTTTACAGGTGAGTTGATGAAAGAATCCCTTGAGCTCCTTGGAGTTCAACAGAAGTTCCACATACCTTGTCACCCCCAATCTTCAGGTCAAGTAGAGACAGCCAACCGAAAGATTAGGCAAATGCTTTCCAAATTCATTAAGGACAATCCCAAAACCTGGTATTTCCTATTGCCATTACTCCTAATAGCAATCAGGGGTACACCCTCAGCCACTACCCAGTTGACACCATTTGAGGTGATGACTGGTAGACTGATGAGATTACCTGAACACCTGTTGTTTGACCTGCACACTCCCACTTCAGACCATGTGTCTGTAGACCAATATGTGGAAAAACTCAGAAAAGACCTCATACACACATCTGTATGCTGCCAATTGCATGGGCAAAGCCCAGCAACAGTCCAAGATAGTTTGACAAACACACACAAGAGGTGGATTAGCAGGTTGGAGATCAGGTAATGGTCCTCCAATTTGCACAACCCACACACTCCTTCTCCAATAAGTGGGAAGGCCCTTACCCCATTGTCAACAAGCTCAGTCCCGCAGTCTATCAAGTTAGACTCCTGCACAAGAATAAACTGACTTACAAATGATTACATGCAAACCAACTGAAATTGTATAAAGAGCATAATTACTTTTCCTCACCCCATTGGGTGGAATAGTACTAACCTACTAATGTTTGATTTTGCTTTTCAGATATACTGACAAGATGGCTATCTTGTTCCATTTTCTCCTCATCTCAGGAATTATCCCCTGCATCCAAGGCATGATACTGAACCTCCTACCTCACCTTGATCATCCAGCATCTGCTCCAGAGGGAGTATCCATCAAAATACCTGATAGTTTGATTATTGTCCTGGAAGGTTCCGATGCTTACTTCACTGCATCGGTTGTTGCTCCTGACAAATCTACCCTACAAATTGAGTGGCAAACCACATTGCAAGGACAAATTCTCCCTGTGGCCAAACTCTCCAAGGGAACTTTCCAGGGTTGGCCTAATGCTAAATTATCCCCAAATGGTTCTCTGTCCTTGCTACAAACCACTCTTAGACATTCTGGTTTATACAATATTACTGCTTTAATTGATTGTAATTCTTTGTCTAAGGATTCTGCTTGAATATTTTGTGCTGTACACAACATGGCCTCTGCTGCCATGTACCTCTCTGTGTTACCACACACTGATAAACAGCTTTTGAAATGTCCAAAGCACACCCCTGGTCCCCGCAGTGGTCTCACAGCACCTGCCCTACCTGGTACACTGACTAACAATTTACAATTTATGTATATACCTGTGTTGTTTAATTTAACTTACTGGAATATGAAAGAATTTGGTATGTGTCACAATACTAATACTTCAGCACTTTATAGTACGTTATTGCTTGATAGTGTAGCAGCATTTCAGATTTGTACTCAAGACCCTATTGCCAGGGTACACACCACCGAGCATAGAGGCAACTTCAGGAAAATACCAAATCCTGATGATCTAAGTCATAAACGTAATACATGTGAAATTGACAGTTCTGATGTCACTGGTGCAACAGGCACTGTCACAGATCTCTTTGGTACACCTATGTCTATCTGGAATAAGGCAGATATTGCTGCTATCAAATCTCATTCTGCCAAATTTCAGACTGGTCTGGTGAATAATATATTACCCCCGTTATTGCATGGTGTGGATGGCCTTAGTCAGGAAGAAAGATACACTACCTACAATATGTATGACATTGCTAAGGCATTTACTGATTCTAAAGAAACGATTAAAGCACTCACTGCACAGAACAACAAAGAAGCAGATAAGCAATATATTGCCCGTGAGATTCTGTGCTCAGCCTATGGCTCCTACATTATCACTACCATCAACAACCTCTTCTGTGATCTAGAATCTGGAAGAATCCCTGATATTGTACATGGCAAACATATTTCCAAATGGTATTGTCCATGATGTAAAACCCTTGGCTGTGTTGCTATGTGAATGCAAAAATCCAATTCCTCTTTCTATAGCTAGGAATTTGGGTTTTGTGACCAGACACCCTAATACTGGTAAATGCACAGTGGTCATGATGCACCTAGGCAGACCGTGCTCCTGGTTTAAAAGGTAACAATTGTAATCAAAGAAAAAAACCAGCACCGTAACCAAGACTCCACAGAGAATTTCTCTCAAAACACAATTAGTTTTTTAAGGTTCCTTGTAAAGACTCTCCTACTCCTGATAATGCTGTAATTGCAGAACTTGCAATATCTTTTATTTCCAGCAGATAAAATCCAAATACAGTGTACAAATGTAGCAGCACATAACAGGTGACAAGATGCTGCACCAGGAAGTGTGTTGTTGTCCCAAGATCTAGATGAATGTGTTGTTAGATTATTAAAATGACTCAGCAGAGGTGTTTTCTCCTGTGTTGTTAATAACATGGGATGCAAATCATACAGGTCATTGAGGAAAAACTCAATAGTTTTCCAAGGAGCTGCATAGTGTGGGGTTATCCACATGAAGGCTGTTCTTGAAAAGGCCACTTTGGCATATAAGTCTAGATTCCATAAATGTATCCCTCCCTGTGCTAAGGATAATTATTTTACTGAGAAATGGGCCTGGGGTCTATGTCCCCATCCCATAGAAAACTGGAAATAATTTTCTTCCAGGACATAAAGTACTATCTAGAAGGTTAGATAGGGATTATTTGAGAAAGATACAGCAGGTGAGGTAATATATTCATCTGTACAGTTTCCATTCATTGAAAAAAGGAGAGAGATAGTGTATCCCATTTTGTCAAATCCTTTTGGAGTTTAGAGGTTAATGGTTCATAGTTTATTAATTCTAAATTACTGATGTCCTTAGGAATGTTAATGCCTAAATATCTAATTTTAGTACGATGCCATTTTATCTGAAAAGTTTGTTTATGTGTAATTGATGGGGTATTATTAAATAAAAGGACCTCATTCTATGGGTATTCAACTAAAAACTGATATATGCTCAGAATCTTGCAGAATAGTTCAAGCCACTGGTATTGACTCCTCCGGAGTCAGCACTGTCAATTGGATGTCATCTGCATATAGTGACACCTAATGTACTGTTTGTCCTATGGGAATCCCTTCAATGTGAGATGAATTTCTCAATGCTGTGGTCAAGAATTCCATAGAAAGTAAAGTGGATAACAGGCATCCCTGTCAAATTCCTCTTTACAGTGTTATTGGGAAAGACATTGAGCCATTGATACAGACATACGCCAGAGGCTGAGTATATATCAACTTCAGCCAGGACACGAATTGTTCAGGAAAGTTACATTTTGACAGGGTGTCCCAGAGAAATTCCCAGAACAACCTCTCAGAACCTTTTCTGCATCCAGGCTGATGAGCACCACTGGAATTTTCCTTGTTTGAATATATTCCACTAATAAGAGTGTTCACCTAATGTTATCCATGGTATGATGCTGCCTTATAAAGTTTTCTTGGTCCACATATATTAAAGTGGGCAATATTTGTTCTAACCTCTTCATCCAAATAGCCATATATAATTTATAGTTTGTATTCAATATTGATATGGGACGGTAAGAAGAGAGATCTGTTATGATGTCCTTACCCAGTTCTGGCAGAACAGCTATTACTGCATATGCCATGAAGGGGGAGGGGCATTACCATCCATCACTTCTTGAAATGTTTGTAGCAGTTGGGGAAGGAGCAAGTCTTGACATTTTTTATACCACTCAGCCACAAATCCATCTGGGCCTGGACATTTCAAATATTTAACCAATTTAATTTCTTGCACCACTTCTTCCACCCTTATAGGTGCTTCTAACAGTGCCTGTTGGTCATCCATCAAGTGAGGAAGTTGTAATTGTTCCAAGAACCAAATTCTATCTTCAGATACTGGAACTGTTTCCTTTGTATATAATGTATGATAATTTTTAATGATGGTATGAATTCCCTCTGTGTCATGTGTAATCAGTTTGGTTACTGGATTTTTTAATTTTACTATAGTTGCTGTTTGTTTTCAAGCCCGAAGTTTACCGGCCAGCATTCTAGTACCTCCCTCATATTGAGCCTGTTTCAGCTACCCAGCTTCTGTTGAACCCATACATCCATAATTTGTTCTATTTCTTTTTGGGTCTCCCTGATTTTATCTCTTATTATACCATCTCCTCTAGTGTATAATAAATGGTAAGATTCTAGTTGTTGTAGGAGAGTCTCATATTTTATCTCAAGACTCTTTTTTTTGTGTGGCATAGGCTATAACGTCATCCAAATCACAGATTTAATTGTGTCCCATAACATTGTAGCTGCTATCGGTTGTTACCAGTTGGGAGGAGCTGCCCTGAATACTTTGAGGAATACGATCTTGTATGAGAGTTATGAATTGTTTATCCATTAATAAGGATATATTGAAATGCCAGAAGGCTTTATTTCAATTTTCCTAAATCACTTTTTAACAGCAATGAATGATAGTCCAACGATAGTTGCGACCCAAAGGACATATCTCTAACCAGGTAAAAATTTTCACATACAACAAAACAATAGTAAATCCATGAGTAGCTGTTATAATGCCAAGAATAGTAAGAATAAGTCTGCTGTTTTGGAATAATCAATGCCATACATCCTCTTTTCCCAGTTGTTCAAAGTTAGTATGCATGCATCTCATAGCATTAGATGCATGATGCTTAGAGAGGTTAGGCGTATCAAGTTCTAAGAAGAATAACATATTAAAGTCCCCTCCCATTATCAATTATCCTTGTGGCATATCTAATAACTTACCCCAAAAGGCCCACAGAGACTGATGAATTTGGGGGCAAATTTAACCTCATGGGAATAAAGGTAACTGTGCAATATCACAAAACAGCCCTGTGTATCGATATAGATGTTTTGCACATCAAACTGAGTTGCAGTGGGAATAATAAGAGCCGTGCTCTTCTTTTTACCACTAGGGTGGGAAGATGCATAAACTTTCTATTGATTACCCCATTTTAGTTTTGCATGTTCCGCAACCACAAGGTGGGTTGCTTGAATTAAATAAGCTTCCACTGGGTTTTTCCTTAGATATTGCATGAACTGTGTTCATTTGATTGGGTTATGTAGCTCATTAATGTTATGTGAAAAAATTTCTACCGTTACAGATGCCATAATGTCCCATGAGAAAGGAAGTGCTGCCACTGCAAGGGAGGAGATGCCCCGGCCCACAAAAATTTACCAATAAGAAAGGAGGAGTGATCCTGAAGGCCACCCTACTAGGTCATCCCATAGGATCCAACACAGCAAACCAGATGAAAAGAAGGTTCCCCAGATCAGGATCAGGCCCCTGTGCTCTTCTCTCCCCTTCCATATAACAGGTTGTAATAAAATCTACCTCTTACATAACCATGGTGGTGTGTGCTTCTTTAAAAATAAAATAAGAAAAATAAAAAAAGAGAAAATACTGGATATCTATCCGTGACTCAACAGACTTCAATTGGGAATAAAAACAGGAGAAAACTGAAAGACCTGCAGCCAGGTCAGAGAGAAACAAATAACTATATACATTATGACTTCCATGATATAGGATGACCAATGCCTCCACCTTTAGGACCCTAGCAAATGGTGCCAGCATAGTGGACCACCTCCAGGGCAGGAGGTAAAGCAAACTCCTGGTATGATTTGGGCATCCTGTGAGATGAGACTGTCCCAATGTAGTAAAGTCAGACTGACATAAAGGAAAAAACAAGTATAAGGTGATGCCATAGGTGTGGTCAGAAGCCCAACCAAGTAACCTGCTCCCTCTGAAAGAAACGTAAAGCAGCTTCTCATAAAAGCCATTGGAGGATTCCATGAAATTAAGTAGTTGGACTGGCTATCAAAGAGACCTGTGCACACAAACAGAATCAAGTTGTTAATATGTATGCCCCTCTGTTTTTTATTTTTTGTTTGTGTTTTGGTACCCTGGTATAAAGTGTTTACGAAAAACAAAAGTTGATTTATCCAATCAACGGGACTTGCATAATTTTAAGCTCAGAATCATACAAGTGATGCCCAAAGAACCACAACTCCAAACTGTATAACTACTGTACTGTGGTTCAAGAAAGTGTGATAAGGATAGTGCCAGACCCATTAAGCCAAGAGGGTGCAAAAGCATGCCATTCAGGGCTGATAGACTCAAATCACCTCCACAAAATAGGGTCATACACCATAACCACCCTATGAAGGGATTCCAAGCACAAGAGGTCCTGAAGCATAATAGTTACCCAAGCCTCCAATTTCTTACCCCAGCCCCATTCCCAAACACTAAATAGTGTCTCCACAACAAGCTTCGGAGACCCAAATTGGTATTTAAAATAACAGCAATCTTATAAACCAGTAAAACAATATTGAACAGGGAGAGAGAGAATGGGGGATCTGAGTTGCAGCTCCTTGCGGTATTATAAATGTATAGGACATAACAGCCATACGTATCAAAGGGAACAGCTGGGAGATTATAGTCAGAATCATGTTGCACCTTTATGAATGAGTTCCAGAGCACTGGAATTAATAAAGGAGGCATTCACTGTGTGGTTGCTCAAACAGTATGTAAATCCAACTGAAATTTGAAGGGGATGTCTGTGAAACCTGGGCATATGCCTCAATGATGATGTGAGCTGTTTAACCTGCAAGCTCAGAAATGGAGTCGGTAAGCTACATAGCTCTAGCAGAGCAAAACAGTTAATGAGGGCTTCAAAAAGGAAACAAAATAGAAGGTATAAATCATATTTACAGTGGAATCAGGCATGATGAAGTGCAATAACTTGCAGTAGTGACATGTCACAAAATCCTGCATAACAAAAGGGCTTAATTGCCATTGACTTACAATGGCCCCTGCAGTAAACTGCAGAATTCTATGATATTCTGCAGCATTTTTGCATTTCATCCTGGCTGTCACTTCTGTATATGCACACATGCCCTCAGGAGATATAGTCCTAACTTCTAGTATCAGATCCCTGAAACAGCACTGTTTATAATCTCCAAAGGAAGCTGATAGTCTTCAAGTGGGAAAACAAAATGAGTTTGGGGGACTTAAAAACTACTTTGAGGCACATAAATATACCAGTGGGTCAGAGACAGTAGTAAAATGCTAGGGTCGCAGAAGGTCTCCTAGCATTGGTAAACATAAGATATATATAAAGAAAATTTATCTAGCCAGTCATTGCAAAGGTGAAAGGAGGATGTGTGCTGCAACACATGAACCCAGCTCCCCAGGTGCCAAGCCAAACCGCAGGTCAGAATCCTACCCCAGCAATAAATTAATGATTTAGAGAGATACTACCCACAAGCTCCTCTTGACTATTTAATGTGACCCACAAAATGACCCAGTGCATCACTCCCCTACCCCTTTAGATGTCATGTAATGCCCTTGTCCCACCAAACTGTGCTTTGTAAAATGTTCAACCCAGAGGCACAACTACAAGTGGTGACACAGAACTCCAGTACTGCTGCAGACACTCCAGTATAGCTGATAAGGCAATGTTTGAAGACTGTGGTTGCCATTGTGAAGCAGACTGGGATTGACATCTCAGAAGTTTGGGGGTTATCTGTGAAGCCTTGCCAGGATCCTTCACTGGTATGATCCCTCTGTTCTGTAGATCAAGGCAAGCTTCTGCAGCCAACTCATATAGTTGCTGTCCAGTCAGGAACTGCAGAATAAATTCTGCAGGGTACAGAGTCTTAAACTTTAATTTGTTAGAATGGGAATAATGATATATTCCCACCTAAGTCTCTTTGGCTGGAGAGTAATCATTATCCAGGAAAATACAGGTTGTACCATAGAAAACCTTTTGTTTTCTGACCAGGATTTTTGCAAAATGTTGTCTTTAATAGTAAATTTGAGGAAATGGATTATGATGGACCTGGGCGGGCATCCATACTGGAAGGCTTTGGGCCCAACACTCTGTGTACCCTTTCAATATCAATGGGGAACTCCAGCTCAAGTTCCAATGCTGTTCGGAGTTATTGATCCAGAAAAGACAATAGATCCTGACCCTCTTCATTCTCAGGTACCCCATAAATTCACAGATTTTTTCTACGAGAACAATTCTCTGCATCCTCCTGTTTTTTATTCATTTGCAGTAGGCTTTCAGCAGTAGTAAGAGCACTTTCCAATTGATCAAGCTGGGTTGTATTATCTGATATCTGTTGACCGACTTCTGAAATGCGCTGCTGTAAGGATACAAGGTCCAATCAAATTTCTTTGAGACAGTATTTAATTTCTGTCCTAAAGAACTGGGTTTCTTGCAGTATTGTGTCACGCTGTAATTTTTGCGAGGTATGCCTAGCTTGCTTTAGTGTCTTGTCATCCACACCCGCTGCCTTTCCTAATGCATGAGAAAGCCCTTAATCAGACAGCCCACTTTCCACTCTGTCGCCATCCTCCAATGAAAGATGAAATTTATTCTGTGTGCTTTTCACTATCAGGTCCGACATCCTTCAGCCAAGTTTTAAGAAGAGTTTAATCAAAATCTAAGTTTTTTAAAGGATTTTTTTCTCTATATTTAAGAGCAAGCTCCTGATTCAAGCTGCTCCCAGGGCCATGATGTCACCAGAGGTCCATGTTTCCAGTACTTTAGATTTACTCATTTGGTTTCTATACAAGCAGCAGCTAAGAACAGCTTTACCTCAGGATTCTCAAATGAACTTTTGTAGTCTAAGAAAATAATATTTGAAAATCCATGTAGAGGTCATAATTTAAAACCTGCTAACTACAGTATTACATTTGTTTGCGATCACCATTTTGTTGCACAAGATCAAAATGCAGGATACTTCCTGATATTGGCAATTGGTGGCTCTGTTAAGAAAGCTTTAATACGTCAAAGCATCAATGTGTGTGTGTGAGGGGGCATACTCAGACAGGCATTCCAGCTACGTGTGACAACCATTTTCATTTTCCATGGATATCTCTATCTCTATCTCTGTCTCCTTCCCCCACATTTGTCACCTTTGTGTCTTCTTACTAGGCCCTGTTAATTAGTCTTCACTTGAGGACTCCTCAGCTCATTCTCTCCTACTATGTCTTTTCATATCCATCATCACCTTTTTGTTTTCCAGAATATTTTCTTAGCTTGTATGTTATCACTTTTTCTTCTAGAGCATCCCCCTATTTTCTTTCCTCACACATCTATAGCCCTTATTTCCCCCTTACCTCTCAATTAACTTTGTTTTCTTTTCTCTTCTTTTTGACAATTCCTGAAGAAGACCTATGGTCAAAACATCATTTCTAATTCTATTTTCTATTTTCAGCATGCATTTAATGTTACCACAGAATTATGTATTGGTCTTAGATAACTTCATTCATAAATAGTCCATCAGTTCTTTATTATTTCATTCAAAGATTGGCTTATTCGTTCCAAATCTGGTTTGTTAAGTGGAAGCAATTCTAACTTTCAGGAATTTACCATGTAATCAGACAGCCTAGAAAAAAGTTGTATTTCCTCCTTTATAGCCATATTGCTAGGTACAGGCTTTGTAAGCACCAACGTGAAATTGACAGCATATGTATGAAGTTTAATATTGTTCTCATCTATTTGTATTCCTTTAATATTGTTGTTGGATCTGATTCTTTTCAAAATAATTTCCAAACAAATATTAAAGTGGGTTGGTGAGAGGGGACCACCCTGCCTCACCCCTCTGCCTAACGTAAAATCTGATGTTTTACATTGGTTTATATTTAGTCCAGATTTTAGGAACTGGTACAACACTTTTACCAATTTTATAAAGGTGTCTTTTATGTATCAAGCCTCTAATGAGGCATATAGAAAATTCTGTTATGGTATATCAAACTCCTTGCACATATCCAATGATAGTAATACTAAATCTGTCTTTTGTTTACAGGAATTTCATTAAGAATTTAAATTTATTTTTACAGTTTGGATTGTACACATGGATATAAACACACATTGCTCCTGATCAATGATTTTGTTAATCATTTTGCCCAAACTGTAAATTAATAATTTTGCCAAGATTATATAATCATAATTTAATATTGTAATGGGCCTATAATTTTCAGATTTCTCTGTGTCTTTGTTAGGTTTCACAATAAGAATGATATCAGCACTATCAATGGATTCAGGGACAGCACCTTCTTCTCGCATTTCATAATACAGATGTGCTAGATATGGGGACAGCTTTTCCTTGAAGCAGGAATAAAATTCAACTGAGAAATCATCCCTACCCAGGGACTTCCCTTTTGCCATTTGTTGCATTGCCTCTGTAACATCTAGTACAGTACTGTTAGCTCCTAACCCCATTTCATTGCCTGTTAAGGGAAGGGGACTAATTGTATAACTGATTTGCCATAGTAAAAGGCCTCCTCCACAATAGATTTATAATATAACTGATAAATTATATATATATATATATATATATATATATATATATATATATGTGCAGTCATGTCTCTATAGTTAGGGTAGCAGTTTTATGTTTAATCTTAAATTCTGCACTTTAATAACTTTGCAACGGATCAATGGATTTGCACATTTGGTATGTACTGTCCTGTGGGGTAGCTCTCTTGATGTGGCAAGTTTTGTTCTAGTCGGATGTGTGAATTCTGAGATTTGGATAGTGAAAAAGAGTAAAAAAATCCCACCCTTTTTTTTACAGTTTTTTCCCCCATCGTCTTGCGGCCAGACAGTGTGGAATTTCTGCTTGATATTTGTAGGGTAGAAAGAACGTTGGTAGTAGAATAGACAGTGAACATTTGGTGCACAAATATTAACCCTGATGCAAAGTTATTACGTTTTTTAGTTCCCATTATATCCTATGGGACTTTTCTGAAGATTCCAATTTTTAGGATGGCTATCTTTTTTCCGACAAAGGATTTTATCTCACAAAAAAGGATTGAGTCTCACAAGAGCATTTCTTTTTCATGAGAACGCAAACCCTTTTTTGTGAGAGAAAGTTTCTTTTTGTGAGCTGCCATCTTGGTTTTTTCATCAATTAAAAGAGCTGTAAAATACATACAAATGTCATTTGAAAAACAAACACTGGAATCTAACTAAATGGGACCCGTTTAGCTAGATTCTGGTGTTTGTTTTCCACAATTAGCCCAAGAAATACATTTTCTGGGCACCTGAAATCCTGAGTGTCCATCTTAGCAAGAGGAGCCTTCTGTCACATTCTCTGCATGAGAACAGTGGATATAATTAGTTCTGCAGCCATAGCTGAACTAATGCTGTGGACTGCACTGTGAGTTAAGCACCCACCCTTTTTCCCCTGGTGTCTAGTTGAACCCCTCACTCCTCAGTCACTTTCCTTATTCCCTGATGTCTAGTAGCACCCCCCATCCTCTGATAGCCATCCCTTCTCTAGTTTATTTTATTTATATATTACCAACACCAGGACACCCACCCCCTGATGTTGGATGACCCCTGTCCCCATGGCCCTTGTTTTACTGATGTGCTGACATTGGGGGGCCAGTCCCCATGTCAGCATTTAACACCTCCCCTCCCCAGTAGTGTTGGACACTGGGGAGCCCTTCCCCAGTGTCCTGTAATATTTATTTAATTTTTCCCTTCACTTATATATTCTGACACCAGGATGCCCACCCCTAGGGTCAGATGACCCCACTCCCGCAGCCATTGTTTTATTAATGTGCTGACTTTGGGGGTGCTGAATCCCTGTGTTGGCATTTAACCCCCCTCCCCAGCAGTGTGGGACATTGTAGAGCCCACCCCCAGTGTTCTGTAATATTTATTTAATTTATATACACCTGAAAAAAAAGAAAACAGTCCCCTGACATCTTTTTTTTTAAACCTGGAAAAAAGAAAATGGTCCTTCATCATCCCTGCTGACTCCTCCCCCATTCTGACCCTCCCACTGAGCACCCACCACCCCACACACCCCCTTACACTATACTTACCACCGGAGGTTGAGTACTGTCATCTTCTGTGGACTGGAACACATCTGCACTTTTTAAAGCTGAAGTGTGAACTGAAGAATCAAGATAAGTGCCATCTAATGGCAGTCAATGGCATTTTGTACTTATATTGATAGTTTGGCCATTTTTAGGTATATTTGCACCAAAGTTTCAACATGGGCATTTTGGGACCCCACCTCATGAACACTGGCACTGTCATTTTGTTACTCTGTCCTGAAAGGTGATTTCATGGTCACCGCACCGAATCACCTTTCAGGATGAATTAACAAAACAACAGTGCCAGTGTTCATGAGGTGGGGTCCCAAAAAGACCATGTTGAATATTTAGATCAAAAATACCCCAGAACACCAGAGTTACATACGGTCATTGAAATTTTCCTATGCACGTGTGTAACTTTGCCAATTTTTAATATTTTCACTTCAAATTTTCAACATAGCCATTTTTTCACACCACCTCATGAACAGTATAGCTGTTATTTTTCACATCCTGCCCAAAATATGTTAACACACCTATAGCACAGAATGGTGTGGTTGCTGCACAAAATCAACTTTCGGGAATGAGTAACAAAATGACAATGCCAGTGTTCATGAGATCGGGTCCCAAAAAGGCCATGTTGAAAATCTGGTGCATAAATACCTAAAAATGCCTGAGTTATGCACAGTTGTTAAAAATTTTCTACACATGCATGTAGCTTCGGCAATTTATAATATTTTCATTCCAAATTTTCAACATTGTCATTTTTTCACATCACGACATGAATAGTACAGCTGTCATTTTTCAAATCCTACCAAAAATGTTTTTCCGCACCTGTGGCATGGAATGACTTTACAGTTGTGCAGAGTTATGTTTCGGCTTGAATTTGAAAATGTTCTCTACTGGGCACATGCGGTGATGTCATAAGAAAGTTATGTTGAAAATGTGGGGTCAAATAAGAATAGTACTATACTATCTCAATGTAGGGATGGAAGTGCAGGGTCTGATGTGCCCTGCACTCCCACCATAATATAAAGATGCTGTTATACTAACTCAATGAAGGGATGATAGTGCAGGGTCCAAAGGACCCTGCTCTCCCACCATAAAATAAGGATACCATTATACTATCTCAAAAAGTAAGCAACTAAATTGCAAAAAAATTTGTTAATGCATCAGTTAGGGTTAAAGCAACAAAAGGAGGGAAATGTGGCATTAGAGTTTCCAACCTTAACACCACACCCCCACTCTGCACAGATGAAGAGGGATCATCGGGTGGCATTGGGATTGTCAGCCTTAACACTCACCCCATTATCCTATGCTGTGGCACCCAGCTTATTTTCTAATGGAATGGGGGTGAGCATTGAGGCTTATGATCCCAATGCCACCCCGATCCCTCTTCATCTGATCAGGGTGTGGGTGTGGAGTTAGGATTTGAAACCCTAACACCACATTTCCCTACTTTTGGCACTTTAAGCCTAACTGATGTATTAACAAAGTTTTTTGCTATACTGTATATATTTGACCTGCACGGTAGTGTAGGTATAGTTAGGGTTGCATGGTCACTTCTATGTTGAACCCCAAAGTATACACTTTAATAACTTTGCTGCTTTTCAGGGGAGCTAGTTTTTTGCATTTTGTGTGTCAGGGAGCTCAGTATTTTCATCTTGCCCACCCTCCCAGCCCCGACCTGTATTAAATACTAGCTTGCTCTGCCCCAACCCTCTCTCTCTCCTGGATCTCTACTTTTGTACTATACTTAAAGAGACACTAAGTGTCAGAGCATCACCAAACAGGCTCTGAAGTCTATCAAAAATTGGCAGCTTATCCACATCTTCTCTAATCATAATCCAAATTTCTTACTGTCTTCAACAAAATGACTTCGCACAATCCCCTCCTATACTTCCTCCTCACCTCATTTCTTCTCACAGTGGCCATCCTGGCCCTTCATCCTATCTGTGCCCCCCCAACCCCCAAAGCAACACATATCACTCAATTACCTCCTCCCATCCTCTTTGCAGTTCACACTTTTTATCTCATCCTTCCAACCTCCCCGTTATTGGTCCTATCACCCTGCCACCACAGATGCAATCCTGTATATCACTTATCAGGACTGTCAGATCCACCTCAGATGTAGCCCTGCTTACCAGAAGACTCAAACTCCCTGCTACTTCCTCCTTCCTCCTCCTCATTCTACTCCTCACTGGAGATATTGAGCCCAACCCAGGTCCCCAGGCCTGTCCCCAACCTCTAAACTCCTACAAAGGCCTCTTCATTGCCCACATTAACATAATAAGTCTCCTACCCAAAACTGACCTGTAAACCTGCTAGTTAGCTGAGCACTCTCCAGATATCCTCTGCCTGTCCAAAACCTGGCTCTCTGCAAGGATCCCTGGCACCTCCCTTACTCTCCCAAACTATACACTACTCAGGCAGGACCATGGAAAATGAGGTGGCAGTGCAGCCATATACACAAAACAACCCCTCTCGTGCTCCATCCATTTCAGGGAATCACACCCTGGCTCCCATTAAGTCCTTCTTGTCCAACTCACCCTACCCCCCTCCCTTCCCATCTCACATGCAACTCCCTCATCTCCACTCTAGCTGCCCTTCCTGATCTGACTTCCATCGAGGAATTGATTTTGCTAGGCAATTACAATCTAGACTGGCTTGCACCCACCTCCATGACCCACACCTCCAAAATAGAGTCCCTAAACCTAACTCAGCTTCTCAATGAACCCACTCGGTACAACTCCCACTCTCAAAACCACTCCCTAATTGACTGGATCCTCTCATCACATCCACATAGGGTAACTACATCTGGCATTCTCGCAAATGCACTCAGCGACCACTGCATTACCTACTGCATCAGAAATCTTGCCTTCCCAAGTCTGCACCAAAATACACTAATATGTGCTCCCTAAACTCCTTGGATGATGAATCCCTCCTAACCACCCTTAGCCTTGCTGACTGGCATCATGTTTACTCAACCTCAGTTGTTGACATTGCCCTCTCCAGTTTCCTGCACATGTTGACAAAAATCTGGGACTCCCATGCCCCACAGAAAAAGATCAGGGTACAGAAGCAACACCACAAATGGATCTCTGCCCAAGTCTTGCCTTATGCAATGCCAGAGACAAAGCATGGACTATCTTCAAATCCCTCCCTTGCCCTAATATAGACACACTTACAATAACTCCACAACGTATGTACAAAGGCAGTAAGGCTGGTGAAGCAGTCTTCTTCAAGTAGCAACAACTGACTCAAGCCCATCCCTCCAACTTCTGGAATGTCGAACGCTCACTCTTTGACTCTCCATCATAACCCAGTTTCTCTGCCATTAAACAGCACGGTCAACAACTGCTTGACCCTACCAGCATAGCTGTTACCCTAAACACATTTTTCACTTCCTGTGCCATGCCTCATGGGACCCCTCCACAGACTATGGTCCTCACTCTGCCTCTCCACCAAAACACCTTTGAATTCTCACCAATCTCAGAACTTGAAGTCTTCCCAGCCCTTCACTGATTAAATACCTCCAAATTCAGCCCAGATGGGATCCACCCGAAGATCTTGCAAATCTCTGCACCTGCAATCTCTAAGCCTGTTGCCCATCTCCTCAACCTCTTCTTCTCCTCTGGGTCAATTTCTCAGGCTGGGAAATCTGAAACAGTTATTCATCTCCTTAAAGGAGGGGACCCCTCAAATCCTGGTAATTATAGGCCAGTCTCCCTCCTCCCAGCTCTTGATAAGCTACCGTAATCACTTGTGCATTCCAGGCTGGTGGAACATCTAAATACAAGCAACCTTTTATCCCCACATCAGTCCAACTTCAGGAAGCAACATTCCACTATCTCCTTCCTCCTGCATGTCACAAACCAAATCCACACTGCAACTAACCAAGGCCTCCTTACTGCTGCAGTTTCATTGACCTGGCTAAGGCCTTCGATTCTGTATCCCATCCCCTCCTCCTGTCTAAACCTGAAGCAGCAGGCCTCACTTCTATCACCATTCAGTGGTTCAATTCCTCCCTCTCAAACAGGTCAAAGTCTATCAGAATCACTGATGTCTCCTCCCATCCACTTCTAATCCTATTAGGTGTTCCACAAGGATCTGTCCTTGGGCCCATCCTCTTCTCCCTCTTCATAAATTACCTCCCCCCATACAAAATCCAGCATTCACATGTACATGGATGACACTATCCTCTTTACCTCTGGCCCATCCACATGTGAAATTCAGTCTACCCTCCAATATGATTTCAGCAATATCCAACACTGGTTTAGACAAAACCAACTGAAAGTAAACACAGCCAAAACTGTATCCATGTTATTTGCAACAGTGCAGAAGACAATCAGATCACCCCTCCTTTATCATCTCCCTCGATGGCACCCCACTAGACCATGTTGATAAATACAAATACTTGGGAGTGTGGCTTGACCCACACTTATCTTTCTCACCTTACATAGATGCGACCATCTCAAAACTAAGCCCCAAACTTGGTATGCTTTACCAGCACTGAGATACCATCCCTCTTCCTGCCAGATGGAAGATCTTAACCAAAATGATCCTCCTCATCTTTGATTATGTGAATGTAGTCTACAGCACCACCCCAGAGACCACCCTAGTCAAGCTAGACACCCTCCTAAACTCTTTTTGCTACTTCGCCACCAAGTCACCCCTTCAAACTCATCACTGCAAACTGTGCTCCCTCCTGGAAATAACTCCACTGGCCCACAGATGCCATATCCACTCTCTCAACCTCACAGCTAAATACTGGTTTGACATGCTACCCTACTACATGGTTGACAGTCTCTCCCAGGCCCTGGACATCCCTTATGTACTGAGGCACAGAGATGTAAGATCATTCCATCTACCTCACCCATACTAATCATCCATCAAAGCTACCTTCTCCTACCAGCTCCCAAACTTGTGGAACAAACTTGCCCCCTCCATCAGAAACTCTTCCTCCCTTTGAACTTGCTAGACACAGATGCACCTCATACCACCTCCCCCCTGCCACTGTCCTTGGTAATTATTGCTCCACTCCACAGCACTTAAAATGACCTAGCCCTCATCGAGTGCACTTACCTTTTGTGTTTTCTGGGTCTTCCCAGATGTCTCTTGTCCAGGAAATGTATTCTATCTTACTATACCTTGCTTACTCTATTTGTCACTGTAACCAAATTGTCTACCTGTCTCTAAGGACTGTAAATGTTTATAACTCTGCTGGGACTGTCTGTATTCTGTAAACACTGTCTTGCTGCCAAATGTTTCTCTGTATTATTGCATGTACTCCTACTCCCCTATCACCTGGGTCGCACCTGGAAATGAGCCTCGGCTCAATGTGTCTATCCCGGTCACCAAATGTTTAAATAAAAAAAAATTAAAAAAATGTGTCTGATTTGCCTGAAATTTTGCATCTGCAGCTACCAAACATACATCTCTGGCTCTGGAAAATTTTGTTAAAGTCAGATGTACAGTTGCAAAACCCTAGAGTGTCCAAAAAGTGAAAATTACCAATTTTTTTCAAATTTTTTTGGTTGGGCATAATGGACTGAGGAATGCATCTGAGTGGATTTAAATTTGCTTGACTATGTGTAGCTTGGGTTAAAGTGGTGCCTTTTGAAGAATTGGCAAAAAAATATTATTCCATTCAAAAGTTATGCAAGTTTTTCATGTCCCATTGTAACCACTGGGAAAAAGTATATGTGCATTGTGAAAGTTTCACGATCACATTTTTGCTGTCATGCTCCCTAAATTTGTTTTTGTGCTGCCACTATCTTGTTTTTAGTTAGCGAGAGACAAAAAATGTAATTCAAAAAATAATGCCTTTTGGTAAATTCCTTACTTTTTGAGAAAGCATATTATAAATACTAAAAAATACATGTATTGGTGGGAGCGTGGGGCCCACCAATTTGCCCATTTCTGCATACTAGCATAATATAAGTAGTAATACACATATATTGGTGGGAGGGCAACCAGCTTGCACATTTCTGCATAACATCATAATATAAGCAACTTAGACAATTTTCCACTTTTTTGAGTGTGCTGCAATTCCACAACCGTATGTCCTACCAACACGAAAATTATCACAGTCGATGATCTATGATTAGTCTTTCTACCTTCCAAATTTCAGGCAAATTGCACAAATGGTTCAAGTTATTAAAGTAGAACAAATGACATTTTCAAATTTCACGGTGGCATAATGCTGCAACTGTTTAAGTTTTACATACCAAACCACTGAAAGGCACATCTGTGGCACTAAGGCTACCTATCCTATAAACTGCAAGCCAATCCTATAGGAAAAATGTCAACTATGTCACTCAATATCTCCACAACAGATTAATTTTCCAGCACCTAAACAGCATAATTCACATCTTTCAGACATCCCCTCAACACTCTCCAGATTTCAAGTAAAAAGACCAAACTGTTTAAGAGATATTTTATTTTAAAGTTTTTACACCTTTAAAAATTCTTTGACTGTGAGGCTGCAAAAGTATCTGCCATGACCACTGCCTAAGACAATTTTCGGCTGTGAAAGGACATCTGATCATCCCAAATTTGGGCCATCTGGTCTTCCCCATGGACATCTGGTCCAGAAGCCAGAAACCAGAAGGGGAAGGAAACAGATTCACTTCAGTGCTTTACAGTAACTGTTCATTGCTATTTTTGTTTTAAAACTTATTGTGGGCTTTTAGTGACACTGTAATTTCTCTGCTATCATTACTTAGAATTGTTTTTGGGCTGTTGAAAATTTAAAATCTAGTTCAGTGTGCTTGTAGTGGTGGTCTGTTCCTTTGTTGTCTTTAATTGCTGCAAAATTAGTCTTGGCTTGTCTGAATTGCCCTGTAGTTTGGGTGAGGGGTGATAATTGTCTGGCCTTTGACCTCAGCTATGTGAAAACTGGAGGTGGGGCTTAGTCAGAGTTGAGGTAGCAAGTGATTTTTGTTTTCTCAGAAGAAGCCAGAAACCAGAAGGGGAAGGAAACAGATTCATTTCAGTGCTTTGCAGTAACTGTTCATAGCTATTTTGTTTTAAACTTAGATTGTGGGCTTTTAGTGACATTGTAATTTCTCTGCTGTCTTTACTTAAAATAGATTTTAGGCTGTTGAAAATTTAAAATCTAGTTTGGTGTGCTTGTAGTGGTGGTCTATTCCTTTGCTGTCTTTAATTGCTGCAAATTTTTGCCCCCCCCACCCCCAACTCTTAATTATATGTCCTGTTAAATCTGATTGACAGGAGCTAAGCACAGGGGATAGTAGGGGTTGTGGAGTAGGAGGGGCATAAAGCTGAAGAAGCCCACCTTCAGCACAACTGTTTTGACTCACTTTTTTTATTTCTTTTTTTTCTCTTTTTAAAGAAAAGTATCTGAGGATCAGTGGCATGTTTTTTAGGACAGTAAATTAATAAAAGGTAACTAGGAGAGCTTCAGTAACAGGCAATTACTGGGATAGCAGTATAAGTGCAGTATAATATGGGGAGTGGTGCAATGCAGTGGCTGCAGGGTAGCCATATTCAGGCAGACCTTCTGGACGCTATGGTGCTGCCCTATCTGCATGCATCTCTCTGGACTGCAAGATGAGGTAGCCAGACTCAGAGCGGAAGTAAACTGGGTCACGAGTACCATCACCCTTATCCAGAGACCACCCCAGTCCAACACCACTGCCTCAAAGGATGCCGAGAATGAGGAGCACTTGGATGACAGTGGGCTCAGGGAGGGTTAGGGTGGTCAGGAAGAGGCACATCCCAGATCCTATTCCACTCAAGAACTCATATGCCACATTGGTAAACAGGAAAAAACAAATAGAGGCACCCAGAGAAGTGGAAGGAAAGGATGTGGAGGTTAGCCAAGGAGATGACCTCAGTGGGGAGAGCAGTGTACCCCAGAGGAGAAGGAAGCAAATCCTGGTGGGGGACTCCATAATAAGAGGGATCCAGATAGGAACACAGAAGGGGGAGGACAGGGAGGTGAGGTGCCTAACAGGTGCCACTGCATGGAGGGATGGAAGGAAGATCCTGGGTATCACTGGGAAGGCAAGACAGGAGGGTGAGCTGGATGTCATTATCCACCTAGGTACTAATGACCTGGCAAATAGGGAGCCAAAGGAAGTTCAGAAAGAGTTTTGGAAATTGGGGAGGGGTCTCAAGCAAGTAGCTACTTCTGTCACCTTCTTGGAAATACTACCTGGGAGAGGCATGGGAGAGCATTGGGGTGCATGCACCAGGAGCTTTAACTCATGGTTAAAGAACTGGTGCTGTGAGGAAGGGTTTGGGATTCATTGGTGACTGGGGACCCACCTGGAGGGATGGAGGCTTGTTCAAGCCTGATGGCCTGCATCCATCCTGGATGGGAATCCAAGCACTCAATGATAAGTTTAAATGCTACATTGACAAGCATTTAAACTAGCCAAGGGGGGTGGCAGGCCAACAAGGAGGGTACCTAATTGCCCACCCCTCACAGCTAGCAGTGGAACCAGTGAACTGAAGGAGTGGATATCTCTACAAAGCAGTGTGCAAAAGATGGAGATAAGCACCCAAGAGGTGGATAGGCAGAAAAGGGGCAACATTAAATAGAAGAGCAGACAGCAAGGAGAACCAGGGATAAATAATAACCAGTGAAGGGGCTGGAGTAGAACAACTAAACAGTCTAGGGAGGTCAAATCATAGAAAGCCATGTGTGCCAATGCCAGGAGCCTTAGTAACAAGATGGAGGATCTGGAGGCTGTCATGGTGCAATCAGACCTGGACATTGTGGCTATCACAGAAACCTTGTGTAATGATAACCATGACTGGGAGATGGCCATACCTGGCTACAACATATTCAGAAGAGAAAGGGCAGGTAGGAAGGGAGGAGTGGCACAGTATATGAAAAATGACATAAGGGCCACAGAGATGCAGGAGGAACAAAATGGGTCAGAGATACTGTGTGTTAAGCTGGAAAGGAAAATGGGGCCAGCCATCCGCATAGGTGTGGTCTATAGACCACCAGCCCAGGAGGAAGAAACATATAGGGAGCTGATGCTAGCCATCCAAGGGATGGCAGAAAAGGGTGAGGTAGTGCTGGTTGGAGACCTCAATATTCCAGACGTGGACTGGAGCATCCCAGCAGCAGCATCAACTAGGAGCAGATTTATCCTACAATCCCTTCAGGGTGCCTTCCTCAAGCAAATGGTCATGGAACCAACTTGGCAGGAAGCAATACTAGACCTCGTCCTCACAAACAGGGACACTGTGATGGGGTAACAGTGGGGGAACACCTTGGGAACAGTGACCACCAGTCATTGTGGTTTTAAGTCACAGAAGGAGCTGAACCAAACCACACAAAAACATGGATCCTGGTTTTAAGGGGGCAGACTTTGGGAAAATGGGGAGATGCTTGAAAGAGGCATTAAGGGAATGGGGCAGGAATTAGGGGTTGAGGAACAGTGGGCAGTATTTAAAAATGGGGATTACAGGAGCAACAGAATTATGCATTAAGCAGGTTAGCAAGGGGAAAAGGAAGAGGAGGCCATTATGGTTTTCCAAGGAGGTAGCAGAGAAAGTGAAAGCCAAAAAGATTGCATTCAGGTAATACAAAAAGACACAGGCAGAAGGGGATAGGGAGAAGTACCAGGAGAAGCAAAGGGAGGCAGGGAGGTCAGTAAGGGAAGCCAAAGCTCAGACAGAAGAGCACATTGCAAAATCAGTGGGTAGAGGGGACAAAACCTTTTAAAGGTACATAAGTGAAAAAAGAAAGGTAAAGGGAGGGATAGTGAGACTGAAGGAGGAGGATGGGGGCCACGTGGAGGATGACATCAGTAAAGCTGACCTATTGAAAAGGTATTTCTGCTCAGTCTTTACTGAGGAAGCGGAGGGTAATGGGTCTGAAGGGAGTTCAAGGGTTGGGAATGGTGCAGAAATGGACACAAGTCCCTTTACACGAGAAAGGGTCCTGAAGGAACTGGAAGTAATAAGAGTTGATAAAGCAATGGGGCCAGATGGGGTGCACCTCAGGGTCCTTAAAGAACTAAGAAAGGTTGTGGCTGAACCTCTGACAATCCTGTTAAGCTGATCACTGGAAACAGGGTAGGTATTCAAAGACTGGAGGACAGCAGATGTAGTCTTCTTATACAAGAGTGGGAACAAAGAGGAAGCAGGGAACTACAGACCAGTCAGTCTCGCCTCGGTAGTGGGGAAGATCATGGAAGCACTACTGAAGGAGAGATTGGTGGAACATCTGGTTGTCAGTGGACTACAGGACCCAAGGCAGCATGGTTTCACCAGGAGGAGGTCATGTCAGACCAACCTCATTGAAATTTTCGACTGGGTGACTAGGGCGGTGGATCACGGGACAGCAGTGGACATGGCCTATCTGGAATTCAGCAAGGCCTTTGACATGGTGCCACATAGAAGACTATTACACAAACTGGGGAATATGGGTGTGGGCAGGACAGTAATGTGGTAGGTAACTGGTTGTGCTGCAGGACACAGAGGGTGGTGGTAAATGACTGTCACTCCACAGAGGGAAGAGTGACCAGTGGGGTACCACAGGGATCAGTGCTGGGACCAGTCCTATTCTACATCTTCATCAGTGACATTGCACAGGACCTAGAAGGCAGAATTTCCCTGTTCGCTGATGACACAAAGCCCTGTAAGAGAGTAGACACACCAGAGGGTGTAGACAGAATGAGAAGGGACCAGCAGAAACTTGAAGAATGGTCAGGGGTTTGGCAGTTGAAATTCAATGAAGAGAAGTGCAAGGTAATGCATATGGGGCACAAAAACCCTTGCACAATATATCAGTTGGAGGGGTGAGGCTATAGCATGCACCAAGCAGGAAAGGCGTCTTGGGGTTATCATCTCTGATGACCTCAAGGTAGGGAAACAGTGTGACAAGGCAGCAGGTAAAGCAAATAGGATGCTGGGATGCATAGGCAGGGGCATTACCATCAGGAAAATGGAGGTCATAATTCCACTATACAAGACACTAGTGAGGCCCCACCAGGAGTACAGTGAACAGTTCTGGTGAACTTACGTACGTAAGGACATAGACAGGGTAGAGAAGGTTCAGAGAAGGGCAACAAAGATGGTACATGGATTGCATCACAAGTCCCATGAGGACAGGTCAAAAGAATTGAATATGTATTCCCTAGAGGAGAGGAAGGAGAGAGGGGATATGATAGAGACATGCAAGTATCTTACAGGGAGGATCAGGCTGCAGGAATACACTATTTGTAAGTGAAAAAGATGTTCCAGGACTAGAGGGCATGGGATGAAGTTAGAGGGAGGATGATTCAGAGGAAACATGCGGAAGAATTTCTTCACAGAACAGGTCATGGACAAGTGGAACACCCTACCAGAGGAAGTGGTGGGAGCTGAAACAATCACGGGATTTAAGAATGCATGGGATAGACATAAAGGAATTCTAGAGGTCAGGGTTAAGGGGGCAACAGACTTCTAGAAAAACATAAAGTGAACTTACAAGCTCAAATGGTCAGACTGGGTGAGCCATAGGCCCTTATCTGCCGACACTGTCTATGTACCTATGTATCTATGTAAAATCTAGCTATCTGGTCATCCTGTGGTGGACTAAGCTCGCGGCCGAAAACAATCTCGCGGTTGAAGGTTTTGCAGGCTTGCGGCCGAAAATCGTTAGTGAGCCATGACCTAAGATTTTAAAAGTTTTAAACTCTACTTGTTTGACACAACTAAAGGAAACCAGAGGCATGGGTCAATAGAGGAGGGTCTCCTGAGCAAATCCCATCTTCATTTACTTCAGAAGTCACCCATGGGTGAGATATTTGTTTTTTCTGACCACAAACTGAAAACAAAATGGCAGCCATCGTGGCCGATAAATTTCTAGTGGCTGAACATTTATTGGCCGTGAGCCTGTAAATTCTTTGACCATGAGGGGAGACCAGATGGCCAGAACCCCATTCTTCTTTCTCAAATCATACACATACATTTTCCCCATGACCTATAATGGGAACTTAAAACTTTAATAATGTTTGAATGGATTAATATTTTTTCACCAAACAAAAAGTGGCATGTTCCTTGATGTAAGCTCTTTCTATATGCCAAGGTTTGGACTGGCAGACCACATGACGGCTGCACAGCACCACAGAGAAAATCCACACACACCCCCACAGAATTGATGAAAAGTGCATTTTTTGGCACTTTGCTGTACAAAACCCATATGTCCAACTGAAACATAACTTGGCAGATCAAGAGATCTACCATGCCACATTGGCATACCAAATTTTGCACAAATCCATTCAATGGCTGCAAAGTTATTAACAAGCACAATTTGAGGTTAAACATTAAAGTGCCTATGCAACCATAAATATAGGGGCGCTACTTCATATATATATATGAAGTAAATTTAGCTAAAAACAACAATTTGTGCAGGTAGAAGGTTATCCTGTTAGGAAGGAAATCCTGACTGGAAAATATCTTACCATCTTTACTAAACTTGCAGTATGAGGTGTGTTATCAAAGGTGACATGAAATTTTCCTGTCAGGACAACATCACCTTTTCCATAGCTTGTAATGTATAATCCCTTGCTGAGATTAGCAGCCTGGTCACCTGATTTGCAGGTTGTGATTTAACCTCTACAGCAAAGGAAATGCCATTCCCTTTGCATGCAACTCACTTGCAAACTGAATCTGTACTTGCTTAGCAGGCAGAGGGTCAATGGTTTGAATCCACGTAGGCATACAGTATACTGAATTTTCTGCAAGGATTTAAATAATTTATGTTATTAGTGTGCATCTCTCTCTCTTTCTCTCTCTCTCCCCCCCCCCTTGTTCTTTCTCTATCTCTCTCTCTTTTTCTAGAAACCTTCAGTCTCACCATGTTAAATGATAGCAGAATTTCAGAGCACCGGGGCAGTAGCTGGAAGAGTCCTGGATTTGATTCCCTGTTGTGAACATATTTTTTTCTTTCTCAATACAGTTCCTATCATTAGCATTCATCTACCTTTAGAATTCTTTTGTTTCAGCCTGTGGAATGATAGCACAGTGGCACAACACCAAGACAGCAGTTGGGAGGGGGCTTGGGTTTGAATCACAGTTGTGATCATTTTTTCTTTCTCACCACAATTTTCTGTAATTTATGTTTCTAACATTAATCTATCTCTTGAAACCTTCTGTCATTCTATATGGACTAATAGTACAGTTATAGAACACCAGAATAGTAACTGGAAAGAGGTCTAGGTTTGATTCACAGTTATGCACATTTTTTATCGCTCACTATAATTTATGTTGTTAGTATTCATCTATCTCTAGAAAACTTTGATCTTGCTATGTGGAATGATAGCACAGTAGTAGAGTAACAGGACATAAGTTGGGTGGTGGCCTGGGTTTGATTCCAAGTTGTGAACATTTTTCTTTCTCACAACAAATTATGTTGTTAGACTTCATCTATTTCTAGAAACCTTCTGTTGTGTCATAGGAAATGATAACACAGTGTCGGAGCTCCAGGGCAGATGTTGGGTGGAGGCCTGGATTTGATTCCCAGTTGTGAAATGTGTTTTGTTCTCACTACAACCTTTGTTAGCATTCATTTATCTTTAGAAACCAAATCTCCCCATGGAGAAAGACAGCACAGTGGCAGAGCACCAGAACAGTAGAAGGAAGGTGACCTGGCTTTAATTCCCAGTTGTGAACATTGTATCTTTCTTTCCATGATTTATGTTTTTAGCATTCATCTAGCTCTACAAAACTTCTGTCATTCTATGTTGAATGATTGGACAGTGGTAGATCACCAAGTTGGGATGAGGCCTTGGCTCAATTCCCTGTTGTGAGCATTTTTTCTTTCTTGCTACAATTGCTGTTGTTAGCATGCATCTCTCTCTCTCTCTCTCTCTCTCTCTCTCTCTCTCTCTCTCTCTCTCTGTAGATACCTTCTGGCTTACCATGTGGAATGAAAGAACAGTGGCACAGCACCAGAACAGTAGTTCAGAGGGGGCATGCGTTTGATAAACAGTTGTGAAAATGTTTTGTTTCTCACTACAATTTATGTTGTTAGTATGCATCGCTATCTCAAAACCTTCTGTCTTATCATGCGGAATGATAGCACAGTGGCAAAGCACAAAGACAGTAGTTGGGAGGGGGCCTGGGTTTGATTTCCAGTTGTGAAGTTTTTTTTTCTTTCTCACTACAATTTATGTTGTTATTATGCAGCTATTTTGTAAAATAAATAGTTAGATGTCTTTGCCAATATCAGTGATAGGGCTTTCAGGGCTTGGAGTAGGGTTTCAGACTGGAAAGCTTGCTGGTAGAATAGTACCCTATAAGACCGTTGTTCAGGGTTCCTGAAAAACATGAGTTTAGAACAGAATAGTAGACTTCACTTCTCAAACTATGAGATCTTACTTCACCAGGAGGTCAGCTTAGTTGACCTCCAGTGTGAGCATGTTTTGAACATTTAATTCATAACTTAGAAGCACTTAATATATACACAAACTCTATAACTACACTTACATTTGCAAATGTGATTATGATATGGATCTATACCATAAGAAACATATTAGATTTCATTGCTAGAGCAACTGAAGGTGTGCAGCTGGGAGGTCAACTTTCTTGAAACTCTGGTACACATACAATTCTAATACTTAAATGCATAAGTGTTAAAAATGTATCCAGCTTGACTTGTCATTTAAAATTCTCCTTTACTCTATGAATGGTCAGCAGCTTGACATTCTGTGCAGGGAAGGAGATCTGGTCTGGAACTAACAAATTTACAAGTGACAAGGTAAAATAAATACACATCATTACCATTAGGAGTATTCCTTGGAAGAAAAACATCAGTCACTTAAGGACAGCATTTACATGTCAAAAGTCTGTCCAATCAAGTCTCTTAAATGAATGAAAGCACCATGCTCAAGCTAGATTACAACACAAACAGCCAGTGTACCCACATTGAAGCCATTGTTGATTATCAACAATATTACCAAGGTAACGGGTGATGTCACACGATCGTCACATAGTTCAATGTGAGTACAAAAGGCAGGTCAGTTAAGCTGCATGTGCTCTCTGTGCAATACTCCACACAGTACACTCCTGGTGAACTGCACACTCTTGTAAGTCACATGAAAAAGTCTGGTAAAATGTTTAAATAATCATGCAAGCAAACTGAGCTAGTGAAATCTCTCCGGAAACTTGAACTCCTTGTTAAGGAAATGAGTTTCAAGTACCTGTTAGAAATGTTGTTAATTTGCAAGATGAAAGCTGATAACAATTATCAATAGCTAGCTAGCAAAAGCAAGTGCTTTAAAAATGTATATTTGCAACTTCAAAAGCCATAACAGCATGATTTTGAAAATGTTTATCAAGTTTAAAATGAAAGCAGAATCACTAGCACTCACTGGAATTGACCCATAAAAGAATCTGAATGTTTGTAAATGTCTCTTCAATCTTATTAAAGGGTCATGTCCCTGAAAATGTTCAAGATACTAGGCTTGGTTATCAGATGTTAGCTTACTAGATCCTAGCTAGAAGGTAGTGCTCTGATCACTGAGAAGACTGAAAAAGGAAACGTTTTGAACAGACTAAGAGAATTTCTCTTGCTTATTTCATTTCCTGCAGACAACAAGAAAAGAGCTTTATAAAACTTCAGAAACAGGTAGATATAAAAAACAGCATAGATAACCTTATGACTATTTGTATAAAAATACTATATGTAAACTTCTATGTTTAAAATCTTGCAGGTATCTACAAAAAAAAAAACTGTGATGCATAATTAATGTGTTTACAGTGTCAAAGAAACAAGGTGTGACCTTAACAGGCTTTTTATATTACTTTTATCATATATTGTCTAAACTTTCATTTATGGATAAAATGTCTGTATATTTATACCTAGAAAAGCTGTTTTGCTATTAAAAAACTTGTGCAGATGGAATGGACCAGGCAGAACCTAAGGGCCAGTTAAAGCAAAAGACAATATTATGAATACTATACTAAAAACAGGAGGCTGAAGAGTATGTTAATAACATATAAATATTTAACAATTTTGTATAAATATGTTTGTGGAAAAAAAAGAGTTGATTTACCTTAGAAGAATTAGATTTATCCAACATTAATTGATAAACTGCTTTATGTACATGTGACGATGAAATGATTCTATTAATTATTTTCTAATTTTTTTTTGTAAATAAGATACATGCATATTAATTCTAAAAGAATTTATGTTTATTTTCACTCATAGCCCCTGAAAAAGCCTAAATGGCAAAATGTTGGGGCTAGTGATATCTACATGAATAAAGAAAATTAAAAAGGCATATTCTTTAAGAACTTCGGTGTTTTGAAGGATTCATTTTAATCAGAGCAACCACAACCCCTACTTTTGCTGCCTCACAAAGTTTTTTGAAGATTGGTATGCTCCACCACAGCATTGTAACAATCATATGTGATTACCATTGGGACCCCACACATTTCTTTTGTGTCCTAGTGCCACACTACCAGAACTCAGTAAACATATTTGTAAAGCAAATAATTTAAAATCACCCCTGCACCTTTCCAAGTCTGCTAAATTCACTTTGTTGTGATCTTGCAGCAGAGGGTTAAAAAAACTAAACAAAAAAATACACAGGTACTACATATGGATTTCAGTGGCCCCTATGCCACCAGCACTCAGTAAACAATATTTTTCAAATGAATCTTTTAGAAATACCCCCTGAACTTTTCCTAGTGTGTTAAAGTCACTCTGCCCTTATCCTGCTGCAGGACTTCAACTGCCAGTGCAGGCTCACACTATGCATCCTCTCCTCTCCTCTCCTCTCCTCTCCTTTCCATTGTAGCATGATTTCCCTAGCCTCTTTGACTGATATTACAGTTGAATGTAGTGAATTAGCTAACTGTAATGATAATAAATGATTCTCTACTGATATTTAAAGTTTTGGGATGAAAAATCCCTAATTTTCATATAAAAAGAGTTCCTTCAGTAGCCACTGCCTGGTCTTCTCCAGTAAGAGAGAGCAGGAAATGGCACTGAGATACTTTGGGCTCAATTATAAAAGGCCTTGGAGGAACACAAGGTGCCTGTGTCAAAGTTTGCTAATGCAAGTGGCACCTTGAGTCAAAAGATATGACAGGAGCTATTCTGGAAAGCAGCCTGCATCAAACACAGGCTGCAGGCACCAAAGGAGCTTGAGCCAGCCTTGTACACAACAAGAGACTGTGACACGGCACTAAGGGGCTTGTGGCAGATGCAAGCTGCCATATCCCCTAAATCAATATTACAAAAACTCCCCAGAGGACAACTTTTTAAGTAATATCAGACCAGCTATGTGTATTTAGTTGTCCTCCAGTGGGTTGTGCCAATGTGCCATGGTCCCAATCCCAGTGTATGAAATGCCCACACCTCCCAACCCCAATCTGTGATCATCTAGAAAAACATTTCTTGGTAGTATATGAAACCACCCCGAGCTCCGATCCCTGATTGTGTAAAAAAACTCTCCCTGGTAGTCTAGGAAAGCCCCCTCCCAGCACTGATCCCCGATCCACATGTAATAAGAAATAATTTTCCTTGGTATAGTCTAGTGGTCCACCAATCCACAATCCCTATGAAAAATATGACAAACTCCCTGGTAGTCTGGTGGTTCCCCCATCCCTCCACCCCAGTTGGCAGTGCCCCACCACCCCACTCCCCCCATCCACACCTACATGGCTGGCTGCTGACTGAGCTATCAATGACTGTGTACTGTATACAGTACATACACATTGATAGTTCAGTCAGAGGCCAGCAGTGGAGGTGTGCAGAGGGCTGTGTTGGTCGCTGCCTTGAGGAATGGGGGGAGCTGGGGGGTGGGGCACTACCAACTGGAGTGGGGGGCTGAGGGGACCACTAGACTGCCAAACAGAGTTTGCCATATTTTTCATGGTTATTGGGGGATCAGGGTTGGAAGGGCCACTAGACTACCAGGGAAAATTATTCCTTATTACATGGGGATTGGGGACTGGGGTTGGGAGTGGTTCCCTAGACTACCAGGGAAATTTATTCATTATCACAAGGGGATCATGGATCAGGGCTGGGGTTCCCTAGACTACCAGGGAGAGTTTATTTACATTATCAAGGATCAGGGCTGGGGGGACACTAGACATCAGGAACCTGTCCATGGTACTATTGCCACATGGCTGACCCACGGCTTGAGACAAACATAACTGATGTGCCCTCTATTTGGAACAGGGCCAAGTTTGCCTCAAGTCCTTTGGTGCAGCTTGCACCGTCTCGTTGAGAATCAAGCCCTATATGTGTAGTGTGAGAAGTTGTCAACCTCCAGCATTGCTTATTTGCTGCTGTAGATCATGTGACATGCCCAAAAGAGTTGGATAGGCTCAGTTTGTGCTCCCTGTAAAAAGTGCTGCATCATAATGTTGAACTGCCAGAGATAATATAAGTTACTTTATACCTGCTGCTCTGGTGTCCAAAATGACAGCTTTCAGCACATTTACTGCTCATCCCTATTACAATTAGATGCGTAGTAACTTCTTGTACTAGAAATATCTGATACCCATTAGAAAACTTCATGATACAACACCTTTCATTTTGCAGTGATAGTGCAACAAGTATACTCAAGAAATTACTCATTCTCATAATCAGTGCCTTACTGTATTATGATGGGGCAGACTTTCTCAATCAAGTAATTACATTTCCATTTGTTTAAATTAAGTGCTGCATATGAATGTACAGCTTTCCAGTAGTCAGATAAATTCAGATTAAGACACAAAAATCTACAGAGTTTGTTAGTTTGATTCTCTTAAAGAGCCACTGACACCTCAAAAAGAACTTTGAAGAACATAATATTTGGACATGAAGTAGCTTATATTTCCCATTTGCTCAGTATTTCTTTTCTCCATTATTTATTACTGCGGTTAGTTGCATGAAAACAGAAGAGTAGTTCCCTGAGGGTTCATCAGCTCTTGTTGCTTCTTCCCAACCGGATGTCATAATACTATGCTTGTGACATGACAACTATTCCCATAACAACAGACTGTGATGCCACAACATTATGATGTCAGGTAGGGAGTAAGTTATAGAGGCAGATAAGCTCTAGGGAATAAAGATCCTGTTTTGGTGGGAATTTCCTCAGCAGTAAATAATGAAGAGGAGAAATATATAGACAATATGTGAAATACTAGCTGATTTGTGTCCAGCTATAATGTTTTCCAAAGTTTTTTTCAAAACCATCAGCTGCTCTTTAATCTCCACCAAGTTGGTTTATTTCAGAATTTCTTAAAGAACATAATAGCATAGAATTTGTATCAGGCACTGCCCAGAATCGGGCTCCAAAATGCCTACACAGTGACTGACAATGGCCAGAGCTACACACCAGCCACACCTCCATCCCGCTTGCCTTCTCAAGCAGCCAGTGCTGGCAGCACCAAGAACAAGGCACTGCCCAGAATTGGGCTCTGAAGCAGCTCCATGGTGACCAACAGTGGCCAGAGCCACACACCAGCTGCACCTCCAGCCCACCCGGCTTCTTGAGCAGCCAGTACCAGCAGTGCCAAGGACGAGGCACTGCCCAGAACTGGGCTCTGAAGCACCTCCACAGCAACTGACAGCAGCCAGAGCTGCACGCTGACTGCACCTCCAGCCCGTACTGCTTCTAGAGCAGCAAGCACTGGCAGTGCCAAGGACAAGGCACTGCACAGAATTGAGCTCTGAAGTGCCTCTATGGCAACCGACAGTGGCCAGGCCAGCCCACCTGGCTTCTTGAGCAGCCAGCACCAGCAGTTCCAAGGACAAGGTACGGCTTCCATTAAACTGCATTGTGCCTTTCCAATTGGCAGCGGAGCATCTTGAGGCAGCCATTATTGGCTACATGTACTGAAGCTCCTGCAATGATTGGCCCACACAGTATCTGTCTCTTTAGCCCTCCTGGACTGAAACCCTCAGCTTTGTACGGCTGTTTCTTTCTTCAGTAATTTTTTCTGCACTTTTACTTCTGTGGGATTTTCAAATGTGATGGTGTACTTGCTGTAACCAAACCACATGGCTTTATTGCATTAATTTTAAAATTGCTTTTTCTTTACTCCAGTTTTTATTTTTTTGATATATGTAAGGTCAGAGTATCATAGTAAGTGCAGGGATCTGAACTGCTGATTAAGTGATTACAGTCTTCTCTTTCCCTGTGCTCTGTTCTTAATGTTACATTGCCTCCATGACTTAGACTGTTCTTTCCTCTCTAACTGTTCTTATTCCCCTTTCCCCTGCTTCCCCACTGACACTACAGCAGTTATTTTTTGGCACCAGAAAGTGGAAACTTGAGCAGTTGCTGCTGGTGCTTCTTCTAATGACCCTTCTCATCTCTGTCTGAGCTCAAAGATAAACAGCAACCATTTTACACATTGTTAAAAAAAGCCTGATTTCAAGTCCCTGTGTCATGAGTAGCATTTCCTGAAAATGTCATGCTATTTGGTTTTGTGGTTTTCTTTACATCAGCATTTGTTAGCTTGTTCTGCACTAACTGGAAACAGTCAATCTTTTTCTGTCCTTCTGAATGAGCCTTGGAGAGTGATGCCATCATATTGGACGTAGCCACTGCTGCAGCAGTGCAAGTTCCTGCTTGACTGAAGAGCTGTAAACTTCCTAATTAGTGCAGTTTGAAGAATTAATTGTTTGCTGTCTATGGTTTTTACTAACTCAGTCCGTGGTATGTGTTCAGATGAATTAGCTGAAAATCTATCATTTTGTTCTTCTAAAAAGCTGGTCATTTGAGTTTCAGTGCTGAATTGAAGAGGTATGCATTTCAGAAATCTGCTTGTCTGCATTTGTTTTCTAGCTATACAACACTGGGTTGTTTAGTGGATATAAAATAAATCTAAAGTTTGTTAATTTATGCAAGTAGTTTGTTGTTGATGTATCCTCAATAAATAGGTCCATGTAAGAACACCTCTTTTCCTCTCAGACTGTCAAATAAGTGTCTGCCACAATCTAGCTATGTTCAAGCACATGTACTTTATGAACTCACAAATTTCAGTTCATTAATGGTTTCTGTGTGAAAATACATAATATATAACTAGAAACAGTATAGAGCATCCTGACGCCCACTGTCTCCTGTGCCATAGTTGAGGCAGCTGCACTCTGCTGCCCCGTCCCCTGCCCCACAAGTCCCCTGTCTCTTGCTCCACATTCAAGGACGCTGCACCCTGCTACCCACTGTCTTTTTGCACACGGTTGGAGCTGCTGCAGCCTGTTGTCCCCATCATCTGCCTGAACAGTCAGGGCTGCTGCACCATGCACACCCAATCCCACTGTCAGGGATGCTGTATCCTGATGCCCTCCTGTGTTCTGCCCCACAGTGAAGGCTTCTGCACTATCCGGTCCACAGTCCTCTGCTACCACAGCCAGGGCTGCTGCACCCTGCTCTTGCCTACTTGGGCAGGGCTGCTGTGCCCTAGAGCCCCTTTCATCCACAGTCAGAGCTGCTGCACCATGCTGCCACTTACCACAAGAGTTATGGCATTTGCTGCACGCTATCCTCTGCCACCAAAGTTGTGTCAGTTCCACCCAGGTGTGGCTGCTGCACCCTGTCCCATAATTGGGGCTACTGTACTCTAATGCCTCCCTTGTCTCCTGGCTGAACAGTCGAGACTTCTGCATCTTATTGCCTTCTGTTCTTCACCCCATAACAAAAGATGAAAGTATTTTTCTGTTTTTTATTTTGGGCAGTGGAGCAAAAAAATCTGACTTTGGTGGCAGGGGGCAGCATGGTGCAGCAACACTAACTGTGGAAACATGGGGCAGTAGGGTGCAGCAGGGCAGAGCAGCCCTGACTGTGTAGACAGGAACAGGGTTTAGCAGCTCTGGCTATGGTGGCAGGGGACAGACTACAGCATGGTGTAGGAGCTTTGATTGTGGGGCAGGACATGGGGGGCACGAGGGTACAGCAGCCCTGGCTGTAGGACAGGAAGTGCATGGTGCAGCCACCCAGCCCATTAGGGAAAATGGAAGTAGGTAGCAGGGTGAAATAAAAGCCCCACCTCTGGTGACATGGGCAGCATGATGCAGCAATCCCAAATGTGGAGGCAGGGGACATAGAACTCTAAGGCATAGCAGAGCACAACATCCCCAACTGCGGTGACAGAAACAGGGTGCAACATGGTGCAGCAGCTCTGACTGGGGGGGTTGGACAAAGTGCATAAGGGTGCAGCAACCAAAAAACTGTTCAAGCAGGGGCAGCTGGGTGCAGTGGCCCTGATTGTTCAGGCAGGAGATGGGGGCAACAGGGTGCAGCAGCCCTGACTGTATGGGAGAAGAGACTGGACAGCAGAGCGTAGCAGCCTCAAATGTGGGGCAGGAGACAGGGTGCTTGTGTGACAGGTGACAGGGGGCATCAGAATGCAGCTGCTTTGACTGTTGGCAGGAGATGGGGGCATTAGGATGACATATACTATTTCTTGTTATACATATTCATAATGTATTTTCACACAGAAACCATCCAAGAACTGAAATGTGTGAGTTCATATAGTACATGTGACTGATATAACAGAGTGTGGCAGGCACCTGTTTTTCAATCTGAGAGGAAAACAATTGTTCTGACATGAACCAATTTATTGAGGCTACATCAATGACAAACTACTTGTATTAATTAACAAACTTTAGATTTATTTTATATATATTAAATAAACAACCCAGTGTTATATAGCTAGAAAAAACAGAGTTTTGACAGGTCAGAACTCACAGCTGTGATACAGACAAGCTGATTTCTCAAATGCATACCACTTCAATTCAGCAATGAAACACAAATGATCAGCTTTTCAGAAGAATAAAATGATAGATTTTCAGCTAATTCATCTGAACACATACCAGGGACTGAGTTAGTAAACACCCTGGACAGCAAACAATTAATTCTACAGACTGCTCTATTTAGGAAGTTTACAGGTCTTTAGTCATGCAGGGACTTCTACTGCTGCAGCAGTAGCTTAGTCCAATAAGATGTCATCACTGTCCAAGGCTCAATCAGGACAGAAACTGCCTGACTGTTTCCAGTTAGTGCAGAACAAGTCAACAAATGCTGATTTAAAGAAAACCATAAAACCAAATAGCATGACATTTTCAGGAACACCAATCATAACACAGGGACTTGAATTTAGTTTTTTTTTTAACAATGCGTAAAATGGTTGCCATTGATTATTAACTTCTGTCCTTTTCATTCTTCTGCCCTATTTCCTTTGTCTGCCCTATTCTCACCCCAACCTTACAATTCCCACTAAAGACCTGCTATTTAGCTCAAAATAATTACCTGCCCATTGCATCCTGCCCTACCCCCGCCCCTGATTCAGCTGCTTTTGTTCAGCAACCTTTCTTAAGCCTGCTTTTTTCTCCCTTCCCTAAGCACTACCCAGAATTGGGCTCTGAAGCATCTCCATGGTGACCGACAGCAGCCAGAGCTGCACACAGGCCACTCCTCCGGCCTGCCCGGCTTCTCGAGCATCCAGCGCTGGCAGCACCAAGGACAAGGTACGGCTTCCATCAAACTGCATTGTGCCTTTCTGGCTGGCCATGGAGCATCTTGAGGAGGCCTCTATTGGCTGCATGTACTGAAGCTCCTGCCCTGATTGGCCCACACTGAATCCGACTCTTTAGCCCTCTCCGACTGAAACCCTCGGCTCTGTACAGCCATTTCTTTCTTCAATAATTTTTCCTGCACTTTTACTTCTGTAGGAGTTTCGGCCCTCCTCCCCACCCCCTCATCCCTCCTTTATTAAATACACCTTCTCCCTGTCCTCCGCTTGCTAGCGGCTTTCCAATTGGTGAGCTCTGTAGGCTGCCAGGGGCCCTTTGATTGGTGTATACTTTTGGCTAAACTCCTCAGCTCCTTGACTATTCTGTTTCTCACAGGCCTTCTGTGTAAGGTCACTCCGCACCATTATGAAATGTACTATTCTCTTCCTCTGCCACCTAGCTGGGCTGTCCATCTTAAGTTTTAACTGTAGCACAGTCCCTAAGCAAACTCCTAAACCAGACAAAAACTAGTGTCACATTACTCTCCCCTTTACCCTAATCTGGCCTGCAACTATACATATGGCACATCACTTTTTTACAACCATTTCCTACCACCACCACCTGCATTCTTCGTATAGCATTCCTTCTCCTTCAATGCCCAGGTGTTCCTTCTTGCATCCTTTGGATGCCTTAGATCTCAACTTGATGAGTCCTCAACACTCTGTCCTCCGACATTCACAGGAAGGGGTGGGCTAGGATATTGAAATTGCTGTTGAATGCTATTAAAAGATCTTACTGATCCTCTTACTTTGCTCAGGAGACATTGAACTCAACCTTGGTCCCCTCTCCTCTATTTCTGCCCCCTCAGTAATGGCACATCTAAAGGGATTGAAAATCCTCCATGTTGATATTTGCAGCCTCATAAGAAAACTGGACTTGATCCAAACCTGGCTGAACCACTCCTCCCCAGATGTACTTGTTATCACTGAGTCCTGGCTTAAACCTTCCACTCAGGATATTGAGATGAATGTCCCTTCTTATAAAGTCTACAGAATGGACAGACAGGTCAGAGGGGGTGGAGTTGCTATCAACCTACAGGATAAGCACAGTGCCTCTATTATTACTGCCACCTCTGAGCCTAAAGAATTTGAGAGCCTTTCCATCAAGATACAACTCTCCCCTTCCCATTCACTTGAAGTTATAGGGTGTTACAGGCCCCCATCAGCTGGTCTAAAGATCCTTCATCATCTGAGTACCTTACTTGACTCTTCATCCCCAGAGGTCATAGTTGTGGGCAACCTATACCTTGACTGGTACTCTGCCTGCTCAAAACCCCTTAAGGACTTGTGTGATGCCTTCAGGCTACACCAACTCATTATAGAACCTACCCAACCAAACACAACCCCCCCCACCACCAGCTCACTACTTGATATCATACTAGTAAACAAACCACAGCTGTTTTCCCATGTGGGTGTCTTCTTTAGAGATCTCAGTGATCACTGCATTATTGCATGTATAAGCTTCCTACCAAACTCTATGTCATCCTCCAGATACAGTGAAGCCCACCAGAATGAAGCTCAGTCTGATAGGTTTACTGCATGACAAAAGGGATTAACTCTCATTGAAACTGCACTGTTTACTGCAGTAACTTTACTGCAGAATTCTGAAGTGCTGCACTTCATCCTGAAGGGCTTCACTGTATATAGGTGTCAGCGTGGCTCGGTTGGTAGCACATCCGCCTCTGGACCAGAAGGTTGTGGGTTCTCATTCATAGAAACATAGAATTTGATGGCAGATAAGGACCGCTTGGCCCACCCAGTCCACCCATTTCCCTACTTACTGGATAAGCTGCAGATCCTAGTTAACCAGCAGCCTACTTCTTCTTACCTCCCCCCCAGAATTGCCTTATGACTGTCCCATGCATGCTTGAATTCCACCACTGATTTTGACTCCACAACTTTCTCTGGAAGGCTGTTCCATGCATCCACAACCCTCTCTGTGAAAAAATACTTCCTTAAATTACCTCTGAGCCGCCCCCCCATCTTCAAATTGTGCCCTCTTGTTCTTGCACTCTTTTTTGAAAGATGCTACCCTCTTGGACTTTGTTGATTCCTTGAGGTACTTGAAAGTTTCTATCATGTCCCCCTCTCCCTCCTTTCCTTGAGGCTATACATATTAAGCTCCTTAAGTCTCTCTTCTTATGTCTTCCGGTGCAGACCCTGCACCATTTATTCCCTCCTCTGGACAGTTTCCATCCTGTCTATGTCTTTGCAGAGATTGGGTCTCCAGAACTGCACACAGTACTCAGATGGGGTCTCACCAGCTGTCTGTACAGAGGGATAATAACTTCTTGTTTTCTACTGGTGATGCCTCTCCCTATGCATCCCAGTATCCCCCAGCCCTCCTTGCTGCCCTCTCACATTGCTTGCCCACCTTTAGGTCATCTGATATGACTACCCCCAGGTCCCTTTCCATTTTTGTTCTTTTAGTATCTCACCCCCATTGTATACTCTTCCCTGGGTTTTGTTTCCCAGGTGCATTACCTTGCACTTCTTAGCATTGAATCTAAGCTGCCATACATTTGACCATTCCTCTAACCTTGCCAAGTCCTTCTCATCCTTTCCACCCCACCCTGTGCATCAAGTCTGTTGCAGATCTTAGTGTCATCTGCAAAGAGACATACTTTTCCTTCAGTCCTTCCCAATGTCAGCTTATAAAGACATTGAAGAGGACCGTCCTAATACTGAACCCTGTGGTACCCCACTACTAACCTCCTTTCTTCTGAGTGGACTCCATTTACTATTACTCTCTGTGTCCTATTCTCCAGACAATTCTTTACCCAGGCTGTCATCTTGGGACCCACTCCCAGGCTGGCTAACTTGTATATTAATCTTTTGTGTGGGACTGTGTCAAATGCCTTGCTAAAGTCTAGGTATGCCATGTCCACAGCCCCTCCCTGATCTACTACTTTGGTCTCCCAGTCAAAGAAATCTATCAGATTTGTCTGCCATGACCTTTCCGCTTTGAATCCATGCTGCCTAGGGTCCTGTGCCCCTCTGGCCTCTAGATACTCGACAATTCTTTCCTTCATTCCACACCAGGATTGGACTTGCACCTACAAATTGCTGGCATCCGAGTGCAGTATTGGGGGATGCTGTACTGCTGGGGTGTGCCGTCCTTCAGATGAGACATTAAACCGAGGTCCCTTTTGCCCATCCTGGTGTTGTCCTGGTGGGTGTCCAGCTGGAAGTAAAAGAACACAGGGCACTCTTCGCAAAGAGTAGGGAGCATTCCTGGTGTCCTGGCCAACATTCCCCTTCCCATAAAAATTGTTCATGCAATTATCCAGGCTGTGTGTGGGTGATGATGTGCGATATAGCCGCCGCCATACATTCAGTCACTTCACTACCAGTCTAGCATTGCTTGTAAAGCACTTTGGGATACTGTGTATGAAAAGCACTATATAAATGCTGATTCTTCTTCTTCTACATCTTCAAAAGGTGCATCTGGAACCTTGACATTTCTGCCTTTCTTACCAACTTGCAACATGCAAATTGGCAAGAATTCTATATTGCCCCATCTGTTATCGAAGCCTATAATATATTCCATAAGATTCTCATGGACACAATCAACTGGCATGCTTCACTTGCGAAAATCCAAACTAAGAAAATTTCCTGCCCATGGTTTTCAATCAGACTTAATACCGGATACCCAGTGGAAAAAGGCACAGAAGACTAAGCTTCCTGCCGACTGGACTGCCTTCAGAGCAGCCAGAAATCAGTGAACAATGTTAAAAGGGCTGCAAAGTCCAGTTACTATAATAATAAACTAGACACGTCTACTCATTGCTCCTCCACATTTTGGAAGACCCTTAAGGAGGTTGAGGGTCGCAAGGCTTCCAACTCCTTCCCCTCCAAAAATTCCTCATCACGTACACAGATAAACATGATATACTGAATGTGTTGAACAACCACTTTGCCACAGCAGGCCTGACCTTCAACTCCTTCCCTGCCAAGACTCTGTGAAACCAACTATGTGGATAGGGCAAGACCTACTCTGCCCCTCAATGGCTGTACCTTCCTTCTCCTTTAGCCAAATCTCTCTGAAGCAGGTAGAAGACTTGCTAATTAATTTAGATACTAGAAAAGTGCTGGCACAGACCTTATAGACCCATACTTTCTTAAAATTAGCTCCCATATTTTAGCCATCCCCATAACTCACATCTTCAATTTGTCCCTCACGCAGAGTACCCTTCCCGAGATCTGGAAAACTGCTCATGTCATCTCCCTGTTCAAATCGGGAGATCCTGCTGACCTCAATAATTATAGGCCAATCTCTTTGCTTCCCACCTTGTCCAAAATGCTGGAAAAGTTAGTTAACCAAGAGATCAGAGACCATCTATACTCTCACAACCTAATCACCCCTATACAATCAGGCTTCAGACCTTAGCATAGCATGGTCTCTGCACTTCCAAAAGTTACTAATGACTGGTTGAATGCCTTGGACAGTAAACTCTATGTGGGTGCTTTGTTTCTGGAATTAAGTAAGGCATTCAAAGTGGTGGACCATGTTCTACCCTGGACAACCTCTGCAACATTGGCCTTGGCTATGCCTCTCTCAAATAGTTTGACAACTACCTTACTGGCTGCTCACAGCAGTTCAAAGCGGAAGGAGACCTTCCCCCCTGAAAACCCTTCCAAGAGGTGTATCTCAAGGCTCTATACTTGGCCCCCTCCTTTTCACAATTTATATCAAGAACATACACGCCGGCATCCAATTAGCTGATATTCATCTCTTCGCCAATGATACCATCTTATACATCTCCAGACCTACCATTGACAAAACGTGTTCTGACCTCCAACTTGAGTTCAACCTCCTTCGGAAAAACCTCTTGCAACTAAAATTACTTCTTAATGATAAAAAACAAAGGCTATGCTCTTCTCACCTTTTCTAAGACTCCATCTACTACCTTGGTGGGTGCACAAACTCTAATTACCACTCTCCTCAATGAACCCCTTGAATTCGTACATAAATTCAAATATCTGAGGATGCGGATTGACCACAAATTGACCTTTTTTGACCACATATAAGAACTAACCAAAAAACACAAATGGAGACTTGGCATATTCTTTTGCACTAAGCACTTGCTAATGTTGGTAGTGAGAACTAGAATCGTACAATCTACCTTCCTCCCTCTAGTCGATTATGGGGATATTCCTTACAGACAAGGGACTAGCACAGCTTCAGAAAAGCTGGACATCCTATATTATCATGCCTTAAGATTTATTTCTGGAGCACCGTATGTTACTCACCAATGTTCCTTATATGCCCAAGTCAGCTGGACCTCCCTCAGCCTAAGATGCTACAGAAACGCAGGAAATTGGACATACCATGCTATTATTAAGAAACTGCCCCAATACATCTCTGACAGCCTGCCATTTGCTCTCCTGGTATCTATGTGCTAAGAAGCTCCTCCTATATATCCCTAGTTATTCCTAAGTTAAAACTCGGTTATACAAATCTTCCTTAAGCTATTCCCTTCCCTTCCTGTGGAACAAGCTACAAAAAACTTTACAAATATCCACTCCACTTACCTTGGCTACCTTCAAAGCATTAGTTGCCAGGGCTGCCACAGAAATTTGCAACTGTTTCCTAAAACATATTGCTAACCTCTTTCCCCTCTCCTCACCTCTACTACTTTTCCCCCTACAACCACTCTTCCTCAGCCTGTGTCATTTCTTCATCTCCTCCCATGTACATGCTCCTTCTGTCTAACTCTTGCCCTAGGTGTATTCTACTATAATTTATTATTATCTGTTCCACATGGTCAACCTTGCTACCCTGGCAAACACCTGCCATACCTGGTTGTCTCTTTTCAGTTCTTTGTTCTTGAATGAATTTACACTGTATAAACTGACCTGTACACTAATTTAAATGTTATGATGTCTTATGCCACATGAACTTACCTGTACATATTGTCAATGTTATGCTGTTTTTCGCTTGAAAATTTTTATCTTATTATGCTGTGTACCCCACTTGTCTCAATGTTTTACTGTTGTTAACTTTGTAACTATTCACAGGTCCATCTTGTAAATGAGTTCTCAATGATGTTTCTCCTGGCTAAATAAAGATTGATTGATTGATATGTTATTTTGCATATATGACATCTTTTAAGATGTAGAAAGAATGAGTCACATGCTGTCTGTTATGAGTAGACGAACAGTGTGGCAATCATTTTACACCAGCAATACTCCACATGTTCTCATGAAAATTGCTGAACCAATTTCATTACATGAGGGAAGGCTGACCAGGAGATCATCACCTGTATACTCAACTGTAGCTGTTTGTGCAACCCAAAGCATAGAACTGAGTAAAACACAGTGCCTGGCCATCTGGTCACTGCCCTCCCCCAGCAAGCCAGACTCCACGGAAAAAAAAGTGCCAGCTGTCCCAGTGGTCATGAGGGCTTGGTCACTGCCCTCCCCCAGCAAGCCAGACTCCACGGAAAAAAAAGCACCAGCTGTCCCGGTGGTCACGAGGACTCGGTCACTGCCCTCCCCCAGCAAGCCAGACTCCACAGAAAAAAAAGTGCCAGCTGTCCCGGTGGTCATGAGAGCTCGGTCACTGCCCTTCCCCAACAAGCCAGACTCCACGGAAAAAAAGTGCCAGCTGTCCCACTGGTCACAAGGGCTCGGTCACTGCCCTCCCCCAGCAAGCCAGAATCCATGGAAAAAAAGCACCAGCTGTCCCGGTGGTCACGAGGGCTCAGTCACTGCTCTCTCCCAGCAAGCCAGACTCCATGGAAAAAAGTGCCAGCTGTCCTGGTGGTCATGAGGGCTCGGTCACTGCCCTTCCCCAGCAAGCCAGACTCCACGGAAAAAAAGCGCCAGCTGTCCCGGTGGTCATGAGGGCTCAGTCACTGCCCTCCCCCAGCAAGCCAGACTTCACAGAAAAAAAAGCGCCAGCTGTCCCAGTGGTCACGAGGGCTCGGTCACTGCCCTCCCCCATCAAGCCAGACTCCATGGAAAAAAAAGCGCCAGCTGTCCCGGTGGTCACGAGGGCTCAGTCACTGCTCTCCCCCAGCAAGCCAGACTCCATGGAAAAAAAAGTGCCAGCTGTCCTGGTGGTCATGAGGGCTCGGTCAGAGCTGCTGCAGCCCCCGCCCCCCGATCTCCACCCCCACCCCTTCTCCCCATTGTTCTTGAAACCCCCCCTCCCTGCTTTCACCCTACTTAATCACCTCTCGCTCTCCTTGTCTCTGCAGCTGTCCCAGTGGTCACGAGGGCTAAGTCCATGCCATACCCCAGCAAGCCAGACTCCACGGAAAAAAAAGTGCCAGATAATTACAACTGTTTACAGCAGCAAAGCAGCCCTTGGACTTGCTTTCTCCCTCTGGTCATCTCGGCGCCAAATTTAAACTTCAGGACACTCTCTGAGTGGGTAATCGGAGCACTAGCCCCGCCGAACACTTCACATTCGGCTCCCCACCGCCCCCACCACCACCCTTGGTCGGCTCTCTGTAATATAGGCTGTGGTGAGCCACGTGGGGTAGGAAATAACCTATCAGCCCTGTTTGCCATCTGCAGGTTATACGCTATCACCACTAGCGGCCACAATTTTACTCAGCCTAGCTAACTCTCTCTCACCTATTATCCTCCCTAAGCCATCTCACTCCACTTTTTCCTTTCCCCTGTTCTATCTAACCTCACTTTGCTCTGCTTTCTGCTCTCCCAGTGTGTCTGCTTGAGGTAGGCACTGTTACATAGTTTCTGAATCCCTTTTGGTCTTATTCCTCAAATAACCTCCTGCCCCTCCTTTTCTGCTCCCTTCCACCCCACATCGGTTGACGGGAACTGTCCTAATCCCCTGCCTTAACTTCCTTGCTGCTCCCTGGACCCTCCCTGGGGCTATGGCCCACCCTCCGCATACGCTACCCCCCTTCTGCTCCCCTACCCCTCTCCCTGGCTTTCCTTGAAAGGGCTCAAGATCACCCACCTGAATGTGCGGAGCCTTCTACGCAACCAAAATGAGCTCACCGCCTGGGTTGCCTTCCACAAACCTGACATTCTGGCCCTTTCGGAAACCTGGATCAAACCCCATATACCCTATGCCCAGTGCTCCCTACCGGGGTACAACCACCTCCAACGTGACAGGCCGGGTAAGAAGAAGGGTGGTGGAGTGCTTCTCTATTACCTGGCACACCTCAACCTGTCCCTCATTGACCACCCTTCTACTGACCTGCCTGCATGTGAGTTCCTCCATGCTCTCCTCCTACTGGGTCATTCTAAGAAGATCCACTTGATATGTGCCTACAACCCACCTAAGAATGGTCTGCCGGGACTCTCCTCCCTGCTCGACTGTATCAGCAATAAAGTGGGTCTCAACGAAACTCTCGTGCTAGGTGACTTCAACCTCAACTGGTTGGGGGCTCATCGTAAGGTGTACGAGCCCCTGCTTTTAGGCCTTACACTTAGCCAAGTCATTAATCAACCCACCCGGCTCTCCTCTAGGGGGAACTCGGGAACCCTTATAGATTGGCTCCTGTCGAACAGGCCTGCCAATATCTTATCCTCAGGCACTCTCCCTGATGTCATCTCTGATCACTCCCCTATCTACTGTGTCTGGGGCATCTCCCCACCTAAGATCTCTAGCAAAATCATCGAACTGAGGGACTATTCCAATTTAATCCCCATGACTTCCTGGATGACCTTCTAGCTGTCGACTGGACTGGTGTCACCAGCTCCACCAACCCTCACGAGCTCTGGATCTATTTTTAGCCAAGCTAATCCCCCTTCAGAACAAACATACCCCCCTTACTAGGAGAAGGGTGAGGGGCACCATCACAAAATGGCTAAATGGAGACCTACTCTCCCTTATGAAAGCCAGGGATGAATGCTGGGCATCCTACAAGGCCTCCCTTAACAATCATGACCTGATGGCCTATAGACACCTCAGAAACACCTGTAAAAGAGCCATCCGCTCTGCTAAAAGTGACTTCTGCAAAACTGAATTACTCTTCTCCAGCAGTAACCTGAGGAGCTTCTGGCAACATATTAAAAATGCCATTGGGGGATCTGCAAAAGCAGAGGTCACTGACCTGCTCATTGGTGGGATCAGCTGTAATAACCCCCAAACCATCGCGAATGCCTTCAACTCCCAGTTCTCCAACTGCCCTCCTCCCTCCTGCCTCCTCTCATCCACTCCCAGGTGCCCCCTCGGTCTTCACCCGGCCCCCTTCCTACTGAGGCCAGTAACCCCAATGAGACCCATAAGCTGCTCTCTGGCTCTCCCCCCATAGCGGAGCAGGTCATGACACTCTCGAGATGAAACTCTTTAGGCTGGGTGCCCACCTCCTTGCCAGACCCATCTCACAACTATTCAACTCCTCCATTAACTCAGGGATTATTCCTGACCTGTGGAAAGTGGCTAAAGTTGTTCCTATCTTAAAACAGGGGAATCCTAAGGACCCTCAGAACTACTGCCCCATAGCCATTCTGTCTGCCTCCAGTAAAATGCTCGAGAAAGCCATTGCCTCCCAGTTCTCCCAATACATCCTGGACTACAATATTCTTTCTCCTGCCCAGCACGGCTTCAGGAAAGGGTACAGCACGCCCACCGCCCTTGCCACTGTCACCTCCCTGATCAGGGCAGGCACTGACCTAGGCTATCTCACTGGGGCCATTTTCGTCGACCTGTCTAAAGTCTTCGACAGAGTTAACCACTCCCTCCTCAGCTCCTCGCTTCTAACCCTTGGGTTCTCCCCCTCTGCCCACGCCTGGTTCCAAAACTACCTTTCCAACTGACAGCAATACACCTACTTCAATCGGACATACTCCAACCTCTCCCCAGTCCTCTGTGGTGTACCTCAGGGGTCCGTCTTTGGTCCGACCCTATTCTCACTATTTATCAACGACCTATCTTCCATCCCTACCCATGCCCACTCCACCCTTTACGCAGATGATCTCGTCCTCCTGGCCAGCTCTCGGGACATCTCAGCTATTAACTCCCAGCTTAACTCTGACTTTGAATGCATACATGCTTGGCTGTGTGACCACAGGCTCACCCTCAATCTCAAAAAAACTCAAGCCATGTTGTTTGGGTCCTCGAACAAAATAAAATCCTGCCCTGCTCCCCTGCGTATCCTCGGGGCCGATGGCTCTCCCCTTGAGACGGTTACCTCCACCAAGTACCTAGGTGTCACCCTCGACCAGCAGCTGGACCTCACCCTGCACATCTGTAACATCTGCAACACCTCTAATTGCAAACTTGCCCTAGCTTATTGTGCTAATAGCTGCCTCACCCCTGCTGCCCACCTAGCCCTCACCTGGGGGGTCCTCCTCCCCACTCTCTGCTATGGCCTTGTCACTTTCGCCTCAGTCCCTAAAACCAGCCTATCAAAATGGGACTCAGTCAACAACAATGTTTGCCACTTCGCGCTTTCCGCTCCTCCCCTCACCCACCGGTGTGATCTCTACAACCGCCTAGAGTGGCTCCCCCGGAGAAACACCAGTCCTTCTTTACAGGCAACTTCATCGACAACATTGTCCTCTCTGATTCCCCCTCCGCCCTTGCCCTTCCCCTTAACCCTAGTGCCCCATCCTATCACCTCAGGCCTGGGACAACCCAAGAACATCTTGTTCCTGGGACCCGCACCTTCGTGGGTGATCGGTCCTTCCACATTTATGCCCCCAAACTTTGGAACTCGCTCCCAGAACTTGTCAGGGCCTCCTCCTCCCACCCAAGCTTTAAAACCTCCCTCTGGAATTTCCTGAAAACTTCTCCCCCCTGCCCCTGCACCTCATAATCCTTCTCTGTGGGTGGGGGCCTCTCTCTCCTCCTTACTACCCTGCCTCTGTCCTACTCGCACTTCTCCCCTAGCTCCGGCCCAGCAACCAGGTCCATCCCCCTCTGTCTTTGGCACCCTCCTGCTTGCACTTACCATTGTCACCACTTCTGTTTAAGCATAGTGTTTTCCTTGTCCTAGAGCTAGCCTTGTAACGCCTGCTGTGCTAGGTTGCCTTCTTGTCTCCTCAATCTGATTAACTATGTATCCGCGTGTTTGAGTTATTTCCTATGTTATTACCTGTATTTCCTCCCATGTACTTTCACAATTTTACTGAGCCACTATTGTAGTGCCTGGTTCTTCTATGGATTTTTTCCCTACTCTGTAATCTGGTAATTGTATGATGTCTGACTCCGGTAACTCTCCCGGGTCGCACCCTTCTCTGTAACTGTGATGTACACCGTATGATACCTGTAAGCCTCCTGGGTCGCACCTGAAAATAGGCACATGGCTGTCTAGTGTGCTTACCCGGTTAACAAAAGCAAATAAATAAATATTCATGCAGGAAGCATGCATTGTTAGGCACAAGCTGCCTCTGTGAATATCGAGCTATGGTAACACTGAGCAAAGTGCATACTGTATGTGCAGTGCACCATAGCTGCCTGCTGGCAACAGACACCCAGAAGCAAAGGGGGCTAGCATAGCTGAAATACATTATTGCATTTGCTCCTGGATGCAATATTATGTGATCAGCATGTTAATGACCACTTCGAGCATACAAGGCATTTAGGGAACATTTCTGTGACATTATGTGGCTAGTAGCAGCTTTGAGCAATGCCTTTATAAATTTCTACGATTTGCATGCTTATGCAGCATTGCTTCCATCTATACCTGATTCCCATTCCCTTACACAGAAACTCTGGTAGTCTAGTGTTCTCCACACCCACTCTGATACCCTTTGAAATACAGAATAGCTCAATTCTAGTCTAGTGGTCCCCACACCAATCCCTGTTGAACTACAGATGTGCTCCCTTGTTCATCTAGTGGTTACTCCTGTGACCCCTGAGTCACTGTGTCTGGGTTCATACCCCCACCTGGTGACTGTACAGGACCCACCTGGTTGAGGGGATTGAGTTTGTTCTTTCTACTGCAGTAAGGGGAGGTTATCACAGAATAAATAAAAATAGTGTGGTGCCTCTACTCAGAGAGAATAAGTGGGCCAGATGTTGTGTGCAGTACTACCTCTTGGGATGCAGTACCTACCCAATTCCCTAAACAGGACTGAAAACCCCCTATGGACCAATAAGACATGTTTTGCCTTCACCAGTAAACACTTTAATCAGGTTACACAAAGTGGGCACATGCACAGAAGTGAAATTTAATAAATGAATGGTGCTTTTATTTAGGAACACATGCCTGGAAGCTGCCGGAAAAGAGGGGGTTAAACAGTTCCAGATCACCTTGTGCACTTTCAGCTTGTAGCAATGACCCTGAATGCCACTGTACTGTGGGTCACAACCACCCTTTTAGATTCCATACAGTCACTACGGGCACCCATCCAGTCAAGGGCCACGACAGGCTAGCTTACACTACACAGGGTGCAGTAGTCTTTTTTTTTTTACTGGTACTAGTACTAGAACTATATTTTTAAGTATGGAATGACAGTAAATGACTCTGGATACCCAAGAGTTAACTTAAGTTCCAATGCAGGCCTATTAGCCATGTTGCCTGGGTTCTTTCAGTGATGTTCTTGATGAAATTTAGCAAGCTTGCAATTTGACCCCTCCAACAGGCAATAGAGTGCTAATGCAATCTAAAGAACTTGAAACTTCAAATATTAAAAAAACTCAACTTTATAATTCCAATGAGGTAATTGTAATTCAAAAGGGAAAAGTACCAAAGACTCTAGCCAGCAATGCCGGAATGCATATAAGCCTTTGGAGCAGCACCTCAGACAAGGCAGGAACCAGCATACAGCAACAAGTCAGGCAGCATTCAGCAGTATGTCCTAGTGGTCTGGATATGAAACACTTCTCACTCACTCAGACACCTGACAGCATCACAGCCCTTCTAGCTCAACATTCTCAGGACACAGCCCTTCTGGCTCAGCTCAAAGTCACAGTAGCACAAGGTGTCAGTTGCTCTTTTAAGAAAACACTAACATTATACAGGTCTACATCAACGACAGAGATTATTTAAAACAACCACATACATAACTAAGTTCTCCTACTGTAATAAACTATTAATAAATGCTCTGATGATGATGCCAGGTAATGTTGATACATAAGCACAGCGTTACCTACTGCCATTGCACAGGCCAGCATGTTCAGGTTTGGGGGTCTTTTCAGTTTGTTAATTTCCTGGTTAATGGCATTGAAATATGGATTGCTAATGTGTGACTAGTGTTAAGATAGTTCATCACCTAGCAGTATTACAAAAAAGGAATGATATCTGTTCCCCCTGTCCATGACTGGTCATCTGGCACGTGCATATCATGGGTTGCATGATAAGTCTGATACAACATGGTGTTTTTTTGCTATTCGTGACATGCTATTTATCAATTGATTAAATGAAGCTACACTGCTAAGACTGTTCTGATTCTGTTTGGAATGTGCTGATCAATCTCTACTTAGGAGAGGATTCTGTGATATACTATACATACACTTTCCATTGAATGCATACAATATTAAGAAAACACCAACTTTATACAGGTCTACATCAATGACAGAGATTATTTAAAGGGACACTGTGAACCCCCATAGGCCTCAGAATGTCCCTGGTTTAAAAATCACGTTTTATGATTATTCACATTTTGTAGAGACTGCTGATGCAGCTGGTAGTTGGATTCTGATTCATTTTTTTCTTTCAAAAAGTGAAAAACTGACTGCCTACCATACTGGTGTTGCCACACTAAAACATGTTTTTTACATTTCTTCGCCAACTCTCACTGTAGCTTTCCTAGACTTAGGAACACCCCAATACAGTCTAGCCATTCATTATGCAGTGGGGACAGAGGAGACAATTGTATCATGAGTGTCTGCACTGTTTGAGAGTGTTTCCAATGTCCAGGAACTATGCAGTAAGAGTAGCTCAAGGATTTCAAGCAAAACAAGGCTGGGTGTAATTATACATTACCATGCATTTCAGTTCTACTAAGCAAAGAGGCAAACAAGACAACCAGTAACATCAATGAATTTTAGAGAATGTGAGTGATCATAACACATGGGTTTTTACCTAGAAATAATATGATGCAAAGAAGGTTGACAGTGTCCCTTTAAAACAACCACATACATTATTAAATCCTCCGTCTGTAATAAACTCTTTTGAAACATGCTGAGTGGTAGCACCTTTCTAGTGGTGATACTTATCCTATTCCAATATCTAGTAGCATTACAGCAAATCCCCATTTCCCCAGAACTAGTACACGTTTTGGAGACTCTCACCCTTCTGGTATTGGAGTTCCTAGTGTCATGGATTCTATAATCACAGCTTTCAAAGATTAAATGATATAACAACGTATGAGAACCATAAACTTTCAACATTTTAAAGATCATGATTACCATTTTATTGACAGTCTATTGCCCACAGTATTCCAACCTAACAAGAATACAGGTCACAGTGATGGGTGAGGTATTTGACCTGTAGAATAAACTATGCCATTTTGTTGGATGCTGTATTTAATTTTTTCAAATCCTTTCGGTTTGCTGTAATGTAGGCACTACTCCCATATTCTATCAATGGTAGCATGAGAATGTTAACTTTTAGTCATTCTCCCCTTGTAAAGCACCATGAAACACATCTCAGAGCTCCTAATTTTTTGTTGACTTTAAACAAACATTTTAGTTGTGGATCAAAAATAAAAGGCTATCATCAAATACCACAGACAAATATTTATATTGTTGGACCTGTGCCAACTCCTGTCCTTCAAGAACACTACTACATAAACTAAATAGTTTTTGTCAGCTACCCCAAAACCCATACATTGTGTCTTTTTTGTACTCATGACTATCTTCAACCTTGTAAATCTCTCCCAAGCTGCCCTAAAGTCAACTTCCAGTTCCCACTGGAGTTCTCATACGGTATCACCACTGGCAACCAAAACTGTATTATGGGTATACATTCTGTTCCTAGAGTGACACAGGACTTTTGGGATGTAATTTGTGTAAATCAAAAATTTTAAGTGGCCTAATATAGAACATTGAGTCAGCCTTCTAGAGAGGTTCATGGGATCAGGCAGTCTGGCACACGTACCCTGTTGTTTCCCTAATAAATATGTCCTGGACCACTCTGCAGAATCAAGGTACATGTTAATGTTAGTCAATCTATGAAGTAAAATAGAGAGGTTCACCAGACTGAAACGTTTGTCAAATCTATATAAACTGCCTCAGTAACTTACTGTAATCTAACCCTGTAGTAATCACATTTTTTAAGTTTAATAGGGCAGTATCCATGAAGTGGCCTGGCTGAAAACATATTGAAATGGGGTAATTCTCTTACTGGCTTCCTGAAATTTACATCACTGGCCATGAACCAATTCTTCAAGGGTTTTCAAGGGAATGGGCAGTAACAAAACTGGCCAATGATTTGAAGGGGATCAAATTATCACCTTCTTTAGGAATTGGTATAACTTTACTGCATTTCCAGCACTGGGGAAATACACCCTGCATAAGGCTCTAGTTAAATAAATATGTTATTGTTGGCGCAATCTCCCAAGCACTGATTTTAAAGGGACACTTTCAATGAGTTTTGCATTATGCCATTTCATGTTGAAAACCCACATTTTATGGTTGTTTACATTTTCTAAAATTCATTGATGTTGTTGGTGGTTTAATCTTACTCCTTTCTTAGTAGGACTGAAATGCATGGTAATTGTCTAATTATACTCAACCTTGCTTTGTTTGAAATCATTGAACTACTCTTATCGCTGACTTCCTTAACATTAGGAACACCCCAAACAGCGCAGTCACTCACGATTCAATAGACACCTCTCCTCCCACTGCATCTTTAGCGACTAGAATGTGTTGGGGGATGCTCCAGAGTCTAAGAAAGATGCAATGGGAGTTTATTAACAAATGTAAACAAACATATTTTTGTGTGGTAACACCAGTATTGTGGGCAGTCAATGTTTCACTTTTAAAAAGATAAAAAGGAGTTTAGAATCAAACAACCAGCCACATCAGCCCACTTATGGAATGTGAACAATTATAAAATATATTTTTTCAAACAAGGGACAGTTTGAGGCCTAAAGGGGTTGACAGTGTCCCTTTAAGAAATGTTGATTCCAATTGATTTACTCCACAGGCTATCCCACTTTTAAGGTGTCAGTGTGGTTCAGTTGGTAGGAAATCCACCTCTGCACCAGAAGGTCATGGGTATTCATCCCACACCAGGACTGGACTCATACCTAAAATGCTGGCATCTAAGTGCAGTATTAGGGGGTTGCTGTACTGCTGGGATCTGCTGTCCATTGGATGGGATGTTAAACCAAGGTCCCTTTTACCCATCCTGGTGCTGTCCTGGTGGGTGTCCAGGTGGAAGCAAAAAGAACCCAGGGTACTCTCCGCAAAGAGTAGGGGACATTCCCAGTGTGCTGGACAACATTCCCCCTTCCCATAAACCAGATCATGCAATTGTCCAGGCTGTGGGTGTGGGTGTTGATGTCCAATATTGTCACCACTACACATTCAGTCACTTCACTACCAGCCTAGCATTGCTTGTAAAGCACTTTGGGATACACTGTGTATGAAAAGTGATATGTAAATGCTGATTCTTCTTCTAATTTTGTTTAAAGCTCTACGCACTTCTTTGACAGTTTTCTAAGTCCAAATTCATTCAGTCACGTCACTACTAGCCTAGCATTGCTTGAAAAGGACTTTGGGATACACTGTGTATAAAAAGTGATCTATAAATGCTGATTCTTCTTCTAATTTTGTTTAAAGCTCTATGCACCTCTGACAGTTTTCTAAGTCTAAATCCATTCTCCTCACCACCCTTTGTTTAGATTCATTATGCCTCTTCCCTCCTAATATAACCCCTCCCCCAGATTATTCAATTTATCTTCTGTCATGAGTTCTACATCAGGTAATGCAGTAAAATATCTAATTCTTTGACCACCAGGCATCTTCTGTAATGGTTCCATCTTTAGTTAAATGAATATGCTGCCTAACTATATTTCTTACATAATCAGATTAGTAAATTTATATATTTCACCAGAAAAAGGCTCCATTGAGCAAGTTCATTTACAAAGGGGTCCTGAGTAGGACAGCATACCATAAAAATAGTTAGAGCGATACATACATAGCACAAGGAATTAATGGAAAAAAGTATACAGTGCAATATATGTTGAGTAAGTATAGATTATGGTACACATTATATAAAGTATAGCAAGAAGATTTACTAATTGCCTATCTACTACACTATGCGTGCATCCTAATGTATGTAACAACGTATCAATATTCATTTGTATATTTTTGCTGAAGATAAATGGCATTTAAAATATCAAGCTTTGGACAAATTCAATTGCTTGTCACACTGCTCTCTTATTCTTTTAAGTTGGTTCCATGTGATAATGGTGACCACGTAATAGTGATTGCTGTTTGGGCGAGTATACATCGCTGAAATGAATTTTACATAGCCAATCAATCGATTTTTATTTTACCAGGCGATATACCATTGAGATAAACTCATTTGCAAGGTGGACCTGGGCAGACGCATGAAAGAGATACAACAACACAGTAGAAAATACAGAGATACTACATGTACAGGAATATATACAGTGGTAACATAGCAATCAAGGACACATAGTAGAACATGATATAAGGTAATAATAACAACAACACAGCTCTCAGAACTAAGTAAACAAGTTCAACCTATTGCAATATAGCTCTCAGAACTAAGTGATCAAGTTCAGCCTAACGCGGTCCAAGATTAGCCTCACTTCTTGAGGAGAGTACTGCAGGAAGGCATGAGGGACAGAGAAGGGAAAGCAGAGTGAGAATAGGAAGAGTTAGAATTGATAAGAAGCAGAGGGTAAGACTGAGTAGGAGAACAGCTGTGGGAATTTAAGTGCCATCAGTTGAAACAATCACACGTCTCCTTGAATGCACACAAGTACGGGGTTTTGAAGAAGGTCAGCTTCATGGGGATTGTAAGCTTCAGGGTTTTCTGTATGGAGTTCCATAGGGCTAGAAGGGCATGGCTTATATTTACCAAAATGTGTTCTGACCTTTGGGACCAGAGAGGCTTCTCAAGGGATATATACCAGCACTACAGACAGGCATGCAGCCTACAATATGCTGGGGGGACATGTTAAAGATGGCTCTATAAATCTAGCAGACTACATTTTTTTGTTGTCTGGAGTTTAAGGAGCTACAGCCTACCTTGGCAGAGAGATCGCAATGGTGAGCAGCATTCGGTAAACAAGTAATGAGTCTAATAGCACAGTGATAAAGGGTGTCCAGTTTAGCCAGGGCAGTGATTGGTCCTTTTCCATACAAGAAATCAACGTAATCCAGAAGGGGCATAAAGGTAGTCTGGACTAGCCTAGTTTTCACTTCCTGAGTAAGAAGGCTCCTAATCCGAAAGAAAAGGCTAAGTCTCTGTTTTAATTTTTGGATTAGTTCGTCGATGCGATCAACGAAGGACAGTTTGTAATCAATCCAGATACCAAGATACTTACATTTTGTTACAAACTCCAGGGGTTTTCCCAATAGTGTGGATACCTGGGGAGATGAGTCAGGAATGCAGATTTTAGAGGTGCTGGCTAATGGGGCAAGAATCATGGCTTTAGTTTTTTTTTGCATTTAGGAGGAGCTTTAGCTGCAGTTAGTTTATTTGTAAGTGGTCAAAAATGTGTTGCAGGTCCCTACAGACAAGTTTTGGTGTAGGCCTATCAATGTACAGAACAGTGTCATCAGCAAACAGATGGATGTTTGCTGACTGGAGGCCCTTGTAAATGTTATTGATATAGATGACAAATAGTAGTGGGCCTAAAATAGACCCTTGGGGTACACCACTTAATAGATATTTCAGAGAAGAGAAGACCCCATCAGTCTTGACCAGCTGTTGTCAATCAGTCAGGTAGTTAGTAAACCACTTCAGGGCCAAGTCAACCACCCCAATGTTTTTCAGCTCAACCAGGAGCAGGTCATGGTCCGCGGTATCAAAGGCTTTGCTCAAGTCAAGGAACAAAGCACACTCATATTTCTTTGCATCCAATGCTATTTGCCAGTTAATTGAGACCTTGGCAAGTGTAGTTTTGTACTGTGGCAAGGTCTAAAATCTGACTGTACTGAACTGAGCAAGTTGAAGGACTCCAGATGGTGCCTAAGTTGGGCATTGACAACCTTCTCAAGCAGTTTTTGACAAGATAGGGAGAAGGGACATTGGTCGATAATTATTTAGGCCACTGGAGTCATCAGATTTAAATATGGGAATGACGTGAGTGGTTTTCCAGATAGAAGGAAGCACACCCTGGGCAAGTGGCAAGTTAAAGAGATGTGTAATTGAAGGGGACAATCCATAATAACCTATTTTTAGATAATATGGCTCAATATGATCAGTGCAAGCAGTTTTTTTTGTAGCTAAGGCCAATAGTAAATCCTCTACTTGTTTCAGGGAGATGGGACAGGAGTATAAGGAGATCACTCAAGGTATGGATCCAAGACGATGCTCAGCTGGATCAATTGAGCATAGCATCACTGACCTGCATTTCAGGATTGTTCCACAAGGAAGATAAAACAGGGTGGGCCAAGAGTGAGGACAATTGAACTTACAGTTGAGACCAGATTTTTAAGCATTGGTCAATCATGGGGTGTTGTTTAGTTTTAATGGGTCTTGATGTGAAGTATCTGCTAGCAGATGTTGGCCCCCAAGGTATAGAGACTCAAGGGACATCCACAGAAACATGGAAACATAGAAGTTGATGGCAGATAAGGACCACCAGGCCCATGCAGTCTGCCCATTTATGCTACTCTACCTAGTCATCATCCTAAGCTGCTCTTTCTCATCTCTATGGTTCACTTGTGCCTATCCCATGCATGTTTGAATCCCACCACCATACCTCTCAACTGTCCCTGATTTTCAGGAATGTCCCTGATTTTGCCTCACAATTTTCTTCTGTCCCTCCTAAATTTGGCATTTCTGTCACTGAAGACCAGGGATTTGAATCACAAAATAATGCCAGCCATTGGTGTTACAACCTAGTTCTCATTAAGAAAATGTTATTCACACTAAGCAACATATTGTACACTGAGTCTGGAACTAATGACACTATTTTTTCAGATGTGTCCCTGATTTTGGTCATTTATCCCTGATCATTTTAAGCCTTGTCCCTGATTTGTGATGAAGGAGGTTGAGAGATATGCCCACCACGATGAGCATTCCCACCACCTGCTGGGGTAGGCTGTTCATGTACCCACCACCCTCTCAGTGAAAAAGAACTTCCTCACATTTTCCCATAAACAGCTTCCTTCCACTCTCATGTCATGTACTCTTGTCCTAGTACTTTTTTTAGGTAGTCTGTGACATCGGTGCCTGAATTAAGGCACCGTCCGAAATGGTGACATGATGTGGGTGAAAGCCAGAATGGCGATGAGGGGGAGGGTGACTGGATGTGGGGGGGTGGGTTACTGCAATGACAGGATGTCACTATATGTACACGCTGGTGGGAGGAAGAGCGAGCACAGCAAATGTGGCATGGGAAGGGGCGGAGGGGATGTAGGAGGTGGCGCTGAGGTCGGCTGCCGAGCTGCACCATGGCATTGGGGGTTGGCCTCTGCTTGTGATGCATGGGGGACCGGGTCTGGGTCCAGGCACTACTGCATTTTTGTTGCGCCCAACCCGAAATTTTTTTTTTCTTTGGCCCCCCCGACATGCACCCCCCTGGAGTTGAGAATCCTTTAGCAGGAGGGTGTGGTGGGTGAAGTCCCCCAACAGAAAGCAATAGAACCAAGTCCCCAGCGCTGTTCCTCCATGCGCTGAAGATGTCAAGGTGGCAAAATTGTTTTCAACACCCTGACGTCACGATAATGCGGGTCACCATTTTGCGCTCCCCGTTATCACATAGAACCCTTTTCTTATACAGGAAAATGTTATCCTCTTTCACTTTATTAATGCCTTTGAGATATTTGAATGTTTTGATCATATAGCCCCACTTCCTCCTCTGCTCCAGTGTATACATATTGAGGTCATTTAATCTTTCCTCTTATGTTTTGTGCTGCAGACCCTGCACCATCTTAGTAGCCCTCTTCTGTACTGTCTCTATCCTGTTAATGTCTTTGTGCAGTTGTGGCCACCAGTATTGCACTCAATATACCAGATGGGTCCTCACCAGTGTTTTGTACAGTCGAATCATTACCTCCCTCCTTTACATAGAAACACAGAAACATAGAATTTGACAGCAGATAAGGCCCACTTAGCACACCCAGTCTGACCATTTCCCTACCTAATGGATAAGCTGCAGATCCTAGTTAACCAACAGCCTACTTCTTTCTACCCCCACCCCCTAGAATTGCCTGATGACTGTCCCATGCATTCTTGATTTCCACCACTAATTTTGACTCCACAACCTTCTCTGGAAGGACGTTCCATGCATCCACAACCCTCTCTGTGAAAAAATACTTCTTACATTACCTCTGATCTGCCCCCCCATCTTCCAATTGTGCCCTCTTGTTCTTGCACACCTCTTTTTCTGAAAGATGCTACCCTCTTAGACTTTGTTGATTCCCTTGAGGTCCTTGAAAGTTTCTATCATGGCTCCCTCTCCCTCTTTTCCTCGAGGCTATACATATTAAGCTCCTTTAATCTCTTTTCATATGTCTTCCAGTGCAGACCCTGCACCATTTTAGTTGCCCTCTTCTGGACTGCCTCCATCCTGTTGATGTCTTTGTGGAGATTAGGTTTCCAGAGCTGCACGCAGTACTCCAGATGGGGTCTGACCAGCTGTCTGTACAGAGGGATAACAACTTCCTGTTTTCTACTGGTGATGCCTCTCCCTATGCATCCCAGTATCCCCCCAACCCTCCTTACTGTCCTCTCACATTGCTTGCCCACCTTTAAGTCATCTGATATGACTACCCCCAGGTCCTTTTCCATTTTTGTTGTTGTTAGTATCTCACCCCCCCCATTGTGTACTCTTCCCCTGGGTTTTTGTTTCCCAGGTGCATTACCTTGCACTTCTTAGCACTGAATCTAAGCTGCCATACATTTGACCATTCCTCCAATCTTGCCAAGTCTCTTCTCATCCTTTCCACCCCACCTTGTGTATCAACTCTATGGCAGATCTTTGTGTCATCTGCAAAGAGGCATACTTTTCCTTCCAGTCCCTCTGCAATGTGGCTTATAAAGACATTGAAGAGGACTGGTCCTAGTACTGAACCCTGCAGTACCCTACTAGTAACCCCCCTTTCTTCAGAGTGGACTCCATTTACTATTACCCTCTATCTCCTATTCTCCAGTCAATTCTTTACCCAGGCTATCATCTTGGGACCCACTCCCAGGCTGGCTAACTTGTATATTAATGTTTTGTGTGGGACTGAGTCAAATGTCTTGCTAAAGTCTAGGTAGGACATGTCCACAGTCCCTCCCTGATCTACTACTTTGGTCACCCAGTCAAAGAAATCTACTAGATTCATCGGACATGACCTTCCCACTGTGAATCCATGCTGCCTTGGGTCCTGTGGCCCTCTGGCCTCTAGGTACTCAACAATTCTTTCCTTCAGAAGTGAGTCCATCATTTTCCCTATCACTGAGGTTAAACTAACAGGTCCGTAGTTTCCTGCTTCTGCCCTGCTCCCACTTTTGCAAAGGGGAATCACATCTGCCCTCTTCCAGTCCTCAGGTACCACCCCATCCTCCCATGATTTGTTAAAGAGGGTAGTCAGTGGTGTCACTAGTTCTACCCTTAGTTCTTTTAGAATTCTGGGATGAATCCCATCAGGCCCCATTGCTTTGTCCACCTTCAGTTTTAAGAGTTCTTTCAGAACCCTTTCTTCTGTAAATGGGCTGGTATCAACTTCTGTATCCAGAGTGTTTCTATTGTTTGGTTTAGGTATCTCCCCATCTTCCTTTGTAAATAATGTATAATTTGTCTTATTGTAACGTTTGCCTAGTAAGCAATGTAGAAATTGTCTTTAAGCTATGTATGTATGTACTGACATGGAGCCTTTGCAAAGTAGTCATCGACTCAAAGGATTGTAATTCCGAAATTTGAATAAAAAAAAAATAATAATTCAGGAAGTTTGTTACCCAGACTACGAGCATTAGTACTCATTGCTCTCCATTTTATGATGGCTTTACCTCTTGTAGCACTATCCCTGTCCTCAATGACTTTGCTTACTCCATTCACCTCTGTCCTGCTCCCTATTCACCTTTGTACCTTGGTCTTTCCCTCATTTAGTACCCTGTTTTGTAGGGGGAGGCTGGGAATTCCCTGCTGCTTATCAGTGCCTCCCCCCTTGACTAGTTTAAAAGCTTGCCAATGAAGCATTTAAACCAATTGCCCAGAAGACTTGTTCCCTTCCTGGACAGATGCAGACCATCCTGCCAGTATAAGCTGGTATCCCTCAAGGTGGAACCCTAGTCCCCAATGAAGCCAAACCCCTGTGCTCTGCACCATTTTTTAACCATCCATTGAACTGAATGGTGTGAAGTACCCTCGCTTCACCCTTGCCATAGACAAGCAGCACCTCCGAGAAGGATACTGTGTGTGCTACTTGCCTTAGACCCCTGCCTGACTCCACAAACTCCTCCTGCACTGCTCTAATCTCATGTTGAGTCAAGTCATTTGTCCATAGGTGGACAACAATGTCCAGATCAGTCTCCTGTGCAGCCATTCTCGTGATCCTGAGGATGCGCTTCCTGTACCTCCAAGCCATGGCACCAGGCAGGCACCTTACTTCAGTTTTCCCTGCTTCCCTCAGTTCTATCCCCCTAATGATTGAGTCCACCACCAGGAGCTGCTTCCTTTCCCTGTGGTGTCCTCTGCTTCCTTCCTTAGTCTCTTCTGTGGATGCATCCATAGTGGAACTATGCTCCATCAGAATGGTGTATGGATTGTGGAGTGGTACAATTGTCTGGGTGTGCCTCTGTTCCACCATCCTCACCCTCACACTCCCTGAGCCCACTGTGGTCCAGCTGCTGTGCTTTCTTCACAACCTCTGAGGTAGTGGTGATCGCTCTGGTGCTCCCTGGTGGGGAGGTTGCCTTACTACTGTCCAATGTGGCCTGAAGATGGGCAACCTCCTCCCTCAGGGCAGACAGTTGTCTGAAAATAGGGCAGCATCTCAGCTCCAGAAAGACTACTGAAAGACTGCTGCCCCACATCCATTACATTGTACTACTCCCCACATGTGTGTCTACTTTTATTTTATTTTTTGTGTGAGTTTTGTTATATATAAATATAAATATATATATATATATATATATATATATATATATATAATACAATGTGTATGCTTATATTGTCAGTGCAGTGTGCTAGAAAGGATTTGACAGTGTTATGCACCTTGCCTTTTGAGGAAATGATGTCCGAACACCAGGTATAAAGGAAATGCTATCAGAGGTGGGTGGGGTGAGGAGCAGGTGGGGTTTGGGCCTAAACTGTTTCCTCATGAAACAATTAGCTAAAAGCTCTGACCCACCACTTGGATGAGTGTTGACCTTCTTGCCAGTAAAATGTCCTACATGACAATTTGACAGAGAAAATACCCTGCTAATCAAACAGAGAAAAATCCAAACATCTGAGTTAGACACAAATAAACCTCCCTGTCCCTGTACAGCCTAGTGATTTGTGCTCTGAAAGCAATCAGCCCCAAAACAAGTCAGCTGTGCACAAGAGCAGACACAGTAAACAGTATTTCAATCCCTCTGGGTTTAAACTCCCAATCTGCAAAGCAGTAGTCCAAGTCTTGGCACTGAAAACAATAATAACAACTGTAACAAGTAAAGTAAGGTGCACCTCCCTCTGCTGAGAGCAAGACTGACTTTTCTGATAATTCTAAGTTCCTTATTTCACCTTTCAGTTGGCTTGTGACACCCCTTCCGATGTACCCCAACATTCCCCTGGCCTTTCCTACCACCTTTGTGATCTGCTTGGTGGTTTTCAGGTCATCTGTGATAATGGCCCCAAATCTCTTTCTTCCCTGGTATCTGTCAGCAACTCTTCCTCCCAACCTGTAGCTCTCTCCAGGGTTCCTACTCTCCATGTGCATGATTTTGTACTTTCTTGCATTAAACCTCAGTTGCCACACTTCAGACCATCTCTCCAGCTTTTCTAGATCTTTCCTCATCTTATCCACACCCTCTGAAGTATATACTCTGTTGCAGATCTTGGTATCATCTGCAAACAGGCAAACCTTCCCCTCTAGCTCATCTGCAATGTTGCTGATGAAGACATTGAAGAGGACTGGTCCCAAAACTGATCCCTAAGGTACTCCACTGGTGAGCCCCATATCTTCTGACTGGGCTATGTTTACCACCACCCTCTGCTTTTTGTCTCTTAACCAGTTACCAACCCATTTCACCAACTTGTGGCCCACCCCCAGACTTCCTTGGTTGTTTACTAGCCTTCTATGTGGAACAGTGTCGAAGCCCTTGCTGAAGTCAAGATAGGCAACATCAACTGCACTTCCTTGGTTACCCAGTCAAAGAATTGTATCAGATTAGTTTGGCAGGATCCTCCCACTGTGAATCCATGCTGCCTTGGGTCCTGTGATCCTATGGATTCTAGATGTTCCACAATCTATTCCTTAAGCAGTTCCTCCATGATCTTACCCACAACTGATGTGAGAGTGACTGGCCTGTAGTTCCCTGCCTCCTCTTTGCTGCCACTTTTATGAAGTGGGACCACATGAGCCCTTCTCCAGTCCTCCGGGACCACTCCGGTGCTCAGTGACTCATTAAACAGGATCACCAGTGATGCTGCCAGCTCCACCATCAGTTCCTTTAGGATCCTGGGATGTATGCCATCTGGACCCATTGCTTTGTCCACCTTAAGCTTTTTAAGCTCTTCTAGGACTCTGAAAAACGACCGGTGTTTACCTCCCTCCACTCTGTGCATCTGATGTCTAGATGTGGGCCCTGCCCCTCTCTCTCTCTCCTCTGTAAAGACTGAGCAGAAACACCTTTTTAAGACTGAAACCTTTTCTAGGTCTCCCTCCACATACTCTCCCTTATCCTCTCTGAGTTTTGCAATTCCCCTGGACTTCCTTCTTTCATTGATGTACCTGTAGAATGTTGTGTCCCCTTGCCTTACTGATTGAGCTAATATTTCCTCGAACTGATGCTGCCTGCATAGGTAAGCTGCATAGGACCTGGCCCATGTGAAAGGCCTCGTAATACTCTTTGAACCAAGGGGGGCTCCATCCCTTTTTATTCAGTTGTCACAAAGTTTTGTGTGACTATATCTGGGGTGTTTTGCCTTATTGAATGAAGTTTTAAAACATAGCATCTCTTATTAAACTATTTTGGAGGGATGGGTAGGGCTATGTGCAAAAGAAGGTGGAATATTTTGGGGGCCGTTATCATTTTGATAGCTTCAATCTTCCCCACAATTGGCAATTGAAGCAGTTTCCAGCAATAACACTCAGCATACAATTCCTTGGACCATTACCATTTTGATAAATTCATTCTTCCCTGCAATGGACAATTGAAGCAGTCTCCAGCAGTCACATTCAGCATGCGATTCCAGGAGCAAGGGGTTTATAGTACTGGCACACATTTTCTCCACATTAGGAGAGATTTGACTGCCAAGGTAGGCTATCTGATGGGGGTCCATGGCAGGCCCATATTGAGTGCATATTGTGGTAAGCAGGTTGTGTTAAGAGGGATAACGTTTGTCTTGGAGCAGTTTACATTAAGGCACTGGGAGCCTCCTTAACTACCAGCACATCATACAACGGCTGGGTGGCTTTCAGGTCCTATTTTTCCCTGGGTGGGGGCAGAGAGTCATGCACCACTGTGTGCATTGATAGGAATCTATGTTAGGAGAGATATGGGGAACAGTGCTCTACAGTGCTCTACCTGAAAGATTACATTTCCAGTTCTTTTCCCTTTCATACCTCCTCTGTACTCTAACATCATGAGTGACCAAGAAGAACAATCACCTTCAGCCAGACTGGTCACTATTGAGGTCACAATGTTCATGAGGTGCAAGGGGAATAGAGCAATACACTGTATGTCAGTTGTGAGGTAAAATAGTACTCTACAAATCACACTTTTATAATGAGGTACTACATAACAAAAAGGAAGAACAGAACACTTACGGAATAAAGAGATAACTAACTACATTTAAAGATGAATACTATTTTGTGCCTACTGTTTTTAGCCCTGTTAGCTTTTTAACATCCAGGCGAACAGCAATGAGAGGCACTAAGTCAGAACAGCGACTGTATGGACAGCACTGATCATAAAAGCGGGGGAAAGAAATGCCTCAAACAAACACAGAACCACTGACTGCAACCAGCAAAAACTGTATTTTGCAGGGGGGTTGTGCCCCCCACACCCTCCCATGTGGGGGGGTGCTCTGCCCCCAAACCCCCCGTACTTGAAATAACCAACTCTGAGTTGGAGTTGGATTTCTGGGAGAAAAATAACATTTCAGAGAGCAGGATTAGAACCCTGGTCTCCATCACCATTTTGCTTATGGGTTAGCACTCCACACCACAGTAGCAGCTCAGCCAGCCTCTTGATTTCCCATCCTCTTGTGCCCTCATGTAGTACCATGGACAGCAACCTGGGAAGCACTAACTACATAGCGCTGTTATTCCCGCATCACTGTCCATGGAAGTGTTGTGTAGACTATGCTCTTCTGAGCAGCATTATAAATGTAGCACTGTTCTGACCAGGTAGGCAATCGGCAATTGTGAAGTAGATCCCATGGCATGAGTTAAAAATAGTAGGAATTAACCACGAGTTTCAGGCGAGCCCTGCCTTCAATAAGTATATTTTACAATAAGACAAGAATCTAAAAGAGTTTTTTAACTTGTGCATTTAATGACAAGAAACAAACTTGTCAGCTGATAATATTAGCAAAAATTAGGAAGTCCATTCACTAGTTTTTCCTGTATGTTGTTTTGTTACCTGCCCCCCCCCCCAAAAAAAAAAAATTAATCCACCTGAATTAGTGCTGGGCAGAAAATGCAAATTCCAAATTCTCAGAAATTAAAAGAAATTTCTTACATTTTGTGAACATTTCTGAAATATTAACTTTAATTAAATTTGAATCTTCTGAATGTGTCTGGATAATTTTCCCCATGTCATATTTTCTGGCTGAATTGTGTAATGCTACACATTAATTGTGGAATGATAGCTCTGAAGAATTTCATTCCACAGTTTAATACATCAATTCACAATGCATGTAATTATTCAGCAGTTCAGGGATCAATTCTGCAGAATTTCTTTCTGCAGTTAAATACATTAATCCTTAATTCATATATTCATTCCATCATTCTAAGACAAAATTTTGCAAAAGTTGTCAGAGTACATTCTGAAATTTCACAGAAGCAAAATTACAAATGTTATGGTAATTCCACTGACATACTTTTATTTTTGTATAACATTAAGGTGAATTAATGCAAGCAGTATTCAGCAAATGGTTATACTTTTACAATTATCCAAATTAGCTTATACAACATATATTGCTTATTGCTGGTTATACCTACTTTTTCTTGGCTGTTTTGGAAGAGGTGCTACCTGAAAGCTGCTCCAAAATAAGTTAACGTTGTTTGCTTTAGCTAAACCAGCACCTGCATCATGGTTTTCATCAGCACTCTTATGTATTGTACCCTTTTCCGAATTTTTCCCAAAATATAATGCCATATGTCTGTCTGTTTTTTCTTCCCTCTCTGAAGGATTTAGGGTTGAGTCTCCATTGTTGAAGTCATATATGTTGCTATTTTCATTGTTCTTTTGTTCTCCTCCAAACCTTTCTTCTTGATCTACAGTCCCATGACTCCCTGTACTGTCTACAGATTCACTAGCTGAAGTAGGGGTTACACTTTCTTCTTCTCCATCAGAATTGATCTCAAAAAACAGGTCATCCTCTATGACATCAGATGGGGTCGGTGGAATCAGGTTGATTACTGGGGGTGTCAACAGTACCCCAACACTACTTCCAGAAAAGTCTTCTGTATCATCCTCACTACAAGTACTTGTCTTGCAGCTCCTGTTTAAACATTTCTGAAGGGGAAGTGAAGATAGTGGAGTAAGTCTTTTCTTTAACTTGTTCTTTTGTGCCACGGACACCGAACTCGCTGACCTCCCAACAGTCCTTATATCTACTGAAGACTTATCTTCTGCAGATCTGGTCTTGCCAGAGTCTTCTGGTGCTTCTGTGACTGAAGAAAATGAGGTCTCATTAATTTTAATTTGTAACTCATCCTGAGAAATACTTGCAACACATCTTAACTGATTTCTTGTTTTGTGCAGTGTGTTATCTTTTGTTTCTCTCTGACTGCCTTGAGAAATGCAGCAAATGATCCTTCTGGCAAAACTCAGCCTACCACTGCTCCGTTCAGTACTTCTGAGAGAAGCTGATGTGCTGGCTGCTTCAGAGATAACAGATGGTGTACTTGCCATGCTCTGGCAATGGGCATGTACAGTACCAAACAGGCAAGAGATTTTTGCTGTTGACAACTGTAGCTAGACAACATTAAAGCTGGCAAACATTTTAGAGAGGCTCAGGTTTATGGTACTCTTTAAACAAAACAGAATTTATATGCCCGTTTCTAAATCAGATTGCAAATGTAACTGGTGAAAGTCTGACACAAATACGCCTTTCCATTTACCTGAAATACATGCAGTCTATACTATGGAGTCTTATTAAATGGTGGTTCACTCTTTTGTTACCTGTGGAAGTTCATATCATTTACATGTTCAGTTTACACAGATTACCTGTTGCTTAGCAGTGAAAAAAAAAGACCAAAGCCCTAGCTTATTACACCATGAGCAATACTTGAAATCAGAAAGAGCATCTCCTTCTAATTGGAGCTTTTTATATGCAAAATACTAGTAGCTGCATCTGTTTACCACAGCTTCAACTAACAATGGAAGAATCATGAGACTTTCATTTGACAAAAAAATAAATGTGATCAATGCCTGGGTACCCAAAGAAAGGGTTGCATAAATATGTTTATTTCTGGAAATGTAAGGTTTATGACGAAGAAGTATTGCAGATATGAAACAGTCATTAAAAGACACAGATTAGTATGTCTATTTTCCATGGCTTTTTATATGAGCTTTCTCCACTGAGAGCTAATATTTTAAAATATATAAAATATATATTGGGGCAAACACTTTACTTTTCCATTAAAAAAATGTTAAGCTATGCACACAGTGTATAAACCTGCTGAATAAAATACAATTCTATCTGCACCAGTCCATGAATTTGCTCATAGAGAACCCAGCACATATTGTGTGGATATGCCCATTTCTGAGATACTTCTGAGGGCAGTTTTAGGAGCCATGTACAGAGGTCTTGCAAACTCATTGCATCATCACCCCACAGGTAAGACTTTTGGGGCTGTGCCCTCAGTATGAGCGGTGGCTCTCCTCATCCGCACTTGCTGATGGTTGGCTGTGCATAGACAAAATGGCTCATTATGCAGAAATGGGGGACTCACATCATTCCTTCTTTGCAGAAGTGGCAAAATTCCATGAGCCACATAGGCAATTTAGAATGCCTGTCCTTCTTGACAACTGAAGATCTCCAATTGCTCCAGCAAATATGGGGACCTTTCCAGGCCTCTGCTTTGAATCAGCCTCCAGATCTACCTTGAGCTGCCAGTGTTCACAGTTCCACTTGGGCTTGTCTTCTGGAGTCACAAGTTGTGGCTTAGTTGCCCTCTCCCCTTTTTATGACTCAGTTCTTCTATTGCCTTCCTCCCATTGCTCCACTCAGCCTAGGTATGGCCTGCTTGCTTTCTTGACACATTCTAGGCAGGTTAGTGGAGGGGTACACTCCCCCTCCTGTGAAACCTACTGCCCCCTGTTAGATGTGGCAGTAGGCTGGGGAGGTGTCTGTATTCCCTCTTTCCACCCTCCTGATTTGTCTAACTTACTGGAGAAATGTTATGGCTGGTAGGACGAGTGGTAACATCTTCCACAGCCTCTGCAGATGTAAATAGCAATCTCAGCAGCTGTGGGGATTTTGGTCCGCAACTGTCATTGCGGTGTGGGACTTAGTCCCAAAATCTATTGTGAATCTAGCCCATAGTGTGTTGTTATGTAAGCAATAAGGCATGACATGGCAGGTCCAGTAGCACAGCAGTAGCACAACCACCCACTAGGCTGGAGACCCAAGTTCAGAAGCTAACTAGGTGCATTGGTGGTTGGCTGCATGAAGGAGGTTTGAGCATCCCAAGGACAGTTCTGTTTCAGGGAGGGTGGGTTACTCAGCCCACTGTCTGACTGCCACCTAGTGAACACTGGGTGGTAACATGACTTGGGTTCAGCAGAACAAGGAAGGGATGGGATGCTTGTTGTACTGGCCATGTATGCGAGGGTGTGCACACAGAAGCATCATGCATGGTGGTATCCCAGAGAAAGAAAAAGGAGAAAAATGATGATTGGCTGGACATATGATGCCCTACCTGCCCCTCATGTTCACAGCTGGGTTCCCTTCTCCTGACTTCTGGAACACTTCTGGGTTTCACCTCTGCCATGGGCAACTGGAAATTGGGGTGAAACTTCCGCAGGAGATGAAGACAGGTCCCATCTTGGAAAGCTTAGTCTGGGAGCAACACAGTAGTGCTGTATGTGGCCCATGGAGTCCTGGAACACCATGTGACAGGAGCCTCAATGGACAGGAAGTGGCACTGGCAGTGGTTGATGGAGGTTCTAACAAGAAAGCCATGGTGGCAAACAGAGGAAAAAATAAATAAATATGACATCACAGGGTGTTGGTTCTACTAACTTTATGACATGCTCAGTGGAATACTTAAGCATAAGGCCAAAGGCTTTGTGCCTTTTCATTCTTGGAAGTGTGGTAAACTTAGAACAACCAGTAACCTGGAGTGTCTCATAACATTTTGTTTGTGGAATTTAAAAAAATACATACAGAGCTACTGTACTGAAAATCATAAAACTGTCAAATTGTTTGGTAACATAATCTCACTGATGGAGGACTGTCACCAGGAGGTCCTTGTGTAGTTTTCCACTGTTTTGCTGATGCTGTGTATCTTCTTGGTCTTTTTATTGTTGGTCTGTGAGTTATATGAGTGGTTCATCGGGGCAGCTTAGGTGTTTACCTCATATGTGTTTGTCTCTGTTTGTTCTTGCATCATGTTATTGACAGTGTGTGGGCATGCTTTTCTGCACCTGTGTCAGTTGATCTTTTTATGTTTTAGAGTAGATTTTCTAAATCCCATATAGTTGGTGGCTATATGATCATTTTGGTTTCTGGAAAATAAAACATGATGTATGAAAGAGCAGGTACAAGAGTGAACACTGTGTGTCACTGAAAAAAAGAAACAGAGCTTTCTGCAACACTGCCTTCCTGGATACATACTTTACAATTCAAAGTGGTGCTATCTGCACATGATCTTTAATCTGCTATTTTCAAGTACCTTTCTATTTAAAGACCCATTTTAAAGACAGTTATGCAGTGGTGCCCAGTGTCAGGTTCCTTCTTATCCAGGCATGTCAGTCTGGATCTTTGGTGAAGAACTGGCTAGAATAGTCAGAGAAATCACTTGCTAATTATGTAATTGCTTAGTGTTTCCAAACATTATAAACAGTCATCACTGAGGACATCATGGCAGTGTTGTCACAAGGTCTCATGGGATCTGTGAACTGGACAGTGGACACTACTGTAATGACAGTAAGTCATGTAAGCGTTTCCTTTCGTTATGCGTACCGCAATAAAATTGCATGCGTTCATATCCAAAGACCTTGCCAATGGCTGAGGGTGGCACATAACTGTGAATGCAAGGTTACTTATATTCTAGGGATTTTATATTCACACTTATCAGATATACCCCCCCACTAAGGTTTTCTAGGCTGTTTTCTGGCACTTTTAAATCTGTATACCGTCCCGGTCCATGGCATGTTCCCTGCTGATATTTGCCTGACCAGTACATCTGATCACAGGCATCACAGAAAATATTTAACAGAACACTTGGAAAAGAAAATATTCAATTGTTCTGTTAATTGCTCTGAATCATGATGCAATAGAGTTAACCAGTTCAAAATGTGTTGCAAATGGCCACATGCTGTGGGCTAACACTAGCTATCTGTGTATCTGGCTGTTTGTCTGTATATGTACAGTATATCAATAAAAATACAGTATCTACATATTGTATTATACAATTGTACAATAATCTTAGATACAAATAGATGTCGGCATGGCCCAGTTAGGGGTACATCTGCCTCTGGGTCAAAAGGTTGTGGGTTCAAGTCTCAAAGTGGGATTAGGCTCATATCATAAATTTTGACACCAGAGTGCAGTATTTTTTTCCATACAGCTGTTTGCCCACTTGCCACCACCTATGCCTTGCCTTTGGGCCCTGGCTCATGGTCTACCAGTCCCATCTGCCACTTCACCTGCCATCACGCCAGGAGGGATCTCCATGGTGCAGGACCCAAGAGTCCTCTGACAGCTGTCACATATGATGATGGGGTGACATGACTTTTGGGGTTTTCTCCTTCTCTAACTCCCCAGGGCCTTGAAGACATGGTCATGCATGCTCGTGGAGGCATGCATGCATGCCAGAACTGGCAACCCCATTCAACACACCCTTGGCCTAGCACCTACCCCCCATTTGCCTGGCACTGCCACCGAGCCTCTACTTGGTAGCTGTCAAGAGCTAATAACACTTGCCTTCCCAGTCTGGGAGAGGAGAACTGCCAAAAGGTCACTCAATCTACTCCCAGCCTCCCCCCCCCACGGTTGACCCCCCTGTGGCCGCAGTCCATTCCCAAACCCGGGTTGCTGATGTGGAGAGGTAAGGTGCTCAAGGCACTTCAGCCCTCTGCACCACCGGGCCAGCTTTGAGTGCAGTATTTAAAGGTTTATGTACTGTTGGGTGTACCATCCTTCAGAAGAGACATTAAACTGGGTTCCTGTCTGCCTGTTCTGGTGGCTACTTAGATGTACATGAAAGATCCCATTGCATTTCTTTGTGTCCTGGTCAAATATCCCCCAAGTCACTAAAAATGCCACCAACAGCTTAATCTTGTTCAGTTCTAGTAGGTTTGTATCTGTAACCCCCTCCTCTCTGGGATGAGGCTGACAATAGGCAGCACTGTCTACCCCTCCTTTCCTGATCATCCATATATAAAGTATGAATAAATAATTACATACATCCATACATACATATACTACAGGTGCAGTAGCCCCTGTATATTAGGACTGAGTAGGCCATTTAATGTTGAGCCCCAATTTTTGGATCTTGATATTGCGGCTGTCCTGGGACAGAATAGCCTGCAATTTGGCAAGCACAGAGTTGGTGCCAGGATCTATGGATTCTGTAAATTTGGTAATGATTAGTTCAGTGGTTTAAAAGTTTCAGGAGGTTGACAACTCCAAAAAATATGGAAATGAATGTACATTCTTTGCTCATCTATGAACCAAAAACAACCGGGAACGAAAAACTAAAGGGTGCAGGTCTGTTAGAGTTTAGCTCAAGGATGATTCTTTGAGTTGTAGTTTTATTAGAAAATGTGCAGTTTTAAACTTCTTTAAAAATAAAGTGCCATTTGTGTGCCTGTGTGGACTGTTTTTTCAACATTCTAAGGATAACTGGATTTCTGCAAAACTGATGTACATCATGTTTCTGAGGGCCGGGAGATCCAAATTCATGACTTGAAACTTATCATTTTCATGCAGTTTTAGGCCAGGAAAACAGTGCCTTCATCCATTTACATTACAGATAGTTGGGAGCCCATCTCCACTGGCAGTACTGGACCCCCCCCCCACCAAGATTCTCCCATTGCTGGCAACTCATGCCAATATGACTTGTTTAATAACTAGTGGTGGGTGTCCAACCCTTCTACTGGTACTACGCTACTGCTGCCTGATCTATGGCATGATTAGCAGCAGGTGCCCAGCGCCTCCACAAATACTTCCCTCTTGCCTGCTCATTCTTTAAGAACACCAACGTCAGGTGCACAGCTCTGCTGCCAGTTGCCCCTCCAACCCATCAGAACCTTAATGACACCTATGCAATACTGTCACCAGTCCCCCTTTCTACTGCCTTATCTTTAACTACTCCAGGGGTGAGTTCCTAACCCCACCACTGGCACCTCCCCTCCAGCCTACCTGATCCTTAAACACACTGGCAGCAGTGTCCAACCCCACCACAAGTAACCCACCCTCTCTCAAGGCTCATCTTTAACCACACCAGTGTTAGGTGCCCCAATTTGCCACCAGTACTCCTCCTCCCACATGCCCAATCTTTAACCACACTGGTAGTGGGTTCCAGCCCCCATTGCTGATACCCCCTCCTGCCCACCTGATCATTAACCACATGGGTGGTGGATGCCCAACACCACCACTGTACCCAATTCCACTGCCTGATCATTGGGGGAAAAATCTTGTCCACCCTCTAGCACACAGGGCACACTTCTCATTGGTGACCACAGCGTTGTCCTCATGTTTCATCAATGTCCTGTCCACAATTCCTCAATGTCCCTCGGTGAGCTCCTCTATTTGGAGGTAATAACAAAACTTAAAAAGTGAGAAAAAAACTCAGCCTAGAATTGGGGCTTAGTTTTTTTTAAGACAAAATAGGGGTCACTCATGAAGCAGACTACAGGTATAGCACAGTGAGTGTCATTATGCAACAGCTTCATGGCCACACACAAAGAAAACAAAAACTTTGCTATGCAGCTGCTTCAGGTCTGGTACAGTGAATACCACCATACCGATGCTTTTAGATTTTGTTTTTAAAAAGTAAGGGAATTAACTACTGAAAACTGGGTTAGTGCATCTATTGGGGTTGATATAAACTCCTACAAGGTAAAGAAATACAAAATCAGGGTTGTAAGTCTCTTGAACCTTGGTAAATTAGTGGCATGATGCTTCTTGGGGTTTAATGATCATGTGACACAGGGTTTGTATTACTCTAATATCAGCACACTCTATACAAGCAATGATGTTTAATCTACTGTGTGTACCAAGATAATGCCAGTATTAGGGTAATGTCAACCCTGCATTGCATGATCTTTGTAACTTTGAGGAACACCAGACTACTGATTTGCCAAGGTTCCAGAGACTTTCAGTACTAATATTTCATTTTCTTATTTAGTATACCTTGCATTCTGCCCTAGTATGTATATATTGAATACCAAATGGGTTGCAGTGGAATAACATGTGTATCTCCACTAGTGAATGATAAGACCCATAACTCACAATTGGTTAAGCCACAGATTAGTTATGAAGGTCTTACAACTTGTTTGTGAAGATGAATGTGTACAGCAATTCCATGGCAGCCCATTATGCATTTGTATATCACACTATTGTAATGTTCTCTTAATGTTTTACCTTGGTTTAGATTAAAGCTGCCTTTCCTTCCATTTTAAACTCACAAACTGGCCCATTGTTTTATGTGCAGTGAAAATAACATGTTCTATGTGATAATAATCTGTATTCTAAGTGAAAATAAATTAATATCCTGTTTGAAAAAAATAACATCATTTCTGTACCCAATTTATTCACCACTATGCAAACCAGTGTGGCCTGTCTGTCTGCCTGTCTGTCTATCTAGATATATGTCTGTCTATGCTACACATGTGCAGTAGCACTTATATATTACAGCTGAGTAAGCATTTTTATGTTAAATCTCAATATTTGCACCTTAAAGATGTGGTCATTGTTTGTCTGAGTCTCCTTGAAAATTGGCATGCTTATGTAAGTTTCAGGATCTCTGGATCCTGTCAGTTTCATTGTAATGGATGTCTGGAACATGTGAATTTTCTTGTGATGGATTTCCGGATCCCATAAATTTCATTGTGATGGATCTCTGGATCCTGCAAACTTCATAATGATGGATCTTTGGATCCTGCCAGTTTTGTTGTGATGAATCTTTGGATCCTGTAAATTTCATTGTGATGGATCTCTGGATCCTGTCAGTTTTGTTGCAGTCGATCTCTGGATCCTGTAAATTTCATTGCAATTGGTTCAGGATGGTCAATGCCCTAGAAGATTAAAAACATAAATTCACCAAAATTAAGAGGGTTTTTGTTTCCCTCACCAATAATTAAAAAATGGTTTGGTCTTGAAACTTTAAGCTTTTGGGTTTGATAGAGGTTGTCCCACTATGGGTGCTTTTGTATGTTTTTATTTTTCTAGATCATGAAATGTCTGATGTTTGTGCAAAAATGTATGTTTTGTTCAAGCATGATTGGTTCCAGAAGTGAATGTTCTAAAGATAACTGTATTTTTCCAACCACATTTTGTTATGATCTTGTTCAGTGATTTTTTTATTCTTTTTGTAAAAAGAAACAAATAGCTTTCACATGATTTAGCAATACAAAGGGTACTGTAAAAAAATAAATATTTGTGCACTGAAAATACAACATTGGAGTGAAGGGGCGGTCTGTGCTTTGAGTGGTTGCTACAGTATAATGAAAGGAATGTGCTTAGGTTCTTTTCACAGCAGAATTTTGTGTTTTAGCAGTGGAAATAATTTTACAGAAAAAATCACAAGTGAGAAAACCACAATGAATGAAATGGGTTCATATTGTTAAACATTTAGCTTTTATATGAGCTACTGATGTGAAACCTAAAAACATTAAAACTTTGTGTGCTGAAAACTAAAAATTGGAGGTATGGTCTGTACTTTGAGTGGTCAAGAAAATGTTGTAAAAGGAATATGCATTTGTAGTTTTTGCATCTATTTCTTGACTGCTGAAATATAGATTTATTTTAAAATCACAACTATTGAAACCATAATTGTTGTAATGGTTTTGATTAAATGTTTTTTTCCCAGTATCCATTATGGTTTTGTATGCTATTTTTTGCTTTTGTGTACCTTTTAAATGATTGCTAGTGATGGTGTAGTACTCATTTAAAATCTAGGTAGATTTTACAGTTGTAACTTGTGGGTTTGACTATTTAACTTCTGTTTGGGATTCTTTTACATGTGTTTTGTTGAAACATGGCTATGATTTCAACTAAAAATGACAATTTGCACAGTCGCGAATCACAAAAGCAAAACGGTAGGTAAGGCTTTGGAATATAGCTTTCATGACATAGAGAAATGCTTTTGAGAGGTCATTTTGCTTTCAGAAATATTTTGTAATGCAATTTTGTGATATTTTTAATTGAGTTTTTAAGCTGATAAGGTAGTGTTGTTGCAACAAGGACTTTAACCCACAGGTTCCTGCAGCCAGCTGGACTGTTACCTTGATGTAGAGTCCAGAGGTCTCTGAACATTTGCAATCAGCTGGACTTTTCCCTCGCAGAAGTTTTGGAAGGCCCTTTGTGTTCTCAGTCAGGCAGAGTTTTCTCTTAGTGTAAAGAATGGAGAGCTCTGTGTCTTTGGCCAGTTAGACTTTTAGTACACCATGGAAATGTTCAAGTATTTGTAAGGTATTTAGTCAGTGACCTAAATCTAAAAGTGTGTTAATGTATATACAGTATATATATATATATATATATATATATATATACACTACCAGTCAAAAGTTTTAGAACACCCCCATTTTTCCAGTTTTTATTGAAATTTACGCAGGTTAATGTCTCAATGTACTCTGAAATTAAAGCATAGAACAAATAAACAATTGGAGATAAAAAAGAAATCATAGAATCATTTTGTTTAACAAAATTTAATCTAAATTTTTGACTCATCAAAGTAGCCACCTTTTGTAGATATACTGTAACCACCGAACACACTCGTGGCATTCTTCCTACAATAGACATCAAATATTGTTCGGGAAGTTCTTCCCAACACTGTTGCAGAAGTTCCCACAAATGTGTTGCACTTGTAGGTTGCTTTGCTTTCACCCTTCTGTCCAGTTCATCCCAAACCAGCTCGATGGGGTTTAAGTCTGGAGACTTTGCTGGCCATTCCATGATTTGAAGCCTACCGTCTTGTTCTTTTCCTCGAAGGTAGTTCTGACATAGCCTGGAAGTATGTTTTGGGTCATTATCTTGCTGTAGGATGAACCCCTGACCAACTAGGCGTAGACCAGAGGGTATTGCATGGTGCTGCAAAATGCTGTGGTAGCCCTTTTGGTTCAGGGTGCCAGTCACTCTGTGCTGTTGTCCTGTGAGCCGCCTATCACACAAGCTGTTGACTCTCAGAAACTTGTCTTCTGATTCTGTTGTGGCTTTGGGTCTGCCAGACCTCTTCCTGTCAGAGTTTCCTCCAGTTTCCAAGTGCCTTTTGATGGTGTAGGAAACTGTACTCACTGACACATTGGCTTTCTTTGCAATTTCTCTACAGCAGTTTTTGCTAACCTAAACTTTTTTTTTAACCTCTAGCAGTTTACCGCTTACCTTTGTACCATTTCAGGTTATTCACTGGACTTGAATTGCTTAAATTTCAATAAAAACTGGAAAAATGGGGGTGTTCTAAAACTTTTGACCGGTAGTGTATATCTCAAATAAAACCACTCTGTGCATTATACAGGTGCCATAGTGCCTGTATATTAGAGTTCAGAAAACATTTTTATGTTAAACCCCTAATTTAGCATGTTAATACTGTGGCCATCATTTGACCGATTCTCCTGAAAATTGGCATGTTTGGCATCATAGCTGGGATCTCAAGATTCAGTAAATTTTATACTGATCAGTTCACCACAGCCAAAGGTTCTAGAAGACTGAAAATATATAAATTCACCAAAATTAAGAGTTTTTTTTTTTCTCATTAATAAAACTAAAATGACTTTAGTTTGAAATCAGAAGCTTTCAGGTTTGATACTGTTTGGTACAAGAAGTATGCTTTTTCCAATTATCATTTTCCTAACTTATGACATTTGTGTGATTAGCAAAAATATGTCCTGTTTATTTATTTATTTAAAATGTTGGTAACCGGGAAAGGCACACAGAGCAGAGTTCATTTCCAGGTGTGACCTGGGCACAAAGGGTACAAATACAGCAAAGGGATGATGCATATAGAATACAAAATAAGTCAATGTACAATGCAAGTAAATATGTATATTTGATATAGGTGACAACAGTAGGAAATAATTCAAGTATAACTATAGTATAAATATAATAAGGTGCTCAGGTAGACGTTTTTAGTTGAGAGTGACAGCAAAAAAAACAAACATGAGGGCACAAAACTATGCAGGGATTGGAAAGAGAGTTAGGAAGAGAGGAGTAGAGATGTGAAAGAGAAAAAAAAGGAAGATTTAGAGCACAGAGCAATCCCAGGATATTAAAGGGGCCTAAGAAGGTGTTTAAGTGATGGAAACTAGGGGGTGAGACGGGTATGGGAGGGGAGGTTGTTCCAAAGGGAAGGAAGTCTGAAAAAGAAGGCATGTTTCCCCATAGATGTACACAGTCTTGGGAGGGTGAAGGAGTGGGTGCAATTTGCATGTGAATTGTAGGGGGAAGGAGTGGCTGGATTAAGGAGAGATAAGAGTCCCAAACCAGTAATTAGAGATGAGGGAGGAGCAGTGGGACAAGCATCTTTGTGAGAGGGACTGGAGGGATAGGGCACAGTAGAGGTCACAGTGTTGTGTCAGGTGTGGGGGATTTGAGGCAAAATGACAGAAAGCATTGAAAAGGATGTCAAGTTTGGAGAGGGAGGAGACAGGGGCTGCACTGAAGACAACATCAGCATAATCAAAGGTATGCCGGCCCACTCATGACGCTGTTGGCCCAGGTTCAGTAACATCCCAGGGAAGTTGAAGAGCCTGCCAGTGGAGGAGGATCAATTGTCCTATGGACTGCTCTCTTCCTCTGGGGGAGATTTAGGAAGGTGCCAGTGTTTGAGTAACCCCTTGCAGGGTTCCAGGGGTATGACAGCCAGGACTGACTATGTTGGGGAGGCATGTCAGATGTTCACCGTGCCTGCCCTAACATCATTGCATGACATGCCTCCCTTGGAGAAAAAAGGAAAAAGGAGGTTCTAACCACCACACAATAATGTCCACCCCATGCTGTGGATCCCACCCTGCCAACCAAGCCCTCAATCCCATTCTACCATTCAGTCAGCATCGGGGGAAGGGGACCACCAGCGGCCCCACCCCTGGAGAGTAAGCCAGGGGTGCTCAGGAGTGTGGTAAAGTTCTGGGATGTGTGGTGGGGCTGTGCATGTGTATAGTTCAGATCAGTGGAGGCCAGCTGGATGAGGAGAGATACAGCATACTAGTTAAAAAAAAATGTTCTGCTTAGTGCTGTTTGGAATGTTCAGATTCCACCAGAAGAAAATTCTGCAGTATTTCAGAAACATCTGCATAATTCTGTTGGTAAAGCAATTCCAATATTTTGAAAGCAAAATGGATTTCACAAATTAATAATCTGCAGTTCATGTGATGTCCCAAAAAATTATTTCACAATCTACATAGAAGGGTTTTTCAGAATGCTGATGATTTAAAAAAAAATCCAAAAAGCATTTTGTACGTAGAACTGCTATTCCACACTAATACCACATTCCACACAACCCTTGTTCTGTTCTTTGTGCATGTGCAGTACAAAACAATGAATGTGCTAAGGATAATTGTATTTCTGTGAAACCATTTTGTTATAATATGTGCAATTAAAGCATAATAAAATGCTTTTGTTTTAATATAGTTACGTATGAAAAAAATGCCTTTATGAGGTAAAGAAATTAGCTGCTTTATGACTTGGTAATATGAAGGCATAAAGAACACAATTTTTGCCCACTGAAAACAGAAAATACAGGTGGAGGAGTGGACTATGTGGTTCATATAATAGCCTTAAAGTTTACATAAACAGTGTTGTTTACATTTTTAATATATTTGTAAATTTGGGCCTGTGTGAAATCTGTTTAATCACCCCAGTACATTGTTTTTTGGGTTTGTTTTGGAATATGTTTCCCTCTTATTTAGGGCCACATATCAGTGCAGCCTTTTTCCCACCCAAGATTCATTTTTGTGGCTGTGGGCAGAGCCTACAACCATTTTGCATTCTCTAACTTGAAAACAGCCGACTAGAGCATGCTTCCGTTGGACTTTTAGAAGTATCCTTCTGAAAGTCCAACAGAGCTGGGAACACTCCAACACAGTCAGCTTCTACACAGTGCTATACACCTCAACTATACATGTGCAAATCTCATGTATGCACAGTTGCCTTGCCATCGCCATCTTGCAGATGGCACTCAGTGGCACTTGCTCTCCAGAGCTTTGCAAGCTCACCACAGCCATCTCGGCTCTGGCTAGAGTTTGTTTAATTACTTGGCAGTTCCAGAACCCAGTGATATCAGTTGAGCTAAAGACTACAGTGAAGCAGAAAATAGTGACATTGGCTGAGATGGTGGGTGGAAGTGGATGTTGCTGGCACCAGTGCTGCTGGGGGTGGTGAAAGGGTCTTGCTGCACCACCACTGTGCATGTTGATAAAAGTAGGATTTTGTAAGCATTACTGTAATTAGTTGTGCCTTGGCAGATTGTTTGTAATCACAAAACCCCTTGACTATACCACTGCATCCTATATGCAAGAGTTCACCCTCGTTTGCTTAGGTGTGGTGGTATAATCTGTGCATATCCACAAAGCACAGTGCAAGGTGAACTTAAGGTATCACCCTCACACCATCCAGATGAACTGAATCTGGTTAGTATAGCTGTATGTCTGTTAGCATTATGCTAGCCTTCATAATATAGAGGTCATTGTGTGCCTTATTCTACCCCTCCCTAGGAAACACTGAAGTATCACCCTTTACCCATAAGTATTTAACAAGTTACGTTACCTTAAAGTGTTTTTTTAAGAGGAACTTAAGTGCTCACTGGAAAACTTCACTGAGCATATAGAATCTAAAAAACAATATGGGCATGTTGATTTTGAAAAACGTCTTTCAATGTCCACCCCGCCTCTCCATGTTTTCAAAGCTACAGTAGGGTTATTTAATAACTTTGAAGCTCCCTAAACTCCTGATCTTCCATCTGTTTCTAATTCACCCCCATATAGTTATTCATATGGGGTTTGAACCACAAGATAATGTTAGTATTAAGCACATCTCTTGGTGGTCAGTTCTGTTTAATGTGAATTTTTAATCCACCAGGGAAGCTGGCCTGAATCTGCCATATTCACATTCATGAAAACATTATTGAATCAGGGGGCATAACTGCCAATTTCTCCAACGGATTTAAAAAAATCTCCCCAATTTAAAAAAAATCTCCCCCTACCCACTGTGCTGTCAAATCAGCCTCTCCTCACACCCAAGAACACAGTTACAAGTATTTGAACTCCCCCCCCCCACCACCAACACACACACACACACATCATGCTGCTGTATACTGGACTGGTTGGCTGGTTGTGGTAAATCCCTCCCCCACCCATGCAACACACTCATCCTACACAGTCATTTTATCTTCCACATTCATCTTCTGGGCATTCAGCACCTCTACCCAACCTCCCTCTGTTCACTAACACCCTCCTCCCTACACGAGCACCGGAAAATTATGATTAATGGGTTCCCCCACCTCATGCAGCAGAGCACAACAGATGCTGCTGTGCCTCCAAGTCCAGTTCCACTAATGGTGTGAGTGAATAAGTAGTGATGTCTTTGCTCCAAGTAAAACCTGATTGGTTAAAAACTCAACCAATCAGGTTTTACTAGGAGCAAAGACGCCACCATTCATTCACAAAACCATTACTCATATAGGAGGGGGTTGCAATGAAGTTATGGAACAGAGCAGATGCTTTGCACCAGGGGACCGTTTTCTATATTTGTGAGCTCATTTTGTGAAGTTGTGAAATTGGGGGGAAGGGACAGAAGGAGGGTGCCTGTGGGAGGATAGGGAGGATCCATTATTTATTTATTTATTTATTGATTTATTGATTTATTTATTTATTTATTCATTGAGATATTCAGAAAGACCTTTGAATTGAAGACTCATTTACAAAAGTTCTACGTCATACATTAAGGTACAGGGCAACATTTGTTACATAGATGACAATACATTACAATACATATTACAATATGTTACATTACATTACTTGACAGGCATTTGAATACAGTGTCGTTCAGTAGGAGGCTTACAGTCAAGGATAGTAAATGAATCAGCATTTTATCTCAGCCATAGAGTTGCAGCTGTTCTGTAACAGGCTGATAGTCATATAGAAACATAGGTGGGATTTAGTCACCAGGATCGGAAGCAGTTAGTTAGGTGTGAATATAGGACAAGGTACTGCTGGAAGTTGTCAGGGGCAATCACATATGTTAGATTCCTGAAGGTGCTCTCTTAGTCTAGATTTAAAAGGGCCAAGCCTTATTTCATTGGTTATATGGCTTGGGAGAGAGTTAGTCCAGTAAGTGGCTTGGTATCTAATGGTTCTTTGAAATTTGGAGGTTTGAAAGCAGGGTACCCAAAGTATTGGCTTGTCTGAGTTACATGTGGATCTGACTGGTGATGCTGAGTGAATAATTGTAGAGAGAGTGGGAGGGGCGAGACCTAGTACTATCTTTTTTGTCATTAGACAGGTGTGATACCTGATTCTGCTGTCTAGGTTTAGACATTTAGTGGAGCTGTAGAGTGAACAGGTGTGTGTGAAACGATCACAACTGAGGATGAGATAGCAGGCTTTATTTAGTACAAGGCAGAGTCTGTTTAGTGCGGAAGTGGAGGCAGCACTGTATATGGTAATACTGTAGTCCAGGAGGGAAAGGACAGAGGAATTTACAGCAAGTTGCAGAGCCTCAGGAGTGAGGCAATGTTTGTACCGATAAAGCACACCTAATCTTGAGTTAAGGGCAGCAACTAGGTGGAGTATATGTTGCTTATAGTTAAGGGTAGGGTTTACTGTGATCCCTAGGTATTTAAAGTTGTTAACTTGATCTAGAGGGGAGTGGCTGACAGTAAGAAATGGGGGACAGAGGTTCTTAAGGGGGTTCTGTGTATGTGAGAAGATCATGACTTTTGTTTTCTTGTAGTTGATTATTAGTCACTGGGTGGTAAACCAATGTTCTGATTAATGGAAACAATGTTGGAGTGTTTGGTGGAGTTTAAGGGGGTCGGGATCGGAGGCATACAAGATGGCATAATCCGTGTAGAGGAGCAGGCTGCCAGAGATGGCCAATGGGAGGGAGTTAAGATATAGGCTGAAAAGTAGAGGTCCAAGAATTGACCCCTGCGGAACTCCAGAGTGGACAGGGAGGCTAGAGGACATGACAGAGCCTACCATGACCTGTTGTGCTCTGTTTGACAGACATTATGTACAATTTGCCTTGTTATTCACCAGGCAAATTGGTAATTGCCATGCAAATTTAGTCAATCTGCCTAAACAATAACAAGCTGAACTGCAGTCCCCAGCTTCTGATAATTATGTGACCTTTTTGTTCAAATAAAGTCATCACGTCCACCCTAGATTATTCGAGTTGCTCATAGAGTTAGTAGCCTGAAAACTGGAACCCAACCTCCATTTTTGACTAATCATGATGTGTACTGAATTGTGGAATACCAATACAAGTTACAGTCACAGGCACAAAGAATGGCACAAAGAAAGGAAAGGAGATTTATTTTATAGTGTATCTTCCATGCCAAATGTATCCCTAATGCTTTACAAACCTAGGTAGGGGAGAGAAAGTTTCTGCCATTTTAGGCATACAAGGAGATTCAAAGACTGCAGATAGACTGCAGAAAATTTAGGCAAAGATAAATCTGTGGTGGGCTAAGTGACTGGCCCAGGGTCATACAGTGAGTAATTGGTAGTTTTTAGATTAAAATTTACTGTAGTTTTGCAGATTCACAACTCTGTACACTAACCACTAGGACAAAGGCATTTCTCTCTGTCTTGCTCACTCGCTCTCTCTCTCTCAGCTTCCCTCTCTGTCTCTCTTGCTTGCTAATATCTCTATTTTTTTTTATTGTGACAGAACATGTGGGTCATCTGTTGCCCTCTCAATTTACAAATAATCTGCTTATACAGCTACCAAAGCATTATTAGAGCAAATGCTTAACATTTTTGTCAAAATACACCGCACTCTGCATTACCTGTGGTTTGGTGGTCAACCAAAATAAATACTACAGTGGGGAATGCTTTCAGAGTTTTATGGGAACATATACCCATTTGGATGCAATTTTCTATGATGCCACAGTCCTTTTACTCATGTTCTTTCAGTATTGGGACCATCTACAGGCTGGAGAAGTGGATGACTACTTTGTCCCCATTGTTGCCATTCAGTTTCTGTTTAGTCTATTATTTCCTGTTAGATCTACTGGCACAAGTGGGAACTCGAATGACAGGAGGAAAATTAAGCAAGCACTGTTAATGCTCCCAGTCATTCAACACACACCCAAAAAGAACATACCTGAGGATTCTAATAAAAAGCTTAATAAAAAGCTTGCAAGATTTTTTTTTTGTGAAAAAGACATTTCAAAGCAGAGATAAAAGGGATTAGATTCTCTGTTTCTACTCTACCCCACCCCACTCACACCCATTTTAAATTCCAGACCCCATCATCATGTATCTGACTGTGTATGCTGTTATAACATGACTGTACAAAGCCTGAAAGACATAAGAATTTTGCAATAGTCATGCCAGAGACATGTTCAACTCCAAAACTGAGTAAATGAATTGCTGTGCTGATTGGTACATACTGTATTTGTTACTTCATTCAGAATAAAAATCAACACCTTTATTTGTGTTTCTGTTTGAGTATAGCTCAGGGCTGAGAATAACTTATTGGCTCAAAATGTTATTACAGGCAGACATTGGCACACATCCAGCAACTAACCCTCTACCGAACTCCTACCACAGTTCCAAGCCAGATGTTTGTTGTAGGATTACATTTAGAAATACCAGACTAATCATCATTTTTAATGTTGAAGGGAAAAGCCTAAAGCTGTCCCGACTCTGACCCCTACTATAATATTGTTGTCACTGCCATTCTTCCAATGCACATTTTGCCCACCCTCCACTCAATAGCAAAAAAAGAGTTTGATTAAACTCTGCTGCCAGTAAGTGGGTACTTCATTACTATTTCTCTCCCCTGAGAAAGTTAGTGGAGCTGTGGGGCCTAAAATAGCTAGCAAAACTTTCTAAATGTTTACCTTTCAATGCTATTAATAGTGTAGTGTAGTGTGTGATATGCTGTGAGGCTGTCTACTGTAAATACAGTACAAAACCTGTATTTGGATCATTTGAATGTAACTGGTTCCCAGTTTAGACTTGTCTACCTGTGGTGATGAGCACTGTTTGCATAAAGTGCTTTGACTGGGACAACAAGAGGAAGAATTATCAAACTACTAGCATAATCATAACACTTTCAGGGAGGACAGTTGGCCTGTTACATGTGTCCTGGTAAAACATCAATATGTGTGAACTTAACTCTATCCTACTGCAAAATAGTTCCATATCTACAGTATGCCATCTTTTAAAATGCGTCTCATTCAATCAATGGAGTACGAATAGTTCCAAATGATATTTTTGATCACTGTCTAATTGCCTGCCCTAGTAATGTTGGCTCTATGACAGTTGGTCGATAATTTCGTTGTCGACTGACATTACAGCAGCTCCTTTATGTCGACCACATTTGTGGTCGACGTAAAGGGAGGCACTTCAGATTGTGTTTTCTTTGTGGGGCTTTTCCCCCTGAACCTCCCATGTGGGGGGCTCTACCCCATGCAACTCCCGCTGCTAAATTAATCAACTCTGAATTGGAGTTGCTTCGGGAAGGGGGTGCAATACCCCCAGAAAGCAGTGTCAGTGTCCCGTGCAGACACTAAAGCAACCTGGAGCTGTTGCTGCTGTAGTGTCAGTTGCGGTAAAGTTGTCACTGTAGTGATGGCATACCGTAATGTTGAACCCCAAATCTTTCAAGATCACATAACGCACTGTAACACAGCCAGCTACTTACTGTATGTAAGACCATGAATACATTTTCTGACCTTTCTGTCCTTCAGTAGATCCAGTTATAAAACTGGGTAGAAGCCAGACTCCATGGAAAATGAGATGCTTCATCTTTCCTGGCTTATTCTGAGTAAATAAATTGCTAAACAAAATAAAATTCAGTCTCATCACACCATAAGCTCAAATTCTCCTGGATGGTTAAAACTTGGGAACAAGTAAACACCTGTAAGTTTTTTGACATCTTGCTGATTCCTAACTTATTTTCAAATCGCATATTGATGCTAAATCAAGAAGCTTATGGTAAATTTTTTTTTTATAACTGAGACAAACATCTCAACCCCAGATTGCAAGCACTCACTGTAGTAATGTTTGCTTTGATTTGATAAGTAGATAAGAAACCTAAAGCATGAGTGCCCATTTTCCTGGGTGACCTGGAACTGTATACAACAGTAAAATACATGATAGACATTATTACAAATAACAAACATCAAAAACAATTACAAGAAGCAAACATTGGCCCCGATGAAGGGTTGTAAGACCCGAAGCGCCGGGTTGGTAGTGGCCAGTGAGCACGTCCTGCATTGGTGTTCGATTTATTCTGCAATAAAGCACTTTTGAATTTTGGAAGAAATTGGCATAGGTTTAGTGTTCTTTGGAGTGCAAGTATTTGGGAATTGTGTCTGTTATTTGAGGCTGGCTACCCTTTCTTGCACCCTTCTTCTCCTGTGGATTCACAGCCTACACTTCTGGAATTTGTTCACAGTTCTTCCACGTCCATGCCAAAGCTTCTAAGATGTCACCCTCCTCCCTAAAAAATTTCATTTGAACAGTGTGTCATATATGAAGTGTCACCACTGTATAGTAAAATAAAGAAAGAGTAAATGGAAGATAACCTGGAGTGGAACAAAACAACATTTGGCCAACATTACGGAGATCATTAAGTGTAAATTATATGTCTTTCCAATGGGCTTGGTTATTTACTGAGATCCAGAAGCAGATTAGATGAAGCTGACATGCTACTGCATACAGGCAAAGATCAGATAAGTTGATCCCGTCTTGGGCCATAGCAATATAGCAAAGAAACCTCAATTCTGGGCCTATGCCGTCTCCATATAAAGTGAGATATAACCTGGTGCTAGTCCCAAAAGTAGTAGCTGGCAGAGTATATTGGGAGGGTTTGTAAGTAGAATAAAATTATTGATAAAATATTGGAACGGATAACTTCAACCCTCTGCAGGAAAGAGAAATGTAACAGAAACCAGTGACTCAAATCCTTTGCTAGCGATACCATTAAGGGTTCATAATTAAGTAATTCTAGATTGTCTTGGTGTTTAGTAACATGCACGCCAAGATATTTTAAAGGCTTACAGTTCCAGCTAATATTAAAAAAAGCTCTGAAATGTTGGGGCAGAGTATAGTTGAAAGCCAATGCTTCAGTTTCATCTTTATTTAAATGAAAACCAGCTATGAAATCAAATCTAGTGAAAAGGTCAGAAACTGACAAGAGAGATGTGGTTGGGTCAGTGAGGGTTAAGAAAATACCATTGGTGAAGAAAGCTATTTTATATTCCCATCTGCCTATTGTAATACCCCACATGTCCGGAGATTATCATATAAGGAATGCTAGCGGTTCAATATACAGAACAAATAAAATCAAGGAGAGAGGGCAGCCTTGATGGGTACTTCTCCCTAAGGGAAAAGATGGAGAGATAATCCCGTTAATTTTAACCAAGGCCAAAGGTGAATAATAAAGAAGTTGTAACATATTTATGAAATCTAAAGGGAAGCCAAATGCCTTTAAAGTAGCCCATAGGAAGGGCCATGACACCTGGTCAAAGATCTTCTCTGCATCCAAGCTGATGAGGACCAGGGGGGATCGAACATTGATGAACATTGTCCAACAAGAATAACATTTACTCACCAAGGCCAGGAACGTTAAGGGATCAAGTTGGTGTACTATCCCCCCCCCACCCCAGATAATAAAAGGTATTCTGACTTTTTAAACATGCTCCTGAACCTACAAAGATAAATCGGTTTCACTATAAAGGGGAAATGGAGAAAATACCAGACCGCATCTATGTGACACCGATCTTATTAAAGTCAGAAATGTCTTTTTCTTTTCCTCCGAGATCTTCACCCTTATTCACTTTATAGGTGATGCCTACCTCAATATTAGTTTCAAGTCCCCACAAGACTGGATTGTTTCTGAAAAAAAAGAATGCTGGCAAGCCTGCCAAAAAGATTGTTACCATTCTGGTCAAGACTGAGGTGGGCAGTATTGTTGACATACTATACTGGCTAAAACAGAAGTGCACAGTCCTTGGTAACCCTGACCCCATCATGGATCCTGAATGCATCTGGATAGGAGGCTGGAAGATCAAAGTTCACCTACTACATTCAGATACAGGTATACACCATCCCCTTAATTACTTCTTCCTGGCAAGGTACTGTAGGGTGTTGTTTTACCCAGAACAACCAACAGCTTGTTATAAATGAGGTTCCACTTCACATCTTAGCACTGTCCGTGATGAAATGAAATGTGATCCCTGTTCTGAACTGGGACATCTGAGTTCAAAATGTACCCAGAACATGAAGTGCAATTTATGTGATGAACTAGGACATTCATACTGCTCTGCCCTCCTGCCTTTGGGCAGCTCATAATAAAGGAGATCACATTGACCAGACAAAACATGATTTTTACATTAATCATGCCTGAAGAGAAGGCCCTAATTGAGAAGAATCTGGTCCTGCTGGACCTTCCAGGCCTGAGTGGCACCCAGCAGTGGAAACAGCAGTATCCCTTATCAGGTGGTTAATGGTGGAATAGTCCCTTCTCACACCAGACACTCCTACCACCCATCAGGATCCTTATCCTACAAGCAGTGTGGACCCCCCTGAAGAGAATATTCATATTGACACTGATGTTGTGAATGCTGAAACTGTTTTGAATTCCTCTCTCTTGGATCCTAGTGAGCAGGAAGTTGCTCAGGTCTGAGGGACAAAAGACATGTCTACTTCCATGCTGCCCTTTCTACTCCTGACACTGAAAATCTATTTGCAGTTTCATGTCATAGTAAAAGATCAAAGAGTCAGCCTGTGCCTAAGCTTCTGAAACAAGAAGACATTGTTTTATGTGGCAAAGTCAACATTTTATGGAAAAGAAAGTAGTGGGGGGACACTGAAGAAGACTTTGATGGGTCTTCCCTGACATCATCACAACATGAGTCTTCCATAGAGAACAAGAGTGGGACTTTAGAGTTGAAATCTACTAAAAAGAGTAAACTGGGGGTAAGAAAAGTACATAATAATGGATGTCTTATGTTTCAGGTTTTTTTTCCCTATTTCTGCTAATGGGGTACTGGTCCGCAGATTTTTGATTGGCACTTTAAATGCCAATTGTATTAAATCAAGTAGGCACATGATGCCCATCCTGGCTTTTTTTTTTATAAGAGACCAAGTGGAAGATACTTGGTCCAGTTCTAATAAGAACACTGGTATGGCCAAAAGGCTTTGGTCTCTGGGCTTCTCCTTTTGGGCACCATGTGAAGACAGGTGCTCTGGAGTGGGTATACTTTTTTCACACTCAATATTAAATTGTCCCAATTAGTGGACATTGTCTGAGATTGTGCACTTTTGTCAGATATTTCATTGGGCACTGTTCCTTTATGCTTGATCAATGTATACACCTGCCAGTCAAAGGCAACGAAGGTTGACTTGTTTAAACTGCTTCAGTGATTTTAACTGTGGACTGGGACCCATGGATAGGGGGCAAAACTTCCAAATCCTTCTGTGACTTCAACTGCTTGACAGAAAGTATTTCTTTTTTTTTTTTTTACTTTCTCTTTATTCTAGCCCCCCATAGCTCTCCCTCTTCGGAGACACCTATGGCCTTATCAGCCCTTGCTCACCTACCTGGTGACTGGTGCAGTCCTGTCCCCATGGAGCTGTGGTTATACCCCCAGGCGGGTATGGGGTAGGAGCTCTTACACCCCAATGCATCTCTGTATTTTGTCGGAACACTGTCTCTGGGCAGGTAGGGACATTGAAGGTCAGGGCCTGGTGCTCCATCTACTGGGAGGCTGCGCAGTTGTTTTCCTGATATTCTCTCGGCATGCCAAGTCCCCAGACGTCAAGGCGCTGAAGCGCCGATGTCTGGCATGTTGCCACTCTGTTGAGCGTCGGGCTTGCTGTACCTCAGGTCTTCACCCAGAGAGAACAAGCAGTCCTTGGGATGCTCAAGTCCTCCCCTCCCCTCCCCAGCCGGTCCTCCAGCTCCAGGGCTCATTCCCAAACCCGGGTCGCTGGCGTTGCAAGCGGAAATCCAACCTCTGCGCCGGTGGGACAGCCCAAAGGAAAGTATTTCTAAGGAAGGGTTGTTGGATTTAGCTAGGACAATGGGATGAAAAGGGATACACACATTTTTTTAAGAGTAATTTATTCAACCATATAGATTTCTTGTTCTGTTCTCCATGGTTGAACCCCTCTTGCAGCTCCTGCTGACGCAGCCTGTCTAACTGGACTCTGAGGTGCATATAATGCATTTTCTTTCTGTTTCAGGAGATACTCAGACTGTGGCTCTGTTTGTGGCTCGGTGCCGTGTATATCTTGTAAAATTGTACTGTTGTTAGTCTTGGTGTCTCTATGTATATATATTCCTGTACATATCTTAACTGTGCTTACTGTCTACTGGTTATGTTCACATGGTTCTATTTTGACTCTGTATACTGCCTAACTTGTGTCATGTTGTCATCTGTATGAACCTGTATCTCACTGTATCTGCATCTCATTGTACTCTCCCAGGCTGTACCTGAAAATAGGCATATAACTTGTCTAGTGTACTTTCCTGGTCAACAAAAGCTAAATAAATAAATGGTTGGGAAGCTTTTTACATCATAACGTACCAGTAGAAATACTGGACCACAGATTGGTGCAGACCACAATGGGCCTGAACTCACATTGTATATTTGATCCAGGTAACTGGAAATTAAATATCTAATTACTGGAAGACATCATTATTAGAAAGAAATTAGATTATTTAGTCTAAGCTAAAAAAGCTATTTGGGTATTATATGAATCCCTGATAGGGGAAAAATGGCCCATAAGCAATACATACATTCTCTGAAGCTTCATCAGCAGTTTCATAGGCTATTGTCTGTCAGAGACAACAGGACAGGATTTATTGGCTCAGATTCATTAAGACAGAAATTACATCTTTTCAGTATCAATCAATCAATAGTTTATTGCTCGGTAAAATGACATCACACATTGCAAAAACTTACATTAACATACATCATCCAACATATGCATTTGACATTATGAAATCATACAGACTTTTTCCCTTATCCTTTAATGGTTAAAACTTTAGGACATACATTAAGATACATCAGTAACAGTATTCTTTCTAAAATCAGGCAGACTTTTGCCTCATGTAAGTTTAAGTTTATGTTATAAATATATTGCACTAAGTCCTATTACAAATAGAAGTCTATTCCTTACATTTATATAAACAAACCATTCTGTTAAGATTAAACTTTCTCATGAAACAGTGGCCTAAGAGTTATGGTAAACTTGCCCAACATCCTACATCTCAATCATTTTCATAGTTAAATGATATACAGTACATACTGCAAGTTTCACAACTTACTGGTTAAAAGGGAAGAACCTTTTGAACATGTGTAGCATCAGATGTCCATGTATGGTTTCATCATGTTTACTTTTTTCCCAGATGTTACTTACTTCTATTAAATACATTGCCACATTTTTTTAATATCGCTTCATTTTCAGCATTAAATAATAAATCCAACATGTGTCTTGGAGAAATGTTCATGCATCCAATATAATTCCCTAGGTAGTTCACCCTCTGGGTGTTGTACCATGGGTATCTTAGTCCAACATGCTTAAGGTCCTCCTCCTCCTCCTATAAAGTACAGTAACACTGATTTGAAATGTTTTCATTTTTATTAAATCTTGCTTGTAGAACATTACTTGGAAAAGTTTCAAATCTAAAAGTAGTTAGCATAGCTCTATATTCTGTTGTTTTCATAATGTTTAAATATGAAACATAGAGACATAGAAACATAGACTTTGACAGCAGATAAGGACCACTTGGCCCACCTAGTCTGCCCATTTCCCTACCTAGAGGATAAGCTCCAGATCCTATTTAACCAACAGCCTATTTATTCCTACCCCCCACAAAAATTGCCTTATGTCTGCCCCATGCATTCTTGAATTCTCCCACAGTTTAAGGCCCCACAACCTCCTCAGGCAGGCTGTTCCATGCATCCTCTGTGAAAAAAATACTTCCTCACATTGCCCCTGAGCCATCACCCCCCCATCTTCAGATTGTGTCCCCTTGTTCTTGCACATTTCTCTTTCTGAAAGATGCTACCCTCTTGGACTTTGTTAATTCCACTGAGGTACTTAAATGTTTCTATCATGTCCTCCCTCTCCCTCCTTTCCTCAAGGGTATACATATTAAGCTCATTTAGTCTCTCTTTGTATGGCTTCTCTTGCAGACCATGCATCATTTTAGTTGCCCTCCTCTGAACTGCCTACATCCTGTCTATGTCCTTGCAGAGATGGGGTCTCCAGAACTGGACGCAGTACTCCAGATGGGGTCTCACCAACTGTCTGTACAGGGGGATAACAACTTCCTGTTTTCTGCTGGTGATACCTCTCCCTATACATCCCAGTATCCCCCCAGCCCTCCCTACCACCTTCTCACATTGCTTGCCAACCTTAAGGTCATCTGATTTGATTACCCCAGGTCGATTTCCATTTTTGTTGTTGTTTCTACCTCCCCCCATTGTGTAATCTTCCCCTGGGTTTTTGTTTCCCAGGTGCATTACTTTGCACTTCTTTGCATTGAATCCAAGCTGCCGTACTTCTGACCATTCCTCCAACCTTGCCAAGTCCCTTCTCATCCTTTCCATGCCTCCTTGTGTATCAACCCCGTTGCAGATCTTTGTGTCATCTGCAAAGAGGCATACTTTTCCTTCCAGTCCCTCTGCAATGTCATTTATAAAGACATTAAAAAGGACTGGACCCAGTACTGAACCCTGCAGTACCCCACTAGTAACCCCTCTTTCTTCAAGTGGACTCCATTTACAATTACCTTTTGTGTCCTGTTGTTCAGCCAATGTTTTACCCAGGCTACCACCCTGGGACCCACTCCCAGGCTGATTAATTTGACTACTAATTTTTTGTGTGGGACTTGTCAAATGCCTTGCTAAAGTCTAGGTAGGCCATGTCCACAGCCCTTCCCTTGTCTACTACTTTGGTCACCCAGTCAAATAAATCAATTAGATTTGTCTGACATGACCTTCCCACTGTGAACCCATGCTGCTTTGAGTCCTGTGCCCCACTGGCCTCCAGGTACTCAACAATTCTTTCCTTTAGAAGTGATTCCATCACTTTCTGTACCACAGAGGTCAAACTGACAGGTCCGTAGTTTCCTGCCTCTGTCTTGGTCCCACTTTTGTGAAGGGGAATCACATCAGCCTTCTTCCAGTCCTCAGGTACCACACCATCCTCCCATGATTTGTTAAAAAGGGTAGTCAGTGGTGTCACTAGTTTTCTGCTTAATTCTCTTAGAATTCTGGGGTGAATTCCATCTGGCCCCATTGCTTTGTCCACCTTCAGTTTTAGGAGTTCTTTCAGAACCATTTCTTCTGTGAAAGGACTGGGATTGACCCCGCTCCCCAGAGTGCTTCTGTTAATTGGATTAGACACCTCCCTCACTTCCTCTTTTGTGAATACTGAACAGAAGTATTCATTCAGTATCCCTGCTTTTTCACTGTCACTCTCTGCCCACCCACCATCCAGTTTATTCAGCCTCACTATCCCTCCCTTTGTCTTTCTACACTCCCTGATATACCTATAAAAGGTTTTATCCCCCTTCTTAACCGAGTTAGCTATCCTTTCCTCAGTTTGTGCCTTTGCTATTCTGACTACCCTCCCCGCTTCCTTCTGCCTTAACTGGTACAGTTCTCTGTCCTGCTTCTTCTGTGTTTTCTTATACTTCCTAAATGTTGTCTTTTTCTCCCTAACCTTTACTGCCACCTCTTTTGAGAACCACAGTGGCTTTTTCTTTCATTTTGATTTGTTTATTTGCTTCACACAAAGGCTTGTTGCCTCTGTGATGGCAGTTTTAATATTTCTCCATTGTTGCTCCACCCCTCCTTCTAGCCTGTTTGCTAGTGCTTTTCTAAGGCACTCTCCCATCTTGTCAAAGCCAGTCCTCCTGAAGTCCAGAACCCTCACTTTTGTATGGCTTGACTCTGTAGCTGAGTTTATCGTGAACCACACTGTTTGGTGGTCACTTGTTCCCAAATGGCTACCCACTTCTAGATCTGAGATCCTCTCACTGTTCCCATTTGAGAGTACGAAGTCTAAGATTGCTCCCTCACGAGTAGGTTTAAGCACATGTTCTTTTGTGTTTGCCACTGATCATTTTGCTATTTTAATTTTTTTATCTCAGATCAGTTTGTTTGGACTTTTCATTTAATATCTTTGTTATAAACCCAATGTATGCCTTATTTTTATAAATGCTATGCTTTGCCCAGTTTCTCATATACGCTAAGCTATTTTCCTCCATTAACTTTTTAATTATGTTGAGCCAGTTGTGTGTATTATATCCCAATAGTTTTACCTTTTCCTTCATGCATAATCTCATCAAGGGATCTGTATTTTCAGGTATTGCCTTGACCCAAAGGTTAATCAGCCTCGCTTCAGCCATATATCTATAGCTAGGCTAACCCAGCTGAGATCAGTCCAGACTATTTGGTGTACTGAGCGGTAGTGTAAGAAGCTTTTTATATGCAATATTTAAAGTTATTTCCAGCTTTTCATATACACTGGTACCCCAGACCTCAGCTGCATATAATGCCTGATTAATAGACTTTGCATTAATAGTTCTTTTCATTTGGTATTATTGTCCATCCTCCATACAGAAAATTGAATCTATTTAATGCTTTCAGTGTAATTCAGACTTTTTTAATAGTATTATTTATATGTTTATTCCAGCTTAGGTTACCTGAGAGACACACCCCTATGTACAGAAATTCTTTTACATAGTCCAGTTTATTACCTGCTAATATGAGTTTCCTATATCTCTCACTGCTCCCAAATACAATAATTTTCATTTTTTCAGTATTTAGTTTGAGGTTATGTTTATCACACAGATTATACATTATAGAGCTCTTTGCAAACCCAGCCTACTGGTTGAAATGATTGCTAGCTCGTCAGCATAAACCAATACCAGGACTCATTTACTGCCCATTTTTGGAAAATGATGGGTTAAATTGTCTCATTGATGTATATGTTGAACAATGTTGGAGCAAGCATGCACTCCTGGTGCACTCCCATATTTGTATTGGTCTTTCTTGTGAGGTTTATTATTTTTGAATATTTTATTTTAATGCAAGTGTCATTCTACAGTTTTTTAGCAGAACCAGAATGTTATTATCAGTTCCGAGCAACTGCATTTTTTCCCATAAAAGAGATCTCAAGATAGTGTCAAAGGTGGAAGAGAATTCCACAAATGCTATGAACAATGGTTGTTTCCTGATTTTACAATACTTTCCAATGAGGTGATTCAATATGAAAATGTTATGTATAGTCCTTTATTTATAGTGAACCTTGCTTGGAGGTTGGAAATTATTTAATTTTGTTTTGGCCATGTTATTAATCTGTTAAGAAGAGCTTTGTCAAGCTGGTCCATTGGTGCTGAGGGTGTAGGTGCTGGACACCACACCTCACATGACGCCATTGACCCAGTTTCAGGGACTAACTTTGATCGTCAGAGGTCAGCAGGTGCAGGAGAGGATTGAGCATCCAGAGGACTGCTCTCCTCTCCTGGGGTGGGTGGGTTGTGTCTCCCACTGTCTGGTGACTCCCACTGGAGACTAGGGGGATCACAACTTATGGGAGCACCATTGCAGGGTAGAGGTTGTGGTGGATGTCCTGTAGGCAGGTGCAGGAGCACGCCCATCATGTGTTGGATGTCAGTGCATGTCTATGCCTCCAGAGGGACCAGAAACTAGGGAAAATAGCCCTGGCACCTGGGTAGGAGAAAGCAGGGCCCATTGACAGCATCCTACGCTCACCGCCAGATCCATCATATCCAATTTCCGTCTCCTCCCCTCACTTCAGGGGCCCACTAGAGTCTTAGATAGAGTGCCAGAGGATTTGGCAGCCCCACGTCATGGGGTTCAGAGCTGAGGGGGTTGGCTTCGCCAGATGATGGTTGCAGGAGTATCCCAGGACAGATGCACTGCTGGTGTGGGTCTCAGGCTGAACGGGATAAAATGCCGGTCTCTGAGCCCCAGCTGGAGAGAGACCTATGGGATCAGAGAAGGAGGGGGCATAAAGAAAGTTCACAAAAAAAATAAAGAACTTAAGAAAATATTCTAGATAGACTAACTAATTAGCTGATGGGTCTATAGTTAGTGAGGTTCATATGAAAACCCTTTTCATGTAAGGGAATAATATGGCTCCCTTGCCAAGTAAGCAGAATGAATGCATGCATTATAAATTTGTTAAATAACCCTGTTAGTGTATTGGACAACCATTCTATATTTAGAAACATAGAAACATAGAACACAGAAACATAGAAGCTGATGACAGATGAGGACTGCAAGGCCCATCCAATCTGACCATTTTTTTCTACCTTATGAATGTGCGATAGGCCTTTACTCAGTCAGTGGCCTATCTATTCATACTCATCTGTATTGCTCCCTTATGCCTATCCCATGTCTGTTTGAAGCCCTGCACTGTATTCATATCCACTACCTCCTGAGGTAGGCTGTTCCATGCATCCACCACCCTTTCTGTGAAAAAGAACTTCCTCACATTACCTCTTAATCAGCCACCCTCTAATCTCATGCTGTGTCCTGTTGTTCTCCTATTTTTCTTATATTGAAATATGTTATACTATTTCACTTTGTTAATACCCTTAAGATGTTTGAATGTTTCGATCATATCACCTCTCTCCCTCCTTTGCTTTAGGATATACACATTGAGCTTTGCTAATCTGTCCTCATATGTTTTCTGATGCAGTCCCTGCATCATTTTGGTTGTCCTTCTCTGGATTGCCTCCATTTTATTAATGTCCTTGTGCAGTTACGGCCTCCAGTACTGCATGCAGTACTCCAGATAGGGCCTAACCAGTGTCTTGTAAAGAGGGATTATTACCTCCCTCTTACGACTTGTGATACCCCTACTGATACACCCCAACAACCCTCTAGCCTTACCTACTGCTTTAGTGGTCTGCTTGGATGATGTCAGGTCATCTGTGATGATGATGCCCAAGTCTCTTTCTTCCCTTGTGATTGCCAATAACTCCCCTCCCATCCTATAAGTGGCTTCGGGGTTCCTCTTCCTATGTGCATGATCTTGCACTTCTTTGCATTAAACACCAGTTGCCAGTCTTCTGACCATTTTGCCAGTTTATCCAGATCTCTTCTCATTCTGCCCACCTCATCTGGATTATTTATTCTGTTGCAGATTTTGGTGTCATCTGTAAACAGACAAACCTTACCCTCCAGTCCATCTGCAATATCACTGATGAAGATATTAAAGAGGACTGGCCCCAGGACTGATCCCTGAGGTACTCCACTTAAGACTTGCATCTCTTCTGACTGTATACCATTTACCACCACTCTCTGTTTTCTGTCCGCCAACCAGTTTGCCACCCAGTTGACCAATTTCTGACCCACCCGGAGCCTACCCAGCTAATTTATCTATCTTCTATGTGGAACAGTATTGAAAACTTTGCTGATGTCAAGGTAGGCAAAATTAACTGCACCCCCTTGGTCCACTACTCTGGTTATCCAGCCAAAGAAATCTATAAGATTAGTTTGGCAGGACCTTCCTGTTGTAAACCCATACTGTCTTGGATCCTGTGCACCTATGGATTCCAAGTGTTGCACTATCCTTTTCTTAAGGAGTGCCTCCATAATCTTGCCTACTACTGAGGTAAGACTGACTGGTCTGTAGTTCCCTGCCTCCTCTCTGCAACCACTCTTGTGGTGAGGGATCACATGAACCCTTCTCCAGTCTTCTGAGACCTCTCTTGTGCTCAGAGACTCACTAAACAGTTCTGATTATGGCTCTGCTAGTTCCATCCTTAGCTCCTTTAGTACATGGGATGTATACCATCAGATCCTATTGCCTTGTCCACCCTGAGTTTATCAAGCTCTTGAAGGACCCTTTCTTTTTGTGAAACACCTAAGTGCACACCTCCCTCCCCCCTGACTCCATGGTGCTGAGCTGCGGGCCCTGCCTTACCTTCTCCTCAGTAAATACTGAGCAGAAGTATCTATTTAGAAAATATTATTTTCCTTGGTCCTCCTCTACACACTCCCCCTTATCCCCTTTCATCTTAGCAATATCCCCTCTGGACTTTCTACTTTCACTAATATATCTATAGAAAGTCTTGTTCCCTTCTTTTTACTGTTCTTGCTAGTGTTTCCTCGGTTTGGGCCTTTGCCTGCCTTACTGCCTTCACTGCTTCCCTTAGGGAAGTTTGATATGCCTTCCTATCTTTGTCCCACTGTGTTCCCTTTTATTTCCTGAAGGCCAATCTTTTGACTCTGATATATTCTGCTACTGTTTTTGAGAACTAAAGTGGTTTCCTCCTTCTTTTGCTCTTGTTTTTTTTCCCTAACACAATGGGGTGTTGCTTCAAGTATTGCATCCTTAATGCGTGTGCACTTTACCTGTACCCCATCACCTGTATTTCCTCTTTGACAGGGTTAGCTTAACTCTGTTGGCCATCTTGTCAAAGTCAGCTCATCTGTAGTCCCATATTTTTGCCTTGGAATGGGATAATTTAGTTCTAGTGGCCAAATTGAACCATACCATGTGATGATCACTGGCCCCCAAGTGACCTTCAACCTGGAAATCTGTGATCTTTTCCCTGTTAGTCAGTACTAGATCCAGGACATCCCTGTCTCTTGTGGGTTGTTGTACCAGTTGCTTGAGGCGCTCCCCCTGCAGGGAATCCACTATGTGTCTAGTTCTGGCAGATGTTCCTGCTGGTATTGACCAATCTGTATCTGGCATGTTGAAGTCTTCCTTTATCAGAATCTCCCCTTTAGCTGTCATGTTTTGTATATCTTCTAACAGTAATATGTCTATGTCCTCCCCTTGGTCCGAAGGCCTATAGACAACCCCAGTTCATATGGCTGTCTCATTTCCTGTTTCTAGGGTGAACCATAGCACATCTGGCTCCTTATGTGTATTCTGAATTTCTGTAGCTTTAATGTTTTCATTGACATAAAGTGCCACTCCCCTTCCCCCCTCTTTTTGCACCTTGGTCTCTTCTGATTAGTACATAGCCGGGTACTGAAGTCCCCCAAGTGTTGTTACTGGTGAACCATGTCTCGTTAATTGCTACTATGTCCAGTTTAGCATCTGTCATTGTTGCCTGCAGGTCTGGGAACTTGTTTCTCCAGACTGCGGGCATTTGTGTACATGATTTTCCATTGGCCACATTTTGCTGCATTAGTTGTTGGGTGAGGTCCAGCATTTCCCCTGTGTGTCATATGGGAAGCCAGACCTTTTTCCTTACCTGGTGATGCAAATGAACTACAAACATGCTGAACTCCTGTTTGATCAGTAGCTATGGGGGGAGGGGTATTCTTCCCATTCTATGTATTGGATGCTGCACCCCTCTACCCATTTGCTAGTTTAAATATTCTGCAAAGACATCAAACTTCTACCCCAATGCACTAACTCCCTCCTTGGTCAGATGCAGTCCATTGAATTTAAAGAACTTTCGCTCCCAAAACTGTTGCCAGTTACCTACAAATTTGTGTCCTTTTTCCTGGCACTAGCTCTTGAGCCACATGTTTAGCTCCCCTATCTCCCCATCTATGACTTTCCATCCATCTTCCCCCCTCTCCCAGACTGGCAGGATCTCAGAGAACTAGATGCCAGGTGAAATGGATGACAGTTTGGCTCCCAGCCTGGTCAGGTGTTCCTTGGTCTTCACAACTGACTGGCTGGCGAGATCTTTAGTGCCTATGTGTATCAGGATGTCAATGTTTTCTCCTGCTTCCTGCATGGTTTTAGCAATGTGGTCAGTGTCTCTTCATACTGATGTACCTGGGAGACATCTGACCATTACCTCCAGCTGGAGGCAGGTAACAACTCCCTGAATCATGGAATCTCCTATGATCAGAAGTGTTCTGGATTTCCCTTTTTTTGTTTTTTTTATTTTGGTCCCTGTTTTGGGCAAGTTTTGTAGTGTTAGCTCCTGTGCTGCAGTGTTTTGTTCTGCAGTGTCCTCTGCCCCTTTGTTTGAATTAGGAGATAGAGGCAGATAACTGTTTGTAGTTTTTATATGGTTGTGGAGGTGATAACTTTAGTGAGCATTGAGTGATGGGGCACCTGATTTGCCACTCCTAACCACCTGCCAACCTCCTGTACCAACTACCCTCTGCGGTCGAAGTGCTTCATTTGTATGTTGGGGAAATGGTGGGCAGTTCTTGTAATATATTTTCTCTTGTCCAGAGATTTTCCCATCTATTTCCAAATGCTACATTGATAAGCATTTAAACTAGCAAAGGGGGGTGGCAGGCCAGCAAGGAGGGTACCTACTTGCTCACCCCCCACAGCTAGCAATGGAACCAGTGAACCAGAGGAGTGGCTATCTCTACAAAGCAATGTGCAAAAGATGGAGATTAGCACCCAAGAGGTGGATAGGCAGAAAAGGAGAAAAATTCAGCAGAAGGGCAGAAAGCAAGGAGAACCAGGGATAAAGGACAACCAAGGAAGGGGCTGGAGTAGAACAGCGAAACAGTCTAGGGAGGTCAAATCATGGAAAGCCATGTGTGCTAATGCCAGGAGCCTTAGCAACAAGTTAGAAGATCTGGATGCTGTCATGGTGCAGTCAGACCTGGACATTGTGGCCATCACTGAAACCTGGTGTAATGATAACCACAACTGGGAGATGGCCATACCTGGCTACAACATATTCAGAAGAGACAGGGCAGGTAGGAAGGGAGAAGGAGTGGCACTGTATGTGAAAAATGACATAAGGACCACAGAGATCCAGGAGGAACAAAATGGGGGACAGATACTGTGGGTTAAGCTGGAAAGGAAAATGGGGCCAGCCATCAGCACAGGTGTGGTCTACAGACCACCAGCCCAGGAGGAAGAAACAGATAGGGAGCTGATGCTAGCCATCCAAAGGATGGTAGACAAGGGTGAGGTAGTACTGGTTGGAGACTTCAATATTCCAGACGTGGACTGGAGCATCTCAGCAGCAGCATCAACTAGGAGCAGATTTATCCTGGACTCCCGTCAGAGTGCCTTCCTCAAGCAACTGGTCATGGAACCAACTCAGCAGAAGGCAATACTGGACCTTGTGCTCACAAACAGGGACAGTGTGATGGGGGACAGTGGGGGAGCACCTGGGGAGCAGTGACCACCAGTCATTGTGGTTTGAAATCACAGAAAGAGCAGAACCAAACCACACAAAAACACGTATCCTGGATTTTAGGGGGGCAGACTTTGGGAAAATGGGGAGATACTTGAATGAGGCATTAAGGGGAATGGGGCAGGAATCAGGGGTTGAGGAACAGTGGGCAGTATTTAAAATGGGGATTGCAAGAGCAACAGAATTATGCATTAAGCAGGTTAGCAAGAGGAAAAGGAAGAAGAGACCATTATGGTCTTCCAAAGAGGTAGCAAAAAAAGTGAAAGCCAAAAAGATTGCATTCAGGCAATACAAAAAGACACAGGCAGAAGGGGATAGGGAGAAGTACCAGGAGAAGCAAAGGGAGGCAGGGAGGTCAGTAAGGGAAGCCAAAGCTCAGACAGAAGAACACATTGCAAAATCAGTGGGTAGAGGGGATGAAACCTTTTACAGGTATGTAAGTGAAAAAAGAAAGGCAAAGGGAGGGATAGTGAGACTGAAGGGGGAGGATGGGGGCCGCGTGGAGGATGACAACAGTAAAGCTGACATACTGAACAGGTATTTCTGCTCAGTCTTTACTGAGGAAGAGGAGGGTAATGGGTCTGAAGGGAGTACAAGGGGTGAGAATGGTGCAGAAATGGACACAAGTCCCCTTTACACGAGAAAGGGTCCTGAAGGAACTGGAAGTAATAAGAGTTGACAAAGCAATGGGGCCAGATGGGGTGCACCCAGGGTCCTTAAAGAAATAAGAGAGGTGGTGGCTGAACCTCTGGCTATCCTGTTTAGCTGATCACTGGAAACAGGGGAGGTACCCAAACATTGGAGGACAGCAGATGTAGTCCCCTTTTACAAAACAGTCAGCCTCACCTCGGTAGTGGGGAAGATCATGGAAGCACTACTGAAGGAGAGATTGGTGGAACATCTGGTTGTCAATGGACTACAGGACCCAAAGCAGCATGGTTTCACCAGGGGGAGGTCAGTCAGACCAACCTTATTGAATTTTTGACTGGGTGACTAGGGAGGTGGATCAGGAGGGCAGTGGACATGGCCTATCTGACTTAGCAAGGCCTTTGACACTGTGCCACATAGAAGACTATTACACAAACTGGGGAATATGGGTGTGGGCAGGACAGTAGTGTGGTGGGTGGGTAACTGGCTGGGTGGCAGGACACAGAGGGTGGTGGTAAATGGCTGTCACTCCACAGAGGAAAGATTGACCAGCGGGGTACCACAGGGATCAGTGCTGGGACTGGTCCTATTCAACATCTTCATCAGTGACATTGCGCAGGACCTAGAAGGCAGAATTTCACTGTTCGCTGATGACACAAAGCTCTGTAACAGAGTAGACACACTAGAGGGTGTAGACAGAATGAGAAGGGACCAGCGGAAGCTTGAAGAATGGTCAGGGGTTTGGCAGTTGAAATTCAATGCAAAGAAGTGCAAGATAATGCAAATGGGGCACAAAAACCCTGGCACAATATATCAGTTGGGGGGTGAGGCTATAGCATGCACCAAGCAGGAAAGGGATCTTGGGGTTATCATCTCTGATGACCTCAAGGTAGGGAAACAGTGTGACAAGGCAGCAGGTAAAGCAAATAGGATGCTGGGATGCATAGGCAGGGGCATCACCAGCAGGAAAAGGAAGGTCATAATCCACTATACAAGACACTAGTGAGGCCCCACCTGGAGTACGATGTACAGTTCTGGAGACCTTACCTACGTAAGGACATAGACAGGGTAGAGAAGGTTCAGAGGAGGGCAACAAAGATGGTACATGGATTGCATCACAAGTCCTATGAGGACAGGTTGAAGGAACTGAATATGTACTCCCTGGAGGAGAGGAGGGAGAGAGGGGATATGATAGAGACATACAAGTATCTTACAGGGAGAAACAGGGTGCAGGAATACACTATTTTTAAGTGAAAAAGATGTTCCAAGACTAGAGGGCATGGGATGAAGTTGGAGGGAGGACGATTCAGAGGAAACATGAGGAAGAATCTCTTCACAGAATGGGTCGTGAACAAGTGGAACAGCCTACCAGAGGAAGTGGTGGGGCCTGAATTAATCACAGGATTTAAGAATGCATGGGATAGACATATAGGAATTCTGGAGGTCAGGGGTAAGGGGCAACAGACTTTTAGAAAAACATAAACTGAACTTACAAGCTCAAATGGGCAGACTGGGTGGGCCATAGGCCCTTATCTGCCAACACTGTTTATGTATCTATGTATCTGTGTGGCACTCAATCTCTGCCCAAGCTGCCTGGAGCTGAACTCTTAGGTCTCTGATGGTCCATCGTGTAGGACAGCATCCTAAATCCTGTATTACTGCCCTTTTGAAAAGTTTAATTAAAAAAAATGTCTATTGGGAGATTATTAGGCCCTGGTGGCATGTTATTCTTCAACCTTTTGATTGCAATTTGTAATTCTTCATCTGTAAACCATTTGAAATTCCCATCTATTTCCATATTATCAGTGTTTACATTAGTATTCTCGTTAAAGCACATATCTGTAAAATATTCAGTCCATTTATCAGGCTTTATGTATGAATCCACCCAGGTTTTGTATGTGTTTGTGCCCCGGCTACCAGAGTCCAGAACTTTTTACCATTTCTCTCATTTATTGCATTGTACATAGAATCCCAAAGCTCAGCTTGATGTTCCTGTTTTTTTGAGACACAAACACCCTACATTTTGTTCTATCTTTATTTAGATTTGTTAAGTTGGTTCTTGAAGGGTCTTTCTTTATTTTTCTTATTTGTCATACCAGTTTCTTGAACCAGTTCTCATATATGTATTTCTTGTCTGCAGTTCTCACATTTTTATGTTTGCTTGCATGCATGTGCAAGAAACATAGTGCCATCATCCGAGTTTTCGTAGGTGTGGCACCCTGTCTTCCCATTCAGTCAGTGTGTTTGCAGACATGGCCACAGTTCACCAATGAATGCTGCAGCAGTTGACAATGCAGTGCCATACAGTTGAAAGGGAGAGCTATGCTTCAGTGAGTAATGATAAGATCGTGCCTGCTCATGCGCTCCTCCCACACACACACACGCACACACACACACACGCATATTGCATGCTCATGTGTCCCCCCCCACGCACACACTGTATGGCCAACGGGGGTGCCCAATCCCCCGTCCTTTCCACTATTTACCCTCCCCCAAGAGACTACTGAGTGCCACGCTGAGAGCCCACCCCAGCGTGGCAGCAGTCTGTATGGCTGACAGGGGTGCCTAATCCCCCATCGGCTCCACTGCCCCCCCCAAACAGCCTTCCAGTTGACATGCTGGGAGCCCACCCCAGCATGGCACAAGTCCCTCATCGTTCTCCTAAAAAGAAAAGCACCTGAAAAGAAAAAACATTCCCTCGCTGACTGCCCTGACTCCCCCTCCCACCGACCACGCCCACCCTCAGTGCACTCTGCCTCCCCACACCCACGCCTCACCCCATACTTACCTCCGGAGTCTAGCGCGACATTCTCCGGTGGACAGAGAACATGTCTGCACTCTTCAAAGCCGGCCGCAAACTGAGGAAATACCAGTAAGCTGTGTAATGTAATAAACAGGGGGTTTTCAACTTTGGTGCATATCTCAGGAATTTTTGGGAATTTTTTCACCGAATTTTCAACATGGGGTTCTTAGGTACCCACTTCAATAATTCTGCCACTGTCATTTTGTTAATCGGGCCCAAAAGGTGATTTCGTGGTCACTGCACAGAACCACCTTTTGGGAACTATTTATAAAACAACAGTGTCACAGTTCATGAGGTAGGCCCCCAAAAACCCTATGTTGAAAATTTGGTAAAACAATTCCCAGAAATTACTGTTTTTCGAGCATGTGTTGTGCTGTTCTTACACACACTCGTAAGTTTGTGAATTTTCAATATTTTCACTCAAGATTTTCAGTATTGCCATTTTACCATGCCTCCTTATGAGCAGTCCAGCTGTCATTTTTCACATCTTGCCAAAAATGTGTTTCCGCTAAGGCAGCGCACAATGGAGCAGTTGGGGTGTGAAATCAATGTTCATAACAGATTAAGAAAATCAAAGTGACACTGTTCATGAGCAGAGGTGTTACAATGGCTAATTTAAAAATTTGGTGAAAAAATTCCCAAAAATGACTGTTTTACGAGCATGCTTTACGCTGTTCCTACGCACGCTCGTAGGTTTGCGAATTTTCAATATTTTCACTCCAGACTTTCAACATTGCCATTTTGATACACCTCCATATGAGCAGTACAGCTGTCATTTTTCACATCTCACCCAAAATGTGTTTCCGCGCATGTAGCGCACAATGGCGCAGTTGGTGTATGAAATCAGTGTTCGGGACAGGTTAAGAAAATCACAGTGACACTGTTCATGAGCAGAGGTGTTAAAATGGCTATGTTAAAAATTTGGTGAAAATCCTTAAAATGACTGTGTTACGAGTGACCATTACGTAGTTTCCAAGCACCCTCGTAAGTTCATGGATTTCAAATATTTTCAATCCAGATTTTCACCCTGGCATTTTTCCACACTTCCTTATGAACAGTACAGCTGTCATTTTTCACATTATGGACGAAATGTGTTTTTGCACTTCCAGCGCAGAAATGCGTGGTCGCTATGGTAAATCACTGTTCAGGACAGATAATGAAATCACAGTGACACTGTTCATGAGCGGAGGTTCCAAAGTCCTTGTGTTGACAATCTGCTGCAAAAAATCCCCAAACTAATTGCATTAGGGGTGTGCATTGCACATTTTCTATGCACACTCTCATGACTTCACCAGTTTTTTAAATATTTTCACTGCAGATTTTAAACATTATCATTTTTCACCTCCCCATGAATGTTCGAAATGTGTTTTCACACCTGTGGTGCCAAATGGCGTAGTCACTGTGAAAAATCAGCTTTCGGCTAACAAACTGATATTGCCACTGTTTATAAGGTGGGGGTCACAAAAAACCCATGTTGAAAATTTGGAATGAAAATGCCAACGAACACCTGAGGCGTTAGGGTTTCTGACCATAACACCCCACCCTGTACAGATTGACAGGCATCAGGGGTGTGACTTGGGATTCTTGCCTGTAATGCTCATACCATTCCACACCCTGCAGCCAGTGACAGGCACCAAGGTGTGCCTTGGACTCTTCGGCCCCAAAGTTCACCCCATTCTCCTATACAGCACCCATCTCACTGTATTTCTTGATGGAATGGGGTGAGCATAAGGACCAAAGATCCTAAGGCACACCGTGACACTTGTCAGTGTCTGCACGGTAGGGTGTGGTGAAATGACTTGGCCATTATGCCTGACGACCCAAAGGCACACCCCAATGCCTGTCACTATCTGCATGGTGGTGATGGGGTTGGCTTCAGTTCAATACTTCACTGCCATTCCTATTATGCAGCTCTGTAACTCCCACACTACCAATGCCAATGCCAGCAAGCAAACATTCAGCATTGACAAATGCTTGTTGTTATATGTCTCTAAACATTGCTGATACTGTTGTAATATTTTATTATATATTTTCTCAAGTTCATATTCTTTCTCTATCACTATTTTAAACTCTTTGATACAATTATCACTCTGTTTGTCTGCAGTATCAGCTGGTATCTTATCCCATTTTATTTTGTTATTTATTATTTCCATCAGTTCCAGGGGATCTTTACTTCTCTTTATAACAGTATGGGACAATGGTCACTTTCTGTTCTTTGTAATATTTTAAGATTAGTGTATTTATCAAATGTATACAATGAACTAAGAATATGACCTATGGTAGTAGTGGCTTTTGTGTTTATACATGTGATTTTTCCTTCACTGTCTGCCAGTAACCTACAATTTAAAATTATTAGTTGCAGGCAGAGCAACTAACAGATTTTCCATTTGTTTACATTTTTCATTGCTCTCCTTATCCAGATATTTCCTGAATGGGATATTTAGACTTTCTAGTATCCCTTTTTGATTACTGTTGTGTGTATTCTTACCAAATCTAATATTGAAATCTCCCATTATTGTTTTTGTGTTATTTGTTTATCTCCCCTGTGACTCACCTATCTCTCCTTCAGACCAATTGCCAAGGACATTCACCTCTCACTCATCTCTGCCACCGATCCCGATCACACATTGCAGTCACCTCAGTGTAACCTGACATAACCCTTGCATCAGGTGGGTTCTCCTCTTCCAAGGAGAAATGGCCTGTCAGCCCAGGCATTGGTCCGGGGTGCTGCTGTGGTCAGGTTGGCTGCCATAGAGCTCAAGGGGGCACTGGTTTTGGAGACCATCATCCAGCAGGAGGAGAAGCCAGTTTCAGTTTTCCTCCGATTTGCCCTAGTCATGCCGCCTCTGTGCTTCCCCTGGTCTCCACCGGGGGCTGCTACTGAGCAACACCGATCCCCAACCCACCCCAGGAGAGGAGAGGAGAGGAGAGGAGAGCAGTCCTCCGGATGCTCAATCCTACTCATTCCCCTGCTGACCCTCCAGTGCCCGAGTCCATTCCAGAACCCAGGTCACCAGTTGTAGTGTGAGGTAAGGTGCCAGCACCACAGTCCTCTGCGCCACCGGGCTGAAATCTCCCATTATTAATATCTCTATGCATATAGTTCCTGTTATTAGACTTGGTTTGCTGGCCAAGGCACCTAGCTTCGCCTGAGCTCTTTTCTTCTAAGACTGCTTGAAAGGACAGAGCAGAGAACCTTACCAGAGCAAGGGAAAAGGATTAAGACTTCTTTTGGCTAAGCAGATTTACTGTGTGTTGTTATTTTTATTTTGTACTCACAGGGATTGCTACTGTGTGTTGCTAATATTTCATTGCTTTATTTTGTCTGATTCAAATTGTTGTTGCTGGTATACCTTCTTCTGCATTATTACAAGGTGTGCCTACAGGTGTGTGCTAACAGATTACTGCTGTAATCTTCTGATTCAAATTGTCTTTTGCAAAGTATATTTTCTGTTACTGTTTTGTTTTTCTCTTTAGCAAAGTGTTTCTTACAAGGTAAATCTTCTCTGAAATTATTACAGGTGGTGCTTTACAGGTATTACAGTTTTATCTAACATTAGGATAAGCTTTCAGGGTTACTGCATTTGTTGTTGACTGATTGTTTCTGCTCTTACCTCCTTGCTGTTTCATCTGTGGTTCTTCTTTTTCGGCAGGGGAAGGGCCCAGTCACCCACCCCCATCTCCAACTATCCCACACTACACTCCTTTTATAGGGTACCACAGTTGTGACATTTCCTGTGGCAAAGCAGGAAGGAGTGGATCAGTGGGGCATCCACAAGGTGAGCTCATTTACAGGGGCACTAGTAATTTAGCTTGTTATAACAAGTTATACGAAAACAAAACACAAAATCAAACCATTACTTGCATTTTCTTCCTTCTCATTACTCTGACCAGGTTATAAACCCAGTAACTTATCTGGAATGGATATCATTAACTGCAGGTACTGTGGAACACTTTTCAGAAGAACAGTCTTACAGGATTTAGGACACTGTCCTACATGTTGGGCCATTAGAGATCTTAGGGTTCAGCTCCGGGCAGCATGGACAGAGATTGCTCACCTCAAATTTCATATTCAAGAGGAAATACATTATAAGATCCACCCACCATTTCCCCAACATCCAACAGAAGAACCTTGGCCGCAGAGGGTAGTTGGTCCAGGAGGTTGGCAGGTGGTTAGGAGGGGCAAATCGGGTGCCCCATCACTCAGTGCTCTCCAACATATTACCTCCAAAAACCATATTAATACTACAAACAGGTATCTGCCTCTATCTCCGAAATCAAAGGGGCAGAGGACACTGCAGAGTTCAGCATAGGAGCTAGCACAACAAAACTCTCCCAAATCAGGAACCAAAACAAAAAAAGCAAAAAGGAAAGCCAAAAATCTTCTGATCATAGGAAACTGCATGATTCGGGGAGTTGATACCCATCTCCAGCCGGGGTAATGGTTAGATGTCTCCCAGGTACATCAGCATGGAAAGACACTGACAGTATTGCTAAAATTGTTCAGAAAGTAGGAGAAAACATTGACATCCTGGTACACATAGGGACTAATAAACTCGCCAGCCGGTCAGCTGTGGAGGCCAAGGAACAACTGACCAGGCTGGGTGACAAACTATCATCCATTTCATCTGATATCTCCTTCCCTGAGATCCTGCCAGTCTGGGAGAGGGAGGCAGATGGATGAAAGGTCAGAGAAGGGGAGATGGGGAGCTAAACATGTGGCTCAAGGGCTGGTGCCAGGAAAAAGGACACAGATTTGTAGGCAACTGGCAACAGTTCTGTGAGTGAAAGTTCTTTAAATTTGATGGACTACATCTGATTAAGGAAGGAATCAGTGCATTGGGGCAGAAGTTTGGCGTCTTTGCAGAATATTTAAACTAGCAAATGGGGAGAGGGGTGCAGCACCCCATACGTCGAATGGGAAGAACACCCTTCCCCCCTCAGCTAGTGGTTAAACAGGGATTCAGCATGTTTGCAGTTCATTTGCATCACCAGGTAAGAAAAAAGGTCCGTCTCCCCATACGACACACAGGGAAAATGCCAAATCTCACCCAACAACTAACACACTGAAATCTGGCCAATGGAATATCATGTACACAAATGCTCACAGCCTTGGAAATAAGATCCCAGACCTGCAGACAATAATGTCAGAGGCTAAACTGAACATAGTAGCAATTAGTGAGACATGGTTTACCAGTAACCACACTTGGGAGACTTCAGTACCTGGCTATGTACTGTTCAGAAGAGACAGATTTGCAAAAATGGGGGGTGGAGTGGCCCTGTATGTCAACGAAAATATCAAAGCTACAGAAATTCAGAATACGCATAAGGAGCCAGAAGAACTGTGGGTCACCCTGGAAACAGGAAATGGGACAGCCATAAGAACTGGGGTTGTCTACAGGCCCCCAGACCAGGGGGAGGACATAGACACATTACAGTTAGAAGATATACAAAACATGACAGCTAAAGGGGAGGTTCTGATAATGGGAGACTTCAACATGCCAGATACAGATTGGTCAATACCAGCAGGAACATCTGCCAGAACTAGACACATAGTGGATTTCCTGCAGGGGGAGGGTCTCAAACAATGGATATAACAACCCACAAGAGACAGGGCTATCCTAGACCTAGTACTGACTAACAGGAAAGGGATCACAGATCTCCAGGTAGAAGGTCACCTGGGGGCCAGTGGCCATCACATGGTATGGTTCAATTTGGCCACTACATCTAAATCATCCCATTCCAAGGCACAAGTATGGGACTTCAGTGGAGCTGACTTTGATAAGATGGCCAACAGAGTTAAGCTAGCCCTGGCAAAAAGAAACACAGGTGAGGGGGTACAGACAAAGTGGGCAAGCATTAAGGATGCAATACTTGAAGCAACATCCCATTGTGTTAGACAGAAAAGGAAGTGCAAAAGAAGAAGGAAACCATTGTGGTTCTCAAATATAGTAGCAGAAAAGGTCAGAGCCAAAAGGCTGGCCTTCAGGAAATATAAGGGAACACAGTGGGATGAAGATAGGGAGGCATAACAAACTGCCCTAAGGGAAGCAGGGAAGGCAGTAAGGCAGTCAAAGTCCCAAACTGAGGAAAGACTAGCATGAACAGTAAAAGATGGTGACAAGACTTTCTATAGATACATTAGTGAAAGGAGAAAGTCCAGAAGGGGTATCACTAAGCTCAAAGGTGAAAAGGGGGCATGTGAGGAGGAGGAGGAGGACCCTGTAAAAGTATCTATCCTAAATAGATACTCTTGCTCAGTATTTACTGAGGAGAAGGTAGGGCAGGACCCACAGCTCAGCACCAAGGACACTGGGAGGAGGGAGGTGAGCACTACACCCTTCACAAAAGGAAGGGTACTACAAGAGCTCGCTAAGCTCAGGGTAGACAAGGCAATGGGACCTGATGGCATGAATCCCAGGGTACTTAAGGAGCTAAGGGTGGAACTAGCAGAGCCATTATCAGAACTGTTTAGTGAGTTTCTGGGCCCAGGAGAGGTCCCAGAAGACTGGAGAAGGGCTAATTTGATCCCGCTCCACAAGAGTGGTAGCAGGGAGGAGGCATGGAACTACAGACCAGTCAGTCTTACCTCAGTAGTGGGCAAGATTATGGAGGCACTCCTTAAGAAAAGGATAGTGCAACACCTGGAATTCTTAGGAGCACAGGATCCAAGACAGCGTGGGTTTACAACAGGAAGGTCCTGTCAAACTAATCTCATAGATTTCTTTGACTGGGTAACCAGAGTGGTGGACCAAGGGGGAGCAGTTGATGTCGCCTACCTTGACTTCAGCAAAGCTTTTGACACTGTTCCACATAGAAGATTGATAAATAAGTTGCGTAGGCTCAGGGTGGGTCAGATGTTGGTCAACTGGGTGGCAAACTGGTTGATGGGCAGAAAACAGAGAGTGGTGGTAAATGGTATACCATCAGAAGAGATGCAAGTCACTAGCGGGGTACCTCAGGGACCAGTCCTAGGGCCAGTCCTCTTCAATATCTTCATTAGTGACATTGCAGATGGACTAGAGGGTAAGACTTGTTGTTTGCAGATGACACCAAGATCTGCAACAGAGTAGAAATCCTGATGGGGTGGGTAGAATAAGAAGAGATCTAGATAAACTAGCAAAATGGTCAGAAGAGTGGCAACTGGGATTTAATGCAAGGAAGTGCAAGATCATGCACATAGGGAAGAGAAACCCTGAAGCCACCGATAGGCTGGGAGGGGAGTTGCTGGCAGTCACAAAGGAAGAAAGAGACTTGGGTATCATCATCACCGATGACCTGAAATCATCCAAGCAGACCTCTAAAGCAGTAGGTAAGGCTAGGGGGATGTTAGGGTCTATTAGTAGGGGTATCACAAGTCGTAAGAGGGAGGTAATAATCCCTCTTTATAAGACACTGGTTAAGCCCCATCTGGAGTACTGCGTGCAGTACTGGAGGCCACACTTTCACAAGGACATTAACCAAATTGAGGCAGTCCAGAGAAGGGCAACCAAAATGGTGCAGGGACTGCATCAGAAGACATATGAGAACAGATTAACAGAGCTCAATATGTGTACCCTTGAGCAAAGGAGGGAGAGAGGTGATACGATCGAAACATTCAAACACCTTAAGGCCATTAACAAGGTGAAAGAGTCTAACATGTTTAAATATAAGAAAAATAGCAGGACAAGAGGACACAGCATGAGATTAGTGGGAAGCCGATTAAGGGGGAATGTGAGGAAATTCCTTTTCACAGAAAGGGTGGTGTATGCATGGAACAGTCTACCTAAGGAAGTGGTGGCTATGAATACAGTGCAGGGCTTCAAACAGGCATGGGATAGGCATAAGGAAGCAATACAGATGAGTATGAATAGATAGGCCACTGACAGAGCAAAGGCCGATGGCACATTTATAAGGTAGAAAAAGAAATGGGCAGACTGCATGGACCTTGCGGTCCTTATCTGCCGTCAACGTCTATGTTTCTAACTTTTCTGTATCTTGTACAACTTTTTCTGCCAATTTTTTGTCATAAGAAACATAATTAGAAGGAGGATTATAAACATTTCCCAGTAGAATCAGTTCATTCCCCATTGTTAGTAGAATAAGAAGGTAATTTTGCTTTATAGTTGTTTTAATTACTTTTAAATATTCTGTAATTTGAAAATATGTTATTAATTTACCCATGTATCTACCCACTTGTTTGATTGTTTTTGTCCTGGGCAGTGTATATAAATATAACCTTTTACTTTTATCTTATCATCAGAATCTGGCCCATGCCAGGGTTCCTGCATGCAAATGATGTATATTCTATTAAGAAATACAAGGAACTCTTCCAAAATCATGAGGAGAGGCCTGCAATATTCCATGTAAGGATTCCCAAATGTTCAATGTTATTGTTTAAATAAGTATCTGTAGAATTCTCTAAAGAATACTTATCTTTCCAGTGTCAGTGCATGAAGTTCTTGGTGCTAGAACAAAAATACAACACTAAGGGCCAGATATTCAGAACTCTGCCCCGGGGCTAAATTAGCACTGCCCGGCAGGAAAACTTAGCCTAGAGTAAAATGCAAGCTATATTCAAAAGGAATAGCCCAGGGAAAAGAGCTTCTAAATATAGCATGGGAATGAGACCGGGCAAACTGGGCTGGGAGTGCAAGGCAAACAGCCCTGGAGTAAGACAGCTCTGAATATAGCAACCAGGAAGTGCAAACCACAACAGTAACACAGTGCACAGCAACGTGAAGCTAGGTAGAGGTGCACTATGTGGTCAATGTGTGTGCCAGCAAATGCGTGGACCCAGTACAGCTGCAGGCAGCAGCGCATGGGAATGTGCAGTGTGCAAAACTGTATAAGAATCCCCGAACCGTTAGCACCACGCTAACACGTTAGCACAGGTTTAACGCGGAGCTAAGTTGTTTGCCCAGTTCAAACACATTTGCCCGGTACTAAACATTGCCATATTTAAAAGTGCCATGTAAAGGAGCCTACTTACATAATCCATGAGCAAACAGGCACATTTGCATCTCATTATGTACTGCTTAGCATACATTATCAAGCACTTTGCCCAGTACTACTGTATGGTGCACAGAGCTCCACCTTTTAGTCAGAATGGCAGTACAGGCTGGATGCTGCAGCCAAGACATCCACACAGCATCCCCTGTTGGTCAGAATGGACTACAGAGCAATATAGCTATATATATATATATATATATATATATATACACATATATATACACTGTCTGAGTTCACACATGCCCTGGAGGACAGCCCCATACCTCACAAGTGTCCCTCAATACAAGGGTCACCCCTCATTTAGCTCCTTAGCACTGCTCTGTCCCTCATCTATCCCTCATGGCAAAGGTGCAACCCACACAGTGAATGTGCTGTGATATCAGACTGTATGGCAGACACACTTAACAGTCTAACCTACTAGAGCCAAACTATATTTATGATGGGTGAACACTATGGTTGACTCAGGTTTCTGCCTTGTATCTCCATGTCTGGGGACATGTCCCTCACTCTGTGGGTCTGTGTCCCTCGTCATCACTCAGTTTGAGTGTCCATATATGTCCATGTCCCCCATTTCAGTGTCAAAGCGTTGAGAGGTATGACAGCCCCCCCGCACAATCTCCAACCCCCAGTAGCCCTGCATATCACAGATATCCCTGGTGTGCTAGTGGTCCCCCCACCCCCATCACGATCCCCGACCCCCAGTAGCCCTGAATATCACTTAAATCCATGGTGGTTTAGTGGTTCCCACACCCCCATCATGATCCCCGACCCCTGTAGCCCGAATATCACTTAAATCCATGGTAGTTTAGTGGTCCCCCACCCCAGCATGATTCCCAACCCCCACTAGCCCCAAAAATCACTTAAATACCCGGTGGTCTAATGGTCCCACCTTCTGAAAGTGCAATGCCTGTTAGCCCGTACAGAGCATATGTATGGAGCCATCGACCAGCTCAGCCCTCCTCTTACCACCACGGCTGGCCACCGACTGCGGTATACATGAGTGTTACTGAATTCATTTCAGTAGTGCTCATGCATACTGCAGGAGGTCAGGGATTGTGCTGGGGGAGGACCACTACACCACCATGGATGTATGTGATTTTCAGGGCTACTCCTGGTCAGGGATCATGATGGTTAGGGGGTTGACATCGCAGCATTACCACCAGTTTTAATCAGCGGTATTTGGCGCCATGTTACAGGTCGTGCTAATGCCTAAAGCGCGACACTGTCTGTTTGAATATGCCATTAAGTCGGCATTCCTGGCCACTCCCCTAACTCCCACCCATGCATACATTTACTTTTAGCATTGGCACTATCACACAGTGCCGGCACTATTAGGGCTTCTAAATATTGCAGCCTGGTGCAAATCCAGAGCTATTCTAGTGCTACAGCTTTGCGCCAGGCACAAAGCTTTGAATATCTGGCCCACAGTGGACTAAATTTCAAACAAATCCCTTCTGGACTGCTGATTGAACCTTTTTCCATATTAAAAATGGAGATGGTACACTATTGATAAATACACAGCAACAACTTGCTTTCTTAGAAAAACATGTGAGATCCACCTTTGGAGCCATAGTTCTTCCAGCCCCAATAGGGAGAATTTTCTTATGAATTTTCCAGTACTTACTCTTTCAAATGTTCAAGTAGACTGTACTGTCTGACATATCTCCAGCAGAGGTCATGACAACATATAGCTCCCTGTCCCTGAATACTGCTCAAAGACTGGATGGTCTTCCGGGGAAGGGGGGGGTGTTACCAAACAGTGGGGGATTCCCTGAAAACTAAATTGTCTGCTCTTTTTAATTATAATGCTCACCAATGGAAAAGTGGGTCATAGTTTAGTGCACAGTATGTTAATATATCTGTATAAAAAAAGGGAAAATTGGATATCTCCAATTGAAGGCAGATTAGCCTCCTTAATACAGCCCTTAACATTTTAACTACACTTTTGGCATCCAGATTGTCCCAGTTGACTCCAACTTTGATAGTATTTACACAGACCTGCACTGTTTTATGAAGGACCATTCAGAATAATGTACATATATTGGGGTTTATTTACAAAGGTGCATGTTATGTGCACAAAATATGTGTATAATGCTCACAAAACTATGCAGCCCCAGACAGGTACAGGGTGTGTGATATTCAGGGGTGCAGGAACAGATCATGGTGGTCAGGTGGGCATCCAATAGGATGCCCTTCCTGGTTCCCATAGTGGACCCCCACTCTGTATAAAAAGGGAATTCTGGGCAGGTGCAGGTGCAGGTCCAGGGACATTTCTACATATTGGTGAGTGCCTGAGTAGTTGCTGCCAGCCCTACCATGCAGCTAGGTGGGCTGAAACAGCACACTGGGGGTATCCATGTCCCACCACAGCTGACAGGTGTCATTGGTGAGGGCACATAACAGTTACGGCAAGGTGTCTCCTCATGTAACTTGTGCCCCCTTGCCCAACACTCTGCGCCTTAGTGAATGGTATAGAGTGCAGGTACACCCCCTAACATTCCCCAGACTTCCTGTGGTGTGTAGCTGCAGGATCGGCCAGGAGATCCTGTGCACAAGGGATTGTGCTCCTGCTGTGAATGCTGCAGGGGTCTGCCAGACCCTCTATGTGCAGCACTCCAACTTAAGAGTTGCCTCTGCACCTGATACATGGTGCATAGGCAATCTGCACCTTTGTGACTACAGCCCATTAGAGAAATGGTTGTACATGGCAATCAGGAGCAGATCATGGGCCTTCTCCTGGCTGTGGACCAGGAAAAGGCCTTCAAAAGAATTTCCTATGAATTTCTGTTTTTCACATTATCTAAGAATAGAATTCCTGAATGCTTTATAGGTTGGTTACACAATCTATATACCACAGCTATGGTGGGTCCTACCTGACAAGGTTGGCAGGCAAAGACTGTTGTGGTACAGAGAGAGGTTCCACAGGGTTGCCCACTTCATCCACTACTATATGTTTTTGGCATTGACCCCTTGATTAGAGCATTTAAAAATACCCCTGAGATTAAAGGCATGAGGACATTGGAGCAGGTAATATCCCATCAATCTGGAATTGTGCAGATAATTTGTGTCTTCTAGTGGGGGATTTGAATTCAGCTGAACATGTGTCTCTGGTCTTGAAACACTTTTCAAAGGTATCAGGAGTGAAGGTAAATTGGGGAAAGAGTAATGAGATGGTATTAAGATCTTTGAAAGACGTATGTCCTAACAGAGAAATTGGGATTCCTATAATGGCTACTCCCTTTGTAATTCTTGGGATACAATTTGGTGTGGGGTATTTGGGGAAGATTAATTGGGAAGCAAAACTCTGTATAGCTATATACCAAGTAATGGCATGGAATAAGTTGCCTATGATTAAAGGGAAGCACCAAGGGAGGCTGACAGTGAAATTGCCGACCTCCCCCACAGCAACGGAATGATACTGACGTTGATATCGCGCTGACCATGCAGCAAGTGTTTTCTGTGAGGGGCTGTGCCCCCCACACCCTCCAAGTGGGGGGCTCTGCCGCCTGCACCCCACCCCAGACTTTAGGATTCTCAACTCCAGGTTGGAGTTGATCGGGGGGGGCAGAACACTGGCGGAAAGCAAAGCACCAAAAAAGGACCATTACAGCGACTGTCACCGTAATGGTCTTTTTTTGTGTTTCGCTGTCAGGGTGTCATCCTGAAGGAGTGCACCATGGCTAAAGCAAAGATGTATTTTTTTTAATTAAAGCATTTTTGGTTCCTTTATTTCTCTGTGTTTGTTTTGCTTTTCCCCAGCCCATGATTTAGAGCCTCCGTTGTTTAGTATTTATTCACTTGCTTTGGGGGAATCGATTGAATCATATTAAGATGGCTCATACAATACAGGCCTGTTAGGAAAAGGGGAGATAGGGATGCTAAACCCCATGGTGTTTTTTCATAACATTTTTATATTTTTCTTTTTGGTACCTCTTTTGGTAGGTTCTGAAAGGCTCTGGGCACCTTTAGGAGGGGAGTGGTTTTCTCTTTTCCCAGATGATTGGAGAGTATCAAGTGACAGACCCCCTGGACCCTTAGGGCACTCTCTAAATGTCTAAATTCTTGTTTAGTGAAAGTACATCAGTGGAAATTGTCTTTTACTCAAGTCTCCACAATTTACAGGAAGGCTGTATATGAGCATGTCTTAGTTTCTTTTCTCCAGGAATCCATTTATGTTTCTATAGGGGGAATACCAGTTTCTACCATCACCGAACAGTTTCTGGACTCCAAGATCCTGAAGAAACTGAAGAACTTTCTGTGGCTTTGTAGCAGCTTCGTACCCATGACAAGTTAAAAGTCAGGGGCACCTACAAGTGTAAGAGAGAGGCAGAAATATTCTGTCTCAGTCTGGCCAGAATGTAGAAACAATGTAGTATCTATTTGTCACATGTCCATATATTCAGGACTTTTGGAAGGACATCAGTATTAGCTGGAATTTCGCAGAACTGCCCACTCTCTCATACCAGAATCTGATGTATTTTTTTTTCTTCTACGTGAGGGAGAGCTGTGACTATAGTACATCATATATGGTGATGGCTTGTTTAAAAGGGAGTATCTGGCATGTGAGATGCTCATTCCTTCTGCGACAAAAATAAAATTCCTCTCCCTATATAAATAAAGGTGGCTTTGAAAGAAATAAAAATCATATGTGAATCTGAATTTGGACGTTTACCTGCTTTATGATTTCATACTTACTGGAACAAATCTTTGTGGTTGCAGCATGCTTAATCATATTCTTTTTTCTAATTAGGAAGGTGTGAGGAGTCATTAGTTTGGAAAATGAGTACTTTGTCTTCCTTGTAATGTATTGCAGTGTTTTTCTTTTCCTGATCTGATTCATGTTATGTTTTGTTGGTGAATGTCATTTAAGTTGTGATCTTTTTCTTTGTATATTATTTTATAAATAAATAAATGCCCCTACTCTTCTTGCCGAAGGTGCTGTCTGCTTCCTGTAGGGAGATGATGTCCCTGGAGAAGAGAGTGTGACGTATCCCAGGTGGGAAAATTTGCTTCTCGCCCCACCTTGGGTATGGATGAAGCAATGCTTGTTGCTAATTTTGACATGTGTGTGTGTTTGTTACCTGAGGGGATGGAAGTGGAAATGGAGACTGAAAAGGAAGAACATTCAGTACCTGCTGAAGTCAGTCTGTTGCTTACTGATGAATGTTTGATGCAGCTAAGCAGTCCTGCTGCTTCTAGAGAGTTGCCAGCAATGGAAGACGAGTTACAGGAGAAAATCCTTGATGAAGCCTAAAGGCTAAATAAAGAGCAACTACAAGCCCAAATAGTGGAGGAGGAAGCCAGATGTCAGGCCTGTAGGCCAAAACCACTTGTGGGCCAGTGCCAGACTGAAACCCCAGCAGATGGACTTGATGGACTGATATAGCCTCTAACAGCCAGCTGTGCAGATCAGCCATCATACCTCAAGGCCAGAGAGTGAAGCACCGAAACCACATCACAGACATGGTGTCCCTGAACAGTCTTCTCTGAGCCCAGAGGAGGTCCTCCTGAATGAAAACTGGATTATAAAGGACAGCATATGGAAAGCCAGCCCAGCATAACTACCTGCATCCATGGAGTCTGCCGCCTCAAGTATGACTTCAACACCAGTATAGCTGCCTAAAAGTATTGATTTCTTGACTGCGTTGTGATGGACCCACTTGCTATACTAAGTAAACTTTCTCTGTCACAGCCTCTAATGCTCTTTACTGACAGAGTGGAGGATCTAGTGCAGGCCAGTGTCAGCTCTGAGAGGTAGCCTGTGCCTGTTGTCCCACACGCCTCCCAGATTACGGATGAAATAAGTCTAGCTGCACAATTGTGAATCGTAAAACTCACCCAGGACACCAGATTTAAATTTGGGAGAGAAACAACAACTCGTCTCCCTTGCTCTCCTGCATGCTGATCCAGCTGTAGCACCAGCACATAATGAAAAACTCCTTTGCAAAACAAACTTGTCCACTATATTAATACTCCTGGGACCTCTTCTGAGAAAATAATATCTAATGTTTGTCAAGTTGAAATAGAAATTTCCACTGAACAGACTATTCCTGAAATGCAGAAGGAAGATCCCATAAAGGGAACTGATAATATTCGTCAGGACAGTAATGTTGTTTCTAGTACTACAGATCCACATATGAAGCCCTCTGTAGTAGCAGGGCCTTCCAAGTCCTCAGAGTTGTTATCAATTCTGGGAAACCAAAATAGGAAAGAAGGGGAACACCACTGAGAGGAGGAGGTCACCCATACCCAGACTAAAGGCCCTCAGAAAAAGTTTGCAGATGTATTCTGACCTCCTGTCTTGCCTGGCAAAATGAGGAATGAAGTTAGGCTTCAGGATAAATGGGGTTGACCTGAGTTCCATGACAGAATTTATGTGGGTAGAAACCTTATGAAGGACTCAATGCATTTCTATACCACATAAATGTATGCCATTATACACACACAATGAGAATTATTAGCTGCAAGTCAGCAGTTAGCTTTGATAGAGTTTGGCAGAAATATCATACATTAAAGTCTCTATCATTGTGGTCTCTCATTTATATGCTGCCCATGACAAAACCATCTCACAAAACCGTAACCATCTTGTTTTGCAATGAGGCAGTTAATATCATAGACATTGTATACTGTATAAAACACCATTGTGATATGCTTGTTGAGCCAGATCCCATTTTTGACTCAGAGAACATTTGGATGGGGTGGGGGGGGGTGAAGGATATGGGTGAAGCTGAAACAAGGGGGAAATAGGATAGAACACTTGTCTAACAGCTTCTATCTAGGCAGAGGTTGTGTTATTATGGGTCCATGTACTATCAAAGTAATGCCGGCAAACAAGTAAAATGCATTCTTTGTGCTGAACTTAAGATACCTCAGTACCCACTGTGATGATCCACTGAAATGTAGTCTGTGTGACGAGCAGGGCCATTCATTCTGTACATGTCTCTGGTCCTCCAACAATACAGAAGAAAGCCTAAATTAGGTTGAGCAGGATTATTATGTAAATGCTGCACAAAATTCATTCCCAACTGATCTCTCCTTTTGTCCTACAAGTGTGTTAAAATAGTCCGTCCAACAAGTCCCCCCTCCTATTCAGACAGATCTACCAGATGAAACCCAGGCACAGCCTGCTGTCACAGAAACCTGTCTCTTCTATGTTATGTTCTCTAGCCATTGCCCCAGTGGTCTCCCTCTTAACTTGTTGCTTCTACACCTGTGACAGTATGTGAACCTGAGGTAACTTCAGAAGAGGGCTCTCTCAGCCTCACTGAACAGCATTTGAACACAGAATTCTCTGATCCTACTCATTGATATTTCTTCTGAACAGTTGCCCAACCCAAAGGAAATCAGCCTGAAGGTGATGCCCCTCACTTTGGATATTGGTTACACACATATGTCCACAAGACTTGGAAAGTTCAGGGGTCAACTCAACTCCAAGTTGCAGAGAACTAAGTTAATTTCACTGTCTAATAAGTATGAATCAGTAACTCCTGATGACCAGTGGAAGGATATGAACTCAGTAGATGAACTGGATGTATCCTTCATTATTTCATCCCTAAAAAGGATATGTCCTCAGAGCCTGAAGAACCACCAAAGCCACAAAGAAAAAGAAATAGCACTGCTGAACAGGTTCCATGGAAGCCTAAAAAGCTAGGAGAATAAATTGTTTTGTTTTTTTGATGCTATCATTTGTTTCAAATGGAGAGTTTCTGTGGTCTTTGCTCACTCTTACTTATCAGTTGCTTTTTACGGCTCAATCTTTTTCCCTTAGTTTTGCTTCTCTAAACTTTAGTAGTTTAAAAAATACTAATCACAGACTAACCACTCTATCTACCATATATTATTCAAGTGTTTATGCTCCCTGGGCATGCTGGGGACAGGAACTCCATCCCAAAACACCCATCTGCTAGCCTGACCGACCTGACCATCCTCGAGACTCCCCATGGATTATCCCTCATGGCGGGGCCAAGAAGGGAGCTACATCCCTCCCTGGAGCACAATCCAAATCTGGGGAGGCTGTGACGGCAGACTGATGGAATGGGGTCAGGACCTCATGGAGCCCCCAGCTGCCATTTTCCACTTTTCCTGTGTCCCTACCTCCCAGCATAAGGTGTAACACATGAATGTGGGGGCACACGCATTCCATACCTGCTGTCTGCTTGTCTCTGAGCCTGCATCCCCCCCAGCCCCCACTAGAGGATGATTGACAAGCTGACCCTGGCCCTTCCTGAGGTTTCTCCATTCTAAGTGAGTCCCCCCTCTCCACATCCACATAAAAGTCCCTAGAACCCATGGTTGACTGTAATAGAGAAACAATAACCAACACATCCCATAACAGAGATAACCACCCCAGAAGCATTTAAACAGAACACCCCCCCACCACACCACCATAAGTGACCAGCTGTCACCTTAAGCATAAGCCAGAAAATGGCCTACATGCCAGCAACTGATGCCAGGGGAAGAAAGAATAGAAAAAAAACTGTCATCTCCTATGAGACTCTGTCTAGCCCCTGAGGAAAAGATGCCAGCTCTTGCCACCAACCTCTAGAGACTGCCAGAGCTGAAGGTGGAAAGGACTGCTATGTCAGTCATTGGTGTTTCCATGAACATAAAAAGACCAGACCTTGAAGACCCAGAGAAGTGGAATGTGGTGCTTGGTCACAGATAGCAGCTCCAGTAACCTTAGTGGCTAGTCTCATCTGATAACTAGAGCTCTGTGATGCAGGGACCAGTTTCTGGATTAGCCCAGTTCTCTAGAGCTCATAATGGTCTACCATAATTACTCCATAAGATGGAGCCCTGTTGATCCCATAGGGGATAAACCAGAGTACTTTCCAAATGGGTGGGTGGGCCTGTATTCTGAGAGTACAAATGCTATCTGACTGGCTACTGAACTGTAAGCTGGTGGCAGAATAATCAGTGTGGGAGTAGGAAAAGGGAGGGATGATGCTCTTGACCCAGCCCTTTACTATGAAGGAGCGGAGGAGCATCTGGATAACCTGGTAAAGCCACAGGTATTGGGGTAGGGTTCACTCAAACCCAGTAGAAAACCTCTAACCACTCCTACATATGAGGTGTGTGGGCTCACAGATGTCGTAATAGCAGTAGGCCCCTACAAGGGCTTCCAGAATGCTAGAGATGCACCAGCACCCTCAGCATCAAACATAGCCCCCCCCCCCATTCTGAGGTTAGGAATTGTATGTCTCAGTTGGAAAGTATAAAATCTAAATCTGAAGACCAAGGAAACAACATCTTAAAGTATACATCTGCACCACAAACATGGAGCTGAGACATCAAAGCAGAATACAGCGCTAACACATATCAAACACCAACAGAAGGCCTTCTGGCCAAGAAGCTGCACCCCTTTAATGACAGGTCAGGGTTAATCAACCTCACACCCTGAAAGGGCAAAGCAGCCAGTGACCTGCTTCCTCCCTTTGCTGTTGCACTATAAGTTGTACATCACAGTCAATCAGAAGGGGTGGGCCAGAGCGAAAATACTGCCACAACCATGAAGTCATCAACTTAGGATTCAGCCTACACTGCCCACAGCTTTGCAAGGAGAAGTAGACCTCGGGAGGCCCTGAATGTCTTCGACGCTGGAGGATTCGCTGGTCAGGAGAGCCAGCAGGGCCACCCGTTCAGCTCAGGACTTGGTCAAAACAGGGGCAGTCACAGCAGCAGCAGCTGGAGTTGGAGCCACATCAGCGGGCATCGGCGACAGTGGAAGAAAGTCCTCAGGCAGGTCACAGATGACTGCAAACCTACAGTACAAGTCACATTAAACTGTTCCTCCAACTCACTGGTTTAGAATTTTTCAATGAGTTGCTTAATGTGTGCACTGCTTACTGCAATGAATTAATAAAAGTTACCAAATGATTTGTCTCTTGCTGCTATTCAGTTTCAGCTTACTTTGCAGCTCTTTGGAAACTTTTATAAATGTACTTCAACACGTTAAGCAACCCATAAAAAATACTGAACCACTGAGTTGGAAAAGCTGATTTCACTACTGCAGTAAGCAGTACAACATAATTGACATGCCATTCTACCCAATTCCGCAAAGAAGTTCCCATCCAATTCCAGCCAATAGCGATCCTACATATGGATCAGACCCCCAGCCCCCACCACTACGTTGTTTTCCCCGCTTGTGAGGACTCCTTCTGTATTCTTGCCCACACCATCTGACTGCTTACAATTAAATAGAGAATATTTACAGAACATTTCTAGTATGTATGTACTGTAGGTTCCTCTGTTTATAATTTCTTATCTCATATTTTTCTTATTGCTCTGGACGTACACTGCTGCATTACCCCCGAATGCTCACTTCCCTGACCTCACTCTCCTGTCAGCAGCCCAAATATACTGTACAGTGCTGCATTCATTCATCCCTGACTGCTCACCTCTCTAAACTCTCTTTCCCATCTGCAGCTCCAGATACATTACGTGCTACAGTACCACACTCACCCAGACTGCTTGCCTCTCTAAACACTGCACCTGCAGCTACAGTACTGTAAATTCAGCAGCTTGCATGACAGAGAGAGCAAACAGAAGGCAAACTGACAGTGGTGTCAGTGTGATGTTGGAATGGAGAACTGGCAACGGGACTGTGTGGTCAATAAGAGGAACCAGAAACAACCCACGCACCATGTACTATATATAATGCATGTAATAAAATCCTAAAATAACACTGGCAAGCACCAGGAAGCACTACAGTACCTAGATGCTAGCTCTGGAGTCTTTCATAAAGGGAAGCTGCAAATCACAAACCCGTAAGTAAGTTACGTGTACTGTATGTGAGCAAAGGTTGGGCTGCAGAAGTAACACAACACTGTTCCAGAGTTTTAATGTATTGTACAGAGAGGAAGTAGTGTAACAAAACAAATGTTTGAAACAGTAAGATAACAGTGCAACATAAATATAACAATCCGGGACAATGCTGGCCTGGAGGTGCTGAGGGCTGAGGCGCTGGACACCTTACCTTGCGCTACACTGGCAGCCCGTGTTCGGGACCGAGCACGGGCCGCCAGGGGTTGGCAGGGTTGGAGAAGGATTGAGCATCCAAAGGACTGCTCTGCTTCTCCAGGGAGGGGGGACATCAGTGCTCAGTGCTCAACTGGCCCCCGGTGGAGGCTGGGGAGCAGTGTGCTGATGCTGCAGAAGAGGGGAGGAGATGGGGCAGACACCGGGAGGAGTGTTGTGGACACATGTGCGCTCCCTCCAATGGCGTCATTGCATGCCGCTCCCTGCAGGGGAGAAAACAAGAAATTCCTGGCTGCATGAAGGCTGCCCTGTTGGCACCACCATGGACATGCCTAAGTTAGCTCCCTCCTGGTCCCATCCTCCAGGTCTCCACAGTGGTGGGGAAAGTACCCACTGTGATGCGGCCTGGAGGGGACTACGGTGGGGAGGTCTGAGCTCTGGCTGTGACTGGGGTGGCAGCTGTGAAGGCATGCTAGAAGGGGGAACCAAAGGCATAACCCCGCCCCAGCTGAGGACATAAATAAATAAAAAAAAAAAACAATCCCGGACAACAATGGGGAGGACGTCTAGCGAGTGAATGGATGGGAGGGTGTTACTCAGGAGACACTTACTGTTTGTAAAGTCCATAATTCTTTAATTTTCCCTATACAGTACAGTACAATACCATACATATAGAATATTTAAGAAAATAATGTACAGGTACACAGGGTACAGTACAGTACTGTAAATGGCTTTTCCCTCTAATCAGGATCCTTAATTTATTGCTCATCACAGGTAAATTTCCCCAGATCTGGAAAGCAGCTGTTGTCACTCCCATCTTCAAAAGCAGTGACAGATCTAATCTCTCTAACTACCAGCCAATATCAATTCTTCCACCTCTTTCAAAAGCCTTCGAAAGTATAGTATACGACCAGTTAGTCGACTACCTTGCCAAATACAAGCTTCAGTTTCAGCAGCAACACAGTTTCCGCAAAGCACACAGTATGACTATCGGATAAGAGAATGCCTGACCAGCTTGAGTTTTAAATCCGAGCTCAAAACCTATCTGTTTTCTAAAGCTTGTTTTGAAGGTTTTTAATAATGTTTATGTATGGTATTTACTTGAATGGTCTGACTTTCATTGTACAATGCCTTGGTTTTTGAAAGGCGCTTAAAAAATAATGTCTACATTACATTACATTACTATGGCCCTCTTGTAATACACAGGCTACATTTAATGAGACACTGAACCAGGGGATCTTGGTGGGGGCCATCTTCATTGATCACACCAAGGCCTTTGATACAGTTAATCAAGAATTACTTCTTACCCAGCTAGCCCACACTGGGATAGCCTCTGTATCTGTGGGTTGGTTCAGGAGCTAGCTCTCCATGAGAACACAGCAGGTCAAAATACACGGTGCTCTATCCGACCATTGTATTGTTTCCACAGGGGTATCTGAAGGCTCTATCCTGAGCTCCCTGCTATTCAGTCTGTTCCTGAATGACCTCCCCAAAGCATACCAGAACAAGGTACTCATGCAGGCGATGCTGTGATTTACACATGTCACTCTGCTCCTAAACTGCTCAAAAAACAGATGCAAGCTGACTTTACTGCAGTTGAGGCTTGGTTCCTTAGGTCCAGGCTTCTACTGAACTGCAAAAAACTAAGATGATGTTGTTCGCCTCCCCTCATAAATGCCATAAGGCTTATCCCATCAAAATACACAATAACAGCAATGACTTTCTGGAATCAGTCAGCAATTTCAAATACCTCGGGGTCACTTTTGATTGCTCTCTCTCTCTCGTATGGACTGCATATTGATCATGTTGCCAAGGCAGCTAATGCCAAATTCGGGCAACTTTACCGTCAAAGACACTGCCTCACTGAAAGCGGCATCAAACTAGCAGTAAATAGCTCAGTCCTGTCAGTCATACACCACGGTCTTATAGTCTATGGGGCTGCTACTGATACTGCGCTCAAGAGAATAAAAGTTACCCTAAACAAAGCCTGCAGGCTTGTTCTAAGGTCACACCCCTTAACTCATACATGTGAGCTCTACTCTAACACTGGATGGCTCAATCTAAACAACAGGATCCAAATTTCAGGTATGCTTGCTTGCAAAAAAAAGCCACCCTTGGCCTTGCACCCCCGCGTGTATAAACTCTCCTCAGCCCTACCGCCAACTCTTGACAAACCAGAGGCACAAGTAAAGCAGCCTTCCAAGTCCCATTTCATCATACTACACAAGGGCAATGGTGTTTCGTGTATAGGGCCCCTCTCCGGCTAAATTCTCTTAGCACTACCCTCATTTCTGAACAAAAGATTGGTCCTTTCACCTCTCAACTGCATGCTCATCTCGTTTCATGCAGTGTGTGTGAGTGTGATCCCACTTTCTAATGATGATAGGCAAATGTCCAAAACTACTCCCCATCCATTCCTTGCACTCTGTTATTTCCCATGACCGTTGGCGTCTGCTTCCCTATACTTCAAGAGCCAAAACTCCCTAGGTCTGGTCGGTAAAACACAATGGGCCAGCTATTCTACTTTTCCATCTCTTCACCTGCTAGGATCATCTCCTTTTTCACTGTATGACAAAACCCACTGGGTTACTACTTCTCTAACCTCTTGCTGTCCTGCAACCTTGTAACAATGTATCACTGTACCAATGTAATTATCTTGTTAATTGTTTGACTGTCCTTACACCTTGTTATATATCAATTCTTACTTCTGTGTTGTATGGAGAGGTATAATTTTTTTTGTGCTTACTGTCTTATAATCGTAAGATGTGGAACCTTTGTAAAGGAGCAGTTTTGCTCAAAGGTTGTTTAATATGAGATTCAATAAATAAAATAAAAAATAAATAAATAAAATAAAAATGCAAATGAGAACTGCAATGATAGAGGGAAAAGCAGTGAATAGGAGGAGACTAACAGCTCTAAAGGATTACTATGAAAGAACAACCACTGCGTTGAAAATGCTTTGCATCAACATTGCAAAGGAGCTGAGGACAGTTGAATGTGAGTTGCATCAGAGTTGAAGGGTGGTTGGAAAACAGTTTGCAGTTGCAGAATTTAGAATTGGCACTGCATTGTCATCACAAAAAAAAAAAATGAAAGAGCAGTGAGTTGGATGAACAGTTTAATGTGACTTGTACTGTATTCTTCCTAATTGGTGAGCAAGCTGCCCCAGAAGAAGTGCAGGAATCCCTGTTGAGACTGCTGCTCTGAGAGCAGAGCATTGGAGAGCTGTCTCTGTGTCTCCCCTCACTTCTTTTTGTTTCATTGCTGGCTCTTCGAGGCCGATATTCATGGGTCTAAATTAATGGGTGGGAGTGAACAAGATGGGGCCTCAAGTCGAGGCAGCCTGGGACAGGACAGCAGGGAGAAGAAACATCCATAGCTAGTGGCTGGTACTGAGCCCTGCCAGAAGTGAGATGCTGGTCAGAGTTTCATCCAATTGAGCTGTGGTGTATGTCTGGCAAGAAAACTGCAGCCACTTCAGGAGTGTCAAAAGGAGTGGTGAGCACCACTGATTGTAATCCACAGGGTTGCTGGATAGCAGAGAGTAAACCAGGCCTAATTCAGCACAGGCTCTCTATGCGGAAGTGAAGGCCCATCTCCATTCAGACAATTCCTAGGAGTAGTCAGTGTTTATTTAGATACGATGCCTCTCCATATAATGTTATGTCTGTTTCTGGCAGCCAACATAATTTCTTCTCTGTCCCTGTCGTAAAGGAATAGGGCCAGGATGGGCCATGGACAAGCCCCTGGGGCAGGCTTAGAGCCAAGTGAATGGTGGGTCATGTCAATCTCTATAGGGCTGTTCCATTTACAGTTCAAGATCTCCAGGATAAGTTTTTGCAGAAACGCTAGTATACGTGGGCTCTCATAGCGGGGAATCCCGCAAAACAGAGATTGTTTCTGCGGCTATGATTTTCCAGGCCCTCCACTCTCTGCCATAGCAGTTTGATGGTATAATCTTGCTCCCGCATGTACTCTATAAGTTGATTCTCCGGTTGCTATCTTCATTATCCACAATGCCTCGCTCATTCACGTTGGTATGATGGAATAGTGATATATCTGCAGCTGTGCTCTGTGCAGCGATCTCCAGTTTAACCATCTGGGCCATTAGTTGAGTAAACATGTGCTTTATTTCTTGCAGGTTTGTGTCTGCTGATTGGGGAGCCAGGGATGCCATACCAAGGATTTCAACGGGGTAGGCCCAGGATCCCGAGGCAGCAGTGCTGATGAGCAAAATCCACCCAAAAATACACAGAATTCAGCCCACAGAAGCAATCAGCTGCAAAGGTAAGTACTCAGCAGTCCAGTAGTGCAGTTTACATCTCAACAGGGGCTAGGATGGCAAGGATATATCATGTCTTCAAGATAAGGAGGTGCAAAAGAAGATTTTCCAGACCATTGCCCAAGTACTGCAAGATAATTACATGTCAGAGGTATCCCCAGGGGTCCCTGAAACGTGGCGAAGACAATATTAGGGGGCAAATTTACTGCCATAGCAGCCAGTAAAAAGAGGGATTGGGAGGTCAACCAGAAGAAAATAGAGATACACATAATGTAGCTTGAACTGCTACAACAGGTTAAATTGAACAGATAAAGTGACAAGGAGCCCATACAAGTGAGGAAATAGCTAACTCAAATATTGCATTACAAGGAAAAACAAAAGTTAAAATTCCTAGATCGATGTTATTACGAAGGGGGCCAAGGGCCTTAAAACATTTAGCTTGCAGAATTAGGGCACAGAGGGTTAGGGCTCATATTCTACAGGTGGTTCACCCAGGCATAGGTGTTTGAATCTTTCAGGTCAAGGAAATGACAGATGCTTTTAAATTTTATTACAAAAGCCTATGTAGGATCAAGCAAGGAAAGTCCACACAGCAAATGCATAAATTTTTAGAAAGACTCCATCTCCCACAGGTCACTAGAGAAGACAATGACCATTTATTTGCTCCGATCCTAAACTCAGGAATTTTATTTCAGATTGCTGAGAGCAAGAAGGGTAAGTGTCCAGGATCTGATGGTTTTAGCTCTGACTCTGATAAATTATTTTAAGAAGAGATACTGTAGTTTCTCTTCTAAAACAAACCTATATATTTGTGCTTTCAGAAGAGGGCTCTCTTTCCTCATCCTTGATTCTACCACTCATTTCAATGATTCCCAAGCCTGGCAAGGACCCCACTTCATGCCCCACCTATCATTCCAGTTCAATACTCAGTGTGGACTATAAATATTTAACAGTCATTCTTACTAGGAGGTTGGAGTCCGTAACCCCAAGTATGGTCTGAGTAGATCAATCAGGGTTTGTTTCAGGATGACAGGCACAGGATGATATAAACCATACACTCTATGCCCTGGATCACCTAGCTGTCATTGGACAAAAGGCCCTGGTAATAGGTATGGACACCGAAAAAGCATTTGATCAAGTTGACTGGGAGTACTTACAGTATATGGAGTCCTTGTCGGATTTGGTTTTTCAACCCAGTATTTCCAGTACATTCAAACACACTGATCTGTAAACTTTCATCAGAGTCAATGAACATCTATCTCCCAGTTTTGCACTGCAAAAAGGAACCTTTCAAGTGTGTCCCCTTTCCCGCATCCTAGTTGCCCTTTATATTGAGCCCCTTGTATAAAGAATGAGATATGACATCCAGGAATCTGTGGGGTCCAGGTGAGTCATTATGGTCGCAAAATAGCACTATTTGTGGGTGGTGTCTGTTCTGTTTTACTATTCCATGCAAATCCTTGTCTAATGTTATGCCAGTAGGGTCTGAATTATTGCAATATTTGGGTTATACTCTGAATGTCTTGAAAACTGAGGTCCTAACTCTCAGTTTTTATGTTCTCCCAGACCTGAGGCATACATACTCCATGAAGTGGGGTTTACCAGTCTTAAAGTATCTAGGAATAAACTTAAGAGCAACAACTTCAGAGCTTTATCAGATTATCATTCCCCATTACTGGACTCCCTTAAGGAAAACAGTAGACTCTGGTCATTGCTGATCCTTCCACTATATTTGAGTATCCAGTTAATTAAGATGCATATCCTCCCCCTTTCTCGATTCTGAAAGATTCTCATTATAACATGCTTTAATTCCAGGAAACCAGGATGGCAACAATATCTGAGATCACTTATACCCTGTTTACACCACCGGCTTTGCAGCACATCAACAGATGCACTCCGATTGATGCTTCGCAAAGTCAGCATTGTAGACACTCACTGCATCACCATAAGTGTTCCACAACACCAGTTTTAAAATCGATGAAATTGTGGGGACGTGTACTGGATGGAGTGCCTTACCCCACAGTGTGAACAACCAATGAGCTCAATCCACTGCGATCCTCTATGTCCAGGCTGAGGATGTCACTATTTTGAACCCTGCCCACATGTCTAAAGACATTTTCTTCAGTGTGATCTGCAGTGCGTCTGACTCAGGAGTGTAAACGAAATTCTTCCAGAGCAAGTCACAGAGCAGGGGGAAGGCAACGGAATAAAAGTGAAGTGCTGCTGCTGTGTAAACACGCTTTAGTCTAAAATAAATCAGGTTCGGGCAGTATCATACTGCTCCTTTGGAGAGGATGCATGTGATGGGGTGGAAATCTTATCAATGAGAACAGAGATGTTGCAGAGTTTTACTCCACTGGGTAAGTTCTGATGAAGTGGCAAAATTCACCTTCCCGAATCACTTTGTGAAGTTTCCCTGTGCATTATCAACTTCAAATATCATAGCTTTTGCATTTTCCATGTCAAGTTGAACTTTTGTTTCACAAAGTCTTTGTGAACTGGCAACTTCCTGAGCAAATTTTTATCGGTTTGTATCGAAAAAGGGAGGCTTTGCCTGCCAAAACCTTCTCAAAGTAGGCACTTTATGAATTTTGCCAACTTCACAAATTAATTTGAAATCAAATTTCAGTCACTTTGCCTAGCTCTACAAGGGAACAGATTCGCAGTTTTCAGATTAACAGAAATTTTTCTTTGAAGAACTTTATTATTTGAAGTGTTCATTCTGGGGTGAGACTACATATAGAATAATACATAGGGTGGTGTGCATTATGAAAATATAATACACAGCCTCGGTGTGTGATGCTACATAAACCCCAAGAGAAAAACTCAAGGGGTTTATTTAAGCATCACACACTGTGGCTGTGTATTAAATTTGATTATGAACTGGCTGCCAAAAATTGAAAAAGCTGATTGGCCTTAAGGTCTTTGAAGCTATGAATACTCATGGCTTCAAAAAGTCTCCAGCCTCCAGCCACCACTCTTCTTACTGCCCACAACTTCCTCCGCATGCCTACTGTCGTATTCCCCACACAAATGTTAGGTGGCAGCAGCAGGCAGTCACAGAGCCCGTAGTATTTGTCTGTAGTGTGGGATGGCAGGAGCTGTGCCTTGAGTGAGTATTCAACACACACAAAAAAAACAACTACAGTAAAGGACTCAAAACCAGCCACACAATCTTTGTTTTAAATAGTACTATCGGCCTGCTGGCAGCTTCAAATTTCACCTCAATGCTCCCGCATGCCATAAATAATTAAAAGAAAAGTGAAGTACCTCAAAATAGGGCCACATGATGAGTGTGTTTGTATGTTTTTAAACTGCAGTATCGGCCAGCTGGCAGCTTCAAATTTCTGCTCTTTACCATTGTACCTGTTCACTACCTTTCCCTTCCACAACCACTGCAGGCAACTTACTGACTGCCACTGGCAAACCAAAAATGTTCACCTGCATTTCTCCCATTCATATCACACTTCTCAGCAGATCTGGTTTTGAGAGGAAAAAATTAAGAAACATCTTCACTCAGTCTCAGAGCAGACAGCAGAGCCGGGTTAAATGCAGGAAGAACATGCTTCACATCCTGAAGTATTGCTGGAACAGTGAGACACAGTTCACAGCTGCATCTTCTCTACAAACTCAACTTACAACAGCACCACCTGCTGCCCAGAACCTTACAGGAACAATTTTTCTGAAAGATATTCCTCCAACACCCATAAAAGCTATTTATAAAATGTTTTAAAAGTTTTCTTCTTATTTTTTTTACTCATAAAACATTTAAGCCAGTTCATCATAGCAATGATGCACTCCAGGGTGTGGTATATCATGGGGTATCGTCACTTCTTGGGTGCATGAGGCACCCGAGATGTGACGATATCCCATGATATACCACACCCTGTCGTGCATTATTGCTTCAGTAATGCATCTCCCCCATGGTTATTTTCTATGATTACTGACCAATAACTCCTCCCAAAATAACATTATGAGCTGTACTTGCTTTCATTTTCTACAGAAAAGATATTAGGCAATAAGAATACTTTTGAACTGTGCCAGTGAGTATTATTTAAGTTCTGTTCACATCTATTGGTTTGAATATGACACTGTATAACTGCAGAACCTGTGCAGAAGTGGAAATTCTTTTATTTAAAAATGCCATCTGAGGTATTTCTGCTGAGTGAGATTCAGACACAGGTGAGACTCAAGCATGGCTGATTTCTTTACAGAAAACATGTTCAATGATTGTTTTACTGTGCTGTTGTTGCTGGGAGGATTTTGAATAACTTTGGCACACAGTTTTATCTGGATAATAGTTACCATGTAGTTTACACACTACATTTCTTTGCTGTTGAAAACCAAACAGCTTTTCAGTTACTGCTGTGCTCCTAAACTGCAAGTCTTGAGCCCAGCTGCTTTGAGCAGTGGGGCACCGTGCTTCCATGTGGAGACAGATATAGCTGCACAGGGCAAGGAGAATGTATGTCAGCTGCTGTGCAGGGCCCTGTGGCACCCATGGTTGTGCATGGAAAACTTCAGGGGTCTAAGGATGTGTCTGCCACCAAAGCTCCATATAAGCAGAAATTTTCAGTGCAACCGAAAAAATCAGTTTTGAAGCCAGAAGCCAGTGTGTATGTCTTACACTGGTGCTGAAGGGTACGGTTAATGTGCATGTCAAACTCAATTGGCCAGGCACATGTACAATTGTTAACACAAAACCCAATTTGCTTTCAGTGAAGAAAAGTTATGGTTCTCAAGATGTGTCTGACCCCAGAAATCCATTTCCCACACACACAGCAAATTGTGAGCCAAAAATTAAAATCCCAATACACACAAATGTTTTGGGTCTCAGGATGTGTCTAACCCCAAAACTCAATTTCCCAATTTACACAAAGAATAATGACAGAAGAACTCAATGCTAAATGTAAACTGAAAACTGTAGGGATCTAAGGATGTCTCTGACACCAAAAATATATTCAAATTTCTTTGGTTTGACTCAATAATTCAATTTCCAGTGTTAACCAAAAGTTTCATTCTGAACCAAAAGTACATTTTCCATAATTAACCATAATTTTTGGTGCAAACTAAAACTTCAGTCTTCAGAGCAAACTGAAATTTTGGGTGTGAACCAAAAAGATGTCTGACGAACCAAAAATCCAATGATGGCCACCACTAAGTCCCAAAATACTATTTCAGGCTCATTTTGAAAACAAACAAGCAAATAAACAAACAACAGACTCTTTCATAGGAGGTCCCATGGAGGGGCATGGAAAAGAAAAAGTCAAAAAGGAGAAGAAGCCGGGGGATAAACAAGAGTGAGAAGGAAGAACATACAAACATGAACATGCAAAAATGCTAGCAGAAGCAGGCCATTTTGGTCTATCTAGTCTGCTCAAGTGTGCAGCTGTCAGATGAATTTACTGGAGCTGCCTCCTCCCTTTTCCACATGGAGCCTCCCTCCCTCCCTCTCACCCATTCTCATCCCCACTACCCATCTTCTCACCTGTTATGACTCTCCCTTTCAGCCTGTACCAGCCTCTTTTAAAGCTGTCCACAGCTAGTTCCACTTTGACGCCACTCTTTCTATGAAAAAGTGCCTTCTCATTTCCTTTCTGAATCCCTCCCCCCCCACTAATTTTAGACTGTGTCCTCTACTTAACACCTTCCCTCAGAGATTGAAAATGTCATCCATTCTAACCTTGTTTATACCTTTAATGTACTTGAAGGTTTCGATAATGTCCCCGCCTCCATCTTCTGTTCTCCAGGGAATACATATTGAGCTCCCTCACCCTCTCTTTATAGGGATTGTCCTGCAGGCCCTGGATCATCTTAGTTGGAATGCAGTGCACCCTCTCCAACAATTTGATGTCCTTTTTCAGATATGGGCACCAGAAATTCACAAAGTACTCCAAGTGTGGTCTCACGAAGGACCTGTACAATGACAGAATGACTTCCCTTTCCGTGGGTGTGATTCCCTTGGCGATGCATCCCAGCAACCTGTTGGCTTTGGCTGCTGCATTACAGCAATGCACAGAGTGCCTCAGGTCCCAAGTGATGATTACTCCTAGGTCTTTTTCCTCCACAGAACTGGCCACCTGTAACCCTCCCAACCAGTAATTGGCCCGGGTTCTTATCTCCCAGGTGCATGACCTTGCAGTTCTTGACATTGAACCCCAGCTGCCAGATACCTGACCACTTTTTGAGCCTAGTCAGGTCCTTCACGAGATCCTGTCTCCCCTCCTCTGGGTCCATTATCCTACAGAGCTTAGTGTCCTCTGTGAATAGGCAGATTTTAACTTTTTTATAGTCTTTATTTATTATCTTTTTATACAGAGAGGTATACCTTTATACAATAGATCAAGTATTATACCAAGGATACATTGGCTATCCAAATAAACTTCCAGTTCAGATAAATTGCACTACTGTCAGAAGACATACCATTAGAATGTTAGCTATTAGTCACATTTCTGTTATATGGTACATTCATAACAGCAACTGAAGATCTATATGGGAATATTCCTTAAGTGTAGCTGAATGCTATCATAGGACAAAGGACTCATCTATCACTGAAATATAAAATACCCAGGCTCTCTAGGCTAATTTGAACTTAGTAGTTCTACCATTATGATATGCTATTAATCTTTCTAAATAATAAGCGTCATTGACAATACTCTGCCATTGGCCAAGCACAGGGGGAACCATACTATGCACCTCTGAGTAAAGGCTTTCATAACAGCAGTCATATATACATAAAACATACTTTTTTTGGGGGGGGGATCCAATCATCTTGTCCATTATACAACAATATCAATTGTGGGGACAAAACTAGATCCAGTGATATTAATTGTTTTAAAGTGGCACCCATCTCTTGCCAGAAAGGATCGACCTGAGTGCAATACCAAAAAATATGTGCAAACTTTGCTTTAGTTTCTCCACATTGCCTCCAACAATATCCATATTGTGATGACAAATACTTAAGCAATTTGGCAGGGGTGTTGAAAAATTGCATACGGCTCTTTCAGATGAATTCCTTCTAATATGGGGCTTGGAAGGCCTTCATTGATGAAACTGTAGGGCAAGCCATTTCTCATAAGTGACATTTACCTGTAGTTCAGCTTTTCATGCCTCTAGTACAGATTGGGTACCTGCTCTCCACGCCTCCCTAGGGACCTTAGAGACCAAACCTATTAAATGTGGATAAAGCACACCTCTTATAGCCTCCATTAAATGCTTCAAAAATTGGGTTAGGGGATTTGGGAGAGAGGCCCAGTGGACACCTTTCTGAAGTAAAAAAGTCTGCACTTGTAAGTATCTATAATAATCCAGTCTAGGAAGCAGATAGGTTGTTTGTAGTTGAGTAAATGCTATCACCGCTGATGGTTCTAAAAACTGATATATATATATATGTAGGAAAGCCCTAGTCTGTGCCATCTTCAAAAAGTAAGGTCTATACGGCTCAATAAGAAGTCAGCCTCCGACATGAGAAGTTAGACAAAAGAAAAGGGGTAAGCTAGTGAAGAACGAGCTCTCAATTTCTACCAACTTTGGAAAGTGTCTCTCATACTAAAGGAAAATAGCTTAAAGTCCAGGGAAGAGGTCAGGGGTGCAAAAATAATCTGAGCAATTTCAAACATATCATTTACAACAAACTCTATTTATTTTCAGGATGTCTTGTACTCGGGATTAAGCCATAACATTACAGTTTTACAACATACTGCTGTACAGTATTCCTGTATGTTTGGATGATTTAAGCCTCCCTTATCAACTGGTAGCTGCAAAGTGTCCAAAGAACTTGGGGGTGGCGACCAGCCCATACAAATCTAGAGAATGATCTGTTCCAAGATGTAAAATAAAAATGGTCAGGAGTTATCAGAAGGGTTTGAAAAAGGTAAAGTAATTTAGGTAATATTGTCATATGCTGGGCCTCTATTCTGAATAAAAATAATAAGTGGAGGTGGGCCCATTCACTCAAGTCTTTCCCTATCATTTGAGTCAGCAGCTCATAATTAACCAATTCTAAATGCATCACATTTTGGGGTAAATATACTCCCAAGTATTTAAGTTTATAGCATCCCCAATGTGTGGGAAATGATAATTTTAACCCCTGTGAAGGGGAAATGTTAAGTGCCAACACCTCTGTTTTCTGTATGTTTATTACATAACCAGAAGGAGTCGCATAAGACTGTAATGTTTCAAGTAAAACTGGGATAGATATTTCAGGGTTTAATAACGTCAATAGTACATCATCAGCTTAAAGGCAGGTTTTAAATACCCATCCCCCCATAGCACCCCCTCTATCCCTTCTGCTTCCTGAAATAGCCACCACTAACGGTTCAATGTAAAGAGCGAAAAGAAGGGTAGAAAGGGGACAACCCTGATGGTTGCTTCTGGTTAACAGGATAGTGGAGGATAATTGGCCATTGACCTTAATAAATGCTTTTGGGGCCAAGTAAATATTCATCAGGGAATGAGGAAAATCAACAGGGAAGCCAAACTGGGTCAGGGTTGCCCATAGAAAAGGTTAGGAATCACAGTCAAAGGCCTTGTCAGCATCTAAGCTGATCAAGGCCATGGGATCTTTCTTTGATTAATGTGTTCAATCAGATGTCTTGTTCTATGACTATTATCCGATGTCTGCCTGGAGTGGATAAATCCCAATTGATCTGGGTGAATTATTGATGGGAGTATTGTTTCTAGATGGTGAGCATAAATTGCCATATATATCTTATAATCCATATTCAATATGGAAATAGACCTATATGATTCCGAGTATTTAGGATCCTTGGCAGGTTTCAAAATTCATGAAATTGTCGCATAGGCCAAGGAGGGAGGGGGAGAGTCACCCTCCTGTTCCACCCGACAGGTGGCAAGCAAAGGAGAGGCTAGTTGTTTAAGAAAAACCTTATACCATTCCAATGCTAAACCATCAGGACCAGGACATTTTCAAGTTTAGGCTTTTGAAATTGCATTCTTCACTTCTTCTGGAGCAATAGGTGCTAACAGTAATTCCTGTTGTTCTGAAGAGATGGTTGGAAGTGGGTGACTTGAAAAAAACTGGGTAATAAGGGTTTTGTCCTGGGAGGTAGTGGCAGCATAGAGTTTAGTATAATAATTTTGAAATAACGACAGTATGCCTGCAGTTGAGGAGACCACTGCATCTCGAGGTGTAGAGTAAAGCTGAATAACACATGTAACCTCTTTCTGGCCTCTAGGGCCGCCGTCATATTTTTATTTCTTTAGATAAAATAATGCTTTCTGGACCCTGTCATCCAGTATCTTTTGTAACTCTGCCTTTGCCTGCCTTATACATATTTGTTTCACTGTAGTATGGGAGTCTGCAGCTTGATGAAGCTGCTGTAGCTTGATAGTATACTGGTTATAGGCAGACTCCTATTGTTTGTTTATGAGATGCATATGAGATTATGTTATCTCTGATCATCACTTTTAATGTGTCCCAAATTACAGAAGCAGAGGTATCTGTGGTGGCATTATCCACCAGAATCCTTGGTAACTGGGTAACTATCAATTTTTTAAATTTCCATCTCTTAAAAGAGATAAATTAAGTCACTAATGTGAACTCTTTCGATGGCAGCCCAAATTTAATTTCAAAAGCATGGGAGAGTGGTCTGAAAGAAATTGTGGATATAAAGTAATATCATGTAGCCAATCTGTGTGTTCCTGAGTAACAAAGAAATAATCCAATTAGGAACTCGAATGGAAATGAGGAGGAGAATAATAGGTATAGGCCCTGGCGACTGGGAAGAAAAACCTCCAAACATCGACCATAGCCAAAACAGTTTGTTGCGATCACAACAGTTTCTGTGAGTGAAAAATTCTATGCTGGACATAAGAGGAAGAACCAAACAATGAGGCTAATGTGAGATTTATATCGCCCCCCCCCCCATCACCAGGCACCCCTAAAGCATCTCCAGTAACTTATTGAAGAATATACAGAGCTTTATAGGGGGAGCCTGTGGTGGGAGATACATATTTGTCAAAGTGACTTTTTTCCCAAAGAGCTGCCCAGTCACTATTACAAAACACCCTATAGAATCCATGTATTCCTGCTGTTCTACCAGTGGTGTTGAAGATGGGACCAAAATGGCTGTACCCCTGCATTTACCCTTTCAATATGAGGACACAAAGACTTGATATCCCCCCCACAAGCTAGCTTCAGATGGTCCTTGGAGGTAGGAGTGGCAGCGGTGAAGTGCAGAGGGAAAGTGTGAGTGCTGGAGTCCTACTGGAGTCATACCGGGACATACCTAACTATAAATAGTCACTGTAGGGGGAGTTCCATTGAAAAATTTAAGTAAGAATAATATTTGCATATTACATAACGACAATGGCATATGTGGGAATACTATTGAGTTGTATGTATATTGCTTGCATTTTGGGTATGGATCTTGCTCTTGCTAACAGTTGTTTAAATGAAAAATCTTATCCATCAAATCAAGAAACAGGATGTGTTATGCCACAGTCTGAGTTATTATTAACACAATGTCAGCTACTAGGATTAACTTATAAAATGCTGGGTTATAAATGTGGGTACTATTTAAGAAATGAATCATGGTGGTTCAATGGGGCAGTGTTATCTGCAATGGTTAATACTTTGTTAATCAGGTCGGGGGATGTTGAGTGTAACCCATGCCCTAAGATGAATGATTTAGCTGATCAGGAATATTTCATTAATGCCTCAAATGGGATGTGGATAGTGCATTTAAATGCACAGAGTATTATGTCAAAATTTCATGACTTAGAAGCTTGGGTTGTTCATTACAAACCAGATGTATTAGCAATCAGTGAGACATGATTGAAACAGTCTGTTTTAAATAGTGCAATTCATTTGAATAGGTATAACATTTATAGGAATGATAGGGTGAAAGGTAGTGGTGGGGAGTTATGTTTTATGTTAAAGATAGTTTCACAGTAGTTGAAAAATGTATGTTAAAGGCTCCCCTGAAATATTGTGAATTTATGGCACTTCAGTTGGTACTTGGTGGAATAAAGAAACTTACAGTGGGTTGTGTTTACATCCCACCCAAGGTTAGTAATGAGGATTTACAGGAATTTTCTGAATTGTCCACCAGCTCAGTGGGTGAAATCATCAAGCTGGAGGACTTCAACTCAGATTGGAAAGGGGACGGGATCTCTAGGTTTGGAGATGTTTTGGCACAGACAAACCTGCAGCAACTCATTACCTTAACCAGCAGGCTAAATTTAAAAACTAGAAAGCACACAATACTTGACTGGCTTTTAACAAATAAGGTTAATCATATTCAGACTTGCAGATTGATTGCTGATTCTCTCAGTGATCACCACCCTGTATTTTGTGTCTGTAAATATTGCAATAAGCAAAATGTTGCTCCCAGAACAATAGAATTTAGAATTTTTTCTGGGTTTGATGCTGATGGGTTTAGAAATAGGCTTTGGAATATTGACTGGCCCTATCTGAAATTAATACCATAGACTAGCTGTGCATTAGATTATTTTATTGGGAAGTTTACAAATGTGTTGGATGATAATGCCCCAATTATAAAAAGACTTATCCGAGGTGTTGATTCTAAGTGGTTAACTTCATCATTATTTAAACTCATGAAAGAAAGAGACAGATCCTGGAAACCATATAAACGAACTCAATCAATAGTTAATTGGCAAAATTACAGACTTCTAAGCAATAAATTTAAAGCTGAAATTAAGAGTGCTAAAGTAGATTACATAAGACAGCAACAAGTTGAAGGATTGTCAAATAATAAAAAGTTTTGGAATACAATTAATAAGTTAATTAATCCCAGGGGTGAAAGTAAGGTAATAATGACAAAATGAATTGACCAGTTGACTGACCCTTTAGCTATTGCTAATGAATTCAATAGAATGTTTACTGATTTGGATGCTTATATGACTGATGCTGATGTAGATGTATCTTCTGGGGGTAAGTGCAGTGTTTTGGGATGACCCAAGTTTTATCGTAGGGTGGTTTCTAGAAATGAAGTATTTAAACTACTGAAACAACTTCAAATTGATGAATCCAGTGGAGTCTATGGTCTGTCCCCTAAGATATTAAGATTAGCATCTGCTGAGTAGGCATATCCAATAAGTATTCTTGTTAACTTGTCTTTCTGTCTGTCTGAGTGAGGTACCTGACTAGTGGAAGCACTCATTTGTCATTCCGATACACAAATCAGGACCTACTGGTATTTTTTCTAATTATAGGCCTATTACTATATTATCAGCTTTATCTAAAATTCAAGAAAAGTTAATTTATGGTCTGTTGATTACTTATGTTGAAACTTACAACCTGCTTTCTTCTGGTCAACATGGATTTTAGAAGGGAGAAGTACAGAAACTGCCTTGGTCAAGTTCACAAGCATGGTCCTGCATGGCATGGAGGGTAGTTGCCTAACTGGGACTGCATTTGTGGACTTAACCAAGGCTTTCGATCTTGTTGATCATTTCTTGTTGATTGAGAACTTGGATTATATTGGGGTGGGAGAACCTGTTTTAAGGTGGTTTGCTAACTACCTGAAGGACAGGTATCAGATAATTAAATTTGGGGGGAGAGTTTCTGAAAAGGCACTAGTAAAATGTGGAGTCCCACAAGGCTCCATTTTGGGGCCTGTTTTATTTTCAATTCAGTTACATTATTTATAAAAAATGCTAGACTTACACTGTATGCAGATGACGTTGCCTTGTATTGCCAAAGTGCATCAATATCGGATATAAATTCTATCTTAACGGCAGAACTTAATATTATGCAGGGGTGGTGAATTAGAAATAAAATGGTGTTGAATATTCAGAAAACCAAGACAATGCTTTTTGGGACCCCAGCAAGGGAAAAAGAGAGTAGCCACAGGTTACATATTAATTCTTTGGATGGTACAACATTTGAGAATGTGACCAGTTTTAAATATTTAGGAGTTATTTTGGATCCTGTTCTTAACTTTGGCCCTCATATACAGATGATCACTTCTAAGCTTCATGCAAAGCTTGGTCTATTATATAGATTTCGTACTTATTTGGCCTATGATGCACGTTTGGCAATACCATCTCAGTGACTGCTGCCTATTTTACAATACACCTCAATTATAGTTGATAATTCTTCTGAGAGTATAGTACACCGGAAAGCTGTGTTATTAAATAAAATAGGGAGGATTTGTTTTATTAGCATGAAATATTGCATATCATTGTGTTATTATTAATGAATTGGGGTGGTTAACTGTAAAGTTGTCATATACACTTGGTCTAGCTAAGTTTGTTTTTAAAATTCTTCAGTCAGGTACACTCAGTAGCTTGAAAGCTCAACTTTTGACAATACAGAATGAGTCTAATACTAGATCCTCCTGTGATACAACATTGTTAAAAGTTTTATTTAAAAGCTCAGTAAATGGTCAACGTTCTTTTGGTTATATTGCACCCACTGTTAGGAATTGCTTTCTCCCTCATATTAGGAATACTATGAGTTATACCTTGTTTTCTAGAACTTTAAAGTCACATTTTAGAATTTTGTGTAGTTGTGACTATTTTTAAGATGAATGTCTATTTATGGCATGGAATGTGTATTTCCTACAAATTTATGTAATTTTTGTAATTGTCATTTGTTATTGTCGATGTATTTGATGTTTAAAGTAATTGTACTTTATTGACTATGGGTTGTACCTGTAAAAAGGGATCTTTGTGCTAGTGCACTAACCCGTATACAAATCAAATCAAATCAGATATTTCACTGGGGTAAGATAAATTTTCTGCAAATATATAAGATCAGGGCTATGTTTCTTAAGGTATTGAAAAACTCTAAGGGTGGGATATTCAAAAGGGTTGCGCCATGCGCAACAGGGTTACGCATGCGCAAGTCCAAAAGTGTGCCATTTTGCGATATTCAGCAGGAGGCAGTTGCGCCACCGAAAACATGCTGAGCAACAGCGCAATGCAAATGAAGGCATGCGCAACCGACAGAGGTGGATCCATGCATAAAGAGTGCAATGCGATATTCAAAGACTTGCGCAATGCGCAACAGCGGAACAGCCGGAAATTGCACACTAGCGGAAATGAGCCAAAATAAAAAGGCTCAAGGAAGCAGCGCAAGAACGCTACAAGGATGCCAAGTGGGGTAGAGAGAGAGAGAGAGAAGGAGAGACAGACAGACAGACAGACAGTGACAGGCTAGGGCAGGCAAGGCAAGCGTGGGCCATAGGCTGTAGAGGCCAGCGGGGGGTGCCCGGTGCAGTGGAAGTAGAAGTAGCAGTGAGGACAGTGGGGGTAACACAGCAACACCAGCTGGGGGGGTCAGAAGCCAGGGAGATGGACAGTGCCAGCTTCCACATGGAAGCTGTAATGAGGGGGGTGAGAATGCAAGCTGCAGGGGACGAGGTCGTGGAAGGGCCTGTCGTGGCGGTGGCTGCCCTCAACAGGCAGTACTGCGTCTCAAGATCAGCTATGAGCTGTACACAGATGGCCAGATCGCGGGCCGTACCACCTGAACAGGGCAATACTGAGGCGGCTCTGTGAGCTGTGCAGTGATGTGATGCAGGCACCTCATGACGGAGTCACGCCTGTCAGTGGAGACCAAGGTAACAGCCTGCATGTGCCTGCTCGCCACGGGCACCTTCAGAGGCTGACAGGGGACACCACAGGCATCACACAGTTGGCCACGTCACGCATCCTCACCCAATTCCTCAGCGCACTGCTGCCACATGCTGCGGAGTACATCCATTTCCCCAGCACCGCGGCAGAGCGTACAGCAAACATGAAGGAGTTCCACAGGGTAGCACGTATGCCTGGTGTGCTAGGGGCCATAGACTGCACCCATGTGGCCATTCACACGCCACCTGGCCCCGATGGGGCTGCATATAGGAAAAGAAAGGGCTTCTCCAGTGTCAACTGCCAGGTGGTGTGTGATGCCACTGGGCGCATAATCAATGTCTGTGCCACACACCCTGGTGGAGCACATGATGACTTCATATGGTATCAGTCCGCACTGTGCCATCGATTCGAGAGTTTGGACATCCCCACAGGCCATCTAGTGGGTGAGTATGCATGTATGGAATGCAAACTCGGGGCAAGGGTGGGAATGCCACATGTGCCATGGTAGTGGCACACAGGGATATGGGCAATATGGACCTGAACATGATACTGATCTCCACTATCTCCACACAGGTGACAGCGGATACCATCCGGCCCCGGCTGCTCACACCGCATCGCGCCCCATGACCCCATCGCAGCAACGCTTATAATGAGGCACATGCTTCCACACGCAACATCATAGAGCGGGTGCTTGGGATGCTCAAGCACACTTCCGATGCTTAGGCACCTCCGGGCGGGCCCTACAGCAGCCCCCAAAGGCCTGTGGGATATTCCTGGCCTGTTGCATCCTGCACAACATGGCCAAAGACTGTGGGATAGCCCTACAGGTTGAAGAGGGGGACAGCGATGGGGACGCCAGTGGCGCCGGTGTTGATGGTGATGAGCAGCCCCCCCAGGACGGTGGAACCCCCGACTGATCCGGCAGGCCCAGCTGCACCGGGACACCATCACAGAGGAGCACTATGCACAACACAGGTAAGTCAAGGGGACATGTGCAACCAACACTCTCCATGCGCAAACCACAGGCACACAGGGTAACACACCAGGGGTGCATGACGGCCAGGGGAGTGGAAGGGTCCAGGCATACAAACATACCATCAGGGAGGTGAACACTCATATGGACACACACACACAGGCACAGAGCGTACATGGGCATATGCAGCACAGCAGAACCGACATTGCTAACACAGAACCACCCGGACCACCCCCACCACCTGTACTGTCCAAGTACGTGTGTCAGATGCTGGGCACCCTTGCACCTTGGTGTACAGTACAATGCAGGCATCATCATGCACATGCACCTGTGGACAGCAGTTGGGAGGGTGTGCAGGTGGTCCGTGTGTCGGTGTGTTGAGCAGAGCACCCAGCAGTGCACTGCCCACCATGACACACATTGCACACAGGGCAGCACCAGACAGGGCCCGCACTGGGAGACAGGTCAGTCATGTAGCACTGTCCCACAGCCACCGCGGATGCGTGGGCGGCCCCGCCGTGACCCAACAGCCCTGGCAGGCTGAGCAGGGGGCCACATGGGATGGCACTGTTGGACCACCAGAGGTCCCACTGCACGAACGGGACCTTGCCCGCACAGGGGTCTGCAGCATGCCGAACAAACCTGCATCAGGGGTGCTAGGGATGCCCACAGCAGAACCCAGCGTCGACAGGCCTGGTGTCGCACGACGCCGGGAATGGGGAGTGGAGAGTGAACTGTGTGGGGTGTGCGGTGCCGGGCACCTGACTGTGTGCCCAATGCATCCATGACAGAGACCACTGCCTGGGTCAGCCTGTCAATGGCGGCGGTCACATCCAGTACGTGATACGAACCAGCTCTGCACGGTCCAGAGCACACCCCTGCTGTGCTGCCCACAGCCACAGACAGTGCCTCCACGCACATTGCAACCCGCCTCTGCTGCTGTACTGATTCCTGCAGCAGGCGTGGTGTGCTCGGTCCAATGGGTACTGTGCCCCAATGGCATCCTGTCCCCAGGTGTGGAAGGTCCTGATGCACAACACCCCTTGAGGGTGGCGCTGTTCACCAGGACCAGGAATGGGTGGATCAAAGGACGGTGGACATGTGCCACCGCTTGACACTGTACCCCCAGACCTGTTGGGTGACTGCTGCTGCTGCCCCTCCAACCACTGTGCCCCAGGGTCCACTCGTTCCACCGCTGTGGCTGCAACAGTGCCAGACACCTGCACAGCCACTGGTGCTGCCCCACCGGTGCTGACAGGCACAGTCTGGGACTGTGCCAACATGCTGGTACACAAGTGGGAACCAGAAAGGCCCAGGGGCACGTGCTAGCCTGCTGTGTGTCCGTCATGGGACACACACATATCACTGCCCATTGCAGTCCTTGCATCATCAATGGTGCAGGTACGTGCTACAGCCACAGTCACAGCGTGCTGGCATGCTTGCATGCCAGACTGCTGAGACTCAGGCTGTGCACCCCCCACACCCGAATCACCGACACCAGAGTTGGTGGCCCAGCATGCATGCTGCTGCAGTGCATGCTGGCTGGTGACAGAGGTGGATGGACCCTCCTCCATGTCCAGCAGGTCATCATCACTGCCTGGACCCACCACCACCATCTCCTGAAGACGAACATGATCTGTAACAGAAAGAGAGTACATGCGAGTGCATGTGAATAACCTACCCCCCCCAACACCACCATGTCATGCCGTGCAGTGATGAGCTTCCACCTGTCTGGAATCCACCTCCTGGTACACCCTCAATAGCGCTCCGCTGCATTGATGCAGCCAGTCTCTCCTCAGCCGGGGTCAGCTCCAACACCGCTGGCTGGCCCCCGCCAGTGCCAGCACATGCCGCCCTGAAGGCTGCCACCTTCTCCTTCAACCTCCTGCGGTCTGTCCCCATCTTCTTCTTGCATTCCTGCACGGAGCTGGTGGCTTCGTGCAGGTTCACGGCCCGAGCTACCCCTCCCATGCAGCCGCATGGGACTGAGAGGTGCCCCCGCCACTCAGTAGTGGCTCCTCCTCCAGGTAGGCCTGGAAGAGGGCCTCTGTCTCTGCTGGGGTAAAGTTGGGCCTCTTCCTACGCCCACCATCCTCACCTTCACCTTGTCTCTGCTCGGTCATGGCGATCTGTATGGGGGAAGTGGACACCTGTCACTGTGCAGTCTACAGCATTTTCCCATGACCATTGTCCAGAACATCACACAGCATGCAACTCACCTCTCACCTGCAGTACCCGAATCTGGCCAGCGCAGCCCAATGTTGCACACTTATAGAGCAATGCATGCAAATTAGGAGTGGAGCAACTATAATGAGATGCAAATCGCGCCATTGCACCTTTGAATGGCTGATCAGATGATTTGCATGTGTCGGCTGAATATCGTGCAGTTGCACTTTGCGCCATACGGTTGAGTCGGCTGAGCCAATGGCGCAGATCTGTGACTGTGTGGTACACTGCATTGTGCATGCCCAGATAGCTTACGCAGGCGTCTGCCACGCTGCTGACATGCTGCGCGCGATCGGCAATTCAGGCCATGGCCACCATTGTGCCAGTGGCGCTACAGCACTGGGCACTATATGGCACTGTGGCACTACTGAGCAATAGTCCACTGTGGCACTGATACAGAGGTGGTCAGTCGCGCAGGATGTGTATACGTCAGATGGCGCTGTGCGTGGCCTTGCGTCATTGCCCATGACCTGGTGTCTGACCTTGGCCCCCTGGTGCTGTTCGGCTGCCATGTGTATGGCCCTATTGCACTGTCTGGTGACAGCGCTATGTGAACTGATGGCGCTGTTCGAACAGCCCGATTGGAACCTATGGTGGTCTATTGCGCAACATCTCCATGTTGGGTTACGGTGCAGCAGGGCGCCATATTGCCTGCTGTAAAGTTGGTAGCATGGCACACAGGAGGGCAGTGCAATGGAGCCCCGTGGAAGTGGCCAACTTGGTGGCCCTGGTGGAGCCCCACTATGGGGCACTGCATGGTGAGGTGCCCCTCACCATTGCTAGGACCCAGGTCTGGCAGCAAGTGGCCAGTGACCTGGTGAGGGTCACTGGGTGGTGCCGGTCAGCTGAGCAGTGCCGGCACTGGTACAGTGACCTCCGCAGGAGGGATCCTCAGCTTCTTGAGCAGCTACGGTCACATGCCAGGAGGGGCGTGGTGCCTAGGCCAGGTGGGTGTACCATCTATGCAGCTGTATTCTCTGTAGGGGTGTGACTGTGTTTTGGTGGCTGTGCATAAGTGATGGCTCTGCCATGGTTGGCTGTGTCAGTGTGTGCAGGTGTGAGATGCATGGGTCTGGCTGTGTGGGCAGGCACTCTCACTGGGGCAGGGGGCAGTCTGCTTTGTAGTCACACTGATGTTTTTTTCAACATTTGTCTCCCACAGGACGGGCAGAGAGGATGCAGGCACGGGGTGAGGAGGGCCATGCCAGGGCCCCGGTGCCGGGCGGTGGTGCTGTGGGTGGTGCGCCCCAGCAGCAGCAGCAGCAGCAGCAGCAGCCACAGCTGCTTGAGGAGTGTGAGTATCATTACTTCATGGATGCTATTGCATGCTGGGGGGGCATGACCACCAGCCATGCACAACACAACCATGCACGACACAGGCGACATTCATCACTGTCCAGTGTCACAGCACGTCTGTGTATGCATCACTGGTGGTCCATGCATGCACTGGGCACATGGCTGTGGGACTGGCATTGCACCACATTGCCACATCACTTGACAGCCTTGTTTGTGCTGTGATGTACATGGCCAGTGTGTGTGTGTGCAGTGGTGCACATAGCTGGTGCTGCCTGGTTGGGCGTGTCATGTGCATGGTCACTGTGGGTGGGTGCATACTATCACAGGTGCGGGGCACTAGGCTTTATGCCTTGCAGGATGGGTGGTGTTCAGGGTTTTGAACAGTCACAGCCATTGACTGTGTTCCCTTTTCCTAGGTCTCAGCATCCTAAGAAGGATGGAGCGGGCCCTTCATCGGATCACACGTGTCTCCATTGCAACACATGGGATCCTGAATGACATGTACTGCCATGGGATCCGGAGATGGGGGGAGGGGACAGCAACGGCGGCAGGCAGCAGCAGACCAGCCTGCCAGGCCATGATTGTGCTTCCCCTTCCCACTTCAACAATCCCTCCCACCCTGCCTTCCCTCTCCCAGTTGTTCACCCTCCCTTACCCACCTACCTTGTACCCCACCCCCCCTTGTCTTGTACATGACTGTATGTAGTTGTTCTTGTTCTTGTTGTTGTATTTATTGTTTCTACGAATATATATATTTTGTTATGAATATTGTGGTGGTCTCTGATTTGCAGCTGGCTATGGTTGCTCAGTTGCAGTGGTGTGCATGCCATCTGGGGTGGTATGGTCCTGGGTGTGTGTGTGTGTGTGTGTGTGTGTGTGTGTGTGCGTGTGTGTGCATGGGGAGGTGTCTCAAGTGTGGCAGTGTCTTTCTTTTGGTCTTGCCATCTGCTGCCGCCCACTGCTGGGTGCACAGGGTGGGTCTGGCTTGTGTGCTTCTCTGCTACATGGGGTTGACGTGTGCCAGGCGGGATGCATGGTGTTTCCTGCAGTGCCAGTCACTGCACATGGCTGGTGTCTTGGGGTCACGGTGCAGGGTGTGCTGTGCGTACGGGGGGGGGCTGATGTGCACTGTGGTTGTCATCCCCCTGTGTGTGGCAGTCTCAGCCTGCCAGTGGTTGTGCTAGCATCATGGCCCTGCTGTGCTTTTTGTGCTTGTCCCCAGGGGCCAGTGGATCATCCGTCCCACCCCAGTGATGCTGTGCTTGGGTGTGCAAGTGTCTTGTTGGTTCTGCAGTGTGTTCCTGTGCCCATGTGTGGCGTGGCTGTGGTGGGCCCCAGCCTGCCTCTCTGGATGTGCAGTTCCATTGCTCTGCGGGGGGCTCCTGCTTGTGCTATGGCACCTCTGGACTGCTCAGCTGGGCTGCCCCTCGGATTGCGCTTATAGCGCAACCTTTCTGCTCAGCTTCTCCTTCCTGGTTGCGCTATGGTGCAGTTTGTGCGATATTCAGACGTTGGCTGCTTGCGCAATTTGTTCTGCTCCATGTTTGAATATCGCGTCTGTTGCGCATATGCGCAATTGATTTGTGCTTGCTCCTGCTGTTGTGCACATTTTGGGCGCAGTTTGAATATCTGGGCCTAAATCTCTTTAGCGGATTGTTTAACCCATTATTATTAAATGACAATATCTTTACCAATGACATAGCCATTCTGGAATATTGTTAAGAAATATATCTCCTATAATATACATCTGGTAAAAAAGCAATTTAAGAAACCTCTGTCCCCTAGGAATAAAGCCACATAACATTAAGAAATATAAAAAGTCCATGTAACCAACTGTCTTGTATCCCTTCATCATCCCCTGCTCATTTTCCTTGAGACCTGGCTGTTCTGAACAGTGCATATGTAAATACTCTGTATCCCAGTTATTACAACTTGTACGCCTGCTCTGCCTTGTAACATAGAAGTCAACTACACTCCAAACTTGTGTAATCATTAATAAAAACATTGCCAACAGGGTTAAATATAACACTATAGGGTTGAGCCACACCAGCCCCACCCAGCTCTTCCAACTATTTACAGCAGGCAATACCCCCAGCATGGACGGAAAAAAAGGAAAAAAAAAAAGTGGAATTATTCTTCTGAGTCCACAGCCTGGGACGTACCATATTAACTTCCAAGGTAGGGGAGATCATGATGGGTCTCCCTACGAGTGCAGCACAATAAAACATGCTGAAATCAGGAGGTAATCCAGGATAATATTGCTCATGGGCCCCCAGAGGGTTATAGCCAACCTCATAATGAAAAAACCAAAAAAATAGTAAATAAAAATAATTAAGGGAAAGGCTAATATAACTGACCATAGGCAGAATGCCCCCTCACCTCAGACAGTGCTGAATATTATCACTAACACAGAAAAGCAAACAAAACAAAACAAAAATTGTTTTCTCCCCTCTATCACCCAGCACTCATTCTAGTATAGAGGGGCTCTATAATACCTTTCCACCACAATAAAAAACAATCTAAAGCTCCAAATCTGGAAGTTTATGCAGAGGTGAAACAGAGTTATATGAGCATGGCCTGGGTCCCCAAACCACCAAATACAATATCTAAAGCACAGGTTACATCTTCTTTGTGTCTAAGCCAGAAGCTCCCCTCAGAACCTCGCTTAATAAAATATAGTTAAATCATCCAGAACCCTTGTGGCTCTCATTTAAGGGCCAAGAAACAAAAGTAACAATAGAGGTAGGGTAATTAGTTAAGCTCAAATCAGACTACTGTCTGTAAGTGAGAGGTGTAGTTCTCCATAAAATACTTGGTTATACATAACATACTTACAGTCAAAATGCAAGCCATAATTTATATCTAGGAGATAGTTTTAATGTGTAGATTTCCCATGGGACTCTTTAGCCAGGAGATCCAACATGATAGCAGTCTTGTGATGGACAGATCCAGTAATTATTCAAACTCAGTGTGGTAGCAAAAAATGAAGAGTCCAGTTCACCTACTGAAGGCAGTAAAAGGATACTTTCTCCCAATGAACTGTATTAATCCTGCCCTTCATGTCATGTTCTGATCTGTTCAGCGAAATGATGCAAGGTGGGCGGTGACCGAAGAAGCAGGATGAGCTTGAGCCTTCCTAGAAGAAACCACTGTGTTCCATCGCTGAGGCTGTGAATCTCTGGTGGGGCAGCCCTCAACTGTAATCAGAAACTGCAGGCCCAACTTGGTTAACTCCCGTCTAGACTCAGATGCAGATGTAAACTTCCTGCAGCCCCCTGGGAGCTGAACAACCAATCATGCCTGGCATGGAGTAAAGAACTTATACCCTTTTTCTTTTAAAGCCGGGAAAATGTTTGCATACTCCCTATGACTCTTCATGGTTTCCGGGGCATAGTCATTGTCCACAAAAATTCTTGTTGAACCATAAAATACTGTCTGCCTCCTCCAGGCAGTGAGAAGCACCTTTACTTTCATCGTACAGCTCTGGAATCGGGCAATGATTGACTGGGGTCGGGCATTAGGTTAAGTCAGCTTGGGGCCCAGAGCCCAGTGTGCTCTATCTATATTCAATGGAAGATCAGAGGGCAATTCAAGTGCTGTACGGAGTACTGTGGTGATAAAATCTGTAATGTCCAGTCCCTCTGATTCCTCTGGAATGCAATAAATTTGGATATTTTCACAGCATATCTTATCTTCTGCATCAGTTTGTCTGGCTAAAAGCTGTTCTTGCTGTTCTTGTAATACTTTCAGCGATTCCTCCAGATCGTCGATCCAGCTCTCCACTGCCAAAATGTGCCCTTTTGAATCATCGGCCCTCTGCTCCAACAATACCATATCTTGACAGAGTTCTGAATATAACTGCTTGAGTTGTTCTTTATAGATAGTATAAAGCTTCACCTTTTTATTTTTTTTCTTATTTTGTTTAGATTTAGGCATAGTTGGAGCATCTAGCTGAGTTCCATTTTCCACCAAGGCCTGTGGTCTCTTAGAGTCGGAAGCTTCACCCAGGGAGGTCTGTATAGTTTTCTTCATTTTATCAGGTATTGTTCAACTTTGTTGTAGTTTTTAGTGACTATGTTGATAGGTCCTCATTCTGTAGTTATTTTGTTATAGAAAAAAATACAAATTTTTTCTCATTTCGGGGAAATACGGTGAGGAGAGGAGGAAGCTGTAGATTCAAGCTGCCATGCTGGTCAAAATCCAACCGGAAGTCTAAGCAGATTTTACCTTTGATGATATCTGCTATGTCACTGAGAAAGATATTAAACAACACTGGTCCAAGCATTGAGCCCTGTTGAACCCCACTGGTTACATGCCTAGGCTTCGATAATTCCTCCCTACTAACACCCTCTGGTTTCCGTTTTGTAGCCAGCTCCAGACCCACCCGGCTAGCTTCTCTCCAACTGAGACTCAGAACTGACAGACTGAGAGCATGCAGGAGAGAAGGATGATGCATAGGTAGTTGAATGTGTTACACCAGCAAGTTCTGATTATGACTGTGCTGCAGAGGTGTTAAGGCTATCATGGGAGGAGATGGCAACATTTAGAAAAAGTAATGCAAAACAGAAAAGCAAGAAAGCAAGTTAGCCAGGCAAAGACATGTAAAGACAAAAACATAAGATGCTACATCAGCATGTAGTCTGAAAATAAAACAAAACAAAATGATAATATTAAATATATGCTGAAAATAGAAAATAGAGCAAGCACTGACATTCTGACCATACTGTAGTATAATTCTTGAAGAAGACCTATAAGGTCGAAATGTTGATTGTTACTCTATTTTCTATGTGAATTTCATATTACCATTTTGAAATGTAAAGGCCATGCACACCCCCAGATGATAAGCCTCATTGTGTCCCTAATGCTGTTGCTTAGAGTGCTCCCAGTCAGAGCATCCAGCCCAGCCATTTCATTTTGCCATGGCAGAACAACAACTAAATCATCTCACAGTCACAACCCTACTGCTCCAAAAAAAAAAACAGCATTCCAATCACGTAGCAAAAACAAAACAAAGCATAACAAAAAAAAAACACAAAGATCTTCAGCAGTGTGTCAATATTTTAGTGGTGACACCACAATCCAGTTTTGAGCATGTTGCAATATTTGTAAGAGAAACATCAGCCATGATGAGTCTACTAGGACATTGGGAACCAGTGATCTGGGTAATCATCTAAACCATGAGAATGGCATCTTTCTAACAGTCACTTCGATTCTCAGTCCTCACTCAGGCCACAGAGGCCAGTAGTAGGGATAGCCATGCATGGGTGGTGGAACAAGATTTTTTTTTTCAACTCATACAGCTACCATGGCAGCAACAGCCACAGCAGCAAATTGAAGCAGGTACTAACGCTACTTCCAAAGCACTTCTGCAAGCATTGCCATCAGGGCCAGTAATGTATGCACCACCACCACTAGTACAGAATTTGTGGCAACAAAACAAACTACTATGCCTGACTCATTACAGCCTGCACAAAACTGTCACCAGCCCTCCCAAGATTTGTTCGAATCACGTAACTGATTGGGGGAGATAATGGTCCTTGATCTTCATCCATTCTATATTGTAGAGAACACTTACTTTTGAAGACTGTTGCATGAACTGAAGCCCAAGTACATGATTCCGTCATGCTTCACATTTTCCAAGAATGTTCTCCCTAGTATGCACAAGTCTGTATGTATGCAGATGGAGACACTTCTGAAGGAGGCAGAGTTGGTTATGTGCATTTCAATAAAGATATCTGGATCAGTAGTACAAACCAAAGCTTCATAAGTCTTACTGTCCATTGGGTTGTGTCCATATCAAACAGCGCCACCACAATTACTGCCCACCTCCACCATTACCAGACCCTGCAGGACTTATTTTGAAGCAGACAGCATCACAGAGGCACACCTTTAAGGAGCTACTTCACTTATTGTGTCAGTCATGGTGGGGAAGCGCAGTGGGGAAATATTTGATGGTTTATACAGTCACTGTTGGACATCTGGATATACCCTCACAATCTGAAGTTGGGAATGTTCATGATGAGCAGTGGGATTAACATGCTGAAGATCATGAATTTTGGGGATTTCTGCCATGCACATTATTTTCCTCATACATTGAATCTGGTGGTGAGTCACGTGCTTGATAAACATGCACAGCTCAAATAAATATTTGACACTGTACAGGATGTCATTAGATATTTTTATCTTGCCACTAGATGCACTAAGCTTGTCATCTAATACCAGCAGAAACAATGTTTTGCAGCATTGCTTAATTAAAGACATGATGACAAGGTGGACTGTGGAACTCCATCTTTTGCATGATAGAAAGACTGGTGGAACTGAAAGCTGTGCTTCAGGCTATGGAACTCAGTGATATAGCATATGGGAGATATTTGTCCTGGGTGCAGGGGTGAGTGCAACAAAAGCTTATTCCAGTTCTGAGACCTTATGAGTAGACCACAAAAGATGTCAGTGCTAAATCAGCAATCCTTAGCAAGGTCCTTCCTTTCAAGAGTGTACTTGAATGGCACACTCACGTTATTTGAGATTTTCTACAGTAACTCAATAAAGCAAGGCTAGTGGTGATGGTCACCAAGGTGATGGCACTGGTGGTTGTAGTGAGAATGACAATGATGATGGTGGTGGTGACACCACTCATTAATCTCAGTTATCTCAGCAGCAGCAGCTGAAGTAGGATGCAATACTCACTAAAGAAGTGGCAGAGACATTTCTGACAGAAATTACAGACAGATTTTAAAGAATTAGATCAGGCATACAATTTGGCATGGCAAAACTACTGGATCCCAGATATAAATATATGTTCATTCTCCCTTGATGCATTGACTATATCAAGCAGAAACTGTCACATACACTTCAAATCAAGCAGCTCAGACAATTTGATGAAATGATGAAGAATCAACCTACTCCTGCGTGTACTGCTCCTCCTCTTCAGTTGACTTGGCATGCCTCCAGTGCCAGACATCAGCATGACCACATGGAATATAACTTGGGCAGTGATGATCTGGAGACTACAAAGGACATTTGGGAGCTTTTTGACACTGACTGTCTGTGCTGCTCAGACATTTTGGAAGAAGTCATTGGCATCTTACTAGAGTATATGATGAAGACTAATCTAGCAGCAATACTGTCAAGCCAAAGTAGTGTTCCCATGAAATTCTGGCAAGACAGGAAAGTATTTCGGCCTCCACTGGCTAAACTGGCTTTGTATTTTCTTGGGTGCCCTCTGCCATTGGTTTCTTTGGAATGATGTTTCAGCACAACTAGTGATATTGCCTCAAAACATCGCTGCAGGCTAGATCCTGAGAATATTGAATTCTTAACCTTTCTCAAATTCAGCATTCCACCATGTCATTATTGCCACATCCAACAAGTAAGATATACTGACTTTTCCCACTCCTACCTCCTGCTTTCAAGTTTCTCTGGACTCCCACTGGAACTGACAGTACCATAGATGAATCACTGCTCCCAGCAGCACTGGTAGTGTGTGGACTATGGCACACACCTCAACTTTTAGTTCTGAAGACAGTACAACTTTTATAATGGAACCTCCTGGAACCCAAGCGTGGATCCAAGACCCAGGTATGGCTGCTTTCACTGTTTTCAGCACTCAAACACTGATTGATGTGGCGCTATGTCTGCTGACTCCGGATTGGACAAGACAAGCTCCCCAGATGCACTGATTGGAGCGCTTGGTTTGCCGTGTCTCAAGGGTTCATCTTTCCCGGACTGCTCTCTCTAGCCGCAATCTTTGACTCAGGGAAATTTTCTTCCTCCCCCCGCCCCCTCCCAGGCCTCCTTTAAATGCACTTTTGCTCCTCCTTTTAGGAGTTACCACACCATTTGGCGACAGTCCCTACTGGGCATTTCTACCACTCCCATTAATGCTATACATGTCAGCAAACATGAATTTAGTTACTATCCTACTTATCTCAACCTTGATGTCAGGCTTGCTGCTTTTCACTCATCTCTGTACCTATACTCTGGCGGATGATCAACAAGACCTCCTCTCATTTAAAGAAACTCCCTCATCCACGGAACCTGCAGCTATTGTGCTCAGGTACGTGCCCACATCTATGGGTATTAACTTACTAGTGCTCTTATTTAGTTATGAGCAATGCCTACTTGGGCTATTTATCCACTCTCTCCACATCCAGTCCCCACTGGATCCACCTCTGGCTGGCCTGTGCTTTCCCTCTTTCTACTTGCTGGCAATGTAGAAAGGAACACAGGCCCCCTGAATATGCACATTGACCACTCAAACATCACCTGGGCAAGTCAAATGGGCCTAAAAATTGCCCACATGAATGTTCTTAGCCTCCCAGCCAACTTTCTGAATCTCAAGTGCTGGATATCCCTATACAATCCACACATACTAGAAGTCTCTAAGACATGGTTAAAGAACTATCATGTTGATGCTGCATATCTACTCATGGGGTATTCCCTTTTTTGGCAGGACAGGCCAGGCAGAAAATGAGGTGGAGGTGTCATCCTGTACATCCAGGACCACCTTGCTACCACCTCCATAAGCTGCCCAGCCTCTAAATCCCCGAGTGAGTGAATACTAGTGGAATTATCCTTGGGAACAGCGAAAAAGCTTTACCTAGGCTGCTGCTACAACCCCCCTACAGGGAATCACCAGGACCTAGAAAACCTCCTGGATGGGCTAGCACATGCTACTCCCTCAAGAGATTCCATTTTGCTCAGAGACTTTAACATAAATTGGGAAACTTCTCCAACCTTTGACCAAGCTACTCTGCTAAAGCTGCACCACCTGGAGCAAATCATCTCCTCTCCCACGAGGTACAATCTCCGCTAACAAAACCATACTCTTCTGAACTGGATTATCACAAATAGAGCAGACAAAGTCATACAAGCTGGCACCATGGCTGACTCTATAAGTGACCATTCCTCCACTTATATCATACTGTCCACCAAAACCAACCCCCCCCCAAACTTCTGTCCTTCAGGAGTTTCAATTGACATGACTTGGTCGCGGTCCATAGGGAAGCAAGGTCCATAAATTGGGCTACCCTATACCAACAGAGCCATGTCTCTTCTGCTGTCTGTTGTCTAACAGACACCCATTGTACATTACAGGACAAAATGTTTCCCATAACCACCAGGAGAGTCAGGGGTAGGTGTACTCACTGGCTGTTTAAAGACTTACTCACAAAAATGAAAGAAAGAGACAACTCATGGAAGCTTCACAAGACGACCCCCTCCCCTCAATCATGGAATGCTTATAGACAACTGTGAAACTACTGCAAGAAGGCTGCCAGATCACTAAAAAGGAAATACTGCATAGACCAGCAAAACAATACCTTTGGCAACTCCCATCATGTCTGGGCCTTTATTGGGTCCCTCCTAAATCCCAAGTCAAACAAGCAAATAACACAGATCACATCAGCCTCAGGTCCCATTTCCAACCTTGCAAATATTGCAGACCTATTCAGTACTATGTTTACAGACCTCACCCTACACCTAAGCAAGCAGTCACCTCAGCCTCCCACTACCCATGTAAATCTCTCCTGCAATCCCCAGGCATCAGCAGATGGTAACACTCATCCATGGTTCTACTTTAGGGCCATCGGCTACAGCACAACCATCAAATTACTAAAGAGTCTCCCAGCCCGAGGTAGCCCAGAAAATGATGGGCGATATCCTACATTTCTGAAACTCATTGTAACCCCCCTACAAATGGGGGTTCCCAAAAAGTCTTTTTTGAGCTTGCTTAAATGCTCACTGCCAGGCTGATGTCCTACGTTTTAGCAGTTTAAATGCATTGCCAGAGAGTGCCTGTATAGCCTCTGTGTACTGTCTCTTTAAGAGCTGCCTAGATTGCAGTCATAATTAATCTGAGTGAGAACTCTGTTAAAAGATGTACTTGTTTGCTGATCATTTGTTAGAGTAGTAATAATATTGCAGTTTGTTCTAACCTACCTTCTTTGCAGCATGGACAGTTCTGTTTGTTTCCATCATCTTGGTCCTGGACTGTCAGAATGGGCCAATCAGTACATTTGGGACTCTAAAATGGAGCCTGCCTACAGGGGCTTGGCGGGGCCAAAACTTGTAGGAATTGTAATTTTGGGCTTTTGGTGCCTAAAATAATTTGGAGGGGAGCCCTTGTTGTGACTGACAGACAGATCAGCCAACCTAACCTTTTGGATCTTGGGGAAAGTCCCACACTGCTTGCAGTTTCAGTTAGATCTCAGTTGGGAAGTGAAGAAGTAACAGCTCAAGACAGCTCGAGCAGCAATCTATAGTGGATTTGCACAAGAGAACTGTGGAAAGGCCTGAATTTGGCCTGCATGCCTGCCTGCCTGCTGTCCCTGAGAGGGAACCTGTGCTTTTTTCGGACTTGATCCAAATTTGGAGAGCGAATTAAGCCACTGAATTGTGACCAGGCTTTAACCTGAAGAAGACCGAGGATTTGTTGAATGTGATCAACCTGTCAGGACTTCCAGCTAGTTCTGAACTCCTGGATTGCGCAGAGACTCTGTACTTGTGACCGGAGAGCCATTTGCCTGGTACAGTGGAATTTCCTTACATGTGAATGTGCTGTGTTCTTATAGTGGGTCATGATTTGGTTCCCCACTGTGTGTCTGAACTGTGCTTTGCTTGCTGGAGGCTGTATCCAGCTCCACGGACTGAATCTGTATTCATTTCCATTTGCCTGGGCCTTGCTACACTGGCCTAGCCAGAATACCTGCCACGCAGAGAAAGTCATTGGCAAGAAACCAGCCTGGGGATCAGCCCCCTGCTCAACGCCCTTGAACAGAAACGATGCCTCGGTAATTCATGTGGGCGCTGCTTCTCCGGGCACCTCAACTCAACATCCTACAGTCTCAATTTCATCCTGCCTGTGTCCAGTACTGGGTATCGTGAGTAAACATCAGGGTACCTCCCTGCGACAACAGCTAAATCTAAAAGTGTTGTCATCTGATTGTCTTGTTGCCTTTTCTTTCATGAACTGAGCCCTCTGACTCTGGATTACAAATAGTGTGTGTTGTGCATGTTGTTTTCTTCCATCACAAGGCCCCAACCAGCTGCAATGATCCTGGCTAGCCCACTATTTTCCTACCTGGGCACACAAAGGTGTGACTGTGTAGGGACTCTGAACTGCATGCATAATTGTCTGATTAATATAGCTTTTAAGCAAATCAACCTGATTACGCCCCTACCTTGTCCAAGTCCCCTGAATAAATTAGATTTAACTTTGTTTGCATTTAACCTGACTGTGGTTCCAGTTTGTGCCAAAAGTATTGTTCTGTTGCTATTTGCTGTGCTTAACCTTGTTTTACAGGGGTCCCCAGGGTCAAGCTAGAGGAACCAGCCCTGGTGGTAAGTGCAAACAGGATGGGTAATTGCCTGGTGAATAAGGGTCATTGTGGAATTCTCTACCTCATTGTTTGAGAGAATGTCCAACCGTCGATAGTTTTAAGGTTGCTTTGAAAATATATTTATTTAATTTAGCATACTCTAGTTAGTCGTGGCTGACTTTTTAAATGTTTGGATTTTATTATTTTGTAATGTTTCTGTACTGTGCTTTGGATTTGAAAGGCACTATATAAATAAAGTTGAATTGAATTGAATATTGAAAGTAATTATTGCTTATTGTTCAGGCCACTAGAAGGGAAAGAGGGGGGTTACAGTGTCCCATAGGGCTGTGCCCAGGTTAGCTTGACCACTAACAACCCTGACCTCCGGGTGGAGGCACCCATTTCATTACCCAGGCCCCTTATCCTGCTACTAGCCAAGCAGGCAGGGGTAGTAGCCCTTGGGATAGCACCACCTAGGGGTTACATCATCTCCCCAACAATTGTCAAACCCTTGACCTTAATTTTCAACCTTGCACTCTCAACATCCACAGTGCCAAACATGTGGAAACACGCACATGTGGTACCCATCTTCAAAGCTGGTGACCCCCTTGCCCCTGAAAACTATAGATGCATTTCCCTCCTCCCTCACCTCAGTAAGTTACTGGAAAAAATAGTCCTTCATCAATTGTCTGAGTATCTGGATAAATATAACCTTCTGTGTCCAGTCCAGCATGGTTCCACAAACATTATAGCACCTCCTCTGCTCTCGCCCTTTTTTCTGACCATGTCCTGAGTAGCATGGACATAGGCAAGGTCACAGGTGTGGTATTTGTAGACCTATCAAAGGCTTGTGACGTAGTGGACCATCACTTCCTACACTCCACCCTACGTCATTTCAGTTGCTCACCAGACACTGCTACGTGGTTCCTCAGCTACCTGTCTAACAGGTCCCAATCTGTGCTGATAGGAAAGGTACTCTCTGCATCACTACCCACATGCACTGAAGTACAACAGGGCTCCATACTCAGACCGCTACTGTTCTCTATGTTCATAAATGTTCTCCCCTCATAAAAGCCTTGACTGCAATGCACTCCTCTGTGCCAATGACTTGGTTCTGTACTACAGCAACAAATCCCTGGATAAAATCTCATCCACCCTAACCATCAACTATGGCACTGCCCATGGCTGGCTCCTCTCCAGGAAACTGCTTGTTAATGAAATAAAAAAACAAGGCTATGCTGTTTGGCTCAAAGCCTTTTCTTGCCAAGGTTGCCAAGTCATGCGCATCCCTACTCATACAATCCCCTGCTGGTCCACTGCTCAACACCGTCTCCTCCTTCAAATACCTAGGGGTGACACTAGATCCCTCACTAACATTTAATGAACGCATAACAAATATCATAAGCAGAATCCATCAAAAACTTGGGGCGGCCTACAGAACCAAACTATTTCTGTCTCCAGAGGCCTGCCTGGCCATAGGTCAAGGAAACCTCCTCCCTCTGCTTGATTACTGCTCCCCTGTCTACTCCTTCATTGCTGCCTCCTTGCCTCGCTCTCACCTCACTGCTACGAACAACTCCATCTACTGCTTTGTTCTTCAAGTGCCCTACTCTACTAACCACTCCACACTCTACAAATCCTTAGGGTGGCCAAACCTCCAGGGACATTTTGACCTAGCCACAGGCTGCCTAATTTATAATTCTCTCAGAAATCGCCACCTGTCCCCTTTCACCTCACTACTGATTGACAAGGTTGTGCCTAGAACCCTCAGGTCTTCTTCCTCTCTTTCTCTAGTAGTCCCATGCACCCATTCTGCCATGGGCAGTAAAGCCTTTTCTGTGTCAGCTTCCTCTCTCTGGAACAGGCTCCCACTAATGATCCGCTCCTCCTCCTCACACATGTCCCTCAAAAACAACCTACAAGCCTGGGTCCTGATGGAATCCTCCTGCAACTGCTTCCGAGACCATATCTTGGCCCATGATCCACCTTAGCCACCTTACTGCACCACCTTTTGCACTGCCTCTACCCAAGACTTTTACTCGTCAGCTTTCACCCCTGCCCTCTAGTCCCTTTTAGGCTTATCTATCTGCCTCTGTGAAAATAATATGCTGGACTATATTCTAATATTGGATAATTGACAAAATACTGTAAACTGCTGTATTATAGTCAAATTTTTTTTAGCAACCCTGTCTAAATATATGACAGCTCACCTATTGTAAATAAGGTTTTTATTATGTGTAATTTGTACATGCCTTTTTGATCTGCAGACCTAGACCTCATTTTGTTACCCAGTCTCTACTTCTCTGTGTCCTAATTGTTTCACTGTCCTTACATGTACTTGTATTACTGCTGGATATGCACTTTTGCACAATCTTCCAATGTCCACCTTGCTGCCTCTCTCTGGGGCCCGGGCCATGGCTGAAATCAGTCGTTATGGATCAGTCCACCTACCCAGTTATCAAAGGCATAAATAAATAAATAAATAAATAAATAAATAAATAAATAAATAAAGTCATCACCAGCAATCAATTTGATCAGGTGTGATACATGACTCACAATGAATCATTATTAGTTAAATAAGCCCCGTAATGTCAACTAACCCATTGTCCAGGGACAGCAATAGCAAGTCCAACACCACATGAGTGATCAGTGATGGCTGTGCACAGATGCACGACTTCCTTGATCTTGTGACCTCATGTGATCCGCTGACTACAAGACTCACTGTCTGCGGACAGCATCTGTCTTACCTGGTTCTTTATATCATATATATATATATATATATATGTATATATATATATATATATATATATATATACATATATATATATATATATATATGTATATATATATATATATATATATATATATATATATATATATAAAATATATATATTTAAAACAAATATTAAATATTAAAAAAAGAAAACTCTGCATCCACACACAGAGTGAAACATTGGGAAGGTAAATGTAATGCCTAAAACTTTTGCTTTTAATTTGTGTTTATGTTTTTGGATGCATACATTTTTTGGTGGAGGGGGAAGGTTATTATACATTTTGAAAATATATAATGCCAGTAAAAAGGCAGTACTTGACATGGAGAATAAACAGAGAATACAGGGGGTAAGCCTTAAACTCAGCAGTGAATACTAACAGCTACTATAGCACTGAGCCCAAACTAAGATAATGGAGCCATATTCATTGCAGACTTTGTCACACTACCACAAAACAATAATCCACAGTTGATGAAGGCCAACAGAACCTGCTAAAAGTATCCTAGAGCAAATCATTTTAGTTTCTGACCTTATACCCCCCTACCCATTTGAAGTCTGTTTTACCATATGCAAATTATTGCATTGGGAGCCAACGCTGTTTGACTAGATTGATAAAGTTGAACCAAATTGTCTGGCCCCAAGTTGAAGCCAAACTGAAGATGGCTTTGGCCCACCTCTCTCACCCTTATATACACTGCCTTGCTACACACAAGATTAAATACTCAGCCTGTTCCCTGGGATTCAATGAATGGTTGAAAAACTGTTGCAGAGCACAAGGATTTGGCTTCATTGGGGACTGGGGCTCCACATGGAGGGATACAGGCTTATACTAGCACGATGGTCTGCATTTGTCCGGGAGGGAAACCAGGATCCTAGATGATAGGTTTAAATGCTTCATTGACAAGCTTTTAAACTAGCCAATGGGGAATACACTGAAAAGGAGCAGGGAATTCCCAGCCTCCCCCCACAAAACTGGGTAGTTAGTGAGGCTAACACCAAAGTAGAGAAGTCAATGGGGGCAGTGCAGGGGTAAATGGAGAAAAAGACAAAGGCAGTACATACAGGGATGGGGCTAAAAGAGGTAAGGCCATCAAAAAATGGAGGGCGATGAGTATCAATCCCCATAGTCTAGGTAACAAGCTTCCTGAACTAGTGGATTTGATGAAAGAGGGATGCCTGGGTATTGTGGCAGTCACAGAAACCTGGTACACAGAGAACCATGACTGGGGTGTCAGCATACCAGGGTACACAATCTACAAGAGAGATAGGGAGGGTAAAAGAGGAGGATAATTAGCTCTCTACATAAGGGAAGGGATCAACACAATGGAACTAAAGGGTAAACAGGGAAGAGAGAAGGCACTGTGGGTCACCCTGGAGACAGGAAATGGCACCACAATCCACACATAGATTATATACAGAACCCCCATCTCAGGGGGAGGACATAGACAAAGAAATGATAGGAGGCATCCTTAGAATGGCAGACAAAGGGAAGATATTGTTGATGGGGGACCTGAAAAAGCCAAATGTTAACTGGAGAACATTTGCTGCAGCCACATACAAGAACAGAATCATTCTTGATGCCCTACAAGGGGCATGCCTCAGGCAACTAGTGTTGGAACCCACTCAGGATGGAGCAGTCTTAGACCTGGTACTCTCAAAACGGGATGGTGATAGGATCTTGGATTTAGAAGTGGGTAACCATCTGGGAATAAGCGACCACCAGAGTGGTTCACAATAAACACAAGCATTGAGTCAAATCATACAAAAGCAAGGGTACTGGACTTTCGGAGGGCTGACTTTGGCAAAATGGGAGAGTGCCTAAGCTATGCACTAGCAAAGGAAGGAGGGGGTGGAGGAACAATGGGGCAAAATCAAAACTGCCGTCACAGAGGCAACAAACCTTTGTGTGAAGCAAATAAACAAAACAAAATGAAGCAAAAAAAACACTATAGTTCTCAAAAGAGATGGCAGGGAAGGTTAGGGAGAAAAAGATAGCATTCAGAAAAAATAAGAAATCACAGAAGCAGCAGGAAAAATAACTCTAACAGTTAAAGCAGAAGGAAGCAGGGAAAGCAGTCAAAATAGCAAAGGCCTAAACTGAAGAAAAGATATCCAACTCAGTTATGAAGGGAGATAAAACCTTTTTATAGATAAATTAGTGAGTGAAGAAAGACCAAAGGAAGGATAATGGGCTTAATAAAGGGGAGGGGGTGGGCAGAGGGTGACAGTGAAAAGGCAGAGATACTGAATGAATACTTTTGTTCAGTATTCACAAAAGGAGAAGAGGGGGATGTACCTAAACCAAACAAGAGAAGCACTCTGGATAGAGAGGGGTTGATACTAGTCTATAGAAGAAAGGGTTCTGAAAGAACTCCTAAAACTCAATGTGAACAAGGCAATGGGGCCTTATTGGACTCACCCCAGAATTCTGAAAGAACTAAGGGGAGAACTAGTGACACCACTGTCTACCCTTTTTAATAAATCATGGGAGGATGATGTGGTAACTGAGTACTGGAGAAAGGACGATGTGATTCCCCTTTATAAAAGTGGGAGCAAGCAGAGGCAGGAAACTACAGACCTGTTAGTTTGATGTCAGTGGTAGACAAAATTATGGAATCTATTCTGAAAGAAAGAATTGTTGTGTACCTAGAGGCTAGCGGGGCACAGGACCCAAAGCAGCATGGATTCACAGTGGGAAAGTCTTGTCAGATGAATCTAATAGATTGCTTTGACTGGGTGACCAACGTAGTAGACCAGGGAGGGCCTATGGATATGGCCTATCTAGACTTTAGCAAGGCATTGGACACAGTTCCACACAAAAGATTAATAAATAAGTTAGCCAGCCTGGGAGTGGGTCCCAGGGTGGTAGCCTGGGTAACAAACTGGCTGGACAACAGGAAACAGTGGATAATAGTAAACAGAGTCCACTCCAAAGAAAGGGGGGTTACTAGCGGAGTACCACAGGGTTCAGTATTGGGGCCAGTCCTCTTTAATGTCTTTATAAGTGACATTGCAGAGGGACTGGAAGGAAAAGTATGCCTCTTTGCAGATGACATGAAGATCTGCAACAGGATTGATACAGAAGGGAGGGGCTGGAAAAGATGAAAATGACTTGGCAAAGTTGGAGAAATGGTCAAAAGTATGGCAGCTTAGATTCAGTGCAAAGAAGTACAAAGTAATGCACCCTGGCAAACAAAACCCAGGAGAGGAGTATGCAATGGGGGGGGTACTAACAACAACAAAAATGGAAAGGGACCTGGGGGTAATCATATCAGATGACCTAAAGGTAGGCAGGCAATGTGGGAAGGCAGTAAGGAGGACTGGGGGATACTGTGATGCATAGGGATAGGCATCACCAGTAGAAAACAGAAAGCTGTCATCCATCGGTACAGACAGTTGGTGAGACCCCATGTGGAGTACTGCATGCAGTTCTGAAGACCCCATCTCCACAAGGACATAGACAGGATGGAGGCAGTCCAGAGGAGGGCAACTGAAATTGTGCAGGGTCTGCACCAGAAACCATGTGTAGAGAGAAACTAAAGAAGCTTAATATGTACTGTATATCCTAGAAGAAAGGAGGGAGAAGGGGGACATGATAGAAACTTTCAAGTACCTCAAGGGAATCAACAAAGTCCAAGAGGGTAGCATCTTTCAGTAAAAGAGATGTGCAAGAACAAGGGGGCACAGTTTGATAATAGAATGGGGATGGCTCAAGGGCAATGTGATGAAGTATTTTTTTCACAGAGGGTGGTGGATGTATGGAACAGCCTTCCTGAGGAGGATGTGGGGTCAAAAACAGTGGGGGAATTCAAGTATGCATGGGACAGACATAAGGCAATTATAGTGGGGGGAAGGAGGAAGTAGGCTGTTGGTTAATTAGGATCTGCAGCTTATCCAATATGTAGGGAAATGGTCAGAGTGGGTGGGCCAAGTGGTCCTTATCTACCATCAAAGTCTAAGATAGATAACCTCTTGTAAAAGGTATCCACAAATTCCTTACAGAATCCTTTTGATTTAGGTTGTCATTGTTTTTTTTAACTGAAGAGTATTCAGTGAAACCAGTTGCCTAGAAATGACTTTTTGTCTTGCCTCTTCTAGGAACACCAACTGTAAAATCTCTTGAGATCTAAATGTCTCTCTTTTCTACTGCCTGAGCTGTGATAGTGGAACTTATTTGGTGTGATCTCCTCATCGCTTCAAAGTTTAAGTAACCTGAACAACCTCCTCTCTTAAAACCTGGGCTAGCCAGTGCACAGGTGGGTGATCAGTGTCAAACACTTACACAGTATGATGTATACTGGCAAGTTCAGAAATGTTCTGGAAAAAAAATCTATTATTGTTTAAGCTCCTTTCTGATCTTCTGTAACTTTTTCCACAATGTAACAGGCAGATAGGGAAACCTTTTAACATTTTTGTGGGATGCTATTCAAGCTGAAATCCACAGCAATAGATAGCACAGTGCTCATTCACCTGTTACATTTTGTGGGACCTTTTCTGAAATGTAAACTTGTTGGCAACTATTATTCTAAGGCTGTTAATAATCCACAAATCAATCAAAGCACATAATAGCATGAAAGGTAATTACTTTTGTTTGGTGTCAGCATATATTTACAAGTCCTCAAAGAATCCTTCACTTTTTTTTTTGATTTATCCCTACTTGTTAGTACAAAGAAAACTTTTCCATTGTGAGAAAAGTGAGTTGGCTGGAGATCAATGCATGACTTCCATTGTTATTTAAGCTTTATGTATGGTATTGCTCTTGATGAATGATAGACACTCTCTAAGGACAGCTTTTAAGTTCAGATTGTCACATGTTGCAGAGTATGTACTTTCAGAAGCATTTTGCATTTGGTAAAGTATATGTAAAACTAACAGCCATGCATTGCCTGGGATCTTATTAAACTGCATCTAACCCTGCTGTAATGTGTTTCTTGTATTAAAAATTCAGTTATGTGTGCAACATAACATGTTGGTTGAACTTCACAAGATAAATTCAGTTCAAAAGCATGCTATATCAATTTTAAAACTAAAGAAGTACACCTATGTTCATTCAACATAAACGGCACTTTATTTTTATTACTACTTTTTTTTTTTAGAAGTGTTTGACTGAAAAGGACATCCTGAGCTGAAACTCCATTCCTGGTGTGTCCCAGTAACACAGGAAGGATCAGTGACTTGCTCATGTCATGCTGTATTTTCAATTTAAAGTTTATTTTATTTATATAGATATAAAAATCTAATGAATAGAAACATAAACACATCAGATGCCAGGTATTGAAAACTTAACCCGGACACTACAGGATGTTTGCCCCTGCTAACTGGGTTTTGCCACTGATTTTTGGATGGGATCTAAATTCAGACCCCCCCCAAAGCACGGGCAAAACCCCTTAGTGCCTGAACACTAACTTATCACTGCACCCATGCAAATAAGAGGGTTGTCACCTCCATAGAGCTGTAGCGGCATGTTCAGAGGTTTGCACAGACAGTAACTTCCACCTGAATGGGTGCCAGTGACTATCTTTGCAAACCATGACTTAATGAGGGGCAAGGATCTGGTGCTAGGCAAAGGTACTGTAGCCATCCACACTGCCCCATTGAACCAATGACATTGCTGGTGTCCAGTGGCACCCGTAGCCCTTTGATCCCCATCCCTGTAAGGAATAAATCATTTTCTGGTGCCCAGTGGCACACTCCACTCTCCAATCCCTGTTCTCATAAAGAATAAATAATGCCCTGGTGTCCACTGGCACCCTCCCATCCTCCAGTCCCTGTCCTATAAATAATGAAACCTTCCCTCATGTCCAGTGGCACTCCCTGCCCTCCTCTCCCCATTGCGTAAATAATGAATCATTCCCTCGTGTCCACTGACAGCCCCTGTTCACTGATCCCCATCCCATAAATGATGAATAATTTCCTGATTCCTAGTGGCACACCCCCCCAATTAGCAACCCAATAGGTTTAATTAATTCATTCATTTATTTCTTTATTTGTAAAATGTGCTTATTTTAAACCAAAGCACTAGTACAGAAATTGAAACAACAAATGTTACATATACAACAGATAAAACATCCATTTAAAAACAAAATCAATAAATATATAAGTAATTCCATAAAATCTGATCAAAAACTCCATCAGGCTAGGCTTGGTCCGGAAATGCTAGGCTGAATAAGTACATTTTCAGGGATGTCTTAAAGTCTTAATGATAGTCCCTCGTGCCTTGTGGCACCCCACACCCCCCAATCACTTGCTGCTGTTTATTAAAAGACGCCCCTAATGTCTTGAGCTCCCTGCACCTGGTACAGCACCCTGCCACCCCTTTGTCATAGTAACCAGTGCTGCTGAGAGCCCATACGGTGACCAGCACAGCCCTCCTCTCAACCACTCAGTAGGCCATTGTATGCAATGACAGGAAGCTCGCATCCTATGTATTGCTAAGGGAGATACATAAGCTCCCTTTACGGTATGCAAGATGTGTGCTCCCTGTCATTGTATATATCAGAGGGCCATGGTGGTGAGAGGAGGCCGGGGCCAGTCACTGTATGGGCTTACCATGGCACCAGTAGCTATGGAAATGGGGGAGTGGCATAGAAGTGTACCCTGTGTGGGTGATGCAGGGGATGGGTTGCTAGATACCAGGGGCCTCTTTTAGTAAACAGCGGTGAATGATTGAAGGATGTTGCATGCCACTAGACACAAGAGACTATATTTCAAATTACAGTGATGGCACTTGGAAGACAGGGGTGCCACTAGAGACCAGGGTCTGTTATTAAACCTGTGGGGCCAGTGATTAGAGGGAGGGTGCCACTGGACACTGGGGACTATCACTCAAACTACAAGGCTGGTGATCGGAGGGTAGGGAGTGCCACTAGACACCAGGGACTCATTAAACCTACGAGACCAGCAATGAAAGGGTAGGGGTGCCACTAGACGCCAAGAAATGATTCATCCTTTATGGGATGGGGATCATAGGCCAGGGGGTGCCACCGTCATCCAGGGAATGTTGCATAATTTACAGGATGGGGATCAGAGGATAGGGGGTGCCTCAGGACACAGGAAATAATATTTAGGTTCTTAAAATGTAAACCACAACTGTTAAATCCTTGATCAGCTTTGTATTCATGTATTGTATTTTACTTTGAAATCCTTGAAACTTTCACTTGCTGTATCTACAAATTCTGTATCTGTGTATGTGTGCCACCTCTATGGCCCGGGTCATGCCTGAAAATGGTCCCTGGGACCAGCGCACCCGCCCGGTTAACAAATAAAATAAATAAATAAACATTTACAGGGATGGTGAGCAGGGTGGGGAGGCTGGTTACAAGAGGGGCACAGACCTGCCATTTCCAGTGCAAATGAGCCCAAAATGGGCATGCATATGGCACTTAGTGCCTTACATGCCCAATAGGTTCATTTGTATAGTGCCAGCTTAATATCACGCACGGGGCTCTCAGTGCTACTGGATCTGGGGGCACTTTTCCTTGCATTTCCCAGATCCATGTTGGGTCATGTGAGGCGTGGAATAAAGGAGGATGCTACAGCAGATAGTTCCAAATCAAATTAAAGGAATTTATTCTTGGCAGAAATTATCAGCAACTGAAAAACGTACTTGTACGACAAAACAAAATAAAACAGAACACGTAAAAGAAGGCTCTCAATTATTTACACTAGAAGTTAGCTAGTGTCACTATATGTGAGGACAGAACATGTCTGATCCCCGCAGCACTCTCCAACACAATGAGAGAGGAGCTCTGTTTATATACCTGTATACCAGGTGAAGAGAGAGGCTCCTCCCACTACTGTACTTCCAAATTTAAACATAAGATACAAGCTTATTTTATTGTATAAAAACACACCATTCTTTTTCTACCAATATCTGAAGTCATATTATTAAAAGAATAACAAGTAAAAGTAAGAAAAAGAAGAAAACAGAGAGAAGGTCTCTGAAGAAGCTCTGCCCACTCAGTACCTGTGCTATAATTATGCAAGAAACAGGCCAGCCGGCTCTATAGAGCTAGGCACTGTGAAGGCAGCAAGCTTCCCTGGAACTTCTTGACAAAACCTGTTATGCAAAAACAGGTAAATGCAAACATGTCTTTTTATATATTGCAAAAGGGGGAAGCTTAGTCTAAACATAACAGAACTACTGTTATTCTTATGTGCAGCACTTTTCTGCAGTATTCTATATTGTTTTGTAGCATTTACAACCACAGGAGTAAAGGCGGCTCCTGACTGATACTGCGCTTCATAGACTGCGGTTTAAACAGTGCCCTGCAAGAATGTTTTCACAAAAGCACTTAGACTGCCTTTAAATGAACAACAAATGTTACCAAAAGTCAGGTTACACACTGAATGCATGAAAACAATTCACATGGCATAACATGCGAGCAGGCAGGGAAACAAAAAAAAAAGAAAAACATACCGTTTGAGCAGCAGCAAGAAGCTAGCGAGAAAAACAACTCTCTAAACTAACAGGAGGCTTAACAACCCTTTCCAAGGCTTTTCAAAGCTCTCTGCCACTTTCATCCTGGAAGGGGTGGAGGGGGGGACTTATTGTTTCACGGCTGAATAATACAAATACCCATTCTCCCTTTAAATTATTAACTAAAGGCACCTTGTGGTGTGGCTAAAAGCCAGCTCGGGAGAATGAAGGAAACAGAACAGTGCTCGACCATGCGCTTTTATGGATACCTTTTTTCAAACCCTGAAACCTGATGCACTATCACAATTGTTATAGGCTGCGTTGAATTCTTGGACCTGGGGTGGACAGTGCATGGTTCTCACATTAGGGAAAAAGAAAAGGAATAGAGAGAAACACTATACAGGTGGCCTACCGGTATGTGTGTTAGTTAAAAGGCATAATAAAGAGAAGGAATAGGTCCAGTACTGCTGCAACAGACTTTATGGAGAAAGAAAAGTGAAAAATCCCTGCTGTAAGAGAAACCAATATCACGGGTCAGTGCTACTTGAATTAGCGCTGCACCAACATGCCCCTCCATTCAGTCAGATAGCGCCAGCGCACTCTCTGACTGAATATAGCATCCTCTGGTTGTGGCCAAGGGCAAGTGCAAACCTTTGCACTCCACTTTTGCCCATATTCTAATATCAGGCCCCAGATGTTTAAAAAAAACAAACAGTTTAACTACATAACACCTTTACTCAATGTGACCATGGAGGAAAATATAATAAAGTCGATACATAACAAATACACTATATATATAATAAAGGGATGCTGTCAATCAAGTTTGCGTCACATTATTTCTAGTTGAAAACCCACATTTCATGAATGCTTACTTTCTCTAAAATTCCTCATTGATGCTTGTTGCGTTAAGTGTTTCCTTTTAAAGCAGAGCTGAAATATATAATTGTATATTTATACCTAAACTTGTTTTGTTGTAGATCTTTGATTTACTCTTGCATACTTCCTCAACATTAGGAACACCCCAAAACAGAACAGTCACTCATAATGCAATGATCTCCTCTCCTCCCACTGCATCGTAAGTGTCTAGACTCTGTTGGGGTATTCCCAAGTCCAGGAAAGATGCAGTGGGTGTTGATTAAAAATGTAATCAAACAAGTCTTCCTGTGGTAACACTAGTATGGTGGGCAGTCTGCTTTTCACATTTTAAAGGAAAAAAGGAAGCAGAAGTAAACTATTGTCTGCTTTAACAAACTCTATCAAATGTGATGAATGATTAAATGGGTTTTTTAAACTAAAGACACTTTGTGGCCTAAGGGGGGTGACAGTGTCCCTTTAAGATATGCCAAGGTTATATTCATGTACAAGTTCAAGATTGCAGGGTCACACACAGTGTGTGCTGGATGTGGTGATGGGTTTCAAACCCAGGTTTGCTGGCTCTTCAGGTATACAGATTGATGCTTTAACCCTCTTGGCTATACTGTGTCCCAATTACTCTTAGTAAAGATAAAATGTGGGCTGGGGTTGTGAATTATGAGAAGTATCCAGAATTGTGTAATTGTCTCCTTGCTTTCCCTAAGAGTTTAATAAGTAAAAATAATCCTCAACATTTCCATAACTTTTCAGAGTATACACTGTGTGAAATTCATTCACTAGTACCATTTCCTTACAAGGCTGTTCAAACAGTGCTATCATGAAAGTTTACTGTTAGTTAATTGCTGAATGGTAAATTTTAAGTCGTGTCACTGGCCTGTTCCATTGCTAAGGGTTTTATAGCAGGAATTAATGAATTTGGCTGGGTCTTTGCACAGTTTGTGTTTTCAAGGTTCAAGCAAACATCTCCACATTTTTAAATACTGAAAGCAATGATGATGCTAAGAGTTATAAAAATACTATAAAGGTAAAGGCATACAGTGCAAGAACTTTTCAGCCTCAGTAATATTCCCTTTTGCAGTATCAATGCAAGGCAGCAGTGCATCATGTTACAACCTGGGAGACCTAGGTTCTTTTTTTCATTCATTTACTATGCTTTATGGTGCCAGTCCTCCATTGGTTCAGCTCCAACTCTCCCAGCCCTGACTTCCCCCCCTAAGACTTACCTGGAATGAAGATCCACCCAGTATTTTCCCCTTTGGGTGGGGCTGCTGAGTAGACGCGGCCCCCATGGAAGACTAGTCATGGTTCCTGGCAGAGGAATCCACCAGGAGTCCTCCTTGGCTTACCCCCAGGACAGGGCCATGGGAAAGAGCCATTCTGATGGAAACCACATGCTCAGTCATCAGCCTGGCATCGCAGAGGGTGGTGGGAGCAGTGAGTGGGAAGTCATTTATGGAGCTGGCGGGGGGTCAGGCTCCCCAGGAGGCCAGGTGTGCAATGACATAATGGGCGAACACACAGGCATCTGGCATGCCTCCCTAATAGCTTGGCTCTGGCAGCTGTATTTCCCCCAGCCTCCACCAGGGGTCAGTCACACGCCAGTCCCCCCCCCCACCAAAAGAGAAGAACAGTCCTAAGAATGCTTGATCCTCCAGCCTCCAGCTGGCCATCTGATGCCTCAGGTCCATTCCAGAACTCAAGGCAACGGCATAGCAGGGAGAAACCCAACCATGCACTGGTGGGCCAGGGAGATCTAGGTTAATGTGCAAAGGAAGGGGCTGTGGACATGGCCTACCTAGACTTTAGCAAGGCATTTGACACAGTCCCACACAAAAGATTAATATACAAGTTAGCCAGCCTGGGAGTGGGTCCCAAGATGACAGCCTGGGTAAAGAATTGGCTGGAGAATAGGACACAGAGAGTAATATTAAATGGAGTCCACTCAGAAGAAAGGAGGGTTACTAGTGGGGTACCGTGAGGGTTCAGTATTAGGACCGGTCTCTTCAATATCTTTATATGCGACATTGCAGAAGGACTGGAAGGAAAAGTATGTCTCTTTGTAGATAACACAAAGATCTGCAATAGGTTGATGCACAAGGTGGGGTGGAAAGGATGAAGAAGGGACTTGGCAAGGTTAGAGGAATGGTCAAATGTATGGCAGCTTAGATTCAATGCTAAGAAGTGCAGGTAATGCACCTGGGAAACAAAACCCAGGGAAGAGTACAATGGGGAGTGAGATACTAACAACAACAAAATGGAAAGGACCTAGGGGTAGTCATATCAGATGACCTAAGGTGGGCAAGCAATGTGAGACGGCAGCAAGGAGGGTTGGGGGATACTGGGATGCATAGGAGAGGCATCACCAGTAGAAAACAGGATTATTATCCCTCTGTACAGACATCTGGTGAGACCCCATCTGAGTACTTGTGCAGTTCTGAGATCCAATCTCCATAAGAAACATAGACAGGATGGAAGCTGTCCAGAGGAGGGAACTAAAATGGTGCAGGGTCTGCACTGGAAGACATATGAAGAGAGACAAGGAGCTTAATATGTATAGCCTCTCGAGGAAAGGAAGAGGGGACATGATAGAAACGTTTAAGTACCTCCAAGGAATCAGCAAAGTCCAAGAGGGTAGCATCTTTCAAAAAGAGATGTGCAAGAACAAGAGGGCACAATTTGAAGATAGAGGGAGGCGCTCAGAGGTAATTTAAGGAAGTATTTTTCACAGAGAGGGTTGTGGATGCATGGAGCGGCCTTCCGGAGGAGGTTGTGGAGTCAAAATCAGTGGTGGAATTCAAGCACGCATGGGACAGTCATAAGGCAATTCTAGGGGGTGGGGGTAGGAAGAAGTAGGCTGCTGGTTAACTAGGATCTGCAGCTTATCCAGTAGGTGGGGAAATGGGCAGACTGGGTGGGCCAAGCGGTCCTTATCTGCCATAAAATTCTATGTTTCTATGTTAAACTCCTGAATCCCCCAGGTGAGGAGTTTCATGCTTTACAGAGGTGAGAGTCTCAGCTCCCAGTGAGGAACAGACTGTAGTGTGAGAGCTCCAGAATCCTGGGTTGGGGATAATGCATCATGGAGGTGTGGTTCTCAGTTCCCAGCAAGGAACAAGCTGTTCAGCCTTTGTGGGTGGGCTACAGAAAGCCCCATAATGGGGGTGGAGGTGAGTACATAATGGAGGTGAGATGCTCAGTTCCCAGTAAGGGACATGCTGTCCAGCCTTTGTGTGCCCCCCCCCCCGCTGGTTGTCCATTTGTTTTGGCTATGAAGAAAGTGGCCTACTTGTCCTTCTACAGTAGCTGGAATACTATTTACTGAAGGAGGTATGGCACCACTCTTGGGGTTGGTGCTATCCCCAGGGGTCCGCTAAACCCTGTAAAAGCTACATTCCAATTCAAAAAGAGATGGCAAGGCAAGGCAATTTTTATTTAAAAGATGCCCAATCCCATAGGCTCTGGGTGCTGTACAAAATAAAATAGACAAATAAATAAACACAAATAAATTCATAGATGAATATCATTTTAACCATTAAAATCCATAAATAAAAAATAAGATTTATCACAGAAATAAACTAAAAGAGAGGGATGCCAGGAACTAGATCTAAACTAAAGCAGTAGAAGCTAAGTCAGGAAAAGCCTGGGCGAATAGGAGGGCCTTAAGTCAGGCCTTGAATACCTCCAAAGTCAGGGCCCCCCTAACCCTTAGGGGTAGCGAATTCCATGGGATGGGGGGTGGCGATATTAAAAGCCCTGTCACCAGCCATTTTTAACCTCATCCTGGGAATCACCAGGAGGCCCCCACAGGAGGAGTGGAGGAGACGGACCAAAAGAGCCAGTTCAAGAAGGTCTGACAGGTAACCAGGGCCCTGGTCGTGTAAGGCCTTATAGGTGAGAAGACCCACCTTAAAGAGGATCCTCCATCTGACTGGCAGCCAGAGCATATCACACAGTACCAGTGTAATGTGGCAATATTTAAACTGCCCAGTAAGTTACCGGGCAGTTGCATTCTGCACCAGCTACTGCCTGAGGAGAGATCTTCCTGTGATTCCGAGGTATAGCGCATTACAGTAGTCAAGTCTTGATATCCCCAAGGCATGTATCAAAGTGGGGAGGTCCAGAGGCGGCACAAGAGGCTTTATCCTGGCAACATTCCTAAGATGGAAAAAGTAGGAGCGGACAGTGGAAGACACCTTCGCTTCCATCGTCAAACCCCTGTCCAGAATGACACCAAGATTCCACACCTCAGAGGAGGCCTTCAATGGGACAGATCCCAGAATAAGTCCAGTCTCTGCACCAGAAGCCATCCTATCCTGCACTCTGTTTGACTCCACCACCAATACCTCCATCTTATCAGGGTTCAGCCACAACCAGATAGAGACCATCCAGTCGTTGATCTCAGCAAGGCAGCTGTTTAGCATGTCTGCCATGTTGGATGTTCCTGGAGCAAAGGACAAATATAGCTGGGTATCATCAGCATAGCAATGAAACCCCAGATCATACTTCCTAGTGATCCTTCCCAGGGGCAGCATATACACTGCTAACAACATTGGGACCAGGACCGAACCCTGAGGAACTCCATAGGATAGGAGATATGGGGTGGAGGAGAAATACCCCATCACAACCCGTTGCCTCCTGTTGGTTAAGAATGACTCAAACCAGCAGATGATAGTGCCAGTGAGTCTGCAGAGTTCCCTGAGGCGGTCAAACAACACACAATGGTGCAAATGCTGAGGAGAGATGGAGGAGAACAAGAATTGTCCTTTCCCCTTGATCTCTAGCCCTTAGGACATCATTCTGCACCTGAACAAGCATGGTTTCTGTGCAATGCCTCTCCCAAAACCCCGACTGGAAAGGTTCATAAAACTCATGGGTCACAAGGTGCTCCTCCAATTAAAGCACCACTACCTTCTCCACAATCTTCGCCAAAAATGGAAGGTTGGAGACAGGACGGTAATTTACACTGACATCCGGGTCCAAAGATGGTTTCTTAAGGAGTAGTCTCACCAATGCCTCCTTCAAGGTATTGGGAAAGACCACCTCTGATAAGGAACACTGGATAATCAGGGCAAACACTGGGCCAACGGCGTCGGCGCATCTCATCAAGAAATGCATCAGCGCTGAGTCCAGTTCACAAAAAGGTTGCTTCAGATTGGTCGCCATCTTAATGACATCACTTACCTCCACTGGTCTAAACTCCCCCCAACCAGACAGAGTGCACTTAGGACACTTCGGGCGACCACTGCCAGCTCTGGACTGGCTGACTGGGGAAACTTCCTGCCAGATATCAGACACCCTGTCCAAGAAGAACTGAACAAACTTTTCACATTCAGCGTTAGAAGAAGCCTTCTTTGGTTGTAGACAGGCCAGGTGAAATAGCCTGTCCACAGTCCAAAAAAGTGTAGCTGGTCGGTTCATCCCTGCAGCAATCTCCCTGGACAGGAACTCTGCCTTCTTATGGTTGCTTGCCCCCTGGTATACATTATAATGCACACACAGGGCCAGTTTGTCCTCCTCCAGGCCGGTCTTCCTCCAGCAGCACTCCAACCTCCGACTCTTTCTCTTCAACTCCCTGAGGTCCCTATCAAACCATGGGGGCCATAGGTAGGAAGATTTGGGTCATACATGGACTGGCGCGAGGGAGTCAATGGCGTCAGATAGCACCCTATTATAGGAGCCTACTACGGTGCCAATGCCTCCAATGCATGCATTACCCACACTAGATAGATCGGCTACCACCAAAAAGCTCTCCGGGGTCAATCCCCGCAAAAGATGGCAGCTCATCATCTCTGTAGGGGGAGGGCATCTGGTGGGTGCCCCGAACATGAACCGCACTGTACAGTGATCGAACCATGCCACCAGATCAATCTTGAGATCATTTATCTCAAGCACCAGTGAGAACACCAGATCCAAAGTGTACCTCCCATGGTGGATCATGGCAGAAACTACTTGTGACAGGTCCAGAGATGACATGATCTGTAGGAGGTTATGAACAAGCCAAGATTATTCATCAATGGCCCAAGCATTGAAATCCTCCATGACAATACATCTGGGGGCTTCCAATGTTTCACTGACGGTGAATTCGGCAACCTCCTGCAGGAAATCTCTCAGCGCCCCAAGGGGGTGGTAAATCAGGAGAATCCTGCAGCCTGCCCAGACCCCCACGGACAGCCACACATTCAAAAGAACCCGGGGTTCTCACTGAGTGCATGGTTAAGTCCAAGTCAGATCTAAAACAGATGGCTACCCCACCACCACTACATTCCTTCTCTGGGGCAGTGCACCACGGTATGCCCAGAAGGGATGGCAGCCTCAAAGACCGGCTCAGCATCCTCCCCAATCCAGGTCTCTGTGCTGCAAGACAGATCGACCAAGGAAGATGGGGAAGCACTCAGAGGCTTGCAGCTACAAGATGAACAGTAACACTCTGTTCTGCCATAGATTTCATTCAAAAATGTAATTCTTGTAGTGTAAATATTGTGCAAGACATCAAGATTGGAAAATGCAAGCAAACCGAAGAATAAAGTACAATTTCCATAGTTGCCCCTTAGGAATAACCCTCCAAAGGCTTCAGTGTTGTTCACCATAAATTAAGTAGTGCAAAAAAGATTTTGTGCAGGTTTTCACAAAACATATAGGACTATGGCCTAAAATAATGCCTCTCACCTACCGCCAGTAACAGCACTTCATGAGCTTCATCAGGGGGCATAAATGGGTTGCTGGACATTCAAAAATGTATGCTAATACTCAGTAACCCATTAGCTATTGATGACCATTGTGGGTCTTTGCTTCAAATGTTTGGTAACCAAAAACAGGCTGCATTTCTGTACCATACTTGGCATATCTTGTCCTGTTAAGCCCTGTTGTATTAGCTCATCAAAATAAGTTATGGGAGTTTAAAAAAAGCTCATTAGTGTAAGTGATAAAGACCTGCCCCTACCCCCAACCGCATCTTTCTCCCTCTAGTGGACCTTAATTGTACCCATAATGCCTCCACCTCCCCTTTCTCTGACTCCTCCCTTATGCAAGCTATTCCCTCCATGATATAAAGTGCCACGCCTCCCCCCCTTCCCAGCTACCCTGTCCCTCTTGTATAGTTTATATCCAGGGATCGCAAAGTCCCAGTCATGGTGTGATGTTGCCCAAGTCTGGGTTACTGCAGCTATGTCCACCATCCTGTCCACTAATAGTGCCTGCAGGACTTCCATCTTGTTTCCAAGACTCCATGCATTCAGTGACACCACCTTCCACCTAGAATCTGACCTTCCTTCTCTTCCTTCTATTCTTCTATTCACATTTATCCCCTCAGTATGTACTACTCCATGTCTCCTTGTTATGCGTTTCTCACCCTCTCCATCCTTTGCTAAATGTGTTCTTGCTCCTTCCACTTCCTCCCTCCAGACCTCTTCCATCACTGTGGGGGGGAGGTTCACTCATCTCCCCTCAGAGTCTGTGGGCCTGCATGCCCACTGTCTCCTCTCTCAGTAGATTAAATTAAGTGTAGTGGTTATGTAGTCCCCCAGTTTGTCCCCAAGTACCCTCAAACCCTCCCTACTGAGGTGCAGCCTGTCTGGAGAAAAGAGTGCTTTGTTTAACCAGGTCTCCTCCCAATCTCCAACAGAGATGAACATCTCCTCCGTCTACCAATTCCTCAGCCAGTCATTGAAATCCTCTATTCTTCTTTTCCTGGCTGTGCTGTCCCTTGGTACTGGTATCACCTCTGGGAAGGCCAGCGAACTTCCCTCCTCCCTGCAGATCTTCCCTAACTCCCTGAACCTACTTTGCACTACCTCCCTCTCCTCCCCCACTAAGTCATTGGTTCCCTAATGTATAACTAAATTAGGTTTTCCTACAACCTCCCTTACTATTTCCCTTATTCTTGGACCCACCTTCCCAGCTGTCATCCCTGGCATACAAACCACCCTCCTGCTTGCATTTGGGTCCCCTTTCCTTCCCCAGTGAATACTCCTAATTATGGAGTCCCATATTATTGCCACCCTTCCATCCACTGCATCCATGATCCCCATCCTTCTTTTCTTACCTTTGATACTAGCTGCTTCCCCACCTAACTGCTCCCTCTGCACCCTGGTGGACTTATCTCCACATCCACAATTTATCACCTTAACTGTTTTTCCATCTCCCAATCTGCCCTTTCCCTTTTGACTATCTGTATCTGCTTTCAGTTTCCTTCCCCTCTTCCTTTCCTCTCCCTCCCCCTTCCTCCACTCTGTTTTGCCTGACTCCTCTTCTCTGACCACCCAGATTAGTCCTCTCCTCCTTCCCCTGTACTCCTACTCTCAACCCTTGCTCAACCTGATCTTCTACCTCACCTCCTGCTGCTCCACTCCCTCTTTCCAGACAGTGGTGTATATCTAGTCAATAAAGTCACCCCTTAATAATTTCCTACCCCTGATGCTACACTCACATTCCCATCCCTTTCCCTTCCCCTTACCACTTTTTATTCCTCCACCCTGGGCTCCTTATTCTTCTGAGGAAGAGATACTCCTGTATACTGGGTGCTCCTCCCCACTCCCATCCCCTGCCTGATGCCGTCACTCCCCTGAGCATCACCCCTCTGCCTTTCCCTCCACTGCTCTGCTCCTCTGACTTCCCACACCATCCTCCCCAGCTCCCATCTGAGTAGTCTTATTTCAACCCTTAGCAGATCCAGGCTCTTACACACAGGACATCCCCCTTTATTCCACATCACCCCCAGAAAGACTGCTGCCCCAAAGATGCTGCAGTTTACCACTCTTCTGCTTCCTATAAATGTACCCAGGGGTGCCATTTGGGGGGGGACAGGAGGCAGTCCCCCGCATTGCAGGCCATTGTTGTTTTTTTTGTTTTAAGCCCTGGCTCCACCCACACAGCCCCTCTGACCAGTTGTTGCCCCCCCCCGTTGAAAGCTGAAATGGCCTCTCTGCATGTACCTTTTCCTCCACTTCCTCCAAGCCCAGCTGCTCCTAGCCTCCAGTTATACATAGAGAATAAAGGATGGGGAAGTGTGTGATACGAGAATTTAATGTACACCCAAGGTGTGGGATGCTACATAAACCCCGAGGACGAAGCCCAAGGTGTTTATTAAAGCATCCCACACAAAGGGTGTACATTAAATTCAAGTTTTTCACACAATTCCCCATCTTTTATTTTGTATAATTGCTGTTCAGCAATTTTTTAGCAACCTGAGTTCTGTTATACACAAACACATTGTTGACTTCTAACACACACACACACACACACACACACACACACACACACACACACACACACAGAGTCTCTGCCTCTCCTGTCCCTTTCCAAACTGAGCATTTGTATTTTGTCCTTTCTTTTGCTATTTTATTTTTTTTTTATTACAGCATATATTTGCACTTACAGTTAGTTGCTGGGATCGCGATCCCGCTAATGCTGAGAGTCATGTTGGGGCCCCACTCCTAAAGCGGAAGAAAAGCAGGATCAACCAGATACACATTTTTTTAAAAATGGTAAACATAGGCTTGAAATAAAAATTGAAAGTGTGCAGGGCAGACTTGTTGTGGCTGCTCCTCGGTAAAGTGAGAGATGGTGTCGCCATGTTTACAAAAGGGTTAAGCCCACCTACGTGTTGAACAAGAGCCAATGAGGGAGCGAACAGTTTAAAAGGACAGTACACGTGAATTCCATAACAACCCATGGGTTATTATGGAAAATATCAACTCAGGCAGCACATACAAAAAATTGCTGATCAGTAATTATATAACTATAACATTCAAAAAATATCAATTTCTATCTCTCTTTACTGTCAAAAGGTAGCAACAATCACACTATTCTACCTTCTACTAATACAGATTCTATCACTTTCAGAGGACACCCCATTGATTCCAATCTTCAAGCAACTCCTGCTCAGATTCTTTCCATCACACTCCTATTAGGCGCCCACAGTAAGGCCCTCACTGTTGTCACTGTTTACATACCTCTTAAGAAACAGGAACCTGGTCTAACTGCTGTCCTTGACTTTGTCAAATCCCACCCATCGGGCTCCAAAATCATCCTTCTTGGTGACTTTAACATTAATTGGCTCTCAGCTGAAGGTAGGTCATTTAAGGACTCCGTTATATCAGCTAACCTGACTCAAATGGTTGACTATGCAACCAGAAAGAAGTACAGAACTGGGACCTGCACCCTACTCGACTGGATCCTAACCAACCACCCCTCTCGGATCATGAAAACCTCAGTCCTCCCAGACGCACTCAGTTACCACTCTCCCATCAGCTGTACCTGGTCAAACAAATTCTATAAGCACCCTCCAAAAATCCTCACCAGCAGAGTCCTACCCCATGGTCAGCAACCCCAACTCAAATCGCACCTCCGTCTGCATGACTGGTCCCCCATCTTCAAGGCAACAGATGCTAATACTGCACTGGAGCAATTTATTCACATATTCAGTGAAGCCTGAAATATATTTCCCCCCCTCAAAAAGCATAAAGTTAAATCACTCAGTAACCCTTGGCTGTCAGGAGACCTCCTAAAAAAACTTAAATCCAGGGACCACCTCTGGGAACTGGCTAGAAACTCCGGTAAGCAACTCGACATCCAGAATTATAAACGGGCACGGAACGACTGCACCAAATCCATTCGGCAACAGAAATCTGACTACTATAAAAATGCCCTCACTAACTCCTGGGGAAATGTGAGGGATTTCTGGAAAAACATTGAAGATATCACTGGGAAGCCATCAAAATCTTCGCTGAACATACTCAACATAAATGGGAACTCTACACTCAACCCTAAAATTATTGCTAACACTTTTAACATCCCTGTCACTGACCTTAGCAGTGTTCTCCCCTCTGACTTCTTCCAAGATGCGTCAACTCCCACCCACCAACTCCTCCACCCACGCCTGTCACCCACCGTTCTACTTTAAAGCACTAAAGAAATATCAAGTCCGAAACTACGTTGCCAAAGCTATCAGCAGATCTAGAACAAGCAATGACACACTTGACCTCAAGCTACTGGCCCTAATGCTTGACGAGGTACTTGGGCCCCTCACCAGGATTTTTATCTCTCTCTCTCTCTCTCTCTCTCTCTCTCTCTTTCCCTTAGTCAATTCCCAGACAAATGTAAAATGGAAAATGGTACCCCGATTCACAAAAGTGTTGATAAGTCTGACCATGTGAACTTCCGCCTTATCTCCATTCTGCCTCCCCTATCGAAGGCACTGGAACGAATAGTAGCGGACCAACTTACTGAGCATCTGGACAATTATAATATTCTCTGTAAATAGCAGCATGGCTTTAGAAAAGGTCATAGTACATCCTCTGCCTTACTCAAATTCACCAGCTCCATTCACAGCTCCCTCGACAATGGACAACTAACTGGTGCTATTTTCATTGACCTGACCAAAGCCTTCGATACTGTCCACCACTCCTTCCTGCAGAGCCAACTAAAAAATTCTGGTCTCTCCAATGATTCAATCTCTTGGTTCAAAAGCCATCTTGAAAACTGCTCCCAGCATGTAAAAATTGGGGATGTGCACTCTGATTCTAAACCTGTCCTTTCTGGAGTCCCCCAGGGTTCAATACTGGGCCCCCTACTCTTCAGCCTGTTCCTTAGCACCCTACCTGACTCCTACACTGAACATATCACCTTGTATGCCGATGATGCAGTAATCCTTGTCACACACCAGGACCCGAAGAAACTGCAAGAAAACCTCCAACTCGGCTTCTCCTCGGTTGAGAATTGGTTCACAAAGCACAAACTGATCCTTAATCAAAAAAAAATAAGGCCATGATCTTTTGCAACTCCTATAATAAACATAAGCGCTTCCAACTCTTTGTTATCACCAGACAAGGTGCCTCACTGGAACAGGTCAAAAACTTTAAATACCTCGGGATCACCCTTGACCCTCACCTCTCCTACATTGCCCACATCGACCATGTCGCCAAAGCCGCTAACTCCCGGCTAAGCCTGCTATTCCGTCATAGGAAACACCTGACACCCGAAGCCCTTGCTGTTGCTGTCCAGAGCTCCATCATATCCATCGTTGATTATAGCATTATCATTTATGGCTCTGCTACAACCACCGCACTCAAACGTGTATCCACCACCCTCAACAAGGCCTGTTGACTTGTCATTGGCTCCCAACGCCTAACACACACCTGTGACCTCTATTCTCAAACTGGATGGTTGAATCTTGCCAATCGAATAAAACACCAAACTTGTATTACTACTAAGAAAATCTTGCTGGGCCTTGCCCCCCCCCCCCGGAGTCTGTGCCCTCATACAACCGAGAATCCACTCCCGCCATACCAGGGGATCGAAACCTCAGTTTCTGCAAATCACCCATTGCCGCACAACACAAGGCCAAAGATCCTTTGCTTACTGGGCCTCTAGTTGGTACAATGGTCTTCCCAGCGATATCTCATCCTCACTATCGCTCAGCACTTTTAAGACTCGGCTCCACCTAACACTCACTGCCTCCAACCTCTGTGACTGTTGTGGCTAAATATGTCTTTTGGTTCCATAGCTGAAGATGCCCTTTTGGATCCACATCTACTCCTGCACTTTGCCAGCACCCCCTCCTATCTTCACCTCCCCTGCTGGCCCATGACAAATGCCACCCGGCTGCACTACCTCTATTCTTACCCGCCTTCCACCTCTCCTCTCCTCTCTCTGTTCCCCCCCACCTACCTCTCTTTTTCTCCCATCCACTTAGTCTCCCTGATTTCACCCTCCTCCTTTCCCTTTCCACTCCCCAAAGTTTCACCTTATTGTTCTTTTTTCCTCTACAAGACTATGTTTTTTTTTTTTTAATTTTATAAACTATTATCTTTGCTTATGTTTCTCTCGATTGTACCAATGACGTGGAACCTTTGTAAAAGAGCCTCGGCTCAAAGGTATTTCTAATCCTAGAACAAATAAATAAATAATAAATAAATAAAATCACAGAACCAGAACACAATGCAAAACCATCTGCTACTTAGCAACAACAAACAGGTGGCAACATACCAAGCTGATGTAGCTTTTTTTTAAAAAATAGAGAAAAATGTAATCCTTTAAACCAGCAGTAATTAGCAGCCCCAAAAGCACCTTGAACTACAAGAATGAACACAGTACCACACCATTGATAGGCTGCCACAGTAATTAAACAGCTCAAAAAGATTGGAGAAAGAAGAAAAAAATCAGAGACATCACAAAAAGATACAATGTACTGTAAAGTATTAAGCAATAGGTATATTCAGTTGTTTAACAGAGAAAATAAAGTACCTACCAAAACAGACAGAATACCCACAAATGACACTTAGATTCTCAATATCAGATACCACCAGAGGCACATACAAAATGGTTTCAACTATAGTAAACCTATTGGGTAGGATTCACAAAAGAGATGCGCCAGGCGCAAATGAGATGCACCAGCACAAACAGAAAATGCACCTGTAAGCGATTCACACATAGGGCGGATGGGCCGGCACAACCCAGATGCACCATGCTGAACAGGATGTGCTGTAGGCGCAACATAATGATAAGTGGCACAAAAACCGGGGCGGACACATGCATACACAGCACAAAGTAATTCACAGTGCCAAACAACGGCGCAACTACAGAGCAAACCCAGCGCAAATACCAAATGCACCATGAAAAGATAAGTATAAAAGAAGCAGATTTAAGTGCAATCCACCTACAGGTCAGCAGCTGAACAGCAGCACCTGTACACAGGCAGAGAGAGGGGGTGAGTGAGAGAGACAGGGAGACAGACAGGCAGAGAGACAGAGAGACAGAGAGGCAGACAGCACACCAGCAGCATTATGGATGCAGCACCATTTGCCATGGTCGGTGTACTAATGAGGATGAGGAGATGGGGTGGTGGAAGGCAGCGTAGGCGGCCTGCCCCTCGGTGATATCATGCCAGGCTGTCATTCAAGCAGCTGACGGATGTGGAGACAGTAGGCTGATATGGTCTGAACAGGGTATTTCTGAGGCAGCTCTGTGAGCTGTGCCATGAAGAAATGCAGGCACCCACTTCACGTGGTCATGCCATCTTGGTGGAGACCAAGGTGACAACAGTAAAGTGCCTGCTCACCATGGAAATCTTCCAGAGGCTCACTGGGGACACCACCGGTATATCATAAGCCTCCACATCCCAGCTTCTCACACAGTTCCTCACCGCACTGCTACCTCAAGCTTCAGAATACATCCATTTCCCCAGCATGCAGGTGGAGCAGACAGAAGCCAAGTAGGGGTTCTACTGGGTGGCACTCATGCCTGGAGTCATAGGTGCCATAGATTGCACCCATGTGGCAATCCGCGCACCACCTGGCAAGGAGGCCATCACCTATGTGAACTGCAAGGGCTTCCACTCTAAGAACCGCCAGGTGGTGTGCAATGCCAGTGGGTGCATCAGCAATGTCTGCACCACACACCCTGGGAGCACACACAATGCCTTCATCTGGCAGCAGTCAGCCCTCTGCCAGAGGTTCCAGGCAGGGGACATACCAAGTGGCCATATATTAGGTGTGTGGGACATGGAAACAGCTGCACAACCAGGCACTACAGTCAGGATGGGGGGGCAGAGAGCATCATGCACAATGCGCAGTAGGCACAGGTAATGTGGGACAGTGGAGGTGTACAAGAGGACATAAGTAGACACCCACAGGCATAGGGAGGCACACGAGCAATGCACGCCAGCTGTGGGGCAGTGCCATGGGTGTACATGTGTGGCAGGGACATGCACACCACAAGCAGTGGCCCACAACAGCCTCTGGTGTAGGGAGATAGGAATGCAGGGAAGGAAGGGGCACAGGCAGTGGTGGATACCATGCACACACACCAGTGTGGATAGGAGCGGGGACAGGGTGCATGCCATACATGGGACCAATGTACTAATGGCTACCCGATCTCCCCCACAGGTGATGCGGCATACCAGCTGAGGCCCTGGCTCCTCACTCCCATCTAATGACAGAGGTGGAGGAGCATTACAACGAGACACACATCGCTACACACACCATTATAGAGCATGTCTTTGGCATGTTGAAGATGCATTTCCAGTGTCTGTGTAGGTCTGGTGGTGCCCTACAGTATAGCCCTGAGAAGGCCTGTGGCATATTCCTGGCCTGTTATATGCTACACAACATGGCCATAGACTGTGGAATACCTAACAAGGCCACTGAGGGCGATAGTTCCATGGAGGAGGAGGGGGCGGAAGAAGCACCCCCAAAGGGCCACTGCACAGCAGCCGCAAGGGGCCACCATGACCCACGGCTGGCAGCATGGGCCAGGCAGTACTGCAGCAGGCTGGTGGAGGAGAATTTTGGGAACCACAGGTGAGTATAGGAAGTATGTAGCCAGGAGGTGCTCAATGGTGAGAAGAGCTAGTCACAGAGCATTGCAGTGCATGGCGGACACAAGACAATACACGAACAGGCCCACAGTGGGGCACGCACGCGCGCGCACACACACACACACACACACACACACATACACACACAGCCAGCAACATACTTGTACCACCATTACTGTGTCAAGGATGTCAAAGGTCTGTGCACTGCAACCGGCACACAGACACAGCAGACACTGGACCACACTCATCATGCCCATGACACTTGGTACAATAGTGGTACACATAGACATGCAGGTGGCACTGCACAGAGATCCCGTGGTGGTGGTGGTGCACTGAGGCAGGTGCCTGCCACACAAGCCACCCCAGGCACTGTCGGCCAGGCATGCAGGACAAAGTGGTGGGATGGCTGCTGCTGATGGAACAGGGACCAGGACATTACAGGGTGGCACCCTGGCTGCAATAGACATGTGGGTGGACTCTGCCATGACTGGTGGATGCCATAGCACCACCAGCCACAGGGGGTGTAGCTACCAACGCTGCAGGGTACTGCACTGAGATCATGAGCAGGTGCTCAGTAGGGTTGCGGCCCCACAGGCCACATCTTGGCCGGTGATGCTGGGCAGTGTGCCGTGTGGTGACAGCATCAGAAGCAGAGGGTCCACCTGATGCTGCTGCCAGGCTGTGTGGGAGGTGCTCCTGGGTGTCCGACTGGACTACCAATGCCCATGGCATGCAACAGTTGCAGCTGCCACCTCTGCAGCAGCTGTAATCCACTCCAATGTTGCTGTCATGCCCACCCACAAAAGGCATGCCTCAGTCAACATCTGGACACGCCATGCAGCTACAGACTCATGATACTGGACCATCACTGTCCTTTGGCTGCTGAACTTCACACGGAGGGCAGCCTGCCCATCCACTGTGTCACGCTGGAGCTGGACATAGCCCTCCATGTCATTGGCAAGTGAAGGGTCCCGGTGGCATCACCAACGAGTGGAGGGTGAGGCAGCCTGCCCCAGGACATCCACAGGCAGTGGTTGCACCATGGCAGGCTGTGGCATGGGTGGGCCTTGGTCATGCACAGCCACCAAACATCCATGGCCGGTATCATCATGCTCCAACAGTGCATGCATGTGCTCCAAAGCACCCTGATAGAATGCCCTCGATAGCCCACCAACCGCACCTGGTACATGCACAGGGCGCACAGCAACCACCACTGTGGACTGCTGTGCAGCCTCTGCAGCTGCACCACATACAGTGGGGCCAATAATGACATCCTGGGCCACCCACATAGGCACCTGCGTGCTGCGTGTCCCGCTGTCAGACAAGTCCCCCTCAAACTGTGTGGCATTGTCATCCACAGTGTCATCACTGTACGCTCCCTGCATACCACTGGCAAGCATGAGGAGGGCATCAGCGATATCCGCCATGTCATCATGGTCATCAGAGTCCCCAAGCAGACCCCCCAGCCATGTGTTGTCCATGCCTGCTGCAGCGCCAGCAGTGGCCGAAGGGTCTGATGGGCCTGCCAACACAGGGGCTGTGACTAGTGGGTCCGGTGCAGTGGATCGTCCAGGGACAGCAGATCAACTGCAGTGCCATCAGCCCTGTGCAACAGGCCTACATCATTGCCCACAAGGGCATCCTGTGCAGCTGTGGCACAGCTGCACCCATGAGGCATGATGGAGCTGTGGAAGAAGATGGGAGAACATGGTTAGTGCACTCGATGAATTAGGGGCAGACAAACATACAGGCATGTACAGAGCATCAGGGTATAGTGCCATGGGTGTGCATGCCAGTCCACAGCACTGCTGTGCTGTGCTCGCCACACCAGCAATGTACATGCTGTGACCAGTACTGTGTGGTGACAGGCCATGGCCACATGGCACGATGAGTTGCATTTGCAGTACAAGCACACCCAGCCGTGTGTCTCACCCAGTGTCATTGCTGGCAGTGGCACCTCCCATGTGCCACCATGGGCATGGGCAATGTGGCCCCACCTTGCACAGCATGGAACAGCTGTGCAGAGCCAGTACACATGGCACAGCCCCTGGGTACACAGTAGCACTGCTTGGCACACCGGGACAGGCATGGCAGCCAGGACACACACAGGGCCAGCCACGCCCTGGCTCCACGGATACTTACAGTGCTGCAACAGGCTTCTACCAGTCGGGAACCTCCCACCGGGGACACCTTGCACAGCGGCTCTAGTGATGGTTGCTGCAAATAGCTGCTCATTGGGGCTCAGGCTGACGTCTGTGGGTGGCCCACCCCCTGTCCACCTGAGGGATGCCTTGATGTTGGCCACCTCCCCCCTTGCCCTCCATCGCCCATCATTCCAGTGCTTCCGGCATTCCTGGGTGGTGCTGTTGTGGGACCCCACAGCATTTACATGGTGGGCCACTGCCTCCCAGCCCTCTGCCTGCACTGTACGGCTGCCACCCCTGCCAGTCAGGATGTCCAGCCATAGGTGACATGCCTCGATGAGGGTCTTCTCCTCATCTTTGCTGAAATTTGGCTGCTGTCTGCTGGTGACATTGTTTGCTTCCAACATCATGGTTTCTGTGGGTGTGATAGACAGACATTAGCAATGCTCATGAGGGGTTCCGTGTTGCCAGTCCTGACAGGCAGTGGTTGTGGGCTGGTGCACCAGCACCTGTCAGCCAGGGCCAGTAGGCTGTGCATGTACGTGGTTGTGCACAGTGAGCTGTGCTGGTCATGCCTGCATCCGGCGTGTACATTGCACATGTCACAGATGGCTGCAGGGCCACAGCCGTACCACCAGTGCAGCATGCCTATGGACACATACACAGCTGTCAGCCCTGTAAATGCATAATGCACACCATGCCACCATTGTGAGAGCATCAGCCATCATGCCCCCCAATGGTTCTGCCTGTGGGGCAGTGCGTGAGATGCCATGTCACCTGCCAGGTGTGCCTGCACATGGCTTGCTGGAGACAAGAGGTGCTCAACTGGCCCCATAATGTAGCATTGCAACAGTGCGACTGTGCCTGTACACAAATGACAGTGTGCATCAGTCAGTCCTGTAGCATTCAACAGTGTTCCCCACCCCAGGGATGTGCCTTGGTGTAGGTAGAGGTTCCCATCATCACAGAGCCACTCCAGAGTACCTGCAGGTTTATATGATGGTAGAGCTGTGTACTCACCCTCCAGGCTGTGTTTCCTCTCAGTCACCTATTCTCAGTGTGGGCTGGATTGGGAGCATTTATGGTTCAGGGCATGAAAATTAGGTGTGGGGCTGTGGTAATGAGATGCTAAACAGCTGAGATGCCCTTGCATGTGATATGAGGCTGATTTCGGTGCAGTCTGTGAATTGCATAATTGCCCTCAGTTCTTCTCAATCAGCACGGCGCATCTGCTGAGTTGGATCCATCTGTACATAGTGGATGTCCCGCACATGTGCGTCGCATTCAGCGCATGTACCTGAATGGGGCACATCAGTCACTCCACACATGCGCTTCCTGGTGTGCCCATGGCACAGTCCCGCATGTGCAGGGTTGTCCTATCATTCATATGGTGGCCATGTGGCTGGTGCTCATCACGCAGTGCAGCCTGTCTACGCATTGCACGTCCACCTGCATGGTGCCCAATGTGCTGGTTGCCATTGTTGTTCCCTGATCGCGCATGCCCGACGTGTGCTCAACGGTGTGCGGATGCACATCATGGACTCTCTGTGTAGTCACGCTTGCCACACCTAAGATGGCAGCCACATGTGCATCATGCATGTGTGACCCAGACATGACCCCTGCCATGACTTGGAAGTGCACATCATACATGCCCAACTGGGTGCTGCTAGACCAATCATGCTTCACGACTCTGTGCATGGTGCACTGCACATGGACTGCTGGCACACATGGCACCATCTATGTTCCACGCCACGCATCCCATGCATGCTCCACTGGGCAGCCTTGCTGTGCAATGCCTAGGGCAGGGAGGACTGGGCCTAGGTCCATGAACTGGGCACAGCTGGAGCTGCTTCACCTGGTGGTATTGGTGATGTCTGTGGAGGTGCAGCTGTTTGGACATGAGGATCTTCAGGTGCCCAGGTCACATGTGTGGGCCGCCATTGCCCAGCTTCTGGTGAAGCGCATGGGGTGCCCTGCACCAGGAACAGTGCAGGAACTGCTACAGTGACCTCCAACAGAGGGACAGGGACCGACTTCTGCATCTGCATCACCATGCATGCAGTGGTGCACTACTATGGCCAGGTAGGTATTATACATTCATGGCCATCTCAGGCGCATGTGGGTTGGGTCTGACCCACAACACATGGCCATACCCACATGTGTCCAACACACCATGCACAAATGGCTGTGGCTGCACCTGCCCTGCAGTGCCCTGTCCTGCATGCCACAAGGGGCGGCCACTACACAGTGCTGTGTGTGGGTCCGGTTCACTGTGTATCACATGGGGGATACCAACATGTGTGGTGTGCGCACATGGGATGGCACACTGGGGGGTTGGGCACAGTGGCCATGCACCTGTGTGGTTGGCATGGGCGGCCACTGCTGTTGCACCAGCTGGATACTCCTGCACTGCATGTGCACAGTGGTGTTGGGGTGTGGTCTGGGCAATGCTGTGTCTCCTCATGGTGATCTCTGTCTGTTGTATCGTGCAGGGCAGGTGGCCAGGCGGCAGGCCATGGAGGCCTCTGAGGAGCGACGCCAGGGTGTGGCAGGGGCTCATCATGGTGTCTGTGCAGGAGCAGGTAGATGCTTCCCTCTCTGGGCTTTGCCTCACTGATGGGATGGATTACTGCTTGGTGGGGGTGGTGTGTCTGCCATGGTCCTTAGTCTGTGTTCTCTCTTTCGTTGCTGTAGGTTCCTGGGATCATCATGCTGTGGCCAGAGGTGGAGGAGCCATGGACTGTATGGGGGACCTGGACAAGTGAATCGCCCTGGCCATCCAGGTTTCACTACAGCCCATTCAATGAACTGTAGGTCAGCTCAGTGCAGCCTTTGGGGGCCTTCAAAGACTCCTGTCTGCATGTGGCTGTATAGGGTTGGGGCGCAGAGGTGCGAGGCCACTCTAGTAGCCCCCGGCCATGTTGAGGCCTGTTACTGCTGTACATAGCCCACTGTTACTCACCCCCTCCATTCCTCAGTTGTTGTTCCCACACACTCCCCCTCTTCTGCATCCATGTTTTGTATGCCCTTTGTACATAGTTTCACTGTTTGGTTCTGCTGCTTTTGTTGTATGATTTGTTTCTGTTTCTTTCATAAATATTTCTACACTGTGCTATGGTGTCTGTGGCCATTCACTCTTCCACCTTCCTGGGTGTGTGTACTGTCAGGGGGTATCCCCTGTCCCCTTCCTGCCATGGCTATGTGTGCCCACGATGTTGTATGGTCTCCCTCCCCCCCACCAGGCCCCCCTGTGCAGCACTACCATTGCTTGTGCCATGTACATGGCCCTCTGTCCCGCTGCTCATGTCACTGCCTCTGGTCTCTGTGTCTGCACTGCATGTGGACTGCTTACATTGCACTGCTGCATATTTGCTGTGTGCCTGTGTGTGGTTTCCTGTGATTGGGGTTGTGGCCTAGCTGTGTGGCACTGTGGTGCCATGGTGTGTTGGCTGCTGTTTGGCACGATGCCACCCTGTGTGTCCCTCCCACTGACATAGTGCTAGCCACCTGTGGGGTTGGTCCTGTCCACTGCCCTCCACCTTGCTGTTTGCACCTACGCCCTGTCTGCTGCAGTGTGGCCATTCTGTGTGCCTGCCCTGGACCTCTGTGGGTCATGGCCTGGGGCTCATTGTGCTGTTCTTGGGTTCCTATCACAGTTCTGTGCCTGTTGTGACCACTGTTTTGCCCTTCACCACTCTGGTGTGTGAATGTCCCATTGAACCTGTGTTCCTCACTCCTGTGTCCCGACACTTTGTCCCCTGTTGCTCCTTCCTGCCTTGCTGGTTTGCTCCATATTCACTATGTTGCTTATCAGGGTGGCTCTGTGCATCCTGCTTGTGCTGGTGCATCTCAGCTTGTGCCCTGCCCTATTGGTGTGATTCACAGTGGGATTGCGCATGGCCCTTCCTGTGGCGCATGCCTTTGTGGATCACTTGGATTCTAGTCAGCGCATCCTGTTTGCGTCGGCACACCTCATTTGCGCCCTGCGCATCTCTTTTGTTAATCCTGCCCATAGAATATAGTATAGTATACATAATACCTTGTTTAGTTTAGTCTATTATATTTGTCCAGTTCTTTTTTTGTAATTTTTTGTTAATTTGTCTTCTCATTTTACTTTTAATTGATTTACATTTCAACTAAATGAGTCACCAAAAAGCAATACATTTCAGAAATAATTTTACATTTATCTATATTCATGAATTTCTTTCTAATTCATCATGTTCTTGTGATGCTGATACATCAGTGTTTTTGGATATATAGTCTCTTATTTGAAGATATCAGAAAAAAATGGCAATTTTGGAAGTGAATATGTATTTTTCAAGGTTTGAAACTCCATGAGGCCTTGTTGATAATATAATTGATTAATCTCTTCCAAGCCTCTACTCTGCCATATTTTGTATGTATAATCTGTTAATGAGGGGTAAAATTTCCATTCTGATAAATTGAAGAATGGAATGAGAATTTGTTGGGAAATCAGATGGATTTTTTAACCTTGTCCCAAATCTAACATACTATAAGAGAACTTGATCTGAGTTCTGTTACCCTTTTTTGGTATGGTCCTGCATACAGTGGCCCAGATATTCAAAAGAGTTGAGCCATGCACAATAGGGTTGCGCCTGCGCAAGTCTGAAATTGTGCCATTCTGCGATATTCAGCAGGAGGCAGTTGCGCCTCCGAAATCATGCTGAGCAACAGTGCAATGATAATGAAGGCAGGCGTAACCGAAGGGGCAGGAACCATGCATAAATGGCGCGGTGTGATATTCAGCGAGTTTGCGCCATGCGCAATAGTGGAACAAACAGAGGTTGCTTACGCTGAAATGAGCCAAAATAAAAGGAGCAAGGGAGAGGCACAAGAACGCTACAGGGAAGCCACCTGTGTCAGAAACAGAGGCAGAAAGACAGAGCAGGAGGCACAAACAGGGCAGGCCAGGGAAAGGGCAGTCTGAACAGCCAGGCACAGGGAAGGTGTGGGGAGCCACACAGCACAGAGACCAGCACAGGCAGGTGTACCCGGTGCAGGGGAGGTAGCAGCCAGGACAGTGAGGGGAATACAGCAACAGCTGCCGGGGGGGGGTGAACACAAGCCAGGGACATGACCAGTGCCACCTTCCACATGGAGGCCATAATGAGGGGGGTGAGAAGGTGGGCAGCAGGGGGGCGTGGCCGTGGAAGGGCCCATCGGTGATATGCCCCCAACAGGCAGTACCGAGCCCGCACCAGCTTTGAGCTGTACACTGATACTGAGATTGTGGGCTGGTACTGCTTGAATAGGCAATTCTGAGGTGGCTCTGTGAGTTGTGCAGTGATGTGATGCAGGCACCCACATGACGGAGCCATGATCTGTCAGTGGAGACTAAGGTAACAGCCTGCATGTGCTTGCTCACCATGGGTACCTTCCAGAGACCAACTGGGGACACCACAGGCATAATCCAGTTGGCCATGTCACGCCACCTCACCCAATTCCTCAGCACACTGCTGCCACATGCTGTGGAGTATATCCATTTCCCCAGCACAGTGGCGGAGCGCACAGCAAACATTCAGGAGTTCCACAGGGTATCACGTATGCCTGGCGTGCTAGGGGCAATAGACTGCACCCATGTGGCCATCATACACCACCTGCCGAGGGGGCTGCATACATAAATCACAAGGGCTATGCCAGCATCAACTGCCAGGTGGTGTGTGATGCCAGGGGGCACATCATCAATGTCTGTGCCATGCACCCTGGGGGAGCATATGATTCTTTCATCTGGCACCAGACGGCACTGTGCCACAGATTTGAGAGTGGGGACACCCCACTGGACACCTAGTGGGTGAGAATACAAACCACATGGACAATCATAGGGCCTGGGGGGGCATGGCCAGAGGTGGCATGGGTAGTGGCCTACATGGCCTGGGGCAGGGCAATGCTGATCACAAAACTAACCTCCACCCTCTACAAGCAGATGACAGTGGATACCCACTCCGTCCCTGGCTGCTCACACCCTACCAGCGGCCCGCAACCCCATCGCAGCAACGCTACAGTGAGGCACATGCTACCACATGTAATGTCATCAAGCGGGTGTTCGGGATGCTGAAGGCACGTTTCCATTGCCTGGACACCTCTGGCAGTGCCCTACAGTACAGCCCCTCAAAGGCCTGTGGGCTGTTCCTGGCTTGTTGCATCCTGCACAACATGGCCAATGAATGTGGGATAGCCATACAGGTCAAAGAGGGGGACAGCAATGGGGACAATGGGGACATCGGTGATGATGGTGATGGGCAGCCCCCCTTGGCCGACAGGACCCCTGACTGCTCCGGCTGGCACAGCTGCACCGGGACACCATCATGAAGGAGTACTTCAGCCAACCCAGGTAAGTCATGGGGCCATGCGCAACCACCAGTGGCCAAAGCACAACCCACAAACACTCATGGACACACACCAGGGGTGCATGCTGTCAAGGGAAGTGGCAGGGCACAGAAGCACACACACAACCAGGGATGGGTGAGGATTAACATGCCACACCGAAGGACACACACACATGCTCACACACAATGCAACAAACGTGCACAGAAGGCAGGCCACAGGCCACCATGCCCACTGCCTGTCCATGTGCATGTGTCAGATGCTAAGCACCATTGCACATTGGTGTACAGCACAATGCAGGCATCATCATGCACACACAGCTGTGGACAGCAGGCAGGAGGGTGTGCAAGTGGACTGTGTGTCTGCATGTAGGGCCGGGTACCCACCCGTGCACTGCCAACTGAAACACACAATGCACACAGGGCAGCACCAGACAGTAGCCATGCTGGGAGACAGGTCAGTCACGCGACACAGTGCCATGGCTGCCATGGATGCATGGGTGGCCCCGCCAAGACCCGCCAGCACTGGCAGGTTGACCACTGGCCTCATGGGGTGGCACCGATGATCCCCCAGGGTTTCCACTGCATGAACACGACTGTGCTCGTGCAGGGATCTGCAGCACACTTGCACAACATGCCTGCACCAGGAGTGCTTGGGATGCCCACAGCTGAACCCGGCGTTGACAGGGTGGGAGTCACACGACGCCGGGAATGGGGGGTGGATAGTGCACTGTGTGGTGTCCACGATGCATGGGCACCTGACTGTGTGCCCATTGTGGCCATGACAGCAATGAATGCCTGTGCATGCCTGTCAATGGCAGCGGTCACATCCTCCTGCAAATGGTCCATCCCAGCCAGGATCAGTGCAGTGTCCCTGCTGCAATGCTCCTCTGCCCACTCCAGAGCCACACGCAGTGCATCCATGGACATCACAAGCCGCATCTGCTGCTAGACTGATGCTTGCAGTAGGTGGGTGTGCTCATCCAAGAGGTCATCAGCCTCCTCAGCATCTTGTCCCTCAGGGTGTGCAAGGCCCCGATGTTCAGCACCCCTTGAGGGTGGGTGCTGCGCACCAGGACCAAGTCTGGGCATGTCCACAGGTGGTGCACAGATGCCACCACTGAACCCTGTACCCCCAAGCCCATTGGGTGACTGCTGATGCTGACCCTCCAGCTGCCGCTCCCCAGGGCTCAGTGGTGCCGCTGTAGTGGCCGCAACAGTCCCACTGTCCTGAACAGATACCAGTGCTGCCCCACACGCAGGCCTCCATGGCGGCACCACCCACAGCCATGGGCATGAATTGCCCTGCTGTGTGGCCATCCTGTGACACACATGTGTCACTGCCCATGACGGTCGTGTCATCATCACTGGTGCTGGACTCTGCCCCGGCCACAGCCACAGCATGCTGGCATCCGTGGATGCCAGCATGCTGGGACACAGGCAGGGCTTCCTCCACATCTGTTACAACAACATCAGTGTGGACGACCAGGCTGTCTCAATGATCCACATATACCTGTGGAGGTGGATGGTCCCACCTCCGGCTCCATCAGACTGTCCGCAATGGACAGGCCCACCACCGCTGACCCATGCAGATGCTTAGGATCTGTAAGGGAAAGCAAAGTTGCGTTACTGCGTGTGACCTACCCTGCCCCCCCATAGACAGACCATGACTTACCATGCAGTGATGGGCCACCACCCGTCTGGAAGCCACCACCCGGAACACCCTCAATGGCACTGTGCTGCATGCTTCCAGCAAGCCTCTCCTCCACTGGGGTCAGCTGTACCATCTCCGGCTGTCCCCCACCTGTTGCAGCATGTGCTGCCCTGATGGCAGCCACCTTCTCCTTTACCCTTCTCCTGTCCGTGCCCATCTTCTTCTTACACTCCTGCACGGAGCGCTGGTGGCTGCCATGCAGGTTCACGGCACATGCCACCTCCTCCCATGCAGCAGCACGGGCTTGAGGGGTTCCCTGCCATCCACTGAGAAGTGGATCCTGATCCAGGTAGGCCTTGAACAGGGCCTCAGTTTCAGCCTTTGTAAAGTTCGACCTCCTCCGCCTCCCACCACTGTTTTCCTCCTCTCCAACAACCTGCTCAGTCATTATGTACCCTGTAAGAATGGCAGTTGTTACCTGTGACTGTGCAGTCCCATGCATGTCCCTGAATCCACAGTCCACACTCCCAAACAGCATGCTACTCACCAATAAACTGCAGTAACCGACTATGGCCACTGCAGCACATTGTCACACTTTTATAGCGCAATCCATGCAAATGAGGTGAGGAGCAACTTTAAGTAGATACAAATTGCGGTGCTGCGCCATTGAATGGCTGATTAGATGATTTGCATATGATGGCTGAATATCACACTGTTGCAGTTTGCTCAATTGTGTTGAACGTGCTGAGCCAATGGCGCAGTCCTGTGACATGCGTAGTACACCTCACTGCGCATGCCCAGGTTGCTGATGCAGGCATCTTCTGCACTGATGATGTGCTGTGCATGGTAGGCAATGCAGGGCACAGCCACCATTGTGCCAGTGGCGCTATAGCGATGGTCACTACATGGTGCTGTGGAAATGGGCCATCATAGGCGCAATGGCCCAACTGCTGGGTAGTCCACTATGGCGCTGGCACACAGGCAGCCAATTGCGCTGCATGCATTGTCTTCCAATGGCGCTGTGCATGGCCATGCGCCAGAGACCCTTGACACTGTGTCTGACCTTTGCTCCCTAGGTGCCATGAGTCAGGCATGGGTGCACCTCTATCACGCTGTTCGGTAACAGTGCGATAGGGAATGGCAGCACTGTACCGCACAGCATCTGCATGTGGGGAGCCATGCTGCAGAGCACCATATTGCCTACTATAGTTGCAAGGATGGCATGCAGATGGGCAGCGCAGTGGACAGCCATTGAGCTTGCAAATGTGGTGGCAACTGTTGAGCCACACCATGGGCCTCTCTTCGGGGAGGCTCCTCTGGACAGGGCCAGGACCCAGGTGTGTCAGGAGGTGGCCACTGCCCTGGAAGAGGCCACTGGAAAGGGGAGGAGTGCAGAGCAGTGCAGGCACCGCTATGGTGACCTGTGGAGGAGGGAGCCGGAGCTACTGGCAGGACTGCGGGCACATGCCAGGAGGGGCATGGTGCCACGTCCAGGTAGGGGTTCCTTCAACACACTTTTATCATCCATATGGGTCACAGTGTTGTATGTGTCCAGCACATAGGGGAGGGACCATATGGGGTTGGCTATGGCGGTGTTCACAGGGTGTGGGTGGGTGGGTCTGGCTGGTGGAAGGCACACACCTTGGGGCAGGGGGACTTTGCTTCGGGAATGTACTGATGTTCTTCTCTCCTTTCCCCACAAGCCCGGATGAACTCCACAAGTTGCGGGAAGAGCGCCGGAGGGGGGAGGACAGTGTAGCCAGGCAGGGAGAGGGCCATCACCGCCCACCTGACTGGCCCAATGAGGGTGAGTGCCATACATCCATGATTACTATTGCATGCTGTGTGACAGGGTGGGCAGCAGGGCATGGCCACCATTCATCAACACCACTGCCATGCACACAACTTGTTACAGTCAGCACTGTCCAGTGGCAATGCATGTCTGGGTGTCGCAATGGTGGTCCATGCATGTACCAGGTGCATGGCTGTGCCACTGCCTTTGCACCACATAGTCATGTCACTAAACAGCCACGGTGGTGCTGTGCATGACTTGGCCAGTGGGTGTGTGCAGTGTTCCGCATGGCTGTATGCACTTGGGTGGGCAGGTCCTGTGGACGTGATCACTGTGGGTGGTCACACACCATCACAGTGGTATGTCCCATGGCCGTATGCCATGCACAGTGGGCGGGCTGTATGGGGTTGTGCATTCACACCTATTGACTGTGCTCCCTTGTCCTAGGTACCTGCCATCTCAGGGACATACGGGACACCATGTGGGAGATCCTACAGCTGGCCCGGGAATCCCTGGACATACTCAGGAGACTGGACACAATGGGGGTACTGAGGAGGCACAGAGGCCGGAGGTCATGAAGTCCTGAATGGTGGTTCCGCTAGGAATCCCTCAGTCCCTGACTTCCCCTACCCCCCGGACCCACCCTCACATCCCTCCTATCCCATCCCATTTGTCTACCCCTGCCCCCTACCCATCCCCACCTTGTTTGTGCCCCCAAGCTTGTATATAGTTTTATTCTTGTACATAGTTGACTATTATATTTTTCAATACATTTGATTTTGATATGAATACTGTGGTGGTCTCTGATTTGCAGTGGGTTATAGGTGCTCAGCTGCAGTGGTGTTCATGGCATCAGGGATGGTGCAGTCATGGGCATGTGTGTGTGTGTGTGTCCGTGTGGAGGTGACTATGGTGTGGGGGTAGCTTTCAGTCAGTGTCTGTGGTGTGTGTGTTGTTCCCTGTGCACTGGATGACTGTGTGCAGTGGTCCATGACGCATGCTCTGTGTCCATGGTGCACCCATCCGCCCATCCATGGCCTGTGCAGCTGACACACATGCATGTCTGTGAACTGCACAGTCCACTGGCATGTCAGTGGTGGCAGTCCCTGCAGGGCGGCCACTGTACCCATCACTTTGCTGGATTGCCCCTGTCTCTGGTGTGGTGCATACCTGGTTAGGGTTGCGCTGTGGGCGCCACAGTCATTGTCCCCCCTCCATTTTGTGCCTTGTGTGTGTGTTGCAGGGGATGTGCCCCACTGTCTGTGACTTGTGGTCCGGGCGACTACTGGTGGTGTACGGGTCCACAGTGCCTGCGCAGGGTGGCTGGCACTCCAGTGCCATGAAAGACTGTGGGTTGGGTGTACACGGCCTACATGGGCTCACAATGGGGGCTTGGTTGCCCCACCACTGTGTCCCTGTGTTGGTGTGCCCTTGGGTATGGGTTGGTGTCTGTCCATACACTGTGTGGCATCCGGTGTGGTGCATGCTTCCACGCACCACTGTGGGCATCTGTGCTGGCTGCTGTGGCCAGTGGTGGGTCGGGGTGTGTCACTGGAATACTGTACAGGGTGCTGTACCACTGGTGGTGGTGGTATCAAGGGCACGCACTGTCCCGTGTGGGGTACCTCTTGTGCCGATGCATGGTTGGACTCTCAGCAGTACCTCAGGGGGACTGTGCATGGTGGCAACGTGTCTGCTGTTGTTGCATTGCTGTGTGCTGCAGCCTACTGTTGGGTGCTCATGGTGGGGCTGCCTTGCATGGTTCTGTGGTGCACAGGGTTGCATTGACACAGTGGGGGTGGTGGCATACATGAGGTTTCCTGCAGTGGTGGTCACTGCTCATGGGGGGGTGTCTGGGGGTCACAGTGCAGGGTGTGCTCTGCAGTGGGTGGGATGGTGTGGCACGGGGTGGTCTGCCCTCCTTGTGTGCAGGTCACAACTTGCCGGTAGGTGTGCTGGGGCACCATAGCCAGGCTGTGGGTTGGTTGCTGGTCTCCATGGGCCAGTAGTTATTCCAGCCCTCCCCCAGTTGTGCTGTGCTTGGGGTGTGGGGGGACGATGTCTGTCCTGCTGTTTGTTCCTGTGCCCATCTGTGGCATGGGTGGTTGTCCCCTACCTCCCTGATTGTGCTGTTACATTGCTCTGCAGCTGGTGGGCTCCCTGGTTGAGCTATGGTGCCTCTGGACTGCACAGCTGAACATCCCTTGTTGTGCTATGGCACATCAGATCTGCTCAGCTTCCCCTCCCTAGCTGCACTATGGTGCAGGTGGTGCGATATTCAGTCGTCAGCTGTAGGCACAATTTGGCCTGCTCCATTTTTGAATATCGCGTCTCTTGCACATGGGCGCAATAGACTTGCACCTGCTCCTGCTATTGCGCACTTTTTGGGTGCAGTTTGAATATCTGGGCCAGTATGTACTTACTATTGTTGTATGGGCAAGAGTAAGTTTCTATCTGGGCTGACATGTCTTCTGGTTATAATGACACCATGTACGTATTATCGCCAAATTAGTTGCAAAATAATACCACTGCATGTTCGGGAGTGACAGTTAGCTCAGGGCCTAAGGAATATATCATTTTTCCATTTTTAGCCTTGGACGTTTCCCTTTCCAAAGGAATTGTTTTTATGATTTTTTCCATTTTATTTAAACCAGCTAACCCTTATAGAAATCGGGAGGGTCTGGAATAAATACATTAATTTTGGAAGCACATTCATTTTGATGACATTTACTCTTCTAATAATAGTCAGAGGTAGCAAAAATGTTTTCTCCCACTTGTATCATGAAATTATGTTTCAGCCACTATTTTATAAATGACATCTGTCATGTTCAGGAGAGGTTGTGAAAAGACTATGTTGAAAATTTGGGGTCAAAATGTGAAAAAAACAAATACAATAAGTTATGAAGAAACCTTGAATTGCTCCAAGGTTTACTTATAACTTTATTTTTGCAGATTTTGGCCCCTAATGTTTAACATATCCCTTGTGTTACTCCACCTGCTGAACACAGCAAGTGTCATTTTTCAAATGCCCTTCAAAACTTGTTTTCACAGTCATATTGTGAAATTACCTTCCAGAAGAGATTTAAGAAATTCCACCTGTCTTCATCATTACCAATTAGGTATGTTTCATCAACTCTATTTTGCTGTATCCGATTTGCTGAATTCTGAATGACCGCCTCGTTTAATTGCATGACACTCAAAACACCAATTGAGTTGCAACTTGTGATTTGTGATGTGCTAGTTGCTATTTGCTAAATTCTCTGCCTTGTGAGTAAAGTTTGTTTCTTGCTACTTGCTACTTGTGAATTGTTTCATAAATTCACTAACTTGACTCAAATCACAGTTGTGATTTGCTTCTTGCTGCTTGCTACTTGTTATTTGCAAATTGTTTCATGAATTCACTAACTTGACTCAAATCATAGTTGCGACTTGCTTCTTGCAAATTGTTTTAGTGTCTTGATTGGCGGTAAATAGGAATTCGCTGAATTGACAGATTCAATTAGATGGAGTCGGTGATTGATGTGTTGGTGAGTCAAGAGTCGAACAGTAGTACTGATCCCATCATAACATCAGGTCATAAAAAGACTGTTGAAAATTTTGGGTTAAAATGTCTGAGACCACAAAAAATTAGATATTGCCTCTCAGCTGGCCTATCCTGGGTGAATACATTCTAAAAATGTATAAAAGCATGACGCCACTGAAAATGAGATGTTGCATCTTATCTGGTGCACCCTGAGTAAATACATAGTAAAAATGTGTATAAGTAAGATCCGGTACAACACTGATATAAGAGGAAAACATTCAGCATTGACAAATGCTTGTTTTAAATTAAAATGTTATTGTTTGTTAATGTTTAGCATTTAAGATATCATTGTTTACACAAGACTCTTTATCACTTAACACTGATGAGCTTTTAAACTCCCATAACTCTTTTTGATGAGTTATTGTAGCAGGGCTTAATTGGACAAGACATGCCAATTATGGTGCAGAAGAACAGCATGTTATTGATTACCAACCTTTGAAACAAAGACTCGCAATAGCCATCAATATCCAATGGGCTACTGAGTATGAGTATAAATTCAGGAGTATCCGGCAACCCAGTTATGCCCCTGATGAAGTTCATGGAGTGAACTGCTGGGGCTGGGTTACTGGCAGTAGGTGAGAAGCATTATTGAAGGGCATAGTCTCTAACCTGTTAGGGAGGTGACAACAAATCAAGATAGGACTTACATCCACCTGTGTGCCCATTAGTTAAGGTGTACCACAAGGGTCCATTTTAGGCTCACTTCTATTTACTATCTACGTTAGTGATCTTAGTCATAACATAAGCAGATCTAGTGTTCATTTCAAAGCAGATGACACAATATTGTATACCTCAGACACAGGCCCAGCTATGGCCATAAGCACCTTACAAATAGAATTCAACCTTTTGCAGGCAAATCTGTATGCATCCAAGCTACTGCTTAATGCAACCAAAAATAAGTGCATTCTCTTATCTCCCAATCCAACCTGATCTCCCCCTTCAACTACCATCCACATCTTTATGCAGGAGATAACTGAGACAGTACCCACGTTCAAATACCTTGGCCTGTTACTTGACAATAAACTTACATTTCAGGCCCACATAGAAGTGTTATGCAAGAAACTGAGACAGAAATTGGGATTCTTTTTCTGCAATAACTTCCTCTTAAGCCAGGGTGTTAAGATGACTATGGTACAGGCTGCCTTCAACCTGTTACTAGATTATGATGATATAATTTACGAAAATGCACCTCAACCTTACTGGACACCCTTCAAATACTCTATCACAAGTCATTGCGGTTTATTACTGATATCCCCACCCTTACTCATCATTGTCTTCTCTATAAGGCTGTGGGTCTGGACATCTCTTCACATGAAAAGGACAACACATCTAAATTTGTGGACATTTAAAGCACTTAGAAATTCAATACTGGGCTACATCTCCAAGCTCGGTATTGGAATTTTGGTGAAAATTTGAAAATTCCATGAGATTTTGTTCCACTAAAATTTGTAATTCTGCACAGCACTAATCTGAGGCTTTGTAATGTAGTAGTTAGACCACCAGCTGGTGGACCAAGAGATTGCAGATTCAAACCCCATTAGAGCCAAATACTCACTGTGTGACTTTGGGCATGTCAGTTAATCTCCACATGTTCCAGTCCACCCAGCCCCCCACCTGAGAAAATGGGTAGAAGCTGAACCCCACTGGAAAAAAACTGTTGCATCTCTGCTGGACTATTCAGTGTAAATCTATTGTGAAAATAAATCTCCTCATCAAGAAAAGCATGCATGTACAGTATTTTTGAAACAAATGGTGAGGAAAGGGGAGTTTGTATGCCACTTAAAACCCTACTGGTACCCTTATAATAATATATTTTTAAAATGATTTATGCAAGTTTCCCAAATATCTTTTCTTCACATAGTATGCCATTGCTAGCCATGCTTCAGATGTTGAAGCTGCAATTTGTTTTGTAAAACAAATCTGTCATAATCAATTTTTTTATGTTTTAGTGGTGCTTTGTATTAGACTGCCCACTGGTTTTCTCTGTGCGGCCACACCCCCAGAATGATGTTATGCAAGGGAGCTGTCAATGTTTTACATACAGGAACATGAAATTCTGGGTAAATATAAAATTGACTTAAATGTTCCTTACTCAGAGGTGCAGTTTCTTATTTTGATAGTGGTGACTGCAGTAAGGCACCTAATATGTAGATGTACATAGCAAGGAATTGTGGGTACAATAAGAAACTGTTTTCCAATTTCCTTAATGTGAAGTGCAGTTTCCTACTTTAATATAAGCTCTCATATGTTTATTTTCAAAATAAAGCATTATCTACCTGACAAGATTTCTTTACTGACAGATGTAGTCTCCAGTATCTGTAGTGATCACAGAAATATAAGAGATAGTATACTAATTTACATAGTGAGGCATTGTGGGTACAATAAATAGCTGATTTTTCTATCTCCCTAATCAAAATGCAGTCTCTTATTTCAGTAGTGTTTACAGCAGTACAATCTGTAGAAAAGCTTCTGGAAAATGTTTTTGTGATGCAAGCGGGCCAAAAAAGATAATTTGCCATTCTTTGGGGATGTTGTTTCACTTTTACTGCCTGCTGGTGAAGTGACAGGCCTGAAGTGATAACTCCTGTCAGAATGTGGGAGTGTGATGATACCTTTCTATGTTTATGTTATAGGGCTTAAATGGCTGCAAGAAGTTCAGGAGTGTAATTATGGGTCAATGGTTACATGGCTCTGAGCTGCTTTCAGCCAATCAAATCACTAGACTTTTTCTACACATGTTAAAATGATAGATACAGCTACTTGCAAACAATGTAAAGAGTCAGCTAAAAATTGACAGTGTATCTTTAAAAATGTTGTTTCCTTTGCATGATGTCGTGGTTGGGGAATGCAGCACTGAGAACAAAAGGAGCAGGGTTGTACAAATGAAGCAGAGCACATAAATAAAAGGTTTTTTGTCATGGAAAACAGCACTTTTTGGCAGTTTGAATGGTAGGAGACTGATTCACAACTCCTATAGGTTACTACTCCCATTGTTATGGCAAATATGCATAAATCACTTTAATATATTACAGACAGTTACAGTGCCTCTGGAAACACACATTTCTAAAAAAACTTGAACAACTTTGCTTTTGCCACTCAGTATTGAAAGCAATTTGAGAAAGAAAGCAATTTGAGAAAAGGGCAAGAACATTAAAAAAATGTGTACCAGTGAGGTAGTGGGAGTCTCCACAGCCCACTTATCAAAATGCTAGCTTTAAAAATGTAACTTTCTCCCACCTACACAATTCGAAATTCATTCTTCTCAGGTAAGCACTTATCTAGACTTTAAATGGAGCTGAAGATACTGTACGTACCATAAAACAATCCCAAGCCATTGTATGGTTAACTGTCTGGCTTTCTTACTTTATCAGTTCTTCCACCAGCCTGGTCATGCCTCACTCAGGACTGCTTCGTTCTTCTCCCACTACAGGCTCCGAATTATGTAGCACAAGACTAGGCTCTTGTATACACAGTGCAAGGGCTCTTAGGCATAGGAACCCCTTTTGTCACTCCAGTTACATTTTATCCCTGCACTGTATCAGAATCAGGTTTACTTTTAAATTAGTTCCAACTCTCAGAGATGGAGCAATGAAATGGTCAGTAAAATAGATCACCTGTAGTTATTAAAACACTGCACAGTCACAGATATATATTAAATGGTATGTACAAGATATAAAACACACAAATGTGGAATACAAATGCTATCAAAATCAAAATAAAGCTAGTAGAAATAAAAGATATAAAATATATCACCTGTAGTTACTAAAACACTGCACAGTCACAGATATGTATTAAATGTAACAAATGCACTCTGCAGGTCAGGCACTCTGCTTCCACAGTGCCAAACCTAGAAGTGCAATATTTGAATAAGAGACAAACAGGGTAACCCTCCTGAATGTTTTAGGTCTGAAACATCTACCAGTCTTGAGTCCTGAGGTCAAATATGAACCCTTTTCACTAGCATGCCCAGTTAACAGGGTCAAATATCACACCCACTTCAGGGAAATGCAGTGCAATACTTTAGCCATTGGGCACCCAACCTGGTTCACAATCCCTCTTTTGATTCAATTGAGACCTAAGTATTTTCTTATCTTGTTGCAAAATGGTAACACACTGTAAGCCCTTAACAGTTTTGTCAGACTTGTCAAAACTATTCCAGTATTCACATTCAAAATGAGAAAAGACTCAGGCAGCATTAAGGAAGCCAAAAAAAGTTTACTAAAATGAAAAAATAGGAAATAAATACAAAACACAGAACATATATATGTTAATGCATACAGTCAAAAGAAATGGAGATTACAAAAACAAAATGCTTAGTAACTGAGTTGCTAATTCTAACTCAGTTTTCAGTTGTTTGTTACCTATTCTTGCCAGAAGTACCCTTAAGTCCAAAACACAAGTGTATGTTCTGTTAGGAGACCAGAAGTAGTAGTCTCAGTCCTTTCAGCCAGCTTGATAATAGAGGCTAAAATGTCCCTTCCATCCTGTGATGTCACAGCTCTGGGCTGTTGGCAAGAAGTCACTCTTCCTGGATACTGAATTAATTAATTAATCAGTCACATGCCACTGCCCACTGCCAAACATTCCTATAAAAATATATATATATAGTTCAAGGAAATAAGGCAGCTAAATGAAAATGACACTGAAGCCTCTGACAAAAAAGTGTTCAACATAGCAAAAAAGCTGGGCTAACACTAACTGGGCACAGACTATTGAGCTTTGTCAAATTAAAAAATGCTTTTATTACAAAAGCTTAAAAACATGTCAAGCAGCACCCACATCCATGTGGCATGTCAATACCATGTGACCAACATGTTTCACATCACTCTGATGCTTTATCAAGGCTAGATACACCATCACTATTCATTCCTTTTAAAGCAATTATTTAAAGAGACAGTACCTAAAAAAAACTCATCTGTCTCTATACACACATACATACTCATACATATAAAGTGCTCATAGTGATTATTAAAGTATCAGTATTTCCTAATCAGTGAGCAACATGCTTTATGACAGGTTAGAATTACCCCTTTGATCTTCAGGCAATTTCCTGATGAGCTATGTGGCCTATTTGTGAAATATAACAGGTATCAGTCAGAAGTTGCTTCTTCCCAAGATGCCATAAAATTCATTCTGGTTTCCTGAATTTCAAAGTAAATGGATAGTTTACAATGTGCTATAACCTGGCCTCTTAAGGAAGCTCTTAATTAGAGTTTCCACTGGGTCATGGAGAGGCCATCCCTCCTCTCCACACTTTTGAAATTCCAGCCCCCATGGTGCTATTCTGCTGGTTGCCATATTTTCCAAGCAGACGTTCAAAGAAACCTATATTTATATCACCAATACGATACAATATAATAACAAGTAGAGGGGTATCATGTCACATTAAATAGTATGTACAAAATATAAAACACATGAATGTGGAATGCAAACACTAGTAAAATCAAAATAAAGCCAGTAAAAATAAAAGAAGTGCAAACAGAAAACACAAATTGTGCTGAATTTAAAGAGGGAACTGGGCTGGAAATGTTACACTGAAGAATTAGAATCAGTTTTTTCCCAATAAGTATCATACCAGAAAAACTATATAGCAGGTAGAATTTGTGCTTGTTATATTTAGTGCATTCTGCCTCTGAAACACATTCACAGCTGATAGAATTCCTGTGGCTGGCACATATAGTATTACGGTACATTGGTAGCTTTTACAATCAGCTGTAACTCAGTGTCAGCAGTCAGTTCTCAATTAGCTGTCAGGCAACAGTAACAGCAATTACAGAAATCCCTTCTAACCCCTTTAGGCACAGCATGATAAAAAGTGTGAGGTTTCAGGTTTCTCACCTCTTATTGTAAGCTGTACTGGAGACATTGACTTTGACATGCTGAAAAAATGCTGATAATGAATTGGATACTGTCTTCAAAATCAATAAAAAGAAAATATCCATATGATGTTGCCAACATTGATAGTTGTGATTTGGCTGCTAGTTCTGTGGTAGACATAGTGGAAGTTGCTTCTGTTGCAATGGAATTAATACTAGTACCTCACCAGCTCCTAAGCATTCAGTAACTTCCCCTTATCATATGCCACATATACACCAGAAAGAAAATTTGTATTTATTTATCTGAATTCTGGTAACCGGGTAGGCCCGCTGAGATGGAATGTGTCCCTTTTTTAGGGGTGATCCAGGGAAAATGGTTACAAAGGGAGGAACAATGATACAGTAAATAATAACACCTGGTAAGTGTATGCAGACACTTTTACAAAAATATACATAATAAACAAACCAAGATGTCACAAGATCTGAGCTGGGGAAGTATGCCACAGCATAGAGCACAGTAAGAAAATTCAAAGCAGACTACCTCACCGAGCTCCATGAAACTTCCAACCCAACTCTATTGTCCCCTGTCCTCCCTAAAAAACCTTGTGGCTTTCCTACAATTCTGGTCAAGGAGCTAGAGGGAAAAACTTCTCTCTGCTGAGGAGGCAGTTGTAAACACCCATGTTGTTCATACCATGACACTATGATCAAAGCAAGGTCCCTTCACTTACTAGTGGAGAACAGTGGTCACTTAAACATCACCTGCAAGTGGAGCATGCTTTTCTTTGCATTGAATGGGATTATTAGGTGCAGTGGCACGAAAAGCAGCCAGAAACCCCCCTGAGTGACTTCCCTAAATTAAAGGAGCTGCATCTGGGTGGAACTGCCAAAGCCTGTGCACAAGAGTTGATACCCCCTAAATATACAGTAAATATAGATGAGACAGGTGTCAGTATGCTGTCCTGTTCTGAGTGGACAATGGCCGTAACATGCTCGAAACAGGTAGCTGTCACAGGACTTGGAGACAAAAATCAAATCTCAATCGTGCTAGCCTATATCATGGCAGGGTGCATGTTACCACCCCAAGTGATTTATAAACAGAAAACCAAGGCTTAGCACCCCCTCCACAGATTCTCAACTGATTGGTACATCTCCCACTCCTTGAATTACTGGGCCAATGAAGATATTATGTTGCAGTTCACTGATAAAGATATTGTGCCCCAGAACAACTTTACTAAACAGCATCTTTGTTTACCACATGAGCAAACAGCACTCTGTATTCTGGACTTCTTCAAAACAGATTCCACTGAGCCTGTCGTAAAACAAAAATTGAATACAGTAGCTTAATCCTGCTCTATATACTAGCATCACGTACTGATGTGCTACAGCCACTGGACATTTTTTTTTATAAAATCTTAAAAGATTTTTGAAAACACAACTGCACCACACAGTATGCTGGTCTGGTATCTGAAGAGATTGCTACTGGGGACACTGAGTTAGACATTGATCTTTACCTAGGAAGCCTCAAGGAAAAGCATGCTAAGTGGCTTGAGGCAATCTTTTCCAGCTTGTCCAGCTGCCAAGAGGATGTTATAATGGTCTTTCAGGATGTCAGCATTTTTGAGGTTCAGAAGCAGTGTCTCAGCTCAGTAAGAATGCAGTACTAACTGAAAAATGTCATTTCAGTAGTTTTCCTGATAATTGATGTCCACTTTCTTTGTTGCCAGAAGTAGCTGGGATGGAGGAGAGATGAATGGCTGCACCACAAGATCTCAACTGTAAGGCTGATGGCATGCTGTAATAGCACACTCAGAACAAGGGAGGAGTAACCATGTGCACTGCTGAGAAATGCAAAGAGTGATACTGATCTGATCACATCATTTTACAAATATGAAATAAAGATCACTGAGCATGTGACATGGAGCATCTGTTTCAATTGGTATCTTGATATCATGTTAAGGCAATAACAGATTGTATTCTCAATCCATTTATTTGTGCTAAAAAGTTTGAATTGCGAACGTAGTGAAAACTGGTGGATTGTGAATATAACCTGCTATACAAAATCTCTACGTTAAGTTAGGAGCCATTTTGTAACCCTGATTTCACTCCTTGTCAAAAAAAAGCCAGTTTCACTGTGCAGCTACTGATGATATCATAACCAGAATTCACAGCCTAGTCCTCACTGCCAGCAACCTTATAGAACTTATTTTTCCAGAGTTCATGAAATGATAGTTGTAATAATCATAAAAAAAAAAAATTGACACAAGGTTGGGTGCAGAGTATGCGTTTTCTGAATGTTCAGATGCATGATACTGTGCTTAAAAATGCAGCAGTAGGTGATTTTGGGATGCAGTGCTGGACAAGACTATGGAATATTAAGGTGGAGCACAGTATCAGAATTGTTGGGGGGACATGACATTTTGGAATGTGGCAGAGATGTGCTATCTCAAAATGTGGTGGGACACTCAGTCTTAGAATTTGATGGTAGCCTGTCAAGATAGCGACTCCCAAATGGTGAAGAGTGAAAACAGCACAAAATCTCAGTGCAAGCCATATCACTGACTGATGGTTCCCCCTCTTCCTGAGGGCCGCCCCACCCAGAGTTGATATATTGCCTTCACAAGGGGAGGGCATGGGGGCAAAGTCCCCCATAAACAGAAAGTTCACCAGTATGGCATGCACTGAGATTTCATACCATTTTCACTCCTCAGTGTTTGGGAGTCACTATTTTGATGTGGAACCGAATTTGACAGGGACACACATCTAGGAATTTGGTGGGGACTGATAATTTCAGAATATAGTGTGGATGTACACTGTCAGAATATGAGAGGACATACCATTATACTCTAAAATTATTTAATGGTATCTGACATCTCCTCCACATTCTGACATTGTGTGTTCCTAATGCATTCTAAAACTGCACGTTCCATCACATTCTGAATATACAGTATGTGTCAATGCCACATTCTGAAATTGTGTCAACATCACATTTCAAAATTGTCACCACCTCAATCCAAACTGTGCATCCCCTACCACACTCTGAAGTTATGCATTACTGCCATATTCTGAAATTTCATGCCCCCACCATTCTAAAATTATTTCCCAGCCACATTACCAAATTGTGCATTCCTGCCACATTCTGAAATTGTCTTGACACTACATTCCAAAACTGTGCAACCCCATCACATTCCAACTATGCTCATCCTCACCACATTCTAAAATTAGGTATTGCCATTGTCACACTTGGACCCCTGATTCTGTTCCCTGTATAATTTTTGTTGTAAATATAAGAAATTAATGTATGATGACTGTGGCAGAGGAAAAGGCTGTCTTACTGGAACTGACACATCAAGACCCCCCAGGGATAGTTCAAAAGACAGTAAGTGGTTTGAGTCTGTAGCTATTTAAAAAGCAATTACTTTGTTCAATTTTCTTTGACGGCAGAAACCAAAGTATCCACTTTATAATGCCCTCAGGGAGATCCTTTGACTTGCATAGTTGCCAGGAAGGACTTGTGGGGAGGGGTGTTGGAGAGAGGCCAGAATGGGCATTGAAGAGGTTATTCCCAGGAAGCCTTGGGAGGACATCACATAACCTGTTTGAATGTGTGTGTGTGTGTGTGCGTGTGTGTGTGTGTGTTGTGTGTGTGTGGCAAAACAAAAACCAGATCTGACCAGTTACTCTGAGAAAGGAAATTGAGTATGTCACATATCATTTTTTTTTTATTTTTGTTGGGACATCCTGTGTGGTAATATGTAACTTTTAATACACCAAGGCAGAGTTTAATGATCTCAGAGAGGAGGCCGGCTCAGGACTCTTTTATCCAACTGAGCAAGCCTTAGAGACACACAAGACAATATTATCAGACTGAGGGAGAATCATCACAGCACTGAAAGAGAGTAAGATTAGACAGTCTGAATGTATGTATTGTAGAAACTTACACTTTAAACCTATTTGTTTTAAGGCTGTATGTGTTGAGATATATTTTGTTCTGTAATTATTGGTCTGTTTTGATATTTTTAAAGTAAAGAGATATTTTTACAACGGAACTGTCTGGAGTGCCTTGCCATTTCTTTTTATTTAAGTGGAGCTTTTAATGGTTATAAGTAACACTGTGTATGGGCTTATTGTATAGCAAACTGGGAAATGGATAGAGTACTCTAAAGTCTTGCATAGAGTTCTAAGAGTTCATTTGAAAGACCTGGTTGGGTGCCCGTAGGCAAATATATCTGGCCCCCTGAAGACAGAATTATCTGAGCCTGATAATTGGATATGCTAACAAGAGGTTATCAGTTTGAATCCCTTCAGAGCTTGAGCCTAAGGTGAGTTGAACCCACAAAACAGACAAGAGGGCTACCTTGTTCTGTTCACTGTACACAAATCATGCTCTCAGAGGTTGGCACTTTGGGAGTAGTGGGCTGACCGGCTGAGCGAGTTTGTGACAGCCATCATATTCTGAAATTGCATTTCCCAACCACATTCCAAATCTATGAGTCCCCACCACATTTTAAAATTGTGTATCCCAGCCACATTCTGAAATTGTACCTTCCCACCACATTCTGAAGTTGTGTGTCACTATCACATTCAAAAATCACTGGTCTTTGTCACATTAGGAAAATGTGCATGCCCACCATATTCCAAAACTGCACATCCGGTGACTTCCAGTGAGCACACCGACTGAATGGCTGCCTATTCCACACACTCCAGTCTGCCATGAACCAAATCCACCACAATCCTTAAGTTATTGGAACATCTAACGATTAAATCTGTAGCGATAAAAGCTACGATGACTTCCAGGCATAAAAATATGGAGAAAACAAGTGTACAGCAGGTAAAACAACATAAAACGTTGTTGGACTTTGCCCAGCAGGCCACAGGCTATACATTACCCACCACACAGAAACAGGGAGCCAACATGGAGGAGATGGAAGAACAAGAATATATTATAACCTCTAAACAGTTATGTGATACCCTTCAAAAGATGAACGCCACACTAGAGAGACTACAGGCAAAAGCCAATGAGGACCGGGAGAAAATAGAACTTACTACACAGAAGGCAGAACAAATGGAAAGAGCACCGAATGACTACACAACAACTACGGATGTGTGCAATGCTGCCTTACTAGACCTGCATAAGAGAGGGTTGCTACTGGAGGCAAGACTAGATGAACTGGAAAACCAGAATAGATGAAATAATGTCCGTATTCACGGACTACCAGAAGGGACAGAAACGGGTCCAGTGCCACAGTTCATGGAGTCTTTTCTGCAAGAGATCGTGGGCTGGACAGCTGATAAGCCACTTAATATTATTCATGCCCATCGCTCATTGATACCTAAGCCATGGCACATGAAAGCCCGTCCTAGGTCCCAGGTAATGGCATTCTTGGACTTTCGCACAAAAGAGGAGATTCTGAGGAAAGCATGGTCCAAAAAAGAGATATTATTTGGGGACACTCGCCTATACTTTGTGCAGGACTGTTCCCCTCAGCTGTTAGTTCAATGCAGAAAATTATTGCCAGTGGTGCGCCAATCGCAGCAAAAGGGAGTTAAAGCAGTCATAGAGTATCCTGCATGGCTTAAAGTGATTACTGAGAAAAATATTAAATGATTCAGAGACCTACAGGCTGCTCAAAAGTTTATGACCTCGATGGGGATAATGATTCCAGGTGGTACATCGCAGCAGAGGGAGCGCCTGCTTCAAAGGGTCTGGCATCAAGGTGGAACTAAATGAAAGGAGCTGCACAACCATCCGGGGACTTCTGCTATGTGGGACTCACTTACAGCGCGAGGAGAAGCAACCATCGCGGGGCCTGCACGAGAAGGTGAAGAAAATGAAGAGACTGGAGAAGCTATGGAGCAGAATATCCTGGCAACAGAATTAGTGACCTGAAAGACAGTGGACTTTGGGCTGATGCCTGAGTGTGAGTGACTTTTAGGAGAGACAAAGGAAAATTGCTGCAGAGGTTAAATGATATACCCGCTGTAGTGGGTAAAGGGGATAATGGTCCAAATCAAATATATGATATGGAGGTTCTCACCTTCTTTTAACATATAAAGGTGGATTAAAGAAGACCATTAACAGATCCTGACACTCATGCCCAATTTGAGCAGGGAAAGTTTGGGGACTGGAATGAGGACAGGGGGCAATATCTTGAAAGGTAAGGAGTATTGGTGGGTTAAAAGTTACAAGAGTTGCAAATCAATAAATTGGAAGGCAGATCTTCTAGAGGTAGGGAGGGAAGGGGGTGTGGAGATGGTGGGGAGAAAGGGAAAAAGGGAAAGGGGGACTATAAAGAATGGCAAATCAAGGGTTAACATGACAAGAGATCCACAAATATTATGCGCTGATCCCTAAGGAATCACATGCCCAGATAATAATCAAAAGAGAAACTTATGTGAGCAAATTGGAGGGTCCCGGCTAGGCTTAATCCTGGAGAGACAAGGGTAAAGCAAGATAAGAGCATTGAAAACTCAGAACATGGAAGAGGAGGGGGATAGAGGGGGGAAGGGAAAGAGGAAGAAAAGGGAATTATAGAATTAGACCCTAAGCTTGGGGGGGCAGATTAGCCCCTCAGAACAGAAAGAGGGCTTCGAGCAAGAGAGGGATCAAAGGGGAAAACAAACCTGGATCATTGAAGACTACGGCAGGAGGGGGAGAGAGAGGTTAATAGGTGAAACCAGGTACATCTTTTATTTTGGGTTTTTTTCTCTTGAAAAGGAATTCCCTTTTCATACTGGGGCTCGGAAAACAGCTCACAATGTGCCTGGAGCACACAGTTACAGTGCTTAAGATCTGCCCTTCTGGTGAGTGGGCTGTTATTGACCCATAGCCAGGCAGAAGGCCCACAGTGTTGAGGTCATCCAGCCACACCTCTAGCATCAGGGGGTTTGCAGATGGTGGCAATGAGGGCAATTACATCTTGAAGTCAAGGATGTTGATTAAGGTTTTATTGGTTACTGTTTTGAAGTTGGGTTATAAAAGATCATCTGTTTAATGAAACAAGGTTGTATGTTAGAAACAATGCACAGATTTAATATAAAATATGTTCTAGATGTGTGTCCCCATCCCCGGAAGACCACTAGGAAGCTGTACTTAACACAAAGGATTGAGAATGGCTGATTTAAAGATTGTTTCCCTAAATGTGAGGAGTATTAACAACCTGGTGAAATGGGCCAAAATACTGCAAGACCTAAAGAGATGAGGAACCACAGTAGCAGCCTTCCTCCAGGAAACACATCTGACAGCCCAAGAACATTTGAAATTGAAAAGAACCTAGGTAGGAAATGTATACGCCTCGCATTATACGGATAGCCCGCATCGTAGGGGAGTGGCAATTCTGGTAAAAAGAGACGTCCCCCTAATAATTTCAAAAGTCAAAACAGACCCAGACGGTAGATTCATGCATATACAGGGAAGCTATAAAGGTCAAAATTGCACCCTTGAAAACATACATGCACCAAACGAAGAAGCTCCAAGGTTGGCATTCTTAGAGACAATAATAAAAGAAATGGTTACAGATGCACAAATTATGGTAATCATTGGCGGAGTCTTCAATGACGTCATTAATCCGGGAGTAGATAGATCAGGGAAGACCCCAGGAGGGACAACTCGAACCGGGAAATTATTTCTCAGACTAGGTCAGGAACTGGGGCTAATGGAGTGTTGGAGGTTCTTGCATCCCAGAGGGCAAGACTACACCTACTACTCCCCACGACACGGTGCTTACTCCAGGATTGATTACTTTTTGATATCTACCAATTGGGTGCAAAAAGTAGAACAGTGTTGCATAGGACCAATAGTTATTTCTGATCACGCGCCAGTCTCCCTTTGAGTCTCTATGGCTCCGATAGTGACACAATCCTGCTGGAGACTTAATGTGAGCCTTCTCACCAGGGAAGACTTTAAAGAATTAATAGAGAACAAAATTCAACAGTTCGAGTTAGATAACCCGAAAGGAGACACGAAGGAGGGAATGAGATGGGACGCCCTTAAATGTAGTCTTAGGGGAGAGATTATAAAATATGCTTCTAAAGTTAAAAGAGAAAGAATTCAACAGAGGGTACAACTTGAACAGAAAATTCTTCAGCTTGAATCTACCCACCAGGTGAGCTAAGATCCCAAAGTTAAGCAAGAGCTTGACAGGACCAGACATGAGTTAAACAAGATTCTAGACAACCAAATTGAAGGGTAACTGCGGTACTCTAGACAAAAATAGGGCAACAGGGCAACAGGGTAGAGAGACTTTTAGCATGGCAACTTAGACAGGAAAGGGCAAGCAGAGCAGTGATTCATTTGCAGGGGGAAGACAACGAACAGGCTACTACCTCTCTGGTGGAAATTGTTCAGAGATTTGAAAAATATTATACAAACTTATATAAGGCGGACACCTTTCCAGGACACAGGGAAGCAGTGGAATCCTTTTTAAATGGTCTTAAATTACCTACTTTGGCAGACCCGGTGAAGAAGGAGCTCAATGCCCCAATCACAACCCAGGAAATTATAAATAAAATTAAAAAACAAAAAAATGATAAAGCGCCAGGGCAAGTTTTATAAAAAGTTTATGTCTCAGGTGGTGTGCCTGTTATTGGCCACCTGCAATGAGATACTGGTGGAGGGGAACCCGGTTCCACCATCCTGGAACTTGGCCCAGATTTCAGTAATTCCAAAACCAGGCAAGAATCCAGAATTGTGCAGCTCATACCATCCGATATCCCTGTTACTGGTGGGCTTAAAGATCTTTACATGTATCTTGTCAGATAGATTGCAAAGCTGCATCTCCACTCTGGTCCATCCAAACCAGACAGGGTTTATCTCAGGAAGATACCTACAAGACAATATACAGCATCTTTTGAATATCATCACAGCCCAGAGGGGCTCAGTGGCCCTGCAACTAGCAATCAGCATGGATGCTGAGAAGGCCTTTGACAGGGTGGACTGGCACTTTATGTCGTCCGCCCTGTCAAGGTTCAGGCTGGGAGAACATTTTTTGTCAGCCATTGCTGCACTGTACCATAGACCTGAAGAAAAAATTACTCACCTTAGTAATGTTGTTTCTTCTAATGGAGTCTTGCTATATTATGACAATTGCAGTATGACTGCAGGTTAGAACTGCTCTGGAGGTGAAATAGTTAACTTTCCATACAGGCATGGAACTTAGAGCGCGAGCTCGGCTGAAAACTCTGTCTGTTGTGCTTCAAACACAAACTGTCAGATCTTTACAAGCTAAAACTCACTAAGGTTCTGTGTGGAAGCTGTAAACCTACACTAGCCAACTGGCTACTAACATAAACACTAATTTTTTGGCTCAAAACAAAGACTCAAGTCAGGAGACCCAAAAATGCAAAAACACAACACCAATTCACCCAAAAAGGTAAGTGAAAAACAACAAGGTGGGCATCAAAAAAGTGCCAACCCTGTACTGCCCACCCACATCCCAAAACAGAGGTTCTGAGAGTGGCAGGCAGGGAGGGAGGTCATAATATAGCAAGACTCCATTAGAAGAAACAACATTACTAAGGTGAGTAATTTTTTCTTCAAACAACATGAAGTCTTGCTATATTATGACAATTGCAGACTACACAGCAGTACCCCCATGGAGGAGGGACAGAACCTACTTAGGAAATAGGCTCTGAAGCATGGCTTTGCCAAACCGAGCATCACTCCTAGCCTGGATGTGCAGGAAGTAATGCTTGGTAAAAGTGTGAACTGTTTTCCAGGTAGCTGCTTGACATGTTTCTAGAATAGGAATGTCTCTGGCAGCAGCCAGAGAAGCAGCTGTACCTCTGGTAGAGTGAGCCCTCAGGCCTGAGGGGGGAACTTTACCCAACTTCTCATAGCAGAATTGGATACAAGAGACAATCCACCTGGCAATGGATCTTTTAGTGGCTGGCTTCCCTTTACCAACTTCACCATAGGTGAGGAACAGTTGGACGGAGACAAACCTATGACCCTTGGTACGCTCTATGTAGTAACTAAGAGCGAGGGCTCTCTTCACATCTAGGCTGTACAGCCTCCTCTCCCCAGAGGAGGAGTGGTCAGTGAAGTACACTGGAAGAGAAATAGATTGATTAAGGTGGAAATCTGAAACCACCTTAGGCAAGAACTTTCGGTTAGTCCGAAGGACCACCTTATCTCTGTGAAAAGAGATAAACTCCTGCTCCACTGACAACGCTTGTAATTCACTTATGCATCTGGCAGAGGTGATGGCTACCAGAAACACAGTTTTCCAAGTCAAGTACTTGAGCTCAGCTGAAGACAAGGGCTCGAAGGGGGGTTGCATAAGCTGAGCAATGCAAACATTAAGAACCCAGGCTGGGGCAGGATCCCTGAATGGAGGGTGGGTGTGAAACAACCCCTTAAGAAACTTGGAAAATACAGGATGAGCTGAAAGAGAAGAGGATTTACCTGCTGAAATAAAAGCAGACATGGCTGCCAAGTGCACCTTCAGGGTAGCTGGTCTCAGCCCCAAAGAATTCAGGTGGACCATATAATCCAGGACTGTGGGTAGATCAGCAGAGACTGGGGAAATATGCTTTTCCGAGCACCATATGGAAAACCTTTTCCATTTGGAATTGTAAGTAGCCCTGGTGGAAGGCTTCCTTGAGGCCTTCAATATATCCATTACACCTTGGGAAAGGTGTAAATCAGCAAACTCTAACTCTTCAAGAACCAAGCCTTGAGATTGAGAGATTTGAGATTCGGGTACCAGACCCTTGCCTGGGCACAGGTTAGCAGATTGTGATTCCTGGGAAGGCACGGGGAGGATGGACTGCTAAGGACAGCAGGAGTGGATACCAGGGCTGTCTGGCCCAATCCAGAGCTATCAGAATGACTTTGCAGGATTGGAATCTGATTTTGACTAGCACTTTGAACAGGAGAGGAAAGGGAAGGAAGGCATAGAGAAACTTCCCCTCCCAACTGAGGGCTAAGGCATCCGGGTGGGAGAGAGCCCAACACTGGAGGCCTGCAGCAAAAAAGAGGAGTGTTGGTGATTGTCTGGGGCTCCAAAAAGATCTATCTGCGGGGTGTCCCATCTGGCAAATACTACTCCCAAGACCAGGGGATCCAGTGACCATTCGTGGTGGCCCTGGGAAATCCTGCTGAGAGCATCTGCCAGGACATTGTCCTTGCCTGGGAGGTGAACTGCCATAAGGGAGGTGTTCCGGGAGTAAGCCAGAGACCACAGCTTCATCGCTTTGGTGCACAAGGCCGTAGACTGAGTGCCCCCCTTGCTTGTTGATGTACCACATTGTAGTGGTGTTGTCTGTTCTGACCTGAATACTCTTGTTCTGAACAGATTTAGAAAAAGCTTGAAGTGCTAGAAAAACTGTTCTGAGCAACAACAGGTTGATGTGGAGCAGAGATTCCTGGGGAGACCACAGACCCTGGGTGGTGAGGTCGCCCATGTGGGCTCCCCAGCCCAAGAGGGACGCATCTGTAGTAAGGATTAGAGAATGAGACTGAGTGACAAAAGGAACCCCTTGTCTCAGGTTGCTCTGATCCTGCCACCACTGTAGGGCTTGGATCAGGGTTTGAGTTACTGGGATCAACTTGGTAAGAGGATCCTTTCTTTGAGACCAAAAAGCTCTCAAATGAAACTGGATGTCCCTCATCTGAAATCTTGCTCCCTGCACAACTGCTGTGGAAGCAGCCATGTGTCCTAGGAGCTGCAGAAAATGCCTTGCTGGACGGGAGACCTGCAGGATAAATGAGGAGGCCAGGGAGACTAGGGTCTTTGCCCTGTCCAGGGGAAGGAAGGCCCTGGCTTCCTGTGTGTTCAGTTCTGTGCCTATGAAGGTAAGAAGCTGGACAGGCTCTAGAACTGACTTTGAGAGATTCAGAAGGAAACCTAGAGAGGTAAGCAGTTGCTGCATTATCTGAAGGTATAATTTGACCTGTTCGGGGGACTGGCCTACTGTGAGCCAATCGTCCAGGTAAGGAAAGATGGCACTCTTTTGTCTTCTTAAGTAGGCAACTGCTACTGCCAGGCATTTGGCGAAAACCCTTGGGGCAGAAGTGAGACCGAAGGGCATTGCTCTGAACTGGTAGTGGCCTGAGGGCAGCTCGAACCTGAGGTACTTTCGATGGGAGCTTCTGATGGGAATATGGAAGTAGGCATCCTTGAGGTCCAGGGAAGCTAGCCAGTCCCCTGGCCTTAGAGATGGTAGGATAATTCCCAGAGTCACCATTTTGAACTTTGGCTTTAAAAGGTGCTTGTTTAAATATCTGAGATCCAGGATGGGCCGCCATTCTCCTGTCTTTTTTGGGGTAAGGAAGTACCTGGAGTACAAACCTTTGCCCTGGTGTAGGGTGGGAACCCTTTCCACAGCTCTGAGAGCCAGAAGGGTAGAGACCTCTGCCTCTAGGGCGAGTGCCTCTGATGGAGTTGCAGGTGGAAAAGATCTGGTTCTCAGCTTTGGAAATTTTTTGAAGCTGAGAACCAGTCCCTGGCTTACTACTTCCTGGACCCACTTGTCTGATGTTAAAGACTTCCAGTCCTGGACAAAGTAAGCCAGCCTGCCCCCTACAGGTAGAGGAGAATCGGCAATGGCAATCCCATCAGGGTGCCTCCTTGGCAGGGGCTTTGGGCTGAGGGATGGAAGCAGACCTGTTTGTACCCCGTCTGCCTCTTGCTCTAAAGAACCCCCTCTGAGCATAGGCAGAGGAGGAAGCTTGGGCTTGGTAAAAAGGCCTATGAAAAGGCCTGCCCCTGCCTCTAAGAAGCTGCTTTTAAGGAGTGGCCTGCCTTTCCTTGGTCTGTGCACTCCTATAGGTGGTCCTATATTCATCCATTTTCTTCATGTAATTCTTTGTTTGCTCCCCAAACAGAGAATTTCCCACAACAGGAAAATCCATGGCCTTAGACTGGGTATCCTGAGACAAGGTAGTACATCTGAGCCACACCATCCTGTGAAGTGCCACAGATGTAGCCATGACTCTTGATGAAACATCATTAGAGTCCACTGCAGCATGACATTGCACCTTGGATGCCTCAAAACCATCCATAGCCACCTGTTCAAGCTCCCTGGCAAGCTGGTCAGGCGCTTGTTTTGCTAGGGCCAGCACAGTATCCCATCTGGATTTCTGGTACCTAGCAGCATGAGCCATATAATTTGCTTGTCTGAGTCCCAAAGATGCTGCCATGTACTGTTTCTTTGCCATAGCATCAATCTTCCTGAAGTCCTTCTCAGGGGGGGTGTGAAGCTAGGGGAATATTAGCCTTGTCACAGGCTGTAGCCTGCACCACCCCCACATGGCTGCATTGTTGAGTGAGGAAATCAGTGTCGGAGCCTGATAAGGTATACCTCTTGTCCATCCTTTTATCCACAGGAGGTATAGAGTGAGGATTTTTTAAAACTTTTAATGTCTGTTTCCGAAAAGATTTATGCAAAGGAATAGACAGTCTTCTAGACTCTGGAATATCCATCATTTCTACATAGTCTGGCTCCTCTTGGTCATCAACAGCTTCCTCAATAGGGAGCTGGAGAGTTTCAGCAACTTTTCTATAAAACATGAAATGAGAAGGGGACTCAGAAAGCCTTGGAGGAGAAAACCCTAGGGGTCTATCTGGAGAGATGTCCGGATCAATGGGCACATCCAGATCTTCAAAACCATAATCACTCTCCTCATATTCCTCTTCCCCTTCCCCCAGTTCATAAAAATCCTCAAAATCATAATCTTGAACCGGTGTAACCAGCCGAACCGAACGCTTACCTGAAGATGTCGGTTTGATCGGAACCAGAAAGAGAGACTGGACAATTTGAATTGCTTTAGCTATTTCCTCAGCAGTTGGGGAGAGAACTTTTGGCTCTGCACTAGCTGACTTTCTAGTCCTTTTTGCTGGAACCGGCTCCTCAGAACTGGCTCTTCGTTTGCATGAGGAAGTATCGCCCTGGTCAGACGGCACTCCCTCCGGTTCGGTCGGTACCGAACCAGGCTGGCCATCCGGGTCAGCGGACTTTTTGGCCTCCCTTTCCCTGAGTCTACGAACTCTCTTATCTATGGTGGCAGTGGGGAAATTGTGACAAATCTGGCAGTCTGAACTGAGGTGGTCAAACCCCAGACAATAGACACATGTGGTGTGTGGGTCAGCCTTAGCAAAAGCTTCCCCACAAACACTACAGTGTTGAAACCAATGGGTCGGTTTTCTGGTGTTTCTCAGACATAATGCCAGCCTAACCAACTTGCCCATTTATGGCAGTCCACCAAACAAGACACCCTTATCGGTTCCCAACCGTGTCATGGGTCGGGGAAAAAACCGTAATGAAATCCGTTTTTTTTAGAACCGATAAGAACCGGGAACGGCACTCTAAAAAAGGACTAGTAGATTTAAATACAACCTGATCGGTTCAAACCAAACCGATAAAGAATTACAAGTTCCACACAGAAAAACTAAATGTAAAACCTATCTATTACTTACATTACCACAGACAGAGCTTGAACCGACCAGTTGCGGTTTAATTTTCGCTAAAAACAGAAAAAATAATACTTTTAAACCAACAAAATGAACTGAGCAGAAGGAGAAATCTCTGGAGCGACTGTTCAGTGAGGCGGAGTAAAGAATCTGACAGTTTGCATTTGAAGCACAACAGACAGAGTTTTCAACCGAGCTTGCGCTCTAAGTTCCATGCCTGCATGGAAAGTTAACTATTTCACCTCCGGAGCAGTTCTAACCTGCAGTCATACTGCAATTGTCATAATATAGCAAGACTTCATGTTGTTTGAAGCCAGGATTAGGGTGGATGGCATGCTCTCGAACTGTCTGCCCCTTATGAGAGGCACCAGACAGGGATGCCCCTTATCACCACTAATATTTGCCCTCTCTCTGGAACCGTTGAAAATATGGATATGGGGCAACCCGCATATCAAAGGTATTTGGGCTGGGGGAGTGGAGCGTATAACAGTGCTCTATGCAGATGACTCCCTTTTCTTTTTACGAGATCCACAGAGCTCCCTGCCACATCTTCTGGAAGCTTTAGAAAAATGTGGCTCCCTAGCAGGATATAAAATTAATCTAACTAAGTCGGAGGGGGTAGTGGTGAGTGGTACCCTTAACAGACAATTACAAGAAACTTTCTCATTTACCTGGACCAAGAAAAATACATTTAAATATCTGGGAATACAGGTTTCAGTGGACACGTCCAAGTTATACCGTAACAAGCTTCCTAAGTTGCTTCAGATCCTGAGATCAGATTTTGCCAGATGGAAACTCCTGCCCCACTCTCTTTATGGCAAAATACAGATTGTTAAAATGAATGTTCTGCCTAGACTATTATTCTTGTTCCAGACACTACCTATCCCCATACCGTCACTGTTTTGGACTCAGCTTACAAAAGAAATCTCCAAATTTATATGGGGATGGGCACATCCAAGGATAGCACTTGGTACCTTGATGAAACCAAAGGGGATGGGAGGTTTAGGTCTGCCACACATGTACCATTATTACCTGGCTGCGCAGGGAGAACAGTTAGTCACATGGGCTAAACAACGTACCGGGTCCGGGTGGTATCTCATCGAAAATGAATCAATCCCTAACAGCAAAATATGGATTTACCCAACCTGCCGGGTTGACCCATATAATTGGCATTTAATTTCCAATCCTTGGGTAAAACAATCCTTATATACTCTCCTTAAACTTAGGAAAAAAACAAATACCCTGAATACCATGGGCCCCTTGTCTTTAATCAGACATACGTCAAACTTTGTTCCTCCGAGGTTGGATCAAGGATATGTCTTCTGGGAGCATAAGGGCTTAACCACCTTTAGACAACTGGTATATAGAGGGTCTTGCTTAGCATATGTCACACTTCAGGAATGTTTTACATTATGTAGGGAAGATTTTTACAGATATCTTCAGACCTGGCACTTTATTAATACAGGAGAAAACCTCCAAAAAATGACTAGAGCGTTAACTCCTCTTGAGAAATTCTGGTAGGATTCTAGAAAAATTAAATATAAACTACCCTATCTTTTCATCCTGTATAGGATACTTATGATAAAAAAGGAAACCCTGGTGTTAGAAGACATTAGAAAGAAGTGGGAGATAGAATCCAGGGGGACAATTCATAATTGAGACTGGGAGTGTCGCTTACAGAGAGGATGGCAGGTAACCTCAGCCATGACATGGCGTGAATTTAACTGGAAAATTTTAACCAGCTACTTTGCTCCCCAATGATTACCAAACATTATAATCCCAGACTCATCAGCGTGCATGCAGGAAACACAATCACGCATTACCATATATATTCCAGGGGGTGAAAAAATACAGAAATTTTGGTCTCAGATCCAGGGGGTTATGACACAAATGGGGGGTTTGATCATACCACACACGTTTCGGGACTTAGCCCTGGGAATGCCAACCCTTTCCTCTCAAAAAAGGAGAAGTGTGGAGCTATTTCAGATACTACAGCTTGCAGCACTAAAATGTATTACCATTAAATGGTTAAAACAGGAACCACCAACCTTTCAGCAATGGGCCTCCAAATTGGAGGAAATGGAAAGACTAGAAAACATAACGTATACTATTCAGCTAAGGAAAGACAAATTCCTAGAAATCTGGGGACCTTGGTACCTCTGGAAAGAAGGGTTGGGTGAGGTTATGGGAATAGGAGACAGGGACATAAAAAGGGGGAGGAAGGAGAAACTACAGAGGAGAGGAAAGAGGGATGACAGGGAGAGGTGAATAGCTGGAGAGTAATGAGATATTGAGATAGGAAGGTCTTCCAGGGAAATAGGGATGGAGGCACACACATATACATGTATATGTATTAGTACAGGTATATGTATAAGTACATTTTTAATATAGAACTAAAACACTAATTGCAGTGCATTGGTTTGAAATAAGGAAGTTGATTTGGTTATAAATGTTTTGATTAAAAAGTTAGATAAAAAGTAATGGAAATATGATAAGACGTAGTTAACTGAGAAAATAGAACTCCCAGGAAGGAAACGAAAATAATAAGATGGAGGAAGAGAAGAAGATTTGAAACCAGAACCGGGACATTTATATGAGCCACATTATGAGGAACTGAAACTACCAACTAGTAGGGGCGTAGCCAGAATTCTATTTGGGGGTGGTGTTTAAATATGGCATTTGTGAAAAAGGACAGATTAGCGGCCCCCAGAAGCTCTGGGGTGTGTACATGTTCTGTGGTGAATTTTGGGGGTTTTCTGGAAGCAAACACACACATTTGTTACATGTTCTCCACCCCTAATTTCATGAGAAACTTTTTTTTCACATGGAATCAGGGTTGTGGGAGACAGTGACTGTCATAAGTCTACAGAACCTCCAATGGTTGTGGACAACTGGTTATCTAACAGTGCGATCAACCACCGTAGTTCTACCTCTGTGTTAGTAATGCTGCCTGGTAACAAGGCATTATACCACTATGTACACAGATTATGGTGGAATATTATGCCGTGAGCACCAGGTCACCGTCTAAACTCCCCAATGTTTTCTGTCATGGTGCCCTATTTGCCCCCCCCCCAATGTTACCAGTGTGCAAGCGTGTGCCCCTTTTATATATCTGTATGTCAAAAATGAGCAGTTGTATGTACTCCGAGTTCTGAGAGTGAGCTGTTAGGCTTATGCAGTTTTTGTAATATACTGTGATGTTTGAAATATTTCTACATAAAGGCTGCTGCTGGATGTCTGGGGGCTGCTAGACCCCAGAAGCTCTGTAGTGTTTACATGCTCTGTGGTGAGTTTTAGTGGGGTTTTTTTGAAGTAAACGTGCAGTTTAGTTACATGTTCCACACTGCTAATTTCATTGGAATGTTTTATTACAAAAGAATCAGGGGTGTGGAAAACTCTTGTTGGCATTACAGTCAGTAGGACCACCAATGGTTGTGGACAACTGGCTGTCCAACAATGCTATCAACCTCTCACTCCACATGCAGTACAATATGCAGTTTTGCCAGCAAGGCTGCAAGTACCTATGGTAGTGCACTGACTGACCAACAGTGCCATGATAAACCACACCACCAACAACCAACCTTACAGCCTGTGAGAGACATTTGAAGTAAAGTTACTGTCAAAAAAAATGTTGTTAAACATGTTGAAGTGAGTGTTAAATAAACATTGTACTTACAATTTAGTGTCTTCTTGTTTTCATTTTTCTTCATGTTCTGTTAGGGCCAGGCTGAGGATTATTCATGCAAATGCTGATGTCTTGTGTGGACTCATCCAGTATAAAGCTAGCTTTTCACTGGCTCTTCATTCACAGCAGCACCTAGCTTCTCCATGGTATTTGACTATCTGCAATGGTGTCATGAATCTGGGAGGATCGGCGGTGATCCCTCGATTCCAGGATGATCTTTACCATGGTTCACTGATGGGTCCTGAGGTGGCTCAGTAATCCAATCCTAGAGCCACAGATTCATCTGCAGAAATTGCAGATGTTTCCATGTGGGAGAGCTGCCCTCTGGCTGGAGTTTCTTTCCCTTTCCTTCCTACGCTCTCTGTTTTGGCTTCAAGGGCAAGGCGTTTTCTTGACAGGCCCCGGCTGATGGAGAGTTCTAGCGCCATTGAGATTGGTTGGTGGCCAGCTCTTCCCAGCTTGTTATGTCTGTATCTGTTTCTGACATGCATTCAGTGTGTCTTTGTAGCATTTCCTTTGACCACCACAGGATCTCTGGCCGTGATGGAGCTAGGAGTATAAAATTTGTTTGGGGAGTCAAGAGTTGGGTATCCGTACACAGTGTCCAGTCCAGCGGAATTGATGTCGGATGATCATGGCCTCAATGCTGGTGACATTGGCCTCAGCGAGGACACTGACGTTAGTGTGGTGGTCTTGCCACTTGATGGGGAGGATTTTCCGGAGACATCGTTGGTGGTACCTATCCTCTGGGAGGATAGTGTAGTAGCATTCATGAAGGTGTCATAAGGCAGCCCAGTCTGTTTCAATGTGCAATCTTTTGAAGAATGGTCAGGACATTCAATGTCTTTGAGAGACTTAACTTATGTTACAAAAATTGTGTTAGGCAGTGTTTATTCAACAAGAGAATACATTGCTTTCAAAAAGCACTGTAAGCTGAAGTGCTATCACCAGTTGCCTCAGTAGTCTTCAATAGTGCCTTTGTCTTCCAACCAACCATTGCAATTCCACAGTCCCAAGATTTTTTAATGCTCAAATCACTCTTTTGTTGTATTTAGTTTCATGACTAGGGTTCTGCAATGACATGGTGCAGAGATGCATTCGATGATGACAGTACACGTTCCTTACTATGTATTCAATTTCACTCAGTTCTGAGCTGCAGTAAGTTTGTTCCTGAGATGACTATTCTGGGTCCCGCTTTTCTTAATGGCTGGCCCAAGACAAGTTTTCCAAGACAACTGGTCAGAGACTGATGAATTTACTGGTCTGGGAACAGTTTTTCTGACATATTTATTTTATTGCCATTTACACCAGTTAGTGTAGAATCACTATTCCAACATCATTTCACCATGATCACTGCTCAAGTGAAATTTGAGGCTGAAATACATTTAGAGGAAATTGTGATTGAAACTGAGACTACCTGGATTGTAGTCAACAGTTGAAATGAACACCTGGATCACAGTCCGTGATGCCCACTTTCCCCTCACTGACTGCTGATTTAATTTCTCTGTCTGTCATTGGGTCGGCCTGTAACAAGTGAAAAAGCATTAGCACCACATCACTGGAGATGCTGCTACCTGTGTAAGGTTGTGCTATGGATACTTCAACATCTTGGTGTCAATTGTTGAAAGATGTTTATTGAAACAAATGTTTTAGAATGGTATCTTATGTGCAATCAGCAGTTTCACCAAGCAACACAAATTAAAAGAAATCCTCTGTAGGAATACACAGGCTGCACATGTAGAAACATAGAATTTGATGGTAGATAAGGACTGCTTGGCCCACCTAGTCTTCCTTTCTGTGCAAAGCAGCCTTCCTTCTCAGAAGTGCTGCCAGTGTAGTGAAAAAGAAAAAGCACCAAGCGAGTCAGAGAGATTGCAATATGTGAATTCAACTCATAGCTGTGTGATTGGTGCTAAGACACAGGATACCATTACATATGGAACTAGCACAACTTTTCTGAAAAAAAACGCTTTTCTTTCAATAAAAGGGCAACCTGAGGGCTTTGAGTGACTGTGGCTAACAGTAGGCATGGACAAGGGAAAACGTTTCAGAATAGGCATTGTGTACAGGCTCCAAATCAAGGAGATAAAGGAGACAAGTGGGCCCTGGAGATAAGGAGTCATGGTCTAGCACTTCGCTTAAGATCATTCCCCAAGCTGAGAACAAGAACCTTGGCACCAGGTAGATCTGCAGACAGAGTCTTTCTGGAAAGAGAGGTAAAACATCTTCTGGCAATCAAAGCAATGGAGCCAGTGCACCCAAGTCAAAGGGATAAAGGCTTTTACTTCAGATACTTCCTCACAAGGAAGAAAAAATGGTGATTGGTGACACACTCTTCATCTCAGAATTGTAGACACATTTTGAAGCCAAAGTTCAAAATGGTTACTCTTTCAATAATCAGTCCCACATTGCAAATGGGAGACTGGCTAGCCTCCCTAGACCTAAAGGATGCTTACTTTCACAGCCCTATCAGACCATGTCACAAAAAGTATTTGAGATTCAGGCTTGCCTCATGCCACCGTCAGTTAATAGCACTTCCATTTGGCCTAACTTCTGCTACAAGGGCCTTCACAAAGTACCTGGCCCCAGCCTGGCCATAATGGTAGTGTTTGAGAATACTGGGGGTAACAGTCTTTTCCATACCTGAATGACTGGCTAGTAGTGGGTCAATTCTGACAACATGCATAGCATCTCTAGCACTAGTGAAATGAATACTGGCTGGCTAGGACAGTGAACTATGTACATCATCAACAAAACAGGGAGGGACCAGGTCAGCCCAACTTTGTGCAAAAGCAATGAGGCTGTGGTTACTGACATGCTCCATAAAAGTATCCTTATCAGCCATACACCTTTCAGGGAAGGAAAATGTATTGATATATTCCCTCAGCAGGATAAATCAGGATCACCACGAGTGGTGTCTGAATCCCCAGATACTCAGTACAGTTTTAAGAAGGTGGGGCACCTCAGAGGTGTATCTTTTTTCCTCTGTAGAGAATATGTACTCCCTAGAGAAGAGAGGATGGGAACATGAATGAAACATTTGATTACATAACAGGCATTAACAGGCACAGGAAGTTTTCAGTTCATGAAGAACTCCTGGACCAGGGACCATGATCTTAGGCTGCAAGGAGAGAGGTTCTCTACCAACACCAGGAAGTTCTTCTTCACAGAAACACTGGTGGATGCTTGGAACAGCCTGCCTCAGGAGGTTATGGGGGTCAACAGTGGCTGAGAACCAAGACTGTATTGGAGAGACACAAGGGAGCCCTGACTACGAAGGACAAACCGAGAGTCCAAACAGGGTTATAACAAATGGCCAGACGAGATGAGCTAGCGAACTACTTCTGACATCAACTTTGATGTTTCTATGTCATGGTGTACCAGAAAGGAGTTTTGCACACTTGCCTGTGGACAGACTTGTGACATAATTCCTTGGGCCATTTACCAGCCAGCAGGTAATATTTAGAAGCCTGTTTTAGGCTTTTTCATCAATTATCAAGCCCTTTTTTTTCATGGCACTGTCTATGCACCAGACACGGAGTGCACTATTTAGTAGTGCTAGTCTAGAAGTGGAAATATAACATTCTGAAACAAAAATGAATGAGACACCTACAGAGTTGGTGGGACAGTCAACATGAGTAATGTATACTTGCGCTTCAACCTTGTTGGACAATCAGTATTTCTTGCACTGATTGCAGGATTTTGCAGTTCACTGCAGCACTAACCAGTGCAAATACCACTATGCTATGGTGACACACTGGCAACTGGATAGCAAGCTTGTAGTTATACACATATCTGTCAGCTAGTGATCCCAGATAAGTTTGGGAATTGGTGCTAGTGTCCCAGATGGAGCAGTGCTCAGACATTCATTGAAACTGTTGACAGAGCAGTACTCCTGGGAAACTGTTTCCAGACCAGTTGTGGGAAGTAGTCCCACACCAGTCATCATGAGATAGTGGTCCTATATCAGTTGTTACTGGAAACATTTTATTAGAATATTTCTTGAAATGTGGGATTGCAACCACTCTTGTTGCTGGACAAACACTCTAAAGTAGTAAGTTCAAATGCCGGCTATGTGTGGTCGCTAGTCTGTCAATCACTTCCTCACTTTGCAATGGAATATCTCGGTGAATGCTTAGAAGTGCAAGACCACAAGTCTGTTTTCACAGCTGGAATTGCAAAGATAACTCTTTAACTACCTGAGAGAAGAGAAAGATCACTCTGAGCATGCTGTAGAAACAGGTGGTGTAACCAAAATTTTCAGAAGCTTGTGTACATTTGGGTAAAACTGTGCATCACACTGAGTAAGTGCCATTATTGCAGATTTAGGTTTTTCTGCAGTATTTTTCCATTTATGGCCCCACAGCTTCATTTCAGATAATACAACTTGTTCAGAATCAAAATCAGACTCATAAAATTTTACAAGATCTGATGCTCCAGACTGTAAATGACTTGCTAAGCCATCAGCTAGGTATGCTGGCAAAATGCTATATAAACCAGAAAGCACTTTTGAATGAGAGGTAAAGCGATTGTCTAGTTCGGACAAAAAAAGTCAAGAAAAGGAATGTACACAGCTCTTCGAAAATATTGCTTTGCATTGTCTTCTGGGTAGTTTGCCCTGTGTTGCTGCCTGCCACTTAGTCTTGGAATCCGTAACTCTTCACCCAAGCCATGGGCTGTTCTTTGAGTGCCCTCAAAGACTTTATGAAAAGAACTGTCACAGTCTGATCGCTGTTCACGTATGGCATCTTTGACACTGCACACATGGGCTAGGGCAGAACTTATATCACAGTTCTCTTGCTGCAAGTACCTGGACAGAGGGAGTGAGACACTGAAGACTTGTACACAGCAGTGCAGTGCAACAAGGAATTCGCTGTGGGCGATTGTAGCATGAAACTGAGTAGCTTTGGAAGAACAGTCATTGTTTCCATGTTCTATGAAGTGTTCCAATGCTGCTGCGACTGGAGAAATCAGCTCACTAAAGGTTATTAAACTGTCATGTCGTTCAACCCCCCCGAGTGTCACACAGAGGTAAAAGTCTGTCTTTTTTTGATTGGGGAAGGAGCATGCCTACTTGTTCCTTTAGGATAGCGATACACTGTGCAGAAGCTCGAAAGAAGGTGCAAACATCACTCACAGTCCCCAAACAATTGTGGATAGCTGGCACTGTGCAACTTTGGCTTAGAGCTAAATTTAGTGAGTGACTAGTGCAGTGCAAGTAAAGAGCTGTTTGGTATTGCTGCTGAATTAATGCTTGTACACCTTGTACTCTGCCTGACATATTACTGGCGCCATCATAACCTTGACCTCGCATATCACTAAGGTTGAGACCACAATCTCCAACACTGGCAAGAAACCTCAGAATATTATCAGACAGATTTCTTCCTGTCATATCGTATACAGGCATAAAACCCAAGAAATCTTCTCTCACGCTATAAGTTGTGAAAGGTTCCGTTTCACTAACTTGGCAATCAACATAGCGAGGCACACTGAAAGCTACTCTATTCCAGAGATATCTGTTGTTTCATCTGCAAGGACTGTAAAGTATTTTGCATTCAGATTTTGTCTACCAGCTTTCTCTGGATTATAGCTCCACATGTAGTGACAATCTCATTCTGAATGTGTGGACTAATGTAAGTCGCATTAAGACAGGAAGTTTGGAGATGATCTCGCAGCACTTGGTCTCCACTATAAGCCCTAAACCTTATTAGCGTATGGAAATTTCCATCATTTTCTATAGTAATTACTGGATCATGGGACTGTATTGGTCCACTGTCTCAATGGCTTTGAAAAGCAAGTCCCTGTCTCCCACACACAAGCACTGTATCAATAATTGATGTCAATTTGTTACGATTTTGTTCCACCATTTTCTTTTTTTGGGAATCTATTTGTGTGGTGATGTCTACTAGTGATCCTGCTTTCACTTTCAAAAAATTTTCTGCCAGTTCATGGCAACGTTGATGATAAGCTGTTTTTGCATGATGACTAAATACCACCAGTGCTTTCTTCCACTTTGTGAAAGGTTTATCAACCAGTGCCCCTAAAGTCTGATGTGATCCCTTTCCAACAGCACTTTTAGCAAACAGAACACAAACTTTGCAGAATGCATCGTTGTCTTTTGCAGAGTAACACAACCATACAAATCTGCTTAACCATGAAGCCTGAAATGCCAATTTATGATCATTTTTCAGGAAAGAATAATCATTCGAAGGTCGCCACTCATTTCTGAGTAAATCAATTTTCAGCTGTTCAGATAGACCAATTGTATCAGTTGTCCCTGCATACTGCCCTATGTCAAGTGCATTATAAGTGCCAGTGCTACCAGCAGCAGCAGCAGAGCCAGCGTGATCACTCCCTATATTATCAGGTACACTGGTGGAACACGATGGTTGTGGTTCTGAAGAATTGTCACTGTGATTATTCACTTGTGAAACATGAGGATCCCAGTCACTGAGTGTACTGTCGGTGTTTTCTGGTACATCTTCAACACAGGGTTTCTTGGCAAAATAGTTTAGCAGTGTGTTGCTTGATTTTTTCTTTTTCCCTTCTCGTATATCCATCTTGTGCTGCTATTTATTTGGATCACAATGTGATCACTGCAGGCAAAGTGATAAGACTGTCACGCAGGTAGTAACTAACCAGGACTACAACTCCAGCAAGCTGTAACAGAAAGCGCGGATTAATGCTCATCAGTGCTATGATTCACCAAGAAGAAGCAAACATTATAAGTAGAGTAAACTTTGAACAAAGCACAAGATGAATGCAAACAAAACCATAAAAGGCCACATAAACATAAATTTTCTATCGGGCACCAGTGATAAAATCCTCCAGTTTTTCTTCAGCTTGAGGAACTGTTTAACGCTGTGCCTGATAGCTGATGAGTGTGCCTAAGGCTTCATTCACTGAAATTGCAAGTGAAACATCAATAAAGATGACTCAGCAACACTGCCACACTAATCTGAAAAGCAGAAGGAGGAGGGACCCCAATGCTTTCCACTTCCCATCAGGAGCCACCAGCTGTTAAAAGGCATGAAACCATGGGGAAACAAGTGTGGGGATGGGGTAGTTTGGGTTTTTGTTGCACTGTGCTTTCTATTCACATAGGAAGCTTTTACCACCCACAAAAAACTATGTAATGGCCCAGTCCCCTGGGGTTACTAGCATGATAATCCCAACTGTGTTAGCCATGATCTACCAGCTGCCCCCTACTTTCCTAATAGGAAGATGGGGTGCCTAGTAGAGGGCTCATTAGAAGCTCTTTACATGACATCATTGTTCACTCATCCTGAGCAGAAGATGATTATGTAATTTAGAACTGTTGCAGCAGCTTGAGCCACAATGGAATCAGTTGAGGAGGACAGTTTTTAGAATGATGATATTGAAGTGAAGTCAGTGTGTAGTGATCCGAGTGTGAGAGCCCAACAAAGTGGAGCTGTCCAAGTCAGCGGCGCAGACCAGTCTGTCCAGTGACTCACCATAGTGAGTGTGATGTCACTAGTGACACTGGAAAGTGGTAGAGACTGTTGATGCCAGGACAACAGATTGTCATTTCAGAGAGAAAGAAGAATGGGACAGCAGTTCTGTGAGGGCAAGAGGCAATCCCCTATTACAGCAGAAGAATATTAGCAGTCCTGTAATGAGACAAGCGGCAATTTCCAGTATGTAACCCTTGAAAGTGAAAGTTCTTTATTAAGATGACTGTATTACAAGTTAAGTAAAACAGAGTACAGAGAGAAGGTATCATGTGAGGTGGGTGCCTGAATCACGGAGCTGTCTGAAATGGCGCTGCGATGTGGGCAAATGCCTGAAAGGTGAGGGGGCAGGGAGGGGGATCGGATGTGGAGTGGTGGGGTGGGTGATCCTAGTGACAGGATGTTGCATTATGTACACATGCACATGTGGGGGAAAGCACATCAAGCGTGGCCTGTGAGGGGGCGGAGGGGATGTGGGGTTGGCACTGTGGTCAGCTGATGATCAGCGCTGTGGTGTTGGGGATTGGCCTCCACTTGCACTGCTGGGGTTCCGGGTTCCGGTCTGGGTGCTACTGTGGTTTTGTTGCACCCGGCCCAAAACTTATTTTTGTTTTGCTTTTGCCCCCCAACATGTACCCCCCAGAGTTGAAAATCCTTAAGTGGGGGGGCAAGGGATTTAAATCGCCAATGCCATTCTTCTGTGCGCTGAGGAAGTCAGGTGGCAAAATTGTAGTCGCCGCCTGATGTCGCGATAATGTGAATCGCTGTTCGGCGCCCCATTATCACATATAACCCAGACAGGAGACTAGCAATTTTTGTGTTGCTGTCTCTTGGTGTATGCAGAAAGATAAAGATAAAATACACCAGTCCGAGCCTCAGCCTCACCACAAATATCTGCTAAGCTTGAATCCCACCTGGGGAGCAATCAAGAGAGAGTAATGTTGGTTGCTACTGACACCTCCTCCCATAGTAGACATGCTGGATCAGAGGAGTGGACCCACCCGGAGGGACATGTCAAGGGGTATCAGTTACCTCATGATTATATTTCATTACTTCACCCTGTGACTGTGAGTTGAGGGTCAGTTGGCATGGTGGAATGGGACATTTTCCCTTTTTCTATATCTTTCCTCCACCCCTCAATGTGGATTATACATAACAGCATCTGGGGAGCGGGGAGTGCTCTGTGACCATAAACACACATCACCAAGTGCAGCACTGCAAACATGTCACCAGGAGTAGCTCTAACAGGCACACAATTCCAGAGTTTCACACAGGATACAAGCCACCACAAAAAAATGTTTGCCCTTCCTGCTGACCTCCACTGCTGCTATCTTAGGCTCAGGACATGAACCTGAATAGCCAGCATGCCAAGAGGATGTCCAACATCTCAGCATCACTGAACAGGTCCAGAACTGAGTTTATTTCATCTTCCTTCTCCTGCTCTCTTCAAGGAGCATGTACCATTGACAACATAAACTGCCGTTCTCAACTGCTGCAGGCTCATCAGTCCCCATTATCATGTGTTAGGAAGAGATGGCAAACACCAGGCAGTCTCTGGCACAAAATGTAACGATGCCATGGAACTTAGAAGAGTGATGGAAGTTTCCTTCAACATACATGATTGATGACCCATTGCCATTAGACAATAGAGGCTCCGCCATACTATCTCCCCTGAACCCCAGTCCAGCATAAGCGAGTCAAGAGACCATTCCTACTACTGCAGTTATCTCACCAGTTTAGTTGTTCAGTGAGCCAATGACAGTAACAGAAGAGGGACACTGAAGATAGCATTATATTTCAATTTTTAAGTTGTTGACTTGAAGTCACTGCAACCATTAGGAACACAAGCCACACTATAGAAAACATCCCCCAATAAAATTACCTTGCTTCATTTTTGCTCCCTTTAAACATGCACTACAGCTTACATGACTGGTCTCACACCCGCAGTGTCCTCGAGTCTCGGTTTTACCCAAACTGTAACCATTAAGGGTTATCTCCTCGCCCATACCCCCCATCAAAGCATTATTTTACCAAGGGCAACAACAAATCTAATAAAAACTAATAAAATATTTAAACCAGCTTTTTTTTTGTTAATGTTGCACACACCAAATATACAGATGTCCACTGTATAATCGCAATATGCCACTCAAAAATGTTGGTGATGCCAGGATTTACCCATGCCCTGGGGTGTTTTAGCCACTTGGCTGCACCTCGTGGCCAAATACCACCCCAGGGCATGGATAAATCCTGGCATCACCAATTCCATCTCATGGTATATTGCTTAAATGACACCACATGGTACAGTGCCTCTTGTTCCAGATGTGTGCACATGTGCCACTGCAAGTGAAATGTGATACCCAAGCACAAAAAAATGTTCTTGCCAGTGTCTGTTGGTCATGTGGCAACAGTACATGACGTGACCGTACAAACATCAATGCAATGACTGTATCAGAAAGCACCACCAAACCACTTTGTCATGATTGCCCTATCTTGCTCCTACAGAAAACAGCCCACACTGAAAAACTGAAATTATGCAATGGGGGTATGAAAATCCTGTAACCTAATTGGTCAAAACACATCGCATGACTGTGATAAATCCTCCACCATACCCACTGTAAACGTTTTATATCACTATAAAAAAAAAAAAAAGTTGAACATTGTATAATAGCAGATTTATATCCACACCCCTCCTCCATAGCTCCCCTGGGCATAACCCTCAGAGTTGTCTCTCCCTGACCAGCCTTTGTGTACACACTCCCTTTTTCTTCCTTGCAACATCCTCCCTCCACCCTGGAGGTAGCATGCATGACCTGTGTGCGAAGGGCCAACTCGTTTGCACACAACCTACCCCCCGAAGGAAAACTAAGCTCCCTGGCCCACCATCAGTGGAATGCACTGCCAGTCCTTCTTAACTGGGAAGGCCTCCCAGTCTGGCTGATCAAGACCTGGTGGCCTCTTGAGTTCACTTCTGAACCCGGGGACCAGCGCAGTAGCACAACGAACAGCCAATGAGCCATCAGGTGGCCCTAATACATTTTTGCAGAGGTCTAGCAAATGTGAACATGAATATCCCCCCCCCATGGCGTGTCAGCAATGAACTGTGGGTAAAACAGTCAAAATAGTGTCGGAGATGTCATGATCACTACTATAACTGAGACCCTAGTGTTGGCATTATTTTATAATTTTTGTGGGTTTAGTAGGGACTCTTATCTTTAAAATTATACTTACAACTGCTTTTAAACCACTCTTGGCCCATAATTCAAATACTAATTGTTTTCATGGCTGCATTGGATAGCTATGTTGAATGTAATGTGTTTGGGGAAAGCAGAAGCAGAATCGATGCATACTACTTTAAGCATCCACAGTGGACTCTCAGATCACCATATTAGTATGCATTGGACTGCTATGCTGTCTCCTTGGACGTATTTCTTTTTACAGCCTCCACCCCTCTATGCACTTGCTTGCATTATAAGAAAAAAAATCTGAGTATTTCTTGGATTTACTGTCGAGAGCAGGTTTCTTTTTTATTTTTGTATTTTGTATTTACTGTACTTTATACTCCCACTGCCCTCGACCTGCCCTTTCAGCTTGCCTTCTCCCCCAGCCCTCTCAGTGCCCTATGGTTTACCCCCATGGCAGAGCTTCCTGTGTTCCCTAAGCCTGGAAGGTGTTTAGCCTGGATGTGAGGTTGGTTGCCCAATGAGTGGTGCAGGGCCTGTGGGGAGGAACAGCTTTACTCTGCTAAGTCCAGGGTGCTTTCCAGGTTTCTCATGTCCCCTCCCCCCTTGGGCTCCTTGTGGGGAAGGACTGCATAGACGTTAGCAAGCAAGCTTGCAGACATCCCAGTCAGGGGAAGCCTGCCTCCACATTGCAGCTCTGCTTGCCCCACTACCTGTGGTCACCCAGCAGAGTAGAGCAGCTAGTGCAGTAGGGCTCATGGCCCTCCCTCCCAGATGAAGGAGAGTGTCCTTTGGGGTGCTCCATTCCCCCCTCGGCTGACCCCCGATAACCCAGGCTCACCTTCAAACCCGGGTCACCGGCATTGAAAGCGGCAGTGCTACTGTTGTGCTGACGGGCCGGCGTGAGAGTAGAATTCAATCACTGTAGTTACTGGAGTCACTTAAAACCATTTCTCCCCCCGTCATAGATATACCACGAAGTCTGTATTCTGTCAGCAGAAATGGTTTTATCACACTTACTTACTAAAGGTAATACTGCCTTTGTCATAGTGTTAGCATTGCCCTCCTCTCCTTTACTTTTCGATCAAAACGCTCCCTGGTGTCAAGAAGCTCTCCCTCCCACATGTCTGGGATTGAGTCCCCCTTGAGTACCACATTGAAAGTGTGGATCAGGAGTGGCATATACTCTTCCTGAATACTTTTGTAGTGTTCAGTAAGGGTACCATGTAGTCCCGAGGCCAATGTTAGAATTACAAGGGGGCTTCCCAAGGCTCAGTCCTTCCTAGCACTCAGCCCTCCCACCCCGAACGGCAGGCCGCACAACTCCCCAGCAGTTGACACAATGTGTAACCTTGATAAAATTATGAGCTGGACCTAATGCCATTGGGCAATGTGTTTTAGGGTCTGGCACAAGCACCCCCCCCCAGGTCACTCCACTGGCCTGAGACATTACCAAATGGGTGGCTTCACCACAGTGCTGCACCCTCTGTAGATTACTGGATGTACAAGACATGCTGCTTCCGAAGCCTATAGGGTACCAATGTCCCAGGGGAGGATACGGCTGCATACCACCCCTCCCCTGGTTCCACCACCCACCCCCATGGGACTCTCCATCATTGATTCTGCATCCTGTGCAGGCTATTAGACTGTACTCACAATACAATACAGCTCCACTACATAAAGACGGTGCAAGGTTTACTTACTAAGTAGCACATGGAGCAAAAATCCACACTCCTCAGCTGGATAAGAAAAGGCTTAATTATAGACAAAGTTTAAAAACTGCCGCTATTGCCAGCCCAGTGGCACAGAGGGCTGAGGTGCTGGACACCTTACCTCATGCCACGCTGCCGACCCAGGTTTGGGAATTATGGCGGTTCATCAGGGAGCCAGCACAGGGAGGGAGGGAAGGAGTAGGACTGAGGAGCGGAAAGGCAGCTCTCCCCTCCCGGGGTGGTTGTCCGCCTTCCCCGTAGTTCTGCTCTCATCAGGTGGAGATCCAATGGGATGAGTAGGTGTGAGGGCATGGTAGCAATTGCCAGGGGTGAAATGGAAGAGACTGAGCCAGTACCCTGCATGTGTGTGCGCGCCTCCACGCACATGCACATACGTGTCTTCCGGGGTCCTGGGTCGGGACAAACACCGGGGGAAAAAAGCACATAAAAGTCTAAAAAAAAACAAAAAACTGCCGCAATTACAAACACCATTCAGGCTAGTAGCTGATCAAAGTCTCAACCAGTTTGTACAACAGTATGTCATCGGGGGGGATCCCCTGACGTTGTACTGTTGTATGAAACTGCTCTGGCCTTTGATCAGCTACTAGCCTGAATGGTGTTTGTACTGGTGACAGTTTTTTAACTATGTTTGTAATTAAGCCTTTTCTTGTCCAGCTGAGGAGTGTGGATTTTTTTCTCCATGTATTATCAGGCTGTACTGCAGTGTAATCAGAGGAAGACTATTACCCAGAATGTAGGCCATCGTGTATCTCTTTAGAGAGGAGCCCCACCCATCCCACTGATCTAAAGAACAAGCAATGCAGTCTTGTTGATAATCACCTCTGATGCTGCCCTAGGCCACATGCACCTCCACCATATGTGCCTAACAACACCTATCTTATTTTTCAACGTGCGCCACCATACCAAGAGTCACTCAATCCCAACCTCCCCCCCTCAGTGAGGCCAGATGGTACCTGATTCCAGATCCAGATGGCAGTTAACCTAACTTTGTGGAGCCCAGAAGAGACATACATGTTGGAGTAGGGGGAAAAGGGGATAAGGTTAACCTTCCCTGGGTACATTCCCATAGCAGATGGACAAGAGGTTGCCTCTGGTCCCCAGTCATCACTGCTGCTATTCCACATTCCACTGCCAGCCATCACTCACAATCACTATAGTACTCAGTTATTTGTAAAACTTTCAAAATAAATTAAGAAAAATGCCTCAGTCTGAAAGTCTATCTCCACACCTCACAAAAAGCGTGGTGATTGCAGGAAAACTACTCAGCCAACTAACTTGGATGAGTCAGATCCTCCAGTTGAATTCTGTCCTCCTTACCTTATGGCTTCTTCTTTTTTCAGTTCTGCTTCTGCTGGCCTGGAATGCCCTGCTCTGCTCACCTTGCTCGGTCTGCTTTTCAGACTCTTACTCGAGTCTCTCTGGCAAAAATAAAATGACTGGGCCGGGGCACTGCTTCAGAATCTCGACACCGCACTGTCTCCACTCGCCTCAGCCCCTTCCCGGTGTAAACTGCTGCCAGTAAATTAAATTTATTTAAATCTTTTGGTCTCACCACTCTCATGCTCTAGCCTCTCACACTCACTCCATCACACTCTCTCGTTGTCTCTCCTCATCTTCTGACTGGTGGGTTCCTTCTTGCCGGTTTTTACTACAGTCTGCTCCAGCCATCCAGTCAGGTGACCCAGTCCTACTGACAGTCGTCTCTTCCTCTCACAACTGCTCTCACAAGCCTTAGCCAATACCATGGAAACAGAATGAGTAGTCGGCGGGGGGGGGGGGGAATCACTGTCTTTCTATTCTCTGCTCTATCTTTTTTTTAAATCAGACCTCCCTCCCTCTTGTTTCCAGCAGGTTGCAAACTGCCATCTGGAAGCAGAAGATCAGAAGGGCATGGATTGTGCAGCAGTTCTACACCAGCGGCTTGGGGGTCAGACCAGCTGAGATTTGCCCAACCCCCCCAGACTACTCTAGCCAGCCGGCCGCTGGGTACCCACAGGTGCGAACAACAGTAACCAGCAGTGGTCAGGTGGCGTGGTGCTAAGCTAACTAAGGCACACATTTAAAGGAGCAGCACGCTCCGCTCTGCTCTGTAATAATTTAATTTTTGCAGTCATTTTTTCCGGGGGGTGTTTGAACACCCTAAACACCCCCCCCCCCGCCTACGCCCCTGCCAACTAGGAACCTAAGGCATGATAATGTGTACCAATAAGTTGATTCTACTACCGGATGTGAGAAAACATTACCATATACTAAATATATAAAAGTTAGAAGGATAGAAGATTAGAATATAGAAAAGAATGAATAAGAATGGAATGTAATTAATGTACAGATGTCCTTAAAAATATGTCATATGGAAATGGATGTAATACTGATAAGGATATGAATAAAACATCAGAAGTTAAATAAAAAAAAACTGCACATCCATGCTGCATTCTGAAAATGAGTGATCCTGCCAAATCTGAAATTACAAGTCCAAGTCACATTCCAAAATTGCACATCCCTGCTGTATTCTAAAATTGTGCATCCCCATTATGTCCAAAATTATGTGTACCCATCACACACCAAATATGCATTCCCATGCAAGGCTCCAAAATTACATATCCCACCACATTTCAAAAATGAGCATGTCTGCCACATTCTAAAATTGCATGTGACTACCACACTCTGAATCTGTGCATCAATACCACATGCCAAAATTATGCAACCTGACACATTATGAAATTACATATCCCTGCTGCATTCCACAACTATTTATCTTCCACATTTTGAAATTGTATATCTCTGCCACATTCTAAAACTTTATGACACCCCTACATTCTGAATTTCAGCATCCCTGCTACATTCAAAATTGGGTGTCTCTACTACCTTCTGAGATTGTTTCAGGGCTGCATTCCACAGTTGCAACCTGGTGGCATTCTAAAATCTGAGCCCTACTGTATTCTAAAAATTGCACACAGCTTTGTCATTCTAAAGTCATGTTTGCCACTGAATTCCTACCCCTCATCACATTTTAAAGTACCTTGCATCTGCACGTTATAGAACTGAATGCCCTGTCAGCTTTCCTTTTTTTAAAATGTTCACTGCAACTGCAGTTTTATATAGCATGTGATAAATAAGATCTACAGGACAAAGTAGCTTACAGAGAGGACTAGCCTGTGAGTTCTGGTTATGACATCATCAGTAGCTTTCACTGAAACTGACTTTTATGAACAGGCAGTGAAATTAGGGTTGCAAGATGACTTGATATGTTCAAATGAAGTAACTTAGCTAATTTTTCGTATGAGACTGGTTCGGAACGTGCTGATCCAAATTCCGAATTTTTCGATGACTAGCAATTTTGGTGTGACTCTCACTTTAAGTCAAAGTTCTTACCCTAAAACCATAGAAGGACTGTGTCTGCCCCAGGTTATCTGTCTTCTGAATCAGGCCAATTTTCCATGGGTTGGTATCATCTTTTGAATTCTGAGCCCTAAAAGAACTTGCACAAAGGTACAGTTCATCTGATCACGCAGCAGTTGAGAATTGCTACCCTCCCCGATGCACACAGCCACCTCAATCTGGAGTCTTGTCCTTTCAGACTCTGAGTCGAGAAAGAAACTGGCCCTCCTTTTGTCCCCATTTACAACATGTACTATGTTTGCGTACATTCCACAGGCTTTACCATATCCAATTTTAATAATTTCCCCGAATCCAATGGGTATGATATATGGGATATTCAGTATCCAAGGCAATCATTCCTTTGTCTTTGACCTCCGCTCAGCAGTCTTTAAAATGCTAGCCAGTGTAAACTGGTTCTGAAGTATCTTCATAACCACAGGACAATCTGTTTTCTTTCTCTAATTTTATTTGGTACAGCTGAGCCTGCCCCCAGATGGACCAGTTAATTCCCAAACCAACATTGGAACTACTGGCTTAATTTATAGCAGGTAGGCCCATGTTCTTCTCGCAGTCAGACTCAAATGGGCTCTTCTCAGGACCTCTGGACTGTTTAGACATAAAAAGAAGGGTAGCAAGGATTTTAACAATGTCCTAGCCAACTTCTAGCAACCCAGCATTTCCTCAAACAGCAGGTATTTTAATAGAATAGAAAAATTTAACAGAATTAAGAAATTCATAATTATTTTGTGTTATAACATCAATAAAAGATACAACTTTATGTTTGCAAACAAATTTACTAATGTTACCATTCTTTATTCTGTCAATGCAATTGTGATATCAGTCTTTGCAGCGCAAGTCACATTTTCCAAGTATGCCAAAAAGACAGGACTTGAAGATGCCAAACCTTCGTCAAAATTATACAGTAACTTACATAATTCTTTTCCTAGATTGTGTTCATATGTGCCACAGGCTACTCCAATGGCATAAGGCTAATTAAATTAATTAATTAAAGGACCTTAATTTCTATTCACTGGAGGAAAGAAGGGAGAGGGGAGATATGATAGAGACTTTCAAGTACCTTTGGGGAATAAACAGGGTACAGGTGAAAAGCATATTTCAGAGAAAACTCTGCACAAGAACAAGGGGGCATGATATGGGGCTGAAGGGTGGAAGGCTCAGGTGTAATGTTAGGAAGTACTTTTCACTGAGAGGGTGGTGGATATGTGGGACAGCCTTCCAGCAGAAGTGGTGGGTGCAAAAACAATACAGGCTTCAAGAGTGCATGGGATAGATATAAGGGTACCCTGGATGTATGCAGAGCAGCACAGCCGCAGATCAAATAGGATCTGGCGCTGCAGCAGTGAGTAGGGAAGTGGGTAGCCTAGATCGGCCGTATGGTCCTTATCTATTGACAGATTCTATGTTTCTATGTTTAAATGACTAGTGTGCTAATTGACCCATCTAGGCTAATTGGTTCATACAATGTACTTAACACCCTATCAGATGGAACCATCTTAGTCCATTTGAAAACTGAAAACTACTTTTGTTCTATTCAGAGTTCTAAAATTACCATTTCCCACTGCATCCCTATCATACAGGCTGCAAAAAATGGAGGAAAAGCTTCAATGACATATCAGGGGAAAGGGGAAGTGCTGTAACTATGCAGTATGTGGGGTGGGGGGATCAAAACAGGCCCTTGAGATGGGGGGGGGCAATTCATAGGGATAAAATATACAGTGGAGTCTTCCAGGATGCAACAGACTGTGATAAGCATGTCACACATTCCAATGTGAAAAATTGCAATAATTGCCATTGGATTACATTGTATTCCTGAAGAATTCTGTAGCATGTCACTGCAAAAAACTACGATAAGAGCATTGTAGCCTGGCTGACTCCAATGTATTCACTATGGAGGGGTGTCCATCTTTGTCCAGGTACCCTGCATTATTAGTTTATTCCTGTAGAAATCCCATTCTGCTCCATATCCTGCCAGGGGAACAGAGCTACTTTGTTACAGCCTAGACAAAATCATGACTGGAGCAAAGACAAGGTTTGCTTTGTAGCTGAGTTTAACCATTTAGCTCCATCTATTTCTGCCATTATTCATACATTTTGGCATGTACTGACATCTGATCCTGCACTCAAAAAATGTGGCAGAAAGTAGGCCATTAATTTCTTACAGAAAAGGAAAGAATCTTGGTGATGCACTTACCAATAGTATGTTCACCAGAGGTAATCACCAAATATGTCCCAGTTGGCTACCACATCATCCCACTGGCTGCTACACCTGTGGCAGGTGCAGTGTCTGTCAAAATTGCCTTAAACATGGTACCTTCATTTCACCAACTGAAAAGTCCACAGAAATTAGACTTACTCAGTTGCTCAACTCCCTATGTAGTGTATGTCACTACATGTACTTGCCTAAAGATCTATGTGGGTAGGGCAATTTGTCTGCTACGGCGCCAAATGCAGGAATACATTGGGCTCCATAATAAATGCAACTCCTGCCACCTTTGGGCCCCCACTTTGTTACCTTTCACTATAGCAATCTACATCATTTTAGATTCATGGGTGTTGAGCATGTACATGTACGATCAAGAGGTGATGCTAGAATAAAAATTGGATTTACAGTCAGTATGCTGACTACCATAAGTATTGTGCGTTATGAAATGCCTGCACTAGTGTTACAAAACATGCTAAGGCAGAGTATTTTGTCTCCAAAACAATATTAACCACCCCTCAAAGTTTTGGAAGGTTATCCACTTACTCGTCTCCATCCCAGTCCTGAAGTTGAGAGGGTCCACCATCTCTGACCTGTCTGCTGTCGCTGCTGAATTTAATGACTTCTTCACCTCCTGCACCTCAGCCCTCATCTCTTCAGTTCCCCCTGCCCCCCTTCTACTGACCACCCACAGTCATCCCCTCTACTCACACATCAGGATATCCTCACTAAGATGATACTCCCAATCTTTGACTATGGTGACATTGTCTATGATGATGCTCCAAGGTCCACTCTGGCCAGACTGGACACCATCTTTCACTCCTTCTGCATTTTGCTCTAAACGTCTCCCCCCCCCCGCACTCACCACTGCACTCTGTGCTCTGCATTCTCCCTCCCTCCCTCCCCTTGAGGATCACTGCCTATCCACTGTGCCTCAATCATCTACAAGTTCTGGCTCTCTTTCATCCCTCCCTGACCTCCCTCCTACCGGGTGACATTCTCGCAAGGAGAATGTCGCAGGGCAAAAATACACAACAGAAACAGCACTAGTCAAAACAGCTACAGGGTACACAGTGCCGCATGATGGATATAGCATGTGACCCTGTAGCCATTTCCTGGAAAGAGGATAAAAGGTCTGCCAGAAGGGTGTCCATCGAGTATCTACCATGGCTCAGGGAGAACAGCCATTGGTGCTGGAGGGCAAAGGTGTAGCTATGGACCGGGCTTTTCTTCCTGGTCCCAGAGCAGGTAAACACTTTAATTTTTTTTATTGTTTTGTGGTCCCCCCCCATCTGAGTTTTGCCCTCTGTCTGAGTTGCCCCCGGGCAGGTTATTTTAGTAGGGGCCGGGGGTGCAGCTCCCCATAACGGATAGTGAGGGGGGGCAGAGCACCCCTCAGGAAACAAAGATATTTGTTTTTTTTTCTGGTGGTCTCTGTTTAGACAGCACAGTATAGTGCTGTGCTGTTTTGACTTGCGACATTATGACCCTGTACCAACCTCTCACCTCTCACCTACCCCCCCCTACTCCTTCTGTAACCCCAGGCATCGCTCCTTCTTACTCCTCTCTCATAAAACCCTTGCTGGACAAGCTGCTTTCTCTTACTGCCTTCCCAAACTTTGGAATTCTCTCTCCCTAAACATTCACTCTGCTTCCACTAAACGCCCACTAACCTCACTACCCCACACCCATACCACCCCCTCTTGCAACTGCCCCTAACACTCCCTCCCAGTCTGTTCTTTACTCTTCCTCCCCTCCTTCCGATGATGCTGATCCTGACTGCCCAGAATTATTTTGTTTTCTCCTCTACTCACCCTCCTCTCCCCACCTACCCCTACATCATCTCCTTCCACCTCTCTCCACCTGTCCTTACAACTTTACTTTTATACCCTTACCAACTTATAGTGTACATTTATATTTATATTAATTATCCTGCGATTATTCTAGCAAATCTCTGTTCACTGTATTTTCTGGTTACTTTAGTCCTGTATGCATTCCAATTTATACTGTATATATTATGTACTACAGTTTATACTGTTATTGTACTTGTTAATCTCTGTCTCTCCATATTATTTTGTATTATACAATGGCAAAAAAAAAATGCTGTGCTCTGATTGACCAGTCTGGAACTGGACCCATGGTGTTATCCCAGGATAACATCAAGGATCTAGTCCCAGCGAACACATGACTGCATTACATGTGGGAAAATCACAACACACCCACGTCCAAGTTGCTTACACTTAGCATGGCTACTGTGGCTTTTGCCAGTACTTAGTTGAAACATTTTTGTTAACATAAATCCCTGCATCCCACTGCCAGGAAACAACACAAAAACCACTCATTAAGTAAAGTCTCCATACACTTTACAGCACTGTATACTTCTTTTCCATTTTTCCTTTTGTAAAACTGAAAGAAAAAGAAAGCTGTCATCATGGTCAACTTCAGTGCAAGCTGTCAATGTGATCAGCTTCAGCCATTTCCCATACTCAGCCCAGAGATGGAGCCCTCCCTCTCACTGTTTGGGTTTCTGTGCAAGTCCTTATTTTTCTTATTTCTGCCCTTCTATTCCTTAAATGTCCAATTTCAAAAACACAGGAAACCTGTCATCATGATTGTCAATTCCAAGTCCCATCCCTTCTCCCCATTCAAATGGACTTAGCGTGTACATTCTGCAGTCGACCTTCTGCTCAGAAAATTACACTGTCCCTCCCTTCACTGAAAAGAGTGAGTGCATCTGTGAAAAAAACACAGTATGGCTGTTATTCATGCCCAGTGCCATGTTACTCACTACCTCCTTTCTCTTTTCTTTTCCTGGTACAAAACAGACTGCCACTGTACCGGGTGAATGACATGCAGACAGCCATCACAGTAAAGAATCAGCATGGTAGGGCGGATGTGCAAATGGCTTTCAGCAAGAGACAAGAAACAGAGAGACAGAGAACAGAGAAACAAAGAGAAACAGAGTGGGGGAGAGCTGGTGTGTGGCCAGCATTCAGCTTTGGAAAGGGGAAATTGTTTAACCAGGAAAGGCACACTAAGCCAAAGCTTGTTTTCAGGTGTGACCTGGAAGCACAAGGAAGTTAAATGACTTGCTCGGGGTCACACAGTATGCAAGTGGGAACTGTAGGATTCAAACCCAGGTCTCCAGATTTGCAGCTTAGAGCCCTAAACCTCTGTGCTATACTGCTTCCAACCTGCTTTACAAAACAAAAGCTGTTTTGTACAGGATGGAAGCAAGGTTGAGTGGACAAAGCCACACAGTAGAGCCACTCCATCTACTGGCCAAAAAAAGAAACAGCCAACACTATTTTTTTCCTATTATGCCTACCCACTGAAAATGTGACCAAAATAATACTTATAATAAACTTCATAATCATTTTTTTTTTTATATAGAAATGAGTCATTGTATAATAGGAATAATGCACTCCAGGGTTTGGGTCGTGATGGGATTACATCCATTCTCAGGTGTTGGATGCATTCAGCCTGAGTCCTCATGCCCTACCAGCCGAGGTGTGACATTATCCCAGTATGACGCACACCCTGTTGTGTATTATTCTTTTACTATACCATGGTACTGTACTATCTCTCTCTCTCTCTCTCTCTCCCTTTCCCAAGATGCATCTGGAAATTAGCTATATTGCTCAGTATGTCCTTCCTAGTGAAATGCTTTGATAAATAAATGAATAAATAAATAGGCAAAGATTTGCATAGGTGCTAACAGGTCTTTGCCCATGCAAACCAGGGTTTGCCTATCCCCAGATCCTCATAGCATAGAGGGTTAGCACCCACCCCAAACATAGTGTATGCAGGTGGGCAAGTGGACGGGCATGGCCATAAATAGCCATGCTACCCCATATTCGTGGCTTTGGCTATGCAAAAGGGTTTAGTGCAGTGCTTTTGTGCAGAGCAAATACCACCAAACAAAACCATGACTTACTCCAGGTAACCCTAGTGGCTGATGAAGGTAATGCAGCCACCTAGTTGGTTGGCCACTGAGGGGAGCACACAGACCTTCTGCGGTCCATGGCACCCCCCCCAATCACTGGCCCATAAGGTAATAACACACTCCCTAATGCTACTAGTATCAGGGAGTGTATTAGTGCATTATAGGCTGGGAATTGGAGGGTGGGGGGACCACTAACATCAGGGAGTGTGTTGTTACATTATGGGCTGGCAATCAGAGGGAGAGAGGATCACTAGCACCAGGGAGTTTTAAGTTTACATTATGGGTCAGTGATTGGGGGTGGCACTAACACTAGGGATACCTACACATATCTGGGACCTGGCAACAGGGGGGCAGCCTTGTGCTATCCTGCCTCGTTACCCATGCAACTGAGCCCATAATGGGTGTGCAAATTGCCCCTTAGTGCCTTGCATGCTTAATGGGTTCATTTGCATGGGTTCCTTTGAATATTGCAGAGAACGCTCCGGCACTATCCATTCTGGTGATGTACTTCAGGATCCATTTCAGGGCAGCACTATTTGACTTAGTACTGCACCAACATGGCCCTATCATGAGCTGAATAGCACCGGTGTGCTATCCAACTGAATATACCATCCTTGGGCTCCCGAGCAATCACAAGGCACAGTGCAAGGTTTTTCTCTTTGCTTTGTGCTATTTCAAATATCGAGCCCCTGGAGCTTGTCCATAACATGAGAATGCAATATAAAAGTAATTTAAAGGTACCTTTAGCAATGTGCATTGGCACATTTTTCACCTTCTCAATGAAAATCATTTCCCAAGTTCACTCTCTGAGAATATACTACAGTATGTTAATGAAAGAGACCCTCGATGCCATTAGGCCAACTTTGAAGAAAAGAAAAACATAATGCTTAGATGTAATTGAGCCTCTATTTCATATTTTTTTCTGTGATTCTCACCCTAATTTCTTTATTACTAAGGACAATTGCAGGAAAATAGGATCTGTGCCCTGCGTGCGTGGCTGTGTGCCTACAGTTCTCCTTATGATAACATGTGTAATTTGTGGAGATAATTATGCTGCCATAAACAAGGGGTGGTGATGTCAGGTGAAGTCAAGGGGCCTGATTATAGAAGGCTGATGCAGGACTTGCATCAAGCCTTGCATCAGCTGCAGCATTTGACACAGCTGTGCCAAACCCACTTGGGACACAATGCAGCCCGATTTTGGAAGGATTGGAGCAGTTGCTAAATTTGTCACACTTTACAGTAGCTTGCACCAAAGCTTTGGCACAAGCCCTGTAAAATTGCTCCCCCAATGGCACAAATGCAGACCAAGGGGAAGCTGGTCTAACTTCCTGCATTTGGCGCAAGGGACTTGCATCAGAGTTTTCATCTGGCTTACTTGCAAAATCACAAATGCCACAATACCTGCCGCATCTGACTCTCCAATACAAGTCCCTTGCGTCGATCTGTGGCTCTTTTAAAATCAGGACCATGCAGTCAGAGCAGATGAAAGCTAGGTGGTAATCATCTTGTTTTCATACAAGTGTCCTCTGACATTAAGAAAAAGAATAAAAAACTTAAAGAAAATATCTGAAATATAAACTGAGTTGTTTGTAAATCTTATAGTTTTCAAAGTTTCCTCAATGATCTACCTACTGAACTCCTTAGGTCCAGCAAAATCAGCCATTTCAAATCCGGACTCCACAACCTGCTGGCACGTGAGACCACCTGCAACTGTTAGCCCTTATTAATGCCACCTGAGGGCCTTCCACATTCCACAGCACCCCATATTGCCCTGAACAGCTCCCCACCCCTTCTTCCCCACCTCACCCCACCTGACAATGCCTTCCTGCCTGTACCCCCCCACCAACATATACCGTCCTTGTACTGGATCTGTCTAGACCCTCTAATTCCCCTACCTGGCAATTTCTCACTACCACAGACAAGTGGTTGCTTTGCCATGCACTCTCTAATTGCTCTGCCTGTTTCTGCCCAATTGCAGTTAGTAACCTGTATTTTTTGTTATGTAGCCACCAGCTGTTTCACTTTCGTATGTTTATTGTTGTCTAGTGTCACCATTGTTCCTCTCTGTGTACAATGTTTTCATTGATGTAACTCAATGGTTCTGCATTGTGTCACCTGACTTGGAACCTTTGTAAAAGAGCCTCTGGCTCAAAGGTATTAATCTGAATCTTAAATAAATAAATAAAAATGCTGTGGGAGGGGCACTTTAGTGGACTGGAATTTGTGTAGAACAAGAACAAATGCAAAAACAAAAGCGCTGCTGAATACCACCTGTAACTCTTTTCAAGAAGCTTACTGTAATGCAAAATTATTATTAATTCTTTGTATGAATGTATGAAAGTAAATGTTGTAACTTAGTTTATAAGAACTGGTCATATCTGATCAGATTAAGGCTTTCCTATGCAGTGAAACAATTAAATGAGTACATCACTAATTAATATCATAAAATGTTTTACAAGAAAAAAGTCTGCTTTCAGAATTGATTCTAATCATGCAGTTTCATATGTGATAAAGTAGCTGCCTGTGAGGGCTACATGGCTCTATCACCAGTAGATGGCACTAAATTCAAAACTGTGAGCTGAAGTCCTAACATTTCATGAAAAGGACCAACGAAACCAAAGGTCTGAAATAGTTTTAATATAAAAGTCTAAATATCATGCTTTAACATGGTTTGTCAAAATGTGGGAAAATCATGTTATCTTCTAGTTCTAGATTTAAAGCAGCATTGCATGTTACAGAGAACTGTTGACTTCTACCTTTTTGTTCTATTTTAAATTGCCCTTCTTAGCATATAAGACACACTTTTGCCACTACTTGAATCTGCTTTGCATTTTCTTTTTAGATTTGAAATAGTTAAAAGAAGTGCATGTTTTAGTGTGGATTCCCCAGATTTTCATCAGTATTCTGAGCTGTTATTTAAACACACATTATTGGCTTTATTTTCAAATGGACTTCTCCCATTTTGTGTCTCTGGCAAAAATCTTTGCAAAACAGGGCCCATTGACCTATTAGGTCATGGACCCATCTTTTATATGCTATTTCACCACTGTCACAAGAGAAGCAAGCAATAAGACATGATGGCACATTGTTTGTATTTGTATTACCACACCCCCAGGGTGTAGTAATGCGGCTGAGTGTCTTCATCTCATGGAAATGTGGTAAAACCAGCACTACTACTGAACAAAGTGCCTTATTGCACTTACAAAATGGGACCCGTGGACAACTTTTGAAAAACAATCATTCTAAAAATGTTAAAAGACACCAAAATATAATAAAATCTATTGCTATAAAATAGTCCCTCCACAGATGGTTTCAACCGGTCAGTCATCTGTCTTTCTACACATTCAATGCATGGTGTTTTCAGTTACTTGGTATTACTTGGTATGAATAGACAAAGTAGGCTAGTAGCCCATTGAATTATAGTGTATGGTGGAACGTCGTTCTCCACCGAAATCTATCGTTGTCCAAACCTTGTAGTCACACACTAGTGATGTTCGCAGTGCAGCAGCAGGATTTTTTCTACTGCACTGCGAACGTCACACACTGTGTCCTCGAACAGCACTTGACAGTTAGGGCTCACTCCATAGAAAAGACACATAGCGAAAGCAGCAATGTCGGCGGCAGTACTAATGTTTAGTTAAAACGTTCAAAATGTAAAATTCTGAAACAGTTAAAATGTTAAGCGTGAACACGTTCAAAATGTAAAGTTCTTTTTTTCCTTCTAGTAACCCAGGAAGAATGTTTGGGAGCAGAAACTTGCTGTAGTGATTTTTCTTCCTCAAAAAATGATGTTCCACCATACACTATAAAGAAAAGTGCATGGGGAGAGCTGACAACAGGGCATCTTTCACCTCGTTGGCACTATGACCCCTGATTACCTCGAGATCTGCACTCTCGAGGTAATACGTCATCATAATGCCAACTCGGTGAAAGAATAGCCCTATTGTCAACTGTTCCCCATGCACTGTCCTATATGTCTCCCACACCATCTGGGTTTATATTTGAGGCAAACTTCGGAGAAGATGGTCATCCAGTTTTTTTTTTTAATTTTCGAATGTTGGTATCTCAACAATTTCCCTAGGTAGTGAATTCCAATATCAGATTGATCTTATTGTATAAAAATTATGTCTCTTGACTGTATTAGCCTTTGGAATAATGAGCTGTATATTATGAGATCTAAGATTATTGTTTCTAGGGTTGTATTTTAGTCTGCATTGTTTCATGAGCTCTTTGTTTTCCGAAATGTTATACAGTAGCAAGATGTCCCCTCTTATCCTTCTAGTTTCTAAGGAAAATAACCCCAATGAGCCCATTCTTTCATTATAATTTAGTGTTTTTTTCAATCCCCTAATTGATTTAGTAAGTTTACTTTTTTTTTTCAAGTAAATATATGTCCTGCTTATGGTAGGGGCTCCAGATGGGTGACCCATAATCTAAGTGGAAAATAATATAGGTTTTGTATGAATGTAAGATACATGCAATATGAGAATTCAAAATTCTGCAGAATTCCACCAGTAGAATGCTCTCTCCACTCTCACCCACACACACACGGAATGGTAACATGAAATACACAAATTCAAACTTCTACTGACAAATACCCACAGACCCACACAGGCCTTAAGCAGAGGCAGAGCCTCAGTTTCTTCTGTTGCAGGGTAAGGAGCATGGTGCTCTGTAGCAAACTGGTAAGGATAGGAGGGCGATTATTTACAGCTATCTTTTGAAACACTAGAAATGGAAACTCAGAACAATACTTGATTTTTTAATTCTTTTATGTGCACAAGTGGGGTCTCATAAGCAGAAAGAACATTCAGTTATTTATTTATTTTAATTTTTATTTACCAAGAGAGACACAATAAGCTGAAAGCTTGTTTACAGGTGTGACCTGGGAGCGCAAGGGAAGTTAAGTGACTTGCTTAGGGTCACACAGTATGCAAGTGAGGGCTGTGGGATTCAAACCCAGGACTCCAGGTTTGCAGCTCAGAGCTTTAAACCACTGTGTTATACTGCCTAGAGAGTTTTATTTTTAGGGCTTTGTTGAAGGTTTTATATGTGAGTAAAGGTGACAACCATGTTTGTGATGGCCATCAGGAATAAGTGAAGTGGTTCATGAGTTCTTTATGTGAGTTGCCCAAATTTCAAATCATATTGCTTGAACTTGTTCAAACTGCTGCAGTTGTGAAGAATTACAAAAAGGGTCTCGGAACCTGTTTAACCAATCAGGATGCAGGATATTTCCAACACATTTTATAAGGGATGTTTAACAAAAGGGCCCCGATATTGAGAGTTGGATGCAAGTGCAGCGCAGCTGTTTGCTCTGTGCTTGTGCTCACTTGGCTCTGGTGATATTCAGATGGATAGCACTCACTAATGGAGATACACAATCTGGCTGAATATTGGTCTCTGCGGGCACAACACTAAGTGGATCTGTGCTACCCTGACATGCACCAGGGCTGCATATGGTCCACAGGAACAGTCCTGCCAGGAATGGGATAGCGCCAGATCCCCTGTGGGCCATATTTAGCTTAGCATGCAAATGAGCCCATGGGGCATGCAAGGCACTAAAGGGCCTTCTACATGCACATTATGGTTTCGTTTGCATGAGGCACAGCAGCCCCATAGCACCCCTTTCAGCAGCAAAGAAAGATCTGGTGGCACAGTGGTCCCCTACCCCCAGATCACCTGTTCTGATGCTTTCATGTATTCCCTGGCAGTCCAGTGGTTTTCCCAACCCCTGAATGCCCATTGTCCTATATACTAACATTTCCTAGTAGTCCAGTGGCCCCCCCACTCGCCTTTTGTCTTTATCATTAATATTCCATGGTGAGTCAGTGGTTCCTCCTACCCCTGATCACCCATTGCCTTTTACATTAATATTCCCTAATCGCTCAGTGGTTCCCTTGAGTCTCCGATCACCTGTTATCCTTATGTTTAATACAGTACCACTGAACCACCAGGAAATATTAATGTAAAGATGATAGGTGAGCAGGAGTGGGGGGGGGGCAACTGGACCACCTGGTAATATTAATGAAAAGGACAACGTACAATCAGGGGGTGGGGGGGAAACCACTGAACCACCGGGAATATTAACGTAAATGACAAAGGGGATCAGTGGTAGAAGGACAACTGGACCACCAGGGAATATTAATAAGGACAACATGTGATCGGGGGGATGCTGGACCACCAGGGATACTGTGATAACTGTCAACAGGAGATAAAAGGCAGCTTGGCACAGTAGTAGGCAGCTGTAGTACAGCTGCCCTGCCTTCAAGGATTGGGGGCACGGGCTTAGCGCCCAGTTAAGAGGTGATTTTCAGCAGTGATAAACAGCACCACCCTGGGGGGGCTGTTTAGTGCCACTGCAAACCTTTGACTATGCTGTTGCACCAGTATGCATGAGGGCACCCCCTCATTTGCATAGATGCAGCAGTATATTTTTCACCTTGGCACTGCTGGGTCAGGGGGGCACTCTGAGGGCTCATGAATATGGCTCCACCCACAGTGCTAGCACAAATCTAGGTTAGCACCAGCACAAACCATGTTTGCACCAATGCTAACCTTTGAAAATGGGGCCCTGGGTGTTTAAAAACAGCTGAAAATATTGACAAAGCCAGAGAATAGCCAGATTAAAAAAGGGTTCCTTTTAATGATTTTTAAATCTAAAACAAATGCTAAAGCAGACTCAAGATAGGAAGAAACAGCCATATTACAAGACAGAAGAAAAAGGGCAGTCTAAAATGGCTTAAGACAGTGGGCCCAATTCTCAAAGAACCCTTAGATCACTGCAGTTTTTGGTGATCTAGAGTTGTGGTGAACTCTGGGTGTGTCAGTGACCCTGCACCCAATACTGTAAAAACAGGGGTCCCTGCACTAAGAACCCAGGGGTTGCCACACCCAGGGTAGTGCCAATCAATAGGTGCACCTGCAGGAATTGCCGCAAGGATCTGGCACTTCCCCTCCTACCTGGCACAACACTAGAGGGGTCAGGATGGTGGTGGGGTGGTGGTGAAACAAGTTTTCCAGGAGGATCCTGGGCAGAAGGGTCATGGGGGGGCATGGGGGAGTTGGGGAGATGATGGGCATGTGAGGTGGTAATGTGGCACTCAGCGGGGGTGCCTTTCATATAACCATAAAGCTAATAGGATGGTACCACGGGGGCTGTTCAGGGATAAACAGTGTTGGAGGCTGGGGCTGCTGCCTGGGCTGTGCCCACCTGGGGCCATGTCACTGTTTGTCCCAGGAATCCCCCCCCTGCAGTATCATCCCATTAGCTTAATGGTCATATAAACGGCTCCCCCTCCAGGTGCCGCATCACTCCCTGGCATGCCACTATCAGCACAACACCCCTATGCCACTCCCCGTGCCCTTATAGCACCCAGACCCCATGTTCAGAGACCCCCCCATTTCAGCACCATGTGTGGCACTAGCACAAGGGTCTTAGACCATCTCCTGGCTGGTCTAACTCAAGCCCCTTGCTGCACCCACAGCAGGGTTTCCAGAACACCAGTAAAGGGGATGTTGCAGCCCCACCATGGTGCAAGCCCCCTTGTGACCTGGCGCACCTGGTTGTGTGATGCAACCATGGTGCAAGGGGGTTTTGATGCAGCTGCTTCAGGAGTTGACACAGCAGCATTACAAAATCCCAACTTATGCAAGTTGTGATACAAGTCACCTCTTGCATCACAATCTTTAGGTGCAAGTTCCTTGCATCAATCTATCTTATTTGAGAATCGGGCCCATTGTGTGTTCCAGGTTTTCACTGCATCCTCATGCACTGCTGGTTTAAAACACATGATCAATGTAAAATCAAAAGACACAAAAGTAAACTTTATTCTAAGAAACATTCATATGCCCAAATGCCATTCCCTGATTTATGTATTCATTTCAGAGAAAAGTTAAATGTTTCCCACAACATCAAAGTAGAATCAAACAACTCTTTAGAGAAAATGTGAATGATTTTGTCTAGCAGCAAGCATCATATATATGAATCCAGTGTCTGAGAAGCAGCTGCTCACCGTGAAGAACCAAGTGCAATGGAATTTCAGTTGAGTGGCTCACATAGTTCAGCTTACTGTGGTCACTCTGACGGATGCCACAGTTATCTAGAGATTAACCTTACATCTGCACTGGGGAAAATTTTCAGATATAATGTTAATTATCCAGGGATGATTGTTTGTTATTCTGATTTTGTCTGTATCATCCATATTATATGGTCCATCAATATGCACAATAATTAGTGAACTGAATTTGATGGTAAAGTACCAGCAAGGTTCATGCTGTCAAACAATGGCGATGTCACAGGCCAGGGCAAGTAAGTCAGCAGGCAGATAACCCAAGTAGGGGTAGTGCTCTATTTTATTAGTCCAATAATATTATTGTCATTGTAGTTTGTAGTGAGAAGAGGCAGCCTAGAAGTGAAAGTAACAGAGTTCACCAGGAGAAGGAAAGACAGTATCGGATATGGTTAGGGTCCGTAATCCACAGCCCTCTCAAATATTGTTGTACCATCGTTCTGATGTCAGGATGTTGTTGTACCATCATTCTGACGTATCACAATGGTACAACAACTTCTAGAAGTGAGTTCCCCTCAAATGTAACAAATTAGCAAGTTTTGTTTTCTAAAATTACAAAACAGAATCCACCTCCACCCAGTGACAGAATAAACAACTGACCTGCTGCCGAATACACTCAGCAGAACGTGTTGGCCATCCCAAGATCTAGCCTCAAATAATCTGGCAACAGAGATTGCTCAATGGCAGCCCCCATTATCTGGAATACATTACAAAACTATGATAGGAGTTCATCCCCAGAAGAGGTGTTTAAAAGGGGGCTGAAGTCTTGCTTGTTTACACAAGTGTTTGGTGACAATTTAACTTGGAGGCCTTGTTACTTTGTGATCTCACATTTGTTCTATTTGTTTAATGTTTACTCTTTTATTAGAGAAACTAGCTGGCAGGCTAAAAATCAAAACTCCTGTAATGTTTGGAAAGTATTTTTTTTTTATGGTAAAGGGGATCACTTCCTCAGATCCCATCAGTGGTCTAGGAGTATATGAATCTTTTGGTACTAACACACAACATTTAAAAAAATATTACTTTCCAAACATTACAGGAGTTTTGAGTCTTAGTGTACCACACAGCAGTTTTCCTTGATTTCTCAGTGCAATACAGGCAAGACTCCTCCAAACAACTTTGAACATTTGGCCATTAAATATGCCAAGAGAGCATCCAGGATCAACGCCTATTTGAAAGCATTACAGAAACTGGACCAACTGATTGTCTCTCCAAGGCACAGCCAATGCATGGTTTAGCAGCTGCTTTCCCATCTACAGGCTGTTTTTCATTCCAGGACACAATAACTTTGAGGACGCTTGTTCTGACTGGCAGTGGACTCATGGTTGAGCCTGCAATCAAGGCATGCTACAGGGTGGGGCTAAGCACATTAAAAGCCCACACCCACGGGTGGCAGTTACTGGTTAAGGAGGAGTGGCAGGTAACATCACAGGAGGTGGGGCTTCTTCCCACATATTAGCAGAGGTGCTCAGTGGCACTTCAGACCTTGCACATTCACAAGAAACAACCAAAGGCTGTGGGTTGCTGAGCCCTTGAACTGCTTCTGTTTTCACTCGCTAAGAGTTACTTTTGGTAGCTCTTTTTGCCCCAGTTCCTGTACCGGCAAGTGGCAGTTGTCAGTTTGGGAGGCAATGTGGGTGACATAACAAGGAGGTGGAACTTCTCCCCGCATTTAAGTCGAGCTGCTTGTGGTGCTTCAAACCCTGTACTGTACTTTCATAAGAAACAAGCAATGACTGTGGGCTGTTGAGCCTTTGAACTGTTTTGAACTGCTCCTGTTTTTATCCTTGTTTTATTTTTTTTTCCAGTGTTATGTTTTGATTGTATTTTTAACAGGATTTCTATTATTTTAACATATTTCTACATTTTAATATTTGTGTAACCCCTTCCCTGGCACCATGGTCTGAAAGAGAGAAGTGCTACTACCCCTGCCTTGTCAGCTTAGACAAGCTCAAACAAGGTTGAGGGGCCTGGGATCAGATTCTGATGGAGTGAAGGGGGTTCCTTTCCAAAGCTTCACTTCATCCAGAGTTAAATATAAAGTGGGTCAGATGTTGTTTTTGCAGTACAACCCTCCAGGATGCTGTACCTACCCACCTCCCCTTACAGTCATCCCCCACACATGGCATATCTGAAACACAAATCCTATTTTCAAAACATTTGCAATTAAAGACTCCATCTGATAATATGCTGACGAGTCAGATATTGTTCCAAAACAATAAACCATCATTTATTTACATGGAGGACTAGGACTGGTAAAGGGAATAGAGTTAACAACATTTCAATTTGTTTGGCATTTGTAATGATAAACATTTACCTTGCAGGTAAAACTTTCAATGCCCACCTCCCACCAGCATTTCACTTCAATCAGGTTTTAACACGTTATCCACTTCTAAACTGGTACCGGTATATCCTCTATGAGTCCTAGCTGGGTACCCAGGATCTAGTTGCAGGCCTGTATAATGCAGCTGATTGGCCAGCAGTTGGTGCACTTTTAAAATTAGATTCACAAACCACAACCCCAAAGGCCATGTAATTGCTAAAATGGCATTTTACCCTTTTCTTTAACTTTCTATGCTGTGGGGCGTAACTTGAAATTAAACTATGTACAGTTCCCCATGAGCAGGACAATCCCTGCATTTACTCACAGTTCTGTAGACAAACTCTAGTGGCATTGAATCTGTAGCTCTGGGGTGGATGGAACTTGCAGAAACCTGAAGACTTGAGAAGCTTGAGACGTGATGTAGGCATCTTGCAGCTTGGTAAAACTGGCATGTTGCAGCTTGCTTGCAGCATCTAGAAGCTTGACCCCTTCAGCTCACAAAGCATGCCGATACAGAGCATAGTGCAAAGCATCCCAGACCACAAAGAACCCAGACCCAGGAGTGACCACATTGTCTGGCTCCTTCTATGGATCAGAGTGCCCTAGCACTTGGGCATACTCTTGTGGCTCCCCGTGGCCCAGTCTGCTCCACTTTACAAGGGGTGACAGATTCCCTACCCGGCTCCAGGTTGAGGCTTGCAGTATCTCATAGCTTTACAGTCACTTGTTACTTCACTTTAAAAGAAATCTGTTATCACCTCATGTAACTGGAAAGGCATTTTCTATCACCTACTGGCATGGCAGCTGTGGTCTGTTGCTTTCAGCACAGTCTCTGAACTTTCACTGGGAAGGCAGTCCCAGTGAGAAGTGGTACACACTTGCAAGGGCTTTTTTGAGGACCCAAATTTGGCAAACAGTCTCTGGCTAACAGAAGACACTTTTTTCTCTTTCTTTCTCACCGGGCAGTTGCTGATGAATGTGAAGAACTCACCTATCAGGTGCAACATCAGATACAGTTTCCATCACACTGGAGATTCAGGCAGGCTCCTCTTGGCATTCGTGGCTCTGCAAGCCACTAAGCAGGACCATCTATTTTCAAACTTCATAGGCATCTGGACAATTTCCTCTTCCTTAAGGGAACCTCAGCCAATGACCTTGACTCTGTTTCAAAAATACTCAGGTCTCATAGTCATCCAGGCAATTCCTCTTCCTTCAGGAACTCTAGAAAATTACCTTGATTCTGTTACTCCACTCCAATTGGAGACATGCAGGCACCTCCTGGGCTTAGTGGGTTGTGCAAACCCCCAGGCAGTTATTTTACTTCACTCAAGAGAACATCACAACTGTCAGGCAACTGCCTGCCTCAGAAAATTAAATTTCTTTGTTTTAACCGGAGCACCTTCCAGGCATTGGAACTCATACTCCATTGACACTCTTAGGCATTTCTATATCTTGTTTTGGCCCCCACAGGATCAGGGAGCAAGGAGCAGGAACCCCCTCAGGAGGGGGCTCCAGTCAACACTGACTGAATTGAAACTCAGCTCAACTGTCTGAAGAGAACTGAACTGATTGTCTCTCCTCATGAGCTTCAAGAGAAAAAACAGTTCCTGATTGGCTGAACAGAACAATGGGGGATGCCTGGCAGCTGTTGAATGGCTGATGCCAGCTGTCAGGGAAAAGGTAGCTAATGGGCTTCCTTGATGCCCTATTGGCTTGCTATCTTGGTGGCAAAAGCTGGTACCACTTCCTTTTCCCAGGAGCCTTCACAACAGCTCCTCAGGATCTTGGCATTTTGATTGGCTGTTCAATGTCACCAGACTGGCAACATGGCCGCCAGTCAAACAGTCGCAGCAGTGTCACAACTTTACATTTAAAATGGAGGTTAACTGTAGAGCTTTACATTTATTCAATAACATGCAGCTGTAGCTGCTAATGTGCCTTTTCTACTGACTGCTTGAAACATTAAACTAGGGGCTGCATGAGCCTGTCACTGCCTCCGTAGCATTATTCCCCCAGGGCTCCAGCTGGCTCATTGATTATTCATGAGTAGCCTTGGCTGCTCTTTAAAGTTACAGGTACCCTTTTAAATACTAGCACTTAAGAGCACCTCTTAAACATTAATTTTCTGCTCCACAAAGTGCCTCCGGACACCCTTTTACTTTTATTTCAATCAGGTTCCAGGGAATACAAAAACAGTCTGTTGATCAGCCGCATGGAGAGGCTTTCATTTGAGAGCACTGCAGTGCTCTGCATAGTGTAAGCAGAAGAGAGAGAAAGAGCAAAAACTGACTGCAGCAGCTCACATAGTGAGCTGTGCGTCGATCGGCACCTGCCACAGCATGCAGCTTTTCTTTTAAATATGCTTCTATGCTCTGCCAGCCCCCACTGCATAGAAAAGATGAACAGGGCCAGCAGGAGTACTTGGTGGCCACTCTGGAACAGGGACATTGTGGCACAACAAATCGGGAGGCATTTTCTGGCAAGTCTCCACCGTGGGGAGGGGGTGTTACATTTCCTCGTGCCTTAAATCCTTGGCATCCGCACCAAGCACACACCATGGCCTGGCATTCATAACGTTTGCTGTGCAACTGTAGAAACAAGTTTTGGAGGGGATTTTAAAAATGACACCTGCCATGTTCAGGAAGTGGGGTAACACAAGGGATATGTTGAATATTAAGGGCCAAAATCTTTAAAAATAAAGTTATAAGTAAATGTTGGAATAATTCAACATTTCCTCATAAGTTGGTTGTGTACATTTTTACCCCAAATTTTAAACATAATTCTTTTATGACCACTCCTTCTGAGCATAACTAGTGTCATTAATAAAACAATGGCTGAAATTTCATTTTGTGCCACGAGTGTGAAAACACATTTTGAGTAGGGTTAGAGAAAAGACGGCTGTAACGTTCATGAGATGATGTGGAAAAAATGACTATGTTAAAAATCTGGGGTCAAAATACTGAAAACTACCACAGTTATGAGCTTGCATTGAAAATTTTCAACATAAACTCATAATTGTGCTGCTTTTTAATATTTGTACCCCACATTTTCAACATAGCCTTCTTATGACCCCACATAGCCTTCTTATGATCCCACCTCATGAGCAAGGATGAAGAAAATTTTCAAATCGTGCCTTAAAGGTGATTTCATGCCACAAGTGTGAAAACACATTTTGGCCAGGATTTGAAAAATGACAACTATCACATTCATGTGGTGGTGTGAAGAAAAGGGTGTGTTGAAAAGCTGAGGTCAAAATATTGAATATTAGCACAGTTATGAGTGTGCATTTAACCATAGCAGGGTTGCGGACTGATATATCAGTCCAAAATTCCTATACGTTCTAATTCTGTCGGCAGCCTAAGGTTTAAAAATTTCAATGTAGGGTCATAACTTTGTTGTTTTCTCATACTTTTACCCTACATTTTCAACATAGCCTTTTTATGATCCTCATAGACCGCACCTAATGAACAAGGGCAGAGAACATTTTCAAATCCTGGCCAAAGGTGATTTCATGCCACAAGTGTGAAAACACATTTTGGCCAGGATTTGAAATATTACAACTCTCTCATTCATGATGTGCTATGAGAAAATGGCTATGTTGAAGATATGGGGTCAAAATAATGAAAATTACCAAATTTACGAGCCTGCATTCATAAATTTTAACATAGGCTCATAACTTTGACTTTTTTTTTAAATATTTTACCCCAAATTTTCAACATGGACTGCAACTGACCCCCACCTCATGAACAAGGGTGAAGAACATTTTTGGTAACACTTTATTTTAAGTGTCCTTAGTAAGTGCTTTGTAATTACTGTATAACTACAATGTAACTGCTATGTAAGTACTGTGTAATTACAAGTAACTACAATGTAGTTGGTAATTAATTTCACATTTGTGTATTATGTAGTTAGACACATTTCTATTAAGTAACTACACTGTTATTGCACTGTAAATACTATGTAGTTGTTAATCGCATTCACATTTGACTGGTGTGTAGTTATACAATTTGCATGAAGTGGTAGTTACACGTGCAACCACAACCATTTCTCTTCTGGAACAAATTGATTTATGTGGGAAGTGTAACTATACATAAGACAGCTGTTGCAAAATGCAACAGAAAAATTGATTTATGCTGGAAGTGTAACTGCACATGTAACAGCTGTTGCAAAGTGCAACAGAAAATTGATTTATACTAGAAGTTTAACTACACACATGTAACAGCTGTTGCAAAGTGCAACATTCATTGTTACATTTGCCAGAAAGAATTGATTTGAGGCAGAAGGGAGGCAACCTTCACCATTCTTCACTGTCTGATTGACAGCCAGAGGCACAGCACCTCACGGGAGCTTTTTTTTGTAGATGGAGGAGCCGGTGCCAGAGGTGGCACTGCAGCTTGAGGCCTATGCATTATGTGGCACTTGCGGGTCAGCTAGCAACGGTCACCAGCTCCTCTCTGTCCCAGTTCTGCTTCTCCTGCCATCAAGAGTACAGGACCTCACACCTGCTGAAGAAATTTCATCTGCAACACTGCAACCTAGTCAGTTGTTTCAACACCATTTCCGCTCCAGTTCCATCATCTTTTAGTAACTCAGTGACATTTTCTGCAGGAATCCAGCAAGATCTTTCCTTTTTCTTTCTTGAAGCAGTGTCGAGTCTGTTTCTTATTATTATTTTAGTTACTGCAAGTCATATCGGGTTCGTCCAGGAACAAAAAGTGCTCTCCCAAGGTGGGCTGGCCTCCTATGCGTCCGTGTCCCTATGCTGGAAAATGTTCATCATGGACCAGCAAGACCAATGCTTCACCTGCCTGGGTACATTTCATGATATGGATAGTTGCAATGCTTGCTTCTCCATGGACCATGGAGTACTGAAGCACTGAGCATGGAAAGTCAGCTGCGATCCAACGACTTTCGGAAGGCGTCGTCATACAAGGGACTTCAAGCGCAGGTCGCTCCGCCCTTCCTCCATGTCCCCTCCCAGTTCTATATAGCAGGTGCAAGGTCCTGTACTCTTGATGGTGGAAGAAGCAGAACTGTGGCAGAGGAGGAGCCAGCGACCATTGCTGGCTGACCCACAAGTGCCATGTAATGCACAGGCCTCAAGGCGTGGTGCCACCCCTGGCACAGGCTCCTCCCCCTACAGAAAAAAGCTCCAGTGGAGCACTGCACCTCTGGCTGTCACCCAGACAGTGAAGAATGGTGAAGATTGACACAGGGAAGATCGGTAGTATTGTGCTGTAGTTACAAAATTTGCATAAAGTGGTAGTTACTGCAATTATTGTTGCCTCAACAAATACCATTCATTATTCATTTGAATGAGGAGGGGGCATCCTCCCCTTCTAACCTTGCCAGAGAGGAGGTCTCTTCTGCAGTTCCAAAGGAATGGTCTAGCCCTCTCGGGAGCTGGGCCAGGAGCACCACACAGGCTGACACCTCCCCAGAGGTGCAGGCTCCCCCAGTGTCATGGCCCATGCCTGCTGGGCCCAGCATGGGTGGCTTCTCAGTGATACCCACTGATGCCATTCTGGATCCCAGGGCTGTTCATGGCTCCAGTGATTGGCATGGCACCATGAGTGGTACTGATGAGTGGTGCCAAAACCTCTGAAGCCGCTTGTCTGGAGATCTTCAGGATCTCCTCCTCTCCAGAGCCAGATGATCAGGAGACTGATCCAGATTGGCTGCCCGACTCCTTGGAGTCAGAGGGTTCTCCAGTGCCCAGTACCACTGCACCCTCCCCAGCATCCCTTCCCTTGGTACTGGTGATTATGGCCCGCGCCAGCTCCCAAGCCAGTGGCAACATTGGGAGTTGGCCTGCAAATAGTGGCCCTGGATCTGAGGGGATGGTGGTTTGGGTCTCAGGGGCCCAGACAGCTGCTGGTTTCATTGCTGTTGCCAGTGCCAGTGCCGTTCACCCCCCTGGGGCCAGAACAGAGATGCTCTCTTCTGAGGCCTCCCTCAGGAGGCCTGCTGGATTGGAGCAGTCCCTAACTTCAGGAGTGAGGAGGAGGTTGAACTCAGAGTTGATGGGTTGAGGGGGCAGGGCATGGGGCAGTGACCTTCCCCAGGGACCCTTCAGGGTTTGGGGAGGAATCGCAGCACTAAGCCCTTGTTCTCTTCCTCGTCCCCTGCAAGGGAGCCCTTTTTGGGTGGAATTGGGGTCCACCCTTCTGGTTCTTTGTGGCCCCAGTCTCCTCTCAGGGTAGCTTCCCCTTCAGGGCTCATTCCTGATCATACCTCTCAACTGCTATGAATTCCACATAGTGCAATGATTTTCACACTCAAATTTGCCCTTGCTCCTCACAAGTCTGCTGATGTTCCTCATAATGATAGAGCTATTTCTGGACACACAATCTATTAAATCATTGAACTAAGTTGATAGAAACATTCTTCATCACTAACTATATGGGGCCCACTATCTGTAGACATAGTATTGTTTGAAATAAGAAAGTGCTACACATTCTAGCCCTTTGCTATGATATTTGAAGGCCAGTGCTATGATTTTTAATGCTGAGAGGTTGAGAGGTATGGTCCTGATCACTTTGAGGTAGTTGAGCGGCCAGTAGCTGCGTGGACCAGCAGATCCCCAGGAGGTCCGAGATCATGAGTGATGTCCCTTAGCCCTGGCAGAGGTCGCTTGCATAAGATAAATAAGTAAGTAAGTAAAACTTTATTTCTATCAGGTGTCCTTCCAGAGCTCAGGCACCTTCACAATCAACAATAAAACAAATACTATTCGTTATTATTTAAAAACATAAATAAAAGGTATGATTATTCAATATGTTAGTAGGGTCAAGAAACAAAGGCAGGAGAGATGGGTAGCATTAAAGAAGCAACTTAGGGTATTAGAGACACGGGGGGTGAGGGGGTGAGGAGGGGGAAGCGAGGGCAGCCTTAATGGCTACTAGGGAGGCTTTGAATGCCCTTCTCTGTGGAGAAGCCATAAAGGCCTGGACTTTCTGTAAAAAAACAAGTTTTTGAGTGGGGCAATAAGCCTGGCCCGTTGATGGTTTGGTTGTTGAAAGGGGGGGGTCAGTACCCAACTTATATCACTGCCATCAAGGATGGGGGGTAATCTACATGGGCAGGAGCCACAGATCCGTAAATGTTTCAGTGAATTTTTTAAAACCCTGTACACTGCTGAAGGGGGTGTGGAAGAGGGTCAGTTGGAGGGGTTTATAAGGAAGGTGGAGTTACCACAAGTGACAAGGGAGCAGGCTGAGGCACTGAGTAAACCTATTACGAAGGCTGAGGTGGCTACTGCAATACAAAGATTAAAGTGGGGGAAGGCTAGCGAACCAAACGGGTTTCCCACTGAGTACTGTAAGACCCTGGGGAGTTAGTTGGTGGGTCCACTACGTGGGGTTGACAAGGAGGGATAATAAAAAGCTGGAGGGTGCCTTCTCTTCATTCATTTGGAATGGGAAATGAGCGAGGGTCAGTTTGCAGAGGCTCAAGTCAGAGTCAGGGAGAGGGGACCTCAATTTCCCGGATCTGGGGCATTATTTTATAGCGGTGCAGCTAAGGTATATAGGGGATTGGGTGCACACTCCCAAGGTGGCAAGCTAGGTAGACCTGGAACAATGGGTCTGTCATGGTAGGCTATCAGCATACTTTGAGAGTAGGGGCCTTTGGGTGTATAGGGACCAAGAACGGAAAAATCCTCTGACATTGGTTGCTTTGGAAAGATGGGGGAAGTTTAAAGAGTTGCGAGGAGTGGGTGGGATGGATACTCTTTTGATGCCCATTGCCTGGAATCCCTTTTTCTTGCCAGGGTGGGAAGACCCTGGGCTTAGGGGGTGGAAACAGAAGGAGGCTAGAAGTTTGGGGCATTTATGTGAATGGGATAATATCCTCTCTTATGAAACAGTGATGCAGTGCCTGGGGTTGGAGGGTGGTCATTTGTTCTGTTATTTTCAGGTTAGACCATACTTTTCCAGATTGGATAGAGGGGGAGTGGGTAGAACGGAATTGCTAAAAATTGAGTCTTCAATTATGTCAGTAGCTGGAGACCCTAAGGGTTTTGTTGGGAAGGTAGTTAATGAATGTAGGAGGTGTTTTCCAGGTAAGGGGTCTCTGGGAGAGAGATTTAGGGGGCCCGATATTGGATCAGAACTGGGTCATGCTGCTGTCTTTGCATATGGGTCTTCTGATCTGCAACAAGTTTAAGTAGGCTTTTTGCAAGTTTCTTCGCAGACTTTATCACTCTCCTGCAATAGTACATAAATAACATCAAGCTGTTTCACCACAGTGTGGGCAATGTGAGGAGGAGATGGGGACCTACTATCATTGTTTTCGGGAGTGCAGGGTCTTACAGAGATTTTGGTGGGCAGTGGCCTTGGAGGTGGGGAGAATGGCTGAGAGGGTCCTATGGTTGGACACCATTATGTGCCTGTTTGGAGTGGAGGAAACTGAAGAAGGAGAATGGGAACCTCTGCCTCAATGGATGAGGGTGCTGTTCATCTTGGCCTGACACTGTTTTCAAGATACTTGGGTTTCCCATGTAATCACTTTGGTGCCACAATGGAAGGCTAGGGTCCTTCAGATTCTAACAGTGGAACAACTTACATTATTGATTAAGGACAGACTGGAGGGCTTTGCAAGGGAATGGGCACCCATATTGGCAGACTTAAGTCCAGTAGAGAGCATGTCCCTGTGGGAAGGGATGGAGAGGTAAGGGTATTAGGGTATATGGAGTTGGGGACAATGATGGAAGTGGGGGGATAGGACTGTGAATGGTTAAAGGATATTGGGTAAGCCAAACTGGCCTGAGCTTCTATATAGGAGGGATGTATTTTCCTTATTCTATTTACATGGAAAGGTGTAATTGTCTTTTGCCTGATCTATCTGATGTACAGCACAGTACTATGTGAATGATTTTTGACCTATGGATGCGAACTATTTTACAGTTGTCTTTTAATAAACTCTTTTTTTATGCAAAAAAAACACATAAATAAACTAACAACATTCCATACTGACTAACTAGGTCCCTTCAAAAGCCTGGTTAAACAGATACTTTTCAAGGATTTTTTAATTCCTTCCAGGGTCAGGCTATTTTGTATCTGGTGGGGTAGAAAATTCCACAGGGTAGGTGCCATAAAGGCAAAAGATCTTCCTTCTGAAGTTTTTAAGGATACGCTGAGAATCTCCATCAATCCGTCCCTGGAGGATCAAAGTGAGTGGGTGGGACAGTAAGAAGACAGGAGCTCTTTCAGGTAGAGGGGTCCCTGCTCATGTAGGGACTTATAGGTCAGTAAAGTGACCTTGAAGGTGATCCACCACTGTATTGGCAGCCAGTGCAGTTCATGCAGCACAGGTGTTATATGACTGGATCTAGGGGTTCCAGTCAACAATCTGGCTGTTGCATTCTGCACTAGCTGCAATCGGTGGATATTCACCCCCGGTAGCCCCAGGTAGAGGGCGTTGCAGTAATCAAAATGACTGGTGACAAAAGTGTGGACCAAGGTAGGAAGATCTTCAGTCAGGACTAGGTGCTTCACCCTTGTTATGTTCCTTAGATGGTAAAAGGAAGACTTGACTACAGCTGAGACATGTGCTCTAAGGGTCAGGCCTTCATCAAATATCATGCTTAGGTTATGCACCTGGCCCAAGGCAAAAAGTGGGGCCCCTCAAGATTTACACATGAGGGTTTTCCCACCCATGCCCCTGTCACCCTACAATCAGGGTCCACCACCAACACCTCTGTTTTACCCAAGTTCAGCCTCCATCAGCTAGCACTCATCCAGTCTTGTATCTCCAACAGGCAGTTGTTAAACACCAGGGCAGAATCTAACTCCTGTTCAGGCTTAAAAGACAAGTACAGTTGAGAATCATCAGCATAGCAATGAAAACTCAATCCATACCATCTTATAATGTCCCCTAATGCAACATGTACACAGTGAACAACATGGGGGCAGCACTGAGCCCTGTGGTATCCCGCAGGGCAGCCAGTGAAGGGCCAAGGAATAAATCCCTGACATCACTCTCTGGGATCTGCCCTCGAGGAAGGATTGAAACCAAATGAAGACTGTCCCTCTCAGTCCACAGGAAAACCACAAGCACTCGTGAAGCACCCCATGGTCCACAGTGTTGAATGCTGCTGAGAGATTAAGGAGAACCAAGATGGAATGGGATCTCCAATCTCTCGCCATCAGAAGGTCATTAAGCACCCATACCATTGCAGTCTCAGTGCTATGCCTTTTCCGGAAGCCAGACTGCAGAGGGTCATAGATATTGTGGTTGAATAAATGATCCTCCAGCTGCACAGTGACCACCTTTTCAATAAATTTCCCTATAAAGGGCAAGTTTGAGACTTTTCTGTGGTTAGCTGGGCAGTCTAGGTCAAGGGAGTTTTTTTTCAGGAGGGGCTGTACTATTGCCTCCTTTAAGGGATCCAGGAAGATCCCTCTCTCCAATGACACCCGCACTATCCCAGCAAGTACTGGGCCAATGATATCTACACATCCCACATGGAGGTGGGTAGGGCTCGGGTCCAAACTACAGCAAGTTGGCCACAGAGTCTGGATGATCCTCATTATATCCATGGCTGAAGGTGGACCAGGCCAACCGGGCATTAGTACCACACAACTGATTAATGCAAGGTCCAATGTGGAGGCACTAGCTGATCTCATCCATGATGGTGGACACCTTATCCATGGAAAACTTCGCAAACTCCTCACACTGTGCCTGTGACAATGCTCAATCAGCATGTAGACAGGCTGGATTGCATAGTCTGTCCACAGTCTGGAAGAGCTGGGCTGGCCTGTTTTTTGCTGAAGCAATTTCCCTAGACAGGAACTCTGCCTTCTTATTGGAAATTGTTGATTGGTAGATCTTATAATGAGCCAGCAATCTAAGTCTCTCCCCTTCCAAGTGAGTTTTCCACCAGTGTCTCTCCAACCTTTGTCCTCATCTCTTCAATTCCCAAATTTCCCCATCAAACCAAGGGGCACCTGGGCAAAGAGTGAGAGGGTGAACACAAACTGAAGCAATAATATCCAGGGCCACAGCAATAGCCTTATTATAGGCCAATACAAGGGGCCCTGGATCAAAGCTATCCCTTGCAATTCCTGAGAGGTCCTGTACCGTCATTAGACCTTCTGAGGTAATTCCTCTCAAAGGATAGTACTGTACCAACTCCTTAGGGGCAGGCTTATTTTGGGGGGCTGTGAAACTGAATCTCAGGGCATGATGTCCAGACCACCCAACTGGCTCCACCTCCATACTGGAGATTTCCATCCCCAGGTGTAACACCAAGTCCAGTGAGTGCCCTTCCTTGTGGGTTGTGGCAGTAATAACCCGTGTCAGGCCCAATGATTCCATCAATTGGAGGAGTTTTTTTCCAAATGGTGAGAGTTCATTGTCGACCCAGGCATTGCAGTCCCTCAGAAGTAACCATCTGGAGGTCTCCAATACCATCTCAGCAATGAAGTCTGCAGCCTCCTTCAGGAACTCCCTCCCGTCACCTGGAGGATGGAAAATGAGAAGGGTCCCGTAGCCTGCACCTGCACCCACTATGCACTCAAAGGAACTGGTAGCTTCAACTGGCACCTCCCTGATTTCTCGTTCCTGTCTAAAACAGAAAGCAACCCCCCTTTTTTGGGGTGGGGTAGGACTCGTTCTTTACACGATTCCCTCCTGAACACTGTGGGTTCTCCTTCTCAGGACAATGGTAACCAGAGGAGGTCCTGTCCGGGGGTGGCTGTTCAATCAATCAATCAATCAAAATCTTTATTTACCAGGCGATCACCATTGAGCAAGCTCATTTGCAAGATGGACCTGCAGTTTGCAAGAGGACGAGGGTACAGAATAGAGTACAAGTAAAATATACATAAAACAACAGTAGCAAGACGTACTGTATACAAAAAAATATATGCAGTGTAGAAATAAAGGTAAATAATATATACAGAGATGCCTTTATAATACTATCCATCAATAACATGTTCATAGCCTGTAAAGGAGTCCCTGGGATATGGAAAAGTGCACGCATAGAAGGCAGGGATGCTGGCAGAATGATTCTGGGATACTAAGCAGGTGGTATCAGGGCATAAGAGTGGGCGATGGGGGGGTGTTGCAGTGAGTACGTAGTACCGGTGGGACTGGAATGGAGTGAGGTGAACCGGTAGTACCAGTGGGACTAGAATGGACTGTGGGAGGGGGGGAATAATTTTGGTAAGGGAACACTTAGTTTGAATGGAAAGGACTTAGATTGAGTGGAAATGTCAGCTGGACAACTAGGAACAGTGGAAACAGTTACAGAGCTCCACAAATGTTTTGGCATACAGGATCTTGAACATAGCAAGACTAACAGGGGAGCTAAGTCTCAGCGATTTCTGTATCCTATTCCAAAGTGTGGGCTGGACAGAGCTTATGGCTGCTCTTCCAAAGTGGGTACTGACCCTAGGTACTTTCAGGGAAACCAGCGAGTGGCTTCTCAGGGCATAATTCCCAATCAGGCTTAGTGGGAGACAGTCAGCAATGTATTGCAAGAGTTTGTTGGTGATGGCTCGGAGCGTCCATAGGGCTGCATTTCTATATCATCTGTGATGAAGGGAGGGCCAACCCACAGCTGCATATAGTGAACAGTGGTGGGCAGAAAAGGGGAGGCCTGTTATAAATCTCAGAGCTCTATGATACAGTACATCCAATTTAGCAAGGTGTGAGGCTGGGCACTGACCATATATGAAGTCAGCATAGTCAATTAGTGGGAGGACGTGGATTGGACGAGCTGTCTTTTGGCATCTGCAGTCAGGAGGAGATTTATTCTGAAGAAGAATCCAAGCCTCTGCCTCAGCTTTTTCAGCAGTTCTTCTATATGTTCCACAAAGGAGAGTTTATTGTCTATCCAGACACCCAAATACTTGAATTTCGGTACATATTCAAGATGTTCACCCAGTAAGGTGGAGATAGAAGGTAATGGACCAGCAGCAGCATAATATGCCCCCTGGCCAGTTGGTGAGTATAGCATTGCCTTGGTTTTCTTGGTGATAAGTAGTAGTCTTTTACTGAGGAGCTGGTGCTGCAGAATGTTAAAGTTGGTTTGCAGGTCGCCACAGGCAGCTTCAGGAGATTCACGGCTTATGTAGAGCACCGTGCCATCAGCAAACAGGTGAATGCTTGCTTCTTTAATGCCTACATCCAGGCTGTTGATATAGATAGCAAACAGTAATGGTCCCAATATGGACCCTGAGGGACACCTCTTTTTATCAGTTTAAGAGAAGACAGCTCCCCTTCAGCCTTGATTTGTTGTTGCCTACCAGTGAGGTAGTCATGGAATTGCTTCAGGGGTAACAAGATCTTAGACAACCAATCATAATTCAGGTCTCCTAGAATAATTGTTTCAATGGGGACAGAGCCCATAATAGATGACAGATGGAACAGGAGCTGAGACCCCACGGCTGGTGGTCTGTAACAGCCTATGACATGGAAAGCTATTGATGGAGAAAGTTCAACTTTAAGGGACAAACATTTGAATCCACCTGCAGCAGAGGTAGAGTCTAGGATGGACAATGAAAATTTGTTTTTGACATGGATGACTACTCCACCTCCCCGGTCTGCCTATCTGCTCTAAATAGGAGGTAGTTAGGGATGTTAACCTCTCTATCTGGGGTGGATGCCTGAAGCCAGGATTCAGACAGCACAAGTACGTCTGGTGCAGTATGAGCAATCCATGCCTGGACTGATGTAAATTTCTTTAAAAGATTGCAAACATTTGCATGCATAAAGCTGACTCCTTTCAGTCTTGTAAGGTCGGATGGAGATGAGAGAGCGTTTGTGGGACCAGGGTTGAGTTCAACATTACCTGAACACAAAAGTAATGGGAACACAATTTTCCTTAGGGCAGAGAGGAGTAGTTTGAAAGCATGAATCTTTCTGCATCTAGTATAAGTTTGAGTGCAGGGGTCCAGAGTCCAAAGTTTCCCCTTGTGCTGACCTAGGGACTCGTAGCCTATGGTCCATCCAGTATAGCACCAAGACGTGTAGGTTTTAGGTGGGTGGGGTGAGGGGCCACATATTGGTTACAAGGTAGCGGTCCCACCTCAAGGAGATTCCACAAAGTGAGAAGGGTGCAGAGTCATGTGGTGGCAGCATAAGTTATACATAATATTAATATAAAGGCAGTCTAGCAGTGGTAGGTATGACTCTATGTTGGGGTCAATTCTGTTACCACCCTGTACTGTAGTGGGGGATGGGGAGACCTTCTCCACACCATCTTTTCAAGAGGAAATGATGTGTGAAACTATCCATCTAATACGCTGTTCTCATATTTTCAATCTGGGAAGTACTCAGTTCTGAGTCTCCGTCTGAACTGCTGTTCATCTCCTCTAGCTGGAGGTTCTGGGCACCTGGCCTAGCTTCAGTTCAGCTAAATTCTGTAGCCCCCATGGAATGGCAACAGGTTCAGTGACCTCCTGGATGTCAAACAACTCCTTTTCCGAGAATTCTTTTTGGGTATAGGATGTGGTGGGGGTCTCTCTCTTCCAACCCCATCTTTCTTCTTCTTTACTTTACCGTTCTCTCTTCTCTCTCTGTCTGATTGGCTGCCCAAGAGCTGGGGCCAAAGCTCACACCCTCAGGTCCTCATCCTCTGTCTTCTGGCTGGCTTAATCCTTTTTCAGTTTTACATCCTTTCCTTTGGCTATCCCTTGGGTTCCCTTGCCCTGCCCTTGCCTTTTCTCTATCCATCTGTTTTCCTCTCTCTCTGCAGTAAGCAGAACTGGGGTGGAGGAGGAGCTGGTGACCATTGCTGGCTGACCCACAAGCTTCATTTAATGCGTTGGCCTTGAGGGCGGTGCCACCTCCGGTGCCGGCTCCTCCTCCTACAAAGAAAAAAGCTCCCACGTGGTGCTGCACCTCCAGCTGTCACCCAGACAGTGATGAATGGTGATGATACACAGGAAGATCAAGAATTATGATAGGTACATAATTTTAATTTTTTGATAATACTTTATTTTAAGCGTCTCTTACTACACTGTAACTACTGCGTAACTATGCTGTAATTGCAGGTTGTGTGCACTGTTTCAACTGTCTGTCTATCTGACATTTATTTCAAAGGTAATCACACAGAAAAATATTAAAGTGTAATAAGTATGGTAACTAAATGAATATATGATATTGTATAATGTATGAATATAATGCAACTTCAGTGTGCTACAGTTATATGCACTGACTGGCAACTCTTTAGATGATGTTCCATGTCTGTACTCCAGTTTTTCATGAACTTACAGGTTAGTAAACATGCAGTCTAATATTGTGAATTGATATGTAACTACACAAAAATATTTCATTTGCATATTTACTAATTGACACTATAACAATATTGTGACTAAGAAATAATGGTACTGTTTTCACAGTTAATGCCTAGGTAACATGTATTTGCAGTTGCACACACTTACATATACCAAATGCCAGTACTGTAGCTGTGATGTAAGTTCTCATTCAGAAATCAGTCCCTCATGAACTTGTTGCTCACCAACAATGCAATCTAATATTGGACCCTGTTCACACAGGTGGCAGGCAATGTGTCAAATATACATTCCCAGGCCTGGTGATCAGTGGCAGCCATCCAATCAAATGGTCTGACCAGGAGCAGAGGATCCTACACTGTGTGTGGAGTGGGGAATTGTAGGTTATTTGTGTTCTTCCCATTACTGCTGTTTTCCAACAAAGGGACCTACTGGTTTGCCTATTTTTACCCCCTTGCCCCCAGCCCTCATGGTATAGTGAGAGTGATGGGGTAGCTTGATGTGAAGGATGGTGCTATTGTAGGCATACCGTTCAGCCAGTGGGAAGGTCATGTAATGACTAAGAAAGGTCCCTACCTGTGTATCCTTCACCACCCACCACCACTTCACACAGCAGATCAGTGATAAAGCTTGGTATGTAATCATACCCCACCCCAGCCACTTGCCTGGACCATAGCAGGCCAGGAGTGTGGGTGTAGAAGAGGTGTGGGTCAATGCCACAAAAGCAGCACCTTTCTTAATAACTACAGCATTGTTACAATACAAGCCAATAAGTAATTATGTAAACAATTTTGATTGTATAAGTAAACAATGTGGTTGTATAGCAATTAAGAATAATAGATGGCAAGTTTATTAAGCAGTAAGTGCATGAGGGAATGATTTCTGAAGGAAAACATACATCAGAACTACAGCATTGACATTCAGTGTAAGTGTATAGCAGTTACACCCTTCTTTGTATGCTTTATTTTAAGTGTCAGTTTCTGCGTACTTACTTTGCAAATACTTGTTAGTTAGGAATTAACTGTGGAAACAATACCACAGAAGCAGAACATTCCTTAGTAACTATAGCACTGTTACATCCTTCTTCTTACACTTTATTTTAAGTATCAGTTTCTGTGTACTTACTTTGTAAGTACTGTACATGTTAGGTAGGCATTAACTGTGGAAATAATGCCACAGAAGCAGCACAATCCTTAATAACTACAGCACTGTTAAAAGCCAATAAGGAATTATGTAAATAAATGTTTTTTTTTAATTGTATAGCAATTTACAATATCAGATTGCATGTTTATTTTTAGTTCTTTTTTTTTTTTTGGTTACACGATATACAAGTGGTGACTCTGGGAGTCAAATCCAGTTCTCCAGGTTTGCAGGTCAGTGCTTTTAACCACTATGCTATACAGCAGTAAGTTCATGAAGAAATTATTTCTGAAGGATAATTTTAAATGTCACTAACTACACTGCAACTACTGTATAGCTACACTGTAACTGCACTACTACTATGTAGTTGTTAACTAGTTTCACAATGCATGTTGTGTACTTACATAATGTTAAATATGCTGCTTCTGTGAGACTGACGCACAAGTCTTATGCACCCACATCCCTGTCCTGCTGATGCCCAGGTGCATGGCTGGGGGTGGACATAGCTACCTCCAGATGAGAATCCTAATTCTTTTTTGCCTATGACTAAACTGTCATGTTGTACAATACTGTACAGAAATAAGACTGACTGATTGTACATCATGTATATTGCACCCGCACTTTAGCTGCTACTCTATTGTATTTCAACTGTATTGGTGCACTTAGTTGTACTTAGCTGTACTCAATATATTCAGGGTATTCTATTTCCTGTACCTTTCTTTGTTAATGTAAGTGTATTGTTTGTATTACCTATGTACCATCTTTATTGCCCAGGTCATGCCTGAAGACAGTCCATTGAATCAGTGCACCTATGTGAATATTTGAAATCTAACTCAACCTGCAACTGTACTTCTCCCTCTAATATATGGTATACTTTATTCACACAGTGTGGTTCTGTCTAGACTTATGATTGAGTAAAGTTATAACATATGTGCATACTGTTTAAACTTTGCTATGTTCCATGTCCATTGTCACCTTTTCTATTTTGTTGCTGCCTCCTCATTGTTAAGTTTTTTGCTCTGTTTGTATATTCTCTGTAACCTACCAGGTCATACCTGAAAATAAGCATGTATTTGTAGTGTGTTTACCTGGTCAATAAAATACTAAATTAAAAATAAATAAAGTGAATTTACCAATTGTTACAGGGTGGGACCTCCTGAATCATCTTCACCCCCTTCACATGTTAGTCTAATATGTGCCTTGATGTAGTTTCTAAGATGAAAATATTTAAACTGTTCTCTAGTCAACCAGCCACATTCCCCTTTGCATTCCTCAAAAGTGTTCAAAACATCCCCCTCTGCATCAGGCCTGGGACCCTTAGGCTGTTCCTGGCCTGTCTGATGTACCATATGCCTGGCCTACTTACCATGCTGGCCACTTGTGTCTCATTAGTTGTCCTGTTGTCTGAAGGTAGCAGACAAACCTCCCCCATACTTTAATGTCACTCCTATGGCATTATATAAAATTTCTCTTTGTCTCTGAGACTAGTCTGATCATATGGGAATGATGTAAGGGGTCTCCTGTCCACTGCGCCTTCTTCTGTATACTTCCATTCTGTGGGATCGGTGGGTTCATCCAGAGAAAAGCCACCTTTATTTGTGTTGCTATCCAATATTTTCCCAGGGCATATATGGCCCATCCACCCCACACCTTTTTAGCTAGGAGTAGACTATGTCTAAACCTTGGTCTAGCATTTGCCTATTTAAATTTAAAGGTCTGTTTCTGCATCTGTTTTAGCCAGCTTTTGAACAATGTGATTGGGACACACTGGAATACATAAAGATATCTGGGTAGCACATTCATATTTATTGCCTGTGTTCATGCATAAAGGGATAAAGGGAAAAGACACCACTTTTTAATATCTTCCCTTGACTGTCAGATCAAGGTATAGTTGCCTTTATATATGTTGGAGTTCATGTTACGTAGTATTATGCCAAGGTATTTTAATTTGGTTAAGGTCCATGTCATGGGAAAGTTTGTTTGTATAGCTCAGGATGGTGTATAATTCAAGGTAAGAACCTCTGCCTTGGTGTAATTGAGTGTGTACCCCACTAGGGAAGAACATTCTTCAACCAAAGGCATCACATGTGGCAGGGATACCTCTGGGTTCAACAAGTATGGGAGCACATTGTCCATGTATAACAGACTTCTCCTTCCCCCCCCCCATTTTCAACATTAGTTGTATGGTCTAATTAACTTTACCAGTGTTCTCTGAGAATGAATAAAGTTCCTAAGTACTACCCAGCCCTCTCCCCCCCCACTGTAAAGCAATGTCCCATAGCCCAATTTCTGTAACCAGCTGTCTTTTCACAAACTCTCTTTACATAGTACTCACCCCAATGTTGCTCATTCATCAAGGCATACTACACAGCATAGGCCTGCACAGAGAGATGGGTGTGCTGTCACCACTATGAGATGGGATGGAAAAGCAAGCCTCTCATGGGTCTCTGAAGGCGGGTATCTATGGCTGTGATATCAGTGAGGGTTGGTTCTCGAAAAGATTAGTAGCAGACAATTATACTCCACTGTTCTTGGTAATCCTCAATCGTGCTGTGTATCACTAAGTCCAACAGGTAAGCAAGTTGACTGCTGTTCCTTGGATTGCTGCGAGTTTTTTTGATTTACCTGCTGTAAAAAGGCTATGATCTTATTCATGGTGTGAAGTACTGCCTTATGATCTGAGGCTGTAATATTTTGCAGATGCACATTACTCTATTCTGCAGTACCTGTTGACCTCTGATTTGGGTGCTGTGACTGACTGTGCTGTTTCCAAGGGATTCCAAGCTCTTTATGGGCTGTGGCTGCTTCCACATGCGTGGTGTACATCATTAGCCCCTCTTCCCAGAAAATGTGCATCTGGGCGGAGTATGAGGTTTGAAATTTAGTAACTTGATGTTCAGAAATTGTAGCCACTTTCACTGGATGGTTGGTAGGGGGTAGCCCTGGTCTAGGTAAAGGCATGCCCCATTATACTGGAAGTGTATAAGGGGGTAGGGAAGCATGCACAAGTCCCTTCACAAAAGAAAGGGTCCTACAAGACCTCTCTAAGCTCAGGGTGGACAAGGCAACAGGCCCTGATGGCATACATGCTAGGGTACTAAAGAAGCTAAGGGTGGAACTAGCAGAACCATTAGCAGAACTGTTTAGTGAGTCTCTGAGCACAGGAGAGGTCCCAGAAGACTGGAGAAGGGCTCATGTGATCCTGCTCCACAAGAGTGGTAGCAGGAAGGAGGCTGAGAACTACAGACCAGTCAATCTTACCTCAGTAGTGGGCAAGATTATGGAGGCACTCCTTAAGGAAAGGATAGTGCAATACCTGGAATCCATAGGAGCACAGGATCCAATACAGCATAGGTTTACAACAAGAAGGTCCTATCAAACTAATCTCATAGATTTCTTTGACTGGGCAACCAGAGTGGTGGACCAAGAGGGTGCAGCTGGTGTCGCCTGCCTTGACTTCAGCAAAGCTTCCGATACTGTTCCACATAGAAGATTGATTAATAAGCTGGGTAGGCTCAGGGTGGGTCAGAAGTTGGTCAACTGGGTGGCAAACTGGTTGGTGGGCAGAAAACAGATGGTGGTAAAAGGTATACAGTCAGAAGAGATGCAAGTCACAAGTGGGGTACCTCCGGAATCAGTCCTGGGTCCAGTCATCTTCAATATCTTCATCAGTGACATTGCAGATGGACTGGAGGTTAAGGTTTGTCTGTTTGTAGATGACACCAATATCTGTAACAGAATAGATGATCCAGATGAGGTGGGCAGAATGAGAAGAGATCTGGATAAACTGGAAAAATGGTTGGAAGAGTGGCAATTGGTTTAAAGCAAAGAAGTGCAAGATCATGCACATAGGGAACAGAAACACTGAAGCCGCTTATAGGTTGGGAGGGGAGTTGCTGGCAGTCACAAGGGAAGAAAGAGACTTGGGCATCATCATCACAGATGACCTGAAATCATCCAAGCAGACCACTAAAGCAGTAGGCAAGGCTAGGGGGATGTTGGGATGTATTAGTAGGAGTATCATAAGTTGTAAGAGGGAGGTAATAATCCCTTTTTACAAGACCCTGGTTAGGCTCCATCTGAAGTACTGTGTGCAGTACTGGATGCCACACTTGCACAAGGACATTTATTTATTTAGTTTTTGTTGACCGGGTAAGTGCAATAGAAAGATACTGCCTATTTTCAGGCATGACTCAGGGGACGGGGATACAGATGAATGCCAACTGACCTTGAACCAGATTAAACTGTTAGTGAGATTTTTAGTGAATGAGGGAAATTTGGCCAGGGCACTGGGGAAATTTCCCTACTCTGCAGTCGAGGGCCTCACAGTTGCTTGGCAGCCAGCCAAGATGCGGATGACAGTCCTGGGGAGTGGATAGAAGCTGTGGAAATGGGGGAGCAGGTCTCCTTTCCCATCTCATCTAAGGCAGAGACTGCAGCTAACGACAATTCTGAAACGCAGAGATTGATACTTCCATTACTTGAGCAAGTACCTATTGAGCACCATCTAGAAATACTGAAAGAAGCCACACAGGAGCAAGGTGAGCTGGTGGAAGCAGCTGACGAATCGGATTCTTTTGATGAGAGTGAGTCTGCATAACCTGTTCTAGTCCAGGACACAGCAGAGACATTGGAACTACAATGATTGTTGGAGTTGGAGGAGCAGAAGTTTTTATTCAGAAAAATGGCATTGCAGCAGAAACTCCAATGGCTGAGGTCTGACAGTGCAGCTGACACTGTCAGCAAAACTCAGCTGAGTGCCCAAAATAGACCTTTAAAGGAGCCGCCATCTGCTAGTGGAAATAGCGTAGATGCTGCCGCCTATACCATGGATTTCACACTGCTGAAATCTGTGAGTACTCATACGACTATTCATTCCAATACTAATATATAAAATCCTAGCATTTCCTCTCAGATGAACAGTACAGCCACTAAGTTAAATGACTAAAAATGGTCTGTAGAAGCAGTATTACAAGCAGTGGGCTGGGAGGAGCAACCAGTTTCAGATCAATGGATTTCTGGAGGCTCCCCAATCCACATGCCATCTCCCACAGATTTTCCCGAACTCATTTTACAAAATTCTCCAGACCCACAAATGCAAATAAAGAGCAAGAACAGTAATACCAGCGATCCCTTGCCTATTCCAGAGGAGTTAACTTTTACTCAAAATCCGGTTTTGAACTTGCAGCCTGCGATTACTCCACCCCAGCAAATTACTGAAGTACATCCAAATACTTTACCACAGGCCGAAGCTCCCTTAAACAAAAAACCTGACGGACAGAAAAAAACAATTTCTTCTCTTTTTTTGACTCCCCATTTCGTCTGCCAAGCATCAAAATGCTGTTTGACTATCCTATGTGGGTGGTATGCCTGAACCCTCAGACTGCCTCTTTGTTGCTAGAAATCTTCTGAAGGGCGCAATTAAATTTTTTCCCCAAGAAATATATGCATTGATTCATATTTCTGGAGAGACAACCTTTGATATCAGCTTTAAAACCTCTCATGTATTAAGAGAAGTTTTGGACAAAATACCACTCCCTGAAATGTATAGTTTTGTGGACTCCCTTACTGGCTATATCCCTAACCAAGCCTGCGTATAAAACGATCACCATCTTGTTTCACAATGAAGAGGTGGACATAGCTGATGGTTATTGGTTAAAACTACACTGCACAGTACTCAGAGAACCTGAAGCCATCTTAGACTCAGAAAATATATGGACAGAGGGGTGGAAAGCAAAAGTGCTGTTAAAATCTGCAGACCCGGGGAATGTACATTTACCTAATTCCTTATTTCTTGGGTGTGACAGAGGGGTATTATTTTATCCAGGCCAGCCTAGGATCTGCTATAGATGTGAAGATTCTACTCATTTGAGCAATGCCTGGGATAATGTTAAGTGTAATCTCTGTGGGGAATTGGGGCATTTAAGTTCTTCTTGCCTGAATGAATGTAGATGTAACTTATGTGACGAGCTAGGTCACACTTTTTGAAACTGTACATTGGCAGCACATAGTCAGAAACACCGTGATGAGGGTACGGATCAGCATTTTATAATTTCCCAAGCACAGAAAGCCAAATTAAGGAACAGACCTGGTCCAGTGCAGTCTGTCCCACCACAAGACATCCCCATAGCCCCTATCAGCCCACCTCTACCTCCTTTAGTGGAACTTCCTCCTGAGGAGCCAATCTCTGTAGATCCCCCACCCCTTACCTTCAGCCTCTACTTCTTTTGGAGCTATTGTGAAAAGCCACATAGTCAGTCCAGAGATGCCTCCACCTGAAGAGCCTGCACAAACAAGCTGCAGACGTTCTGCCAGAGCAAAGCTGAAAGCAGCACCCCCCAAAAGAAACAACCAGAACCTCCCCCATTTATCTCATTAATCAATATGAAATCTTACAGGAGACATCAGCACACTCAGGTGAAGACTCAGATTCCTCCTCCATCACCTCCTTGCACCCAGAGGGTACCATTGATACAAAAATATGTATGAAGAGGAGGGGTTCACAAAAACGGAAAGTGAAATCTAAAATGAAAGGGACAACCTCTGCAGGTAGAAAACGATGATCTCTGGTGGGTATTTAAGTCCCTTAGTGATCCCTCTTCTCTGTACACTATAACAACATGTGGTACGACACTTTCTCATGCCATACTATTAACATTAATAGCATTAAAAGATTGGAGAAGAGGCATACAGTGCTTTCCTTTCTCACGTCTTTACATCTAGGGTTAATTTTTCTACAAGACACTAGGATTCACACCTCACATGAAATAAAACAGGCCCAAAGGGACTGGCTCCTTGGCCCTTCTTTTGGTCCATTGGAGAGGACACTTGCTCTGGCATAGGCATTCTAATCTGTATACCAGAGTTTAAGTTATTAAAATTATATGACCTTGCCCCTGGTAGAGCTCTTATTTTGGATGTAATTATACAATGGATACCTTATTGTCTCATTAACCTATATGCACCTCAAACCAAAACTGCCCAGATAGAACTTTTTTCCCTCATACAAACATATTTACATACCTCCAAGCAAATTATTTTTGCTGGAGATTTCAATTGTGGCCTCAGTCTACAAGACAAAAGTGCACATGCTAGGACAAAAAAATGTTTCTGTGATTCACAAACTCTAATAAAAATTTTACATACATCACGACTACAAGTTGCATACTTAGAACTCATGAAGAAGCATAACCCCACCTTTCAGAAAGGTGCTCTGACAAATAGAATAGATTATATCTTTCTGACCCAGAACTTATTCATCACATCTGCTAAGGTTTCACCCCTAGAATTTTTGGACCACAAGATGGGAACTCTTGGCAACAGTCCATCCTTTGCTAAAGGTCCAGGACTTTGGAAGTTCAATACTGACTTACTGAAAGAGATTAGATTTCTTGGTTCTTTAGCACCTTTTCTGGAGGCAAGGAAATCTGTCCTGATTTGTTATAAAAACCCCATTGATTGATGGGAAAATACAAAAGCAGACTTAATACATTTTCTAAAACAATACAGTCAAAATAGAAGTAATACTTCCTACCTCACATACTTACAACAATGTCATCATTTACAAACTGTATTCACAATTGCTAGTACTACTGGACAAGACCTGAGGCAACAGGTACAACTGGTACAGAAAGATATGTTATCCTTCCTCAAACAGAAAGCTGCACAACTTTCCCACCAACTTAAGTTTGGCACACAAGGAACAGTCCAGGTGATCTGCCCTTTTGATCAAAATTTCCGTAGTGTGGGACAATAAATGGTGTCATGTTTTGTTGACCAGGTAGGAACTCAGCATTCTTCCCAAAATGCAATTTTATGTATGGTCACTGATTTTTCTATCAACCTGTCCTTCTCCATAAAATCAGACTCACGGAAATTTCAAGAATACTTTTATGATATTCAGATTCCATCAGTCCCTTCTCACATAGTTACCACAATAAGTCAACCGATATCCCTCATGGAAGTTTTGGATGTCATTCATCACTTAAAGAATAACATCACACCTGGGACTGATGGCCTCCCGAATCTGCTGTACAAAGTTTTGGGAGATCACTAGTGTCTTTACTACCATGTTACAAATGGGTAATGTACCATTAGACTTATAATAAAGGAATGTTAATACACTTATATAAAAAGGGTGAGAAGACAAATTTGAATAATTGGAGGCCGATCTGTATGCTAAACACAGATTTTAAACTCCTAACCTAAATTCTTATAATACGCCTACTCTTGGTAGCAGAAACAGTTATCTCCCCAGAGTAATCCTGCTCTATCCCATATAGAAACATCCAGGACCACCCATACCAACACTCTCCCAGGATATGTTATTTCACCAGATCAAAGGAAGGCCTTCGACTCTATTAGTCATGATTTTCTTTGGGCAGCCTTACAGTGTTACAAGGTACCCGATATTATGATAGGCTGGATTAAGTCATTATATAGAACAGCCACCATAGTCCCAGTAGTAAATGGATAGAGAGTCCCAATGAAACCAATTAAATGTGGTGTAAGACAAGGGTGCCCCATGAGTCCCCTTTTATATGTATTTTTTTATTGACCCTTTACTACAAGAAATAAATGGACTCCAGTCTGTTATTCCAGTTTCCTGTCCAGATACACAAGCCAACTCTGAGGCCCTAGCATATGCAGATGATCTATGCCTACTAGTGGCTGATAAGGCTTCTGTTTGTAACTCCCTGTCTCTATGTGTTACTTTTGGCTCCTTGCCAGGGGCTACACTGAACCTAGACAAATGTGTTGGATTTCCTTTAGGGAACCCCACACACCTGAGACCAACATTGGCCCTATTTGACTTACAAATGGCCCTGTTTCTATTTTGGGCATTAAAATTGGTCCTTCAGTATGGAAAAGTTAAACTGGGAAGAAAAACTGACAATAGAGAAGCAAAAGGTGGCACAATGGAAGAGGGGTAAGATAGGCAAGAAGATAGGTAAGAAGAAAAGGGTGTTCTTGATTAAAACCTTTTTAGTACCCATCTTCCTATGTTTAAGCTATGTGTTTCCGGTTCCTAGGCAGCTGGAAACATCAGTTCTGAGTTTGTTCTTTCAAGTCTTATGGGGCAGCTGCCTCAACCCTATCAAAAGAAATATAACTTACCTCCAGTTAAGGAGGGTGGTATATCTATGGTTAACCCTATTTTGTTTTTTAATAGTATTTTTTAATATCTAATTTAAAACACTCCTAGTTAAGACACAGAGGGGTTGGGAACAGTGGTTTTATAACTTCAGGACCTGGTTTCACCAATGGGCAACAACTTCTTTAAGAACACTAAGAGCCACATCAACAACCCCACCTTATCTTACAGAGATTTTCCTTAGGCTAAAGCAATGGAAAGTTACAATTCAGCAGATTATCTCTTTTTCCTCACAAAAAGCCTTATATAGGCAACCTCCTGGTAACCTTGTGTGAGGTACCAGAGCCTTTTGAGAGATGCCCAACATCCTACCTGCAGTCCCTACGTACCCTCTTACGTATGCTAAGAATACCGACCCACATGTGGGATTTTCATTGGTTGTCATGCCATAAGAGAATAAATATAAAGGACAACCACAAGCACAAACAACTCCATGACAGAATATGCAGTCACCTTTGGTGCATCAATACCATTGAAACAATAGAACACCTTTTCTTTGATTGTTCTTTTATTAAAAACTTCTAGGCTTACTTAGCGCAGCAATGGCAAGAACCTCTTTTTTCAAAAGTCACTTATTCTAATCTAATGTATGGTCATTTTACTCATGATTGGAAGAAATGGAATTTAAGTACCTTACATTTACTTTTTACAGTAATTAAATGAAATATCTGGATGGCCAGATGCTTGTTTACCTTACAGTAGAAAGATAGTACTTATATTGAACTAACCAGGAAAGTTTTAAAGGTTTACGTAACATATATGTTTCGGAATGTAATCAGCTGTCAAACCTGGACGTTCTAGAATTATGGAAAGGACTTCCCTGGATAACCAATACAGATGCTGCAATTACATGACTGTAATATTGTCCTGAATTAAGGCTATTGACAAAGTGGTTATGTTTAATTTCTTTGTTTATTTTGTATAACAGTTTGTATGTTGGTTGGATGTATTCTGATTTTGTGTTTAATAAACTTTCCCCTACTCTTTTCAAGAAGTACCATGGGATCTTTAACATCGACCTGAGCTACCACCAGAACAGGCAGATGGGACCTTGGTTTAACATCTCATCTGCAAGACAGCACCTCAGGAGTGCAGCACCCTCCTCATGGTGCACTACAGTGTCAGTATTGGGATTTAACCCAAGTGCCTGGTGTGGGGATAGAACCCACTGCCTTATGATCTCCCAGCCTCAGAGGCGAGTGTGCTACCTGCTGAGCCACTGACACTGACATTAAGAAAATGGAGGCAGTCCAGAGAACAGCAACCAAAATGGTGCAGGGACTGCATTAGAAAACATATGAGAACAGATTAACGAAGCTCAATATGTATACCCTAGAGCAAAGGAGGGAGTGAGGTGATATGATCAAAACACTCAAACATCTTAAGGGCATTAACAAGGTGAAAGAGTCTCACATGTTTCAATACAAATAAAATAGCAGGACAAGAGGAGACAGCATGAGATTAGAGGGAGGCCGATTAAGGGGTAATGTGAGGAAGTTCTTTTTCACAGAAAGGGTGGTGGATGCATGGAACAGCCTACCTCAGGAAGTGGATGATATGAATACAGTGCAGGGCTTCAAACAGGCATGGGATAGGCATAAGGGAGCAATACAGGTGCATATGAATAGATAGGCCATTAACAGAGTAAAGGCCTATGGCACATACATAAGATAGAAAAATGGGAAGACTGGATGGGCCTTGTGGTCCTTATTTGCCGTCAACTTCTATGTTTCAATGATTCTATGTAAGTCCCACTTCTGCCAGGCCAGCTATAGGATCTTTTCTTTTATACAGTAGCTGGAGAATTTCATCAAGATTGGCCTTGGCCAGGTATTTGAGTCTGTTGATTTAAGTAGGAAGGCTCTGTAGGCACACTCTATATGAAATTCCAATATGTGGGGCAGAGCCAGGATGTCCTTGAGAAGGTCAGAGATAATTGTACATATGTCAAGTTTCAGCCTCCTGTGGAAGACCAGTGAGGCACAGGTTATTTCTTCCGGAGCAAGCCTCTAGGTCCACACACTTTCCCTACAATGCTTCAATGTATTGTAGCAGGGAGTCCAGGGCCATTCCTAGATTCAGGGCCCCAGACTCCATGACTGCCACTCTCTCTTCCACTTCATCTAGCCACCTTTTGACTCCAGTCAGTCTCTCATTTAATTTTTTTTAATTCATCTTTGTTCTCATACTCAGAGATGTAAATTTCACGCAGCAGTAGTCCAAACTGATTTCTTGTAAGGCACCCTTCCTCGTGATTGGTATCATATGACGGCCCTCATGTACTGGTTGGGGACAAGCTGTGACTGCTGTTGGAGCTAGTATCTCTGTATCTGGTGCCATCCTCCACCTGTTTTGCCTTTAGAGAACTTAATCTGGTGCTCCTGGTATCTTCTTAATTTCTCCTTGGTAGAGTATGTTTTATTGTAGTTCTGGCTGTAAGGAGAAAGGTAAATCTCTGGGTAGAGCAGGGAGCTCTTTCCCAAAGCTACAGTCCCAGCCATGGTATCACCGGAAGTCCTTAACATATTTGTAATCATGTTTTTACTAATTTTGTTTAGTATGTTCTGGAATACTTTTACTCCATCAGTCCTTTCCCCTGCACCTGTTGTTTTATTCAGAGTTAATCCATTTAACCAACATCTGTCTAGATCCTTATCAGATGTCTGTCCAGGCCCTCATTACTGCGCCTATCAGTTCAGTTATACTAGGCCGGGAAAAAATACTATTTTTTCTGTTTTGACTGTTTCATATATGAAGCAACTTTGTGGGGTCCATGCGGGATATTCATCATTTTTGTATTGACATTATCAGCAGTAAGTGTCCAAGAACTATGTCAATTAAGAGTGTTGACAGTTTTAACACAATTAGGCAGAGAAGACTTCTGTTAATGATACTTTTGATTTCAAGGTCAGTCCATCCCCATCCTGGGCCTCAGGCTGCAAATTTTCTTAATTCTGCTGGTGAATCTGGTGTCACACCAGTGATTAGTATAGTTCACCTAAACATTCAAAGCCTGTTGGCAAAAAAACAATTGTTCAATGCCTGGGTGATTCACACGTAATTTTGAGGTTATCTCACTATCAGAAACTTGGCTTAATGGTAAAATGCCAAATAGTGAAATCAGTTTGGATGGACAAAAAAACAATGTTCTGTGCCAGAGTGTGGTCTTACAACAAAACAAAATGGTAATATTAAATGCATACTGAAAACAGAAAATACAGTTAAAATCGATGTTTTGACTATAGGGGCCAGATATTCAAAACTTTGCGCAGGTTTAGCGCGGGATTAGCGTGGGTCTGCTATATTCAAAAGGCCAAATAACGTGAGCAAACTGCATTAACGCCGGGCAAAATTATAATGTGTACAAGTGGCAAACTGACATGAATACAGATGCAATGCTATATTCAGCGACTAGTGCTGCGCTAAGTGGTTTTGCGCGACTTAGCGCGACACATAGCGCGGTGCACATTACCGCCCAGGAAAAGCTTGTCTTAACCCTGGGCAATCAGCTTTGCGTGACACTATGGCTTTGTGAGATGTTTGCGTGGGTTTAGCGCGGGTTTTGCGTGACCCTAACAAATAAATATGACACATAGATAAAGCCAAACATAGAGGAAGCATGTTACTAACTGATGGCATCACAATGATGCCATCATCTGCCACCAGTCCCAGCCATGCCAGGCAGTAAGTGGTGACCCTGCCACCAGTGGACAGCATGGCAGTGTGGCCATACAGCACATACCTGTGTGGACCACACTTCTGTGGACACCAACAGATGGCAGCACACATATGCAGCACTGTGCACATGGAGGATGTTGAGGGGAGCATGTATGCGTGGCGAGGCTGTGCTACAGACCAGGTGTGACCACAAGGCTGGGACACGTCATGCAGTGCACATGGGCCAGTATTGGGAATACCCCAACACCATTGTGCCTTTCAGATAATATATGCCCCCCCCGCCACATACCACACAGCTGTACAACTGCCATAGCACACAAAGTCAGAAATGTACATGTCACTGTGAGCATCCCATGCCACAGGTGCAGCATCTGTGGGTCACACAACAGCATAACAGTAATGTCCACTGTCAGTAAACACCTGCAGGTTGGGCCTCTTCATCATCACTGCCCTACACACCATAGGCATTGCTGTGTCCACACATTACTGGCCCCCTTGCTACTGTAGTTTCTGCTGTGCACTGTAGCATGACCTACAGTGTAACAGTTGCATGCAGCACCACCACCATCTGTGCCTATGCTGTGTTGTCCCAGTACAGCTGCAGGCAGCAGTGCATGTGGAAGTAGTGTTCAGAACTGTATAATATTCCCCAAGCTGTTTGCACAGCACTAACACGTTTGCGTGGGTTTAGCGCAGGGCTAAACAGTTAGCCCAGTGCAAACTTCATGCAAATCAGGGCATAATGAGATGCTAATCTGGATGTTTGCCCACAGGCTACCTAAGTAGGCTCATTTGCATGTCACTTTTGAATATGGCAAAGTTTAGCGCTGGGCAAACGTGTTTGCACCGGGCTAACGGTTTAGCCCTGCGCTAAACCTGCGCAAATGTGTTAGCTCTGTGCTAACAGTTCAGGGAATATTTTACAGTTTTGCACACTGTACTTTCACATATGCTGCTGCCTGCAGCTGTACTGGGTCCACATTTGCTGGCACACACATTGGCCACATAGTTCATCTCTACCTACCTTCACATTGCTGTGCACTGTGTTGCTGTTGTGGTTTGCACTTCCTGGTTGCCATATTCAGAGCTGTCTTATTCCAGGGCTAAGTTTGCCCTGCACTCCCAGCCCAGTTTGCCCGGCCTCATTCCCATGCTATATTCAGAAGCTGTTTGCCCTGGGCTATTCCTTTTGAATATGGCTTATTTTGTGCTCTGGGCTAAGTTTGCCTGCCGGGCAGTGCTAATTTAGCCCCGGGGCAAAGTTTTGAATATCTGGCCCTAGGTCTTCTCCAGGAATTATCTAAATGACAAAAAAGCAAAGTGAAGCTGTGAAGAAGTATTTGCTCACATCTCTCATGAGGAACTTTGCTTTTTTTTCTCTTTTAGATAATTCCTGAAGAAGACCTAGGGTCGAAACTTTGATTTTAACTACATTTTCTGTTTTCAGTGTGCATTTAATATTACCATTTTGTTTTGTTTTCAGTTTGGATGGGTATTGTATTTTTAGAAAAGATTGGGTGGGTAAAAAGGGAGAGAGGATGTCTTTTTTTATATGCCAAATGACTTAGTGGCCATGGAATATCAGTATATCAACAAGAATGTTCCACTTGTGATTTTTCGTCTATAAATCTTGAGTTTGATGAAAATATTTTAATGCTTAGCTGTATCTACTTACCTCCAGACCACTCAAGTTCAGGATTTGATATGATCTATAATTTCATAGAAACATAAAAACATAGAATTTGCTGTCAGATAAGGACCACTTGCCCCATATAGTCTGCACATTTTTACGTGCCTACAGTATCACTACAAATCCTACTTGATCTCTGGACCACTCTTCCATCCCTTACCCTTTCCCCTAAGATTCTCTTATACCTATTCCATACATTCTTGAACCCCACAGCAGTTTAACCCCCACAACTTCCACTGGAAAGCTGTTCCAGAAATCCACCACTCCTTCTACGAAGAAGTATTTCTTCACATCTCTCATGAATCTGTCACCTTCCAGCTTCAGATCATGTCCCCTTGTTCTTGAGCACCTGTGTTTCTGAAAAATGCTTCCCTTCTGTGCCTTATTTAGCCCTTGAGGTATATCATAACCCACCCCTTTCCCTCCTCTTTTCAAGAGTGTACACATTTAGATACTTAAGTCTCTCCTCATAGGGCTTCTGATGCAGACATAGCACCATTTTAGTTGCCCTTCTGTGGACGGCCTCCACTCTATGTTTTTTTGGAGATGTGGTCTCCAGAACTGAACTCAGTGTTCAAGGTGGGGTCAATCAATCAATCAAGATCTTTATTTTGCCAGGTGGAACATCATTGAGACAAGCTCTTCTACAAAATAGACCTGGGGCAAAACAGTTGTCAACAGGGTTAAGACATTGCAGGTTGAGTGAACGTACGTAACAATTACATTGTAATAATAACAACATAATAACATATAACCATTGCATGTAACAAGATACTTGCACCAGAACACAGCAATAGGTTCAACAGGAGGTAGTGCCATTTAAATACAATTGCATGGATACAGTTGTATGGACGTAAGGTAATGAGTTAAAGTTTATCCAGTAGTGGAGGAGTCATAGTGAGCCGGAGTGGCAGTTCCTTTAGCGTCAAAGTGTGAACGGTCTTAGAAGTGATCTATACAGAGGCACCACCACCTCCCTCTTCCTGCTGGTGATACCCCTTCCCTATTCACACCAGTATCCTACTAGCCCTCCCATCTAGAGATTCAGTGAAGTTTTACTTTGCTGGTGAATTTTCAGTGAAGTCACCAAATTTCCCTCCATAGATCACTTTTCGAAACTGTCCTATTTACTGAAAATTCACCATTTGTACCTTTACCTTGCTTTTGGATTTTTTTAAGTGCAAATTACACTTAAAATAAAAAAGCAAGGAGAAGTTAGCAATTGGCGAATTCCCTAAATACCTGGTGTCTAGTGGCACCTCCCCCACCCATCAATCACCAACCACATTGTAACAAAAAAAAATAAAATTAGAAATTAAATCCCTGGTGTCTAGTGGTTACCCCTTCCCCCTCACCAATCGCTGGCCACAGTGTAAAAAAAAAAAAAGATCAATTAAATCAATGGGGCCCGATTCCATGACATATGGTGCAACTCGCTGGTGAATGAGAGTTGTGACATATACCACTACGCCGGGGGCCATGAACCAGATTCCAGAACAGGCAGGGTCCCCAGTGACTATGACCTGCAACACCTCCAATGTTGTGCCACAGGAAGGGTGCACTTACACCCGTTACAGCAAGCCACATTACCGCCCTCCAACAGGGCGCAGGATGCATGGCATGGCCCCCCCTTGCCCAATGCCCTGCACCCTAACACCATGGCAATGTCATGCAGGGCTGGTGGGGGGGCTGCTTAAACTCCATGGTGTGCATAGCAGCATGCCAACAGTGGCATGGTGGTGGTGCACTGGGCCGTGAACTGCCCTGCGGGGCACTGCCCAGGGATGGGGGTGTGGGGGTGCCAGCAGCTCACAGAGGGCTGCCCAGCCACTGGGGGATGGGTGGGAGCCTCAGTGCGACCGTGGGGGGGGGTGGCTGGTGGGGCACCGGGCACAGAGGTACACCCACCGTGGACGTAGATTATGGTTAGACCTGCTATTAGCTGGTCTAACTGTACTTAGACCATTGTCTGCCATGGCCATCTCAGAATAGCAATTTGCCATTCCTGGAATCGGGCCATAACTGCTGTTGGAAACCCCCTTGCACCATGTCGCAGGGGGCTTATGGCTTCACCAGTGGTGTAGCCCACCTTTGGCGTAGGCAGCCTGTGCCATGTTGCAGGCCACCTTCTGGAATCGCAGGCGGAGAATGCATGTCACAAGGTGTGACTTGCGCCATTGAGTTTTGGTGCAAGTCACCTTGCGCCATGCATAACCCATTCTGGAAACAGGTCCATGGTGTCTAGTGGTAACCCCTTCCCCAACAATCACCAGCCACAGTGTAAAAATATAGATTTATTGAAATCCATGATGTCTAGTGGTACCCCCCCCTTGCCCCACTGTTCATTGGCCATAGTGTAAAAAGTAGATTTATTTTAATTCCTGGTGTCTAGTGGACACCCCCCTCCCCCACCAATTGTTGGACTCAGTGTAAAAAATACAGATTTATTTAAATCCCTGGTTTTTAGTGGTACCACCCCTACCCACCGCCGATCACTGGCCACAGTGTAAAATATATAGTTTTATTTAGATACCTAGTGTCTAGTGGTACCAAGCCCCACTCCATTGATAGACGGCCACTGTGTAAAAAAAATAAAATTATCAATTAAATCCCTGGTGTCTAGTGGACCCCCAACCCCTTCAGGTAGTACCCCAATACCCTGCCCCCCCACACCCCAAGCCCAAGCAGGTGACCAGCACAGCCCACCACTCTCCACCGTGGCTGGCTCATTCTTTCCAGGTTAGTTGGGCAGCCAGCCATGGTGGAGAGTGGAGGGTTGTGCTGGTTGCCTGCTTAGGGTTGGGGTGGGGTAGCAGGTGGTGGGGCACTACCTGTTGGAGTGGGGATCCACTAGACACCAGAGATTTAGTTGATAGTATCTTTTTTTACATTGGGGCCGGCAGTCAGTGGTGGGTGGGGTGGCCCACTAGACACCAGGAACTGAATTCCTTTGTTTTATCTTGGGGCCAGTGATCAATGGGGTACCACTACACACCAGGGATTTACATAAATCTATATTTTCTTACACTGTAGCCAGCAGTCAGTGAGGGGGGTACCACTAGACACCAGGGATTTAAATAAATCTGTTTTTTACACTGTGGCCGGCGATCGATGAGGGGCAGGGGACACCCACTAGTAGGCACCAGGGACGTTTTTTTGTGAAGTGTTGAGTTTTGCCTGTAAAGTTCCACACTTTGAGGTCAGCTCGCTTGCCATGAATTGGTGAATTGCGCTTCATTAACCATGCACCATTTGCGAAATAATTCATGGAGCGAATTGTGCCAACTTTGCCCATTTCTACTCCCAACTGCCTTGTCGCATTGCCTGGCCACCTTTAGGTGATCATTTATGATGACCCCCAGGTCCCTTTCCTGCTTGGTGGTTATCAGTACCAACCCATCCATTTTTTACTCTGTCTCTGGGTTTCTGTGCCCCAAGTGCATTATTTTGCATTTTCACATTGAAACCCAGCTGCCATAATGTTGATCACTCCTCAAATTTTTTCAGGTCACTGCTCATCCTTTCCACCTCCCTCCAGAGTGTCCACCCTATCGCAGATGTTGGTGTCATCCACAAAGAGACAGCTCTCCCTATCCAGCTCCTCTTCAATATCACTTATAAAGATATTGAAGAGGACCTGTCCCAGCACTAATCTCTGAGGCACTCCACTGGTCACCATCCCTTCACAGGAGTGAACTCCAATTACCACCACCCTCTGCCGTCTATTCCCAATCAAATTTCTTACCCAGTTACTACCCTTGGACCCACTCCTAATCTACCAAGCTCACTTACTAGTTTTCTATGTGGAACCGTATTGAAAGCCTTAAGGAAATCTATGTAGTTTATGTCCACAGCTCCACCTTGATCTAGTTCCTCAACCATCAAATCAAAGAAATCTACTGGATTTTTTCATGACCTCCTCCTCCCCATGAATCCATGCTGCCCTGGGTCTTGCAACCCACTGGATTACCCACTGCCGATATCAAGCAGACTGGCCTATAGTTGCTAGCATCTTTCCTGCTCCCACTTTTGTGAAGTGGGACTATATCTACCTCCTTCCAGTCCTCTGGAACTAATCCTATTTCCAATGAGCTGTTAAATAGGACTGTCAGAGGTGTAACCAGTACCTCCTTGAATCCCCCTTGGATGCACCCCATCTGGCTACATTACTTTGTCCACTTTCAGATTCATAAATCCCTTCAGAACTCTCTCCTCCAAAAATGGACTAGTGTCCACCTCTCTCCAGAGCTCCTGTTACTTTTTTGTAGCCCCACCCATTCTTCTTTATCCTTACACTCTTACTCCTGGTCTTCCTCTTTTCGCTTACATACCTAAGAAATGTCTTGTCCACTTTCATTACCACCTGGGCTAGTCTCTCTTCTATTTGGGCCTTTGTGCTCCTTACTGCTCTCCCTGCTTCCCTCTGCTTCCCTGCTACACCTCCCTATCCTCCTCTCTTTGTGTCTCCTTGTAGCTTTTGACTGCTACCCTTTTGGCTTTTACCTTTCCTGCCACCCTTTTGAGAACCATAGTTCAAGAACATAGCACCTCTTTTTCCCCTTGCTTTTGCTCCTTGCATGATTCAGCAGTTTGTTGCCTTCGCTGTGGCCCTTTTTTGCTTCACTGACTGTTCATCCACCCCACCCAGGCCATCCCTCTGCCACCAGGTCATCCATAAGACATTCACCCATCTTTACCAAATCTGTCTTCCTGAAGTCCAGGACCATTGATCTCGTATGGTTCAGTTCTGCAGCCGTCCTTATAATGAAACACACTGTATGGTGATCATTGGTCCTCAGGTGTCCTTCCACCTAGACATCTGAAACACTGTCCCTTTTATTGCTCCACCACAAGTGGGTTCATTGACTAATTGTCGGAGGAATATTCCCTGCAGGGATTCCAGGATGCTCCTGCTTCTAGCTGAAGCCTCAGCTGGGAGGCTCCAATCTATGGCCAGAAAATTGCAGCCCCCACCAGCAGTACCTCTCCTGTTTCTGTCCCATTGCTAATGGCTTCCTCCAGTACATTATCTACCCCCCCCCCCATGCTGGAGGTCTGTTGGTCACACAAGTGTGAATAAAGACTCTGTTCCCTATCTCCAGTGTGACCCACAACATATCTGCTCTCCCATATTCTCTGTATCTCTATTGCTTTTATGCCTCTCCACACATAAAGCACCACACCCCCTCTTTTCCTTCTCACTTTGTCCTTCCTGAACAGAGTACAGCCTGATATGGCCATGTCCCAGGCATGGTTTTCAGTGCACAATGACTTGATCCAACGAATTCTTCTCCAAAATAGAGATTGGATTATAATGTGTGATGTTAAATGTAAATTGGGGTAACATGCAGTCAGAGGGTGTGAAGGAGTCCTTAATGGATCATGGTCTACATCAAATTATTCAGGATATGACGCACACCAATTATAGTTCAGGTTATGAATCTGTCCTTAATTGGATTATTGTAACTAATCCTTCTAGGGAGGTCACTTCTAGAGTCCTTCCAGACTCCAGCAGTTACCATTGTGCCATGTTTTGTAAATGGTCATCAAAAAGAGATAAAAAGCCTCCTTTATATTTATCTATCTCAATACAGCTGAATTTAATAAATTATCCAGACTACGGAATGCACTTTTCTCGATAACATTTCTAATTTAGATCTGCATATGAAGAATTTTGTCACATTTTGTCTGTTTTTTCCTCTCTAAATAATTAGAGTTAAGTGTACCGGATGTGATTGGCTAACCCCTGCTCTCTAAGACAACTGAGAACTAGGGACAAGAAGTAGGCCCAGTATTAGAAATATTTCCAAGGATCCAGTCATTTTACATGAATACAAAGCCTTAAGAAATTCCTCTAAGTCTTCCGTAAGAGCAGCCAAAATCTATTATAAGTCCTGGCAGCAGCAAAATCTTGGAAATTCAAAAAGAATTTGGTGCACTCTTAATGATGTACTTGGCAAATCTCAGAAATTTAGAGTCCATAGTTTTGGAGAACCAGGGTAAAACATGTTATGATCTCCCCATGGTTTCAAACTGTTTCAGTGAATTTTTCATTAACCTAAAATGTTATCGATCTAATTTTCCCTTTATCTCAGTCAAAGACTACTAATACTGTTAATATTATGTCCTGCCATCCCACCAGTGCAGAAGTAGAGCTAATGCTTGTGATGCCACAACCCGGGTTCGGTAGCGAGCCCAGATTACTGAAAGATTGAGTGCCCAGAGTGCTGATCTCCTTTTCTGAGGAGGGGAGGCTGCTGGTCCCACTGCAATACTGCCACCAAAGGGATGGCAGAGGCATGGGAGGGGCAAATGTTGGCTGAAGGTCTGGAGCAGAGGCACTTCTCAGTTTGCCTTCATTTTCTTGGACCTTCCATGTGTGCCAGCATCTGCAGGGGTTGGGGACCAGAAAACCAGAAAACACCCCATGTCAGCTTCTGGAGATGGGCCCTGGCATTAGAGACCAAGACCTGGAGAGAAGCTCCACCATGCAGTCTGCCCAACATTGGACGATGGTTTGGAGGGGATGATGGAGGTCTCCCTTCCACCCCACTTGGGGGTTATCTGAGGGACTACAGAGGGATGACTCACTAGACGCGGATATCTGCAGGACCCTCAGCATAGCCCAATTGGTGCCATGGGATTCCCTGAGGGAAGGGAACGGCATGTAGCAGAAGCAGGCATAACTAGAAAGTAAAAAAATATACATACTATGTCCCACCATTCTACTTCAAAATCAAAGAGATTTTATTTCCACTTTCTTCCTCCTGTTGAACTAGTCAAGTATTTATAGACCATGCATCCTAGACCATCAGTGGGTTGATGAACCTGATTATAGGCTTTTAAAATTAATTTCCAGCCATCAGAGTGCCGACAGCAGTGCACCCATCATTAGGGCACCAAATAACAGAATTCACCACCCCCTCAGAGTTAGAATATATAGAAAGTGGGGGGAGGGGGCACAGCCCCTGCAAAAGGGGAATAGGACTTGGAAAATGCGGCCATAATAACCAGGTGTACTGACTTCTAAATCGGTGGATCCTTTAAAACTGGCTTCTGATACCATTGCTTTTCCAGTTACAAAAACATTCAACAGTTCTTCTTGTGTAGTTTGTCCCTCACTCTAGAAGGAGGCAGTCATTACACCAAATCATAAGTCAGGGTCAAAAAACTTAGAATGGAATTATCATCTGATTTCTCTTCTTGCCTCTCTATCCACAGTGTGAGAAAAAAATGTATTTTACCAGACATTTAATTTTCTGAATAAAGAGAAATTTTGGCCAGATGAACAGCATTGTTTTCATGTTAAACATAATACAGAGACTGCCTTGATGAGATTCATATACAGTAGTAGTAAATTTATTGTTCAACACATTAGGTCATTACATTAGTAAAAGGATATATCATGTGACTCAAAATTACATAAATATCACAACATACATCAATAAATAAATTGCACTTCAGCATGTAATCCTTAGATAAAACCTATGTTCCTGACCTTATTATACACATGTGATACTTAACATTTTTCCTTGCTGTTAACATAGAAACATAGAAACATAGACTTTGATGGCAGATAAGGACCGCTTGGCCCATCTAGTCTGCCCATTTCCCTACAGGATAGGCCGCAGATCCTAGTTAACCAACAGCCTATTTCTTCCTAACCCCCACAAGAATTGCCTTATGTCTGTCCCATGTATTCTTGAATTTTCCCACAGTTTTAGACCCATAACCTCCTCAGGAAGGCTGTTCCATTCATCCACTACCCTCTCTGTGAAATAATACTTCCTCACATTACCCTGAACGCCTCCTTCTATCTTTAAATTGTGTCCTTGTTCTTGCAAGTCTCTTTTTCTGAAAGATGCTACCCTCTTGGACTTTGTTGATTCCACTGAGGTACTTAAAAGTTGCTATCATGTCCCCCCTCTCCCTTCTTTCCTCAAGGGTATACATATTAAGCTCCTTTAGTCTCTCCTCATACGGCTTCTCTTGCAGACCCTGCACCATTTTAGTTGCCCTCCTCTGGACTACCTCTATCCTATCTATGTCTTTGCTGAGATGGGGTCTCCAGAACTGGACACAGTACTCCAGATGGGGTCTCACTAACTGTCAGTACAGAGGGATAACAACTTCCTGTTTTCTGCTGCTGATGCCTCTCCCTATACATCCCAGTATACTCCCAGCCCTCCCTACTGCCTTCTCACATTGCTTGCTAACCTTAAGGTCATTTGATATTACTTACCCCAGGTCCCTTTCCTTTTTGTTGTTGTTACTACCCCCACCCATTGTGCATTCTTCCCTGGGTTTTGTTTCCAGGTGAATTATTTGCACTTCTTTGCATTGAATCCTAGCTGCCATACTTCTGACCATTCCTCCAACCTTGCCAAGTCCTTTTCATCCTTTCCATGCCTCCTTGTGTATCAACCCTGTTGCAGATCTTTTGTCATCTGCAAAGGCATACTTTTCCTTCAGTCCCTCTGCAATGTCACTGATGAAGACATTAAAAGGACTGGACCCAATACTGAACCCTGCGGTACCCACTAGTAACCCCTCTTTCTTCAGAGTGACTCCATTACAATTACCTTCTGTGTCCTGTTGTGCAGCCAATGTTTTACCTAGGCTACCACCCTGGGACCCACTCCCAGGCTGGTTAATTTGACTATTAATCTTTTGTGTGGGACTGTGTCAAATGCCTTGCTAAAGTCTAGGTGAGCCATATCCACAGCCCCTCCTGGTCTACTACTTTGGTCACCCAGTCAAAGAAATCTATTAGATTCGTCTGACATGACCTTCCTGCTGTGAACCCATGCTGTCTTGGGTCCTGTGCTCCATTGGCCTCTAGGTACTCAACTATCCTTTCCTTCAGAAGTGACTCTATCACTTTCCCTACCACAGAGGTCAGACTGACAGGTCTGTAGTTTCCTGCCTCTGTCTTGGTCCCACTTTTGTGAAGGGGAATCACATCCGCCATCCTCCAGTCCTTGGGTACCACTTCATCCTCCCATGATTTATTAAAAAGAGTAGCAAGTAGTTTCACTAGTTCCTCCCTTAATTCTTTTAGAATTCTGGGGTGAATTCCGTCAGGACCCATTGCTTTGTCCACCTTCAGTTTTAGGAGTTCTTGCAGAACCTTTTCTTCTGTGAAAGGACTGGGATCGACCCCCCTATCATGAGTGCTTCTGTTAATTGCTTTAGGCACTTTCCCCTCCTCTTTTGTGAATACTGAGAAGAAATATTCGTTCAGTATCCCTGCTTTTTCACTGTCCCCCTCTGCCCACCCACCGTTCATTCTATTCAGCCTCACCATCCCTCCCTTTGTCTTTCTATGCTTGCTGATGTACCTATAAAAGGTTTTATCCCCCTTCTTAACTGAGTTGGCTATCTTTTCCTCAGTTTGGGCCTTTGCTATTCTGACTTCCCTACCTGCTTCCTTCTGCCTTAATTGGTACAGCTCTCTGTCCTGCTCCTTCTGTGTTTCCTTATACTTCCGAATACTATCTTTTCTTCCTGACTTTCACAGCCACCTCTTTTGAGAACCATGGTGGCTTTTCTTTCATTTTGTTTGTTTGTTGCTTCACACAAAGGCTTGTGCCTCTGTGATGTCAGTTTTGATGATTCCCCATTGTTGCTCCACACCTCCTTCTAGCCTGTTTGCTAGTGCTTTTCTGAGGCACTCTCCCATCTTGCCAAAGTCTGCCCTCCTAAAGTCCAGTACCCTCACTTTTGTATGGCTTGACTCAGTAGCTGAGTTGAACGTGAACCACACTGTTTGATGGTCACTTGTCCCCAGATGGCAACCCACTTCTAGATCTGAGATCATGTCACTGCCCCTGTTTGAGAGTATAAGGTCTAAGATTGCTCCCTCATGAGTGGGTTCTGAAACTAGCTGTCTAAGGCCTGCCACCTGTAGGGCATCAAGAATGGCCCTGCTCTTGGATGTGGCTGCAGCAAATGTGCTCCAGTTAACATCTGGCATATTCAGGTCTCCCGTCAACAGTATCTCCCCTTTCTCTGCCATTCTAAGAATGCCTTCTATCATATCCTTGTCCATTCCTCCCCTGACATGGGGTCTGTACACAACCCCTGTGCGGATTGTGGTGCCTTTCCAGTCTCAAGGTGACCCACAGTGCCTCCTTTCCTCCCTGTTTACTCTTTTGTTCAGTTGCTTTTATCCCTTCCTTTACATGAAGAGCTACTCCTCCCCTCTTCTCCCCTGCCTGTCTCTCCTGTAGGTTATGTACCCTGGTATGTTAACATCCCAGTCATGGTTCTCTGTGTACCATGTTTTTGTAACTGCTACAATATCCAGGTATCCTTCTTCCGTCAAGGCCACCAGCTCAGGGAGCTTGTTGCCCAGACTACGGGCATTGGTACTCATTACCCTCCATTTCCTGATGGCCTTACTCCCTTTGCCCCATCCCTGTCCTTCTTGCCTTTGTCACTTTCTCCATTTACCCTGCCCTTCTCCTTATCGACACCTCTATGTTGGTGTTTGCACTTACTACCATGATTATTTGGGAGGCTAGGATTTCCTGCTCCTTTCCGTGCCTCCCTTAGCTAGTTTAAAAGCTTGCCAATGAAGCATTTAAACCTATCACCTAGGATCCTGGTTCCCCTCCCGGACAGATGCAACCCATCATGCCAGTATAGGCTTGCATCACTCCAGGTTGACCCCAGTCCCCAACGTGCCAAATCCCTGAGCTCCACACCAGTTTTCCAACCACTGATTGAATCCATGTGTAGGAACACTAGCCTCTCTTATGCCATAGATGGGCAGCACCTCCGAGAAGGTTACCGTGCGTGCTACTTGACTAAAGGCCCCTCCCAATTCCACAAACTCTTCCTGCACTTCTCTAATCCCTTTCTTAGCCAGATCATTTGTCCCTAAGTGGACAATGACATCCAGCTTCCTCCCCTGTGTAGCTGCTCTGGCAATCCTGAGGATTCACTCCCTGTCCCTCCAAGCCATGGCACCAGGCAGGCACCTTACCTCCCTCTCCCCTTCCTCCCCCAGTTCTACCTTCCTAACAATGGAGTTCCCCACCAGGAGTTGTTTCCTTCCCCTGCAGGGTCCCCTGCCGCCCTCCTGTGGGTCTCCTTTGTGGAGGTTCCCAGCATCCTCCTTGGTCTCCACTGTGGGTGCCTCCATAGAGGAACCACACTTTGCCAGAATGGCATGGGAGTTGTGGAGAGGTACAACTGGAGGGATGCACCTCTGTTCCACCACTCTCACTCTCCCTGAGCCCACTGTGGTCCAACCGCTCCTCTTTCTTGGCAACCTCTGAGGCAATGGCAGTGGCACTGGTGGTCCCTGGATGGAAGAGGAGGTCCCACAAATCCTGGCCAACTCAGCCTGGAGATGAGTAACCTCCTCCCTCAGCCCAGAGAGGTGCCTGCAGATGGGACAACATCGCATCCTCCAGAACGTCTCCTGGAAGACTGCTGCTCCACAGCCACTGCACTGCACTGCACCACTCCAATCTTGTCTTATTTCTGGCCCCTTAACTGTTTGCAATCCTTACTCTTTCCTCTGTTTTTTTTCTCTCTCTCCTTACTTTCTGCTGTTGAAACTGTGGCATAGAAACACAGAAACATAGAAACATAGACTTTGACGACAGATGAGGACCACTTGGCCCACCCAGTCTGCCCATTTCCCTTCTTATTGGATAAGCTGCAGATTCTAGTTAACCAACAGCCTACAACCTGCAACCCCCCACTACAATTGCCTTATGTCTGTCCCATGCATGTTTGAATTCCCCCACTGTTTTAGACCCAATAACCTCCCCAGGAAGGTGGTTCCATGAATCCACGACTCTCTCCATGAAAAAAAAATTCCTCACATTACCCCCGAGCTGTCCCCCCTCTATCTTTAAATTGTGCTCCTTTGTTCTTACACATCTCTTTTTCTGAAAGATGCTACCCTCCTGGACTTTGTTGATTCCCTTGAGGTACTTGAAAGTTCCTATCATGTCCCCTCTGTCCCTCCTTTCATCAAGGGTATACATATTAAGCTCTCTCAGTTTCTCTTCATATGGTTTCTGATGCAGACCCTGCACCATTTTAGTTGCCCTCCTCTGGACTGCTTCCATCCTGTCTATGTCGTTGCATAGATGGGGTCTCCAAAACTGCACACAGTATTCCAGATGGGGTCTCACCAACTGTCTGTACAGAGGGATAACCACTTCCCTTTTTCTACTTGTGATGCCCCTTCCTATGCATCCAAGCATCCTTCTGGCTCTCCTTACTGACTTCTCACATTGCTTACCCACCTTTAGGTCATCTGATATGACTACCCCCAAGTCCCTTTCTATTTTTGTTGTTGTTAGTACCTCCCCTGCATTGTACATGATACTCATTTACCTATCTAGTTCTGTTCTTCCTTATTTTATTAATTTGTAAAAGAAACGTGGCCATTCTTGTAATGGTCCAGTCATCCCGAATGCAGAAAAGACCCTGTGTAAGGAATTCCTTATCTATATTGTTCTAGTCCCGCACAAATGGAGACAACTAAAACAGCGTTTCCTTTCTGTACCATCAACATTCTCATAGTACATGTAATAAATCTTCTTTTGTGCCTGTGTTACAATAGTATCTCACTGCAGTTGCTAGACGTTTGTTGAATCTTGCTAATTGTACATTGCTTTCAAAGTATTCCAGTTTATATATTATAAAGATTTTCCTTAAAATTGGGTCTGTTATTATATGCAAGTAATAAGCCCTTGATGAGGGACGTTTAATGGTTGCAGTATTTGTGGAACTCACCATCACATTCAATCTTATTTATCGTCAGATTTTGATTCTGATCAATACTTCATACAGTTATAATTTTTCAGTTGATGTCATTCTGTGGTTCATGGATTATCTAAAGAATGATCTCATAAAGTACAGTTTAATGGTTGTTATGTTGCTTGCACGCATGTGCAAGAAACATAGTGCCATCATCCGAGTGTTCGGAGGTGTGTCAGCCCCTCTTCCAATGCAGTCAGTGTGTTTGCAGGCACGGCCCCAGTTCCCCGATGAGTGCTGCAGCTGTCTATGACAGCTCCAAAATGCAGTGGCATACAGTCGAAAGGGAGAGCTCTGCTTCAGTGAGTGGCTCTCCGCTTCTGCTACATGCGCAAGCATTGCGTGCTGATCGCTCCCTGGCGCATACTGTATGCCTTGGCCACGGGGTGCCCAATCCTTGTCAGCTCCACGCCCCTAACAGCTGTCCAGGTGCCACTCTGGGAGCCATGCAGCGTGGCAACAACTATTATAGCCAGGTAGGGTGCCCAATCCCCCGTCGGCTCCAAGGCTGGGCCCCCCCAAAAGCTTTCCGGTGCCACGCTGAGGCCCACCCCAGCATGGCAAATCTTGTTTTGGCTGACGGGGGTGCCCAGTCCCCATCGGCTCCATGTCCCCCCAAACAGCTTTTGCTGCTGACATGCTGGGAGCCCACCCCAGTGTGGCAAACTTCCTGCGTCGTCTTCTTAAAAAAAAAAAAACTGTGAATAAAAAGAACGGTCCTTCATAGTCTCCCTGGCCCCTTCCCACAACCCGCACCCACCCGCTGCGCACCTTGTCTCCCCACACCCCCCCACCATATACTTACCTCTGGAGCTCAGCGCGATGATCATCGGTGGACCGGGAACACTTCAGCACTCTTCAGAGCCGACCGCGAACTGAGGAAATGCCGGTAAGCTGTATAATGGGAGAGATAGGGTTTTTTCAACTTTGTTGCATATCTCAGGCATTTTTGGGAATTTGGCCCCCAAATTTTCAACATGGGTTTTTTGGGACCCCTCCTCATGAATACTTGCACTGTCATGGCATTACTCAGGCCCAAAGGGTGATTTCGCAGTCACTGCATGAAATCACCTTTCCACACTGATTAACGAAACAACACTGCCAGTGTTCATAAGGTGGGCTCTCAAAAAGCCTATGTTGAAAATTTGGTGAAAAAATTCCTAAAAATGACTGTTTTATGAGCGTGCATTGCGCAGTTCCTATGCACGCTCGTAAGTTTGCGAATTTTCAATATTTTTGCTCCAGATTTTCAACATTGCCATTTACCTCACCACCTCCTTATGAGCAGTACAGCTGTCATTTTCACATCCTGCCCAAAACGTGTTTCCACCCATGTAGGCCATTGGAGCAGTCGGTATAGAACTCAATGTATGGGACACATTAAGAAAATCAAAGTGACACTGTTCATGAGCAGAGGTTTGTAAAATGGCTGTGTTTGCAATTTAGTGAAAAAAATTCCTAAAAATAACTGTTCTCACGAGGTGTAAATTACAGACAGTTCTCATGCCTTTCGTGAAGTTCCTAATTTTCAATATTTGCACTCAATGACTTCCAAATACCTAAACAGCACATAGAAGCAAGCAACATTCGGCATTGACAAATGCTTGTTATTCATGTGATAATAAAATCTCCAGTGGAGTACCATCCTTGGTCCATTATTATTCACCTTGCTTATTAATTCTCTCAGTAAAGTCTGTACTAATACAAACAACATACTTAATGCAGAAAATATTGTTTTATTTTGTAAAGGTGACAATATTTTGGAACTGAATTGTAAGCTACCAGAGGACTTTAACAACAATCGGTATTTTTTTTTGTAAAAGGCTCATTTTGAATATTAAGAAAATGAAGTCAATGATCCTCACAGGATCTTGTAGGGCTAATTATTTTAATTTTTCAGTTGTAGATCACCATGGTGTAGTAATTTAAGGAGTACAGTATATGAATTTAAATATCTTGGTGTTCTTTTGAATAATTATCTCTCATATGAGGCCCATATGTCTATAGCAGCCACGTCAGCAAGCTCCATCAGAGGCTTGTCATGCTTTAAAGAGCCAAACATTTTCTTGTACCCGAGTCAAGACTTCTTTCAACTAAGAGCTTCTTGTTCTCATTAATATGGTTCTTTGATTTATTCCACTGCTTCTGAAGGGATTCTGTCAAAATTAAAGGTTTACTACCATGGCATCATCAGGTTTGCCTTAACTTTACCAAATATGATGCATCATTGTGAATTATATGCTGCACTGAAATGTTATCCCTTGGAATATCATTTTGTGTTCAAATCATTCAGTTTCTTTACTGAGTAATAGGAGCCCATTGCATAGTGTTCTGCCTCCTTCCTCCACATACTTTGGGTTATCTGAGTACAACCGATATGCCTCTTAATTGTTTGATTGAGCTTCCCTCATCTTGGTGAAGCCTGTACCCACAAAATTGTTAAATTCCTCCTTATCTGGGTGAGTCCTACATTCCCCCATTTCCTTAATTTTTGGCTTCCTCCCTATCTGAGTGAAGCCTTCATACCCACAAGAGTTACATTTTAGCTTTGCTCCCTTTTTGTGTGAAGCCTACATTCCCCCACTTGTTTAATTTTAAGCTTCCTCTCTATCTGGTGAAGTCTGCATCTTCCCAATTGTTACATTTTGGCTCCCTCTCTATTGGGTGAAGCCCACATCCCCCCTCACTGTCTCACCTAGGCTTCCTCACTAACTGGGTGAAGCCCACATCCCCTGTCCCAAATTATTCAATTATCTTCCTCCCTTCCAGGATGAAGCTTACTCTCCCACCATGAAATCTGACAAAGTACAGGCAACAACTGCTTACTGTCCCTCTACGATAATGTTGCTTCTAACCCTAACACTCCTTCTTGCATGTTTTCCCTCATGCCTCTCCCCATACTGCTAATCCTTGCCTCCCCATCCATTTATATCCCTCTCCCCCTCTCCCACCCTCCCTTCCTCCAGCCACTCCACCCTATTCCACTCCTCCTGTCATCCTGGGTGCAGCCTGCTCCCTTCTCCTTAATTTCAGATTGACATATTTAGGTGCCCCCTTCTCTCTTAGCCCACTCAGCCTCCCCACACACACACCCATAAGTGACTCATTGTCTCCCTCAAGCTGCTTGTCTCCTTTCTACTTTTAGTAGCAGGTAATATTGAGCTCAGCCCTGGCCTTGGCAAGTCATCTGTCTCTCTCTCATTTCCCCAAAGAACTGAGAGTAAATCATATCATTATCCACTGCCCAAAGATTGATCAGTAGAAACCACTCATAGTTAAGCTCAAGCCTGATGTGCTGGTGATCTCAAAGTCTTGGTTATCCCCCAGGATTCCAGATACTGCAGTCGCCAACCCCAGGTACACAAACATACAGCAGGATTGTTCTACAAGGGGTAGTGGGGTTGCAATCTACCTCTCATTTAATATCCAGTTCGAGACTGCACTTTTTGTCACCTCCCCCTTTGCCTATGAGTTGCTCCTTCTCAAGCTCTCCCTTCCCTTCTTTGTACCTATATTTGTGGCTGGTGCCTACTGCCACCCTGATATGTTCCCACTTTCAGTCATTGAACTCTTGACCACTATCTCTTCCCATGCCTCCTCTGATAAGCTGCTCATCCTCTGTGATCATTGGTGCCGGAACGGTTTGAAAAGTGGTAGGGCCAAGGAAGTAATAGGTAAGTTCTCCCCTATTAAATACATTAACATGATTGCAAAAACTGATAGGGCCACTTATGAAAGTGGTAGGGCCATGGCCCTAGTGGCCCCCCTGTTCCGGCACCTATGTCTGTGATTTTAACCTCAGTTGGCTCTCTCCCTCTATAAATAAATTGTGCCAAAACATTAAGTCCCTCCAACTTACCCAACTGATCACTGACCCAGCCAAGCACAGTCACAGATCCCTCAGTCACTCTCTTTTGGACTGCATTTTCACCCCCACCACCACCATATCATAGATGCTGGTACAGTACAAGTCATATTAAACTGCTCCTTCAACTCACTACCTTTACAGTTTTTTTAGTGCTGCAAATGCAGTTGCAATCCTAACGGTTTTAACTGTTGACTGTTTTGCAACCGATAAGCAACTCACATGAAGTGCACAAGCAGCATGTTTGGATATTTTCTTCCTCTTCCTACCAATGTTTAGCTAATGCATATCCTATGCATTGGTTTCTTGTCACTGCATTTGCACAGTGCTGTACTGTTGGGTTGATCTGTAGAATGCGCAGAACTATACTTTTAATTGCAGTGTTCTACAGTACTGTCCTGGTAAAAAAAAAATATTATATATTTTATGGACATCAACTATAATAAGCACTGTACTTTATTTAACAGATGGTGTGTTTTGTGTTTGATAAATAAAAAGCTACACTCACAACTTTTGTTAACACTGTTCTGCATGGCGCGGTTCCACTTGTGGCTTATTCTGTGATCTCCCTTGTGTTTACAGGGGTCCACAGAATTGTTCAGTAAAGATACTGGACTGTATTTTAATTTTTTTACTGGCCTGGGCATACAGTACAGTAGTGCCCATTGCTCTGCCAGTGGCAATTGCTGTACGTCTGAATTTCCCCATCTGGCCAGCGCAAGTGCAAGTTTGTGAGTATAACCCAAATTAAACCTCAAGTGAAAGTGATTTGTGTTTCCATACCCTCTACATTTTTTTCACATACATTTATTTGCATTAATAATATTTTTAAATGTATGCAAAGAATAGCCCTGCTATCCCATTACAGATACTGTATGTTGCTGTACATAAGCATGCATACGTAATGAGCTGTACAGAGTCCCTCAGTTCAATAGCTCGGTGCGGTCATAACAGAGCATTTTAAAAAGGTTTGTGGTGATACTACTGTAAAAGGACAACAAAAAATGATGTTTGTGTGCCTAACCCCTAATCAGGGGTTTACCCTTAGGGTTTTTAATTCAGTTTTTCAGATGGCAGCCATTCATTATGAAAGTGACCCACAGGGTTCCATTTTAGGTAAGCCTGAACTTACTGTGAGTCTATGAGTGTTTTGCACTTACAAAAAACATTTGCCATGAGTTGCTCTCCATTTTTTTCTGTTTTAAGGAAGGTGTTAAAGTTTGAGACAAGTGCCAGTGTTTCTTGCTAATTCTGAATTTGTATGTTAGACTGTGGTACAGCGATCCTTTGAAGTACTTCCATCCTTTGTTTGGATTGGAAAGTATAGTACAGTTTAAATGTTATGAAATGCTTTAGCAGAGTTTATGTAATGCATTTCACTAGTTGCAGCTAGTTAGAAACTGTTGGCAAACAACAATGAAACTTTTTTATCAAGTCATTAAAAAATATGGTTGAGCTATTAAGAAACTCATTCAAAAATGTTAAGCCAATGAACTAGAGGAACAGTTTAATGTGGCTGGTACTGTACCATCCCCAATGTCCTCAGTGACTACTATATGGTCTATTGCATGTGCAAGATTCATTTTGTCAAAGCCCCTTTTACACCCAGTCCTTCAAATTAGTTGACTTGTCCTCCATCCACGCAGACCTGGTGGCTATTGATTGGTCACCCATCTCTACAGCCAGCAACATAAATACTGTCCTCCAGTATTTCAATGCCAACTTCATGTTAGCCTGGGATCTGCATGCCTCTCTTAGAAAAACCAGGGTCCAAGGTTACCACCTCCCATCGATCTCAACTGAGTTGCTGGCCTGCCTCTGCTTGCTTGACCACAGTCACAATAAACTCTGGCCAGAGCCAATAGGGCTGCAGCTGAGGAATCTGGGGGTAAAAACATTGTAAATTAGCAAAGTTACTAGCCTGCATTTGCAAAATGTAACATAGGCTCATAACTTTGTTGGTTTGTAATATTTTTACACCAAATTTTCAAAATAGCAATGTTATGGCCCTGTCTCATAAGGAAGGGCAGACAAAATGTTCAGCTCTTGGCTTAAAGGTAATTTTGGGCAGGGACTGCAAAATCGACTTTCGGCATGCAAGAACACATTATGGGCATTAGCTGAAAAATGACAGCTGTCACATTCATGAGGTGCTGTAAAGAAATGCTTATGCTGAAAATCTGGAGTGAAAAATATGGAATATTTCTGAACTTACAAGCCTGCATTCATAAAATTCAATGAAGACTCATAACTTTGTTGATTTTAATATTTTTACACCAGATTTCCAACATAGCCTTCTTATGACACCACCATATGTAGCTGGGCAGAGAAAATGTTCAACTCCTGGCAAAAAGGAGATTTCATGCAGGGACCTCAAAATCACTTTCAGGGTGTAAAAACAAACATATTGTCCAGGATCTGAAAAATGACAGCTATCTCATTCATGAGATGCTGTAAAGCTATGGTTATGTTGTATATTTGAGGTAAAAATATTGAAAAGTGCTAAAGTTATGAGCCTGCATTTGTAATACACTACGTAGGCTCAAAACTCAGTTGCTTTTTTAATGTTTTTGCACCAGATTTTCAACCTAGCCTTTTTATGACCCTACCTCATGAACAAGGGCAGAGAAAATTTTCAACTCCTTCCCTAAAGGTGATTTTTCCTACAGGGACTGCTAAATCACCTTTTGGGATGCGAAAACACATATTGGCCAGTATTTGAAAATGACAGCTACCACATTCATGAGATACTGTAAAGTTATGGCTATGTTGTAAATTTGGGGTAAAAATATTGAAAAGTATCAAAGTTACAAGCCTGCATTCACAAAATCCTGCGTAGGCTCATAACTTGGTTGTTTTTTTTGAATATTTTTGCACCAGATTTTCAACTTAGCCTTTTTATGACCCTACCTCATGAACAAGGGCAGAGAAAATGTTCAACTCCTTCCTGAAAGGTGATTTCCCACAGGGACTGCAAAATCACCTTTTGGGACATAAAAAAAAAAAATTGGCCGGCATTTGAAAAATGACAGCTATCACATTCATAAGGTGCTGCAAAGATATGGCTATGCTGTAAATTTGGGGTAAAAATATTGAAAAGTACCAAAGTTATGTACCTGCCTTCACAAAATTCAACATACACTCATAACTTTGTTGTTTTTCAATATTTTTGCACAAAATGTTCAACATAGCCTTCTTATGACCCCACCTCATGAAGAAGGGCAGAGGTAAAAAGGTGGTGGTTGTGGGGTAGCCCTGTATGTCAGAGAAGACATAAAGGCTGCAGAAGTACATGGAAGATGGGGAGGCTGAGGCAATGTGGGTCACCCTTGAACCAGAGAATAGCACAGCAATACATACAGGAGTGATCTGCAGACCTCCAACACAGAGGGAGGAAGTAGACATGGTACTAATGGAGGAAATCCATGACATGGCAGCTAAAGGTGAAATCCTGCTGATGGGGGATTTCAATATGCCAGATGCAGACTGGACCACCCTAGCAGCTGCTTCAGCCAGAAGCACGGCCATCCTGGAATCCCTGCAGGGGGTTGGACTCAGACAGCTGGTACATGAGCCAGCCAGAGACAAATTGATTCTAGACCTGGTATGGATCAATGGGAACAAAGTTGAAGGAGTCCAGGAAGAAGGACAGTTGGGATCCAACGACTACCACATGGTTTGGTTTGGCATGGAGATAGGGACTCAATGAAGTCACACAAGGGCAAAAGTATTAGATTTCAGGAGGGAGGATTTCAGTGAAATGGGTTGATGTTTAGGAGCAGCCCAGGAGAAGGGAGAGATAATGGAGGGAGTGGAGGAATAGTAGGGGAAACTAAAAGGTGCCATAGTGGAGGTAAATAACCAATGCATTAGGATAGTGGCCAAAGGGAAAAGAAAAAGGAAACCACTATGGTTCTCTAAAGAGATGGCAGGCAAAGTAAGGGCATAAAGAGCAAGTTTCAGGAAGTATAAGGGGATCCAATGGGAGGAGGACAAGGAGGTGTACCTTGAATGTCTAAGGGAAGCAGGGAAAGCTGTTAGGAAAGCCAAGGTGCAGACAAAGGAGGATTTAACAGGGACTGTGAAAAAATGGGACAAGACATTCTTTAGGTACATCAGCGATAGAAGAAAATATGGGGGGACTGTGAGGCTCATAGGGGAGGAGGGAGAGTGTAAGGAAGGGGATCTAGACAAAGCAGAAATACTGAACAAATACTTCTGTTCAGAATTCACTAAGGAAGGAGAGGATCAAAGACCACAGTTGGGGAGCAGAGGCAGTGATGGGGAGGGGTGAAGGAGAAGGGGACACCAGTCCATTCACAGTGGAGAGAGTTCTGGAGGAACTCACAAAGCTGAAGATGGATAAAGCTATTGGGCCAGACAGCATACACCTGAGGATGTTAAGGAAGCTGTGAATGGAACTAACAGCACCTCTGGCCTCCCTGTTCACAGAGTCACTCATCACAGGAGTGGTTCCAGAGGACTGGAGGAGGGCACAAGTAGTCCCACTGCACAAAAGTAGCAGTAGGGAGGAAGCGGGGAACTACAGGCCAGTCAGCATTACCTCAGTGGTGGGAAAGATCATGGAGACACTGCTGAAAGGCAGGATAGTAGCACACCTGGAATCTAATGGTGTCCAGGATCTGAGGCAACATGAATTCACAGCAGGAAGGTCATGTTTAACAAATCTGATAGATTTTTTTTGATTGGGTGACTAGGAAAGTGAATCAGAGAGGGGTGGTAGATATTGCCCACCTAGATTTCAGCAAAGCCTTCGATACCGTCCCACACAGATGGCTGGTTAACAAGATGAGTGGTCTGGGCATGGGGTATAAAATGATACATTGGGTTAGAAACTGGATGACAGACAGAACGTAGAGGGTGGTGGTAAATAGGATCCAATCCAGGGAGAGAGAGGTGACCAGCTGAGTACCACAAGGATCAGTACTTGGACCAGTCCTGTTCAATGTCTTCATTAGTGACATTGCAAAGGGGCTGGAAAGAAAGGTCTGCCTATTCACAGATGACACCAAGATTTGCAACAGGGTGGATACTCCAGAAGGGGTGCAGAAAATGAATAGAGACCTGGAGAAGCTTGAAAGATGGTCAGAGGTGTGGCAACTGAGGTCTGATGCAAAAAGGTGCAAGATAATGTACATAGGTAGGGGGAAACCTGGGGAGAGCTACAGAAGGGGGGTGCTGACTTCCATCAAAGAAGAAAGGGACCTAGGGGTTATCATATCTGATGACCTTAAGGTAGCAAAGCAATGTGAAAATGCTGCAGGGAGGGCCCGTGCCATGCTGGGGTGCATAGGCAGAGGCATTACTAGCAGGAGATGGGAGATGATGATGTCATTGTATAAAACATTGGAAATGCCTCACCTTGAGTACTGCCTGCAGTATTGGAGACCACACATGTAAAAGGACATAAGCAAGGTGGAGGCTATCCAGAGAAGAATGACAAAAATGGTGCATGGCTTGCATCACAAAACATAGGAGGAGAGACTAAGTTACCTCAATATCTACTCACTAGAGGAGAGGAGGAGAGGAGAGAGAGGAGAGGAGAGGAGAGGAGAGAAGTGGGGATATGATAGAAACTTTCAAGTACCTCAAGGGAATAAACAAGGTGCGGGTGAGGGATCTTTTCCAATGTAGAAAAGATATCAGAATGAGGGGGCATGATATGAAATTGGAAGGGGGTAGGTTAAGAAGTAATGTGAGGAAGTTTTTCTACAGAGAGAGGGTAGTGGATGCTTGGAACAGTCTGCTACAAGAGGTGGTGGGGGCAAGCACAGTGGATGGGTTTACAAATGCCTGGGACAGGCACAAGGGGACATTTGGTGTAGAGGGAGTGATGAAAAGCCATTGATCACTTAGGGTCAGTGACTATATACAACTACAAGGCTTACAGGCAGACTAGATGGGCCTAGTGGTCTTTACCTAATGGCAATTTCTATGTATCTATGTAAAAATTTTAACTCCTGTCCAAAAAGTGATTTTGTGCAAAACCGTGAAATCACCTTTCAGGACAGATATGCCTAATAACAGTGCCATTGTTCATGAGGTACTGTAAGGTCCCAAAATGTTGAAAATTTGGACCAAAAATATGTATAAAATGCCCAAGTTATGGCAATAAGTTCAGAACCCCATTGAAATACATTGAACTGTAATTCTGTGTCTTCAGTTCACAGTGTGAGCTGGCAGGTGCTGAGTGGGAGGGTCAGGTAGGAGGGTTAGGAATGGTCTCAAAGACATTGATGGACTTTTCTTTTTTACAGGTGAAAAAAAATCAGAACCGAGGATCCCCATTCAGGACACTGGGGGATTGGGCAACCCCAGTGTCACATTTATGTTGCTGGGGGGGTGCTGAGAGGGAGGTTTGGGTGGGGGAGACAAATTCTTATTTAAAGAAAAAAGGACCCGCATCTGGGAGAACATGATCACAACACTGGAGAACTGGGCACCCCCAGTGTCATTGCTATGTTTGTGGGGGGGAGGTGGTTAAAGGGACGGTCATGAGGGGGGACATTTTTATAATTTAAAAACAAATAAATAAAAGAGGTGGTCATGGTGGAACACAGCCCACTACATCGTGACAAAGATGGCTGCTGCATGCTACTGCGCATGTGCAGTAGAGTGCGGTGGTCATCTTGGACATGATGGAGTGAGCCGTGTTCTGCCATGACCACCGGCACTCTAAAATAGTGCAGTGCTACTTCAATAGTGACCACATGGGTGGACTGCCTCACGGACACGGAGGCAACTGTGAGGCAAGTCCAACATGTTTGTTCGCAAGGAATGCAAAGTCCTTTTTCTCATAGCAAGAGGTCTGCAAGGCTATGTCCACTGCAGCCCTAAATAGGTAGCTCAAGGTGAAATGGCAAGAACTAGTGCCAAAAGCAATTTTCATAGACTTTCACAGTCTCTCAAAAGCTTGGCTCCTCAGTCTCCACTCTCAGGAAAAAATACAGAATGCTATGTCCTGGATAACACTTTATTGTTTAAAAACAAAAAAAACAACAGCAGCAGCAGCAGCAGTTGAAAAGACTGTTGCTGAGGGAGGGTGCAGTCTTTTCAACTGCTACTGGTGGTGTGTGTTGTTTTTGAACAATAAAGTGTTATCTTGGACACAGCATCATGGATTTCTCCCTGAGAGTGTAGACTGAGGAGCTGAACTCTTGAAAGACTCCATGTGCATGACTTTGCCTGGCAGATTAAGAATTCCTATGACTCCTCTGCCAAACAAATCTAGTACTGGACCCTTTGGAATGCCTATACCAGAGCTACTAGGACTGCTGGGTGTGAATACTTCATATCTCCTCTCTAGAATAACCTAAATCACCCTTCTAAGTTCTGCAAGGTTATCAACCTCCTCTTCTCCCCACAAACCAGACCCCTCCAGCAGTTGTCAAGGTGGGTGACCCTCCTATTTTTAACCCCTTCTGTCATCTCAGCTTTCAACTCATTCTTCACCTCCTGTGCCTGCTCCCTCCTCTCCTCCTCCTTCCACCCAATACATCTCCCTCTCCTTCTCTACTACCACTTCCACAGCCTCCCTCAAGACCTTCTTGGCTTTTAACCCCCACAACAGTGTGACCCCTGAAGATTTTGACTTCAGTCTCCTCCATCTCTGTGCTCCTGCCTTTGCACTACCTATTACCTCCCTTCTAAACCTCTCCTCCTTAGCCTCCACCCCTGACACTTGGAAGCAGGCCACAGTCAGTCCCCTTTCCAAAAGTGGTGACTCTACCTCTCCTGGCAACTACCACCATATTGTCCCCCCCTTCACTCTAGTTAAGATCTAAAAACACCTTGTGCTATCTCAGCTCTCCCTATTCCTTGATTTATCCTCCTTCTTCATCCCTTTACCATCTAGCTTCCAAAAGTCCCACTCCACATCCGCCTCCCTTCTCCAGAGTACTGACTTCACTCTATCTTGCATGGATCAGGGCTTGGTCACCACCACCATTTTTATTGACTTGGCCAAAGCCTTCAGCACTGTTGCCCACCTGCCTTCTCCTGGAGATGCTTGAGGCTGCTGGGCTCTCTGATGTCCCAGTCAATTGGTTTCACTCCTACTTTGAGGGCAGATCTCAAGCTGTCCATGTTGGAGAATCCATACCCCCCCCCCCACTACATGTCAGCTCAGGCATCCCCCAAGGGTCCATCTTTGGTTCAGCACTCTTCACCATCTTCCTGACTGACCCCCCACTGCCTACTTCTTTGTGTTCATCAATATGTATGCAGATGGCACAGTAATCTTTATCTACAGCTCCTCTGCTTCTGTCCTTACGGACAGGCTCCAACTGGACTTTACTAACATCCAGCACAGGATCCTAGCAAATAAGCTGTGTCTCAACACCAAGAAAATGATCTCTATGATCGTTGGCACTAGGTAGAGGCTCATCAGGCTTACCCTTCTCCCCAGCTTCCATACCATTGATGGTGCAGCAATAGAGGATGATCCCCTCATTCAGGTACCTTGGGGTCTGGCAGAATGGTGCCTCAATTTCTCAGTGCATGTGGATACCATCCATAAGAAGTTGTACCCCAAAGTTGGTGTGCCTTGCAGAAATAAAGGGTGTATCCAGCTTCCTAATTGTCAAGAGATTGTTTTGAAGATGATTTACCGCATCGTTGACTGTGGTGACACAGTACACATTGCTACTCCCAAGTCCAATGTAGAGTTCCAAAAGGAATTTAAACTTACACTCATGTGGGGAGCATGGTGCTCTAAATAGGGTGGCTAACCCTAAGAGTATAAACCAAAGTCCAGAAGTACAGCATCATTCCCAAGTCTACCCTAGCCAAACTGAATCCCCTTTTTCACTCCTTTTGCACTTTGCTCTGGAATGTCCTCCCAACACACACCATTGCTTCCTGTATTCCTCCCTCTCCTTCCCATCCCCTGAGGCCAGATGCCTTGCCCATTGTGCTTCCTTCATCCCTAAATAGTTATTTGACTCCTTCCACTCTCATCTTGCTTCCCTCTCTCTTCCCTCTAACCACTTCTTACCCCCTTCATGACTTTGGATATTGTTCTGTCACACTCCCTTCATGGAAATCCAGTGCTGTTCAAACTGCCTTCTCCTTCACTTTCCCCAAACTATGATGTTCCCTTCCCATTACCATCTTCTCTGCCTCTTTCCAGTACTCACTCTCCTCCCTCCTCCATGATTTCACTACTCCTGCAGTTACATCTGTTACTGGTCCATGGGCTGCTGTCCACCACCCTCCTACCGCAGTTCCCCTTCACCCCATTCCTACACTAGTGTAGTCCCCTCTTCACCATTTCCAATTGACAACCTTTGCTTCCACTCTTTACTCAGTATTGCCTTTTCTCACTACAAATGTTGCTATCCTCCAGCAAATTATTTTAATGAAATTGCAAATGTGGTTATCCTACAGCACTTTGTTGTATAATTATGTATTTTACTTCTTGCAGTCCTTGAAATCTGATTTAATTTTCTTTCAGGGCCTTCAGGATGTCATCGTAAGCCAGGCACTGCCGCTGTACCTCAGGGGGATAATCATGGTCAAAATAAATTTCTGCATTGAGGTACTTAAGATCTCTTTTTTGCCAAGTTCACCTCAATATGTCCTCTTCTGTTTTATAGCTATTAAATTTAAGCATAATTGAAGGTGGCAGGGCTTTCAGGTCACTGAGTTATTGTTGCAGCGATCAGTGAGCTTGCTCTATATTTAGGGTGTAATTCAAGGGTAAATTCAGTATATCTTTTAACAAATCAGTTAAAATGTCTGTCACTTGCTCTATCTCTGAATCTTCAAGGAGATTGTAGCATCTGAGATTTTCCCTCCTGGAGTGGGCCTCTAAGTCATGACAGTTCTTTAGCAAAATGGTCATCTGGTGTAGTAAGGACTCCACCACATCTCCAATCTTCTCCATTCCATCTTCCACCATTGAAATCCTTTCCTTTGCCACTTCTGCTCTTCCTTCCAGTGAGTCATATAAATCAGTACCTCATATCATTTTGAAGTTTGGCTAGTCGCTGTCTTCAGGAGGGGGATTCCTTTGCTGATCAGGGCCTGCCAAGCTGTATCTGGGGAGTTGTAAATTGTGGCACCATCTTCCCAGAATACCCACAGAGTATGGAGGCAGAATAGAGTAGTGGTTAAGGGCACTGAGCTGCAAATCAGGAGACCTTGGCTGGAATCCCATCAGCCCCCACTTGGGTACTGCGTGACCCTTAGCAAGTCACTTAACTTCCTTGTGCTCCCAGGTCACATCTGGAAACAAGCCTCAGGTTAGTGTGTCTTTCCTGGTTAAACAATTTCCCCTTTCCCTTTCCACATTCACAAGTTTTTGATTTAATTTTTTTTTAATTCTTGTTTGTTCTCTATTCTCAATTCTTTTATTTCCCTTAAAACAATTTCAGAATGACTCCTGGTTAATTTTTCTGCCTTGTGGTCTCCCAAACATTCAGTGTCAAGGGGTTGTGGCTGCCATCCAGAGTTCTAGTGTGAAATCCTCCTTCATCTGATTCCCCCATTTTGTAGCGTTGTTTAGAGTGAGTGCACTGCTAATCCTTGCTGCCTCCACTAGCCATTTCTTTGATTTTTGTAAAGTGTTTTAGTAGAATAGTGGAGGTTTATTCACTTGGTGGGTAGAGAGCTCAAAAGTTAGCTGCCTTGTTGGTCTGTGATGTCACCGGTAGTTTTAACCTTTATTTTTTTTAGATTGCTGTCAGCAGACTCTACAGTGGCCATTGCAATTGCAGCTGTTTCCCATGCTTTGCTGTACCATGGATGGGATGGAAAAGGCATAGGTGGCAAACTGCACATCAGCTGGACCAGAGTACCCATGTCTGGCAGTGATCAACTGAGCAGGTATGGTGCAATTAAATGGGATAAGCAGTTGTAGACCAAATGAATGAGGACAGTGATAATTCTCAGATACAGGTATATGCAGGGTCTCAGAGAAAAGCATTAGGTGGTAATCTTGATCATTTGCCTAGCCATGCCCCCTGCATTGTCCTATTTGGACACAGAGTAGCCAGGGAGAGCAATGGGTGCATCACTAGTCCTGGGGACAGAAGGTGTTCATGATGACCAGAACTGATGGCTGGATAGATTAAGATCACAGTCTCAGGTAATCTATTTTTGAGATCAAGTTGGGGATATGGATATTCAGGACCCTCACACCATTATGGAGAGGAGTAGAGAAGGGCCAGGTGTAACCTCTACATTACTAACCAGGGAAAGTAGCAGGCAAATGAGAAGCATAAATGCAAATGAGTCCAGCACTAGGGCTGGAGGTACCCAGGCATGCAGAAATGGAGTAGGGAATAAAGGATGAGGTAGATAGACAGCCCATCAGGTGCAATCCTTTTTTTATTTAAATATTTTTTGTTGATGTTTATTAAATAAAAAAATAAGTTTGAAAAAAAAAATGTGCAGTACATTCCTGGGACAATCAAACAAAAAGCGGTAACAATAAAGGTTCCAGTTAACAGTGTATAGAAGGATATTCCTTTTGGATCCTATGCAGGACAAAACATAATCTGAGTATATGTGTTACAAATACAATGCTCGTCAAAGATTTGTCGATGCTGTAGGAAACTAACAGCTTCCATATTTTTTTCCCAAAGTCACTCTGCCTGTGCCTCATGCAGGTGAGCATTTTTCCTGCTCCGAGGGTTTGCAGGATATCCTAGTGTTGTTCATGGAAGGATGGGTGTATTAATCCAGCCAATGCCTCAGGATAACATTTTGTCTGTCCTGCCCACCAGAGATATATGGTACTTTGGGTTTCCTATTAGCTCTTACAGGCCCTTTCTCATTAGGCAGATTTGAGGGGTGAAGTGGTCTTTCCGTCCTAGAAGTGGATCTGGTAGATTTCTGACTGTGTCCCAGAAAGACTTTGGTTTAGAATAATCACACAGAACATATTTCAAGGTGCCTTCAAGAAGACCACATCTTGAGCACAAGGGACTGTCTAATTTCCCAGATTAGTAGTTTCATGGTAGTATAGTGTATTTTGTTTAAAATGTTATATTGCATTAATATGTATATGTCAAATTTCATGAGTTGTAGATATCCTGCCATAATGATGCCCAATCTATCTGTTAGTGCTGTAATTAGAATTCACTGGACCAGTAGGCCCATGGAGTACCAAATTTGTAATCTGTAAGTGCAGTTAATTTCCTGTTCAGCTGGGGAATTGCATGTGCCTTCCTGACCAAAAGAATCAGGTTACCCACAAGAACTATAGACCTGTCAGTCTAACACTGATTGTGGATAAGCTGCCAGAGACGATAACATGGGAAAGAACAGTAACTTTCCTGGAGGCAAACTGACTGCAGGCAAGAGACAGCATGAGCTCATTGGAGCAGGGCAGTGTTGTTTCAGACACACCTGATTGACTTCTTTGCTTTGGTGGAAAAGGTAGCAGAGAGGGGACAACAGGCAGTGGCTGTACCATACCTAGACGTCAGCTAAGCTGTCAGTTCTATCCTGTATAGATGGCTGATTAAGTAGCTGGAGGTCCTCAGAGTAAGGGACAAAACTACTATGTGGATGGGAAATTGATTAAGTGACAGGATCTGGAGGGCGGCAATAAATGGGGGATAACTCATGGTCAGGGTGGGTTACTACTGTGGTGACACAGGGATTGGTTTTGGGACTGGAACTCTTCAACATCTTTAGCTGCAAAATAGTGGTGCGATTGAAGGCAAGATATGCCTTTTCACAAATGATACTAAGATCTGTAACCAGGTGCATAGTGAGGAGGGTGTCAAAATCATGAAGGAGGATTTAGATAGATTGGAAAGGTGGTCAAAGGTATGGTAGCTAAAACTGAACCCAGAAAATGCAAGGTGATGCACATGGGGCAAAAAATCCTAGCACTGAATGTGGGATGGGGAGACAGAAGTGGAAAGCTCTTCAAATGCTAATATCAGACAGCCTGAAGACATCAGCACAATACAAACATATGAGCATATGCACGTACCAGCAGATTAAGGCCTTACAGTCTACCTTGTCTGCTTGAGTCTGCAGTTCCCACTGCATTCACAGAGGGAACTGCCCCTCCATATCCCCATTAACCTCTTTCAAATACTCCCTCTTCACTCTCCCCCCAACCCTGTTCCAACCTCTCTTGAAGCTGTCATGTCTTTTTAGGGATGCCTCCTCCTCTGGCAACTCATTCCCTTTAGTCACCACCCTCTCTGGGAAAAAGTGCCTCCTAGTCTCTCTCTCTCTTCTGAACTTCCCCCACCAGCTTTAGGTTGTTACTCCTAGTGTTCTTGTTTCCATTAAGGGTTATGAGGCCCTTGGTTCTCACCCTGTTTGTTTATACCTTTAACATATTTGAAAATCTCAATCATATCCCCGTCTCCTTGCTGTCCTCAAAAGAGTACAAGCTGAGCACCCTGAGCCTTTCCCTTTTAGTGTTGCCTTACTGGCCCTGCATCATCTTGGTTTCTCTTCTTTGAACCATTGTCAACAAGTTGGAAGTGTAAAATTAGATGTTAAGATTAATCCCAGTAGAATCATCGACAAAATAAATGCATTAAGAAATATTACATCAGCAGGACCCGGTAATATCTCAGCTGCAATGCTCAAAATATTATCCCCATATATAGCAACACCCTTAACCATGTTGTTTAATAATTCCCTCTTAGAACAAATAGTTCTAACTATATTGGTTAACTGCCACAGTGATACCAGTTCACAAAAATGGTAGTAAAATAGACTGTACAAATTATAGGCCAATCAGCCTAACGTCAGTTCCAGGTAAGATACTGGAATCCATAATTAAAGAGGATATTTACAAATATCTAAGGGATAGTAAACAGACCCTACACAACATGGTGTCATGCCTGGAAAATCATGTATTATGAACCAACTATGTTTCTATAAAAAGATATCGTCAGCTTTGCATCAGAGACACCCTGTTGATTGTATTTACCTAGATATGTCAAAAGTCTTTGATAAAACAGATAATCCAAACTCTAATTAATCTAGAAATTGATGGAAGATTGATAAAGTGGATTCAGAACTGGCTATCGGGGAGAACACAAAAAGATAGTATCAATGGGTTTTGTTCTGCACCTACCCCTGTAATTAATGGAGTACCACAGTTGTTGGTGCTGGGCCTTTTACTCTTCCAACTATACTTATCCAAACTAGGACATAATGCTGAAGTCTGGATAAGCAAATCTGTAGACGGTATTAAATTGGTCAGTGTGGTTTCAGAGAATACTGACAGTACTGACAGCCAAAATTTACAAGATGCTCTAAATAAATTAATTGATTGGGCTGATTCAGCTGGTATGATTTTTAACCAGGATAAATGTAGTATATATCATTTTGGTAATCACAACACTGATACTTCATATTTTGTGAAGAACAATTCCCTCAAAACTAGCCGCCAGGAAAATGATCTGGGAATTATTATATCTAATAAACTAACATTTGAAACACATTGTAGGACCCAGGAGGCTAAAACAAAAATAGTACTATGGACAATTAAGAAAAATTTCAAAAGTAGAGAAGCTAGAGCCATTATGCCTCTGTACAAAGCGTATGTCAGACCTCATCTGGATTATGGTAACCCACTATGAGGACCTATAAGGGGGACTATTAGGGATAACATTGAGATGGTACAGAGGCAATTAACTAAAGTTATCTATGAATGCAGGGACTTGGGATATGAAGATAGGCTGACAAAGCTGAATTTAATACCACTCAATAAAAGAATGATTGGGGGACATGATATTAATCTATAATTTAATACAGGATTCCGATTTGATGGATGAATTGAATTTAAGTATTAAGGATCAAAACAAGGGCACTAGAGGACACAAATTACAATTAAAACACACAAAATTTAAAACAGAGAAAGGAAAGGCATATTTTACTCAACGAATAATCAACCCATGGAATACTCTTCCTGAAGGTGTTGTGTACAGTGAACACAATATACAATTCAAAAATAGACTGGATAATTACCTATTAAAGGGTAATGCTCTTAACGTATTAGATAATTACAGGAGCTCATATGGGCCTAAAGCCTTTCTCTAGCTCCTAAGTATGAACCTTAGTAAGTTGATATCATTCTTAACCCTTAGGCTGCTGAATGATTTAGAATGCATAGGTTTTTAGGACAAGATATTATGTCGGCAGCAGGCTAAGGGTTAAGATAAGGGCACCTATGTGGTGCTGTACTGTAGGTGCAGTCTTACTAGACACCTGTACAGTGGCACACTTACTGTACCTCTGCTTTCCTGCTGGTATTTCCCCTGTCAATGCAGTAGGGCAGTGGGCAGGGTAAATAAGGTGTTGGGGTACATAGAGTGAGGGATCTCCAGAAGTAAAAGAGAGTTGCTGTTGACACTGTATATTTCTAAAAATGCAATGGAGGTGGGCATGCACATTCAGGTTGTTGCTCATGTGTTGAAACACTAGCAAACTACACAGCACATTAGATGCCGAAAACTGAGCTATTTGAAAAAGTTGCAGGAAACTGAAACTTTCAAGGATAAAAAAGCAACAGAGTATTGCGAAATGTTGGGAGTTTTGTGTTGTATTTTATTTGTTAGATCATCGGTTTACAAACCTTTGAGTCATAGACTCATTTACAAAGGCACCTCGTCAAAAGAGCAATACATCAGAGCAAACAGTGCAGTACATAACGCTTAGATTAAAAAAACAACCAGTGTTACAGGCATTCACTGGTGGTACATGCTTGGTAATAAGTAGATCACAGTAGTCATAATATAGGTACACGAGTACCACGTCAGGTAGCAATCAAAGATATTTTATTACATTAGTCAGCAGATGTTGCATGAGACCCCAGGTATATACAGCAAAAGTAGACAGGGCAGATCCAGCTTAGGGGTGAAGGTAAGGGGCAGGTGGGGGATTATGTGCAGTTGCAGCAGTGAGTGCTTGTCAGATGGCTTCTGAGGGAGACCTTGAAACCACCAAGCTTAGTGGAGTCAGCTATATTGGCTGGGAGGGAACTGAACCAGGCGGGGGCCCAATAGCAAAAGGATCTCTGGACCATAGAGGTCCTTACCCTGGGGACAAAAAGGGAGGTTTTGACAGTGCTGTGGGTGGAGACTGAGGGGGAAGCACACTGCAGGAAGGTGGTGACCCTGGGGGGGGGAGAGCCCTAACAGTGTCCTTTTCACAAGAAGGCATGTTTGGAAGCAGAGTCTTTCTTCAAGATTGAGCAAGTTGGTGGTGGAGTACAGCAGGCACGTATGGGTACATACTTTTGGTGAGAAGGGAAAGGGAACATGATTGAAACATACTGTACCAGTACCTTCATGGAGTAAATCAATTGGATAGTAAGCAACTGTTCAGACTGAGTGGGAACACAAGCACAAGGGCAACTTCATGAAGCTGATGGTGAGAAAATTTAAGTAAAATACCAAGAAGTACTTTTTTATGAGGAGCATGGTGAAAGGTTGGAATAGAGGGTCAGAGGAGGTGGTCTGTGTGAAGTCAGTAAAGGGGTTCAAAAGTGGGTGGAACCAGTGGCTAAGCTGGAAAATGTTTAGGTGGGGGAAATTTCACATCTAGGTGGTGGAACTGTCATTTCTAGGTGGCGTAGCTCTCCTATAGCAGTCAATAAGGAAAGATGACAGAGGTGGTGGAGCTGTCATATATTTTTCCAGAAGTGGTGACACTGAGTTCTGTGAGCTCCTGCCCAATGTAATCCCTGTGTGGAATAGATACAAGGGCTTGGTGAAAACCATATCAGAAAGAAAGGGAGGAATGGAGGAGTGAGGAGCCTCTAAGGTTCTTTCATACAACATTAGTTATGTAGTAATACAGAGACATGGATCAATGGGCCTTTTTCTACAAATAGATACTATATAGATTTCAATGTTATCTGTGCCATCTGGCTATGGGGGGGGGGTACCCAGTGTACTTCTAACCATGTGTATGAGTTGTAGGAAGGGGAGGATCTCCTAATTACATTTGCTTATACATGCACACGAAATATGTTGTTACACTTAACAGCATTTCAGAGGTGTGTCACAGCCAAGCCCATTGCAACTCAGACTGGATGGGGCTCGGCAGTCGAGACCAATGACCATGTACTGTGGTTATGATGTCACACGCTGCTTACTGGGTGGATACTTCATGTAGTTGAAAGGACTTAAGTTGCTCTTATCAGAGTGGGCTTCAGTCCCATAATCTGCATGAAGCATGTCATCAAACAGCTGACCTGCTTTCAGCTTTATGAGCCTGACGGATCACACAAACATCCTTTCTCTCTCTCTCTCTGCTCTCTCTTCTCTCTATCTCTCTCTCTTTTCTCTCTCTGTCTCTCTTGCAGACTGGAGTGCCCACCACCAGTACCACTTCTTTCTCCCCCTCCAGGTTGCTCGCCTGCCCGCCCATCCCAAACTTTATAAATATTTTTAAAATAAAAGCAGACTGGGGTGCTCACCCCGGTACTGCTTCTCTTGACTCCCCTCTGCTCCAGGTAATCCGCTCCCTTTCCCCAGTGAACCTGACACTTTGGTGCCCAATCTCAGTGTTGGAATACCCCTGTGATAAAGAAAACTGTCCCTCAATTTTTTTTTTGTTAACTATAAAACAGAAAACCATCCCTCACTGATTTGATCATTACACACACACCCACCCAACCCACCCTGACCTCCAACTCAGCAGTCACCACCCCACACCTCCACACACCCCCACACACTGTTACTCACCTGAAAAGGTCCCAGGACAAAGATACACTCTCTGATTAAAGACACATCTTGCTAATGCAATCGCCATCTGAAGTATGAGAAACTAAGGTAAGTGCAGTTCAATGTATTTTAATGGGGTTTTGAATTTTGTTACATAGCTTTGTCATTTTTGCATATTTTGGCCCCAAATTTTCAACATGGTCTTTTTGGGACCCCATCTCATAACTAATGGCAGTGGAATTATGCAAATCAGGCCCAAAGGTGATTTTTGCAGTCCCATTACAAAGTCACCTTTCATGTGGGATTTGAAAATGCTCACTGCCTTTGTTCATGAAGTGGGATCACAAGAAGGCTATGTTGAAAATTTGGGGTAAAAATATGAGAAAATGATAAAGTTATCCACATATGTTAACATTTTTCTACACTTGCTTGTAAATTTGGTAATTTTAAATATTTTGACCTGAAAATTTCAACATAGCCATTGTTCACACCACCTCACAAACATGACAATTGTCATTTTTCAAATCCTGGCCAAAATGTCTTTTCATATCTGTGGCATGGAATGTTGTTTCAGTGATGTGGAATGAAGTTATAACAGGGTTTTGAAAAATTTCACCTACTGGGCTCATGAGGTGGGTAATAGGAAAGTTATAGTGAAAATTTGGTGTACAAATACAGTAAAATGCCTAGGTTACGACTGAACTTTATACTGTTTCAATGTTCATTCACAGCTTTGCTAATTTTCAATATTTTGACTCCAAATTTTCAACATAGCCATTTTTTCATACCACCTCATAAACATGACATGTGTTATTTTTTAAATCCTGGACGAGATGTGTTTTTGCACCTCTGATGCGAAATGACATTTTGGCTAATATACTATAAATGGTATATGACATGTTTATAAGGTGAATCATAAAACTCGTATCTTGAAAAGTTGGGGTCAAAATTAAAATGTATATAATTGTTTAACAACCTTTATGTGCAATGCCAGTCTTCACTCCAGCGGCCATGCTTTGTGATCCCACCCTTGTGAACTGAGTTCGGGGATGAGCTCAGTGACCCGGCTGGATGGGGTGAAGGTGGGGGAGTGTGGGGGAATGGTGCTGTTATACAACACCCCAACCAGCCACAGAATCAAAGGTGCAGGGTTGTCTGCATGGGCCCAGGTACCATATAAAGAAGGCAAATGTCCTTTTGGCATAGGGCCCTCCACTCCCTCCACCTATTGGTGGCAGCATGCCTTGTGCATTGTCTGGCAGGTGCACTCTTTGCCCTGTGTATCTGTATCTGCAGCCACATGGAACTGCATGGAACATAGGACCCTGCACTTCCACAGCCCATGAGACAGCCCCATGAATTCTTCACATCCATCACACTGCATTGAAGTGCAGGGCTCTTGAACAGAGTCTTTTGCTGTTGCAGGGTAGCTGCATCTGTGCACTATCAGTACCAAACACCTGCACAGCACATAGTGCAAGCAAATGTCCAGCATTGACAAATGCTTGTTTGTGAGATTATTATGTCTGAATTAAAGTTTCAAGTTTATTGATTCGGAAACAACCTTTGAGCTATAAGCTCATTTATAAAGGTTCCATGTCTAAACATGACATACAATACAGAAAAATAGCAATGTCATAAGAATCAGCTACAAGGTAGCTTGGCAAGGTTCTAAACAATAATTTCACTCAGTTACAGACTTTACAGTTGTTTATACATTCTAGTGTAAAGAGTGAAGACATAATACATATAGAGTTTAGACTACTACACGATCTTAATTAAAGGAAAATGGAAAAGAATAGAAAGGATTATAGAGATGAAAAAAGAAAGCTGTGCACCAGAGGAAGGCTTTGTCAGAGATTAGTTAGTGATATAGCTAAGCGGGATGGGAGGAAGAGAAGTCAGTGGTGTGATGGGAGGGGAAGTGTCCAGGGAAAAGTGGGGTGAACTGGAGGGAGAGGGTAATGGGAGGAGCAGCCTCATAGGTATAGGCTGGACTGCTGGAGTCCTCAGATTCACAAAGGGATGGGGGTGGAGGGATTAGAGAATCACAAGGCAAGTGCTATGAGAAAGGGTTGTTACTATACACTGGCGTCCCCCAGGATGAAATACAATTCTGCAGCATTTTGCAGCACTCTGTAGAATGCTGCAGAAGACCTACTGAATAAAGCAATGTAATTTCAATGGTAATTAGTCACCTTTGTCATTCAGGAAAATGTGACACTGCCAGGATGAAGTGAATGCCACAGTTTTCTGCATGACAAAGGGGACTAATTGCCATTGAAATTACATTGCTTTATTCAGTAGGTCTGCTGCAGCATTCTGCAGAGTGCATTAAAAGTGCATTTCATCCTGGGGAACACCACTGTAGGTAGAGGTGGCTGGGGTGAAAGGCTAGATGCTGCTACTAAGAGAAGGGATGGATCTCCCACAGGGAAGTAGGTATTATTTGAAGCAGTTGCAAGTGGATAAGTTGGCAAGCTGCTGTTTAAGTTGTGCTTTAAAGATCCTCAGGCTCTGTAAGCTAGTTGTGAGGACTGGGAGATCATTCAACCATTGTGGAGCCTTGTAGGAGAAGAAGCGATGCCCCAGGGATGTTCATCTGAAAGGTACCTTGAAAACACAAAATGAAATCCCACAGGTATTGTACTGGGAACTAGTTGCCTGGAACATTTATTGGCTGCAAGGTGGTACAAGAGCTAGCAATGCTTTTTGCCTAGGATGCAGGTCTGGAATGTTATCCTGTCCCTAAGATTGAACCAATTTGTGTGATTATATAGCAGGCATGGGTGCAGTTGGTTGTCAGCTACTAGGACAAGCCTGCAGGCCTTATTTAGCATAGTGGAGATCCTTTTTAAGGCAGTGTCAGAGGCTGCGCTGTATACCGCTAGGCTACAATCAACCACTGATAGTACAGAACTCATGACTGATAGTCACAGAGCATCAGGCGCCAGGTATTTCCTGTGTCTATGCAGGATTCTAAGCTTAGCATTGATATTTTTTACCACGTGATCAGTGTGATAGGAGAAGGTGAAGGATTTGTTGATTTGACTACCCAGGTATTTGAATACCTGTACCTGCTTGAGTGGGGTATTCTTGTTGTTGGTGATGGTCAACGTGGGATTCTTTTCCTAAGGTGGGGGCTGGTTAGTAACATCACCTTGTTTTTTTTTTTTATAGTTGAGGAATTGTGTCATGTCAAAAGACAATATCTTGTTATGAAGAATCAAATGGGATAGAGATGTTATGCCCCTCTCTCCATAGATCTGTTGATCTATTTACAACCTTTTTTTGAAACTGGACTGTTGCCACAAGGGTTGTTGTAAGACATATTGTTGCCAGAGTCGCATTCCAAGGACCAATTAAGCTGCTTACCATCAATCTATGATCTGACTGCTCTGCTCCTCCCTCATACCCTTGAGCCCCTTCACTGACTACTCGCTGACAAAAATGGTAATGGCATTGGACAGCTACACTATACTTGTGGAGGAACAGAGCACTGCAGTGACAGGCTGAATGAGAAACACTGTGGGATGAGGGGCCGACTGACTAGTCTGGAATAACAGTTTCTAGTAGTTTGAAAATACACTCTTGGCTCCTAAAATAAGACTAGGAACTGGCAATTTGTATCTCTGATGCTTTCTGGGGCTCTGGGGAAAGGGGGAAGTGGGTGGCAAATGATTAGAATGGGGTGGGAGGAGATTAGCCTTGGCCATTAGGCAAGGGGATAGAGTTTTCTTATGTTTTTTTTTCCTTCCTCCATACACAAGCTAAATACGGATGAACAAATACTGAATACCAGAACATTTGGTGACACAAACATAATATTAAGCACAAATATTCAGAAAAGTGTATTCACACAGACCTAGATTCAGGTGCAGACCTGTTTCAATGTATACAGGATCGGTATGCCATCAAAATGGTGTTTAAATAATAGTGCAGTGAAATGTGTGCCATTGAAATAGCGTGAGTAAAAACAGCTACATGTACAGAAAAGCTTTTATAGTGCATGACTCAAAACATTCATCTCTCCCCCTACTTTCTTGCTCCCGGAGTTGTAATCATAACCCCCCCCCCCCGGGTTGTAACTGTAAATCACTGCGGTATCAGTACTTTTTCCTGTATTTTTGTGTGTGCTCTATTGACCATGCTGTGTTTGTTTTAGCAGTCTTGTGGTGAACCCTACAGGATCCAATAAAGGGAGAGAATATAGATAAAAAAAGGTGGAGCATAATGAGACAACATGGAACAAGGCAATTAACAATACCTAGGGACAGTAATTAACATACAAAGCATTTTTATTTTTATTTTAAATGTATCTGTGTAAATCCTGAGAGATCAAATGTCCATTTTCATGGGGACCCAGAATAAATGACACACACATAACAAAAAATACAAAACATATTACAAGTACAATACAAAAAATGTATTATGGCAGTTACAAATTGTATTTCTATGCAATAATGTTTCATTTTATTTTTTAATTCTTTGTAAATCCTTGTCCAGTGAAAATCAACAGGTAATTTCCTGTCACCGATGGTTTTATAGAGAAATGAATATTGGGTCAAAATAGTTCTATAAAAAGGAAGGACCAGTTTTGATGCTGCAGATGGCCTTGTGGCATGAGAAATTCCACAAATTTGTAGTTAGTCTTTGAAGGAAAAGAATACTTTACCAAGTAAAAATCACAAAAAAGAAACCAAATGAAAATAAAGACAATGTGCATCAGTACAAATGACAGCAACGTGTAAACAATAAACAATTCAGAGCAAATCTGCAAGCATTATGGTATGACATTTTGATTCTGTTCCAAACAGTCACTGTAGCAAAAGATAGACTGGCAAAAAATAATCAATAGAGAAAATTAAGTGACCAAAACTAAAAGTTTTTGGGAATTAAAAGAAATGCAATTACATATTCTATATAGTTGACCATGTCTGCTATTTAAAACTTTAACAATAAAATTAGTATGACCATTATAAGATAAAAATTGATCTAGATAAACCCAAATATTTGAAAGAATTGGCCATTTCCACCACATTACTCTGTTCACCCCTTAACATAGTTGAAGAAGGGATAGACAAAAGCTTTGGTTTGCTACTAAATGCAATAGATTTGGTCTTGGAGACATTACACAACAAATCTTTTCTTTAGAGAAATGCTTGATCTCACTCCATGTTGGTTGTAGTGATTGGATTAATGATCAGAATCCCGCAAAAGTACATGCACTCACCATGCACCCATTTGTGACTTGTAAAAAAAAAAAAACACAGCTGCACTGCTTCAAGATGCTTCAATAGACTTGTCTCCCACCAACTTTTCACATGTGCTTGAGAAAGCATGCAGTATGCATATGAAACAGTGGGAAACTAATGTCTGAGTGTCTGTATACTTGTATCTCTGACCTGGGGCCTGATATTCAAAAAGTCGCAAAGTGCAGTGAAACATTAGCACTGCACCTTGCAGTTGCCTGGGTGTCCAAACATGCTATATTCAGTGGAATAGCATACCGGCACTATTCAACTAAATATAGGGCCATGGCAGCCCAGCACAAAGCCGCTTAGTGCTGGGAAGACATGGATTCCACAATAGCGCACCACAATGGCTTGTGCCTCCACTAAATTTCTGATTTTCAAGCAGAACCATGCAAATGAGCTCATTGGGCATGCAAGGCTCTAAGGGTTGATTAGCATGCCCATTATGGGCTCATTTGCATGGGTAGCTCATCAATATTGCACAGTGCCACCCCCCACTTGCCTGGTCCCAGAGAGCTATACCTGGTGCTAATAGATCCCCCCACCAATAACCAGCCTGAGGTAAAACAAGAAGTCATTCCCTGGTGCTAGTGGTCCCCCTTGCAATCACTGACTGGATGTAAATTATGAAGTCATTTTCTGATGGTAGTGGTCCTCCCCCCGCCAATCACTGTCCGGTAGTACCCTCCCCACCCACACCCATGACTGGTGTGTAATTATATATTCCCTGGTGTCTTGCATTCCCTCCCCCCATCCCCACCTATGCCTGATTTGTAATTATGTATTCCCTGGTGAACTGTGGCCCTATCCACAGTACCCTGTATAATACAGTTGCTCCATTCCAAGGTGTGTAGCAGACCCACCACCCCAGCAGGTAGTGCCCACCACCCTGGTCCCTCCCAATGACCCTGAACTGGTGACTGGCACAGCTCTTCACCATGGACAGCCACTGACTGAGCTGTCAATGAGTGTGCACTGTACTGTTACAGTATGTGCTTATTATCAGCTCAGTCAGTAGCTGGCTATGGGGGAGAGTGGAGGGCTGTTCTGGTCGCCAGCTAGGGGGCAGAATGGGGGGGACGGGGTGGTGGACCCCTACCAGCCATGGTGAGGAGATGAGTGTCTGCTAGACACCAGGGAATGGATATACTTTGAATGTAAATCCAATACCTAATTCTAAAGAAATAGGAGATATTATCATTCAGTAACCAAGCTGTACAAGGCTTGGAGCATTAAAAGTAGTTGCAGCTTGCCTGTTGATTAAAAAACTGTTCTGTTCAATTTGAAAGTATGTTTGCTAAGAAGATAAGTACCACTGTGCGGAACTAATGTATAACTAGCTTATAATGTATGGTAGAATGTTGTTATGCATAAAAATCTATCCCTGATGAAAAGTTGCTATGCTGCACTAGATATGTATCTACTGCAGCATAACAACTTAGAACCCTGAACTGAGATCTGATAGCTCGAGCTGCATTCTCAAACCACAGCGAACAGCATCATCATACAGTTAACCGTGTGGTAATTTCAAAATGCGAGTCCCGTAAAAAACTATGTTGACTGCTGTTTTCTCTCGGGAGCTATCCAATCATGACACGTTTATCCAGGAAACTGTATTTTCCAGCAAGGGACTGTTAATGTAAAAATCATCAATTACCTTGCAGGCGGACAGCAGGCTAACTGCAATGTCAATCCCAGTGAAAACGGTGAGTAAACCACTCTTGTAAACCCCATAGTATTAACTTCCTGTGACCTTTGGCTCTAAAATATTTTTTTTGTTCCATTTGCAGGTCACGCTGTGGTTTCCGGGAGGCGTACAGCTTCAGATTCCACATATTCATAAATTATGACTGTAGATAGCAGCCCATGCACTATAAAAGAAAATGTATAGGACTCTATCTATAACAAGTTTGAAAACTCTTCTTGAGGTCATCATGGCGGCGGAACCTCTCGAGATTTGCTTTCGAGGTTCAAAACGTCGCCATGACGACCTCTCGAAGAGTTTACAAACTTGTTATAGATAGCGTCCTATACATTATCCTCTATATAAAGTGAACCCATTGTCCTCCTATCCTTGTTGTTTTTTGCGTGTGTTTGGGGGAGGGTGGTACTGTGATAGCATGCATTTTATCCTCAGGTTGGGAGGGACAGCTGAATGTTGTTTTGCTGGTGGTTGATGTGAAGGCAAAGACAAGATGATCTGAATCTTTCCATGGGAACCCAACACCCTGTGCCAGTATACATTCTGGTTTTACAGTGCGGGTCCTCATGTCCTTCTGCAAACCTGCAGACTCCTACGAATTGCCCAATCCATATTGTTTTATGCAGCAACTCCTTAGTTAGCATTTAGTTGCGAACTTTGAAATTGTGCACATATTAACTTCAGAAAATCCAGTCAACTTGCTATGTTGTAGGGTGGGTGCCATGTAGTTGGAAGAAAGTCCAGTGCATGATTTTGGGCAAATAACTTGTTTTGACCAAATGATAATATTTTACCATTAAGCTTTCAGGATCTGAATTTCTTTTTAGAACACAGATACAGACCATTTATGTGAAAATTCCTCTGTTCACCTAATAAAAGGTATTCCAACCAAGGAACCAACCAACGAGCCAACAACTAACCACTGCTAATGTTTTGTACCACTAGTCATATCCATCTCTCACTTGTTTCCTTTATTGGGTTCTACAACATGCTTGGTTCAGCTTCTGAAGATGAATTAATCTGTTACCAGCTCCCACAATGCTGAGGTCCCTAGTACTAATCTATAACAACTGCAGCCCAGCTCATATTATGTTTTCTTTCAATTTCCGTCTAAGAGTTCAACTAATATAGGAAATAATTTCACTCTATAATTTTATATTGTTGTGTAATCCCTACAACTAGCTTCCTTCATCTGTTCTGATTTTGCATGCTGCGTGTAAGAACTACAGACAGGTCAGATTTTGAAATATATCTGACACATTATTTCAAGATAATACCTTATTGATGAAGCAGGCAATACATTTTTCCATCTTTAATGTTAGACTTTTTAGGATGAAAATGTTACAATCAGGGTGTAGACAGGAGAGTGTGGTCTAAATAACGCTCATGTCCCCTTGTGGATTCTTCTCAAGAACACCAAACAATTCACTTTTGACTTTGTTCTCAAAAGACAGGTTTGCCATAAACATAAACTGGGAAACTTTCTTGAGAAATGGAATCCAATCGCTTATTGTTTAGTGACCCAGCCATTTATTTGCACTCCTGTCTGTATCCCAGTTTTTTACTTGCAATATTGGTGGTGGCCCACACAGCTCTAACACAACCCTTATTTGCACAATTTTAAGTCGCATCTGCACTTCTTGCCCTGAAAATGATAGAACCCTAAATTCAATTCCATTTACACTTACTCATATGTTTCCTTTTACAGTAGTTGTTAGTCTTGTGTAGTTATTTTAGAGTCATCAGTTCAATCATGTGAAGTATTTGGTGGCATTTTGTTTAATCATTGCTTCTTGAAATAGAAGACACGTTGCTTCTAGCCTCATGGTTTTATTCTTGAAGGTAAACATGGTAACTATAATAATGTAGAGTAGAGACCCACCTAGCTATTCACATCACGTAAGCTTTCAAAATGTGGTCTGCTGTTTTTGTAACTGTGTACCACTCTCTAGTGAAGGAAAATATTGTACTGTAAAACTTTTCAATTATTAAATGTGAATTTAATAAGATTATTATCCATATAAATCAGATTATTATATAAACAAATCATGCAACCAACTATCCAACCAATCACAAAATTCAGCACAAATCAATCAGTTGACTAAACCAGGGACTACTGTGTTGGGTTTGGGGGGGCACCAGTCATTGTTTTGAAACAGGGCTGGGGCCTTGTTGTTGGGGGGACTTCCTTTTCAAATGGCATGCCACTCGGCAGTAGTGAGCTGGTGATCACCATGGGGGTATTGACAAACTGGAGGGGGGCTTTCCATGGTACAAGGATGGTGGAGGGAGGGACCACTGGACACCAGGGACACTGTTATTTTGATTGGGACCAGCACGAGGGGGACCACCACACTTCCTCTGCCAACTGCTAGGATTGTGCAGGAGTAAGTTGTGGTCTAAATTGTTGGTATGTGTGCTGCACAAGGGGGACCATGCCAAATGCCCTTGCACAGTGCAGATACTCTGAATATTGATCATTAGGACTCCTGGTCCCACAAATAAAACTGTTGTCTGTCCCCGGCTCCCGGTCCCATGATGATGTGTGCCTCCTTGTTGCTAATGTTATCAACCGAATTGCTTTTTTCCTTCCCCCACTGCTGGCACTAGTAAATGACACGTGATGTGTGTCATTTATTAGTATCAGCCAGGAAGGAAAAATGTGATTTGGTAGGCATGCACTCACAGCTAGTATGACATTAGCAACCAGCAGGCATGCATCGTTGTGGGACCAGAGACAGACAACAGTTTTATGTGCTGGACCGGGAGTATCCTAAGTCATTGGATGGTGCTATGTCTGATGGGCTGTCCAGTTCTGGGTGGATGTTCATTTGACATGGTGAGGGGTGGCCTTTGACATCACACATAAAGTTTACAACCCTTGTATGTACAAGAATATGTCTGCATTTGAAGCAGTCTGGACCTACGCTACATTTTAGGAGGACTTAACCAATAGACCCTAGGCATTTACTAACTTATTCCATTGTGTGGTTCAATGACACAATTTCGGCAGGTTGTGTAAAAATAAATTAATAGATTCATGGCTTCACATGTGCATTGCTAAAATAATGCATGTGTTAAGGCATGATTTTGATAATTTAGGTGAAAGAAGTGTACAAAACTGTAAATGCAGGGAAATGGCACTGTACAGTACTATGTAGCTCTCAACCACTCGTTATTTTGAAGTCATCACGTCTGATGTCTGCTGGCCATTTTGTAGAGCTGACAAGGTGGGTATTTTCAATGGTAAGGCTATTGTTTACATTTTTAAAATGCTACAAAACTGCATTTAACTTACATTTATAGATGCAGTTTTAGCATTAATATAAACGGCAGCCTATCATTTGCATCTCTGTGAAGCTGGATTTTGGAATTGTGCAAGGCAAAAAAAATGTTTTTGCTTGCTCTTTAATAAGGTTCTCCAAAGTTCATTTTCTGATATGGCAAATGCTTTTCTTTTTACAGGCATCTTAGCTTATTCATGGCAACATCTCTTTAAACATAAACAACATTTCAGAACTAAAACTTTAATGAATTTTCCTTTATATGTACCATCTGTGTGCAGGGTGGACCAACATGCAAAGACAAGGAGTTGTTCCCCTCATTTGACTATATGATAGGCAGTACTAACACTCTGCTTACCCTGGTTGCCTACTTTTTTAATTAAAATATTGATGCACTTATGGGGAGAGGGTTGAGCTTTGAAAGTCAGCCCCCTAGTAGTTGTTTAATGTGTCAGGAATAAAATAAATAAAAAAACACTTTTATTTCAGTAATCTTGATCTTATATCCCATGCTGTAGTATTGTGGAAATGACACTGTGGCTGCTGAGGCTTGTAGTCGTAGAGTGGTCCGTCAACCCATCCCAACTGTGCAGTCCTCCCTGTACAAGATGCAGGAAAATCATCTACAACTAGTTGCCACTAAATATGTTTGCTTTGAAGCATTGGAACATCCCAATATAAGAAGACTAACCACTAGAAAATAAACTCCAATCCCCTTGAACATTAAGGGTTATATCTGAAATATTTGAAGTAGCTGAACAACAATACTACTTCAAGACAAATATATATTTTGGTGACTCCATTTTGCACACTGCAGTGATGTAGGGCACAGCACTGAATACAGCATCATGAAGTTACAGTCACACCTCATGGTAGAGACACCAAAACCCCAGAAGTAACTCTTCAGAAATTACACATTTGACTGAAATTGCAGAATGTTATGTGTGCTCAGCTTAATCCCCTAGTTCAGAGGGCTTGGATTTAAATAGAATGGTTCACCAGAGCTTGTTTAAATATTCATACGTGTAGCTTATTAACAGGGGGAAAAAAAACTTTTAGTAACCTGACAGTGATTTACAGGAACAGAAACTCCACTGCAGATATGCATTTTTCAGTTTCTGTTTGAATTTATGTTACTATATATTACAAACATTTTATGATACATCATTTATACTCCTACTAGCTTCAAAAAGCATTCCAAAGTTAATAATGAGCCTTATAAACAGAGCTGACATTAATGGTTTAAATTAATCCAGAAGATATCATTCATTGTTTTTTCAGCATTCCAGTTCCATTTGAGCAGCTGTATTCAGTTTATAGTCAGTTTTCAAGTATCAAGGGGCTGCCACAATGGACCAGTGGCAGTGCGATGTACTGCAGTGCAGACAACCTGGGTTTAAAAGTGAACCTGGGTGGTCACACCAGGAGGCAGGCCAGGCAGAAGTACATGCCACATGGCAGCGTGACTCAGCTCTGGAGGGTTTACAGTGAGCTCCTGTGCTGCACTCATGCCTGTAACTGGGCCAGGGAGGTGTAGTTATTTATGCATTTGTTTGCCCGGAAGGTGCACTGGTCCAATGAACCATTTTCAGGCATGACCCGGGCCATGCAGATGACACAATGATAAGGTGCAGGTACATAATACATAACAGTAATGTCATTAGAAACAAGTATGACAGCTGAGAGAGCAGTACAGTGCAGTAGAGTAGATAAGGTGCAGGTACATAATACAGACAGTAATGCCATTAGAAACAAGTACGACAGCTGAGAGAGCAGTACAGTACAGTGCAGTAGAACAGATAAGGTGCAGGTACATAATACGTAACAGTAATATCATTAGAAACAAGTACGACAGCTGAGAGAGCAGTACAGTAGATAAGGGGCAGGTACATAATTCAGGCAGTATGCCATTGGAACAAATACAACAGTCTAGGAGAATAGGATACAGTACAGTAGATACAATAGTGCGCATATTCAGTATAGTGTCAAAAAAATTACATAGTTAAACATTATATGTAAAACAATGCAGGATAATGTAAAAACAACAATACACAGTTTGAACATTGTATGCATGGAAGTGCACAGGACACAGTGTATTTGTGTAGCAATGCCTAATTACATTGGGGGATCCGAGGTAAGAGTGCAATCACATTGGGGTGAGCTGGGTTTCTTGAATAAGCTCAGCAATTTCTTAAAAGCCTAGGTGAAATCCTACATGTGGTATGGGGAAGGGGGTCACCATGGGGAGCAGGCACAGGTGGCATTAGCCATTAGGGCTGATTTGTAGTGAGATTTAAATGAGAGGTGGGAGTCCAGTGAGCAAAGGGCAGGGGGTAGGCTCTTCCACAGTTTTGGAGCAGCTATGGAAAAGGCTTTGCTGCTCAGGCAGGTAATGATCCCCGGGAGGGGGTCAAACAGGAGGCCAGAGGAGTTTCTGAGGGTTCTGGAGCAGATTTTTGGTTTGAACAGGGGGAATAGGGGTGAGTTGTCCCCATCTCTAATGACCTTGTTGATGGTGCAGCTGAGGCCATAGTCTCTCCGAGCCTGGGAAGAGGCTGCCAAGGGACTGGTATAGGGTACAGTGGTGAGTAGTGTATTGAGCCATTAGTGCAGATCTGTAGATAATACTATAGATTGCATTTAGCCTATTAAGTTGGTGGGTGGAGATTTATGTATATCTGGGGGTGCAGTAGTCTATTAACAGGAGGAGAGTAACTTGGGCTATTGCGAAATGGGCCTCAGGAATGAGTAATTGTTTTAAATGGTATCCCACTGCCAGTTTTTATGGTTGTGCCAAATGGTGGAGCCTATATGTTCAGAGAAAATTAGTGCAGGGTCTAGGGTAACACCCAGGTACTTGAAAGAGGGTACCATTTCCAGAGGGAGATCACCAGGGGTAGATACACATAGGGCAGAAGGGGTCCTTCTGTATCTGGTTAGCTTAGGCTAAGAGCCTAGAAGCATGGCCTTAGTTTTGTTAATGTTGACCAGGAGCCTGTTCTCTAAGAACCATTTATGGGTGGTGCCATTGTTGGAGCTGAGCATAGTGGAGATGTTATCCAGTGATTTGTCACTGTGGTACAACACCAGATCATCCGCATATAGTTTGGAGTTACAGGTGAGACTGTCATTTGGGACTGAGTTTATGAAAAGAGACAACCTGAGGAGGCCCATGATAGAGCCCTGGGGGATACCTATGATTACTACCTGAGCCATGGAGGTGGCTCCCCCTACAAATATGGTTTGGGAGCATCCTACAAGATAGCTCCAGAACCAGATGGTGGTCCCTGTAGTGCAACCATGGCTCCTCAGTTTATCATGGAGAGTGTTGTGGTCCACCAAGTCAAAGGCCTTTGTTAGGTTTACAAAAGCAGCACCAGTAAGGTTCCCTGCATCCATATTTTTGAAGATGTGGTTAGTGAGTTGGGAAGGGCAAAGGTCATGCTGTGATGTTTCCTAAAACTGTGCTGCTGGAGGGGACCACGTGATGCAGGGTACTGGGTAGAAGCTCCTCTGCATAGCTCCAGCCTCCTGACTCGGTAAAAGTGCCTTTTGGAGCATTTAACTAGCCTAAAACCCTACAATTTCATGGTCTACTGCCTTCCTAGCATTGAGTGCTCTTGCTGGGTGAATTTGAGAGATAATGGAGGTGTATATGAAATGGGCACCGCAAAAACATACCCTGCCAGTTTCCCCAGAGAAGGCCCTGAAGAAATCACGGGCCTTGAGTGGAATTGATAAGCCAGAGGTCACAAATCAGGGCACGGAGCAGGAACCGCTTACGCTAAGCAGATTCCTAGAGGAATTTAAGCCCTTTCGGGAAGAAATAAAAGACATGGCATTAGAGATGAAATCTTTAACTAGAAAGCTCGAAGAGATCTCAGTCTTAGCTACGGATAACACCGCCAGGATTTCCTCTTTGGAGAAACAAGCAGAAAGGTTCGAGCCTGGGATGGCGGCTATGCAGCAGAAACTTGCATGTTTTTAAGCTAAACTTGAAGACCTTGAAGGTCGTAGTCGTAGAAATAATATTGTGATCCTTTGGCTGCCGGAGGGAGAAGAGGGTCAAAGCACCATAGCATTTGTCCAGAAGTTGGTGGAGAAGATCGCTGGCCCCTCGCCCTTTGGGGCTAAATATATAATCGAGAGAGCCCACAGATCTCTGAGGCCGAAGCCCCCCCAGAGCAACACCTCGCCCTATAATATGCCGATTTCTAAATTATTTGGAGCGGCAGCACTTGTACAAAGTTAGAGAAATCCAGGAAGTGAGATGGGAACAAGTCAAACTGAAGCTAGCGCAGGACTTGCCAGGCTCTGTCCATTTGAAACGCAAAGCATTTCACCCAGTTGTTTTGAAGATTATTGCAGCTGGTCTGAAGTTTCGTATAGCGTACACGGCCAGGTTACAGGTGCAAGTGGCCGGTACCTGGATTTCTTATGAGGATCCTCAGGCTGCGATTGCTGGCCTAAAGCTGTCCCTACCTGATCTCTTCAGGGATACATGAGAGGCCTTTCGTCATTTAAAGGGAAGTGCTCTGGATCAAAGAGAGGTGGCTGTCACTTGAAGGACTCTTTGGGGATGAATACAAATAATTGCTGGCTTCCTCTCCAAGCCTGTTTAGTGGGCTTAAGGGACACAATTTCCTTAATATTATCCAGACTTTGTATGGTTCTTTACGCCTTAGTTTTATTTGGGACTGTGATTTCTTCTAAAATGACTGTTTAATTTTATCGTCTACAGACGTTGGGAAGAGTTATTTTGTAATGTTTTGGTTTAGTACCTTCCCTGCAAGTATGCGAGGGGGAATGGCTCTGTTAAGGCCTATGGTTTGCACCTTGCAAGGTATCAATACCCATCGTACAGTGGGTTGCTTGGAGAGGGTCTCGGGGCATTTTCTCTACAGCGCCCTATTAAGCGCTTTTGCTTCTGCACCACCAGAGGGAGCTTGTGTCTCAATGTAATAGGGGACAGTGATTTTATCGGCCTGGGATGGGGGGTTTTCCCTGGCATAATGGCGTTACAATTAATGGGGTGTGGTGGGACCCATTTTCTTGGGTCAACATGAGTCCTGCTGTGGGCGTGTCCCGCGTGGGAACCGGAAACATTGTCCTTGGTCTGGCCCTAACAGCACCTATTGAGGTGCATTCCTTTTAGTAGGCAAGGCATGAGGGTTGGTAACTCATGCTATTCCTAGCCGCTATATTCTATTAACACAGTGTTACTCCCACGGGTTATCTGGAGAGGATCAACTGAGGACCTCACAAATCGTTATTGTAATTCAGGTCATTTACCTCCTGTTGTTTTCATATAGGGCTCACTGATCTTTTTTTTTTTTGTGTTTAGGGGCGTAATGTAGGGGGCTGGGGGAGAAGGAAACAGTATGTTGTTGAATGTTGTTGGTGACAGTTGGGGGTAGGGAGGGCGGAAGAAGGTAAAATTTTGAGTTTATTAATGTTAGGTTGTGATTGGGTGTTACTTGGGGGATGGATGGGGTAGTTTGGGCAGGGCTGGGGGGTCTGGGGGTGGGAGGATGGCACAGCTTTCTTAGTGGAACAGGGGTACGTGGATCACAGTAGTAGTAACTGCTAAAGGTTAACTCCGAGCTTGTTTTGCCAATATAGATGGCTAGCAATATTAACTTAGCTACATGGACTATGAAGGGGGTTAGGAAAAAACCTAAGCAATATCAGGTGCTTAAACACCAGAGCTTGCTGCACGTACAGATAACGTTCTTGCAAGAATCTCACCTGCTAGATACTGAGACATTGCAACTCAGGAGACAACAGGTGGGGCAGGTCTTTAATGCCTCAGGTTCTACCAGCAGTTGTGGGGTCATGATGCTGGTTAATAGAGATGTCCCATTTATCCCCACCCAGGTCTTTAGGGATTCAGAGGGAAGGTATGTCCTAGTTTAGGGTACCCTTTGGTTCATGCCACTATTGCTTGGCAGCATCTACGGACCGAATGTGGACGATCCCAACTTTTTTGCGAAGTTGACTACCACAATTCTCCCCTTACTCCCTATTCCCATTATTATGGGGGAGACTTTAATCTGGTTTTAGACCCTAATATAAACAGGTCCGGAAACATGTTGAGAGGACTGTCCCCGGGGCAAAGGGCCTTCAGGACCAATGCACGGACTGTGCGACGTATGGCGAGTCTTGCATCCCAACTCCAGGGAATTTACTTTTAGTTCGCCAGTACACAGCTCACAGTCTCATATTAATTACCTTTTTGGTCTCTCATGAGCTCTTGCCGGGTGTGCTATCCACCTCGATTCAACTGGGTCCTGTATCTGATCATTCTCTGGTGTTATGTAATCTGGCTTTCTCTAATATTCCCAAGAAAGAGACCCAATGGAAATTAAATGAGCAGCTATTGAAGGAGGAGAAATATTGTCGACTAGTGAAGGATCAGATTGATGTCTTTTTCTCTACCAACCCAATAGCAAGTGCTACGCCAGACATTTTATCGGGAGCTTTTAAGGCTTACATTAGGGGTATTCTCATTAGTTTAGCTACAAAGAGGAAAAGGGCTCAGGAAGCAGAGCTATTATCATTACTGTCTCAAATACGGGAATTAGAATCTAGACAACCAAATAACATTTCCAAGGAGGAGAGGCAGAAATTATTAGTAGTTAAGGACAGATACGTAGAATTATTAAGAGAGAAAGCAGAGTTGGCTATCATTCGTACCAATGCTAGATTCACGGATCAAGGAGAAAAGGTGGGGCACCAGTTGGCCTTATGTTTAAAACAGCAGGAGTCTGCAAGATTTATACCTCCTATTAGGGCACAGGCAGACGGATCCCTGAGGGTATCCCCCTCAGAGATAGTGCAGGAATTTGCTACATATTACGAGCAGCTATGTAGGGATATGGATAGCCCTCCTTCCACAGAAGAGTTGGAAGTGTACCTTAGGGATTCTTGCCTGCCTTCCTTGGAAAATTCCCCCCAAAACTTCTTATCCTCTCCCTTATCGCAGGAGGAAATTTCGGCCGTTATAAAGGCCCTGCCCTCGGATAAAGTTCTGGGACCGGATGGGTTTTCCACTTTATTTTATAAAGTTTTCAGGGAACAATTACTGCCTGTGCTCCACCGGCTCTACCTTAATATTCTCTCCGGGGCTGCAGTAGACACTAACTTGTTTGAAGCCCTAATAGTCCTATTACCCAAACCGGACAAAGACCCCGAATCGGTTCAAAGTTACCGGCCAATATCCCTATTGAATCAGGATGTCAAAATTCTTTCGAAGATATTGGCGGATAGGCTAACGCTGGTTCTCCCGGAGCTGATTGGCATGTCTCAAGTTGGGTTTATGAAGGGATGTTCATCCTCAGACCATTTATGTACCCTCTCGCACATCTTCTCCGAGTCCAGGGATGCCACCTTCCCCGCGGGGTTGGTCTCCCTGCATGCCGAGAAGGCATTTGACAGGGTAAACTGGAATTTCTTATTCCAAGTTCTCAGAGCATTTGGGTTTCCCGCCATGTCTATAGGCTGGATCAGGGCGCTATATCGGTCTCCCTCTGCGAGGATTTCAGGTAATAGGGCTTTTTCTAAATTTTTCCTGCTACATTCAGGTATGAGACAGGGATGTCCCCTTTCCCCCTTATTATTTAATCTTTATTTAGAATCCCTTATTCAAAATATTCTTAATAACTCGGGAATACAAGGTATTCCGATCCGGAACAATGTGGTGAAGATAACAGCATATGCTGATGATCTTCTCCTCCATTTGGCCCACCCGGTAACATCTATCCTGAATATGTTAAGTGAGATTGCCAAATTTAGTCTTTTTTCGAATTATAAGTTGAATGCAAACAAGACGTCCTTTTTTCCCCTTAATCACAAGGTTTTTAAGACAGACATTATCCCTCTGGGATTCTGCTGGTCTCCCCATGTTATCAAATACCTGGGTATCAAGTTAACATGTAATACTTCCCTATGGTTTAAAGAAAATTTAGAACCTCTTTCTCAGATGATTGTGCAGGATCTAGAAAGATGGATAAGCTTCCGATTTCATTTTGGGGCTGCATTAACATAATTAAGATGAATGTATTTCCCCGCCTTTTTTACCCCCTGTCGCATCTCAACTCATTTGTCCCTGTATCCTGGTTTCAGAAAATGCATAAACTTTTCACTAATTTTATCTGGTCCAATAAACATTCCAGGCTGGCGTATCACAAACTAGCCGCCCCTAAAAATGAGGGAGGGTTGCAGATTCCTCATTTGGCAATTTATTACTGGGCTAGTCATATTGCTAAGTACCTGAAATGGGTAAGGCCGGGTCCGGAAAATCTGAGACCAGCTTGGCTCAACATTGAATTAGACTACATCCAGGCTATGAACGTGGACTCCTCGACCATGCTCTTTGTCAAAGTCTCCCTCTTACAGAATGCTAGTAAATGTCCCACTCTCATGACCTCATTAAAGGTTCACTCGCAGCTATGTTCGTTTCTAAGATATAATCCTAGTGCAGACCTGTCTCAGTCTATCTGGAATTCTCTGGCTTTTATCATAAATAAGCAGACAATCTCTCGTACATGGCTACCTCAGTTAGGTGAGGGTATAGCTTCTTCGTTCTTGGAAGACTCGGGGGCTTGGCTCCCAGTAACCGAGATTCTCAGAAGACGCAATATTCCAGACTCTTAGTCATTCAGGGTTTGTTAATTGAAGCATTTGTTAATCACGGTTTTTGGTAAAGTCCCTCCCCACCCAACAGATTTTGCTGTGGTACCTGAACTTTCTTCTCTTCTCGAATCCCCAGGGGTTATCTCTAAGATATATCAGGTATTGCATCAATGGCGGTTTGGGAGTGGTAATGGTCCCACTAGTTTTTGGAACCCATTTTTCCCGCAGTCCACTTTCAATTGGTCGGCTCTCTGGATGTTCTGTCATAAATATGTGTCCCAAGATAGATCACGCCTCATGCAATTTCATATTTTGCATAATATGTATTACATGCCAGTAAAACAGGCAAAATGGGGCCTTCGTGACACTGATAGGTGCACTAGATGCTCTCAGGAAGCTGGGATGCTTTTTCATATATTCTGGTCGTTCCCCAAGATAGCTTCATTATGGGATTTAATTAAAACCCACCTGAATCCCTTATTGGGATTACAGGACTGCTTCACACCGGATATTTGCCTTTTGGGAGATTTGTCTTCTATTAAGGTTAAAATTTGGAGATTTCATATATCTGTGATTCCACTCTGGGTTAAAAAAAATTATTCTCAGGCATTGGAAAGATGGGATTTGTCCAACATATCAGGAATGGACACATGATCTTGCTAATCTCTGCACAGAAAAGGCCATAGCAAGCCTCTAAAATAGGTTACAAAAGTATAAGAATATATGGGATCCCCTTCACACTTTAATTATCACCGCTAGGATTTAAAGTGTAACTGGTTTACCTGCTATCTTATCAAGTATTTGATTATTACGAACAGCTAGTTACTACAACACTTGAAGGAACTGCTGTGCTGGGGGGGGAGTAGGGGGGTTGGGGGGCAGTGTTGGATTGTACTGCTAACTGGCTGTTCAAATTTGTATCACTGCCTCCTGTATTGTGGACATTTTTTGAATAAAGTGTGAATTTAAAAAAAAAACTGTGCTGCTGAGGGCATAGGAGATCATACTTAGCGACGTGCTCAGAGTTGTCAATGCACAACCTTTTCTTGAGTTTGCTAAGATGTGGTAGGATGGAGATAGGTCTGTAGTCATCCATGGATAGGTGATCCTGAGATTTTAAGACAGTAACTACCCTGGCATTCTTTCAGATTTCTAGTACTGAGGATGAGGGAAAGGTTAAACACTGTGATCAGAGGGTATGCTATATGCTGGGCTACAATTTTTAGAATGCATGGGGGGACTCCATCATTCCCAGGGCTACCCCTGTTTGGGAGATTCTGGAGCAATTTATGCACTTCTTCAGGGGAGATAACTTTGAAGTGGAATGGAGGCATGTCACTGCCAGCTGGGGATGCAAGGTGGGATGGGCTTGCCATGTTTAGAGGGCACAGCTTACTGAGGTGGTGGACAAATCTGTAAATTTAATGTTGAGGGCATTGGCCACGACAGTGGGGTCAGCCAAAGGCCCAGCAGGGGTGTTTAGTTGAATGACTGACTGCTGGGATTTTGGGGTGGTCATCAAGCCTGTGGTTGACCAGAACTGATGGGAGTTGCTAAGGTTGTCACATTGGAGCTTGCAGATATAGGTTGACTTGTGCGCTTTAGCTTGTTCTTTACATAGATTGTGTAGTCTTCTTCTGTATTCATTCCATCATTTTAATTTTTATTTATTTATGCATATTCGGAAAAACCTATGAGCGTGAGCTCTTTTACAAAGGTTCCACGTCAGGGTGGACAAATATTGCAAAACTCAAATACAGTAGTTACAGATTTCAGAACAAGTTCAGTTACAAAGGTTCCATGTCAGGGAGGACAAATGATACAAAACACCAGTACAGTAATTGCAGATTTCAGAGCAAATACAGTTGTTACAGGATTTAGCACAAATACAGTGGTTACAGACTACAGAACAAATACAGTCATACAGGGTTCAGCGCATTAGGCAGTTTTAGTGTCACGGTTTCAGGGCTGGGTTTAATGGTGGTAGTGGGTGAGCCTTTCAGGTTTGGCCTGGGGGAGCATGTGCATTGTGAGTTAGACTGTAGGTGCTGTTTGAGGCCAGTTTTGAATTGAGGCAGGCTGTGTGCATGTAGTTTCTGAGGGAGTTCATTTAGCCAGAGGGGGACTCGGTAGGAGAAGGTACGCTGACCAAATGAGGTTCGCCGGAATGGGATGGACAGTGCTCCATTTTTCTTCCCTCTGGTGATATGTGATGAGAGAGAGGCCTCAAGCAGGTTTTCTATGCAGGGTGGTGTTTTTTCAAGGAGTGCCTTTTTACCCAAAAGACAGGTTTGGTATTTGAGCCTGTCTTTTAGGTTCGCCGGTTAGTGCTCTTATAAAGGGTGCAAGTGTGAGTGTAATGGTCTGCGCTCAGGGTTAGGCGGCATGCCTTATTTAATGCAATTTGGACCCTGTTGAGTGCAGTGTCAGTGGCAGCTCCATAGACCACAAGGCCGTAGTTTATCATGGGAAGTATTGAGCTGGAGACTGAGAGTTGGAGTGCTTCCAGAGTGAGGGATTTCTTATGTCTGTAGAGCACCCGATCTTTGTATTTACTGATCTGACAAGGGAGTCAATATGGTTTGTATAAGTGAGAGAGTCATCAGTGGTGACCCCTAGGTACTTAAATGATTGTATCTGCTCAAGCTGCTCACCTGCATTATTGGTGATATTGTGGGGGGGCTGTGCTTATTGTAATGGCTGGAGTGGAGCACGGCCTTGGTTTTCTTGTAGTTCAGTAGCAGCCTTTTCCTATAAAACCAGTCCTCGAGTTTGTTGAAGAAGGTTTGTAGTTCTGTTTGTAGTGGTGCCTGGGAGGTGCCATTTGCAGCAGCACAGCATCGTCCGCATACAGGATGAGATTGGTGTCACAGTGTGGGGAAGGGGGAGGTTTTGTAAGCAGCCCATCTGATGTCTCTCTCCTTCATCATGGTGAGAAGGTTTTTTGTGAGCCAGCAGGTATTCCCTCCCCCCCCCATCTGATGGGAGGTTAAAGGGAAATGCCTGTCCAGTATGCTTAAAAGGGCATCAGTGAGGAGACCAGGAGCTCAGTTTACATTTCGCAGGGACAGTAGGGATGCCAAATTTATTTCCTTAATGTCGATGAACAGGCGGGTGGTGCTGAAGCTGGAAAAATCCCTTAAAGTTAAATATTTGGGGGGTGGATGCTTGGGATTTGAGGACCAAATGCAATACGTGGAAGAGTGGTCCCTGATGGAATCAGACATGGTCCCTGCTTGGGAAATTCTGTCCTCCCTGTTTGTTAGAATCTAGTCCAGGCAGGAGTGGTTTACATAGAAACATAGAATTTGATGGCAGATAAGGACTGCTTGGCCCACCTAGTCTGCCCATTTCCCTACCTAACAGATAAGCTGCAGATCCTAGTTAACCAACAGCCTACTTCCTCCTACCCCTCTTACTAGAATTGCCTTATGTCTGCCCCATGCATTCTTGAATCCCACTGTTTTTGACTCTATGACCTCCTCAGGAAGGCTGTTCCATGCATCTACAACCCTCTCTGTGAAGAAATACTTCCTCACATTACTTCTGAGCCGTCCCCCGTCTATCATCAAATTGTGCACCCTTGTTCTTGCACATCTTTTTTTTTGAAAGATGCTACCCTCTTGGACTTTGTTGATTCCCTTGAGGTATTTGAAAGTTTCTATCATGTCCCCTCTCCCTCCTTTCCTCGAGGCTATACATCTTAAGGTCCTTTAGTCTTCCTTCATATGTCTTCTGGTGCAGACCCTGCACCATTTTGGTTGCCCTCCTCTGGACAGCCTCCACCCTGTCTGTGTCTTTGCGGAGATGGGGTCTCCAGAACTGTACACAATACTCCAGATGTGGTCTTACCAACTGTCTGTACAGATGGCCAACAACTTCCTGTTTTCTACTGGTGATGCCTCTCCCTATGCATCCCAGTATCCCCCCCAGCCCTCCTTACTGCCTTCTCACAATGCTGGCCCACCTCTAGGTCATCTGATATGACTACCCACATGTCCCTTTCCATTTCTGTTGTTGTCAGTATCTCACCCCCCATTGTGTACTCTTGCCCTGGGCTTTTGTTTCCCCAGGTGCATTACTTTGCACTTCTTTGTGTTGAATCTAAGCTGCCATACATTTGACCATTCCTCCAACCTTGCCAAGTCCCCTTTTCATCCTTTCCACCCCACCTTGTGTATCAACCCTGTTGCAGATCTTTATGTCATCTGCAAAGAGACATACCTTCACCTCCAGTCCCTCCGCAATGTCACTTATAAAGACATTAAAAAGGACCGGCCCCAGTACTGTATCTTGCAGCACCCCACTAGTCTGAAGATCTATTATTTATTCGGGTAGTTAAGGTTATTATTTGGGTACGATTATGCTTTTTAATGACATCATTGTACTCCAGTTGGGCGGAACTCAGCCAGTTTAGGTTAATGACTCCCAATATAATGGTCTCTCCATCTCAGTGCAAGGAGAGCTGCCTCAGGCTATCCAGCAGACATTTTAGACCATGTATGATTTCTTTGGGGGGGTTATAACAACAGCCAATATAAGTCTTTTTGACCTATCTTAATGTGAACTCTGCCAGTAGCCATTCCCTAAGGGAATTATCACCTGAGTAGAGGGATAGGGAGGTCCCTAAAATACAGCAGTACCCCGCTGCCTTTCTTTGTACTGGTCCTGTTGCAATTTAGCATTGAGTAGCCTTGCAGAGGGCAGCTGGAGTCCAGGATAGAGGGCTTAAGCCAGGACACCGTGATCCCTAGTATATCTGGTTTGTAAATGGTTGATGCTTGCTCCCCTACCATTGGGTACATATAGATGTGGTAAATGTATTTATTGTAAGTATGTACATTCCTGTAAACAGGTTGTGCACCCCATGACCAAAAAACAAATTGAAATTAAAAATGTTATTACTTGAGATAGTATTGGGGTATTGCACAAGCTGCAGTGAGAGTGCACAGCATATTATGTTGGAAGAACTGTAAGATCATTCAAAATGAGACTAGGGGAGCATGTACAGGATGTTGCAAGAGGTGACGATAGCTATGCAGTAGTCAAGCATTAAAAATGAACACACAAAGTGTACACGATTTTAAGTTTATTGGTGTAGAGCTAGTTAAACTTGGACCCAGAGGTGGAGATATTAAAAAATTAATTGGACAAAGGAAAAGTTGATGGATCTTTGAACTGGGTGCTAGAACCCATCAGGGTTTAAATGATAATATAGATCTGTCAGCATTTAAAAAAGAAATAATATGCTAAATTATATGGTCTCCTTCCCCTGTATTCCATTTTTTAGCCACTTCTTAGGATGATTAAAATTATCTGACCTCGTACACATATAGGTATTTTGGAGAAGCCTAGTGGCTTGACTGGTTAACTAATCAAGCTATTTTCTAAAGAAAAAAATCTTTAAAAAAATACTATGCCCCTCCAGGCTACAGTGGGTAGAGGTCTAATCATTCATTTTTAAATTGGTCTTACTTAAACTGGGTTTGGCCTCATCAAGACTGATCTGCATTTAAGTATTAAGTGTGTAAGGATATAAGTATCTGCCCCTCCAAATGATATTCATTAACCTTTTCTTGTTAATGATTGAGCCTGGGTCACAATAGGTCTGACGAGACTGTGATTTAATGCCATATTGAAAGTTTTTTTGTGTCACAGGTTAATATCTGATTGTAGAATACTGTGTTACATTATATAATATGAAGCATTTGTACTTCACTATATTTTTTTGATGACCCAAGAACAGTAAGTATTTACATTTATTGCACTTTATTACATCAATTGTATTTAACACATGGCTATAAGAATGTCTTAGGTAAAACATGGAATTATGCTTAATGAGATAATAGAATGATTAAGCAGTTGTTTTTAATTACTGGTGTTTATAAGCACTGGGTTAAGGTTATGATATTTACTCTGATGAAGCCTAGCAGTGTGCTGGATGAAACGTAAGCCTGTTCCGTTGTAAGCTCTGGCTTTGCTGTTCTAGCCATTGGTTTTTTATGCCACTATTAAATTATTGAATGTTGACACATATACATGTGTGTCCTGTGCACATTTCTGGTCGATGGGTGCTTCTGATTATGTGCTTTGCTGATTTTTCTTTTGCAAGCATCATCGTTTATGTTCCTGGTGCTCCTTTTCATTGACATTTGCAGTTATATCTGGTTTGTAGAGGGAGACCCAGGCTTCCAGTTCAGTTAGTTTGGAGGGGAGGCTGCAGATATTTAGTTGGGCAACTTTGAGACCCTGAGGATTAGCCCAAGTAGGGTTGTGGTAAGTGATCGGTAGGTTTGCAGGACTATGGTTGCTCTCCATGTCACCTGTCAATAGCAGTAGAGTGAGTAGAGGCATGCAGCGCCATCAGATAGATAGGGGAAGAGGAGAAGGGGGGGACAGAGAGTTGAAGAGGGATCCAATGAGGAGTCATTCTCTCTTGAAGAGAAAAGCTAGAGGTGGTCAGCCATGTGAGAAATTCACCCATAGGTGCACTGTGGGGGGGAGTGTCATATTTGTAGGGGTTTTTGCACTCGTGGGAGAGTTTAAAATGTGGCAGTGCTGCCTGGTCAAGGGCCAGGACCTGGGCACAGAGTTCAGTGCCCCATAGTAGTCCAATGTGTAGGGAGCCTAGCACTCATAGAAAGTGAGGCTTAATTTTGTTATGGTGGGTCATCGAGCAATGTTTAGAGGGAGGTGGTTTGAGGGAGAGGCTTGAGATCAGATGCCCCAAGTCCAGTGAACAAGGGTTGTGGGGATAAGTCCAGTGAACAGGGTGCATAAAGCGAGTAGTTCCAGTATTAATTCAGTCACCTTCACTTTGATGCAAGTATGATTATAGCACCTATGCTTTGTGTTAGGCAGTAGTGAGGGTGGAACTAGTATGGTTGTGCTACAGGTGATTGTTCCCAGCTGAACTTGGCCAGAGTTATTTTGTGTGCTGGTGGAGGAAGCTACCATGTGTCATTATGGTGGGGGAGAGGGCACTGTACCAAGTAGCAGTACAGTGGGTGGACAAAACTCCATTAATTGATTTACAAACAGTCCATGTCTATTTAATGAACAACAGCTTAGGGTGGGAGGGTGGCAGACATTTCTACACTGATTTTGAGTGGGGACAGAAGGTAGGAGCCATAAAAGGGAATTTGATCTAGGCAGCTGAGAAAGGAGACAGTGTTTAGTATTTAAATGCCACAGGTGGAGCAGGCGATGATGATTGGTGGGGTGGGGGAAATATCTGGGAGAAGTGAATAAAGTGCGATGGGCGAACCTGGATGGGAGGATGGCTTACAGCACTGTGCAGCCTAGCTGACAGTGGTGAGAAACAATCAGTGCCTGTTTGCCGAAAGAAATTCAGAGTCTGCAAGTGTAGTAATGGCCCTGAATGCCAGAAACTGCATGGTTTAAAGTACCTGTAGATCTTCCTGAGTAGGAATAGCCATGGGGTGGGCTGCTACAGATGGTGCCCTCATGACCTCCCAGTGATCCTGGATGAAATGGTCTGTGGATGTGTCTGTAGATTAAGGCTGGGAGAACTCAGTGAAGTTCTGACCCTTATTAAGTAATAATCGGAACACAGTGACGTTCGGATTTGTTCTGATTAGTTCTGATTTATTGACAAACATTTGAAAAAATGCATAAAAGTGGCCAAAGTCGCTCACATTTAACACAGAGGCCCAAAGGAAATAATTTAATGAATTATTTGTATAAAAATTTATGTAAAACTGCTAAATAAAAAAGCAATCACTCACTACTAGCCCATTCATGACTGGCCTATAATGGTGGGGTAGCACATCCTGCTTGGTCCATGACATGACTGTGCTGGGAGAGACAGTGAGAGATGGAAAGGGAGAGAGAGAGAGAGACAGATGAAAATACCTATACCATAGCACCACCAAGCACTGCAGGCACTTCCAGGCAGCTAACATTATTTTTTTATTAATGGTGTTGTGTGGGTATTATTTTGATGGATGCTCCAGTCAGAGCCGAACAGGCCAAAAGAAATGGATATGAATGATCAAATGAGCAGCACTAAGAGCCCACCCACCCTACCCGTAGGAATGATGTAACTGCTTTGCATGCCCGGCATACTGTGGCATATGGTACACTACCTGGTCCAAGAGGTGGTAATATTTTCTTGTACTACGACTACTTCTACCGAAGCTGATCAACACACTGAATCCTTAAAGAAGAAAAATGAAAGACACAGTGATCACCACCACCACCCTAGCAGGCAGCCAGTCACACATCACATTGGCCAAGTGCAGTTCAGTCATAAAAATATTTGCCACTGCTACCTGAAGATCTTATGACAGACACACAACAGAATTATATCCATCCTAGTTCCACAATTGCTGCTAGCCACTGCCAAGTAATTTAAGCATCAAAAATAATATCTAGTACTATAATAATCTCAGCCCTGTTACTGTAAGTGAGATGTAACCAGGCAAGCATACCACACACACAAACAATAAAGAAATTATATGAATTTCCAGTTTAGTAGCATTTTTTTCTGTGGAGTATTCACAGCCAAATATGGGGGATGTGAGAAATATATAAAGAGTATTCTGTTTCTGCCACAACAGTAAAGGATGGACCACCTGATGCTGTGCTGTGTCGTGAAGAAGTTTCTGAATGTGGTGCTGCTGTTGAACTCAGTTCCATGACAGCAAGCACCTCGTAAATTTTTTCTTGTTTGTTTATCTCAAAACAAGTGTCATCATCATCACTCAATAGTTGCTTTCATTTGTATTGTGGGTCCAAGATTGCTGCTTTAATGTAGTAATCTGAATTAAGCATTTTGCATAGTTTGTCATCTTCTTCAACTTTTTTGATCATATGTCTCATTAGACCTTGTTGTATTCTGGGGGGCAACCTGCATGTCAGCAGCACCACTGGCAGCCTGTGTGATCATGGAACTGTCTTGCTTCTCTCACTTTTCCCTAATCAGTTTCAATATGAATTTTTAAATTTGTATTAGCGGTATCACCTGACTGAGAGTTGCTGTGTTTTCTCCCCTGACCCCCCCCCAAGGCCATAGCACATGGCTGTGCAAGCATGTGGAGGCATGTTTTGAACCCCATGGTGCCAGCTCAGCCCCTTCCACCTCCTGATACTTTGCCACTCCCTCTCCACCTATGTACCCGCCTGACCTCCACCTGGTGGGAGCAGAACTACAGGGGGTGCCAACTCACCCTCACCACCCTCAGAAAAGGAGAGCTGCCCACTGGCATGCTCAATCCTGCTCCACTCTCCCCCCATGCCGGCACCCCAATGACCCAACATTCCTGAACCCGGGTCACCGGCGTAGCATGAGGTAAGGTGTACATACAACATCATAAAGATCGTGAATCCCTGTTGTCGAGAAGTATTTCCATGATGGTATACTATATCGAGGTTCGAGGTACTCAAGCAGCTACCTGAATCCTATATGTTCAACCATGTTATATGGCAGCAAATCAATAGCTATCATTTCTGAAATTTGTTGGGTTATTGTAACAGCAACAGGGTGAGTCAAAGCATATTTGGCTTTATGCCCACATGTTTCTGAGATGGTAAGCTGTCTCCTTGAAGGAAGAGGGCTTTTGAACACATGGCCACTTTCAGTAACAGTCAGAGGAGGAGTCCTTCAAATGGCAGGAAGTGGTCGTGGAGGTGTTTCAGTAGTGCTGCGGGGCTACCACTGCTTTTATCTATAGGAGTTACCCCTGAGTGCAGTAATCAATCACTATCATTTTCTCTTCCAGACTCACAACTGAACTTTTCAGTAATGTTATGACATCTGTCTAGGTGCCTTTTCGGTGCTGAAGTTCCCAATGCTCCTTTCTTTTTACCTCTGCTGATTGGCCATTTACAAATAGCACATGTTGCTACCAACTCATTGGAAGCACTAATGGAGAAGTATGATGAAACATAAGATGATATTTTTTTAGTTTTTTTTCCCAGGTCACCCCTTCCAGGATTTTTCTTGGGCCTGTTCCTCTTGTGGTTTATTCTCACTGCCCCCCTCCACAATTAAAACATTTGTGCCTGTTTCTTCCTTATCTGCAATTTCCATCCCCTCTGGTAAACCTTGTGCTGCCTGATAATTCTCTTCATCTTTATTATTACCCTCATTGGGTTCAACCTCAGAAGAATCGGATGAGGGACTGGCAGTAGCATAGTATGCAATTGTTCCATACCCTTTGGTGCCTCTGTGGGTGGTACCCACCATGCCTTTAGTTTTTAACTACATAACTTTTTTTTTTACTTTGGACTGATAATGATCCAAGACGTTCACATTTTTTGTATTCAAGCATTTGCTTGTAAGGTGATACCTTAGACATGAAAAAATCACTTTGGGGGTTTGATTTTGTTTTCCCTTTTCAGGCTTATTGCTGTCTTTTGCAGTGCCACTGCCTACCTGAGAAATAGAATGTGCCTCATCAACACTTTAATCCATTTTTTATTAGTATTCTAACCTGTAACAAAAGATCCCTCTAACTAACCCAATGTACTTCTGATGACTCCCACCCACAGGCCAGGGACAAATTTACTGTTGTGACTCGTGACTGTACACAGCACACCAACAGCACAGCAGTCCACCACCACTTCCTTCAAAGATTACAGGACTGACTCCTACAATACAGTTAGCTACTGTTAAGTGACCAAATTCAGCAACTGTTAAGTGTGCCTCAGAATTTGAACTGGAGATGCAGACACATCTGGTGCATAGCTGCACATGGCACAGTCCCACACTGGGGGTTGGTTAATGCTTATACGTAACACAACACAATATACCATAAAACTAATGATAATAAGGAAGAATAATGGGAAATGAGTGATGATGATGATGACATTTGTGTGTACAGTACTTGTATTTTACTTGTGTTGTACTGTAAACAGCCTGCTACAAGTCACAAAGTCAGATTATCCCTTGGGTCACCCGCATCCAGCGGCACAGGTGCATCAACTTGTATGTTGTTTGTCCGAACAGTATTTTTTTAATACATGAAATCTTGAATGAACATTAACAAGTGATTGTGATTCATGATTGGATAGCACAAGTCAAAGATTTATTTTGCCACCCTGCTGCCCTTGCCCTGTACACATAGCCTGACTGATGCCAGAAAAAAAAAATTATTTGGGATTTCTGGGACTGTTATATTTATCATGTGCCACCCTGCAGTCTCTCTCTCTCTCTCTCTCTCCCCTCTGGATGTCACAAGTCAAAGATTTATTTTGCCACCCTGCTGCTCTTGCCCTGTACACACAGCCACACTAGCCAGGAAAAGTAATTTTATTTGGGATTTCTAGGACTGTTGCATTTATTGTTAGCCCCCCTGTAGTCTCTCTCTCTCCCCTTTCGAACAGATGTGAATGAATGTTAACAAGTGATTGTGATTTGTGATTGGATGGCACAAGTCAAAGATTTATTTTGCCACCCTGATGCCCTTGCCCTGTATACACAGCCACACAGTAAAATTTCTCTTGGACCCCCAGTGGTCTCCCCCTCTCTCCTCTGTATCAGGAATGGCACAAGTCAAAGATTTTGCCAGCCTGCCCTTTCTCATACAGTCAGCTATGCTGTTTGAAGCCAAAAAAAGAAAAATACTTTCATTTGGGATTTTCTGTAACTGCAAAATCTCTCTTGGGCCCCTAGTAGTCTCTCCTTCTCTCCTCTGGGTCTGGAATGACACAAGTCAAATATGTTGGTTGCCTGCTCTTTCTCATGTACACACTGCTACAGTGACTGAGGACAAGAACAGAAAAAAAAACTTTCATTTGGGATTTTTTGTAACTGTAAACTCTCTCTTGGGCCCCAGTAGTGTCTCCTTCTCTCCTCTGGATCTGGAATGATGCAAGTCAAAGAGTTTGCCAGCCTGCCCTTTCTCATGTACACACAGCTACACTGTCTAAGACCAAGAAAAGAAAACCAAAATTTCATTTGGGATTTTCTGTAACTGTAAAATCTCTCTTGGGCCCCCACAGTAGTCTCTCCCTCTCTCTCCTCTGGATCTGGAATGGCACAAGTCAAAGATTTTGACAGTCTGCCCTTTCTCATGTACACAGCTACACTGTCTGAGGCCAAGAAAAGAAAAAAACTTTCATCTGGGATTTTCTGTAAAATTTTTCTTGGGCCTTCAGTAGTCTCTCCCTCTCACCTCTGGATCGTCTGCAATGGCACAAGTCAACTCATCACTGGATCCCATCGTCTCACCCATACGTGTGACCTATATGTCCAAACTGGTTGGCTTCAACTCTCAAGCCGCATCAAGTATCTAAAATGCATAATGGCTAAAAAAAATTGATGGGCTTTGTCCCCCCCCCCCAGAGTTCAAGCTCTGCTACAACCTGCACAGAATACTTGCCTCACCAGGGGCTCTGTATCTCAATTACTGCGTATTCCAAGATGCCATACCTCACAGGGACAAAGATCCTTTGCCTACAGAGCTCCCAGCTGGCTAAATGGTCTCACCAGGGACATTTCCTCCCTACCTAAGCTAGGTCTGTTCAAATCTAACCTCTGCCTATTCCTCTCTGCCTTTAGCACATGTGACTGTCTTCTCTAACCTGCTGTTCCCTTTTGGGCAATTGTCCCTTCTCATCCACCCCCCCCCACTCTACCCCTCTACCTTCTCCCTTCCTCCTCCTCTTTCTTGCACTTTCACTTGCACTTCCTGTGTGTTTTGACAGTTGCCTCTGGCAGCATCTTCATCTCATGTCTCATTATCAAAGTTATCCCAGTCTTGTGCATGCCCCTAGTACCGCCTAATCTGTATGTACCATGTGATGATAAACAACAGTAACCTGTTATCCTGTAATAATTAGTGTCCTGCTTGTTTGTTCTCATCCTGATGTGGAACCTTTGTAAAAGAGCCTTGACTCAAAGGTAATTGTAATTCTAGTCTCTAATAAATAAATAAAATAAAATAAAATAAATAAAAAAAGTCAAAGATATTGTCAGTCTGCCCTTGCTCATGTACATACAGTCACACTGCCACACTGCCTGCCTTTTGCATTCCCCACTGGCAGCCACCCAGGCCACCACTATCTCCCCAGTTCCTCCGGATTCCTCCTTTCTCCCATCCTGCCAAGTCACGACTCCTGACCCGCCGTCACCCTCCCCCGAAGATCAGTTTCTCTCCCCCCCTTTGCCCCGGTAAGTCTCCTTTCTCTGACTCTCCCTAGTTTCTCTTCCCTCCCTTCATATATTTTTTTTTTATATTTGTGTTTTTTTTTTTATTTTGTTTGGCAACTTTTTCTGGTGGCATCTCTGCCGAAGTGCTCCTTTTCCTCTGACCATCCTCCTCGCTCGTCTGGGCCATGTTGCACACTCAGCATGGATATACTGTATACCATGAGTGCATCATGTGATCACCTGTTGCATGATGGGACGCGGCCAGCTGCCTGTACATGGATTGAGTGTGCTGACAGCATCCCCATGGCAACAGTAAAAAAAATGGCAGAAATGGCATTTCCATGGACCCAAAACCAGACTTCTGTGGCAAAATCTGTATTTATCCAAGTTGGTGGATTGCAGATCAATCCAAGGTAACAGATCTCCCACGGAACAGTCCGTCCAGCCCTACTGTAGATCCTCCTGTAGTAGCAATAGCCATGGGGTGGGGCGGGATGGCTGCAGATGGTGCCCTCACAACCTCCAGTGATCCTGGATGAAGTGGTCTGTGGAGATGTGTGAGGAAGGACAGAATAAAACAAAGTACTGTAGATGAAAGGCAGTCTAAGGGTTACAGCAAAGGTCAGGTTACCAGAAACAGTCAAGTCATGTCCTAAAAGATTGAGATGCAGGGGAAATGTGAGCCTGCTGGAAAGAGACTGAGATAAAATAGGTAAGGTGGGGGTAGGAGAAGTGTTAGGTGTGGTGAGAAGGACAGTAAGAAAAAGGGTATAGCAGAAGACCAAGGTTGAAACAGAGGCAGGCTCACAGGGAGCTGAGCAAGCAATCAGGGAAAAATACAGGAGAGAGAAATTTAAGCAAGGAGCACTTCCTAGCAAGGAAGGGGGAAACAGGCTTATCAAAGTGATCTAAACAAAATGCAAGCAATACAATGCAGTTCTATACAGTGTAACTATGAAAGTCATGCAAATAAAATACAGATTATATTTCATACCCTTTATAGTATGCCTCAGTCAGAACCATCAGGTATTCCTCATCCATCCTATAGGTTGATGCTCAATCCAATCAAAAAACAGTCTGGCTGAGGCCAGCCCCCCTGTCCCATCTGAGGATCTCCAGTTTACTTTGTGCATCTATTGAGGTTGGTCACGATCCAGATCTGCTCCTAACAATTACTATTCCAACTTAAAAGGTAATTCAATTTTTAGATGTTTAATTTCTATGCCTGGGGCCCGGTGGTGCTGACGGTTGAGGCGCTGGACGCTACACCTCGCGCTACGCTGGCGACCCTGGTTCAGGAATGAGCTCGGGTCATCAGGAGTCGGCAGGGGAGGACTGGGATTAAGCATTGGGAGACAGCTCTCTCAGTCCTAGGGTGGGTTTTGGACTTTGCACCACGCTGCGGCAACCTCTGGGGACACCCAGAGATACTGCAAGCAATGGTGTAACTGGAAGGGGACCGTGGCAGACATCTGCACTATGTGCATGGACGTCATTGCACATCTGGGTTCCCCATGGGAAGAAGAACAGAGAAAAAAAATACATGGCAGTACGGTTCCATGGCAGCTTGATGGCCCAGCACCGCCAGCCAACGATGCCTGGAGGCATGTGCCAGTGCTGGTTTCCTTGCCGGGCGTGGGGGCTAAGGGGGTGGCCCCTTTTTTCAGGTGTAGCTGTATCTGCCAGCTGGTCATGCAAGCTTCAGGGTCAGTGGCAGAGTGGAGCGGTGGCTGGATTGGATGCAGGGACTGTGGCTGGAAGAAGGAAAAAAAAATATTAAATTATAATTTCTATGCCTGGTAGCCATGCAGGATTAATTTAGCAATTAGACTCATGATTAGACAGATTGTGGGTCTATTATTCTTGCTTCGTGAAACTTAGGCTATGTAAAAAAAAAATAATATTAAAAGGACAAATATGCACAGCAACAATGGAAAGGTCACCCTCCTGTAGTGTTTCCTGACCCTATATACTGCACACTAAAGCAGCCCTACCACCAGCGCCTGTGCAAATACTTGTCCTGCAGCTGTCTCCCCCCATAGCTCAGGGGTCCCTCATGAAGTGCCCTCTGAGCACTAACCATACACGAGACTGTGGCTGAACATACGAGTGGTGAGGTCCCTCCTGGAGCGACTTCCCCAGCCTGCCCATTCATTCCCCCACACCGATTCAGCCCAAATTATCTTTCTACACTGGCATGGACTGAAGACCTTCTAATGCCTCCTCAGCCCAATGCACATCTCCAGACTAAATGGTGGGCATTCATTCATTTAAGAGAATGGGCTGTACCTTTATTGGGTCCCACTGTTCACAGTTCCAAAAAACATCCTGAAAGCAGCTCCCACCACAACACCAGGGCCATTCCTCAAATGACCAGGCCTGGACCTCAGCGCAGCAGTCCTTTGTCTCAGTGTGCAATAAAAAATCACAACTTCTCCACCCACTGAGACTCCAAGAATCCATGCTGTCTTCCTCCCTTCTCCTACATTCCAGAAGGCTGTGCTCACCTGCAAGGCTGGAGAACAACTGGCAATACAGGCAGCACTAGCAGTTCTCGCGGGAGCTCTCACAAGAGCAAGGCGGCCATATTGGATGGGACCTATTGGCTAAATAGAACTGTCCCAAATCACGCTGGCTCCAGTGAGACTTCCCGGTGGCCATCTTACCTGGTACTGCAACCAATCCCTAACATGTGCTGGAGTACCTCTTAAAGGGGCAACGCTACATTAATGTGGTAGCAACTAGCTCATCAATGGGCTGGGATTATTTCTCATCTGGGGGTCTAGGCAAACAGGTCAACCTGTATGTGATGTCAGGTTATGCCTAGCAAATATCTAATGCAGTTTCTTTTATCTCAAACCAACAGGTTCAAGGACTCACGAGGCAGAATGAGAAAATGCAGAGAATGCAGAATTCTTTACCCAGCGGCTGACAACAGGGACACGGCCTGCACAGTGGGTATGCTAATTCCCCAGAGGGAATGCGGGGCAATGGAGGATGGGAGTTCAGACTCTGAGACCCCACCACCACAGCCAACTGCCCCAACAGTGCTGGATGCCAGCCAGGCTCAGCTGCTATTCCAACTCCTGGGAGCTTTTAAAACCGGTAACCCCATGCCATACCTCAACAAGCCAGAGGAGCCGGGGAAGACACCACAAGAAAAAGGCCCAGACTCGACACGGACAGTGACACATCAGAGACACTGAATGATCCGGATGACACCACCATGGACAAATCTGCCAGGATGTGCCACGGCGATAACATTGACAAGCTCATTAAAATGGTCAGATCTGCACTTAAAATTGCAGATCAGCCAGAACAACCATCCATATCAGAGGACCCCCTTCTGTCAATGGGGAAACCAGAAGAGAAAGTTCACTTTCCAACATGCAAGACCATCAAGACTATTCTAGACAAGGAGTACAACTCTCCCTAACCTACCAGAATGCCAGAGCGAAACATGGTAGGCACTTGGTTTCCCTTATTACAGACACGGGTGAAAGATTGGGGAAAAGCTCCTAGAGTGGACCAGTCAGTGTCAGAATTTTCCAAGAGTACCACCATTCCAATAGAGAGCACTGCAGCTCTTAAGGATCTCATGGATAAGAAAATTGAGGAGCATTTCAGAAAGATCCATGAAGTCCCGGGTATGCTCCCGTTGGCTGATTCAGTGGTCTGGTTCACCAGCAGAGCCCTTCATAGGTGTCTGGACATCCTAACGGAAAACATCCCAGATGATTCCCTGCAAGCAGACACTGCAGAATATGAAAATCAAGCAGTAAAGTACATCATGGATGCCTCATTGGACATGCTGAGATTCAGATCGAGGACAGCTCTCCTAGCAAACAAAGCTAGGAGGGCACTATGGCTCAAGTTGTGGCAAGCAGACAATGAGTCCAAAAATGCACTGATGAGGTTACCTTTCAAAGAAGGCACCCTATTTGGGGAGGGCTTAACCCCATACCTCAAAAACAGGGGAGGCAAGCAAGCACAAGGGGACAAGGATGTCTACCTGCCCTCAGACAGGTTCTTTCGACCAAAAGGAAAAATTTTCAGTCAGAAAAACCAGGCCTACCACCCACAGGGATCAAGACAATGGACTCAAAGGCCAAAATTTGAAAACAAGTCCTACGGCAACAAGTCAAAGAATAATGCTGGCAGACAATACGGCAATGGCAGGCGCAAGCCAAATTTCAAGCATCAGGGAAAAAATCAATGAAGCCATGTGGGCCCACACAAATCCACTGATAGCAGGGAAGCTGCAGGAGTTTGCAACACAATTGGCCCAAATAACAACAGACAAGTGGATAATGGAAGTAATAACAAACGGACACGCCATCAAATTCACCATCAAACCAGCTCACCACAGACTGCTAGTTTCCCCAACTCCGAAGTGCCCGGAGAAGGCACAAACAATTCAACTGTCAATTCTGGACCTGCTTTAGAATGGGACTATTTTACACGTCCCTATAGAGGAGAGAGAGACACAGGGGTTTACTCCTTATTCTTTGTGGTCCCCAAGAAAATGGAGGGAATGCATCCTGTCCTGACCCTAAAGCATCTGAACAAATTTGTCACCTACAGAAAATTCAAGATGGAGATGCTGCGGTCAACATTACTAGCCATCCAGCCAGGGGACTACCTAGCCTCAATAGATCCGAAAGATGCCTACCTACACATTCTGATTCAGAAGTCACACCACAAATACCTGCGGTTCAATGTTCAGGGGAACACTATCAATATACCTGTCTCCCGTTCAGTCTGGCCTCTGCCCCAGAGTTTTCATCAAAACATTAATAGTCCTTGCATCACACTTGCAAAAAGAAGGCATGCACATCATCCCTTACCTGGATGACTGGCTGCTACAAGCACAAACAATGGAACAGGCCAGCTACAACACAAACATAGAGGTGCAATGTCTGCAAAAACATGGATGGGTAATAAACAAGGCAAAAAGCCAGCTACTACCAACCCAGTCCCTGGTCCACCTGGGGGCCATAATAGATACTCAACTCAACCAAGTGACCCCCATGGAGGAGAAAGCACACAATATTTACTCTCCGATCAATGGAATCCTCCGCAGACCCAGAAGGCTAGTCTGGGACTACCTCCAGGTACTAGGGGTAATAACAGCCCTGATAGACATAGTACCATGGGCCAGACTGCACATGAGATTGCTACAGAGGTTCTTGATTGAAACTTGGGCTCAAGCCACACAGAACTTCAGAGCTCCAGTATTCCCCCTGACAAAGATACTGTCAGACTTGAAGTGGTGGACACTAAGAAAAAACATCCTAAGAGGACGTCCGCTATCAGAACCACCCGCAGCCATCATCACCACAGATGCAAGCCTGACGGGTTGGGGAAGAACCTACCTGAACCATGTCACTCAGGGTCTATGGTCTCAAACTGACTCAGCCCTACCAATAAATGTGTTGGCGATGAAAGCAGTGCAACTAGCACTTACATTCTTCAAACGACTCATTGCACATGGGGCAGTCCTAGTGAAGTGTGACAATCAAGTAATGGTTGCATACTTAAACAACTAGGGGGCACATGGAGCAAGACAATGATCAGGGAATCTATCAGACTCCTGCGTGGGAAGAACAAAATGTACTGTCAATCACAGCAATTTACCTGGCAGGCTCAACCAACACAGAGGCAGATTGACTAAGCTGAGTAACCATGAATCAAGCAGAGTGGAAACTCAATCAAAAAGTATTTTGCAAGATTCAGAAGAAATGGGGGCCACTACAGGCAGACCTCATGGACTCACAACAAAATACTCAACTACAGATATACCATTTGAGATTCACAGACAACAAGGCAAAGGAAGTGGAAACCCTGTCAGCACCATGGCAATTCCAATGAGCATATGGGTTACCACCAACACCCATGCAGAGCAAGTTTCTTCACATGATTCAAGCCACAGAGCCAACAGTAGTTCTGGTAGCATCAGACTGGCCAAGGAGACCATGGTACTCCCTCATACAGGCAATGACAGTGGGCTCTCCAATGCCATTACCTTGCTGGTGGGACCTGTTGAGCCAGGGCCCACTTCTACACCCAAATCCAGCAGCACTGAAACTGATGGCCTGGCTACTGAAACAGACAGACTGGTAAAACTAGGCTAAGATAACAGGGTAGCTGAGCGATTGTTGCAATCTAGGAGACAATCTACAAACATAACTTATCAAAGACAGTGGCAGATTTTTCATAAATGGTGTACGGAGAAGGTAACCTCCCCCTCTGTTGCAGGACTGCCTCAAGGACTCAGCCCCACATTGCTCAGGGTTCAAACTTCTGCCATTTCCTCCATAAGAGGCCCATTACTGGGAATAGGTTTGATAGGGTCACACCCCGATGTAGTCAGACTACTCAAAGCAGTTACATTGGCATCACCCAGAATCAAACCAATGTATGCACCTTTGCAGCTAAACATAGTGCTAGATGCACTCCAAGGTCACACTTTTCAGCAGGAGTCACTACACTAGTGTACACTAAAAACAGTATTCCTTGTAGCCATTTGTTCAGCTAGATGGATAGGAGAGTTACAAGCACTATCATGCAGGGAACCTTTCCTCATGTTCCACAATGATGGAGCAACTCTCAGAACAGTCCCCTCTTTCTTACCAAATGTAGCAACACATTACCACCTAGCTCAGGAAATTTAACTCCCTTTCTTAGGGACAGGGAGCAACTACGACACTTGGGCACCCTACCTCCTAGATGTTGGGATCCAGCTACAGAAATACCTCAGTATAACCAATAGTTCACATAGAAGGGATAGATTATTATAGAGCAGACAGATTGTTTATTCTCACTATGGGGAAAAGGGTGGGGCAGGCAGAATCCAAAGATACAATAGCTAGGTGGATAAAACAGACCATATCCACAGCCTACAGAGAAGTAGGCCAGGAACCTCCACAAGGAATAAAGGCTATCTCTACTAGAGCGATCACCACATCCTTGGCAGAAAGGGGGGAGGCATCAGTATCAGACATTTGCTCAGCAGTGACATGGTTCTCCATACACACCTTCACTAGACACTACACACTGGATGTAGACTCGGCTAAGAAAGCCTCTTTTGCCAGGGCAGTACTAAGAGCAGGTACTCAACATAGATAAAAGTCAATCAATCTGATGTCACAGTGTCCCAGAAATATAATAATATTTACTCACCTGGTAAAGGTGATTATTTGAGTACCCTTTATAGTGCTCCGCAGCCCTACCTGGAGCGGCAGATGTGACTGGATTATGGTAATTACTGGATCCTAGTAAGCATTCAAGTAATGATGCAGGAAATGTAATGTACTATGAAATTATCTCTTAAGGTCTCTACATGGCAGACATATTCATCATGTCAATGAAGTGAATGCTCCTTATTAAATAAAGGATGAACTTACCTATCACTATCTCTGCTGTTATTCACTGTTAATATGTTAGGACAGTTAGGGCTACCAGGCAACCATCAGAGAGGGCAGCATACAGGAATATACTGTTGTTCTTGCTGTGTCATCTGTTTGTTCTCTGTATATTTGTTCCTTCTGAGCTTTTCACCGTACCTATAATTGCTAAGGAAGATTTATTTAGTTTTTGTTAACCAGGAAGGTGCAATAGCCATGAAATGACTATTTTTAGGCACAACCCGTGAGAGTACAACAGTCAATGACAGGTACATAGCATGAGTACAATGAAATTACAATAGTACAGGTAAAAACTGTCAGTAGTACTGAATAGGGACCCAGGTTCTTTTGTGCAGCCAGGACAATAACAATTAATGAAATTCACATAGAACTTTTAGGCATAAAAACCCACACAGTTGAGAAGGAGATACCACAACATAGCAGCAAAGAAATATTGGTCAAATTAGTCACAACAATGAAGGTTCAAATAGACAGCAAAACAAGGCAAGGGCAAATTCCTGACTGGCAGGATGTATTATCACAACCTCCGAGACAAGACTCAGGTGTGCAGGGTGGGGGATGGGGTAGATTAGCCTCAAATATATAGTAAGGGTAAGAAGCGCTATGAGGTAGGGAGGTGAAAGTTAGGCCAGGAAGCATCTAGTGGGTGAGTGGATTAAGGAGGATTAAAACAAGTGCAGAGTTCAGCAAGAGATAGATGTAGGTGCAGCTCCTTTTTGAAGCTGCCATGGGATCCAGATATTCGAGGTGCTTGGGGGACAGAATTCCAGAGCTTGGGGCAGAGTGATTAAAGCAACAGAGCCTTTTGATGTTTTACATCTAAGTACATTCAGCAGGGATTTATCTACCAAGTGCAGTCCATAGGAGGAGGTTTGAGGTACCAACAATGTTGCGAGCACTGAAGGGGTCTGGTTTCTGAGTACAGAGTCAATCAGGGAACCAAGAGAGTATTGACTGCAAGCTGAGGAGGATAACCAGCCCAGGTCTCTGTACAGTTGGCAGTGCTGTTTAAGCCATGGTGACGAGGAGACATATCGACAGATATTGTTATAAGTGACATCCCATTTATGAAGGATGATACTGTGTGCAGCAGCAAAGATCGGTGTGCCACGGGTGAGGGCAGGGATTAATGTGCCTCTGGTAATAGCAAGTTTAGCAGAGGGAGTTAGCATGAAACTGGACTTGTAAGTGACCCCCAGTTTAGCATTCACTGCCTTGCAGGCAGATTGTATATGCAGGCTGAAGTCCAGGAATTGGTTCAGAAGAATTCCCAGGTACTTAAAAGATGTAACGTATTCTATTTGAGCGCCACCACGGTCTTGCACCAACAGGGGAGTTTGACATGTCCTAAGTTTAGGGGCAGATCCAAGTAACATTGCTTGGGTTTTCTTAGGATTAAGTACAAGCTTATGCGCAGAAAGCCAATTTTGGACATTAGTGAAATCTGAGGAAAGGGATGCATGTATGCTGGCGACCTTATCAGAGCTTGAGTAGAGTGCAAGATCATCTGCATAGAGAATAGATTAGCATGAAAGAAAAACCTCATTTATGTTATTGATAAAAAGTGAGAAAAGAAGAGGTCCCAGAATAGAGCCCTGGGGGACCCCAATATTGATGGTAGCACCATCAGATAAAGCGGAGTTGAATTTCACAATTTGAGTTCTATTTGATAGATAGCTCCATACCAGGCGACAACTGGGGTGAAAAGCTCAGATTGCAGAGAGTGGAGAGGAGCAAGGGGTTATCAACAAGATTAAAGGTCTTTGCAAGGTCTATAAAAACTGCCCCTGTCAGCTGGCCAGCGTCCATACTGGTAAGCACATTGGTAGTGAATTTGAGAAGAGCTGTGGAAGTACTGTGACCTTTACAGAAGCCATGTTGAGTACCAGAGAGAAGGCTGTACTTTGTGAGGTAGTCAATGGTTTGATTTGCAACAAGTTTTTCCCAGTATTTTACTTAGGGCTGATAGGATGGCTATAGACCTATAGTTAGTAATCTCCTTGGGATCGACTTTTTTAAAGACAGGTGTTACACAAGCAATCTTCCAGAGGTCAGGAACTTGGCTAATAGAGAGAGACAACATGAAAGTTTTAGCCAGAGGGGAGGCTATGTATGGTGCTGCTAGTTTCTGGAGCTGAGGCTCAAGTGTATCTGATCCAGAGCTAGTGTTGTCAGAGATAGTCCATAATAGTTTTAAGACCTCAGTCCTTGAGATTGCCTTGAAGTGGAAGAAGGGATTTTTAGACATTTGTCAAGAAGGATAGCTAGGGTAGTGGACTGTGTTGATGTTGAAAGCAGAGATGCTGCATGAGGTGATGGGAAGGCAAAGGTATACTGAGACAGGTCTGAGAACATTTGATTGAAGGAATTAGCCATGGTGCCTGAGTCATTGCAATGTACTCCATTTAGTACCATGTCACTAGGGGTAGTTGACTGGTAAGCACTGAGAAAGGTCTTGACATGGGCCCAGAATTTCCTAGGGTCCCCAGCAAAGCCTAGCAGCAATTCTTTACAATATGCACTCTTAGCTCTTCTGATCTGTTTTTTACAGGAGTTACGTAGGGTTCTGTAGGTAGCATAGTCAGCTTGTAACCCCGAGGCTTTGTACTTTTCCCAGCATTTGTCCCTGGAACGTAGATTTTTCAGCAAGTCTTTGTGAAGCCATCTCGTTTGTTTACTCCTCACCCTCCGGGTAACCTTGGGGGCATGCTTATTCTGAACGGCCAAGAATTCATTAAGGAAGATACTTAGTGCAGACTCGACATTACGGGAAAGATAAATGCCAGACCAGTTAATCCTCAAGACATCATGATGAAAAAAGCCTCAATATCCAGGGTGGCAAAATTAGTAAATGTGACATAGTATAGTGGAGGGGATGGAGCAGCTTCAGGACTCCAGATGCAGAAGATAGGGAATGATCACTAAGTGAATCTGCCAAGATGCCTGCTTGGTGTACATGATCCAGATGGTTTACCAGTACCCAGTCAATAAGGGTAGAGGATTTTAGTGAAGAAGTAACTCTGGTAAGCTCAGTTAATAGCTGGTGAAGGTTATCATTTTGTACCAGAGAGAGCAGCGTGCTATGGGCAGTCCCCAGCCATTTTTGGTTAAGGTCACCCAATATAATGACCTCATTATGTTTGGAGTGCAAAGAGGTCTTATCAAATAATTCCTGCAGTCCTACAGTGCCCCCATTTGGGGGCTTGTAGATGTAGACAATGTGGATTTTTTTTGCTCCCAGAGTGAGAGCAGCGTGAAGGGACTCACAGGTGAAGGATACTGCGGATGGGGTGGCTGTGATGTTTAGATGATCTTTATAGAACATGGTCACCCCTCTGTCACACTTTGAGGATAGTCTATCCCCATGGATAAGGAAGTAATTTGTCAGGGAGCATACAGAGTCAGGGATAGTCGGCTTTAGTCACATTTCAGACAAACAGAGTATGTCAGGCTAGTAGACACTGACCCAAGCCTCAAGATCAGTGAAATTTAGGGAGAGACTTCTGATGATCATATGGACAATGATGAACCCTTTGCTAGAAATTGCAAAGATGTCAACCAGGGAGAAGAGGGCAGGTGGACCCGGGTTCTTTTCAACATCCCCTGAAAGAAGGATGGCTAAGATGGCGAGGAAACATAGTTTTCGATAGCAAAACAGCAAAGGAACTGAGTGACTCAGCAGGCACTTTTTCAGTGTGGTCACCGCATAAATGGTACAGCCCTTAGAGAACAGGAGGTGCTTAAAAGCAAGCATAGGTTGAGATGCAGTAATTAGGTTAAAGAAACTGAAATTGGCATGTAGGGTGTTCGAAGAACTAGAGGGATAGGAACCCAGTTAAGGCATAGTAGGAGTAATAGGAGCATCTTGAACATGTAATGAAGAGCCTTGTTTATACAGGTGAGTGTAATTATCACACACAGGGCAGGCAGACGAGCAATGGTAGCCAAAGAGGAATTATGATATAGTTATAGAAATTTAGGCAGAGAGCTGAAACACAAGTGCCAGTCAGTCTCAAAGAGTCACTGGAAGCCCAGACAAATCAGCGACCAGGTGACAGAAGTTCAAAATCCTTTGTTGGCTGAGAGGCAGTTTTGGCACTGGACGTACCTGTGGAGCAATGCTTTTCGGTTGAACCAGTTGGGTGGTTCAGGGCTGCTATCAATCGTGGGAGGCTTTGTCTGTAGCCTTTGTTCCTGTTTCTGGCCCTGTTCACCAGCGTGGAAGGGGAGCTTGGGCAGGCATTCAAGTCTTGAGGCCTTAGAGGGTGAGTGCTGTCTGGCCCAAGAAACAGGAGGAAAAACCCCGGGGATGGTTCTCAAAAAGAGCGGTATCCCAGGTCCACTGCAGCAGAAGAAGAAGAAGGAGTAAATAGAAGGTGTTGCCCCTTTAACAGGAGAGACAGCCATTGTAGCCCTCTAGTGACTTTGTCGTATAATTTGCAAATAGGAAAGTAGACACTTAAAAAAAGAGAATTTCTTGCTTCATAAAAAAAAGATAGCCCCAGGGTGGGCAGCACTGATAAGCATCTCTAACAAAGCAAGGTAAAATGGGGACCAGCAGGAGAGAAGCCAGTGAGACTGAGATCCTCCAATCAGAGTGCTGGCACTGAAAATTCAAAATGTCCAAAGGTGCCAAACACCAAAGTACCTGAGGGGATATATGGCTTTCCAACCCACAGCTCCAGGTGAGCCACCACAGTATGGTTCAATACAGGCTGGGCTGGTTGTTCCTAATTCAGCTGTTTCTGTAGATTTCTGGACCCTGCAATGAACCAGAGTTTGGAGGATCCCAGGTGGCAGTTTCAGCAGGGGGGGAAAAAGCCTCAAGGTCTGCTGATTAGCAGTAGCAGGACCATGGGTCACTTCCCAGGGCAGCTTTGTAGCTTTTCCTCTGGTGGCATGGTCCGAGCCCTGGTCAGACATGGCACACCTGAGGGAGAGAGGAAAGGAGATGGATTAAGTAGGTGCAGGCAGGGGAGGTGTGGTTAACTCAAGGGGGAGGCTGAACCACAAGGTGGGCAGAGAAACAGAAACAGGGAGGAGATGTAAGTGGGTGAGAGAGCAGATAGGTGGCAAAGCGAGAGGCAAGGATTGGACTATAAATTTAGAATGCTAGGCAGTGCACTGAAAGGTCTGGTTAGTTTAAAACTCTACAGCTTTACACACAGAAATTAGTTCTAAAAAGGATTCTGCTGTAAGCTTAGAATAATAAACAGTGCAGTAGAGGTCTAATAAACTTAAAACTCTACAGGTTTACAAACAGAATTAATTTTAAAAAGGATTAGGCTGAAGTCTTAGAATATTAGGGAGTGCATTAAAAGGTCAGCTTAAAACTCTTCAGATTTTCACAGAGATACACACTAGGGATCCTCAGATGGGACACAGGGCAGGGGGACTGGCCTCAGCCAGACTGTTTTTTGATTGGATTGTGCATCAACCTGTAGGATGGATGAGGAATACCCAATGGTTCTGACTGTGGAGTACTATAAAGGGTACTCAAATAATCACCTTTACCAGGTGAGTAAATACCAATATCACAGTGAATCCATCAAATACCAGCACATAAGATACGGCTTAGCTCAGTGAAACTAACAAGTTCAAGCAATAGGGTACAGGTATTCACAGTGAAGTCTGAGCACTGCAAAACAAAAGTAGTGAGTCGAAATGAGTAGGGAATTAAATGCAGTGTATAGCAGAAGGAAGGGGAATAACTTCATGAACTAAGGAGTCACTCAGAAAAAAATAATTAAAATTAAGCAGGAGTTCCAGCATCTGTTTGAAATAGTCATTAAATGGAATTACATTAATTAAGCAAGGCACACTCAGGCAGGAGTTAATGCAACAGAAACAGTAAAAGCAAGTACAGAGAACAGGAAAAAAGAACAGAAACAAATAAAATCCAGACTACAATGACCGAAGTACACCAGTGTTCAGCCTAGCTGACAGTGATGAGAAACAATCAGCGGCTGATTGCCAGTGGAAATCCAGAGAGTCTACGAGTGTAGTAATGACCCTCAATGCCAAAAACAGCGTGGTTTAAAGTACCTGCAGATCCTCCTGTAGTAGGAATAACAATGGGTGGGGGGCAGCAGATGGCACCCTCATGACTTCCAGTGATCCTGTATGAAATGATTTGTGGAGGTGTCTGTAGACCCTCCTGTAGTATCAATAGCCACTGGGGGGGCAGCAAATGGTGCCCTCATGACCTCCCAGTGATCCTGGACAAAGTGGTCTGTGGAGGTGACAGTAGATCCTCCTGTGGTACCAATAGCCACATGAGGGGCTACAGATGGCACCCTCATGGCCTCCCAGTGATCCTGGATGAAATGGTTATTGGAACTGTCTGTAGATCATCCTGTAGTAGTGATAGCAGCGGGGGGGGGGGAGCCTGCAGATGGTGCTCTAACTATGGGGGTGGGCTGCAGATTTCACCCCATGACCTCCCAGTGATCCTTGATGAAGTGGTCTGTGGACGTGTCTATAGACCCTCTTGTAGTAGTGATAGCTGCGGGAGGGGGAGGTTGCAGTGATGCTGGATGAAGTGGTCTGTGGAAGCGTCTGTAGCTCCTCCTGTAGTAGCGAAAGCCATGGGTTGGGGGCTGCAGATGGTGCCCTTATGACCTCACAGTGATCCTATACAAAGTTGTCTGTGGAGGTGTCTGTAGATCCACCTGTAGTAGTGATAGCTATGACGGGGGAGGGGGCTGCAGATGGAGCCCTGACGATCTCCAGTTCCACCAAGTCGCATCGACAGGAAACTTGTCGATCAGCATTACAGCGACGGCACAATTTTATTTATTTTATTTATTTTTATTTATTTAAAATTTGATAACTGGGAAAGGCACCATGAGCCAAGGCTCATTTCCAGGCATGACCCTGGGGAAGGGGTACAATGAGCAGCAAACAATAAAAAACATTGCACACAAACAAACAGGTAATACATATCGAGCAGTGGATATTTACATAATATACAGTGAAATAAGTATTTAAAATGTAATTTATACATACACACGCTTAGGATGCATAAGGTATAAAAGACTGCAGGTATTCAGTGTACAAAAGAATGAGATAAAGATATAGATAAAAAGGATAAAGAGGACCAGAAGGTGCAGAGAGGGAGAAGCAGGTCAAAGTCATGGACATGTGCAGGGGATGGAAGGGGTAGGCCTCAGTAAACACTTGAGGGCAGGAAAGGAGAGGGTAAGATAGGTTTGGAGGGCTATGCTGTTCCAGAGTGAAGGAAGCCTAAAGGAGAAGGCCGATTTGCCATTTGAGGTGCGAACATGCGGGAGGGCAAAGGAATGGGCACTGACAGATCACGAGTTATATGGGGAGGGGGTGGCAGGTTTGAGGAGAGAGGCAAGATATGATGGTAGAGTCCCAAACCAGAATTTAGATATAAAGATGATGCAATGGGATAATCGTCTCTGGGAGAGGGACTGGAAGGAAAGGAAGGAGTAGAGGTCATAGTGGTGAGTCAGACGCGGAGAGTTTGAGGCAAATCTGCAGAATGCATGGTACAGGACGTCTAGTTTGGAGAGCAAGGTTGCAGGGGCAGCACTGAAAACAACTTCTGCGTAGTCGAAGATGGGGACGATCCATTTAACTAGTAGATCACATCTAACTGGGAGGGGAAGGCTAGACTTATGTCAGTATAGTAACCAAGTGTTGGTCGCAGTTTGGAGAGGAGGGCACTAAAGTGGGCAGAGAAGTCTAGTGATGGGTCAAGTCAGACTCCAAGGTATTTGTACGAGAGGACATTTTCAATGGGAGTAGACACGCCTGAGAGGAAGGAGGGGAGGGCACAGAGCTTAGCCAGTTTCTGCTTGGTCTGAAAGTCATGGCAACAGTTTTTTTATATTTAGTTTTAGGCAATTAGCATTAAACCAGGAGGTAACTGCTGAGAAGTCATGTTGCAGAGGACTTTGGATGGCGGAAAAGGATGGGCCAGAAAGGAAGAGGACAGTGTCGTCTGCGTACATATGTATCTTTACATGGGAGCATACAGGGGGAGGCTGTTAATAACTAGGAAAAAAAGAACAGGCCTGAGGACTGAGCCTTGGGGTACACCATCCAAGACTGGGAGAGGAGAGGAAAGGGCATTGCTAACTATTACAGATTGTGAGTGGCCCGTGAGATAGGATCTGAACCAGGTCACAGAGAATGGAGAGAGGCCCAAGGCACTTAATTTGTCTAGGAAGAGAGAGAGGGACACAGAGTTGAAGGCCTTCGCAAGGTTGATGAAAATGGCTGAGGTCAACAGACCCCAATCCATGGCAAAGAGGATGGCATCGGTAAAGCGTAGGAGGAGGGGTGGTAGTGGAGTGATGCTTTCTGAACCCCGATTGGACAGGAGATAGAATATTTGAGTCCCGGAGGAAATCATTTAACCTAGAGAGGATGAGGGACTCTTGTACCTTGGCCAGGGAAGGGAGAAGTGATATGAGGCAGTAGTTTTCAGGAGCAGTAGCATCTCCCCCCCCCTTAAAGAGAGGTAGGACCATGACGAACTTTCAAGCAGAGGAAATGGTAGTGGAGGATATAGACATATTAAGAATAAAGATAAGGGGGTGACGATGGAAGGAGCAGAGATGATAAGGAACTTAGGGTGCAAACCATAGGGGCTAGATTTGGATGGGTCGAGGGAGACGAAAGTTCACAGGACTTTAGAAGGGGATATCAGTGGCTACTATAAAACAGGCGATGATGGGGGAGAGGAAGGGGACCTGGAAGGGGGAAAAGGTGATTCATGCGGTACCACAGAGGTAGCAAAAAACTTGTTTAGAATTTCAGTTACAAGGGAAGGATCAGAAACAAGTGAACCCACTTCACTTGAGAGTGGATGTAGGGGGGTGTTGGAGGAGTGGATGAAAGATCAGAATGTCGTGCCAAAAAGCAGATGGAGGTCTGTGGGGGTCTTGTAGATGAGCTTTGAAAAAAATGGACTTAGCCTGTTGAATGCGTTTAGTGCAGCTATTACGGAGGTTGCAATAGGTTTGCAGGTCAGCAGGGTCATGGGAGGTCTTAAAGCGGGCCCAAGAGTGGTTGTGGGATTTGCACAAAGCCAGGATGTCGGGGGAGATCCAAGGATGATGTGAGTGCCTAACTCTGATTGATTTGAGAGGGGCGTGGGTATCCCAAGCATCTAGGAAGATGGAGGTGAAGTACTCAAGTGCAGCATCAACAGAGAGGGAGGAGAAAACAGGTGTCCAGTTGGCTAATGCCAGATCCTGAAGCAATTTGCTCGCATAGAGTGACTTGAGGGGTTGGTAACAATTATATTTAGGAGGGTTTGAGGTACTGTGTATCTTCCTGATGCAGAAGGTAGGGCAGTGGTCACTGAATGCATTGAGTATTATGCTAGTAAGGCTGATACAGTGGGGATGAGTTGTAAGCACCCAATCAAGCAGGGAATGAGACCGGGAGTGAGGATTAGGGCATGTGGATTCATTTATAATCTGGGACAGGTTTAGGGCTTTGACTTGCTGATGTAAATTTAACGATGAGGGTTAGAGCCAATCAAGATTAAAGTCTCCAAGCAAGATGAGCTAACCTGATGAGGTGAGGGAGTAGACTGCAGAGACACAGGAAACAAGAGAGGATGGTGGTAGTTTTGGAGAAGCATAAAGGACACCCACATAGATAGGCATTGATGAAGGAAAATAGAGAGAGGCTAATAGGAGTTCGTGGGAATTATGGATCACTTCCCTATGGGAAATAGTGCAGTATAGGGAGTTGCGGAAATAGATAGCTACGTTTCCTCCTCATTTACCATGATCTTGCCAGAGGAGGTTAAAATCAGGATGAGCCAGCTGTGCCTCTGGAAAGCATGATGACAACCATGTTTCAGAGATACATAATATATCGGAGGAGTGCTGAGTGACCCATACTTTTAAGTCGTCCAGCTTGGAAATCAGGCTTCTAATATTAATGTGGAATATTCTCAGGCCTTTTGGTTATTGCCACAGGGGAGGCAGGGGAGAGGGAGTGAGGGGACCAGGGTTGAGTTCATCATTGCCTGCCAATATTAGAAGTAGCACCAGAAGGGGAAGGCATAGGGCATGATGTTTATTTTTGAGCCAGTTGCCTTGTGGAGGGGATCTTGATATGGGAGTAGAGGGACATAGTCACCGTATGGCTTTGAAATTTAAGAGGGAGACATTAAGAAGACCTTGGTGGAACAGAAAATTGTGATAGGGGGAGCTTGAGAGATAGGGAGGGTGAAGGGATAAGAGGGAGGGGGCAGTAGTGTCGCATAAAGAGCAGTAATTTGTAGTGAGGTAGGTGGAGTGGGGCAGAGTGGAGACAGAGGGGTAGAGGGAAGAAGGAAGAGAAGCAGGGCCAGTGGGGGGGTGAAGGTGCAAAGAGGGGCCATGTAGTGTTTCTAGACAGAAAGATTAAACAACTGTAGCCCCACGATACCAATAGCTTGAGAAAGTATCCGATGAAGGGGGGCAAGAGGGAGAAAGGCAAGACCAAGCTGGATATCACAACACTTGAACTGATTTCTTTGTGAGCTGGTCTTTAGGGATTGTTTAGTATGCCACTGGGTGTTAGTGTTTGGTTACAGAAGTGTACATATGCTATAGGTCCCTCAAGTGGTTAGGAAATATAGAGAACCAATGGGAAAGTGGGTCGATAGTGCTAAAATGTGATTGGTTCCTCTACAGTATAAAATTAATTGTTCAGATAGGGTGGGAGTGTGGGGAGACATTGCACAGCAAAGTCGGGAAGAGAAAGTACTGAATACTTTGGCAAAAATTCAAAACATTTTGTAATTAAACCTTAAATTACAATCTTTTTTTTTTGTGTGATTTTTTTTCTTTGTTAAGCCATGGCCATCCTGTATGAAAGCTAGGGATTGATTTAAAATAAAGATGCAGTGGCCAGATTAATTTCAGCAGCTACCACTTGGCATGGAGAAAGCAGGATATGCTTCAGTGTCAGACAAACTGCAGTAATTTAGTAAACCAAAATATTTACAGTTAACAACTTCCTGCCAGAAGTTAAAAGAAGCAGGCAAAAATACCACCAGTGGTAGGAATGGGGAACAGTGAAGTCCTTTTTTTTTGTACTCCAGTGGATAGTGAAAACAAAGATTCAGACTCCTAGGTGCGACTCTCAAATGGCGCCAAAATTCAAACAAGCAGCAGAGGCAGGTCACTTCAGCCAAAATGGTCCTTACCTCACAATTCGGTAACTGAAAATCCGGGAGAGCTGCTCCTTGGGGGCAGATGATCTGGAGGGAGGGAGGCCGGCTGGAGAGAGAGGAGAGGAGAGGGTGATTAAATAATCTGAAATAAAATTTTAGTGGGAGGAGGGAGCAAGGAGATTGGTCGTAGAGACAATGGAGTCAGTTGGGTAACAGGAGCGGGTGGCCAGAGAGATGAGAGATAGGGAGGAGACAGAACAAGACTGGGACAGAAATAGCAGAAGTTATGCAAAAGGCAAAGTTAGGGTGGGGAACACAAGTTGCAGAAAGGAAAGTTTAGTGGGGATTAGAGAGCATAGGAGGGTTGAAAGAGAAAAAAAAGTAAACCTAATTCACTCTAGCACTCTGTATGCTCTGGTAATCCGAATTACAGTAAGAAAAAAAGACACCGTTTTCACAGCAAAATAACAGTTAAATTGAACAGTCGGTGGAAAAAAAGATTAGGCAGAATTAAGCACATATAACTTAAGCAGAAGGCACACTCAGTACTGAATACTTTGGCAAAAAGGCTAAAAATTTTGTAATTAAACCTTAAGTTAAAATCTTTTTTTTTTTTTAATTTTTTTCTTTGCTAAGCCGTGGCCAGCCTGAAATGAAAACTACGGATTTATTTAAAGTAAAGCTGCAGTGGCTAGATTAATTTCAGCAGCTACCAACTGGCACGGAGAAAGCAGGTCATGCTTCAGTGTCAGACAAACTGCAGCAATTCAGTAAACCAAAATATTTACAGTTAGCAACTGGCTGCCAGAAGTTAAAAGAAGCAGGCAAAAATACCACCAGTGGTAGTAATGGGGAACAGTGAAGTCCTTTTCTTTTGTACTCCAGTGGATAGTGAGAACAAAGATTCAGACTCCTAGGCGCAACTCTCAATTGGTGCCAAAATTCAAAAAAGCAGCAGAGGCTGGGGGTTGTGGCTGCAGATGGTGCCCTTATGACAGTGTCAACAGTCTGCATTTTGCCATCAGTAGAAGAAAGTGTTTTTTGAGGGGGTTTTGCCCCCCTGTACCCCCCACATTTGTGGATAATCTAACTACGAGTCGATGTTGTTTTGGGGAGGGGACAAAGTCACCAGACAAAGCAGTGTCGGACATACTGCAGACCATTACAATGAAATGCCGATTTTGTTGCTGTACTGGACTTCACGGGATTTCCACCGCTGTTTCAATGGTATACATTGACCTCCCAGTGATCCTGGATGAAGTGGTCTGTGGAGGTGTCTGAAGATCCTCCTGTAGTAGTGATAGCCATGAGGGGAGGACTGCAGATAGTACCCTCACGACCTCCGGTTCCACCAAGCCACATTGACAGGAAATTTGTCAATCTGCATTACAGCGATGGCACAATTCTGACAGTCGGCACTGTGCCATCAGTAGAAGAAAATGATTCTTGTGGGGGACTTTGCCCCCTCTGCATTTTTAGATAATCAGCTCCAAGTTGGAGTTTCTTCTGGGAGGGGACAAAATCTCCGGAGAAGGCAATGTCAAACATACCATGAACCAATACAGCGAACTGCCGATTTTGTCACTGTACTTTTAAGAGAGACTTAAGGAGCTTAATATGTATAGCCTCGAGGAAAGGAGGGAGAGGGGAGACATGATAGAAACTTTCAAGTACCTCAAGGGAATTAACAAAGTTCAAAAGGGTCGCATCTTTCAAAAAAAGAGGTGTGCAAGAACAAGGGGATACAATTTGAAGATGGGGGGCAGCTCAGAGGTAATTTAAGGAAGTATTTTTTTCAGAGAGGGTTGTGGATGCATTGAATGGCCTTCCGGAGAAGGTTGTGGAGTCAAAAACAGTGGTGGAATTCAAGCATGCATGGGACAGTCATAAGGCAATTCTAGGGGGTGGGGATAGGAAGAAGTAGGCTCCTGGTTAACTAGGATCTGCAGCTTATCCATTAGGTAGGGAAATGGGCAGACTGGGTGGGCCAAGCGGTCCTTATCTGCCATCAAATTCTATGTTTCTATGTTACTGGTCTTTGCTGTATTTCTGTCACTGTTTCAACAGTATACGATGACCTTCCAGTGGCCCTGGATGAAGTGCTCTGTGAAGATGGCTATAGATCCTCCTGTAGTAGTGATTGCTGTGGGGGGGAGATGTGGCTGCTGATGGCGCCCTCACGACCTCCCAGTGATCCTGGACAAAGCGGTCTGTAGAGGTGTCTGTAGATCATCCTGTAGTACTGACAGCTGCAGGGAGGGGGCCTGCAAATGAAGGCATGAATGGAACTTTCATAATTTTGACTTCTGCTATGGAGAGAGAGGAGGCCATGATGTTTGATGACCAGTGAAGGGAAGAGGAGCCAGCACCCAAATCCCAATTCATCTGGTTGAAATAAGACTAAGCTAAACATATAAACTGCCTAATTTAATGGCAATCTGCATGAATGAGAGGATTCCCCCAATGTAAAAATCCTCTAGGGATCTAAGACTTCAGGTTGCCACCCCTACAGACAAATGGGCTACTATCAACTACAGTGTGACATGAGACCTGGGATGCACTGCAGCAGAGTAATGAACAGACAGGCTTCTCCGTCTGACCTGAAGGACATCCAGATTATCCTCTGGGATTATAGAGGTTGCTATGCAATAGAACATTGAGGTGAACAACACCACAAGGAAAAGGAGAAGAAAGAAGACAGCTACTACAGTCCTGGCAGCCAAAAACTCTCTCCCGATGAGGCTCACGGATATAAAGAAACCGATGCCTTAAGTGGATCACTTAGGAGTAGTATGCATCATAGAGGGCAAAGCAGGTTTTACTATGGCACTGCGACATCCACAGCACCGACATCCCCAACAGCGACAGCCGCAATGCCAAGTGTCGTCATTGCACTGTTGAGGATGCGTCTTTGTTTTAGCAGGGGGCTTCACTCCCCCAACCCCCCAACTCTGGATTATTAACTCCAGGTCAGGTTGTCTCAGGAGAGGGGACGATACACTGACAAGGCAATCCTGGTGCCAGAAGAGACCCTCACAGTGACTCGTGGATATCAGCCAATTCCTGTCACTGTGATGGTCTTCGCACACATGGGTTTGCTGTACCATCAGCGGACTGCAAAATCATACTGTTCATTGTAGTATAAAGTCACTGAGGATGAAAGAGTACTGACTCCTTGAGGGCCAAAGAGTGCGTGTATGTTCAGGTTTTGGAGGGGTCTGTGCCTGCATGATATTGGGTTGTGCTTGTTGGTGGTTTTTGATGCATTTGCCTTAAAGTAGTAGGTAGAGCAGGAAGATTACAGTTGTTGGTACGGGTAAAAGTGAGGTCTGAGAAGAGGACTGGACAGCTGCATGGGTTGGCTGGTGGAAGTTATGGTTAAGCAGAGCACATGCCCATGGAACACTTGCAGTGAACTTGGCCTCAGCTGGGAGTTATGGAGATAAGCAGTATGAAGTCAAAGGGGAAGTACAATTGGCCTTTGTGGGACAAAGGCAGGGTAGGTTTCTGAGCCAAAAGAGTGGCTGGAAGACCACACAGGAGCAGGAAATGGACAACAGCAAGAGTCAGAGCAAGGAGAAAGCAGGCAAGAGGGAGCAAGCTCAAGTGAGAAGCCCCCAAAACAGAAAGAGGAGCAGAAGTATGAAGTGAAGATGCATAAGGAAAATATGTTAACTTTATTCTGATTTAAATACCTGCGTAACCTCAGTGTTGTTTTTTTAAATTGATTATATGCATGTGTAATTATTTAATTGGCATTTATTGTCTTTACTATTTAAATGCTGAGGTTTTGGGACAGAGTTGTGAGCACCAGCAAAGCAAAATCATTTGACTTTCTTTATCTGTGATTACACCACTTGTAAGTACATCTTGAAGCCTTTGCTTTCATATGAATAAAATATTTTTATTGTGTGCCAAGCTGTTGTGGGTTGTAGTTCTGTGGTTAGGATAGTGGTGTCAGCCTGGTTTTCTGTTTACTTACTTAGTCAGGTTGGTGCCTGAATATATAACTTTTTCCTGAAACATCAGTAGCTCTTTAATGATTGAGGTATATGATCATTATGTATATTATCTTTGACATGCAGAATCTCCTAATTTACTTATTATATGAATGATACCATTAAGTCATATACCAGTTTCTGAAGGATGGGGATGGACCTCTGTCTCCTCCACACTTTCAGGCACAGGCACCACTGCAGGTTAGTGGAGGGTTGGTTGCAGCGCATACAATAAATCCTGGTGCCTCACTCAATGAATGCTCTACCAAGTAGGATAAAAAATGTAAGAATCACTCTCAGACCTCTGTTCTTGCTGATTTTTTTTAATTATTTTTCAGACATCTTGCTTTCATAATGAAAACCAAAAAAAGCTGCTGAAGACCAGGAGTAAGAACCCCAGCACTTCATAGCTTTACACAGCTTCTTCACCACTGCATTAGTCTGGCCAGATGATGCAGCTGCTCCTCCTTCAGCTGCTCCACTGCAGCTGCTATTGCCATCTTGCATCACATGACTGATGAACAGTTACCAATACAAAAGACTATATGAAATTGGTTGCTAGCTGTTCAACAAAACATTTCTACATTGACTATTTCTCACTAGTCTCCACAAGACTAGTCCAAAGAGGAAGTAACTTTCCACAATCAGTGTTTTTCTACAGAGCTTTTTCTCCTCTTCTGTCTCACATCCACTCCTGGGCTGCACCTAATAACCATCTATTCCTAAACCCTGCTCAGGCATCACCAGACCAGTAGCAAGCACAGAGACTAAACTTGTCCAGCAGCAAACAATATTTTATTCAAATAAATTTAGCAGTGGAATGCATCCTAACGAACTAGCATCAGTGCTAGCCTTACCCCCGGTGGGGCTATTCAATAACTATACATAGCAAGGGGTGTTTGCAGTGACTGTAATATGGGGGATCTGGAAACAGTTGAGGAAACATTAAGGTAGGGAGGGAGGCAGCAGAGAGTTGTGTGGGAACGAGATCAGATCAGGGGAAAGAGAGGTCACCAGCAGAGTACCACAGGGATCTGTTCCAGGCCCAGTCCTCTTAATATGTTCATCAGTGACATAGTAGAAGGAATCCAGAAGAGGTTGTGTATATTTGCAGATGACACTAAACTCTGTGGTAGGGTTGACAACATGGAGGGGATAAGCAAAGGCTGTTGCAGACAGAAATGCAATGGCTGGAAAAGTGGTTCAAATTCAGGCAGATGACATTCAATACCAAAAAGTGCTAGTTTATGCACATGGGGAACAAAAACTTCAGAAGAGTACTGGATGTGGGGAGGAGGGCAAGCTAGACACAATGTCAAAGTAAAGGATCCTATGAGTCATCATTAGTGACTCCCTTAAATAAACCAGCCAATGTAACAAGGCGTTCAGCAAGATTAACAGATACTTGGGTGCATGAGGAGAGGGTCTGACAGTAGACAACTGGAGGCATTGTTACCAATGTATAGGTTGTTGGTGAATCCACATCTGGAATACTGTGCCCAGTTCTGGATTCCCCACCTGAAAAAGGGTCGGGGACAGGCAAGAGAAAGTACAACACATGGTGACCAAGATAATTCAGGACCAGGAATGCAGATCCTATGTGGATTGGCAAAAGGCACTGAATATGTGACCACCCAAAACCAGGAGAGTGGGGATATGATAGAGAACTTCAAGTTCATGAAAGGAATTAAGAAGGTGGACTGTGAGGAATTGATTATCAGAAATGGAGAAGCTAGGACATGTGGTCATGAATAGAGGTTAATGGGGGAAATTCTTAAAAAGTATGAAAGTATTTTTTTTACAGAAAGAGTGGTTGAGCCATGGAATGGTAGCTAGTTGAGCTGGTATGTGCCAAAACCATAAATGGTTTCAAACAAAGCTGAGATAGAGTTAAGGGTATAGCAGCTACTCAGCAGGACAAGGGAGGTGAAAACATAGATAACAAACTGGAATAGTGTAAACAAACAGCACTATGTAAAGCCAAACAACTTCACGCTTCATGTAGCATTATGCATAGTGTGCAGCTTCACGTAGCGCTACATTTTTTGAAGTTCACACAATGGATGACACAAAGTAGCAAAGTGGCAAGCAACGTGCACTAATTCGCTACTTTATGGCTCTTTCTTGCCTCGAAGTGGAGAAGTACATTGTGAATTACAGCATAGCACGAAGTGGCCACTTTGCTGGCACTACGCGAAATGCATAGCAAGCCATTTTGTGCAAACATCACCAGTGAAGTTAAAACTTTGCACACACCTACAAGTGAAGATCCCTTAGAGTCAATAGATCCCAGTGTATGATAGGGTAATGTGGGTGGACTGGATTTAGCATCAGTTTTCTTCTGCTATCATAGTCTATGATTCTATGTTTCTACCCAGTCCAAGAGGCTTGTTATGGCCTCATTGTTATATGTTTTGTTATTTGTACCAAAGGTTACAATGTTCCAGAAAGCCTTATTATCTTTACTCTGAATAGCTTCATATAGCTTATGCCATAACATTTCCTTATCCTCTAGTTTCTTTTTAGGAATACATATTCTGTACTGTACTCTTTCCTGATTTTTTGGAATGCTATCCTATCTTGAAATAGGAGTGATTTCTTTGCTCTTCCTCCCTGAATTGAAAGAACTTTGAAAGGGCCTTCTGCATCTTATAACAGTCATTATGAACTGGTGGCCGAAAATGGAGGAAGCTAATTGGCCGACAGGTCTTTGAAGCTGTGATGATATCCGACTACATCCTCATGCCTTCAAAAAGCCTCCGGCCATCAGCCTCCTCACCCACAACAAAGCAATTCGACGGCAATTGGCAGCTACACAACCCGCTGAAATCGTGGTCGCTGTCAGCAGCTACTCACTCACAGTTTTAACAGCATTCCTCTGACACCACCATTTTCCTCATCCTGCACTCACCTTCACAAAAGGCGCCAGCAGAGAAAAGCAGTTTCATTTATTTCAATCTAAAAAGTGAAACACTCTCACACTGCTTCTTTTTAGAAGCCAGCAACCATACCGTAGACACATTTGAAAATGACGCTGAAGCACCAGAGGCTCGTGAACGTGTCAAAACAACCGGTTTTAATTTAATAGTATAATGGATGCCGAAGTTGGGAAAGTGTGACTTTACAGTATTTGAGATAAGGACTCAAACTTCCGGAAATCAAGCTGTGAAAAAGCTAAGCTGTGATACTAGACATTAACCAATGAATATGCAATAGGATTTACATAGTCATAGGTGCATGTCTAGTACCGTGGCTCAGCTTATCACAGTGCGATTTCTGGAAGTATGTGTCCTCATTTCTAATAAACTCACACTTTCCCAACTTCAGCATTCATTATAGGATTAAAATATGCCTCTAGCTGAAGTCTGTTGTCATGACCTATCCACAAGCCTCTGGCACTTCAGTTTAATATTGAAATATCTCACTACCAGTCCAGGTTTCATCACTTTCAACACCAATGAAGCCGAAAGCTTCTGACTCCCCACTCACTACCGTGTTCATCTTCTGTACGGGGGGGGGGGGTTGATGGTAGAGATGGAGAGACTGGTGAGAGAGAGAGAGAGAGCAGATAACCACAGCAAAATTAGAGCTTTGGAGACAGACAGATTAATCAGCATGTACAGCTGCATCACCTATTGGAGAAAGCATAAATTGTGGACGTTTTTCTGAAAAGATGTACTTCCACATCAGAAATGTAATAAAACAATCTATTTAAAAAAAATATTGTTTAATAAGCCACCTAAAGCTCTGAAGCCAGTTCATAATAGCAATAATGCCCTCCAGGATGTGGTATATCATGGGATATCATCACTTCTCGGGTGTATGAGGCACTCAGCCTGCAGTCTCATACCTCACAATACACCCGAGATGTGACACTATCCAATGATATACCACACCCTGTCGTGCATTATTGCTTAATTATCAAACAATTTTGCCCTGCCTTCTTGAGATATTTTTAACGCCCCTACTGTCCTGCTTTGTTAATGCAAAACAAATTAAATTCTTCAATGCAGCAAATAAATTCAGAATCCTAGAATTTAAGATTTGCTTAAAAAGATGAACAAAGTGGGTGATTTGATACTTTTATTGAACCACCAAGAAATTTATAGAACACAAGCTTTCAGGGTACGCCGAGTCCTTCGTCAGGTGTAGCAGGTTCTGCAGAAAACATGCCTTTTTACTTTGGATAGAGCAACCTACTGATAAACTAAGTTTTAAACAGGCAGTATAGCACTGTGGTTTAGGGCACTGAGCTACAATCCTGGAGATCTGGGTTTGAATCCCATAGCCCTCACTTGTATACCATGTGACCCTGAGCAAGTCACTTAACTTCCTTGTGCTCTCAGGTCACACCTGGAAGCAAGCTTCGGCTAAGTGTGCCTTTCCTGGTTAAACAATTTCCCCTTTCCCTTCAACACATGGGTATGACAATTTTGTTGATAAGAAAGTATCATACTTAGAGAGTAATAAATAATTGGATCTGTGCAGAGACAAAAAGTCAGTCTTTAAATACCAGGTGATTATAAACCAGACTGGGGATGCTGGCCCCTCTCCCAGGATAGAATGTGACAAAAGGAAGTGTATAAATTGTTGGGTGTTTATGTTCCAAGAGTCTCTGTAAAAACAGACTGTGTGTATATGTGTGTGTGTGTGTGTGTACGTGTGTACATGTACGTGCATGCATGTGTGTGTGCGTGTGTGAGATAGACAGAAAATAAAGAGTATGTATGTATAGATCTATGCTGCACAAATATATACACATAAAATAGACTATACAAAATGTGTGATCAAATATATAACTAAAATAAAGGATACGCGGGGCTGTTGGATAACCAAGTTATTTGTACAGTAGCCTGTGACCTAGAGTAACCTCACGAGTGGCGAGGCCATGTTAATGTATAAGATACACTAAAATATGTATTAAATGTAAGAGATAATGTATATAAATATACGCACAGGAAATGCATATGCACCTGAACCAAGAAAAAGGCAGTTGTCAGTTAAAATTTGCAATGGGGCATGAAACTGAGGTCTGTATTCAGTGTACTATATACAGATGTGATCAACAATTTCCATCTGAATCAAGCCTAAGCCCTGTTTTCTGATAGTGAGTACCTATTTGAGCTTATCAAATCCTACAATATATTATGTTTTTCCAGATGTGGGGACCAACTTATTAATCATTTATTTATGATTTACATATGTGTATCAGCCTCTTCCCTTGCTATTAGGTTAATCAATTATTTATGATTGGCATACTTGTGTCAACCTTTCCCTTTGCTATTAGGTTCTCACAGAAACAGAAACGTAGAAGGTGATGGCAGATAAGGACCATGAGGCCCACTTAGTCTGCCCCTTTTCACTACTTAATGCAATACCACAGACCTTAATTGATCTGCGACTTGCCCTCTCTTTCCTACTGCAAGAGTACTCTTATGTGCATCCCATGCATTCTTGAATTCCCATACTACTTTTGCCCCCACCACCTCTGCAGGGAGGCTGTTCCAAGCTTCCACTACTCTTTCTGTAAAAAAGTACTTCCTCAAATTGCCCCTGAGCCTAACCCCCCTCTATCCTCATATCATGCCGCCTCATTCTTGTATACCTTCATTTCTGAAAGGTGCTGCCCTCCTGCACCTTGTTTATACCCCTGAGGTACTTGAATGTCTATCATATCCTCCCTCTCTCCACTCCTCCAGGGAATACATATTGAGGTCCTCTAGTCTTTCCTCTTAAGACTTTTGCTGCAGTCCTTGCAAAATTTTTTGTTGCCCTTGTCTGGACTGCCTCTATCTTGTCTATGTCCTTCCGGAGACGTGGGTTCCAGAACTGGACACAGTACTCCAGATGAGGTCTCACTAGTTATCTGTACAGTGACATAATCACCTCCTTTTTTCTGCTGGTGATACCCCTCCCCTATGCACCCTAGCATCCTACTGGCTCTCCCCACAGTCTTCTCACATTGTTTGGTTACCTTTAGGTCATCAGCTATGATTACCCCCAGATCCCTTTCATGATTGGTAGCTGTCAGTACCTCCACCCCCATCTTGTACTCCTCCCTTGGATTTCTGTGCCCCAAATGCATGATTTTGCACTTCTTTGCATTGAATATTAGCTGCCACAGTCTTGACCACTCTTCAAGCATGTTTAGGTCCTTTCTCATTTTTTCCACCCCACTCCCAAGTGTTGACCATGTTGCAGATCTCAGTGTCTTCTGCAAAGAGGCATACCTTCCCCTCCAGCTCCTCTGCAATGTAGCTTATGAAGATCTTAAAGGGGACTGGCCCCAGCATGGATCCCTGTGGCACCCCCGCTGATCATCTACCTCTCCTCAGATTGAACGCCATTTACCACTACCCTCTGTGTCCTGTCACTCAACCAGTTTCTGACCCAGTTTACCACCTTGGTGCCCACTCCCAGGCTGCCCAACTTGTTTACCAACCTGGTATGTGGGACGGTGTTGAAGGCATTGCTGAAATCCAGGGCTGGCCTTAACTATCCTGGGCCCCTGTGCAGCTCCCTGCCTGCCCCCCCCACTCCATTTCCTGTGCCCCCCCCCACATCCATCATTTTCACCTAACTAACCCTCCTGTCCTGTATTAATAAAGCAGTACCAGGTCTACTAGTTTAACCAGCATCTTTTAATTAGTGCAGTTGACTGCATTGAATTATTTGACTTCATCATCGGAAATGAATCTGACTGAGCCTGGAGCAAGAACTTAAGTAAGTACGGTACTATTACTGTATTCATTTCTATAAGGATAGGGACATCATCACTGGATACTCACACCTCCAATAATCTGATTTGCAAACAAGTTAAACAACTTAACTTTTCTGGAGGTGTGAGTGTGAGAGAATGGATTATCATGGGACACCAGTAAGGTTGCCACCTGTCAGGTTTTTTAACCTGGTGATCAGGTTTTCAGGGTCCCTATCAGGAAATCCAGTTTTGCTATGTGCTGGTCAGGTTTTTGAGCCGTTTTGAGTGCTCACATATTTTTGAAACAGATTTTGTCATATCATTCATTGTTTCAGCTACGTGTCCAGGCTACAAACAAGCTCTCTTGTTAATATAGCCCTTTCTCTGTGAAAGCAGTCAACTTGGGAGGCATAAAGTATGGCCATTAACACCATTAGCACTTACTTAACCTAATCTTTTCCACTGCATCTTAAAGTGGCATAACAGCAAAGCTGCCCCCATGGCCAGCCTTAAGGATGGGTGAACTAGGTGGTCGCCTAGGGCACCATGTAGTAGGGGGCGCCAGTGACCGAACGGTTAAATCATTTTTTTATTTCCCTTTTATTTTTTTGAGCACTAACAATGGCAATTTTTAAGTTACAAAATCTGATGTATTTTCGGGGGGGGTGCAACGTGCCTAATCGGTGTCTGTGTTTTGACAGTCTCCTTCCCGCTGTGCAGCAGTCAGCATGACCACCAAATACGAATGTGAGCCAGCAGCAAGCAAGCCCAGCCAGCATGGTAGAAGCCAAGGATGGTGCAGGACCCACCCACCCAGCACAGCAGCCAGCTAATTAAATTGTAGAAGTCAGGAAGTGTGTGCAAGCGCCCCACCCACCGCTACTCACACAGTCGGTCCCATCTGTTGATGACCCTGTTGCTGTAGCCAGTCACCCTCCCTACTGAGGCATCGCCAGCCACTCATCGCCACCAGAAACCCAGCCAACTGTTGTGCTTGTGTACGTGCTGAATCCTCCAGTCCTCAGCACTCTGTTTGGCAGGCTGTGGAGGTGGGGATCCTCTGATCGGTTAATTGATAAGGCCAGCAGGGCAAATTGGGCAAGGCCAGGCCAGTCGCAGCCAGGGATTGGAACTTAAGGTTCATGATCCAACAACTCATCCACCAGTGCCCACCCAACCTCATTATTGTTGTCAACGGCACGGGACTCCGGACTGGAGGAGGAGGAGGACTAGTCCATGAGGCATGTCTGGAGTGAGCAAGTGGTTAGGCTTGTACTGTTTTTTTTCCCGAAGTGTGTTGGCCTTAAAATTAACCTTTGACTTGTTGTGTGCCACAGCCACAGCCTACTAGTCTTATTTAACTTGTTTTTCCAAATCTCATTATGGGGTTGTCAGTGTCCTGTGAAGGATGATGTCCCTGACTGCATGTCCTTAAAGAAATATGGTAACAATAGTACCACATTTACTCTAGTTCTGGCTCCCTCCAGGTTCAGTAAGATTCCTTCCAGTGAAGTCAAATTCAGTGGTGGTCCGAGGTCATCACTCACACTGTACAGCTGAGATGAGTGAGTGAGTGAAGAAAATAACATCACTGTTGTCACGGCAGCCAGCCATGCTGCCAGCCTGAGCCTTGCCCCCTCTCCTGACCTGAGTGGCCTCTGGTGATGATTGCTTTTTGGTTAGTGTAGCTTGCCAAATGAGTGCCAACTCTTTCTGTGTTATGGCCCCTATCTGTAGGACAGGATTTTCTCCCTAACCTCTGTCGCTCTCAAACCATTCAATTCTTTTTGCAAAACACTGAATTGAGACTGGTAATTTTCTAGTCATCTATATAAAAAAAGGATTAAGGCCAGAAAATTAGGTCATTACAAGGAATTTGCAACTTTCTAAAAGAAATGTAGAAAATAAAGATGCAGATGACAGAAAACGTATAAAGTACACTCTTTTGGTAATAGATCAGTGCATGTTGTTTATGAGTTATCCATCACCTGCAGCAACATAGACAAAGAATGTCATGTCTGAATAGAGATCTGTGTGGCAGAGCTCATGTGTTGTTGTTGTTGGGTTGGGTGGCTCTTCCCTCTCAGTCACAGGGCAGAGGAAGCAGGGCCAGAGAGAGAGAGAGGCAGAGGTGCACTGTGCCACCACTGTCTCCTCTGGTCACTCGGCTCCTTCAACACTGCACCCAGCCCCTCACCCTGTCAGATATTGTGTTTGTATTGCATACAGAACAGTCTACATCATGCAATGCTTTTAATTTAAAACTTTGTTTTATCAAGTCGGCATGTGCTGTTGTTTTGTTTTTTTTGTCTGGGCCTATGGCGACGAATTCCACCAGTGCCACCTCTTTCATTAGTGTGCACAGGCAGCACTATGCAGTAGTAACGACCCCCCACACACATACCATAACACTTAATGGAATTAATTGCACAGCAACAGCAGCAGTACCTACAATTAAGACAAAGTCAACTGGGAGAAAATGGGAGGGCGCCGCTGGCAAGTTCGCCTAGGGATGCCATATACCTTAATCCGTCCTGGGCACAGCTTGTACCTAGCTAAGGCCGACCCTGCTGAAATCTAGGTAGGCCACATCACTGCCCTCCCTGATCCACTTCCCTGGTCATCCAGTCAAAGAAATCTATCAGATTTGTTTGGCAAGACCTTCCACTGTGAATCAATGCTGCCTCGGATCCTGTGCTCCGCTGGATTCAAGAAATATCACAATCCTTTCCTTCAGCTGTGACTCCATTAATTTCCCCCACCACTGGGGTCAGGCTGACTGGCCTGTAGTTGCCAGCCTCCTCCTTGTTACCACTCTTGTGAAGAGAGACTACATTTGCCCTCCTCCAGACCCCTGGAACCACCCCGTCTCTATCAATTTGTTAAATAGAGCAGTTAGTGGTGCTCCAGCACCTCTCTGGAAACATAGAAATTGCCATCAGATAAGGACCGCTAGGCCCAACCAGTCTGCCCATAGGCTCTATACATGTATGTATCCATTCACCCTAAGTGGTCAATGGCTTTCCATCACTCCTTTCCCACCCAAGGTTCTCCAGTGCTTGTCCCAGGCATGTTTAAACCTATCCACTGTGCTTGACCCTACCACCTCTTGTAGCAGATTATTCCAAGCATTCACCACCTTCTATGTGTTGAAAAACTTCCTCATGTTACCTCTTAATCTCCCCATTTCATATCATGCCCCTCATTCTGGTAACTTTTCTATATTGGAAAGGATCTCCACCTGCACCTTGTTTGTGCCCTTGAGGTGCTTAAAAGTTTCCATCATGTAGCCCTTTCTCTCCTCTCCTCTCCTCTCCTCTCCTCTCCTCTCCTCTCCTCCAGTGAGTACATATTGAGGTCTCTTAACCTCTCCTCATATGTTTTGTGGTGCAAACCATGCACCATCTTTGTTGCCCTTCTCTGGACAGCCTCCACCTTGTTTATGTCCTTATGCATGTGTGGTCTCCAGTACTGCACTCAATACTCCAGGTGAGGCCTTACCAGTGTTTTATACAATGGCATCACCACTTCCCACCTCCTACTAGTAATACCTCTGCCTATGCACCCCAGCATGCCACTGGCCCTCCCTGCAGCCTTTGTGCAATGCTTTGATACTTTAAGGTCATCAGAGATGATAACCCCTAGGTCCCTCTATTCTTTGGTGATGGTCAGCACCTCTTCCCATCCTGTAGCTCTCCCCAGGGTTTCCCCTACCCAGGTGCATTATCTTGCACTTTTTCAAATTGAACTTCAGTTGCCACATCTCCAACCATCTTTCAAGCTTCTCCAGGTCCCTCTTCATTTTTTGTACCCTTCTGAAATATCCATCCTGTTGCAGATCTTGATGTCATCTGCAAATGGGCAGACATTTCCTTCCAGCTTCTTTGCAATGTCACTAATGAAGACATTGAACAGGACGGGTCCCAGTACTGATCCTTGTGGCACTCCGCTGGTCACCCCTCTATCCGAGGATTGGATCCCATTTACCACCACCCTCTGCCTTCTGTCCATCACCCAGTTTCTAAACCACTGTATCACTTTATGCCCCTGGCCCAGACTACTCATCTTATTAACCAGCCTTCTGTGCGGACAGTATCAAAGGCTTTGCTTGAAATCCAGGTAGGTGACATCTACGGCCCTCCTGATTCACTCCCCTAGTCACCCAATCAAAAAAATCGATCAGATTCATTTGACAAGACCTTCCTGATGTAAATCCATGCTGCCTCAGATTCTGGGCACCAATGGATTCCAGGTGTGCCACTATCCTTTCCTTCAGCAGTGTCTTCATAATCTTCCCCACCACTGAGGTGAGGCTGACTGGCCTATAGTTCCCCGCTTGCACCCTACTGCCACTTTTGTGCAGTGGGACTACATGCGCCTCCCAGTCCTCTGGAACCATGCCCGTGTTGAGTTACTCTGTGAAACATAGTGGCCAGAGGTGCTGCTAGTTCTTCCACAGCCTCTCTTAATATCCTCAGGTGTATGTCATCTGGCCCCATGGCTTTATTCACCTTCAGCTTTGTGAGTTCTTCCCAACTCTCCACTGTGAACGGACTGGTGTCCACCCCCGATTGCCTCTGCTCCCCAACTGTGGTCCTTGATCCTCTCCCTCTTCAGTGAATACTGAACAGAAGTATTTGTTCAGTATTTCTGCCATGTCTAGATCCCCTCCTTGCACTCTCCCTCCTCCCTTTGAGCCTCACAATCCCCCTGTTTTTCTTCTATCGCTGATGTACCTATGGAATGTCTTGTCCCCTTTTTCACAGTCCGTACTAAACCCTCCTCTATCTGTGCCTTGGCTTTCTAACAGTTCTTTTAATATTCTGGGATGTATCTCATCTGGTCCCATAGTCATGTCCCTTTCAGATTCTGGAGTTCCTTTGGGACTCTTTCCTCCATCAAATGGCCTGGTGTCCACCTCTCTCTCCATTGGTTGCCCCTCTCACCCAATAGTGGACTTTCTCCTTCCCACTTCTTCTGTGAACACGGAACAAAAATGTTTGTTCAGGATTGTTGCTTTTTAGGTCCCTCTCCTCACACCCTCCTCTCTTTTAACCTTACAATCCCACCTGGTCTTTCTTTCTTTCTTTCTTTCTTTCTTTCTGAATATGAAAAGTATTGTCTCCTTTCTTAATTATCTGGGCTATTTTTCCTCCATTTGCACCTTTGCGCTCCTGTCTGCTTCTCCCACCTCCCTCTGCTTTTCCTGATACAATTCCTGTCTTTCCCTCTGTCTTTCCTTGTACCGCCTGAAAGCTAGCCATTTCTCTCTTACCTTCCTAACCATGTCCTTTGAGAACCGTAGTGTTTTTTTTTTCTTCCTCCTACATTTGTTTAGTTGCTAACACAAAGGCTTTGTTGCCTCTGCTATGGCTCCCTAAAGGTTAGCCCATTGTTTCTGTACATCCCCCATTATTTTTCCCCTGCCAGGACTTCCTTGAGATATTCCCCCATTTCTGCAAAGTCAACCCATCTGAAGCAAATAAACAAAACAAAACGATGTAAGAAACCACTATGGTTCTCAAAGGAAGTGGCAGTGAAGGTTCAAGAGAAACAGAAAGCATTCAGGAAGTACAAGGAATCGCAGAAGGAGCAGGACAGAGAACTGTATCAGTTAAAGCAAAAGGAGGCTGGGAAGGCAGTCAGAACAGTAAAGGCCCAAACCGAGGAAAAGATAGCCAACTCAGTTAAGAAGGGGATAAAACCTTTATAGGTACATCAGGGGAGTGAAGGAAGACCAAGGGAGGGATAGTGAGGTTTAAAAAGGGGAGGGAGGGTGGGCAGAGGAAGACTGTGAAAAGGCAGAGATACTAAACAAATATTTTTGCTCAGCATTTACAAATGAAGAGGGGAGGTACATAAAACAAACAGTAGAAACACTCTGGATACAGAAGTTGATACCAGCCCATTTACAGAAGAAAGGGTTCTGAAAGAACTCTTAAAACTGAAGGTGGACAAAGCAATGGGGCCTGATGGATTCATCCCAGAATTTAAAGAGCTAAGGGTAGAACTAGTGACACCACTGACTACCCTTTTAACAAATCATGGGAGGATGGGGTGGTACCTGAGGACTGGAGGAGGGCAGATGTGATTCCCTTCACAAAAGTGGGAGCAGGCAGAAGCAGGAAACTACAGACCTGTTAGTTTAACCTCAGTGATAGGGAAAATGATGGAATCACTTCTGAAGGAAAGAATTGTCAGTTTCTAGAGGCCAGAGGGCACAGGACCCTAGGCAGCATGGATTCACAGTGGGAAGGTCATGCCAGACGAATCTGATAGATTTCTTTGACTGGGTGACCAAAGTAGTAGATCAGGGAGGGGCTGTGGACATGGCCTACCTAGACTTTGCAAGACATTTGACAGTCCCACACAAAGATTAATATACAAGTTAGCCAGCCTGGGAGTGGGTCCCAAGATGACAGCCTGGGTAAAGAATTGGCTGGAGAATAGGACACAGAGAGTAATAGTAAATGAAGTCCACTCAGAAGAAAGGAGGGTTACTAGTGGGGTACCATGAGGAGTTCAGTATTAGGACCAGTCTCTTCAATGTCTTTATAAGCAACATTGCAGAAGGACTGGAAGGAAAAGTATGTCTCTTTGCAGATGACACAAAGATCTGCAACAGAGTTGATGCACAGGGTGGGGTGGAAAGGATGAGAAGCCACTTGGCAAGGTTAGAGGAATGGTCAAATGTATGGCAGCTTAGATTTAATGCTAAGAAGTGCAAAGTAATGCACCTGGGAAACAAAAACCAAGGGGAAGAGTACACAATGGGGGGTGAGATACTAACAACAACAAAAATGAAAAGGGACCTGGGGTAGTCATATTAGATGACCTAAAGGTAGGCAAGCAATGTGAGAGGGCAGCAAGGAGGGCTGGGGGGATACTGGGATGCATAGGGAGAGGCATCACCAGTAGAAAACAGGAAATTATTATCCCTCTGTACAGACAGCTGGTGAGACCCCATCTGGAGTACTGTGTGCAGTTCTGGAGACCCAGTCTCCACAAAGACATAGACAGGATGGAAGCTGTCCAGAGGAGGGCAACTAAAATGGTGCAGGGTCTGCACCAGAAGACATATGAAAAGAGACTTAAGGAGCTTAATATGTATAGCCTCGAGGAAAGGAGGGAGAGGGGATATGATAGAAGCGTTCAAGTACCTCAAGGAATCAACAAAGTCCAAGAGGTAGCATCTTTCAAAAAAGAGGTGTGCAAGAACAAGAGGGCACAATTTGAAGATGGGGGGTGGCTCAGAGTAATTTAAAGAAGTATTTTTCACAGAGAGGGGTTGGAGATGCATGGAGCGGCCTTCGGAGAAGTTGTGAAGTCAAAAACAGTGGTGGAATTCAAGCATGCATGGGACAGTCATAAGGCAATTCCAGGGGTGGGGGTAGGAAGAAGTAGGCTGCTGGTTAACTAGGATCTGCAGCTTATCCAGTAGGTAGGAAATGGGCAGACTGGGTGGGCCAAGCGGTCCCTTATCTTTGCCCAAATTCTATGTTTCTATGTTTCTATGAAATCCAGGACCCTTGTGTTTGGTTTCACTCCTCCACTGTTCCCACATTGAACCACACCGTACAATGATCACTAGACCCCAGGTGGCTACCCACCATTACATCAGTGACTCTGTCCCCATAGGTGAGTACCAGGTCCAATATAATGCCTTCTCTGGTGGGTTCTACCACATGTTGCTTGAGGCTGCCCCCTGCAGGACATCCGGAATGCCTCTTCTCCTGTCTGTAGCTGCAGCCTGGGTGCTCCAATCCACATCAGGCAAACTAAAGTTCCCACTAGCATCACTTCACCTTTGGCTGCCATTTTGTGGATGGCTTCACTAGTACCCATCCATTTTCTCCCCTTGTGCTGAGATCTGTAGATAATGCCAGTGTGAATGGCAGTGCCAGTGTCTTTCTCCAGGGTGACCCATAGTGCTTCCACCCCTGTTGCATTCCCTGATCTTCAGTTGTTTAAATTCCTCCCTGACGAGATAGCCACCCTCCAACCTTTTTCCCAACCTGCATTTTCTAAATAGAGGTAACTCAATATGGCTATATCCCATTCATGGTTCCCCATGTACCATGTCTCAGTAACAGTGACAATGTCCATGTCTGCCTCTTCCATCAAAGCCACTAGGTCTGGGATTTTATTTCTCAGGCTGCAGGCATTTGTGCACATGGCCTTCCAAGTTTTTCAATCTCCCCTTCTAGTTGCTCTACCTCCTATCCCCATGTCTTCCCTCCCTTCCCCTCTGTTTTACGCCATTTTCCTTATCTCTACCATTCTACCTGTCTTAGTTCTAGGTTTTATTGTTGATTTCCCAACCCTAGGGTCCTCCCTACTGACTGCTTCATCCTGTGGGGGGAGGGGGAAGTTAACTTCTTCCTACCTACTTTTTCCTCCCCCTTGGCTAGTTTAAATGCTTGCCTGTGAAGCATTAAAACCTCTCACTGTGGATCTGACCCCCCCAATATATGCAGTCCATTCCACTTGCATAAGCCTGTATTCTCCAGGTGGGACCCCAGTCCCCCAGTGAAGCTGAAGCCCTCTGCTCTGCACCAGTCCTTCAACCATGCATTGAATCTTATGGTGTAGAGTTTCCTGTCCTCCCCTTGTCATTGACCTGTAGCACCTCTGAAAAGGTTACAGTGTGCCACTTGTCTAACACTTCTCCCCAGCTCCCTAACTTCCTCCTGCATTACCCAAACCTTATCACCAGCCAGAGTGTTCGTCCTCTGGTGGACAATGATGTCTAGCTCTCCCTCCCATCCTGCTGCCCCAGTGATCTTCTGGAAGTGCTTTCCATCCCTCCAAGCCATGGCATTGGGTAGGCACTTAACCTCCCTGTCTCTCACTCTATCTGCTCACAAGGTTACCCTCCTAACAATAGAATCCCCCACCAGGAGTTGCTTTCTCCTCCTCTGGGGTCCTCTACCTCCCCCCAGGATCTCCACTGTGGAGGACCCCCTTCCATCCTCCCTTTGTCTCCACTCACGGGTGCCTCTTTGGGACAGTCCCACCCTGCCAGCACAGCATAGGAGTTGTGGAGTGGAATCCTGGGAGGGATTGCCTCTGCCCCCACCACCCTCACCCTTCCTAAGCCACCGTGGTCCAGCTACTTCTCAGCCTAGGCAACTTTTCAGGTAGCAGGGCGGGCTCTGGTGGTCCCTAGATGAAGGAGAGGTCCCCGAATCCTGGCCAACTCAGTCTGTAGAAGAGCAACCACCGCCCTCAGCCCAGAGAGGTGTTTGCAGATGGGACAGCACCGCATCCTCCAGAACATCTCCCAGGAGACTGCTGTCCCACAGCCACTGCACTTCACCACTCCCATCATGTCTTGTTCGTGGCCCTTCTCCTGTCACTTTGTATGCTTACACTGTCCTCCCTCTGTTTTTTTTTTCTTCCTACTTTCCTACAGTCTTTGTGCCCTTACAGCTCCTGCCCTTCCTGTTCTGGGACAGGAAGTTCCTATATGCCTTCATAGTCTCCTTCTTCCTTGCTTAGAGTCAGACCTCCTGCAGCTGGAGAGGGGGGAGGGAGAGCTACTATTTTCCTTCAAGGATGGTGAGTCTTATGTGTCTTGGTGATCCCTCCCTTCCTGATCCCAAACAGGAAGTTCCTGTTGTCAGTCAAATCCATTGCCTATAAAAATGGAACTGGCTAAGGGTGGTGGGGATGGAGGGCTATATAGTCTCAGTAGTAGAGCAGTAAAGTTCTAACAGCACCTCCTTCCTTGTGCTGCTCTCTGCCAAAAGCTATCTAGGGCAGTTTTAAATCCAAACACCTGGCTTCCTACTGCCTAAGCCACTCCCTCTAATTCACAGCTCTCTTCTTCACCTAGCTAACGGCACAGATAACAGTTCCCTCCACCCAACTCAGGGGTGGGTGAGAGGGCAATACCATCTAGTAGTAAAGTTCTAGCTCCTTAGTCAGCTGCTTCCTTGGCCTTGCTCTAGTAGCAAGATTGATCTCTGCCAAAAGCTAAATAGGGAAGCTTAAATGCAGATACCTGGTTTAATACTGCATAAACTTTTCTCGTCACAGAATAATTAACAATAAGCTTTAACAGCATATGGGTGCTATCCCAACAATCAGGTACCTCAATATATTTTATCTTATGAAATGAGATCATGTCAATAATACAGTAATCCAAAACACTTCCTTCAACTATGGTGGTGAGGGTCACAACCCCTCTTTGATCAGTAGGAATTCTGTTTAGAATTCAAAAGTTAGAATCTCTTAATTTACCTAGAAGGATGGTTCCATGTTTATTAACTTTCTTATGTAGAGATTCCCATAGGTGGAGATTCAGGACATCAACTACGTTCCAGTTATTGCCCTGATCTTAGGTTACTTTCCCAGTTCTTATATATACCCAGTAATAATTGCTCAATAGCTTTACAGAATATCTCAGCAAAAAGTTTTACACGTATTGTATATTACTAAAGGAGCTCTATCTAGGGTTAATTGAAAACAACATTCTAAGTAACCGACAATTTGACTTTAGGGAAAAATATTCCACAATAGATTGTGTGTGTGTGTATATATATATATATATATATATATTAGATCACTTAATTAGGAAATCTAAAGAAAAAAAAACATAGTTTTTTGCTTTTTTGGATTTGTCCTCTGCTTTCAACAATGTAAATAGGATACTGTTGTGGGAAATACTGACAGGATGGGGCATAAATATTAAATTGTTAGCATTAATAAAAAATATGTATACTGACACCACTATACAGATAAGATATTCAATGGACAGGAAATTAACTACGCCAATAAGTTTGGATAAAGGTGTTAAACAGGGTTGCTTATTAGCACCTGCTTTTTTCAACTTATATATACAGTAGCATCCCCCAGGATGAAACCCAATTCAGCAGCATTATGCAGCAATCTGCGAATGCATGCAGTAGGCCTTCTGAATAAAGCAGCTATATTAATTTAAGGCATTAGTCTTTTGTCATTCAGGAAAATGTGACACTACCAGGATGAAGTGTATGCTACATTTTCCTGCATGACAAAGTGACCAATTGCCATTGAAATTACATAGCTTTATTCAGTAGGTCTGCTGCAGCATACTCGCAGAGTGCTTAAAAGTGGGTTTCATCTTGGGGATGCCACTGTAGATCAAATAGTTCACAACCTGTGTTTGTAACACTGATGCCCCAAAAATCTCAGCTATGTATATAAACACTACATTATATATAGATGACATAATGTTGATCTCCAAATGACAAGTGGACTCCATAGAGCCCTAGCATGTGCTACATCAACATTATGGACCCATAGGGCCCAGCATGTGTTACATCAACATTATCTAGTCTACAGTTAGCCTTGAAAATAGATAAATCAACAATACTCACTATAAATAGGCCAAATAAGTTAAACTTCAAATGGACAGTTAATAACATAAACTTAGAGGAGGTTGAGAGTTATGTATACTTGGGAGTCTTGTTGCAGAATAAGCAAATATGGAAAGCACATATAGCAGAAAATAAAAAACCTAGGTAGACAGTTGGTTTGGGCAATTAATAAGTTCTCTAAAACAATATGTGAACAACTCAGGTTTAACCTTCTCGAACACATAGTTAGTTAGAATCTGCTATATTATATGGCAGTGAGATGTGAGGGAAACAAGAAGATGTGAGTATACTGGAACCGATTCAGAAGCCATATATCAGATTAAAGTTAAATCTTCCACAGTTTATACAGGCAGAGTTTAGTAGAGCAGAAACAGGGATCTCTCTCTCTAAAGTCAAAGATATTGATTAGGCAAGTAACATTTTTGAGTAAAATATGTCAACATTATAGTACAAATCCAGTATTGTCCAGATGTTGCAATGATAGTAAGGTTGATTTGTCAGATGGAAATGTACATGTAACAAGATGGTCCTGGCTAAGAAATTAGATAAGAATCAAGGAACTAGATATACAGAGCATTGTACTAGTAAATACTACAGTGAATCTCAATAGAAATATACTACAAAATATAGCTTTGGAGAGAATAACTGATACTGCTAAACAAGGAGACACAGTAGAAAGAATTGCACTTTCACAAAATGTTTCAAATTATAAACTGCTAAAAATACACAAGAGAGAGAGAAGTATATCCTTCTATGTGAAAACAATATGCACTATGAAATAATATCTAATCTGGGACAAGCAACCCTCACAGGAAATCCAGAGTAAAAACTTGCTGCCACCGCTGGATTACTACCAAAATCATTAATCTGTGCAAGTACCAAGTCCTTGCTTGGGCCTGCTACAAAGCACCGCACTCCTCTCCTTGCCTCATCTCTTACAGGGCCCCAAAGAATAACTGTACAAAGGCTATCCAAGCCATTAAATCACACTATGTCAAGGCCAACCTCCGGAAAAACCTTGATGCCCTAGCTAAATTCTGAAAGGCTATTCACTCCCTTTTCAACCCCTCTGCCCAGCCCACACCCCAATCTTCCTGGTAAATGGTTCACTTGTGTCTGACCCTACCTCTGTTGCAACTCACATCAATAAGTTCTTTATAATCTGCACCCTCCCTTTTTCCCCTCCTAGCTCCTCTTCTTCCCTCCTACTCCCTCCCCCCAAACCTGCCTTTTCCTTTCTGCACATACATTATGTGCATTGCCCACACTTAAAATTACCACTGGGCAAAGGTGGGCTAGTTTGTGCTAGGGACAGGGACAGTTTAGCGAATCTGGACATGGGTGAGAACCATCAGATCAGGAGATTTATTAATTGTGATAGTACCCACATAGTTTATTTAGTCACATGTCACTGTGTCATATTGTATGTTGGGAAAACTAAACAGAAGTTGAAAGAAAGAATGAGTGCTCATATGAGGGACATACAGAATGATAATGGGGATCATGTGTTAGTGGAACATGTGTTAGGGGCAGTTAATCCTAAAGAGCATCAATTTTATTTACGGGAATTGAAAAGGTCCTCACAGGACCTAGAGGGGGTGACATAGAACTGTTATTGGCTAGAAGAGAGAATTTTTGGATTTTTAAATTGCAGGCAACAACGTTTCCAGGTTTGAATGATCAGATTGAGTTAGCCCCTTCCTATGAAAACAGCTTAATCTGATACAAGTTCAGCTGGCATTCATCTGTATCCCCTTCCCCAGGTCATGCCTGAAAATAGGCAGGATTTGTCTAGTGCACTTACCTGGTCAACAAAAACTAATAAATAAATAAATATAATATGGGTTGCATTACCATTATTTATGTATCTAGCAGTTATGCTAATCTAGTAAGCCTAAGTAATTTAATAGTATAAATCTTATTTTAACACGTTAATCCAAACATAGTTATGATCTTTTGTACTAAATTAAGCAGATATTTATGTTTGGAGATCGATGCTCTGGGTTCAAGTCCCTGCTGAGGCACTTACTTTTTCTTCTCTGTTTGTATTTATGTTTGGAGTTTTTAAAGTGATTTTCTGAGATTTCACAGGTGCTGTTTTCACATAGTATGCCATTGCCTCCCATGCTTCAGATACTGAAGCTACAATTTGTTTTGTAAAAAATCTATCATAGTCATTTTATAAAATGTTTTATCACTACTGTGTCCTCCAGTTTTCTGTGTACTGCCACATCCCCAGAATGATGTCATGCAAGGGAATTGTCACTCTTTTACAGACAGCACTAATGGATTCTGGGTAAATTAGAAAGTTGTTTAAATGTTCGTTACTCAGAAATGCAGTCCCTTATTTTGGCAGTGGTGCCTGCAGTATAGCACCTACAGTGAAGCCCACCAGGATGAAGAGCAGTTTCTCAGTTTCCCTGCATGACAAAAGGATTAACTACCACTGAGATTGCTTTGTTTCCTGCTGTAACTCTACTGCAGAATTCTGCAGAGTTGGGTTTCATCCTGGCAGGCTTCACTGTAATATGTAGACATGTAGCAAGACATTATGGGTTAAATAAATTGTTTTGCAATTTCCTTACTTTGAGGTAAAGTCTCATATTTCTGTAGTGGCTCCAAGAATAAAAGCTCTCATATGTTTATTTTCAAAACAAGGCATCTAGCGGACAAGATTTCTTTACTGAGAGATGTAGTCTCCTGTTTTGGTACTGTAGATGTCTGATATACCAAGACTGACCAACAGAGGTTTCTTAGGGTTATTACCTTTTAAGAAGCCCAGAGTGGGAGATTTCTTACTGAAATATGTTGTTTTACAGGACAATATGTAACACTGAGCAATGCAACAGAGCCTTTTTCTCAAAATAATCCGAATTAAGACTATGAATTGTAGTTTTTTGGTTGTTTCTATTGTTTCTTATCATTTTAAGGCATTTTAGTTAAGGTATTATAGTTTCTGCAACATTTAGAAGAAAGTTGGACAATAATTTTTTTTCTACTATAAGTTCAGGACTTGCAGTATTTTTCATGTTTTTTTTTTGGTTTTTTTTTTTGCAGGACACAGCTGCCCAAATCAGGGCTGTCCTGAAAAAATCAGGGCAAGTGGTAACCCTAAGGTCTCTGTTTCACAACAGTGCTTAGAAACTTTGTTTCCCTTGCATGATGTCGCATTTGGAGGTTGCCTCACTGAGAAAAAAAGGGGTGGGTTATGCAAATGAAGCAGAGCACAAAAATAAAAGCATTTTTCTCATGGAAAACAGCACTTTTGGAAGTTTGACTGGTAGGAGATTGAATCACAACTCCTACAGGTTATTACGAGTTACTAATCCCATTTGCTATGGCAAAACTCAGAAAATCACTTTAAAATAATCTAAATATTGTATATAGTTTTGTTCAGCATGTACACACTCATTAGACTGATGGTTTCTTGATCTTCTTCTAGGGTATCTCAGTCATCAGGATACACCTTAGGAACCTTCGCCAACGGAGACGAGGAATCCACATGGAAGATTTTTAGCAGGATCTGTACAACTGGTACTGCCCATTCCGTCGAAGTCAGTTCTTTCCCATTGTTGATTTACAAGCACAGTCTCCACAAAAAAGCCATTGCAGTATTCGCACCTTTTTCGGCATATGGTCTTTTTTTTCTTCAATTTCTCAGCAAAATCTCTTTTTGAGATTTTTTTCTTTTTTGTTTGTGTTGAGAGTTAATTCATCCTCTTCTTCTCTTTTTCGACACTGCCACTGTGGGATGAAGATTGCCTCTAAAGAGGAACACTCCATTTGTGTCTGCTGTCTTGGGCCAAGCCACAAAGTCTCTGACTGTGAGCTCTGTCAGAAATTCAACCAAACAACCCTTAGGCAACACAAGAAGGCTCTCAAGAAATTCCTGATGGAGCAGCAGGTAGCCACCTCTGGGCAGGAGTCCTCTGGGGCCCCGACTGCTTCGTCGCCCATTGGGTCCACTAGCTCCCAGGCCTCCAAGGCCTGAGACAAGTCCTCAGGGAAAAGTCACAAGAAAGACTGGGATCGTGACCACTCCCCCCCCCCCCAGCAGCCATCCCATTCCCCGTCGGCCTCTCCTTCTTCGGGGTCTATTCGTCAATGGCAGCTGCACTGACTAAGAGATCTGCTGTCCAGGTCTCCATTCCTACCAGACCCATATTGGCAGCTTCTCCGCCCGAATCTCAGAGCACACAGCCATGGACCTCCAGGTTGTCGGCCCCCCTCCATCAATGATGGGTGCGGTGATTTAGCCACTGCTGAACATTACAGTCATATTGTTGTTACATATTTCTGTGATTTTGTTATAAATAAATTCCCAAACAGGCCAGGAGAAAGGGTGTTGACAGAGGGATATATAGTTTACTGAAAAGGTTACAGGAAAGAGAGACTGTATTGAAAATTATTTGACATTCCTCTGTGACCTGAGAATAGGCTCCTGACAGGAACTTGAAAATTACATTTCAAAGAGGCTTGGAGTAGCTGATCAAAGGAAGAGAGTCATAAATGGTCATTCAAATCAGTATAAAGGGTTTGACAAGCTCAACCCCTGCATTTACAATGCAACTTAGTAAAATTAGTGGGGTGGCACCTGGTGTGTGACCAAACAGAAACATATAGGAGGCAATATAGCACAGTGGTTTAAGGCTCTGAGCTGCAAATCTGGTGACATCCAGCAGACCAGACCTGGGTTTGAATCCCACAGCTTCCACTTGCATACTGTGTGATCCTGAGCAAGTCACTTAACTTCCCTGTGCTCCCAGGTCGCACCTGTAAAAAAGCTTTCAGCTTAGTGTGCTACTCCTGATTAAACAACTAAAAAGAAAAATATATAGTTAAAGTACCAGAGCTCCCCTTCCCCCATTTTGCTGCATCAAAGCCTGCAGTTTTTTAAAGTAACTCCAATGTTCTTTCTTGTCATACATTTTGGAGGGGTTCTTGGTCTCATTATCCAGGTGAACCATGATTAAGCCTGACCACTTCAGCAAAGTGACCTCACTAATTTTATGAAGTTGCATTGTAAATGCAGGGGTTGAGCTTGCCAAACCCTTTATACTGATTTGAATGTAGGAGAATTGTGGTCTTCTTCTAATTGGTGAGCTCCCCATTAAACACCTGTGAGCCTTTCATTGTCAAGAGCACACTATATAAGTAATGAAGCCAGGAGAGTGATCTCTTCATTAAAAATAGAGAAAGCAGGGAGACCTCACATTTGATGTGGCAAGTTAAAATGTGATGCTTTTTACCTGACCGATGGAGGTGGTCACTTTGCCAAAGTAGTCAGGCTTAATCATGGTTCAGCTGAATAATGAGACCAAGAACCCTCCCAAATATATGACAAGTAAGAATATTGGAGTTACTTTTAAAAACTGCAGGCTTTGTGCAACAAAATGGGGGGGGGGGGGTGGAGAGCTCTGGTACTTTAACTATATGCTTCTGTTTTGTTACACACCAGGTGTCACCCCACTAATTTTACTAAGTTGCATTGTAAATGCAGGGGTTGAGCTTGCCAAACCCTTTATACTATTCCTGTTTCCCCCTGCCACAGACTGCACTTGGGGTGGGCATTGTGAGCTCAGTGGACCTGGCCCCCAAGAGTGGGTTCACGACAATGGGCTATTCATCGACAGCCACCCCATCAATGCCTGCCCTTTCCTTTCCGAGGGCTATGGGCACGTCGGGTTCTCAGGGTGGTGGATCACCAGCATCTGTGCTATTGAAGCCCCCTCAGTTGATGACTTCAATGGACCTGAATGAAGTCTTGGTTAAGTTCACCAACGTTCTGGTACAGCAGTTTAGCACCTTCAATAGCCATCATCGCCAGTACCATCAATGGTGACTTCCTATCGATGCACATTCATCAACCAAGGGAACTTCCCCATGGGACCTCGATGACTGCTCCTATGCTGGACCCAGATGAGGAGGTCAACATCAAGGCAGAGGAGTACCATTCTGACCTCATCCTCCTGATGACATAGAGGGTGAAGAGTAGGAGGAGGAAATCCTTGTTTTGACATGTCCACTGCCTCTTCAGTTAGTGAGGACTCAGTTAAGCATACTCCGAGGTCTCCCTCGGAGGATGCTACTTTCTACAATGTCATGAAACAACTTTCTGCCACTATGGGCTTCCAAACTGAGGAGGAGCATGTCACCAGGAAGGACCTGGCTGACTATTTGGAGGTCCCTGACTCTGCACCTAAAATTATTCTACCTATGGTGTCAGCCTTGAAAAATACCACTACCGTAGCACTACAGAAGCCTGGCACAGGCCAGACATGGTTCCAGCTATGTCATGCAGGGCAGACAGATTGTACAGTGCCCCCCAGGGCCTTCCTTACTTTGCAGTCCAGGCTGAAATGGACTCAGATGTCTTTAAGGTGCCCCATGACATGTCTAAGGCACCCAAGTACCTTAGCTCCTTTCCCCCAGACAAGGAATCCTGCAGGATTGGCCTCTGGGGTAAGAGGGTTTATGCCTCCTCTACCCTGGGTCTGAGGATTGTAAACTATCTTTCACATATGGTCAAGTTCCAAATGCCAATTGGGGGAAGGGCAAGGCAGCTGTCCAAGCCCTCCCTGATGGCACCCACAAGCAGGAACTGCTACAGTGCCTGCAAACTGCAGAGAATGTCAGCAAACATCTTCCGTGGGCCCTCTATGATCTGTCCAACATGGTGGCGGGGCTGCTGCCACAGGCATTTGACTCCATAGGCATTCATGGTTGAGGGTTTCTGGCTATGCAGCTGAAGTGCAAAATAAGGTGCTCAGTGCCCCATTCAGTGACACCAAGCTCTTCAGCCCTGATGTCCAGGACCTCATCAATGATCTGCAGGCCTCAGGCATGGCCCTTAAGTCAGTCCACTCTCTCTACCATACCAACCCCATAGTAGAGGATGCTCTACTTTTTGTAGACAGGCTAATAGACCAGGCTCCAGCACCTGCACCCGGGCAAACACAGAGCCCAGTCTTCCCTGCCCACCCTTCCAACTCTGGATCAGCAGTCAAGTGGCCCAGAACAATGCACCAGCTTCCTCAGCTGGCTTTGCTTTGGCTTGACTCTTGCTAGACCCCTCCTATGGTCCAGACCCAGAAGGTGGTGGACAGTTGTCAGTTCTCCCTCCATCTGAATCAATGGAGAACCATAACTTAAGATACATGGATCTTTAAGATTATAAAGAGCGGTCATACCCTGGAGCTCATCCAACAGCCTACAGATACTCCTTTTCCACCCTCCACCTATCCCGTATCCCACTTGTCCATTCTCTGGGTGGAAGTGCAGTCTCTGATGCACAAGTAGTCAATCGAGCTGGTGCCAAAGTCAGAGAAATCATAGGTTTTACTCAAGGTTCTTCCTGGTCCCCAAAAAGACAGGAAAGCTGAGGCCCATTTTGGATCCCAAGGACCTCAGTCTCTTTGTCCAGTACAAAATATTCTGGATGGTAACTTTGCCAGGACTCTTGCCCCTCTTCAAGACTGGGGACTGGCTATGCTCACTAGACATGCAGGATGCTTTCCTGCACATCATCTCAAAGAAAGTTTCTTAGTTTGCCTTTCAGGGCAAGCATTAACAATTCAAGGTGCTGCCCTTTGGCTTATCCTCTACTCTGTGTGTCTTAACCAAAGGCTTGGCAGCAGTCACAGCAGCTCTCAGAAGAGAGGGACTGTATGTCTTCCCTTACCTGGATGATTGGCTTCTCAAGGCTACATTCAGGGACCAGCTGTGACTGACTCTGGAGCACATTCTCCAGCTTTTCCACTGTTTGAGCATAACAGTCAGCCTGCCCAAATCTATTCTAGTACTGTCGCAATGACTGCAATACATCAGAGTGGTTCTGGACTCTGAGCAGGGGAAGGCCTTCTTACCCCAGAGCAGGGGAGAATCTCTTATAGCTCAGGCTCAGGAAGTAGCTCAGAGTTGATACATTCCTGCCAGGCTGTATCTCTGACTCTTGGGTCTAATTGCTGCTGCCATTCCCACTGTTCCACTGGCCAGGCTTCACATGAGTATTCCTCAGTGGCTCTCAGAGTGCAGTGGGACCAATGCATGGATGAGCTAGACCAGCCAGTTCTGGTCTCCTCCCTAGTCTGCAAGGTTTTGCAGTGCTGGATGGACTCCTCAGATCTTCTTCAGGGAGTCCCTTTCCAGGTCTCCTCTCTCCACCAGATCCTTACCACAGATGCATCGGTTCTGGGCTGGGGAGCCCACCTAGGTCACTTTCAAACCCATGGCTCCTGGTCCCAGTGGGAAGCTATGCCATATCAACTTCCTGGAGATGAGAGTTGTACTCTATGCCATGCAAGCATTTCAGGAACACCTTGCTTCATTCCAACTGTTGGTGTAGTCAGACAATTTGAGTGTATTCTACTACATCAACAAGAAGAGCGGGACTCACTCATACCACCTTTGCAGGAAGGCCATGCAAGTGTAGTACTGGGCACTGGAGCACAGTCTGACACTCACTGTGGTCCGCATCACAGGTGTTCTCAACACCTTGGTGGACAGTCTCACAGGACTCAGTCCAGCATGCACTAATGGGAGGATCTCTCATCCATAGCAGAAGCAGAAGATCTGTTCGACAGATGGGGTCATCCAGAGTTGGACCTTTTTGCGTCCCCACTTAGTACAAAACTGCCCAATTTCTGCTCTCTAGATCCAGGGCCTGAAGTTTTCTGGCAAGATGCATTGTCTCTCTTGGAGCAGGAGATTTCTGTAAGCATTACCTCCATTTCCTCTAATACAGAGGGTGCTGATCAAGCTGCAAATGGAAAGGGCCAACATGATTCTGGTAGCTCCATTCAGGACTCACCAGATATGGTTCCCTCTGCTTAAACAGCTGGCAGAAGAACCCCCAGTCCCTCTGCCCCTTTGCAGGAATCTGCTGACCCAGGATCGGGGGGACCCTGGTCCATCCCAACATCAGGTCCCCCCATCTGCATGCGTGGCTCCTGAGGATGTAGCCATTGCAAGGTTTGGGGTCTCTAATAGGGTGGTAGACATCCTGGTGGCCACCTGCAAGCTTTCCACATGTGCCACTTATGCCATAGAGTGGAAACAGTTTGCCATCTGGGCTGTCAAGCATTCTTTAGACCCTTTCACCTGTCCTGTGCAGTATATACTGGACTACTTTATTTCTTTGTCTGACTCAGGCCTCCCGTATTCCTCCCTCAAGGTCCACCTTTCGGCCATTTCTGCCTTCCATGAGCCCATGTGTGACCACACTGCAGCTCAGCTGGATGCAGTGGCATAACCATGCATACTTATTGTATGCCAGTGCTGCATAGAAATAAATTGTCTTTTTTTTAAATGCTGTACATAAAATCATTTTTATTTTGTGTAATACATATCCTTCTATTCTTTCATGACAGTCCCCAAAACATACTGGACACAGGTACTGGTGCTGAACACAGGTATACTTGGATTAAAGTCAACATTACAAAATCTTATTTTATTCACTTCCACAAAATAAACAAAATAAAGTCCCACCACCAAACATGAACATTTCCATGGCATCAGCTGGCCTGCATAATGCCTTAACAGATAAGTGTCTCACGTGTGCAAATGAAGTACTGTGATCAGTTAGTAGTATTGTACACCCTCTATATAACCTCTCAAATGAAGTGTCCTCTCATCAAGTGTGTTCTGCTCCGAACTGGCTCCAGTCCTTCCCAAATGTGGCACTTCTGTCACTCAGGAGTAGGAATTTGAAGCATTCCTGTTGTTAGTATTGCAGTTCAGCTCTCCTTTACAAAATGTTTTGCACACTGATCCCCTCATCATCCTGTAAGTGCCTCTCTATCCAATAGTCCTGATCGGGGGTCTCCACCATATACCCCGAACACATGACATATAGTTCTCTCTGACCCTCTTTCCTGGGGGTTGGGGAGTCAAGTCTACCTGCTCTATTTATATACTCTCCAATATATAATGATTCTTGCACTCTCCCTCAGCTCTGTTTGGTGGGGTCAGGTCAGTCATCTCTATATAACCCCATCATAAGAGTTCTCATTGCCTCTTTCACCCTCTGTCTGGAAATGAAGCTGCTCAGTCTCCTACATATGTCCCCAAAATATAACGCTTTCCTGCCTCAATCCACTCTCTGTCGGGGAAGCTGCAGGTCAGTTGGCACCATATACCTCCCAATATATAATGGTTCATGAAGCCTCTGTCTCTGGAGGGGGCAGGTCAATCTGCTCTTTATATAACCCCCAATATATAATGGTTCCTGCTGCCTCTCCCCCATCTCTGTCAGGGCCACACATTCACTCCATTCCTCTGCTAGATTCCTTTCCAATCTTCAAACTCTGTCCAGTCCAACTAATAAAAATCCTTTCCCTAATCCCCTCATCTATCCAATCACATCTGTATATCACAGTGCATGTAACCCCCAGACTTTTCTGTAAAATCTTTCATGACATATTACAAAAATTGCATATGGGATGGGTGGTTTATACATTGATTGGACAAGCCAGCCAGTTGTCCACAACCACTGGAGCTGCAGACTTTAGTGTCAGCCAGAGTCTGTCACACCCTTATTCCATGGGGAAAATTTCCCCCTGAAATTAGGGGTAGGAAAGATGTAACAAAAGTGTTTACCCCCCAAGAAAAGCCCCAAAACTCACCAAAGAGCATGTAAACCCCATAGAGTGACCCCCAGCCTTAGTGTAGAAATCTTTCACAGTATATTACAAAAAATGCGTGCTGGGTAGGTGGTTGATGGCACTGTTTGACAGCCAGTTGTCCACAACCATTTAAATTGCAGACTCTAATGCTAGCCAGAGCCTCCAACACCCCTGATTCCATGGGGAAACATTTCTTGAAATTGGGTAGGCAAGATGTAACAAAACTGATTTTTTCTTCAGGAAAAACCTAAAACTCACCACAGAGCATGTAAAATCCCAGAGCTTATGGGGGCCTGGCAGCCCCAGACCCCGTCTCCTATTTGTCCTTATTCATAAATATTATATCCAAGCACCGTCCAAATAAATTCCTGCCTACACTCCTACCTGTTGTTATAGTTGGGATGGGAGAGACTCAGGAGGAAAGGAGTCAACAGGTGGGTGGTTTAGGCAACTCACTGAACTGTGGGGACTGCTTGAAGAATTTCAGAGCTTCAGACCCTCTGGTGTGAGGAGCCTTATTTGATTTTTCACAAAGACAGGGTATCTTTGCGCACAAATCCTAAGTTTTTGCCTAAGGTGATTTCTGAGTTTACACTTAAGTCAATCCATTTTCCTGATTATTTTCCTAAGTGTGCCACTCCAGGGGAAGCACTGCTCCATACGTTAGATGTGCACAGAACTTTGAAGTATTATCTGCTCTGGACTAAAGAGTTCAGAAAGTTGAAGCAGTTGTTTGTTTCTTTTGTCCCAGGTAGAGAGGGCACTTCAGTTTCTAAGCAATGTTTATCCAAATTATTGGCAAATTGCATTGTGTTCTGCTACAATAAGTATGGCAAAGAATTTCCTGATGCTGTCAAAGCTCATTCCACCAGAGGAATGGCTACTCGGTGGCACATTTCAAAGGTGTTTCAGCCACTGATATTTGTAGCTGCCACCTGGAGTACAGTCCACACTTTCACCAAGCATTACAGTCTGGCATTGTCTCAAGAGCCCATGCAGGTTTTGGCTGGGCAGTGCTACATGGACTCCTGTCTTAAGTTTTTGGAGAGCCAACCTTCCAGACTGTCTGTCTTTCACTTGTCACTGCTTGGCACTCATTCTTACAGTGTCACCTGATGCTTGAAATACCCCTGAAGCAGATAGAACAGTTACATAAGAACTTACCATAACAGTAGATCTTACAAGGATCTCAGTCATCAGGTCTGATTTCCTTCCCCTTTCTTTGGGCTCCTGTTCAGGACCTGGCTATCTGCTGTAGTCCATCATTTCTATTTAGAGCCAGGTCCTTCGGTCTCCTCAGTTACTTAGGGCATCAGCCTTTCTCCCTTCATCTCTGGAGGGAAAGAACTGAGGAGGTAGTGGGTCGCACATGCCTATACAGGGTTGGTGATATCGGTGGACATCAATGGCATGGGCAGTCCCAGTTGTACTGCTGAAAATTTTCCATGTGGATTCCCTCTCTCAATGCCGAAGGTTCCTACGATGTAACCTGATTACAGAGATCCTCAAAGATCCACTGTTATGGTAAGTTATTATGTAACTGTTCTTTACTGTGTCTTTTAGAGAAGACACTATTTAAGTGGCCTAGTAGAGCGCCTTTTTACCTGATGAAGCTATGCAAAACATTAAGTGTTTTTGGTGCACTTTAATAAAGTTTTGGCACTTATCTATAGTGTCTTTGCCATTTTGTTTTCTTGCTCTGGTGTGTGCCACAGTTTTTCTTTTGTTGGTTGTTAGCCATATTATAAGCACCACTGCATTCTCAACCCTATTGGCACACCTGCAACAGCCTTGAGCAGTCCAGTACTGACAGGAACCTACAAGTGTCCACATCTCTTAAAGTCTGATACTGAACTAACCCTAACAAGGGTTAGTACATTTTAAGGGTCCCCTGATCTGAAGTCTCACAGCATGATGGTCCAACAACTGACCAGGACACTCTCAATTTTTTTTATTATTTATGCTCCTGCTGCAATGGCCTTTGCATTCTGGGAGCCCAGTTTATTCTTCCTGCCCACAAACCCCCACCTGACTTTGTTATAAATATGTAAATATACCCTTTACCCTTTAAGCTTTGTTCGTAGACTACTATAGCTATAGGTGTTTTATAGAACTTAAGAGTCAGCAAATGTGTGGAAGTGGTTTGTACTTAGAATAATAATTACAGTATGTTTTAACTTTCAGGAATATGTATTGGAAGCATTGACGTCCCTGAATATAGGAATCTTGTGTTCAACAATAAGTCAGCTACAAGGACATTGATGGCACTGCTTTAAGTGACTTTATTTGTATTGATTGTATTGATGAAATTTATCTTTTATTTTGTGATACACATCTAATGGTGTGACTCGAACCTGAGAGTATACCGAATTATAATTACACACGGGAAAATTTGATTGGTGAATCAATTAAGTATTTAATCAGGCACAGAAACCATGTTCAAACCATTCTCTGATGAAGCCTTTGGGTGAAACGTAAGATCTCTCTGTTCTACTGCTCTACTGCACACCAGTGGGTGAATAAATTAAGTTTATTTGAAAATATTTGTTATTCATTTCTTCATTCTTACTGTTGGATGAGTGCAAACACTTAATTTTAGTGGTGAGGATTAATCAGAATGGAGCCCAGTATTATGCAGAAAGTGTTCGTAGTGCAGGAAGCTTGCCAACCTAGTTGTGGAAGTTCCAGGTGCTCTGTGGGAGTCAGTCCATGCCCAGAGAAAGAAAGAAAGAAAGAAAGAGAGGACAGCGAGAATAGGATGGGACAACCTGTTGTGGCCATGAGGTGGGGACATCTGCCCTATGTTTTGAGGGGGGGAGTCACCTGCCTGAACCCTGTTTCTGAGTGCCAGGAGAAGAAGGGATGGAGAGAGGTAGCCCCGATTTGTGACAGCTGTTTTCCCTTAACCTGCCTCAAACTGTGGATCAGGAAGAGCCAGTGGAGAGAGATGTGAGGTTTCAGCTGGTACCTGTACTGCGGTCACTTGAACCAAGCTTAATGCTACCTAGAACCTTAGTTATCTTGGCACAGGGATAAATGACCAATGATAGGTGCGGCAAGTTCGCCACATGTAACATCCACTACTGAATTAAGCACTGTACACAGTGCTATGGCATTATCTGTTATCAATTAAAATGGAATCCTCTTTCTGAACCTACAACTGTTGTGGAGCTTCAGTTATTTAATTCCTCAGCATGTTTTTGCTTAACTGGAAGATTTATTACAGCTAGACATGGGTCAAGTGGCCAAAATTCACTCCGGAGTGATTCACAGAAATGTAGCGGAATCCATAAGCGCTCCATAGCAAGTGGAGTACTTAAATATCATAATAGGGAATGAGAAGTCCATTGAAACCAATGACTTCACGTTATTTCACCTTCCCCAAACTACTTCTCCACCAATTTTAAATCGAAGTACATTGAAATCAATGTACTTCGCATCACTTTGCCTTGTTATTGAGCTCCAAGGCGAATTTGCAGTGCTTCATGGGATTGCAGGTCACATGGGCTCTAGATTGTTCTGCACAGTCTCAGTTCTGTGTAGTGTGTGTGTAGTGGACAATGGAGACAGTTTCCTCTCAGAGCTCTGCAATCCGAATCCTCTAAAAGCTGTTAAAAAAGCCTTTTTGAGCCATTTTGTTTGCTCAAAATGTAATGCTTCGATTCTAGGAAACCCTCCTGTGCTCATATCGAGTGTTTATTGTTGTGTGTGGATTTTGAATGTTAATTTAGAACAGTCAGTCTGTGTACTGTGAAGTGTGCTTTGGGGAGGGGCGATCTGTGGTGTAGGTAGATTAACTGGGAGAAAACAGTCATTCAGTTTTTGTATATTTTTTCTTGTATAACTGTGTTAATGTACACACAGTAATATTTTCAGTAATTATTGACTTTTATACTGATTATTGTGTTATAGCAGTGTATAATTTCAGTTTGTTTAAAACATTTGGTTATACTGCTAAAGGTTTTCAATTTGCTATGCAATACCTGTAGTGTGTGTGTGTATGTGTGCGATGCATACCATTAAATCAGACAACTTTTATTGTGCTGGAGTAATTGCAGCAGTGTGAACCTACTATCCACCACACCTGCATGATTTTTTTACACTGCTTTGTGGTATCTTTACTGGTAATGGACTGTTACTGTCGTGCACTACCCCCTACACCAGCAAAACGTATTCTTTTCCAGAAATGGATTTGTGACTTGTGAGCACAGGTTAGTTGTTGTGCCTTTGCACCTGACTCTGCATCTCTTGAGTGAGCAGCACAATCTTAATCTGTCTGTGCATTTTGCAGTACACCATTAATTCTGGGAGACTTTGCATTTCTTGTTATGCTCTTATTTCACTTTGTCAGCACTGGGAGTTTTCTGTACAAAGACAGTAGCAGTTTGGGGATGCACATTAATTGTGACTGTGGCCGCTGTTCACATGATGGAGTGCACCATTAATTCTGGGAGACTTTGCATTTTTTGTTACCCTCTCATTTCACTTCACCAGCACTGGGGATTTTTCTGGACACAAGACAGTAGCATTTTGGGTATGCACATTAATTCTGATGTCTGTGTGTGTGATGTGACCACATCCACTTTGGGCATGACTGAGTGTGCCATTTATTCTGGGAGACTTTGTATTTCTTGTTGTGCTCTCATTTCACATTGTCAGCACTGGGGAGTTTTCTGGACACAAGACAGTAATATTTTGGGGATGCACATTAATTCTGGTGACTGTGTGTGTGGGGGAGGGGCACTGGGGGGCTGCCAGTATTGTTGCCACTCCATCCTACTTTGCGTTAAGGTGGAATGATAATGCGAAGTAATAATTACAAGGTGAAGTGAGCCTTTCCTATTGGCCACTCCATGCAGTGAAGTGACAATGCAAAGTGACCACTTTGTGTTAATTTCACCAGTGGAATTTAATTTCACTGCATCTCAATTGCAACTCAGCACTGAGGAATGGCACCCCAACCCTCCAGCCATGGACTTACCAATGCAGCCAATCCCATTAAGAACTATTTAAATTAATTTAAATGGTGTGTCTTCTGCTGTGGGAAGCCCTCCCATAAAGTAACATCTGGCATACCCCTAGGCTATGAGGATGGGAGGCTTATGCATACAAAGACCAAAATGCAAACGAATAAAAGATCAGACAGTACGGCATATGAAATGTGCACAGCACGTTATGGTGGAAGGGGGCTAGGCAGGGCAAATAAAAATGATGAAGGCAACACACGTGGCATGGAGTGAGGCAGGCCAAATAAAAATGATGAAGGCACCACCAGTGATACGGGCAATGCAGGTCACATAAACATTATGAGGGCATGACAAGTGGCATAGAGTGAGGCAGTCCAAATAAAAATGATGAAGGCACCAGCAGTGGTAAAGGGCAAGGCAGGTCAAATAAATATTATGAAGGCATGACAAGTGGCATAGAGTGAGGCAGTCCAAATAAAATGATGAAGACAATGCAAGTGGCACAGGCCATGGTAGGACAAATAATAAAAGTGGGCTAGGTGCACCACATGGAGAGGGACATGGAACGCAAGTGAAAGTTATCCATCCATATCAACTGAAGTTGATTAAATCAAGGCAAGTGAAAGTGAACAAGAGACAGTAACAGAAACAGACTTTGACAGACCTTCTGAAAGGAAAGAATGCACAGAAAGTGTATCAGGGAAAGCTCATCGAATTACTGGGTGCAGGACTCCTCCAGTAACATGGAGTCAGTCTTGGTAGACAGGAGGAGTCAAGGAAAAGAATTCCAAAAGTGTTGGTGGATACCAAGCCCAGGGGACAGGCAGAACATTTGGAAGAGGCAGAGCAAGTGGAGAAGTCCCTTGTTATCCTTACAGAAGTAGTACTGGTGCAATCCAAGATGTTTCTGAAACTACGTGGCATGAAAATGAGCTGCAGATGGAACCATTTGAATTTACTGGAACTCCTGGAATTAATGTTCCTTTGCTGACAACTCAACACCACTTGAATGTTTCAAAATATTTTCAGAGACACAGTCCAATGGTAGTGAGAGCATTATAAAATTATTTGTATGGATACCAACTAATAAGAAAAATAATTTTGTTTAGCACTACTTAAACTGAATTTTCATGTTCTTCATAGAAGTCAATGTGTTCCTCTGAACAGTATGTTTTCATTAGTGCTTTACTGTTTTCTGGGTTCATAAAACACACAGCTAACATATTACTGGTTTACAAACCCATTGCTTTCCACAGTGATAGTGCATTCACTTATAGGCAGGGACAGATTCGTGAATGTTTTAAAATTCCTGCTTTTTGTTGATAATGAAAATGCTATGGCATCACCTGACAAATTTGCAAAATAAGAAGTGTCTTAGATATACTGCAGATCAAATTTATGATAGCATACCCTTCTAAATGTATCAGTATCAATGAATCTTTACTATTCAAAGGACGTCTTGTATTCAAACAATATATGCCCCTTCAATGTTCCTAATTTGGCCCAAACCTATGAGCTATGTGAAAGCTATCCAGATAATGGAGGATGGTAGCCTATGTGTGGAATTTTGGTGTATACAGTAAAACCACTGTACAAACCGCATCACTGAACAAGACCATCACAGACTGAGGAAGGACAATATGGAGTGGAATACTAATCCTGCCAGGAAGATGATCTTGAAGTAAGAGTAGGAGCAGGGACATTGCCTCAACAGTAGAGACAGGGCAAACAACTCAGGAAATTGTCAATCCAGTTCTGCATCCCACTACTGGATCCATTTACTCTCCCACCTTTTCAGTATAAAAATAAAGCAAAACCTGTACAAACACACACACACACACACACACACTCCAGTTTGCCTTACCCTACCCGTGTGTCCCTCAGTCTTCCTCCAGAAACCCTACTCCCTGACACCTCATATCTGAATGCTGATACAGGCAATAGGGAAATCATGGGGATCCTACCTGTGTGTGATATCTACCTGTCTGAAGGACCAGTGGCCATGGTAACCACTGAGTCTCCATCTGTGTTTGCTGCTCTGCCAGTGAGAGGTGCCATTGCTCACAGAATGAACTGATGGCCACTCTTCACAATCAAGGAACCACCAGACTCTGTGTCCATCATCTCCCCCAGATCTGACCAAGCCTGAGTGGAATCAGCATGCAAAACCCGAACCCGACCTGGTCACCCAACTACCAACCAGCACCGAATGCTATCAGCCAGCATCATGTTCCTCCATGCAGCTGAGTTGATTTTTGATGACTGATAACTGATGCCACTTACACCTGCTTTAATCATTTATTGTCTCTCCCATGAACATGCTGCAATAACCTTGGAAAATGGGGTGGCCTTGAGGACGCCACTTGCACCAAACACTGGAATAAACCCCCAAACACCTTTATTAGTTCAGCATCTGGTAGCTTATAAACTCATGGTTTGCTGTAAGTAGGCCACCTCCAATCTGACTTTCCCAGGTCATGGGGCACTAGGGCATGGTCATGGCAGAGTGATGCAAGTGCAATGACTATTGAGAAGAGCCAGGAGGAGCGTGATGGCTGGGCCAATCTTCAATTTCATCTGTGCACCTGGCACCAACTAGTCAGGTGAAATCAGGGGAAAAGACTCAATACTCCCTCTCTGGACTGGATGGACAAATGGTTTGGACTGGCAATTGATTGACACAGACACACTCAGTGGGGAACAGCAGTCACACTCACTATTGCCACAGAACTGGTGGACATCACAGACCAGATAGAGGTGGGCAAACCTCCCAGTTAGCTATTTAACCTGTAAAGCAGAGAGGGAGAGTGTGTGTTGGGAGGGACTGGAAGAGAGCCACAATGGGTGGACAAGCTTTTACAAGTATTAAAACAAGTAGTATTATGCCAGGTGTGGGGCACAAGCAGGCAGAACTGCACCTGGATTCCAAGTCTGATGTTTTTTTTTTAATATGTATTTTGGCCTTCAATACCAACATTCTGAATTCCAAAAAGTCCTTGAATCCATTAATATGATTCCGCTCAGCAGATTCCGAGCAACCTAATATGCAGTAACCTGAATCAAGGACATTGTCTCAGTGTTAATTTTGTACTAAGTTAATGGGAGCTTTTCTCATATGTGGCACTGTACTAGGAGTGTGTGAGCCAAAAGTACAGTAGATTGACAAAAGCCTGTACAGGCAGACACTAAGCTAGTGATATTACAGAACCTTTTTCTAAAAGAGAAATAATTACTGAAAAAAGAATGTTTGGAAAATCACTTTGCATAAATTTGTGCTATATTTATTCCTGGCTGGTTTTGTAATAAAAATAAGAACCAATGCTTAAGGGAGTAGTACACCCAGAATTTGTAAAAAACAAATATTGTGCAGGGTGTTCTGATTTGTGTGTGAAGTCCTAGTGTGTCCTTCCCTCTGTCTGCTATTAGAGTTTTCCTAAATTACTCTAGAAGCTTTATGCTGTGTTTTTTACATGGGATCTTTCATCTCACTAGAGTTTATTGTTTTAGTATTTGGCAGTGCATCCTGTCAAGACACGATGCACTCTTAGGTACAAGAAAAGCACATACACCTTGCTGAGATGGAGATCCCCAGGGGCTGTAAACTACCATAAAGCTAGCAGGCTAATTTAGGAAAACTCCTAATAGCAGACAGAGGAATGACACACTGGGACTTCACACACAAATCAAAACACCCTGCACAACATGTTTTTACAAACTCTGGGTGATCTACTCTTTAACTCTTCTTAAAAGCACTATAGGGCTAAAATCTAACATAAAAGAATATCACATACTGATATGGTCAGGTGTTAGTAACAAGTAGGACTTGACGGTTCTACAGGCTGATGCTTGAAACAAATCAGTAATATAACCAGCTTAGTCCATGCCCAAACAGGCTTTTGTCAATCCAATTTCAGCTCATGAAATATAATATCAATAAGCTGAGGCAAAGTCCATGCTCCAGGTTACTTACTGCACATGTACTTAACAAGTAAAACTTTTCTATAAATAACATCTATGATATGTGTGCTTTTCATTGTTGCTTAGCAATGGACAAACTCATAGGTGCAGATCCTTAGGGATCACCCACTCCTGTCAGTTTAGGAGATGGCCAGCCCCAGCTGTTACTACCAGTTACATTGAAGGTGTGATTTTAAACTGATGTAGGAACAAGCACACAATAAACATAGAGTTAATACGCAGGTCCTTAGATAATGAGATGTTACTCCCATCAAGTGCAATCTCAACCAAAGGTGAGATTAGTGCCAGAGCCATCTGTGGTTCTGCTTAAAATTGGGGCCTGAAAATGTGGTTTTGCTTTGCCAATATGGCTGAACTGCTTTGACTTCCAGTTCACCAATTTGCATAAAAAGATACTACAAATGGGAGGGGTCAAAAAGAATATGAACTACTGAAGCTTACTTGTGGCAGGTGTTTGTAGTGTACATCTACTGTGAATTACTGTTTGTGGTGTTGTGACAAAGTTTGAAATCCACAAGTCTGCCATGGCCCAGAGTGGGCTACAGTGATAGTTACTATGAATTGCTGATTTTAAGGTATATTCACTTCAGTAGTCTCTGGCTCAATTCTTGAAGGGTTTAGATTACCGCAAGCCCTGGTTGTGCTGAACACATGGCACATGGGGCTTGCATCAATTCATAGCCAGCAGTCAGGATTCTCAACCCCAGAGCCCCTGTGCAATTACTTTGTTGAGAGTTAGACCAGCTTTTGCTGGTCTAACTTAGGGACCTTTTACAGGGTTTGCCCCAAATAGGTGGTGCAAGCCAATGTAAAAAAGGTAAACTGTCACTAGTGCGCATAACTATTATGAATCGGACACAAGGTATGCCAATGCAGTTGGCACAGGGCAGGGACTGACACAGGGCTTGTGCAAGCCCTGCTTCAGCCTCTGAGAATCAAGCCCTCTGAGTTTATATTTTTCCTCATGCCAATTACTATATTCTCCCTTGCAGCACCATACAGTTTACAATAATATTTTTGTAATATAATTATTTCTTTTTTTATGTTACATGTTTTATTTGTTAGATAATGTATAGTAACACTGTTATTTGTTTCATTGTTGTTACCTGGCATAGGAGAGCTAGACAATGCTGCCTATTTTCATGATGATGATAGTAATATAATATACATAATGTAATATAATGCAATATATCTAAATTGTTTATTATTTTGATATAATTTATGGTGAGTCTGTATTACTGCTAAAAAGCGGCATGATTATTTCTTTATAATCCCATTGCTATGATGTTAGGGGTTGTTAATCCCTCTTGAGTACGTCATAGCGATGGGATTACAAATGGAGCTAATCTGTGCATGCACGCACCTTTTTTTCCTCACGCACCAACAGCCTTTCCGAAACTGACACAGCAGTGAGAGCATGACCCAGAACAGCCATGGTGGTGACTGAAACTGCAAGAGTAAGGAATCTTCTTAATTTTTTCTGATGGTTTATGGGGACTATACACTATAAAATATAATGTATAGTCCCTCTATCGGTAACCAGTTTTTGTAACGTCTTGAGGTTTCCATGGCAATGTGAACCTCTCGAGCTTTGCTCTTGAGATTTACATGATCACCCTGGCAATCTCTTGACGGTTAACAAACCAGTTACCAATAGCGGAACGCACACTATCCTCTGTGTGTTTGTTTTACTTATATAACAAGACAACATGATTTGTGATAATGTATGTTTTGTGTTTTGAAGAACTAGTTGACGCCTGTGTTTTTTTTTAATTTACAAAATGGTCTTTTATTGGGAGGCACCTAATTGGCTGGTACCCATTAAAAGGGATACATTAACTTTCAATAGATGCCCACCAAATAAAAGTCCCTGTTCAAACCTGCCTCATGCCCAGCCAGTATCCTTGTGCCCAGCTTGCTTAATCATTGGCTGAAGCACTGGACACAGAATTTCAAACTACTGCCATTTTTATGTTTGCTTGCATGCATGTGCAAGAAACATAGTGCCATCATCCGAGTTTTCAGAGGTGTGTCACCCCTCTTCCAATTCAGTCAGTGTGTTGGCAGGCGCGCTCCTGTTCGCATGCTGGAGCTGTCTATAACAAGCTCCAAAATGCAGTGGCGTACAGTTGAAAGGGGGAGCTACACTTCAGTGAGCAGTGATAAGATATCGCCTGCTTATGCGCAGCTCCCGCTACACACACACACACACACACACACACACACACACACACACACACGTGTGCATGCATACTGCGTGCTCCCACCCCATGCAAACACTCTATAGCTGACGGGGGTGCCCAATCCCCCATTGGCTGTGCTGCGCTTCCCCCCCCAAAGTTTTCAAATGCCATGCTGGGTGCCCACCCCAGCATGGCAAGTTATCCTATAGCAGATGTGGGTGCCCAATCCCCTGTCAGCATCACTGTCTCCCCCCCAAAAAAGTACTGGGTGCCACGCTGGGAACCCACCCCAGCATGGCAACTGAAGCTATGGCCAATGGGGGTGCCCAATCCCCGTTCGGCTTCACGCCCCCCAGCCATCCTTATGCCATGCTGGGAGCCCACCCCAGTGTGGCAAATGTCCCGCGTCGTCTTTTTAAAAAAAAAAAAACCCTGAAAAGCAAAACGGTCCCACGCAGTCTCCCTGCCCCCCACAACCCACACCCACCCACTGTGCACCTGCTCTCCCCACACACCCCCCCACCCCATACTTACTCCTGAGCTCGTGCAACGATCTTCGTGGACTGGGAACACATCTGCACTCTTCAAAGCCGACCGTGAACTGAGGAATTGCCGGTAAGCTGTATAATGGGATAGATAGGGTTTTTTCAACTTTGTTGCATATCTCAGGCATTTTTTGGAATTTTTGCACCAAATTTTCAACATGGGGTTTTTGGGACCCCTCCTCATGAATTCTTGCACTGTCGGTGTTACTTGGGCCCGAAGGGTGATTTCGCAGTCACTGCACAAAATCACCTTTCCGGAATGATTAATGAAGCGACACTGCCAGTGTTCATAATCATAAGGTGGGCTCTCAAAAGCCTGTTGAAATTGGTGAAAAGCTCTAAATTGACTAACGACATGCGCTATGCAGTTCCTACGCACGCTGTAAGTTCGCGAATTTTCAATATTTTCACTCCAGATTTTCAACATTGCCATTTTACCACACCTTATGAGCAGAACAGCTGTCATTTTTCACATCTTGGCCAAAATGTGTTTCACGTCCATATAGCTATTAATGGCGCAGTCGATGTGTAAATCAATATATGGGACACATTAAGAAAATCACAGAGACACTGTTCATGAGCAGAGGTCTTGAAATGGCTATGTTGAAAATTTGTGAAAATTTCTAATGACTGTTTTACGAGCGTATGCTAAGTAGTTCCTATGCATGCTCGTAAGTTTGCGAATTTATTATTTTCACCCAGATTTTCAACATTTCCATTTTATTACACTTCCTTATGAACAGTACAGCTGCCATTTTTCATATGCCACCTAATGTGTTTTCAGACATGCAGCTGCATAATGGTGCTGTTGGTGCGAAAGTAATGTTTGGGACAGATTAAAATCACTGTTATACTGTTCATGAGCAGAGGTCTTAAATGGCTGTGTTGAAAATTTGTGACAAAAGTCCCTAAAATGACTGTGTTACGAGTGAGCATTGCAGTTTCCACGCACTCGTTAAGTTCATGACTTTGTAATATTTTCAGTCCAGATTTTCACCAGTGGCATTTTTCCACACTTCCTTATGAACAGTACAGCTGTCATTTTTCACAACATGGCCGAAGTGTGTTTTCACACTTTCAGCACAGAGATGCGTGGTCGCTGTGGGAAATCATTGTTCGGGACAGATAAAGAAAATCAAAGTGACACTGTTCATGATCGGAGGCACCAAAATGACTGAGTTGACAATCTGCTGTAAAAGTCCCCAACCTAATTATATTACAGGTGTGCATTGCACAGTTTCTATGTACGCTTCACTTCACCATTTTTTTTCATATTTTACTGCAGATTTGCAACATTGCCATTTTTTACACCTCCCCATGAACAGTACAGCTGTCATTTTTTACATCCTGTTCGGAATGTTTTTGCACCTGTGGTGCTAAATGCCGTAGTCGCTGTGCATAAGCAGCCGCTAACAAACTGATATTCCCCTGTTCATGAGGTGGGGTCACAAAAAACATGTTGAAAATTTGGAGTGAAAATACCAATGAATGCCTGAGGTATTAGGGTTTCAACCATAACGCCCAACCCTGTAGAGAATGACAGGCATCGGGTGTCACTTGGGATTCTTGCCTGTAATGCTTATACCATTCCATACCCTGCAGCCAGTGAGAGGCATCGAGGTATGCCTTGGACTCTTTGGCCCCAAAGTTCACCCCATTCTCCTATATCGCATCCATCTCACCACATTTTCTAATGGAATGGGGTGCGCATAAGGGCCAAAGACCCCAAGGAACACCGTGACACTTGTCAGTGTCTGTAGGGTGGGGTGTGGTGAAATGGCATGGTCGTTATGCCTGACAACCCAAAGGCACACCCCAATGCCTGTCAGTATCTGCAGGGTGGTGCTGGAGTTGGCTTCAGTTCAATACTTCGCTGCCATTCCTATTATGCAGCTCTGTAACTTCTACACTACCACTGCCAATGCCAGCAAGCAAACATTTGGCATTGACAAATGCTTGCTTCTTATCGCTTAGCAAAAGATTCAACTTGTTTAACAAGAGCTCTCCCATTCGCTGACTTAGACCAGACACCACATCCATTTATGTAAAAATATTAAAATTCACAGCAAGCAGTAATCACAGGTGACAAATAAAAACATTTTTCTCACAGCCGGCTTATCAACAAAATGACTGGGTGTGCCAGCTTCCTGCTACAGTTTCTTCATCACCACGCTGTACCCTTGTAATCCCCGAACTTTAAGGCTGGACAAAAGCAACAGTGCCCTACCATACAGATCCCCTTCCTAATCATACAGATCCATTTCCAGAGATACTATATATATATATATATATATATATATATATATATATATATATATATATATATTATGGTAGCACGGTAGCTACCATAGTTAGGTTGAGGAGCCATTTCTATATTAAACACCAAAACTTTGCACCTTAATAACTTTGCAACTATTTGATGGATTTGCCTGAAATTTGAATTTATGATCAAGAACCATAGGCCTTGGGATCTGCCAAGTTTTGTACAGGTCGGTATACGCTGTGGGTTATTAAGTGTGATCTGTGCGCGCGTTTACGCTTTTCTGGAATTCTGTGGTCGCGCCTACAGGTCGTACAGTTTGCGTGACTGGCCCAAAATCTTCAGGGAACGTGCAGCCAGGGTCCCCGATGTGCCTTTTGAAGATTTCATGAAAAAATATTAAACGGTTCAAAAGTTATTCAAAAAACAGTTTCCCATTATAAGTCAATGGGAAAAGTTAACAAAAAGTTCAACACTTTCGCAAATGCATTTTTACTTTTGCAAATGGGCCTGTTACTTTCGCAAATCGGCCATTTTGTTTTCAGTTGGTGATCAGAAAAATGGTTGGCATTTAAATTTGGGACCCTCTAGCAACCTAATTTTTTGTATTCACCTAGTCGGGCCCTGAGGATGCTTGCCTATGTCTTTATTTTGTGGTAAACACCCCAGAAATATGTTTTCAGATTTCTGGAAAAGTACTTTTCAATAAATTACTGTTATTTAAAGAAGCGTAAATTTTGGCGAAGTCAGAATTGGCGCATAGTAATTTTCTAGTCTGTGGAAAAATGACAGCAATTCTTTTGGCACTGCACTGCAAAATGACCGTTGGGAGTTTTGGGCTGAAATTTGAGGAACGTAGTCGACATCTCACAGATGTGTATTTCAGTGTTGTATTGAAAAAATATTACACGGCGGCAAAGTTATGGCACTCCAAAGTTGACAATTTTTCCCATAGGATAACATTACGGCGCCCGAAGCATTACAGGAATCCTTTGGCACCCTGCTGCAAAATAAAGGTTTGGTCTTTTTTCCTGAAATTTGAAGGGAAGACAGCCAACAGTACACAGACATGCCTTTCAGTAGTTTGGCGAAAAAATATCACATGGCGGCAAAGTTACGGCACTCCAAAATTGACGGTTTTTCCCATAGGATAACATTACGGCGCCTGACACTTAACGGAAATCATTTGGAGCCCTGCTGCAAAATAACGGTTTGGTCTTTTCCTGAAATTTGAAGGGAAGACAGCCAACGGCCCACAGATGTGCCTTTCAGTAGTTTGGTGAAAAAACATTACAGGGAGGCAAAGTTATGGCACTCCGAACTTTTCTTTTTTCCCATAGGATAACATTACGGCGTTCGCTGTGTCTTTCAGGGCCCGTATCTCGGAAACGGTGCGAGATACGGACTTTTCGTCGGAAAATCTCTTAGCCCCACAATGGGTTAAGATTCAAATTAGCCAGGAAAGTTGTAAATAATATGACTTTTAATTTTTTTTTCTACGTCGTACGGTTCCTGAGATATAATGTATTTAGTATTCCAAGATCTCATTTTCTGCGCCGATACTCATTATTTTGCATACATTATTTGTACTCACTGTCTTTCTCAATGCAGGTTTTGGGGAAAACCAGCCTGTGCGCTTACATTACTGTTACTGTTGCCCTTTCCGCGTGGATCTGTACCCGTTTCACTTACCATTGACGCCTGCGCCACCATGTGCGTTATCCTTTGTGTTTTCATTTGCGCTTGCATTTCTGTTATTTTTTGCATTTCTGTCCACAATACTGTTTATCTTACTGTTTCACTTTATATCACCATGCCCATTGACATTTTTGTTTGCAGGCATCATGTTACTATGTGACAACACATCACGTGGCAGACCATTCCCGTCTACTCCACCATGTGCGTTACCCTTTCTGTTCTCATTCGTGCTTGTGTTACCATGTGCGCCACTGTTAGCATTTCTGTTTGCGTTGCTATCCCTGTTAGTATGCCACAACACATCATGTTGCGGGAGAGCGGGGCCCCTCCCGTCAACGATGTGCAGCGGGAGCGGGCCCTTGGGCCCTGCAGTTCCTGCCGCTGCATTACATTCACTATTTCATTATCATTCTCAAAAGAGGAATAGAGTAAACCTGTTGCACAATTTATTAGTGACAGTGAGGAATTGTTGCAGAGTTGAAACCTCAATCTCTCAGCCACCTTTTCACTGCATTAAGCATTGGGATCAGTGGGTCCCAACTCCTCACCCCATTCTCCTATACTTCTGCTGCTTTTACACATGTCATGGGTGAGAGTTAGGCTGACGATCCCAATGCGCACCCCAATGCCGTTGGGGTTGGGCGCTGGGTCCAAGGGGTTTTCAACCCTAACAGCGAAATTCCTCACTTTGTCACTGTGGAACAACCCTAACTAATGCATTAAACGGAGTTTTTTGCCTCTAATATATATCCAAATGCCCTTTGGGGTAACCCTTGCCTCAGTGTTTGCACACAGAGGTTCTTTGTCTTTTAAATAGTTTTTTATTTTAATGGGTTCACCACAATATATCCAAGGCACACTGCCTTAAGGATAGCTGGTCCATTCCACTGGGGTGTCAAGCAGACGAGGCATACTGATGAGTCCTGGTAGGACGAAACACGTGTCTATGTCTTCTGTTAGCACCCTTTGCAAACTGTGTGAGAGGCCTTCCGGCACCATGCAATTCTGCTTAAAGTTGGACCACGTAACATTCTGTGGTGATTTGCATATGCAGTCCATGATGCTTTGCATTGTGGGGCATGTGTGATTTTGTATTTTCTTGAAACTTGGCTTCCCAGCCAAATGCCCTTTGGGTAACCCTTGCCTCAGTGTTTGCACACAGAGGTTCTTTGTCTTTATATATATATATATATATATATATATATATATATATATATATATATTTGCTCTACATGGATTAGTTACTAAATACTGACTCACTTTTGCCCATCCATAATCCCATCACCGATAGCCCAACATTGCAATTGTCACACATCATATTTGCCTGAAATATCAAAATCCTGACAATGCACGCTAAGTACATGTATTGTCAGGAACTTGTACTGTCAGTCTTTCAATGATGGGATTATGGTAGTTGGGAATTTGTTTGTCTAGATTTCATATGGATCCCCCTACACAACAATATCCAAAGGTTCTTGTCCGCTGGTCCTCATGGAAAGCAGCAAGGACTGGCAACTCATAAAACACACATGAAAAAGAAAATGAACTCCCGGTCGCACACAATGAAGACTGTAAAATGTAAAAGACAAATAAAAGAAAATGCAGCCTGAACAAATGGCTCCTGACCACACTTACTCTCCCAAACTGTGCTCCGTTCTCCAAATCGCAACATCTCCTGGCCCCAGTGTAAAACAAGGCAACACTGCCTCTCAAATGATAATCAAATAAATAGTGTAGAGGATGAACAAAACTGTTCCAAGACTACAGGGGGAGGGGGGGTTCAACAAAAAAAAATAAAACAAAGTCTGCTGTGGTGGTGGTGGTAACTGCAGTTAACCAGTTTTCTAACTATGGAATCTGCAGTAGGACAAAAAGCCATGCTTCTAATGAAGGGAGGGAATTATTTGATTACAAAACTTAATTCAAATTATTTATTTACAAACATTGATCTGTGCCCTCCACCTGCAGCACCAGCAACCTACTCCCTGATCCTTTTCACCTTCCTGTCTGTGTTGCAGTGAATTGACAGTGAGCAACATAGCCCTATAAATAAGTGGCATGCTCCTGCCCCTGTCAGATGGTGGGTGGCCAAGCTGGTGTGTGGAGGGCTGTGTCATTCGCTGACAATTCACTGCACAACAGATAGATAGGTGAGGGGGAATGGGGGTGAGATGTTGTGCCACAGGTGATTGGGGGCCACCACCACCATCAAGGTACAGGCTGGGGGTGCAGATCGATGACTGTGAATGAGGACAGGGCTTTGTTGTGGGGAGAACTTATTGAAACAGCCTGCCACATGGCAGTAGCAGGCCAGCTGTTGTGGCAGTGGAGTATTGCAAAGTGGGAGGGGGTTGATTGGTGCCAGGACCAGGATCAGGTGGAAGGAGAGACCACTGGACACCAGAGATGTGATTCCTTACTTTCAGGAAGGACATCAGGTGGGGGGAGAGACCACTAGACACCAGGGGTGTGGTTCCTTACTTTCGGGAAGGGCATCGGGGGAGGGACCACTGGACATCAGAGTATATGATTCTTAACATTGGGCATGGAAGCAGGTGGGGGAATGTGCCATGAAACACCAGGGAATCAGATTCTACACATCAGGCATGGGTGCGGGGTGGGACAGCTAAACACCAGGGAATAAGATTATACAAACACCAGGAATGGGTATGGGTGGGGGTAGGGACTGCTAGAAACCAGGGAATAAGATTCTATACATCTCGCATTGGTTCGGATGAGGGGAGGGATTTCTAGACACCAGGAAATCAGGTTCTATATATCAGGCATGGCTGCAGGAGGGGGGAATGGATTGTTAGACAGCAGGGAATAAGATTCTATAAACATTGGGCATGGATGCAGGTGGGGAGAGGAGTGATTGCTAGACACCAGAGAATCAGATTCTACACATCAGGCATGGGTGTGGGCTGTGAGGGACTGCTAGACACCAAGGAATCAGATTTTACAATCAAAGGGCAAGTGCGTGTGGGTAGGGGGAGACACCACTAGCACAAGGGATAGCTCCTTTGGGACCTATTAACTGGGGGGCATGGTACCACGGAAACCAGCCATGCTCTCCATGCAGATGAGCCCATAATGGGCATTAGGGTAATTTGCATGGGTCCATTTGAATTACGGAAACTTAGTGTGGGCGCTAGTCATTGTGGTACCCTATTTTGTGAGCCATGTCTGTGCAGTGCTATGTGGCTAACTGCTAGGCTGACATGGCCCTATATTCAGATGAATAGTGCTGCTGTGCTATTCCACTGAATATAGTGTCTTCAAGCACCTGGGCTCTTGTAAGGCGGAACACACATTTTTTGCTCTGCTTTGTACATTTTTGACTATCGGGCCCCAAATCTCATTAAAATTAGGCTTAGATCTGCACTGAGCATTCTGATTCTGTATCATTCTCCTTCTAACTTTTTGTATTGCCACTAAGTAATGTGCGACTCTGTCAATAACATATTTATCCTCCACAACAACTAGAATTTTTAAAATAACATTCTGATCCATATATTGCAATTTGTCAAGTATTGGGCTATCCAGTATTTCCTAGCTTTATTCTACCACTGACAGTGCAACATTATGGGCAGCAAACCTTCACTAGGTTTATAATTGCATTTGCAAAGCTCATCACCAGGTCTGGAGGATTTATTAAATCTGGCAGGGAGAACATTAAAGTCTAGCATACCAATTCTATACTTTGCAAAAGTTTTCCTTTAGCAGGATCCAGAAGCTATGTCTGCAATTATTATCACTATGCCATTAAGCAAATGTATACTGCTTGATGGCATTCATGTCACCAATCTTATGTCATTCCATGATTTTCTTAAAGATATATGGCTTATATATATAACTTAGAATGCTATTCTTATTGACATATATCGCTAGAGCCTCAATACCATAAGAATGAAGAAGGTTGTAGACATGCCCCAGTTAGTAAAAAGACTTATAACCAAGGGATTTCCAGTAATCTTTTTCTCTTAAACATTTTTTAACAAGCCTATCCTCTGGTAGCGTATTTATTCTACGCCAATAATTATTTTACTATCCGTTATCGCTTGAATACTATTCAAACCCAATTCAGCCCTGACAAAGTAACCTAGAGTAGATTTAATAAAACCCAGTGCAGAGTATAATATTTGCATAGTATAATCAGTTTTTTCCAGCTTCTCAACAGGATACAGGGCCCAGATTTCAGCACCAAAAAGAACTTGAGTGTTATATTTTGATTGAATAGCCCTTATCAAGGCCTGAATTAATTGTCCTCTGTACAAATAGTTCAATCTTTTTAGACCAGTAATACATGATTTTGCTTTAGAAAGAATGTAATCAAAATGACTTTTTCAAGAAAGATCATAGGAATAAGTTATACCTAAATAATAATATGATTTAAACTATATCAATTGTCATAGAATCTAAATTACAGTGATATTTTTTACTACAGGCACCGAATACAATAATCTTACAGTCATTTATATTATTTTAAGTGACAGAATCTTAGATTCCTTGTTTAAAATATCAAGTTTTTTTTTTTTTATAATCCACTGCAGGAAAACAAAAAGAAGACTAAATCATTCACATAAGCCAATGCAGGGCAAGTTATCGAAAACTTTTTGGAGTATCTGTGTCAGGGCTTCAAGGTTTTCAAAAGCTTTTTGATATAAATCAAAAACAGGGTGGGGCAATGATGCAGCCCTAACTCCTTTATTAGTAGGAATATATCTGAGAGCTGTCCCTTGTCCCAGCCCTAACTTGAGCCCATGTATCTGTATATAGGTCCTTAATAATACTGATCAAAATGGGGCATATTCCTCACTCCCTCATAATGTCCTACAATGTATTTCTATCAATAGACTAACAAGCTGAGCTGTAGCCAACAAAGGCAGCATAAAGTTTTGTCCTCAGAATATATTTTTTCAACACGTGCTTTTAAGATAAAACAGTTGTCTAAAGTTGAGTAGCCTTTTCTGAAGCCAGCTTGTAAAGGAGAAATATCACTCAAATGCTAAGCTCAGTTTTCAGTCTTTCTAGTAGAACTCTAATATACATTTTGCATACAAGGCCCAGATATTCAAAGGGTTTGTATAGCAATAAGGTTCGCGCCTGTGCAAGTCAGACTTGCTCCATTCTGCGATAGTCAGCAGGAGGCAGTTGCGCCACTGAAAACAGGCTGAGCAACAGTGCAATGCAAATGAATGCATGCTGAACTAGAGGGGGAGGAACCATGCATAAACTGCACAGCCCGATATTCAGCCGGGCTGTGCAGAGTTATGCAGGTGCAACCCCCAACCTGCGCCTGTACAACTTTGAGCTAAAAAAAAAAAGGCTTAATTCAAGGGCCACCCACAGGGGAGCTGCTGCATTGCAGGGCACAACAAAGCAGCTGCCACCTATGGCTGGCCTCACACCCACTCCCTGTGCCCCCCCTGCAGCCCGATCGCAGGCAAAACAGTGTAGAATCCCCCCCACCACCCCCCACTGGCCCAATCGCGGGCATAGTTTAATTCCCCCCCACCAGCCCGATCACGGGCAGCAATGTGGCTCCCCCAATGTATCCTTGGTGGTCCAGTGGACCGTAAATCCCAATCGTGGATGGTATTAAGTAACCCCAGACGTATCCCTGGTGGTCCAGTAGACGCGATCGATCATGGGATGGTAGTCAGTAAACACCCCCCAACACATCCCTGGTGGCTAGTGTCCCCACCCACCACCCACTAAGCCCCACCAACCCGCTCCCCGGCGGCCGCGGCGGCAGCATCCCACCTGCCTGCCGCCCGCCACCGCCAACTGACTGCCTGGGCTGCATGCCCATTGGCGCAGAGCAAGAGCCAATGGGCATGCAGCCCATACCGCATAAGACAGTCCAGTTTTGTGAATGAATATGGGGCGGTGGGATGCTGCCACCGCGCTGCCTGGGGAGTGGGGTGGTGGGGCTTCATGGGTGGTGGTGGGATGGGGACATTAGCCACCAGGTATGTGTTTGGGGTGTTTACTGACTACCATCCCGTGATCAGGATTTACGGTCCACTGGACCACCAGGAGTACATTGGGGAGCCACATTGCTGCCGGCGATCGGGCTGGTGGGGGAATTAAACCATGCCCACGATCGGGCCAGTGGGGGTGGTGGTGATTCACACTGTTTTGCCCACGATCGCTGGGTAGGGGTGTTGGTCCCCTATGGCTGCTGCCTGGCAGGGTGCCAGGTGCAAGTCCTCGGGATCGGCGACCTGCATGCTAATGTGACATCAGATGCAAATGGCCCCCTGCACCTTGCATGAATTATGGCCCCATTTGCATGTCACCTTTGAATATCGATTTTGTGCATGGCGCAATGGTACTTCGCCACCGCAAGTTGAATGCTCCACTTGACAACTTGCAGTGGCTCAAGTTCCACTGCACCATGCACAGTGGTTGTGAGTTGGTGAGATTCAAAGGAGTTGCTCGCGCGCGCAACCCTTTGAATATCACCTGGACACACCCTGTGCAACTATTTTTGTGCAGCGCAGGGTTTACGCCACAAATAGCGTAGTTTGAATATCTGGCCCAATATCTAACACACTAATCAGTCTGTACATTTTTGGATCATAATGATTCCCTTTTAAGAACTAGATACTTCTGAGCCTCCAAGAACCTGAGATGCTCCTTTTGAAAATACATTTATTAAAGAAAATTGTTAAACGGTTTCACCTTTGATCTGTCATACATAAGTACTCTTTAGCAGGGATCTTTATCAGATCTATGTGCTTTTTATGATTTGAGAGCAGTTATCACTGAAAAAACTTCATGCTGCTCAAACAGTTTAAAAGCTAGTTTTATATATTTTGGATCAGTAATACTAGAGATTCTTTTAACTAAAGGATCATAGAAAATGTTCAAGAAATGTTGGACCCGTACTTCTTTAGAGATGTAAGTATCTAGCTCATCTTTGTAATGATTAAAACCCCTTACTATTAAGGACCAGCAGGATTGTTCTTTTATGAAATGGCTGTCAACAGATGGTCCCACTGGGCCTTATAATATTACCTTTTTTATTGTCCAAGAATGTTTTATATTGTCTCCTTTCATATTTAAGTTCTTGAAATCTATATTTACTCAGATACTTTTTTACAGCTCTAATATAAGCCATCAGTCTTTTCTTACTACGCTTGCACTTTGATCAAACCATCCCTGTTCATTATATCTCAATTTTATTGTTCCTCTTTATAAAATAGTTGTTTATTTCTTTAAAAACATCCCCAATCTCTGGACTAAACCAGAAAAGGTTTCATAGGCCCCAAGCTTAGGGTCCATGGGACCAGAACATTTTGAATATTATTGTTTATATCTATCTCTATCACATCATTCTATCTAACCCTTGAGGTATCTTATCTCTAATTGTGAGGTTCTCAAATTGTTCAGAGGCATCTTAATATAATTTTGATAATGTTCAGTCTTCAAAACAACTGGGAAGTGGTCATTTTCACTCTTGGTAAAATCAACATCTCTGATCAAAGTTCTGGGTGACTATTCAAAAGTGCTAAACCCAGGATCAGCACACCCTGGTGTGAAAAGAAGGTTGGTGTACCCATTAGTGTCACCCTTAATTATCCTATTCAATGGATAAAAGGACTACTTTTCATTATTTCATTCAGTCTTTGACTATTAGCATTAATCATATTATCAGGAGTCATTCTAGGAAAATCACTTGAGTCAGGAAACATTACTTTAGAATTCTTTCATTAGAGATACCACCAAATAACCCAATTCTGGGATTTAAGTCACTAGAGAAGAATATATGAATCAAGGAAATTCATCTGTATGTCCATTATCTCATACCTGAGACATTCCTATATATTATCTAAATAGAATTTGGAGTTGCTTGAGGAATATAGATGTTAAGTAAAATCAGGGTTTGCTCATTTCTTTATCCAAAAGACCAGGAAGTGATCAGATTTATTTACACCTTTGATAAAATCAAAAGCCTCAACTTTGAAATACATCATCAAACCTCCTGCCCATCTACCATCTGTTGCTTCCTTTTCTTGCCTACAAAACAGTTGATAACCATTTAATTCAAATATTTGCTGAGAATTATGCCAGGCTCTTGTAAGCAGATTATATCAAATTCCATAATTAAAACAACTCAGTCCATATTGACAAATGTGATACCAATATCAAAGATATTCCATGAAATAATAAAACCATTTGTTATCAGCTGTTTTTTGGAGAAGTATTGTAAACATGGAATTTATTTGTCTATTTTCAAAAGTTTCACCAGGAAAGGCATACTGAGCTAAAATAACTTGTTTCCAGATGTGTTCTGGGATGAAAAGAATGAGGGAAAAGTAAGCAGTAGGACAATACAATAAATTAAACAGTAACACAAAACATCATACTGAGATTTAAGTTAAACGGTGCAAAGGTTTATATAGGAAATAAATATCAAAATCACAAGTTCAGGGCAGCCCTTAGAACAAGGAAAATAACCTTTAGAGAGTAGAGGGGAGAAGCACAGGGAGGGGACAAGGTATGTAGAGAACTAGCATAGAAGGAAATAGGAGAGGGAGGATAGGTAGAGGAATAGGAGAGGGAGGAGAGGTCGAGGGGGAGGGAAGGAGAAGGTGAAGGGTAGGAGTGGGGAAGACAAGGAGTAGGGGAAAGGGAAGAAGTGGAGCATTGCTGGGTTTTGATTAGGGTCATTTACTGGAGGGAGCAGTGTGGATATGGAGTAGAGAGAAGAAAGAGTGTGTGGAAGATGCAGAGTGAATTGTTAGGGGGAGAGAATTCCATAGTTTAGGAAAGCAAAAAGAGAAGGCAGCCAGACCAGCAAGGGATTTACAAGAGGTAAGCACACAGGAACGATAGCTTGAATTACAGAGGGAGTATGAGGTGGGAGATAAGGGGGAGAATGGAGAGCAGAGGTGGGGGGGAGATGCCAGCCAGAATTTAGAAATGAAAGAGGCACAGTGGGTTAGGCGGTGATCTTCCAGGGAGGGAAGGGAGAGGGCAGAGTACAATGAACGGTGGTGAATGGGAAGGGGGAGCAGTCCCAGGCAAAGTGGAAGAATTAGTGAAGGAGGAGGTCTGTCTGGCTAGGGTGGATTTAGAGGCAGCAACATATACAATAGTGCCATAATCAGTTAAGGGTGAGGATCATTTTAGCGATGATTTCTCAGTGGGCAGGCAGGATGCAGTTCTATTCCTACATGAGGCATTGAGCTTGGACTGGAGCTTTTAAGAATGGCACCTATATACTGAGAAATGTCTAGGTATTGGTCAAACCAGACCCTGTTACTTAAATGAGGACACATCATCGAAGACCCCATCAAGGGTGTGGAAGGAAGGGAGGATAGAGCCTGGAAAGGCTCTGCCTAGGACCAAAGGACATACAGATCATCTTCTTTGGCACTTGAGATAGTTGATTTGACCTGAACCAATGCTGATAGTGTCAAAATCAGTTTGGACCCTGGCTGTTAGCTGAGCTGGAGAGGACCCAGAGGCAAACAGGACCATGTCATATACGTGTATGTGGATGGATGCAGATGAGCAGGCAAAGGGAAGGTTGTTGAGGAAGATGGAGAAAAGAAGTGGACCAAGGGTGGTGCCTTGGGGGACATCGGTGCAAATTGGGAGTGGGATAGGCACACTGCAAAGATCTACCTACTAGGTAAGAGCTGAACCAGCTAGTTGCAGAGTCTGAGAGACTCACTGACTTTAGCTTGTAGAGGGGAGGTGTGTGGGAGACAGTATCAAAAGCTTTGGCTAAATCAATGAAGATGATGGCAGGAGGGAGGCCAGGTCCATACCTGTGAGGATGGAGTCAGTGAGCTGGAGTAGGAAGGAGGTGGTAATTGTTTATTTTCAGAAGTCAGACTGGAAGGGGAGGAGGAATCGAACAAGTGAGAATGCTGAGCAGCACTATGTGCTCTTGTAGTTTAGATAGGGTAGGTAGGAGGGTGATAGGGTGGTACTTGCTGGGGAGGAGTAGTCATCTCCTTTGGGAAGGGGAATGACAGTTGCAGGCTTCCAGGACTCCAGGACTGAGGCAAGACAGAAGGAGAGGTTGAGAAGGGAGTAGCTGGGAAAGAAAATGGCAGGTGCAGAGAGGTGTAAGAGCTTGTGGTCTAACTCATCAGGGCTCCTGCCCTTTAATGGGTTGAGGGCTAGGAGAGTTCTTACAGAGGTGGCAGGGGTAATGGGGGAGAAAGGGAAGGGGAGTGAAGAAGGGGGAGGATAGAGGGTGGTGGAATGGAAGGTGGATAGGAGTGAGGAAGCACATGTGGTGAAGTAAGGCAAAGCAAGGCACAGTTTATTTTTATGGCACTCATTCCCAGAGGCTCTTGGCACCTTACACAGAAACAAGTAAGAGAGTACAAAACAATATATAACTACATCTTAAAATAGTAAAAAAAGATAATATAATACAGTGATATAGTCATGGTTCAGCTTACTTTGTATGTATTGTGCTAGATGAAACATCAATATCTGGGAAGGCCAGTGAAAATAAATAGGTATTGAGGTGGCACTTAAAAACCTCAACTGAGGGGCCTCTCCTATTACTAAAGGAAGCAAATTCCAAAGCATGGGGCCAGTGACACTAAACGTCCTGTTGCGGTGGTCTTTAGTCTCATCCTGGGAATCACCAGGAGACCCCTAATTGAGGAACAGAGGAGAGGACCAGGTGGCTGGCATTATGAGAGCAGACAGACAACTAAGGCCTAGTCCATGCGGGCCTTAAAGGTGAGTAAACTCACCTTGAAGACAACCCTCCACCTGACCAACAACCAGTGCGGTTCACGCACTTGAGTTACATGGCAGAACCCTCAAAAGCCCATCAGCAACCTGGCAGCTGCATTCTGCACTAGATGTAGTCAGTGGAGAGTACCTCCAGAGACCCCAATGTAAAGAGCATTACAGTAATCAAGCCAGATGTTACAAAGGCATGAACCAGAGTAGGGAAGTCCTCATGTGGAACTAAGGGTTTGATCCTGGCAATGTTCCTTAAGTGATAAAAACCACTCTGTACAACTGATGACACCTGAGATTCCAATGTCATTCCATCGTCCAGGAACAAGCCAAGATCTCATACCCTAAAGGAAGCCATCAATTGCAAAGGCCCCAAGAAAAGACCAATTGCCACACTGGAGGCATTCCTATCATGTCTTTGGTACGATTTCATTACTAGACCCTCCATATTGTCAAGAGTTCAGTTGCAACCAGCTAGAGGTCATGCAATCATTTTCATTTCATTTTATTTTATTTGTTCAATCATGGTGATATATACATACAGATTTTTACAAAAATAGGAAAACAAATGACAAAAACAAGACATCTTTAAAAACACCATAAAAGTAGAAAGAAACAAGATCATTAAAAATAGCAAGAAGTTTGCCATTAAATAAAAATAACTTTATCAAAATTATCTACTGTGCAAATAAATGTAGAGCTATCACCTCCAATTATATCACAATCAAGAACCAATCATTATCCAGCCAATTCTAAGATAATACATCAGAAGGAAAACCATTTTATGTTTTACTGTTTTTTTCCTTCTTTGTTACATTATCTTTCTTTATCCAGACTGTTTTTCCAAATCCAAAATCTTTTTTTCTTGACTTTTACCACTAATGCCAGAACATTGGCAATTCTTTCTGCATCTTTAACGGCTTGAGGGTGCATCAATATGAAAACCACATCATAGCTAGAGTTTGCATAAAGTTACAGACAATTTCTTAAAAATAAATCTCTGGGTTTGTTGAATAATGGGCAAAGCAGTATCATATGCTCTATGGTTTGAAAAAATCCTTTTTTGCAGGAACACAAATTTTCTCCAGATCCAACTTCTTTGTTTATATTGTTAAAATATGTAAACCTTGAATTAATAATTTCAAATCTCACCCATGTGATTAACTTCCTTTATTCTGAATTCAAAGGTAGATTCAGATACATCTCCAATGAGTGATTGATTTTATTATTTCTCAGCCACTGGACACATGTTTGACTTCTAATAATTTCCATATCCTGAACTTTCCCCAATTGGATCAATTTATTTTTAATTATCTTTCTATACTGAAGGGAAGTCAAAACTTGTTTTTGATGTTCATTCCAAAGATGTAACATATTGAGCTTCTCCAAACTCTTTTTTAATCCCAAAAGCCATGGTGAATAAAGACCCCCATCATGCCATTTGTTTTTGTCTGAGAGACATTTCAATGGTAAGATATTTTTGTTATTATTCTGTATCCTTCTCCAGTATAAAATATGCATTTATTCCTTTAAACAACCCAATTTAATTCTGCCCAATTCAGCTCTTTACCATTGTGTTTGAAGATGAAAGTGGGACCTTTAGTAGAGTTTTATAGAAAAAAGACAGAGGTCTTTCCAATTCCTCAGCTTTCTCATAGCCCCACACTTCAGCTCCATATAGCAGCAGAGGGTTAATTGTAGCCTCCCCTGCCCTTAATGCTGGGACAATAGTATTACCCCCATATTTATAATTACTTTTTAGTAGAGCCTTTGCTATAAGTTTAGCTTTCATTATTTGTCCCTTCAGATGAGTTAACCAGGAAGCGGAGGAAACTAATTATACCCCTAAATAACAATATTCTTTTACAATCTCAGTCCTTTCTTGCCCTATTGCAAATTTAAGTTTATTAAAATGTTTAAGATTTTTCCCAAATATTACTATCTTGGTTTTATTAACATTTACTTTTAGTTCAAGGGAGTTACATTTCTTAAAAAAGAATTTATTTTTTTTGCATTCCAACCTTAGTTAAAGAAATAAAATCACCATGTCATCAGTGTATGCCAATGAATGGACTGGTAAATTGACTGTTCTAGGGGAGTCCAATTCTTCAGTATCGGAAAATTCATGTAGTGTAGTAATGTAAAAATTGAACAACATTGGTGCTAACAAGCAACCTTACTTTACCCTTCTATTTGTATTAAAGAAAGGGGTTAATGAGTCCTTGTTATCATATCTAATTGCTGTAGAGGCATCTGAATATAAAAGTTTAATTAACTTAAGTAATGCCGGATCTATACCTTTCTCCCAAAGTAATCCCCATAAAATGTGTCTATTTATGGAATCGAATGCTGCAGAAAATTCAATAAATAAAGCAAATAATAACGCTCACTAAATCTGGCTTGAAACCTGGAAATTTGATTAGTGGAATCTGCCCAATTTATCAATCTGTTTAATAATAATCTGGAAAAAATCTTTTAATTTATGTCAAAAATACTAATCGGTCTAAAATGATTTGGTGAATAAACTGTACCCTTTTTACAAATTGGAACAATTATGTTCTGTTTCCAAGAGACTGGTATATAATTCTGAGATGTACATAAATTAAAAAAGTGAGATAAAGTTGGAACCCAAAAATCTTTTTACTCTTTATAAACATCAGGAGGAATATAATCAGGGCCAGTAGCTTGATTGTTTTTCAAGGTACGTATTGCCTTCTCCACTTACTCTGATGAAAAAAACATTGAATGTTCAATTGGCCATTCCTGGTTCATTTTGCTATCTCTTTTGAAGTTAGTGTGGGCACTTTAAAAAAGATTTCCCCATAATGTTTCACCTATTCTTCCTTTGGAATGTATACAGCCAATGATGATTGTGCTTGATTTATTCCTGAAGCCACCATGCTCCAAAAAGCTTTCGTATGTGTCTGGCAGATAATATTATACATTGAGTCCCAATTTTTATATAAATGGCTCTGTTTTTTTTTAATTTCTTGAAATTTCTTATATTGTTTTCTAGCTTTATTTAATATGTTATCATTTATGTTTGTTGAATATTGTTTAGTCCACTTAATTAATTTCCTAAGTTTCCCCTTTTCATTTTTGCATTTGGAATCAAACCAAGTTTTTACATGTAAATGTGAGTTATTATTATTAATATAGTAAATTGCATCCTTAATCTCTTGATTGAGTTGACCTAAATTTGAGTCAAAATTATACACATTGGCTAAATGACTGTCTTCTTTTGAATTAAGGAGTCTATTACAATTCTCCAAAATATCCCTAAGTACCTCTCTTGAAATGTATTATGTTTTAGACATCATTTAGCAGCTAAGCTAAGTTGTCCCAGGGGTGTACCAGAGTCTAATTGGGACTTATGTTCATCTATAGCCTTAGGAGCAGATATTCAGAAATGCGTCAAAGGCAGGTGCAAGTCCATTGCAATGCAATTTAGATGTGCCATGGCAATGCAGGTGCCATATTCAGAAGTTAGGCTGGCTGCACTGTTCCAGTGCAACTCAGCTGAATATGGTACACATGCACCACAGCGCAACCTGAGATGTGCCGGTGCAACTTTAGAAGTGCAGATCATACCGGCGCATCAACACTGGGGGGCAGCGCACATACAACAGACCCAGGGATACAGCCAGGGAAGCACAGTGACAGTGGCCACAGGCCCCCACACCAGCAGGGCACATCAGTGCACACACAGGCACCCAGGAACCATACCCCAGAACACAGCAGTGGCATGGCCAGCAGGTGGCATGAGGGGACAATGGCCAACACAAGGCTGCCAAGGGTGCCCCCCAGCACCCAACCAGCCTGCCATGCCCACCACCATGTGGCATTGGCAGTCCACCCCCAGAACTATGGAGCCAAGCACACACATGCCCCACATGTACACACATAACACACACACCAGGCAGTGAACAAACCAGGATCCAGGCAAAGTGCCAGACCACACGGGATGGGGTGCCCAACAGGGGATGCAGAGGTCCCCACCCCAGCGTGCGGACATGTCCAGAACAATGACCATGGCTGTGAGCCACTACCATGCACACACCTGCCACCCACCCCTGACCACAGCCCCATGGAGACCCCAAAGCCACACAGCACACCCACTGAACCAGGGGATGGCCCCTACCAAAACGTAGCACATCACTGTACACAGCAGGGAACCATGGTAGCACCACATGTGCCCCCCACCCCTGTGCATACACCATGGGCAGACATCAGATCACTGCAGCATGGCTCCACATGCCACCTGCAAAGCAGACACAGACACAGGCATGTAGGTGAAAAAGGTTTATAACAGTAATACATGGACAACAATAGAAACAACAGGGGTCTGGGACAGGGTAGCCACAATGATCAATGGGGACAGTTAACAGGGTCTGTATAGCAGGAAGGAGAACTGTAGGGGAACAGAGGCAACAGGGATAACTGGGACTATATACATCTAACTCAACGTTGGCCATGTCTGGATGACCCACTATGGCTCTGTTCACTCCTGTGTACAGCTGTTATGCCTCTGATGGCAACGACCACTTCCAGCATACTGGATATGATGAGCAGGATCTGCTACAGGAGCCTCATCTGCACCCTCCGAGGCCATTGGGCCACTGGCCACCTGACAGCTATAGCAAGGGAAAGGACAGATGATCAGTACAATGGCCCAGGGAACCATGCCCACCCACAGTGCACAATGGCAGAGTGAGCACACACCCCTGGAGAGCCCAGTATGGACACCCATCGGGGGTGCAAAGCCAGGCAACATGGCACACCACGGTGGTGCAGAGAAGCGGGCATCACCGCCCAGCAGCCACACAACCGCACAGTGATGGTCACATGGCACACTGCAACAGCAGCACCGCAGTAATACCAGTGGCATCCATGCACTTGTACACCCAACCAACAGCCGTCACATGGGTCCAATGGACAGGCCACAGTGGTGTGCACGATGCACTGTGCAACACACACAGCTGTCACGGCACATGGCACAGACGGCCATGGCAGCACTCACTCCCACTGCTACCCCCATGTACATTGGGAATGACTATGACATTTTACCTGCCCCTGCAGTGCAGCTGGTGCTGGTTGTCCACTATCAGGGCCCACTGCCCTGTTGTGCTCTGCCTCTGCCTGGCCCACCTGCAGTCCCTCTGGCCCTGGGAATGGAAAGAAGAGGTGGACATCAGTACATGATCACACCAGCCATTCTCTCCACCACCACACAGCCCGATGTTAACTGGGCATGCCCCTGTCCATCCCATGGTCTGCATACCAACACAGCCACAATGCATGCAGCAGCATGGCATGTCGATGGGCAGGATGACAGTATACCCCACTGCAGGACATGCCTGGCAGTGATGCTAACACCACAGTACTGTGCTAGGGCAGACATGCAAGCACCTACCTGGCTGTGGCACTGCATCATGCTGGATGTGTGCCTGCAACCTTTGGAGTCAGTCAGGGTCTCTCCTCTGCAGGTCACCATAACGGTGCCTGCACTGCACTGCTGTGCATGGCACACTCATCCTCCTCTCCTAGGCCTCTGATATGGACTGCTGCACCAGGCCTCTGGCCTGCTGCAGGGGCACCTGCCTCAAAACCTGGCCTTATAGGGCTGGACGGCAGCCACAAGTTCACTACCTCGATGTCCAACCAGTTGAGGGCACGGCATCTGATTCCCTGTGCCATGAACAGCTTTTTGTGTGGCACTGTACAAGGTGGTGTAAAGTGCACATGTCTGCCACAGGTGCAGGATGTGTGATAGGATATGAGCGACTGCTATTGCACAGCACAGCATGTGGATGCATGCCAGGATGCACAGTGCGGGACCATTGAGCAATGGTGGGCATGCACACTATGCCGTGGCCTAGTGGGGGTCACGGTGTAATGAAGGTGACCCATGGGTCACAGGTCAGTTCCCAGTGTGCAGTGTGCATGTGCATGATAGGGTGCATGCCAGGATGCATGAGCATACACAAAGCCGCACCTGCACCACATATACAGTGCCAATGCATCGCGCAGTCCATGTGTGTTGTGTAATTGTACCGTGGGATGTGGCATGCACATGTGCACTATGCATGACCACGTTTTGCACCTCGGGTTTGCTCCAGCGCAACATGAATGTGCATGGCGCATGTCTGCCATATTCAGCCGTGGCCTGCAAATAACCTCATGAGCCAATGCATGTCACAGTGAGGAGCATTAGCATCTCATTACAATTGCGCTCACCCTCATTTGCATATGTTGAGCCATAAAAGTGCCAAAGAACAACACAGGCCACAGACTGGTATTGCAACCTTTCAGGTAAGTGACTGGAAACATGGATGAACAGAAGCCTACTGCAACTGTGCAACTGATAGCTGTAACGTCCATTGCTGCCACTAACACACACTGGTGTGCATTCCCACAGGTGGCCGAATGTCAGGTGAGGAAGGTGTGAAGAATCAGGGTCCTGCACGCAAGTGCAGGCCCAACTTTATGGCATCAGAGACCACTGCTCTGTATGAGGCCTACATGGACAGGGAGGTCCTTTTCAGTGGTGCCACAGGCACACGCAGGAGGGGTTGTGGGCTGGGATGAGGTGGCACGGCATGTCAACACCCACTGCCGACGCCATTGCACCCCCCAGAAGTGCAAGAAAAAGACTGCGGCACTGACTTGAGGAACATTAAGGAGAAGATCGCTACCATCCAGGCATCCTGCAGGGTAACTGGTGGTTGCCCAGCAGCAGGGCCTCTGCTGACAGCCTCACAAGAGCAAGTGGTGTCCAGCATTGGCTGAGCATCAGTGGAGGATATACCCAGTGGAGGGATCCAGATGGGTGGCAGCCCCTCACTGCATGGTGAGTACAAGCGGGCCTGTGGGTGTGCTGCACATGTATGCTTGTCGATGTGCCACCAGCCACTTGTGAGCATGTCTGTGGCTACACTGTGGACTGCAGTGCCAGTTGGAATTGTCTGCATGCTGGGGGGGCATGGTAGGAGGTGGCCGTGGGGGGGTAGTACAAGGGGTGAGGGGGGATGGTAGGAGTGCCAAGGGGGTAGCCCTGGACAATGTATCAACACTGACCCTCCATTCTTGTCTTGCAGCACCAGCACACCTCCAAGCAGGGGATGAGGTGGAGGTGGACGCTGTCATGGATGCCCAACCTTCAACATCAGTGGGCATCCGGAGCAGGGACAGGCCCTGCCTTGGCCATGCGGGGCATGTAGACATGCTGGACATGGCGTCTGATGATGCCTTTGCTGGGATCCTTGACACTGACAGCCTGGAGTGCTGTGTTCGGAGACCCAGCTAGGGATGTTGTCAGACACCGATGTCGACATCACACTGATCATGGACAGCATAGGACCATTGGTGGCAGAAATGCCCCTACCCAATACACAGGCACCATCAGGGCCTGGTGCTGCCCCAGTGGCTCCACAGCCACCCCCCAGCCATGCCATGGCTGCGGTGTGTTGTGCCACCAGTGTGGGTGACGGAGGTGCTGTTGGTGCAGTGGAGCCACGGGGCACTGACCAGCAGTTGGTCGGGCAGCAGTGGCTGGATGCAGGTGACACTGGGCAGTGAGGTACGGTGCACACTGCCAGTGAGCCTGACACAAGCATACCCCCCTGTATGGCCCACCTGAGCGGGAGGCTATACAGCATGCTGTGATACCCCCTGCAGCTCAACAGACAGCCCAGGAGGCCCCGGATGCTGAGTGTCTGGTGGAGCAGACCCGGTTACTGCAGGCATCTGTGGAGAACCAGGCATTGCTTGCCTCTGAGGTGGGCTCACTATGGGCTGATGTGCATCTCATGGCTGAGCTACAGGACAGAGGCACTGTGCAGATCATTGATGAGCTCAGACAGATAAGGGAGGCCATGACTGCAGCTTTGGACTGCATGACTGGTGCCATTCCAACTTGGCTGGTGTTATTGGCTGCCACTACTGGGCTCTACTGGGCTCGGCCATGCACAGGAGACACCCCACAGTGCACTCTCCACCCCACGATCCCGGCATCTGGCAATCACAGCACGATGGATGCCGGGGTCTGGCATCAGCATCCCAGACAGCCCCAGGGCAGGCCTGTTTAGCTGCCTCTATCCCACTGCATGGACAAGGTCACAGTCCCACACTTCAGCCCCTGGGCGGGCGTTGGACACTTTCATGAAGCTGCCTCTCAGCCACAGCATGGCCACCCACATGTCCATTTTGGTCATGGGACTGCCAGTCATAATGCCGTGTGTGATGCCCTGTTCTGCCATCCACTGCTGTTGTCACATGCATGGGTGGTGCTGGTGCAGTATGTATGCAGTGGCACGCACGTGTGTTGTGCCCCATGTGCCCTGTGTGTGGACCGTGCTGCTGGAGATGTGGCATGGAGGTGATGAGGGCTGCTCAGCACTGGTGGTGTCTATGTACCGGTGCCATGCTTCTGATTCATGCCATGTCCCACAACGTGTGTGTGTGTGTGTGTGTGTGTATATGTGTGTGTGTGTGTCTCCTTGTGTTTATGCCAGTACTGCATGTGTGTGTTGCTGCACACCTCTGTGCCAGTGGCTCCGCTGTGTGTAGTGTGCACTGGTGTTTACATGCCATCCACTGTGCACACCCCTGCCACAGTGTGGAGTACTATCCTGTGATGCCCATGCTGCTATGTTTGTACACCCACCTGCGCTGACCAAAATGCTCCCTTGCAATTGTGTCCCTGTGCTGCCTTGCCTCCTGCACTGCTCTGGAGTCCCTTCTTCCAGGGGGTGGCTGCATGTGCCTCATTATATCTGTCTTTCACAGGGGACGATGGTCTCCATTAGGGGGTGAGCAGCCATGCCCTTAGGTGGTATGCGCTGTAGCTTGGGTGGGAAGAGACATTTGGTTAGTGCACTGCTGTGCTGCCCCATGCTCACTGTCTGCCAAGGCAATGGCCTGCCCCTCCCCGCATGCTATCCCCCCTGTGTCTCATGGTCACAATGGCACATGTTCTACTCACCGACTAGGTGGCCCATGGGGATGTCTCCCTGCTCAAACCTATTGCACAGCACAGAGATGTGCCATATGAAGGCATCATGTGCACTCCCAGGGTGTGTGGCGAGGCATTGATGATGCACCCAGTGGCATCGCTCACCACCTGGCAGTTGATGGAAGGATACCCCTTCTGGTTTATGTACACAGGGCCCTCTGGGCTGTGTGGTGTGCGAATGCCAATGTGAGTGCAGTCAATGACCCCGATCACACCTGGCATGCATGCCACCTAGTAGAACTCCTGCATGTTTGCTTTACTCTCTGCCTGTGTGCTGGGGAAATGTATGTACTCCAACGCATATGGCAGCAGAGCATTGAGAGGAACTGGGTGAGGAGGTGGGATGTGGCCGACTGGGTGATACCTGGTATCTCCAGTGGGTCCTTGGAAGGTGCCTGTGGTGAGCAAGCACATCACAGCGGTCACCTTGGTCTCCCCTGACATGGCATGAATACATCTGTGGTGCCTGCATCTCCTCACTGCACAGCTCACATAGCTGCCTCAGAACTGCCCTGTGTTCAGGTGGTACTGGCCCACTATCTCCGTGTCACTGAAGTTCTCGAATGTGACCCTGGCATAGTATCACCTCGTGTTGGGCATAACGCCAGGTCCTTCTTTGGTCATGCAGGTGTTCCTCCTGCCTCCTCACACCCCTCATTATGGCATCCATTAGGAATAGGCCACTGTCCATCTCTCAGTCACTGTGCCTGTCCCTGGCTTCCTGTGGCACATTGTCCCTCCATCCATCTCCCACTCTGTCTGCCTCTCTCCACTCTCTCTCTTTCTCTCTTGCACTCTATCACTCCCTCTCTCTCTGTGCACACTGTTGCACATCTGCTGTCTGTGTATTTAAACCTGTTTTTATACGCTCAAGTCTGCCTGGCACAACTTGGTGTTTGCTCCACACTTGCATCTTGCTTTCCCACTGAACATGCCATTGCACCATATATTCCTGGGCACATCCCTATGCACTTGCGCCGCAGACATTACAGTTGCGCATTGGTGCATTGAGATTTGCTCTGTGCCATGGGTAGCTTTCAATATCGTCCGGTGGTGCAACTCAGAACTTGCGCTAGCTCAACTGAGTTGCACCATGCGCAACTGCTTTGAATATCTGGCCCTTAATTTATGAGCTCATTGGAGCATGATCGCTTTCTGTTCTCATTTGAATTTTGAGAAATTTAAACTTCTCATAATTTTCAGGATAAATTAGAACATAATCAATAGTGCTTTGCCCATTTGGAGAACAATAGGTAGTTTCTCCTACTTCATCACCCTCCAGTCTGCTATTCAATATCAAAAGACATTCTCCTCAATAAATTTTATCAGATTTTTCCCTTGTTCATTAGTCCCGTATCTTTACTTTCTATGGTTACAGCACATTAGATGTAACTGAGATTCCAATGTACTAAGACTATCATATTTAACAGTATGAGCATTAACCCTCATCCTGCCACCCAGCAGATAACTCGTCATAATTAACTACAGTCTCTGCTGCTGCTGACAAGATAACTCGTCCTCACTGACACTTTTTCAGAGCTACAGTGCATAAGCAAAGCTGGCCTTTGTAATCTGCCTAGTTCTTCACAAAGCAGGGACCAGTGGCTTTCTGTAATTGGTTGTTTTAGTATTCAATTACAGCTCACCAAATATCGTCAGTGTTTTCCCTGAACTCTTGTTGCTGAGCTTTGTCTCACTTAGATTTTCAGCTCTGGGCTGTAGCTCTGCTGGAGCATCATTGATTGTCTACTCCATCTACTAGAATCTGCAAGGCGCTCTGAGAATACTTGTAAAAAATTCCACTGCTTTGTTTAGTCAGTAGGAGTGTGAAAGCAAGGCTTTTCTCTTGAGGTGTGTTTTGTTGTGGTTTGAATGACAAATGGACACAGCAAGTTTACATGTATGGGGATTCAAAATTACATAAATAGTATGCTTATGATAGAGGGATTTGAAAGTTTACAAGTGCTATTTGTTTTTATATTTTTTTAGCAAGGGACAGCTAGTAAAATGTTCTGTTCACCCTACTTGAAATGTTTATTTCTTCCCTGCTTGTTGCCAATGTAAGCATGTTTAAAGTCAGTAATGCTGCAAAAAGGCGAGTGCCCACACTGCTGAAGTTTACATCTTAAATCTAGATAATTTTATCGAACAGTGTTGTGTCCCTTGGATGGTGTTATTGTCAGGTTTAGAAGGTACAAGATGGCAAAGAGAAAAAAAAGATCCTCAGTGTAGCCATTGCATGCTGTTTCATTTCGTTTTCCTTTTTTTTTTGTTCACCAAAATTGTTTTTACTTGTTATAAAGCATGTTTATTTTATTTTATACCCCTCACATGATGTTCCATTTTGGCATGCAATTCATACAGGGCTCCATTGTTCTCCATTCAAGCAAGTATGCTAATCGGGCCATTTTGTGATATTGGATTTGTGAATGTAATGCATGTCAGACATTTTGTGAATCTTGTGCCTTTTTTCATGTTTTGCCTTTCTGGTATGTCTTGTGTGTTTTTTTTTTGTTTGTTTTGCTTTGTTTTTTTTACTGATTTTAACATAGGAGTTGACCTGCATCATCATCACACTGGAGTTTCGATTGGACTTTCAGGAGCTGACTATTTTGATTACGGGTACATAAATGCTAAAGGAAAATGCCCTGGATGGAGTGAGGGCTCTTGGCTGTGTTGAAGTCCACATACACCATGAGCAACCCTGTGGTTATTGGTGAGCAGGGGCTGGAGTGATAAAGCAGTTTGAAGCGGACTGTGTTTGCATTGGTTATTGGTGAGCAGGGGCTGGAGTGATAAGGCAGTTTGAAGCGCCGACTGTGTTTGCATTGGTTATTGGTGAGCAGGGCTGAGTGATAAGGCAGTTTGAAGCGACTGTGCTTTGCATTGGTTATTGGGAGCAGGCTGGAGTGATAAGGTGGAAGTATATTTGCTGCCAGTACCCATCAAGTGGACAAGAAATGCAGGGCACACTCACAGTGGGAAGGTGAGGGATGTATAACTGTGGATGGTAGCCCCCATCTAGAAGAGAAGCCATGCTGGTCAAAGAGTGCTTCCATGCCTACTCGTGAGGTGGGCCACGTGCTCACTTTGAGAACATGCAAGTTCCAGAACACTTCTGCAGTGGCTCGCTCTGACTGCGATGGAACAATCACCTTTCAGAGTTGGGTTTTCTGCTATGCTGGCTGCTGGTTGGGTGACTGCAGGTGGCTGAACCTGGGAGGACTTGGTGCAAGGAGTTGTCCCACTACATCCAGAGGTGAGCTAGTGAGGCAGGAGATCGGTCTAGGATTTTTAGGGCTTCTTTACATTCATTGTAGCTCTTCCTAATCCCAGGTCAGCAGTGCGTGCTCCCAACCTAATGTGATTTCTTCTAGTTCAAGTCACTCTTGCCACAGGGTCCCATTGGAAATTACAAATGAGGGGGCTGTAATAGCGATTTTGTTTTTCATCTTTCATTCAAGAAAGAAATAAGTTTTGTCACTTAGGGTTTATGATGTTATGTACTGTAATACTGTGTTCTTATTGTAAGTTCAGTGAGGGGACATGCTCTGATTTGCTGCTTTTTTTGAGGGGGTCAGTGATGTTGGCAATACACTAGTAGCTGCGGTGTGACTAACTCCCTGATGTTGTGTAGCCCCCCCCCCAAAAGATTCACTGCCAGATGTGGCTGTGGCTGGGAAGGTTGTTGGGTCCTCTCTGGAGTCTATAAGGTAATCAAGATTCTGAAATGCTAACAATGTACTATGAGGTGCTGAATGGGCTCTGCCATGCCCATCTCTGTAGGCTGTCTTGGCGGACATTCAAGATTCCATGCTTGTTATGGTATTTTCTATTGCACCATGCCCATAATTTGCCCATAATTTTCCCAATCAGTATAAAATTCATGTAACACTACCAGGATGTACCTGTAAAAGCACTACAGAGATACTACTGGGGAGTGGGGAACAAAAAGAAAGTTTACAGCCACAGATATCACAAATAAAGAGTATTCATGACCTCAGTGTGCTGTGTGTATACAGAAGGGGCAAAAACAGACTGGCAAAATAATCCTTTGACTTGTGACATATGGTTGGGGGGAAGGCTTGTGCCACATGGGGGGAGGAAGTATGGGGCACCAGAGAGACAATTTACTGTCACAGAAATCACAAATAAAGTTTATTCTAGGCCTTAGTGCAGGAGTCAAAAGTTTTGCAGCCACTAGCCAGCAGGGCAAGTTAATTGGAAAATCCACTAGCCCCACAGACTTTTCCACCAGTCCAGTTGGTGTACATACACAAGCACGCTGAAAATCTTAATAGCCCTACACAAAATCTATCAGCATTTGTTTAGTTTGTTAGTGCCAGTTTCACCTATCTGTTTGCCTGTGTGTACACAGGCAAGGTAAGGGTAGGCTGGTAAAATAAATCTTTGTTGTACCATCCAGAAAAGGGGGAGAGAGAAGGAGTGTGCCATCCAGAAGGGAGGGAGGGACAAAGCTAGAGATGGAGAGATAGAGAGACAGGGAGAGAGAGACAGGGAGAGACAGAGAGAGAGTCTGAGAGAGTCAGAGAGAGTCAGAGAGCCAAAGAGACATTTTGTGCAGAGGTGCCATGTCTTGGCAGGTTGGGTAGAACCCACTTACACCTGGCAATGATGTGTGTTTGATGGTGCCGGTCATCGGATGGTGATGGGCAACACACAAACATCAGGTAATGCCATTTGTTGTATGGTGCTTGGTATTGGAATACCCGGCATCATTCAAAAAAACTGCATTAATTGGTGTCTGGGGGCTCAACCCACCCTCTGAGACCTAGCACCATCAAAGATACAGCATTGTCTGGTGTCCATTGGTTCCACCCCACCCGCCAAAAAGTGGCACAATCACAGAAAAAGCATTCCTTTGTGTATTTGTGTTCCATCCCCGCACTCTGAGACATGGCAGTGTGACTGTGTGTGTACAGGCAGAGCAAGAGCAGACTGGTAATATAAATCTTTGACATGTGCCATCCAGTGGGGGAGAGGGAGGGGGGGAGAGAGAGAGAGAGAGAGAGAGAGAGAGAGGGTCGTCAGTCGCTGCCGGATTTTGGTTTTGGTTTGATTATTTTATTTTTTATTTATTAGTGTTACGTGTTCATCTTAATTCCTGGTTTTTGCTCACTAGAACAGGGACAGATAGGACTGAGTGGGGACACTGGTCTAGAAGTGGGACAAGGAAGTGTTATCGCTGTGAAATTATTTTTGCATTTCTTGTGTTTAGTTTTTTTTTTTTTTATCTTTTCCTTTCCAGGCCCCACTGGATGAGAGTTGGTGGTTGAACTTGATTTCTCATGGCAGGCCATATCTGTTAGAAAAGGCACCGGATTAGACTCAGAGGAGCTACAAGATGACTGACAGACTGCTGGCCAATATTAAGGTAGGAAAAAAGGGGACATTTTTTAAACAAATTCAGATGGTAAATGTAAGGTTGGTTGAAAATTGCAGTTCCTGGGGCAGAACATATGGTGAATGATTTTCTTTCCAGAGGGTTAGAGGTAGACTTCACCACCATGGTAAGGTTATTTATTATTACTCTTTGCCTCCATTTTTTTTCTGACCCAAGAACTGAAATCTAAGCAAAATTTGGTCCCTCTGGGAATTATACAGCAGAAGCCAACTGTATTCATAGGGTCGGGGGACACCAATTTCATAGTTTATTTGCTATTTCTTTCTTTTTTATTATTTAATTCTGTGTTATGAGTTTCATAGAAATATAGACTTTGACGGCAGATAAGGACTCTTGGCCCACCTAGTCTGCCCCATTTTCCTAACTATTGGATAAGCTGCAGATTCTAGCCCCCCCCCCCACTATAATTGCCTTATGTCTGTCCCATGCATTCTTGAATACCCCTACTGTTCTTGACCCCATAACCTCCTCAGGAAGGCTTTTTAATGCTTCCAACACCCTCTCCATGAAAAAATACTCCCTGACATTGCCACTGAGCCGTCCCCCCTCTGTCTTCATATTGTGCTCCCTTGTTCTTGCACATCTTTCTGAAAGATGCTCTCGTCTTGGACATTGTTGATTCCCCTGAGGTACTTGAACATTCTATCATGTCCCCCCCTCCTTTTCTCAAGGGTATACATGTTAAACTCTTTAAGATGCTGCACCATTTTAGTTGCCCTCCTCTGGAGTACCTCAGGGTCTGTAACTAAAGCCATATGAAAGACTAAAAATGCTTAATATGTATACCCTTGAGGAAAGGAGGGACAGGGTGGATATCAAGGGAATCAACAAAATCCAAGGTGGCAGCAATTTTCAGAAAAAGAAATGTACAAGAACATGGGGGCACAATTTGAAGATGGAGGGGGTCTCAGGAGCAACATGAGGAAGTATTTTTTTCACAGGTGGATTGATTGGACCACCTTCATGAGGAGGTCGTGGGGTCAAAACCAGTGGGGTAATTCAAGAATGCATGGGGGGAACACACATAAGGCAATTATAGTGAGGGGTAGGAGAAAGTAGGTGGTTGGGTAATCTGGAATCTGCAGCTTATGCAATAGTTAGGGAAATGGACAGACTGGGTGGGCAAAGCTGTCCTTATGTGCTGTCAAATTCTATGTTTCCGGTCCCTTGGTCTCTCTTTTTTTTTTTTATATGAAGGTTAGAAAAAGAAGCTGGTCCATTGTCACACCCCCATCCAGGCCTTCCCACTGAGCATCCTACCCTTGCCATATATTTACCTTTGGAAGTCAGCGCTGTCATCCTCACTGGGCCGGGACAGTTCTGCCCTCTTCAAAGTCGAATCACAAATTGAAGAAACAAGGTAAGCACCATATAATCGCTGTGTATGGTGTTTTTAACTTATATTGATATATTTTGTTTTTGTTTTGGTATTTTGGTCACCAGATTTTCAACATTGCCTTTTTTCAGACCCCACCTCATGAACACTGTGACTGTTATCTTGTTAATCAGGCCCGGAAGTAGATTTTTCGGTTGCTGTGCGAAATTACCTTTCCGGACCAATTAATGAAATGACAGTGCCATTGTTCATGAGGTGGGGTCCCAAAAAAGTTATGTTGAATATTTGGTGTAAAAATGTGAAAAATTCCCAAGTTACATGTGTCCATTTAAAATGTTCTACACGTGTGTAACTTTGGTGTGCTTGAATATTTCCACTTCAGATTCTCAACATAGCCACTTTTTCACACCACCTCGCGGACAGAACAGCTGTCAGTTTTCACATCCTGTCTGAAATGTGTTTTCACTCCACTGTTGCGGAAACAGCGTTTCAGAACAGATTTGAAAAATGGCATGTATTGGGTTTATGAGGTGGGGTCATAAGAAGACAGTGTTGAAAGTTTGGGGACAAAATATGAAATAATGTTAAAGTTATGACCATTTATTGCATTTTTGGTATGAGAAGGGCAGACTGGCACAATAAATGTTTGACTTGTGCTTTACAGAGGGGAGAAGGAGACAGAGACTGACTACTGGGGACCAATGAGAAATTTGACAGTTACAGTAATAACATTTTGTGTGTGTGTGTGTGTGTGTGTGTGTGTGTGTGTGTGTGCGTGTATACGTGTACAGGCAGGACAATGGCTGACTGGTTAAATAACTCTTTGGCATGTGCCACCAAGAGGGGGGAGAGAGAGACTGAGAGACTACCGAGTACCAAATTGACATTTTTCAGTCACAGAAATTACAAATAAAGTTTACTGGCTTTTGTGTGGACGTGTGTGTAGAGTCAGTGCAAGGGCAGATTGGAAAAATAAATCTGACTTGCACCATTCATATGGAAGAAAACTGGAGAAAGGCAAAACTATTGGACCAAAAATGAAAATTTTCAGTCACATAAATCACAAATGAAGTATAGCTGACTGGCAAAATAAATCTTTGACTTGTGCCATACATGGGATGGGAGGGAGAGAGACTACAAGGCACCAAAGAGGTATTTCACAGTCACATAAATCACAAAGTTTATTCCTGGCCTCAGTGTGGATGTGTGTGTATAGGGCAAGGGCAAACTGGTAAAATCTGTGACTTGTACCATTCCTAGGGTTAGGTAGGAATAGATGACTGTGGGACAAAAAGAAGTGTTCACGATGTCAATGCAAGTTGTGGGTCATTATAGTAAGGTAAAGCACATCAGGATGCATTAACACACACTAAAGGGTGGTAAAAATGCTAACTGTTGCTATCCAGTTATAATTCCATAGTAATTTACCTGCTGTTCTGTTATTCCACCTCGCTGTTCATGTCAGCCGATGCCCAGAACCGCATACACATGTGTGGTACTGAAGTGTTCATGATGGATAAGGAAGGGAAGTTTCTGGCAGACAGCAAGGAAAAAAGCATGGAGAGGGAGCCATATGGGAGTAGCACTGACCTGGTTAGGGCTTTGGATAGCAGGGGCAGCTTGAGGGGAAATGTGGGTTTCCAAAGAGACATTTGTACAGTCACAGAAATAGTGTATTCCTGGAACCGGCTTACTCTACTCGGTGCTCTTTGTTTGATAGAGTGGGGTCTCGGAGGGTTATGGGCAGCCCCCAGACAATAGATAATGTTTGTTTGATACTAGGTGTTGGAAAACCCAGCACCACCCTACAAACAGCATTCCCTGGTGGTCGGATGGCTCACCACCACATTCTGAAACCCAGTGCCATCTAACAAGTAGCAGTACATGGTGTCCATTGGTTCCACCACACTCTGACAACAAGGAATGATTAAGCAATAAGTCACAACAGGATGTGGGTTATTGGGGGTTTACTCACACCTTGTGTGGTGTGTCACGAGGCACAGAGAGTGACAAGAAGAGCTCCTGGCTACTGCCGTATAGGTTGCCCACCCACCATACAGATCTTGGTGCAGGGAGCACACAGTGAGGTCCCCGCTGTTTCGGTCCACATTTGTTCTGTGAAGCAGGAACAATGAGTGACACCCTCTCATCCCTTGCCATGAAGAGGTCAGAAGCCAGGTAAAGTACAGCCAATCTGTGTAGAGAGAACCCTTCCCTGCTGCCGATAACCACAGCTCGATGAGAGGGAGACAGACAGTCCGTGTCCCTGATCCTGGCACATCATGGGATGCGGGAGATCATTTGTGGACAGGGGTCAGCACGATTACATGTCCTCCTCAGCTGCCAGCAATGTAAGTTTCCTTCCATGCTCTAGCAAGTCAGTAGTCCATTGGGGTTGTAGGTGGTTTATCTGTGTTCCCCGGTGGGTCAGCAGTCTCGATGTGGTGCTTACACAATCAGCAGCCCCAGAGATGGTGCAGGAGGAGGTACTATGGGAGAGACAGTGGCAAGTTGACCCTCAGTGACACACAATCTTGACTTAAACAAAAAGCAAAATCACAGAAATCACAAATAAAGTTTATTTCTGACCACAGGCAGGGCAGGAGCACACTAGCAAAAGTAATTTTCTTTGTCTTGTGCCATACAGTGATTTCTGGGAACCAAAGAGATATTTTTATGGTCACATTAATCACAAAGTTTATTCCTGGCCTCAGTGCAGGGCAAGGGCAGACTGGTAAAATAAATCTTTGAGTTCTGCCATCCAAAGGGAGGTAGGAAGAGACAGATTCTTTGTACCAAACCGATATTTTATAGTCACATAAATCACAAATAAAGTTTATTTCTGGCCTCAGTGTCTGCATTTTCAGATCGGTAAAATAATTATTTGACTTGTACCATTTGCAGGGTGGTGAGAGAGACTGCAGGGCACCAAAGTGACATTTGTACAATCACAGAAATCACAAAAAGTTTATTCCTGGCCTCGTGTAGCTGTGTGCATAGGCTGGGCAGGGGCAGACTGGTAAAATAAATTTTTGACTTATGCCATCCATGGGGAGAGTACTGAGACCAAAGAGATCTTTGCACAGCTACAGAAATCTCAAATAAAAGTGTATTCCAGGCCTATGTGTGTCTGTGTGTGCCTCGGCCGGGTAGGGTCAGACTGGTGCAATAAATCTTTGACTCATGCCACTCACAGGGGTGAAAGAGAGAGAGAGAGAGAGAGAGAGAGAGGGTCCATGGGGCACCTAAAAGATATTTGTACAGTCACAGGAATCAAAAATAAAGTATATTCCTGTCCTCAGTGTGGCTGTGTGTGTGTATAGGCTGGGCACGGGCAGACTGGTAAAATAAACCTTTGAGTTCTGCCATCCGGAGGGAGGGAGGGAGGAGGAGGATACTGGTGATCAGAGATTAATTTGTACAGTCATAGAAATCAAAATGAAGTTTATTGCTGGCTTAAATGTGGCCATGTGTATCGTCCAGATAGGGAAGTCTGGTGAAATAAATCTTTGACTCATGCCACTCACAGGGTCAGGGAGAGTCCACGGGCACCAAAGAGATAGTATATTCCTGTCCTCAGTGTGGCTATTTGTGTATAGGCAGGGCAGGTACAGACAGGCAAAATAAATCTTTGACTTATGCCATCAACAGGGAGGAGGGAGAGAGACTACTGGGGACCAAAGAGACTTTTGTACAGTCACAGAAATCAGAAATAAAGTATATTCCTGTCCTCAGTGTGGCTGTGTGTATATAGGCTGGGCACAGGCAGACTGGTAAAATAAATCTTGGATTTATGGCCATTAACGGGGGGGGGGGTGGAGGGACTACTGGCGATCAAAGAGTCATTTGAACAGTGACAGTAATCACAAATAAAGTGTATTGCTGTCCTCAGTGTGTATAGGCTGGGCAGGGGCAGACAGGTGAAATAAATCTTTGACTTATGCCATCAATGGGGGGTGGAGCAGATTTAAGGAGTGAGTAGTGGTGTGTGTGTGTGTGGGTTGTCCAGTCTCAGGAAGAGAGATTGGAAGCAGGTAAGTGACAGAATTGAGGCTGGTCAACTAGGGGGAAGGTATCCAGATTAGGAGGCTACGGAGTGATCCAGAATGGGTGTTCAGTTTGGAGGACTTTGAAGAGAGAGTGAGAATAACTACTGGGTACTAAAGAGACATTTTACAGTAATAGAAATTACACAGTTTATTGCTTGGACTCAATGTGGCTTTGTGTGTACAGTCAAGGCAAGGGCAGGCTGGAGATGGCACCTAATATGGGAAGTGTTGTTTTTGTTTACATATCACTTCATGTCTTCCTGCAGGAAAGCTCCTGATCAGACGTATTACTGAATGACAAGAACATCTGTCTAGAGTCCTGGTTCTAGTTTTCAGAGATTTTCAAACATCAGTCTATTCACTGGTCAAGGGTTAGTTTTATACTTTACATGTTGTTGTGCCTGCTATGGGAGGAATTGGGGTACAATAGGACATTAAGGAATGCATTTATTGTGTCATTGCCTGGTTTGGGATTGCATGGGGAGGCTATTGGATAAGCCGGAAGAACTTTTCGTTTGGGACAAAATGAGGATTTTCTGTCACAGTCGGTAGCTGTCCTGATTCGTGAAGGGTGGTTGTTGTTGGGGGTCGGGCTGACATGAATGTAGGGTGGTTGACTGGGGATGCAGATTTAGAGGTTGGCTAGTGGTCTGGGTGGCGGTCCAGTGTTAGGAAAAGTGATCAGAAATGGGTGAGTGACAGCATTAAGGATGGTCAGCTAGGGGGAAGGAATCTGTGAAGTGGTCCAGAGTGAAACATAGAAATTGTTGGCAGATAAGGAATGCCGGGCCCATCTAGTCTGCCCATAAGCCCCTGTACTGGATTTCTGCGTCCGACTCACCCGCTTCTGTACCAATATGGTTCCCCTATGCCTTTTCCAGGGATGATTGAATCCATCAACAGTGACCCCCCCCCCGCACCTTGTTTATACCCTTGATGTACTTGAGTATTTCTGTCATGTCCACTGTTTCCTCCTCTTTTCCAGTGAGTACATATTGAGGTCCCTTAATCTCTCATATGTTTTGTGTTTCAAGCCCTGTACCATCTTAGTCAAACTTCTCTGGACCATCACCAGCCTGTTAATGTCCTTAAGAAGGTTCAGCCTCCAGAAATGCACGCAGTACTCCATGTAAGGCCTGCCCATGGTTTTATATAATGGCATCAATAAAAGCACAAAGTTTATTCCTGGCCTCAGTGTGGTTGTGTGTGTATAGAACGGGCAAGAGCAGACTGGTAAAATAAATCTGTGACTTGTGCCATTCACAGATTTAGATAGGGATAGACAATTGTGGGACAAAAAGAAGTGTTCATGGTGTCAGTACATGAAATGCAATGAACTTTAGATCAACAACATTCTCCGAAGTACTGCCTCTTCCACGAGCTAGCTCTAAGGAAGCTTAGAATAACCGAGTTCAAAAGGTGGCTCTTGGGTTGGTGTGTTAGGAAAGGCTATAGAATTGTGGGGGGCAGAATTGGGATGATAAAGGGAAGGGGGTGGCAGCTGTAAACTAGGGGTGCTAGCTGCACACTCAAGCTGACTAAGATAGACTGGGTGGTCTGTTTCTGCTGGCACATTCATATGTTCATATGTACTGGAGGGAATCGGGGTACAGCTGAACAGGATTTGCTGTTATTGTGGCAGTGTTTGGTTTGTGAGGGTACTGGTAGGCCACTGGACACCAGGAAGTGCTTTTCATTTGATGGGACAAAGTGGGCAAAGTGAGATTTTTTATGTCACAGTGTGTACAGGCAGGGCAAGGGCACAGTGTGTACAGGCAGGGCAAGGGCAGTCTGGCAAAATACATTTTTGACGTGCCATTGCAGAATGAAGAGAGACTAATTACTGGTGGCCAAAGAGACATTTTTGCAGTCACAGAAATCACAAATAAAGTGTATTTCTGGCCTTAGTGTGGCTGTGTGTGTTATTCCACTTAGCCGTTCATGTCAGCCGATGCCCAGAACCGCATACACATATGTGGTACTTAAGTGTTCACGATAGATAAGGAAGGGAAGTTGCTGGCAGACAGCAAGGGAAAAAGCACGGGGTGGGGGGGGAGACATCTGGGAGTAGCACTGGCCTGGTAAGGGCTTTGGATAGCAGGGGCAGCTTAGGGGGAAAGTCCTGAAACACAGGGGGGTAGTGGTTACCTGGAGTCACAGTCCACTAGAACTAGAAGGAGCAATGGAGGTCAAAATAGTACCACTCGAGGGGCGGGTATAAGGAGCAGTGATAAAGAGGTAGGGCTAGGGCAGGATTGTACTGAAGATGGGGCCCAACTGACAGACCTCAACAGCAGGACAAGGGTCTCGGAAGAAAGGGGAGGAGAGAGAGGAGGAATAGAGAAACTCAACCCCTAGAAAGGAAAAGAAGGAGATCAAGCAATGGAGGAGGGGGGACAGGGAGAGGAAAACAGGTGATGGGGGGTGGCAGGCGAGCTGGCAGATTGTGGGGTGAGCTCCAAAAAGTGGAGGACAAGATTCAAATTTTCAGGGACTCCATAGTAAGAGGCACTGGCTGGGGGGGGAATCTGGGTCAGCTGTTTGCCAGGCATGACAGCAGCTGAGGGGATCCATCACATGCCCTTCAGGGAGAAACTACAAGATGAAAGAATGCACCTGATATTACACTTGATAACAAATGACCTTGCAGGGCATAGTCTGATGGAGGTGCAAGATAGGTTTGAGGCTTTGGCAAGGTTCTGTCAGAACTTGAACTTTAGATCAATAGAGTTCCCTGAAATACTGCCTTTTGCTATGAGCTAGCTCTGAGGAAGCCAGGAATAACAGAGTTCAATAGCTGGCTCTCTGGTTGGTGTGTTAGGAAAGGAAATGGAATGGCAGGGTACTGCGGAACAACCTTGCAGGAGGAAAGCCTGTTCTCCCCAGATAGGTTACACTTAAAAGGAAATGTCCAGCTGGATTCGTGCCATGCCTTGGTGTAAAGCATGGCCCGATTAGGCTTTTCGTAAAGTATTTTTTTTTAATTTGCAGCTGCAGAAATATATTACTCGTATCTGGTTTATCCTGCCTACCTGCTGCTGGCATTGTGATCATACGGGCGTGCCCACAACCAGCCGTGGCTGTCATAGAAACATAGAAACATAGAAGTTGACGGCAGATAAGGACCGCAAGGCCCATCCAGTCTGCCCATTTCTTTTTCTACCTTATAAATGTGCCATCGGCCTTTGCTCTGTCAGTGACCTATCTATTCATAGTCATTTGTATTGCTCCCTTATGCCTATCCCATGCCTGTTTGAAGCCCTGCACTGTATTCATAGCCACCACTTCTTGTGTAAGCTATTCCATGCATCTACCACCCTTTCTGTGAAAAAGAATTTCCTCACATTTCCCCTTAATCGGCCTCCCTCTAATCTCATGCTGTGTCCTCTTGTCCTGCTATTTTTCTTATATTTAAACATGTTAGACTCTTTCACCTTGTTTATGCCCTTAAGGTGTTTAAATGTCTCGATCATATCACCTCTCCCTCCTTTGCTCAAGGGTATACATATTGAGCTCCGTTAATCTGTCCTCATATGTCTTCTGATGCAGTCCCTGCACCATTTGGTTGCCCTTCTCTGGACTGCCTCAATTTGGTTAATGTCCTTGTGAAGGTGTGGCCTCCAATACTGCACACAGTACTCCAGATGGGGCCTAACTAATGTCTTGTACAGAGGGATTATTACCTCCTCTTACGACTTGTGATACCCCTACTAATACACCCTAACACCCCTAGCCTTACCTACTGCTTTAGAGGTCTGCTTGGATGATTTTAGGTCATCAGTGATGATGATGCCCAAGTCTCTTTCTTCCTTTGTGACTGCTAGCAACTCCCCTCCCAGCCTATAAGTGGCTTCAGGATTTCTCTTCCCTATGTGCATGATTTTGCACTTCTTTGCATTAAATCCCAGTTGCCACTCTTCTGACCATTTTGCTAGTTTATCCAGATCTCTTCTCATTCTGCCCACCCCATCTGGATCATCTACTCTGTTGCAGATCTTGGTGTCATCTGCAAACAGACAAGCCTTACCCTCTAGTCCATCTGCAAGGTCACTAATGAAGATGTTGAATAGGACTTTGCCCCAGGACTGATCCCTGAGGTACCCCACTTGTGACTTGCATCTCTTCTGACTGTATACCATTTACCACCACTCTCTGTTTTCTGCCAGTCAACCAGTTTGCCACCCAGTTGACCAACTTCTGACCCACCCCGAGCCTACCTAACTTATTTATCAATCTTCTATGTGGAACAGTGTCAAAGCTTTGCTGAAGTCAAGGTAGGCTACATCAACTGCTCCCCTTGGTCCACCACTCTGGTTACCCAGTCAAAGAAATCTGAGATTAGTTTGACAGGACCTTCCTTTTGTAAACCCATGCTGTCTTGGATCCTGTGCCCCTATGGATTCCAGGTGTTGCACTATCCTTTCCTTAAGGAGTGCCTCCATAATCTTGCCCACTACTGAGGTAAGACTGACTGGTCTGTAGTTCCCTGCCTCCTCCCTGCTACCACTCTTGTGGAGCGGGATCACATGAGCCTTCTCCAGTCTTCTGGGACCTCCCTGTGCTCAGAGACTCACTAAACAATTCTGCTAATGGCTCTGCTAGTTCCTCCTTTAGCTCCTTAAGTACCCTGGGATGTATGCCATCAGGTCCCATTGCCTTATCCACCCTGAGCTTAGCAAGCTCTTGTAGGACCCTTTCTTTGTGAAGGAGTAGTGCTCACCTCCCTCCCCTGTGTCCATGATGCTGAGCTGTGGGCCCTGCCCTGCCTTCTCTTCAGTAAATACTGAGCAAAAGTATCTATTTAGGATAGATGCCTTTACAGGTCCCTCTCCTCACATGCTCCCTTTTCTCCATTAGCTTAGCAATACCCCTCTGGACTTTCTCCTTTCACTAATGTATCTATAGAAAGTCTTGTCACCTTCTTTACTGTTAGTACTAGTGTTTCTCAGTTTGGGACTTTGCCTGCCTTACTGCCTTACCTGCTTCCCTTAGGGCAGTTTGGTTGCCTCCTATCTTCATCCCGCTGTGTTCCCTTATATTTCCTGAAGGCCAGCCTTTGGCTCTGACCTTTTCTGCTACTGTATTTGAGAACCAAAGTGGTTTCCTTCTTCTTTTGCACTTCCTTTCTGTCTAACACAATGGGATGTTGCTTCAAGTATTGCATCCTTAATGCTTGCCCACTTTGCCTGTACCTCCTCACCTGTGTTTCTTTTGCCAGGGCTAGCTTAACTCTGTTGGCCATCTTATCAAAGTCAGCCCCTCTGAAGTCCCATATTTTGCCTTGGAATGGATGATTTAGATGTAGTAGCCAAATTGAACCATACCATGTGATGGTCACTGGCCCCAGGTGACCTTCTACCTGAGATCTGTGATCCCTTCTTTGTTAGTCAGTACTAGATCTAGGATAGCCCTGTCTCTTGTGGGTTGCTGTACCAGTTGTTTGAGGCCCTCCTGCAGGGAATCCACTATGAGTCTAGTTCTGGCAGATGTTCCTGCTGGTATTGACCAATCTGTATCTGGCATGTTGAAGTCTCCCATTATCAGAACCTCCCTTTAGCTGTCATGTTTTGTATATCTTCTAACAGTAATGTGTCTATGTCCTCCTCTGGTCTGGGGGCCTGTAGACAACCCCAGTTCTTATGGCTGTCCCATTTCCTGTTTCCAGGGTGACCCACAGTTCTTCTGGCTCCTTATGTGTATTCTGAATTTCTGTAGCTTTGATATTTTCATTAACATACAGGGCCACTCCTCCCTTTTGCACCTCGTCTCTTCTGAACAATACATAGCCAGGTACTGAAGTCTCCAGTGTGGTTACTGGTAAACCACGTCTCACTAATTGCTACTATGTCCAGTTTAGCCTCTGACATTATTGCCTGCAGGTCTGGGATCTTATTTCCCAGGCTGTGAGCATTTGTGTACATGATTTTCCATTGGCCAGATTTTGGTGTGTTAGTTGTTGGGTGAAGTTTGGCATTACCCTTGTGCATCGTATGGGGAGACAAACCTTTTTTCTTACCTGGTGATGCAAATGAACGGCAAACACGCTGAATTCCTGTTTGACCACTAGCTGAGGGGGGAGGGGTGTTCTTCCCATTCGACGTATGGGTGCTGCACCCTCCCCATTTGCTAGTTTAAATATTCTGCAAAGACGTCAAACTTCTGCCCCAATGCACTGACTCCCTCTTTAGTCAGATGCAGTCCATCAAATTTAAAGAACTTTCGCTCCCAGAACTGTTGCCAGTTCCCTACAAATCTGTGTCCTTTTTCCTGGCACCAGTCCTTGAGCCACGTGTTTAGCTCCCCATCTCCCCTTCTCTGACCTTCCGTCCATCTGCTCCCTTCTCCCAGACTGGCAGGATCTCAGAGAAGGAGATGCCGGACGAAATAGATGATAGTTTGTCACCCAGCTTAGTCAGGTGTTCCTTGGTCTCCACAACTGACCGGCTGGCGAGATCATTAGTCCCTATGTGTACTAGGACATCAATGTTTTCTCCTGCTTTGTGAACAATTTTAGCAATGCGGTCAGTGTCTCTCCATGCTGATGTACCTGGGAGACATCTGACCATCACCCCTGGCTGGAGATGGGTATCAACTCCCTAATCATGGAGTCTCCTATGATCAGAAGTTTTTGGTTCCTTTTGTGCTTGTTTAGTTTTGGTTCCTGATTTGGGTGAGTATTGTTGTGCTAGCTCCTGTGCACGAGTGTCCTGCTCTGCAGTGTCTTCTGCCTCTTTATTTGATTTCAGAGATAGAGGCAGATACCTGTTTGTAGTGTTTATATGGTTTTGGAGGTAATGTGTTGGAGAGCAGAGAGTGATGGGGCACCTGATTTGTTCCTCCTAACCACCTGCCAACCTCCTGGACCAACTACCCTCTGCGGTCGAGGTTTTTCTGTTGGATGCTGGGGAAATGGCGGGTGGTTCTTATAATGTATTTCCTCTTCAATATGAAATTTGAGGCGTGCAATCTCTGCCCATGCTGCCCGGAGCTGAGACCTAAGATCTCCAAAGGCCCAGCATGTAGGACAGTGTCCTAAATCCTGTAAGACCGTCCTTCTGAAAATTGTTCCACAGTACCTGCAGTTAATGAAATCCATTCCAAATAAGTTGCTGGGTTTGTAACCTAGTCAGAGTAATTAGAAGGAAAAAAAGGAAAAAATGCAAGTAATGGATTAATTGTGCTTTGTTTAACTTGTTATAACAAGTTAAATTACTAGTGCCCTGTAAATGAGATCACTTGTGGAGGCCCCACTGATCCGCCCTTCCTGCTCTGCCACAGGAAATGTCACAACTGTGGTACCCTATAAAAGGAGTGTAGCGTGGGGTGGTTGGGGATGGGGGTGGGTGGCTGGGCCCTTCCCCTGCCTAAAAAGAAGAACCACGGACGAAAGAACAAGGAGGTAAGAGCAGAAACAATCAGTCAACAACAAATGCAGTAACCCTGAAAGCTTATCCTAATGTTAGATAAAACTGTAAAACCTGTAAAGCACCACCTGTAATAATTTCAGAGAAGATATACCCTGTAAGAAACACTTTGCTCCAGAGAAAAATAAAGCAGTAACAGAAGATATACCTTGCAAAAGACAATTTGAATCAGAAGATTACAGCAGTAATCTGTTAGCACACACCTGTAGGCACACCTTGTAATAATGCAGAAGAAGGTATACCAGCAACAACAATTAGAATCAGAAAAAAAATAAAGCAATGAAATGTTAGCAACAAACAGTAGTAATCCCTGTGAGTAAAAAATAAAAACACCACCACACAGTAAATCTGCTTAGCCAAACTAAGTCTTAATCCTTCTCCCTTGCTCTGGTAAGTTTCTCTACTCTGCCTTTCAAGCAGTCTTAGAAGGAAAGAGCTCAGGTGAAGCTAGGTGCCTTGGCCAGCAAACCAAGTCTTCTACCTCCAAGTTATCAACTAACCTGACTTTTTAACCCTTCTTTCTGTTGGAAATTACTGACAGTTTGCCAGCTCCACCCCCACATACATACCTAATCCTTTGGAAGAGCTGTGGGAGGAAAAGCAATTAGCTCCTTCAATGTGAGAAGGAGACTGAAACACCTCTGAGACAACAAACCTTTTCAACAAACAAGAATAAAATAAAACACAGTGTCAAACAGTAATTTTGCTTAGCCCAATGATAAAAAAGTCACAAAAATGTAAGCTCCACCTGTAATACAGTAATTTCAGAGAAGATATACCCTGTAAGAAACACTTTGCTCCAGAGAAAAATAAAGCAGTAACAGAAGATATACCTTGCAAAAGACAATTTGAATCAGAAGATTACAGCAGTAATCTGTTAGCACACACCTGTAGGCACACCTTGTAATAATGCAGAAGAAGGTATACCAGCAACAACAATTTGAATCAGAGAAAAAATAAAGCAATGAAATGTTAGCAACAACAATTTGAATCAGAGAAAAAATAAAGCAATGAAATGTTAGCAACAAACAGTAGCAATCCCTGTGAGTAAAACATAAAAACACCACCACACAGTAAATCTGCTTAGCCAAACTAAGTCTTAATCCTTCTCCCTTGCTCTGGTAAATTTCTCTACTCTGCCTTTCAAGCAGTCTTAGAAGGAAAGAGCTCAGGTGAAGCTAGGTGCCTTGGCCAGCAAACCAAGTCTTCTGTGTTTCCCTGCTCGAGTCCCCATATGGACCACTGTCCCAGTATGACGTCTGACGCTGGGAGCAGCCGGGGGCATGTTCATAGATAGCGCATATAAGCAGAGTTATTAACAGCTCCATTTTCAAAGTACATGTCCTGGTGCTATACCGAGACCAGGTATGGTATGGCAGTCGAACCGTATGTTCACAATGCCAGTAGCAGGGAGGTAGGATCAACCAGATATGAGTAATATATTTCTGCAGCTGTAAGTTAAAAAAATTACTTTAATTTGTGAAAAGCCTAATTGGGCCATGCCTTACACCGAGGCATAGCCCCAAACCAGCTGGACATTTCCCTTTAAATAGGTAGGGTAAAACAATGTTGAAGTGGAAAATGGAAGAGTTGATTGAAAGATGCCACCAGCATGGAGTGGTACTATTTTGGCCTTCTTTGCTCCTTCTAGTTCTAGGGGACTCCAGGTAACCACTACCCCGTGTTTCAGGACTTTCCCCCTAACCTGCCACTGGTATCCAAAGCCCTTACGAGGCCAACATTACTTCCAGATGGCTCCAACATGGGTGACGAGCACTGTCAGTGACAGACACTACACCGTGCAATAAACTGCTGCAGAGCTCCATTTATTCGACACCCACTGCCAGTTCAAGACCCGCCTCAAAGACTGGCTCCTGATGACTACCTGCTGCCACTGCTTCCCTGGATAGGAGGGAAGTCATAGTACCCCTGTACATGCAGCTGGTTAGGTCTCACCTGGAGTATGGAGTATGGCATCCAGTTCTGGAGGCCCTACCTTAGTGTAACCCCCTACAAATGGGGGTCACTAAAAAGCCTTCTTTGGGTGAGCCCAAATGCTCTGGCTGGTGTTTCTGTATTTCAGCCAGTTTAAAAATAATTGAGTGAGACTGCATAATGCCTCCATGTACTGTCGCTTTAAGAGCTGCCAAACTGCAGATAATTATTTTGAAATGGGGGTCTATGTTTCCTGCTCGAGTCCCCATATGGACCACTGAGCAAATCACTCCGTTCTGCAGTTATTATATGGGTAGAGGGAGCTCTTTCAGAAGATGTAATTGTTTGCTTGTAACCTGTTAAAATAATAATGAAAGTGCAGTTTGTTTTAACCTGCTTTCTTATAGCCAGGACTGTCTCCCTCATGTTGGTCCTGAACTGCTGAATTGGACCAATCAGTGTGGGATCTTTAAAGTGGAGCCTGCTGCTGGCAAATCAGAACTTAGACTCTTAAGCTGAGCCAGCCACAAGAGGATTGTATGGGTAGTGACTCTGGGAAATGTAGTTTTGACTTCGCCTTTTCCTGTGCAGGGAGTTTATTGGGAGTGACAGCCAAACCAGCCAAGAACTGGGAGGAACTCAAAGGATGTGCCCATTTTTTTCTACTGGAGTTTCAGTTGAGTTGTGACTATGAAGAGGGAAGGAGCTCTGTGCTCCTGCGCCATTGAGTTTTCGCTCGGGAAGCTCGTGTGGGGTCCCAAAGTTCGGCCTGCAGCTGTTTGTGAGTGCCAGTGTGGACTGAATCAAGTTGTAAGGAGAAAGAAGCACCAGAAGTGAGGAAACCAGGCTCACCCTGTAGAAGACTGGAGAAATTACTAAATCAGCTCGGTCTGTCAGGAACTGAATCTGCTGTGTGTTCTCCCGGTATTGCAGTTATTGTGATCGGGATAGAGAAGCTGCTGCCTGGTATAGTACTTCCCTTTACGTATAAATGTGTGTAGGCTTGTGGGATTTGTGCTTTCAAATCCCCTGTACAGTGAACAGAGTGCATGAAGCTGGAAGTAAACCCAGGCTTAAGCCAGACTACATCCATTTGTTTTAAGCTGCAGTGGGATCCAGTCACAAGGACCTTTTCCACCTGGTCTGCTCCTCCTGGCAATCCAGGACAATCTGCCTTCCATCCAGTTCCCAGCACTGAGTTTGTGAGTACAAAGCAGGGTAGCTCCCTGCCATCTGTTTATCGAATTGCAAGTGTTCCATCTGATTACTTTTCCTTTCTTCCTTCACGAACTGAGCCTACCGGCTCTGGATCACAAAGTGGGTGTTGTGCATGCATCTTCCATCTTCAGGGCCCCAACCAGCTGCATCAAATAGGCTAGCCTCTTGTTGCCTGGGTACCCAGTAAGAGTGACATTTGGGACATTTGGGATTCTGAAATATGTGCACAGTACTGTGATTATTAATGCGTTTAAACTAATTAACCTGATTTCCCCCTGCCCTTGTTATATCCCCCTAAATAAATCAGATCTGTTTGTTTCAACAAAGTTACACTGCTTGAGGTATTCATTTATGTTAAAGTATTGTACTGTGGTTTTTGCACTGCATCATCTTGTTTTACAGGGAGTCCCCAGAGTCACACTGATCAAACCAGTCCTGGGGGTAAGTGTATACTGTGAAGGTAATTCTGATATATTGAGTAGGCCACTAGTGGGAAGAAAGGGGGGTTGCAGTGACCCAGAGGACTGTGACGCAGTCATATCAGCCTGTCTTAACCCCGACCTCTGGGTGGAGGCACCCTCCATCGGATCCAGGCCCCTCAACCTGTTAGTGGCAAAGCTTGTAGGGGAAGTAGCCCTTGGGATAGCGCCACCTAGTGGTTACATTAGGAAGGATGTAGAGTGGGTGGAGCGAGTTCAGGGGACGGCAACAAAGATGGTGAGGGGCTGGAGCACTTACCATATGAGAGGATGCTGAAGGGAACTGGGCATGTACTCTCTGGAACAGAGGAGGGAGAGGGGAGATATGATCGAGACTTTTAAATACTTCAAGGGTATCAATAAGGTGCCAGTGGAAAACCTTTTCCAGTTGAGAGAGGCAGAGGGTTAGGGGTCATGATTTTCAGATCAAGGGAGGGAAATTTCGGGTAACTTCAGAAAGTTTTTATTCACTGAGAGGGTGGTGGACAACTGGAAATGGCTGCCTAAGGTAGTGGTGGGGAGAAGAATGGGGGGTTCAAAGCCACATCAGAAGCCTAGTTTAATTTTAGACTCACTAGGCAGACTAGGTGGGCATGGCAGTCCTTTCTGCTGTCACATTCCTATGTTCCTATGTACATACGAACATACAAAGAACCAGTGAAGAAGGCCATTTGGTCTATCAAGTCTGCTCGTATTGCAGGGTCCACAGCTTGAGCTAATGTCCCTGCCCTCCCTCCCCACTCCTCCCATCCTCCCTACCCATGATCCTTACTTTCCCCCTATGCCTATCCCAGCCTCTCCTAAAGCTGCCTACTGTCTTCAATGAGATGACCTCTTCTGGCAGTGCATTCCAAGTGTCCACCGCCTTCTCTGTAAAGAAGTGCATCCTGACCTCCCTCCTAAACCTCTCACCCTGCAGCTTAAGACTGTGCCCCCTAGTGTTATGGCTGCCAGTCAACTTAAAGAAACTCTTCTTATCAACCTTATTTATCCCCTTCAAGTATTTGAAGGTCCCAATCATATCCCCTCTCTCTCTCTCTCTCTGTCGTCTTCCAGGAAGTACATGTTCATTGCCCGCAGCATCTCCTCATATGCTTTACCTTGCTGACCCACTATCATCTTTGTAGCCCTCCTCTGGACCTTCCCAACAGGTTAATGTCCTTTATGAGGTGTGGGCACCAGTACTGAATGCCATAATCTAGATGTGGCCTTACTAGGCTTGACCTGTACAAGGGCAGTATAACCTCTTCTCTATTCCTATTCTGTTCTACGTATTCTTATGTATGGTAGGTCTGTTGAGGGGTTATTGGACACCAGGGAATACAAGTGAATCCCCACTAAATCTGGAACACACACACACACACACACACACTAAATTTAGAAAAGTTTATCATTTAACTTCATGTCTTCCTGCAGGAAAGCTCCCGATTGGATGTCCTACAGAATGGCAATGACATCTATCTTGTAGACTCCTGGTCTGAGTTTTGTGAGGATTAATGAACATCATTTGATTAACTAGTCAAGGTTAGTTCTATGTTTTACATGCACTTTGGTTGTGGGGCCTGATAAAGGAGGGCATGTGGAGGTCCATTGAACACCAGGAAATGCTTGGTGCTGCCTGGCATGGAAGTGAAGTGGGGGATGCAGATTTAGGGGTTGGCTAGTGGTCTGGGTGGGGGTCCAGTGTCAGGAAGAGTGATCAGAAGGGGGTGAGTGACAGCATTGAGGATGGTCAACTAGGGGGAAGATATTCAGATTAGGAGTCTGTGAAGTGGTCCAGATTGAAACAGAGAAATTGTTGACAGAAAAGGAATTCCTGGCCCATCTAGTCTGCCCGTAAGCCCTTGTACTGGTTTCTACTTCCGATCCACCTGCTTCTGTACCTCATGGCTCCCCTATGCCTTTTCCAAGGATGCTTGAATCCATCCACAGTCCTCCACCCCTGCACCTTGTTTATACCCTTGATGTACTTGAATATTTCTATCATGTCCACTCTTTCCAGTGAGTACATATTGAGGTCCCTTAATTTCTCATAAGCCTTGTGTTTTAAGCCCTGTACCATCTTAGTCACCCTTCTCTGGACCATCTCCAGCCTGTTAATGTCCTTACAACGGCTTGGCCTCCATAAATGCACACAGTACTCAATGTAAGGCCTGACCATGGCTTTATATAAAGGCATCACTACCTCTCTCCTTCTGCTGGTGATAACCCTGCCTATGCACCCCTGCATGCCACTGGCCTCCCAGATACCTTGGCATTCTGCTTTGGCATTTTCAGGTTGTCTAAAATAATAACCCGGTCCCTTTCCTCCCTTTGGCTTGCAGTGACCCCCTCCCCTCCATTCTGTAGCTTTTTCTGGGTTTCTGTGTCACAAGCGCATATGTTGCCACGACCCTCTGCCTACTGTCTGTCAGTCAGTTTCTAACCCAGTTTACCACCCTGTCCCCCATGCCCAGACTACCCAGCTTGTCTATCAGCCTCCCATGTGGGACAGTGTCAAGCTTTGCTGAAATCAAGGTAAGTGGCGTCCGCTGCCTCACCTTAATTTATGTCCTTTGTCACCAAGTCGAAGAAATCATCCAGATTTGTCTGAAATAACCTCCACAATGTGAAACAAAGTTGCCTATGGTCCTGGGCTCCGATGACTTCTAGATGCCACACTATGCTTTCCCATGTGAATGGAATGTTATCTACCTCTTCACCCCATTGGAAACTGCTGCATTGCTGTTGTCCCTGTCCCTTCCCCTCTTCTGTTTATACTGAACAGAAATATTCTTTCAGTATTTCTGCCTTTTCCATATCTCCCTCCTTGCATTCCCCTACCTCTCTCTTGAGCCTTGCAATCCCCTCCTTGTTGTTACTTCTTTCGCTGATGTACCTGAAGAATATCTTGTCCCTTACTTAACTTACTGTGCTAAATCTTCCTCAGTCCGTGACTTTGCTCTCCTTACTGCCTTTCCCATCTCCCTTAGACACTCTAGGTACTCCTCCTCCCTATGGGTCTACTTATAGTTCCTGAACCCTTTCCTTTTGCCTGACCTTTACTGACACCTCTCTCGAGAAGCATAAAGACTTTCTTATTCTCTTGCCTTTGGATACCAATCTGATGTATTGGTCTGTTACTTCCATTAAGGCTTCCTTTAGATTCTTACACTGTCCTTTCACTCCCCCTACTACCCCCATTCTCTCCAGGGCTCTTTTGATACCACCCTCCATTTCAGCAAAGTCAGCATTTTTGAAATCCAAAACCTTTGTCCTAGTATGACTTGAGTCAGTATATAGCCCTATGCTAAACTACACAATGTTGTGATTGTTGGATGTTGTGAGTGTTCAGTTTAGGGCACTTTGGAAAGAGTGAGATTAACTACTGTGGACTAAGATATTTTATGGTTGCAGAAATAAAAAATATTTTTTTTTCTTGGATTCAGGGTGTTGGAAGGTGGACAAAGCTATTGGGTTACTTTGCATGCAACCTATGATAATAACAGGTAGGATGATGCTTGAGACACCGCCGACAGACATGTTTAGTAAATGTTGCTGTGTTTTTTTTTCAATATTTTGATCTCTGCTGAAGAAATCGATCCTCAACCATACTATATTAGGGTGCTAAATTAATGACAGCACATGTTATCGAAATGCATGTTGGGATGATTTGGCGGTCAAAGTGAGAATTCGTGATTGTGCATATTATCAAGGTGCATGTTGGGCCAATTTGATGGTCAAAGTGAAAATTCATGATAGCGCATGTTATCAAAGGTGCATGTTGTGCCAGTTTGACAGTCACATGGAACATTTGTGATAAGCGCCAAGTTATCAAGGTGCATGTGCCAATTTGACAGTCGTATGGAACATTTGTGATAGCGCATATTATCAAGTGCATGTTGTGACAGCGCATGTTGTTAAGGTGCATGTGCCAATTTGATGGTCGAAGTGAAAATTCATGATAGCTCATGTTATCAAGGTGCATGTTATGCCAATTTGATGGTTGAAGTGAACTAGGTGCTTCATTTACAGAAGAAGTGCCAAGAAGGAACTCCATTAAAAGGGCCAGTGAATGAACCTAAATGATTGCCTAAACAACACTGGTCCAGTGATCCAAAAGAAATACTTCTTATCCCTCCCGGGATACTACTTTCAGTTAATGGAAAATAGGCCATCTAGGTTGAGAGCACTGGTCTTTGTAAACCTCTCCACTAACAACACTTTCTCTTCTCCTATGTGTTAACTACTTTTATTTCTCTGTACCTCTGTTGTTATACTCAGCCTTAGCAGTAACTTTTTTTCTTATACACCACTGCTCTCAAATATAGTCCGATACACTGACAGTATCTATCCAGTCTTTTCTTATCTCATTGCTGTATCTTCTTCACATTAACCTATTTTTGTTTCTCTTTCACATGCTTGAATGGATGGGGACTCCTCCCCCTTCAGATAAGTATTGCTCTGTTGTGAACATGTTTTGTCTTATTATTTCACTAAGAACTATAGATCCTTTGTGATTCCATTTCTATATTCTATTTTACAGCACTGATGGATGTAATTCTTCTTCAAGATTCCTGCTTCTGACTCCACAGTATCCCGGTAAGATACTAACCACATTTTACTTGGTTGTGTCTGGTATGGGAGGGCTTGTGTGGGACATGTGCCCTATGGCAATTGGCCAACTGGGTATCTTTTTTGATGGGTTGGGCATTTGTAGTGGGCCTGGTATGGGATGGCATGCACTGGCCACTGGACACCAGGAAGTGCTTTCCTATTTGTTATTCCATAAAGGTCTAAAAGGGCGAGTTTCAGTAGAAAAGGAGACACAAGTAGAGGTGGAGGATAGGGAAATGTTCCTAGAGTGTCTAAGGGAAGTGGGGAAGGTGGTTATGAGAGCAAAGGTGCACACCGAGGAAAGATTAGTACAGTCTGTAAAAAAGAAAAAAGGGGGGGGCAAGACATTCAATAGGTACTCTATATCATTAGTAAAAGGGAAAATGGGGGCTTGTAAAGCTCTAAGTGGATAAGGAGGACTGTAAGGATACCTAGAAAAAGCAGAAATATTGAATAAGTGCTTCTGCTCAGTATTTACTGAAGTGGGAGAGGGTCAGGGACAACAGCTGAGCATCAGATGCCGGGGGGGGAGGTGGTCACCAGTCCATTCCCAATAGATGGAGTCCTGTATGAGCTCTCCAACTGAATATGGACAAGGTAATGAGACCAGATAGCATATGCTCAACGATACTGAGGGAACTGAGAGAATAGCTAGCAGTGCTTCTTGACAGCCTTGTTCACTGAGTCACTCAATACAGGAGTGGTTACACCGTATTGGAGGAAGGCACATATGATCTTACTTCGAGGTGGAGCTCTTGCAGCAGGTAACACTCCTTGCCTGTCCCCTTCCTGTTCTGCCTGGTATTTGAGGGCATGGGGGGCCAACTGGACACCAGGGAATTCTTTATTTTGGTGGTGTCCAGTATGGCATATGGGAATGCTTCACTTGTGGTGGGTCACGATATGCAAGGACATGGGGGAACCACCAAATACTAACATACTAAGAAGCCAGCAGATTAGACCCTATGGTCTATTGAGTCTGCTCGATGATCAGTGCCTTCCCAGGGCACTGTTTTTACCTCCCCCGCTTACAAGGTTCCCCACCCCTCCAGTGGGGCTCTGAGATTCACCCTTCCCCTATACCTATCCCAGCCTTTCTTGAACCTCTCCAAGTTTGTAGCAGCCACCAACTCCCCAGACAGCACATTCTAGGGCTCCACCACCCTCTCAGTGAAGTAGCATTTCCTTATCCCCCCCAGTCTCACCCTGTCCAGCTTCATTGAGTGTCCCCTGATGGCCCCTACCTCCCTCAGCTGAAGCACCCCCTCAAGGCTTACCATATTCATTCCTTTGAGATGTTTGAAGACCTCAATCATATGCCCCCTGTTCCTTTCCTCCTCCAGCGAGTACAGGTTGAGCTCCTCCAGTCTGTCCTCATAGGGCCTTTCCCCCAGTCCCAGTATCCATGCCTGAAACTCTGGCATCTTGTTTCCCATGCTCCTGGCATTAATCATGACCACCATCTAACGTGCCCCCTTACCCCCCCAAGGTCTCCCTGTGTCCTGCCTACAAGGACCCCCTCGTGCACTATTGGGTGCTCCAGGCTGCCACCCCTCTCCCTCTTGTGGGAGAAGGCCAGGTCCAAACCTGGCTCATGAGAAGCCCCTCCCCCCCTCACAAGTTTAAACCCCACCTGGAGTGGATGGATTCTGCCAGTCTAAGCTGCAGGACCTCTTTCCCCTCTGAACTAAGGTGGAGCCTGTCCCTTGCATACAGTTCCTTGTCCTCTCAGGTTGCACCCTAGTCCCCACCCCCCAAACCCCTAGCCTTGCACTATTCCCTGAGCCATACATTTACTTCCCTTATTTTTTGCTTGCTATCCTAGTTTCCCCCTCCCTCTCTCCCCCACATTGCCCTGTATGTCCCCTCCTCTCCACCTCATGCCAAATTCCGATCTGTCCCTTCCACTCCAACCTTTATTTCTCACTGACCTTACCTCCTTGGCTTCTTCCCTACCTGCTATGGCACTGTAATCCATTCCCATTTTCTCCCAAGAGCAAGGCCCCTAATCCCCAGGTCTTCCACCTCACTGACCTGTCTACCTCAGCCACTTTCCTTCCCCTACTATGCACAGGACCAACCCCGTATCTCCCACAGGAGCACCCTCTGCTGCTTCCTGCTCCTTTCCTGTCAGATCTGCCTCCACCACCAGTACCAGAGAATTCTTTATTTTTGGTGGCACATGATTTAAGACAGCATAGGCAGACCATTGGACTCTAGGGAATGATTTACTTCTGGTGGGGCCTGTTGTTGGAAGGCATGGGGGACCTCTGTACAACAGGAATTTTTTAATTTTGGTGGTGTCTGGTATGGGAGGGCTTTGGATGAGACCATTAGACACCAGTTCAGACCTTGTTTTTGGAAGGGCCTTTATGGGAGGACTTTTCTAGGCCCACAGGACTCAAGGAAATTCATTATTTTGATGGCACTAGGTATGGAAGGGCTTGAATGGGACCACTGGGGAATGCCATACTTGTGGTGTGGCCCCAGCTTCCTATCAATATCCTCATTCTTTGTCGGAAGCCTATAAACTATCCCCCAGTTTAATCTTGCTACCCCTCAGGCTGTATAGTTGCACTCATATGGCCTCTGCCCTGTCTTCCTCCCGCTCCTCCCTATTACACCTTATCCCTTACCTAACGTAGATGACCACCCCACTTGTGCCAAATGGTTGGGGGCAGGGCATGAGAGAATATGGGGTACCAGAGAGATATTTTACAGTCACATAAATCACAAAGTTTATTCCTGGACTAGATGTGGGTTTTGTGTATAGGCAAAGCAGCAGGCTAGTAAAATAAATCTTTGACTTGTGCAGTCGAGAGATCGATCAAGAGATCGATCGAGAGAAAGAATATTTTCTACAGTCTCCTTTAACTTGTGCCATATGGTGGGGGTGGAGACTATGGGGCACCAGAGAGACACTTTACAGTCACAGAAAGCTCAAATGAAGTTTATTCGTGGTCTAAGTGCATCACTAGCCAGCAGAGCAAGTTACTGGAAAATCTACTAGCCCCACAGACTTTTCTACTAGTCCAACTGGTGTACATATTTAGATGTTGCTTTGTCAACTACAAGCCCACTGAAAATCTTATTAGCAACACACAAAATCTATCAGCATTTGGCTAGTTTGTCGGTGCCAGTTTCGATCCCTGTCAGTGTGCCTGTGTGTATACAGGCAAGGTAAGAGCAGACTGCTAAAATAAATCTTTGTCATGTGCCATCCAGAAGGGGAGAGAGAGAGAGAGAGAGAGAGAGAGAGAGAGAGAGAGAGAGAGAGAGAGAGAGAGAGAGAGAGAGAGAGAGAGAGAGAGAGAGAGAAGAAGAGAGAGAGAGAAGAGCAAAGCAATTAGTGCAATGTGGCAATGGTGCCATGTCTTGTCAGGTTAGGTAGAACCCACTTAACACCTAGCAATTTTTTAATTTATTTATTTTTATTTAATGATATCTTGGAGAACACCTGTGAGTGGATGCTCATTTGTAGGTTCCGTGTCAGTTACAAGAAGAAAGTGAACATGTACATAGTGTTATATACAAGGCATTACATTACAAACAAGTACAAAATTGCATTGAAAACAACACATTACAAGTAGGTAGACAATAAATTGGTGTGAATTACAAGACTGGGATAGCATTTAGCTTAAGGTATAACATTTAGACACTGCTATGGCATTGGTGAGAAGGTGTCTGTGTCAGAAAGTTATGCCTATTTGTTGTGGGAGAAACAGTGGAGAACAGTCACAGCTGCGGCATAGTGAAGCGTATGCCTGCATATGGGGTTAAGAACAGATTTAAGGAAGGTTGGAGACAGTGGGGCTAGGACTGCAGCAGACAGGGGGGCATGAAGGTGGGAACAGAAAGGGAATGGGTGCTTAGTGGGGGGTAGATGGGGGTGGGACAATGAAGTGCTGTAAAGGTAGGTGCCCCTAGGATTAAGTGGAACACTAAGTGCAACTGCTTTATGGTGGTCCAAATGTCGGAGAGGAGTTTTGGTCATCATGAATGGCCATGGAGTCACAATTGTCATCTGTGGCAAGGTGCTGCCTGAGCTTTCACTTGAAAGCACCAATGGTTGTGGCATCAGAGATGTCTGAAGGAAGTGCGTTGGTCCAGTGTGGTGCATGGTAGTAGAATGCACGTTGACCCTGTGCAGTCACGGCATCTAGGTTCGCTGAAAATTTGGATGTGGGTGCTTCTGATCAGCCTGACACTTAGATGATACATGTGAGCAGATTCTGGACTCCTGGTGGCATTAGGTTTAGTGCAATTTTTCTTTTTGGTCAGTAGACCGGTATGGTACTTAACTCTGCTCTTTAACTGGAGCCACCCTGCTCAGAATAGAGCTCACAGATGTGGAGGAGCCTTGCAGCACCTGTGAGAGTACAGCAGACTTTATTAAGTGCCTGAGAGATGCAATGGAGTGCTGAATCTGGTGCAGAAACATAAACTGCTAGGCCATATTCAATGAGGGTAACAACTGAGCTGGTGATGACCATGTTAAATTGCTTCATATGTAAGGCTGTGCTTGTGGCGGTAGAGTATCCCAATTCTGGAAAGGATGGCCTTGGCTATATTGACTATATACTGTGCATAGTACCAGAGTGAGTCAAGGGTGATCCCCAGACTGCAGAGCAGAATGCAATGATGTATGTTTGATGGTGCCGGTCATTGGATGGTAATGGGTAATCCATGAACATCAGTTAATGTTTTTGTTGTATAGTACGGCGAGCCATATCTGTTAGAAGACACCAGATTGGACTCGGAGGAACTACAAGGTGACTGACAAATGAAGACTGCTGGCCAATAGTAAGGCAGGAAAAAGGGGGAATTTTTTAAATAAATTCAGATGGTAGATGTAAGGGTGGGTGAATATTGCATTTCCTGGAGCAGAAAATATGGTGGATGAGTTTCTTTCTAGAGGGTTAGAGGCAGACTCCACCACCGTGGTAAGGTTATTTATTACTACTCCTTGTCACCATTTTTTTTTCTGACCCAAGAACTGTAATCTAGGCACCCTTTTCTGACGTGAATACCGATGCAAGTATTCACTGAGTAGGTCGCCTTTTCCTCATCCACTTCAACTATATTGCCCCCATCCCCTCTAAGTCTTGGGATCCCTTGCCTACTTTTCCTCTTGTTGCTGACATACCTGAAGAATTTTTTGTCTTCCCTTTTCACCTCCCTAGCTGTTTTCTCCTCTGTGCTTGCTTTTGCCTTCCTGATTGTTTTACCCACTTCCATAAGCTTTTCTTTATAGACCACCCTTTCCTCCACACCCTGTGATGTTTTGTAGGCCTTGAATGCTTTTTTTCCTCCCTGATTGCCTCCCTAACTCCCAATGTAAACCAGAGGCTTTCTTTCCTTTTTGCAATTGACAAATTTCCAGATGCTTTGGTCCATGGCTTTTAGGATTCCTCCCTTTATTACCCCCACAGATGCTGTACCTCCTCTAGGTGGGGGATCTTTTCCATTTCCCTCCTGAGGACGCTCGTCATCCTCCCAAAGTTTGCCCTCCTGAAGTCTAGTACCTTGGTAGATGGCCTGCCCAATTTTGGTCCTGCCCAGATGGAAAACTTGGCCATTCAGTGGTCACTGTCTCCCAAGATTTCCCCAACCTCAACTCCCCCCCCACTGTCCCTGTTGGTCAATACAACGTCAAGTATTGACCTTCTCCAGTAGGTTCTGCGATCAGCTGATTTAGGAGTGCATCCTGCATGGTTTCTAGCAAGTCCCTGCTTCCTTCTGATGTGGCCGATGGGGTTTGCCAATCCACAACAGGCAGGTTTGGATCCCCAACTACTGGGATCTCACCCTTTTTGGCTTTCTCCTGTATGGCCCTGGCCATCTCCATAGCCACTTCCTCACTCTGGTGAGGTGGCCTGTACACCACTCCTATCCTTATTGCCCCACCCCCCTTTCTGACCAGGGTAACCCAAAGGATCTCAACAGATTCCCTTTTCTCCATACCATTGGGGTTGTCAGTGTCCTGTGAAGGATGATGTCCCTGACTGCATGTCCTTAAAGAAATATGGTAACAATAGTACCACATTTACTCTAGTTCTGGCTCCCTCCAGGTTCAGTAAGATTCCTTCCAGTGAAGTCAAATTCAGTGGTGGTCCGAGGTCATCACTCACACTGTACAGCTGAGATGAGTGAGTGAGTGAAGAAAATAACATCACTGTTGTCACGGCAGCCAGCCATGCTGCCAGCCTGAGCCTTGCCCCCTCTCCTGACCTGAGTGGCCTCTGGTGATGATTGCTTTTTGGTTAGTGTAGCTTGCCAAATGAGTGCCAACTCTTTCTGTGTTATGGCCTCATCTGTAGGACAGGATTTTCTCCCTAACCTCTGTCGCTCTCAAACCATTCAATTCTTTTTGCAAAACACTGAATTGAGACTGGTAATTTTCTAGTCATCTATATAAAAAAGGATTAAGGCCAGAAAATTAGGTCATTACAAGGAATTTGCAACTTTCTAAAAGAAATAGAAAATAAAGATGCAGATGACAGAAACGTATAAAGTACACTCTTTTGGTAATAGATCAGTGCATGTTGTTTATGAGTTATCCATCACCTGCAGCAACATAGACAAAGAATGTCATGTCTGAATGAGATCTGTGTGGCAGAGCTCATGTGTTGTTGTTGTTGGGTTGGGTGGCTCTTCCTCTCAGTCACAGGGGCAGAGGAAGCAGGGCAGAGAGAGAGAGGCAGAGGTGCACTGTGCCACCACTGTCTCCTCTGGTCACTCGGCTCCTTCAACACTGCACCCAGCCCCTCACCCTGTCAGATATTGTGTTTGTATTGCATACAGAACAGTCTACATCATGCAATGCTTTTAATTTAAAACTTTGTTTTATCAAGTCGGCATGTGCTGTTGTTTTTTTTTTGCCTGGGCCGTGGCAAGTAATTTTACTGTTTGTAGCGTGCGCACCTCCACCAGTGCCACCCTTTCATTAGTGTGCACAGGCAGCACTATGCAGTAGTAACGACCCCCCCCAACACACATACCATAACACTTAATGGAATTAATTGCACAGCAACAGCAGCAGTACCTACAATTAAGACAAAGTCAACTGGGAGAAAAATGGGAGGGGGGGCGCCGCTGGCAAGTTCGCCTAGGGATGCCATATACCTTAATGCCGTCCCTGGGCACAGCTTGTACCTAGCTAAGGCCGACCCTGCTGAAATCTAGGTAGGCCACATCACTGCCCCTCCCTGATCCACTTCCCTGGTCATCCAGTCAAAGAAATCTATCAGATTTGTTTGGCAAGACCTTCCCACTGTGAATCAATGCTGCCTCGGATCCTGTGCTCCGCTGGATTCAAGAAATATCACAATCCTTTCCTTCAGCTGTGACTCCATTAATTTCCCCACCACTGGGGTCAGGCTGACTGGCCTGTAGTTGCCAGCCTCCTCCTTGTTACCACTCTTGTGAAGAGAGACTACATTTGCCCTCCTCCAGACCCCTGGAACCACCCCGTCTCTATCAATTTGTTAAATAGAGCAGTTAGTGGTGCTCCAGCACCTCTCTGGAAACATAGAAATTGCCATCAGATAAGGACCGCTAGGCCCAACCAGTCTGCCCATAGGCTCTATTACATGTATGTATCCATTCACCCTAAGTGGTCAATGGCTTTCCATCACTCCTTTCCCACCCAAGGTTCTCCAGTGCTTGTCCCAGGCATGTTTAAACCTATCCACTGTGCTTGACCCTACCACCTCTTGTAGCAGATTATTCCAAGCATTCACCACCTTCTATGTGTTGAAAAACTTCCTCATGTTACCTCTTAATCTCCCCCCCCATTTCATATCGTGCCCCCTCATTCTGGTAACTTTTCTATATTGGAAAGGATCTCCCACCTGCACCTTGTTTGTGCCCTTGAGGTACTTAAAAGTTTCCATCATGTAGCCCTTTTCTCTCCTCTCCTCTCCTCTCCTCTCCTCTCCTCTCCTCTCCTCCAGTGAGTACATATTGAGGTCTCTTAACCTCTCCTCATATGTTTTGTGGTGCAAACCATGCACCATCTTTGTTGCCCTTCTCTGGACAGCCTCCACCTTGTTTATGTCCTTATGCATGTGTGGTCTCCAGTACTGCACTCAATACTCCAGGTGAGGCCTTACCAGTGTTTTATACAATGGCATCACCACTTCCCACCTCCTACTAGTAATACCTCTGCCTATGCACCCCAGCATGCCACTGGCCCTCCCTGCAGCCTTTGTGCAATGCTTTGATACTTTAAGGTCATCAGAGATGATAACCCCTAGGTCCCTCTATTCTTTGGTGATGGTCAGCACCTCTTCCCATCCTGTAGCTCTCCCCAGGGTTTCCCCTACCCAGGTGCATTATCTTGCACTTTTTCAAATTGAACTTCAGTTGCCACATCTCCAACCATCTTTCAAGCTTCTCCAGGTCCCTCTTCATTTTTTGTACCCTTCTGAAATATCCATCCTGTTGCAGATCTTGATGTCATCTGCAAATGGGCAGACATTTCCTTCCAGCTTCTTTGCAATGTCACTAATGAAGACATTGAACAGGACGGGTCCCAGTACTGATCCTTGTGGCACTCCGCTGGTCACCCCTCTATCCGAGGATTGGATCCCATTTACCACCACCCTCTGCCTTCTGTCCATCACCCAGTTTCTAAACCACTGTATCACTTTATGCCCCTTGCCCAGACTACTCATCTTATTAACCAGCCTTCTGTGCGGGACAGTATCAAAGGCTTTGCTGAAATCCAGGTAGGTGACATCTACGGCCCTTCCCTGATTCACTCCCCTAGTCACCCAATCAAAAAAATCGATCAGATTCATTTGACAAGACCTTCCTGATGTAAATCCATGCTGCCTCAGATTCTGGGCACCAATGGATTCCAGGTGTGCCACTATCCTTTCCTTCAGCAGTGTCTTCATAATCTTCCCCACCACTGAGGTGAGGCTGACTGGCCTATAGTTCCCCGCTTGCACCCTACTGCCACTTTTGTGCAGTGGGACTACATGCGCCCTCCTCCAGTCCTCTGGAACCATGCCTGTGTTGAGTTACTCTGTGAACATAGTGGCCAGAGGTGCTGCTAGTTCTCTCCACAGCTCTCTTAATATCCTCAGGTGTATGTCATCTGGCCCCATGGCTTTATTCACCTTCAGCTTTGTGAGTTCTTCCCGAACTCTCTCCACTGTGAACGGACTGGTGTCCACTCCCCATTGCCTCTGCTCCCCAACTGTGGTCCTTGATCCTCTCCCTCTTCAGTGAATACTGAACAGAAGTATTTGTTCAGTATTTCTGCCATGTCTAGATCCCCCTCCTTGCACTCTCCCTCCTCCCCTTTGAGCCTCACAATCCCCCTGTTTTTCTTCTATCGCTGATGTACCTATGGAATGTCTTGTCCCCTTTTTTCACAGTCCGTGCTAAACCCTCCTCTATCTGTGCCTTGGCTTTCCTAACAGTTCTTTTAATATTCTGGGATGTATCTCATCTGGTCCCATAGTCATGTCCCCTTTCAGATTCTGGAGTTCCTTTGGGACTCTTTCCTCCGTAAATGGCCTGGTGTCCACCTCTCTCTCCCATTGGTGCCCCTCTCACCCAATAGTGGACTTTCTCCTTCCCACTTCTTCTGTGAACACGGAACAAAAATGTTTGTTCAGGATTGTTGCTTTTTTTAGGTCCCTCTCCTCACACACCCTCCCTCTCTTTTTAACCTTACAATCCCACCCCTGGTCTTTCTTTCTTTCTTTCTTTCTTTCTTTCATGAATATGAAAAAAGTATTGTCTCCTTTCTTAATTATCTGGGCTATTTTTTCCTCCATTTGCACCTTTGCGCTCCTGTCTGCTTTCCCCACCTCCCTCTGCTTTTCCTGATACAATTCCCTGTCTTTCCCCTCTGTCTTTCCTTGTACCGCCTGAAAGCTAGCCATTTCTCTCTTACCTTCCTAACCATGTCCTTTGAGAACCGTAGTGTTTTTTTTTCTTCCTCCTACATTTGTTTAGTTGCCTAACACAAAGGCTTGTTGCCTCTGCTATGGCTCCCTAAAGGTTAGCCCATTGTTTCTGTACATCCCCCATTATTTTTCCCCTGCCAGGACTTCCTTGAGATATTCCCCCATTTCTGCAAAGTCAACCCATCTGAAGCAAATAAACAAAACAAAACGATGTAAGAAACCACTATGGTTCTCAAAGGAAGTGGCAGTGAAGGTTCAAGAGAAACAGAAAGCATTCAGGAAGACATGAGGAATCGCAGAAGGAGCAGGACAGAGAACTGTATCAGTTAAAGCAAAAGGAGGCTGGAAGGCAGTCAGAAATAGTAAAGGCCCAAACCGAGGAAAAGATAGCCAACTCAGTTAAGAAGGGGATAAACCTTTATAGGTACATCAGGAGTGAAGGAAGACCAAGGGAGGGATAGTGAGGCTTAAAAAGGGGAGGGAGGGTGGGCAGAGGAAGACTGTGAAAAAGGCAGAGATACTAAACAAATATTTTTGCTCAGCATTTACAAATGAAGAGGGGAGGTACATAAAACAAACAGTAGAAACACTCTGGATACAGAAGTTGATACCAGCCCATTTACAGAAGAAAGGGTTCTGAAAGAACTCTTAAAACTGAAGGTGGACAAAGCAATGGGGCCTGATGGATTCATCCCAGAATTCTAAAGAGCTAAGGGTAACTAGTGACACCACTGACTACCCTTTTAACAAATCATGGGAGGATGGGGTGGTACCTGAGGACTGGAGGAGGGCAGATGTGATTCCCTTCACAAAAGTGGGAGCAAGGCAGAAGCAGGAAACTACAGACCTGTTAGTTTAACCTCAGTGATAGGGAAAATGATGGAATCACTTCTGAAGGAAAGAATTGTCAGTTTCTAGAGGCCAGAGGGCACAGGACCCTAGGCAGCATGGATTCACAGTGGGAAGGTCATGCCAGACGAATCTGATAGATTTCTTTGACTGGGTGACCAAAGTAGTAGATCAGGGAGGGGCTGTGGACATGGCCTACCTAGACTTTGCAAGACATTTGACACAGTCCCACACAAAGATTAATATACAAGTTAGCCAGCCTGGGAGTGGGTCCCAAGATGACAGCCTGGGTAAAGAATTGGCTGGAGAATAGGACACAGAGAGTAATAGTAAATGAAGTCCACTCAGAAGAAAGGAGGGTTACTAGTGGGGTACCATGAGGAGTTCAGTATTAGGACCAGTCTCTTCAATGTCTTTATAAGCAACATTGCAGAAGGACTGGAAGGAAAAGTATGTCTCTTTGCAGATGACACAAAGATCTGCAACAGAGTTGATGCACAGGGTGGGGTGGAAAGGATGAGAAGCCACTTGGCAAGGTTAGAGGAATGGTCAAATGTATGGCAGCTTAGATTTAATGCTAAGAAGTGCAAAGTAATGCACCTGGGAAACAAAAACCCAGGGGAAGAGTACACAATGGGGGGTGAGATACTAACAACAACAAAAATGAAAAGGGACCTGGGGTAGTCATATTAGATGACCTAAAGGTAGGCAAGCAATGTGAGAGGGCAGCAAGGAGGGCTGGGGGGATACTGGGATGCATAGGGAGAGGCATCACCAGTAGAAAACAGGAAGTTATTATCCCTCTGTACAGACAGCTGGTGAGACCCCATCTGGAGTACTGTGTGCAGTTCTGGAGACCCAGTCTCCACAAAGACATAGACAGGATGGAAGCTGTCCAGAGGAGGGCAACTAAAATGGTGCAGGGTCTGCACAAGAAGACATATGAAAAGAGACTTAAGGAGCTTAATATGTATAGCCTCGAGGAAAGGAGGGAGAGGGGGGATATGATAGAAACGTTCAAGTACCTCAAGGGAATCAACAAAGTCCAAGAGGGTAGCATCTTTCAAAAAAAGAGGTGCAAGAACAAGAGGGCACAATTTGAAGATGGGGGGTGGCTCAGAGGTAATTTAAGGAAGTATTTTTCACAGAGAGGGTTGTGAGATGCATGGAGCGGCCTTCGGAGGAGGTTGTGGAGTCAAAAACAGTGGTGGAATTCAAGCATGCATGGGACAGTCATAAGGCAATTCCAGGGGGTGGGGGTAGGAAGAAGTAGGCTGCTGGTTAACTAGGATCTGCAGCTTATCCAGTAGGTAGGGAAATGGGCAGACTGGGTGGGCCAAGCGGTCCTTATCTGCCATCAAATTCTATGTTTCTATGTTTCTATGAAATCCAGGACCCTTGTGTTTGGTTTCACTCCTCCACTGTTCCCACATTGAACCACACCGTACAATGATCACTAGACCCCAGGTGGCTACCCACCATTACATCAGTGACTCTGTCCCCATAGGTGAGTACCAGGTCCAATATAATGCCTTCTCTGGTGGGTTCTACCACATGTTGCTTGAGGCTGCCCCCTGCAGGACATCCGGAATGCCTCTTCTCCTGTCTGTAGCTGCAGCCTGGGTGCTCCAATCCACATCAGGCAAACTAAAGTCTCCCACTAGCATCACTTCACCTTTGGCTGCCATTTTGTGGATGGCTTCCACTAGTACCCCATCCATTTTCTCCCCTTGTGCTGGAGATCTGTAGATAATGCCAGTGTGAATGGCAGTGCCAGTGTCTTTCTCCAGGGTGACCCATAGTGCTTCCACTCCCTGTTGCATTCCCTGATCTTCAGTTGTTTAAATTCCCTCCCTGACGTAGATAGCCACCCCTCCAACCTTTTTTCCCAACCTGCATTTTCTAAATAGAGTGTAACCTAATATGGCTATATCCCATTCATGGTTCCCCATGTACCATGTCTCAGTAACAGTGACAATGTCCATGTCTGCCTCTTCCATCAAAGCCACTAGGTCTGGGATTTTATTTCTCAGGCTGCAGGCATTTGTGCACATGGCCTTCCAAGTTTTTCAATCTCCCCTTCTAGTTGCTCTACCTCCTATCCCCATGTCTTCCCTCCCTTCCCCTTCTGTTTTTACTGCCATTTTTCCTTATCTCTACCATTCTACCTGTCTTAGTTCTAGGTTTTATTGTTGATTTCCCAACCCTAGGGTCCTCCCTACTGACTGCTTCATCCTGTGGGGGGAGGGGGAAGTTAACTTCTTCCTACCTACTTTTTCCTCCCCCTTGGCTAGTTTAAATGCTTGCCTGTGAAGCATTAAAACCTCTCACTGTGGATCTGACCCCCCCAATATATGCAGTCCATTCCACTTGCATAAGCCTGTATTCTCCAGGTGGGACCCCAGTCCCCCAGTGAAGCTGAAGCCCTCTGCTCTGCACCAGTCCTTCAACCATGCATTGAATCTTATGGTGTAGAGTTTCCTGTCCTCCCCTTGTCATTGACCTGTAGCACCTCTGAAAAGGTTACAGTGTGCCACTTGTCTAACACTTCTCCCCAGCTCCCTAACTTCCTCCTGCATTACCCAAACCTTATCACCAGCCAGAGTGTTCGTCCTCTGGTGGACAATGATGTCTAGCTCTCCCTCCCATCCTGCTGCCCCAGTGATCTTCTGGAAGTGCTTTCCATCCCTCCAAGCCATGGCATTGGGTAGGCACTTAACCTCCCTGTCTCTCACTCTATCTGCTCACAAGGTTACCCTCCTAACAATAGAATCCCCCACCAGGAGTTGCTTTCTCCTCCTCTGGGGTCCTCTACCTCCCCCCAGGATCTCCACTGTGGAGGACCCCCCTTCCATCCTCCTTTGTCTCCACTGCGGGTGCCTCTTTGGGACAGTCCCACCCTGCCAGCACAGCATAGGAGTTGTGGAGTGGAATCACAGGAGGGGATTGCCTCTGCCCCACCACCCTCACCCTTCCTAAGCCCACCGTAGTCCAGCTACTTCTCAGCCTAGGCAACTTTTCAGGTAGCAGGGGCGGGCTCGGTGGTCCCTAGATGAAGGAGGAGGTCCCCCGAATCCTGGCCAACTCAGTCTGTAGAAGAGCAACCACCGCCCTCAGCCCAGAGAGGTGTTTGCAGATGGGACAGCACCGCATCCTCCAGAACATCTCCCAGGAGACTGCTGTCCCACAGCCACTGCACTTCACCACTCCCATCATGTCTTGTTCGTGGCCCTTCTCCTGTCACTTTGTATGCTTACACTGTCCTCCCTCTGTTTTTTTTTTCTTCCTACTTTCCTACAGTCTTTGTGCCCTTACAGCTCCTGCCCTTCCTGTTCTGGGACAGGAAGTTCCTATATGCTCTATAGTCTCCCTTCTTCCTTGCTTAGAGTCAGACCTCCTGCAGCTGGAGAGGGGGAGGAGAGCTACTATTTTCCTTCAAGGATGGTGAGTCTTATGTGTCTTGGTGATCCCTCCCTTCCTGATCCCAAACAGGAAGTTCCTGTTGTCAGTCAAATCCATTGCCTATAAAAATGGAACTGGCTAAGGGTGGTGGGGATGGAGGGCTATATAGTCTCAGTAGTAGAGTAGTAAAGTTCTAACAGCACCTCCTTCCTTGTGCTGCTCTCTGCCAAAGCTATCTAGGGCAGTTTTAAATCCAAACACCTGGCTTCCTTACTGCCTAAGCCACCCCTCTAATTCAGCTCTCTTCTTCACCTAGCTAACGGCACAGATAACAGTTCCCTCTCCACCCAACTCAGGGTGGGGTGAGAGGCAATACCATCTAGTAGTAAAGTTCCCTAGCTCCTTAGTCAGTTGCTTCCTTGGCCTTGCTCTAGTAGCAAGATTGATCTCTGCCAAAAGCTAAATGAGAAGCTTAAATGCAGATACCTGGTTTAATACTGCATAAACTTTTCGTCACAGAATAATTAACAATAAGCTTTAACAGCATATGGGTGCTATCCCACAATCAGGTACCTCAATATATTTTATCTTATGAAATGAGATCATGTCAATAATACAGTAATCCAAAACACTTCCTTCAACTATGGTGGTGAGGGTCACAACCCTCTTTGATCAGTAGGAATTCTGTTTAGAATTCAAAAGTTAGAATCTCTTAATTTACCTAGAAGGATGGTTCCATGTTTATTAACTTTCTTATGTAGAGATTCCCATAGGTGGAGATTCAGGACATCAACTACGTTCCAGTTATTGCCCTGATCTTAGGTTACTTTCCCAGTTCTTATATATACCCAGTAATAATTGCTCAATAGCTTTACAGAATATCTCAGCAAAAAGTTTTACACGTATTGTATATTACTAAAGGAGCTCTATCTAGGGTTAATTGAAAACAACATTCTAAGTAACCGACAATTTGACTTTAGGGAAAAATATTCCACAATAGATTGTGTGTGTGTATATATATATATATATATATATTAGATCACTAATTAGAATCTAAAGAAAAAAAACATAGTTTTTGCTTTTTGGATTTGTCCTCTGCTTTCAACAATGTAAATAGGATACTGTTGTGGAAATACTGACAGGATGGGGCATAAATATTAAATTGTTAGCATTAATAAAAATATGTATACTGACACCACTATACAGATAAGATATTCAATGGACGGAAATTAACTCGTATAAGTTTGGATAAAGGTGTTAAACAGGGTTGCTTATTAGCACCTGCTTTTCAACTTATATATACAGTAGCATCCCCAGGATGAAACCCAATTCTGCAGACAGGTAGCATCTATAATGCTTGCAGTAGGTTTGATTGAATAGTAACATTAATGTATAATTGTCTTTTTGTCATTCAGGAAAATGTGACACTACCAGGATGAAGTGTATGCCACATTTTCCTGCATGACAAAAGGGACTAATTGCCATTGAAATTACATAGCTTTATTCAGTAGGTCTGCTGCAGCATACTGCAGAGTGCTTTAAAAGTGGGTTTCATCTTGGGGGATGCCACTGTAGATCAAATAGTTCACAACCTGTGTTTGTAACACTGATGCCCCAAAAATCTCAGCTATGTATATAAACACTACATTATATATAGATGACATAATGTTGATCTCCAAAATGACAAGTGGACTCCATAGAGCCCTAGCATGTGCTACATCAACATTATGGACTCCATAGGGCCCTAGCATGTGTTACATCAACATTATCTAGTCTACAGTTAGCCTTGAAAATAGATAAATCAACAATACTCACTATAAATAGGCCAAATAAGTTAAACTTCAAATGGACAGTTAATAACATAAACTTAGAGGAGGTTGAGAGTTATGTATACTTGGGAGTCTTGTTGCAGAATAAGCAAATATGGAAAGCACATATAGCAGAAAATAAAAAACCTAGGTAGACAGTTGGTTTGGGCAATTAATAAGTTCTCCTAAAACAATATGTGAACAACTCAGGTTTAACCTTCTCGAACACATAGTTAGTTAGAATCTGCTATATTATATGGCAGTGAGATGTGAGGGAAACAAGAAGATGTGAGTATACTGGAACCGATTCAGAAGCCATATATCAGATTAAAGTTAAATCTTCCACAGTTTATACAGGCAGAGTTTAGTAGAGCAGAAACAGGGATCCTCTCTCTCTCTAAAGTCAAAGATATTGATTAGGCAAGTAACATTTTTGAGTAAAATATGTCAACATTATAGTACAAATCCAGTATTGTCCAGATGTTGCAATGATAGTAAGGTTGATTTGTCAGATGGAAATGTACATGTAACAAGATGGTCCTGGCTAAGAGAATTAGATAAGAATCTAAGGGAACTAGATATACAGAGCATTGTACTAGTAAATACTACAGTGAATCTCAATAGAAATATACTACAAAATATAGCTTTGGAGAGAATAACTGATACTGCTAAACAAGGAGACAGTAGAAAGAATTGCACTTTCACAAAATGTTTCAAATTATAAACTGCTAAAAATACACAGAGAGAGAGAAGTATATCCTTCTATGTGAAAACAATATGCACTATGAAATAATATCTAATCTGGGACAAGCAACCCTCACAGGAAATCCAGAGTAAAACTTGCTGCCACCGCTGGATTACTACCAAAATCATTAATCTGTGCAAGTACCAAGTCCTTGCTTGGGCCTGCTACAAAGCACCGCACTCCTCTCCTTGCCTCATCTCTTACAGGGCCCCAAAGAATAACTGTACAAAGGCTATCCAAGCCATTAAATCACACTATGTCAAGGCCAACCTCCGAAAACCTTGATGCCTAGCTAAATTCTGAAAGGCTATTCACCCCTTTTCAACCCTCTGCCCAGCCCACACCCCAATCTTCCTGGTAAATGGTTCACTTGTGTCTGACCCTACCTCTGTTGCAACTCACATCAATAAGTTCTTTATAATCTGCACCCTCCCTTTTTCCCCTCCTAGCTCCTCTTCTTCCCTCCTACTCCCTCCCCCCAAACCGTTCCTTTCCTTTCGTACCATACATTATGTGCATTGCCCACACTTAAAATTACCACTGGGCAAAGGTGGGCTAGTTTTGTGCCAGGGACAGGGGACAGTTTAGCGAATCTGGACATGGGTGAGAACCATCAGATCAGGAGATTTATTAATTGTGATAGTACCCACATAGTTTATTTAGTCACATGTCACTGTGTCATATTGTATGTTGGGAAAAACTAAACAGAAGTTGAAAGAAAGAATGAGTGCTCATATGAGGGACATACAGAATGATAATGGGGATCATGTGTTAGTGGAACATGTGTTAGGGGCAGTTAATCCTAAAGAGCATCAATTTTATTTACGGGAATTGAAAAGGTCCTCACAGGACCTAGAGGGGGTGACATAGAACTGTTATTGGCTAGAAGAGAGAATTTTTGGATTTTTAAATTGCAGGCAACAACGTTTCCAGGTTTGAATGATCAGATTGAGTTAGCCCCTTCCTATGAAAACAGCTTAATCTGATACAAGTTCAGCTGGCATTCATCTGTATCCCCTTCCCCAGGTCATGCCTGAAAATAGGCAGGATTTGTCTAGTGCACTTACCTGGTCAACAAAAACTAATAAATAAATAAATATAATATGGGTTGCATTACCATTATTTATGTATCTAGCAGTTATGCTAATCTAGTAAGCCTAAAGTAATTTAATAGTATAAATCTTATTTTAACACGTTAATCCAAACATAGTTATGATCTTTTGTACTAAATTAAGCAGATATTTATGTTTGGAGATCGGGCGGCCTGGGTTCAAGTCCCTGCTGAGGCACTTACTTCTTTCTCTTCTCTGTTTGTATTTATGTTTGGAGTTTTTAAAGTGATTTTCTGAGATTTCACAGGTGCTGTTTTCACATAGTATGCCATTGCCTCCCATGCTTCAGATACTGAAGCTACAATTTGTTTTGTAAAAAAATCTATCATAGTCATTTTATAAAATGTTTTATCACTACTGTGTCCTCCAGTTTTCTGTGTACTGCCACATCCCCAGAATGATGTCATGCAAGGGAATTGTCACTCTTTTACAGACAGCACTAATGGATTCTGGGTAAATTAGAAAGTTGTTTAAATGTTCGTTACTCAGAAATGCAGTCCCTTATTTTGGCAGTGGTGCCTGCAGTATAGCACCTACAGTGAAGCCCACCAGGATGAAGAGCAGTTTCAGTTTCCCTGCATGACAAAAGGATTAACTACCACTGAGATTGCTTTGTTTCCTGTTGTAACTCTACTGCAGAATTCTGCAGAGTTGGGTTTCATCCTGGCAGGCTTCACTGTAATATGTAGACATGTAGCAAGACATTATGGGTTAAATAAATTGTTTTGCAATTTCCTTACTTTGAGGTAAAGTCTCATATTTCTGTAGTGGCTCCAAGAATAAAAGCTCTCATATGTTTATTTTCAAAACAAGGCATCTAGCGGACAAGATTTCTTTACTGAGAGATGTAGTCTCCTGTTTTGGTACTGTAGATGTCTGATATACCAAGACTGACCAACAGAGGTTTCTTAGGGTTATTACCTTTTAAGAAGCCCAGAGTGGGAGATTTCTTACTGAAATATGTTGTTTTACAGGACAATATGTAACACTGAGCAATGCAACAGAGCCTTTTTCTCAAAATAATCCGAATTAAGACTATGAATTGTAGTTTTTTGGTTGTTTCTATTGTTTCTTATCATTTTAAGGCATTTTAGTTAAGGTATTATAGTTTCTGCAACATTTAGAAGAAAGTTGGACAATAATTTTTTCTACTATAAGTTCAGGACTTGCAGTATTTTCATGTTTTTTTTTTTTTTTTTTGCAGGACACAGCTGCCCAAATCAGGGCTGTCCTGAAAAAATCAGGGCAAGTGGTAACCCTAAGGTCTCTGTTTCACAACAGTGCTTAGAAACTTTGTTTCCCTTGCATGATGTCGCATTTGGAGGTTGCCTCACTGAGAAAAAAAGGGGTGGGTTATGCAAATGAAGCAGAGCACAAAAATAAAAGCATTTTTCTCATGGAAAACAGCACTTTTGGAAGTTTGACTGGTAGGAGATTGAATCACAACTCCTACAGGTTATTACGAGTTACTAATCCCATTTGCTATGGCAAAACTCAGAAAATCACTTTAAAATAATCTAAATATTGTATATAGTTTTGTTCAGCATGTACACACTCATTAGACTGATGGTTTCTTGATCTTCTTCTAGGGTATCTCAGTCATCAGGATACACCTTAGGAACCTTCGCCAACGGAGACGAGGAATCCACATGGAAGATTTTTAGCAGGATCTGTACAACTGGTACTGCCCATTCCGTCGAAGTCAGTTCTTTCCCATTGTTGATTTACAAGCACAGTCTCCACAAAAAAGCCATTGCAGTATTCGCACCTTTTTCGGCATATGGTCTTTTTTCTTCATTTCTCAGCAAAATCTCTTTTGAGATTTTTTTTTTTTGTTTGTGTTGAGTTAATTCATCCTCTTCTTCTCTTTTCGACACTGCCACTGTGGGATGAAGATTGCCTCTAAAGAGGAACACTCCATTTGTGTCTGCTGTCTTGGGCCAAGCCACAAAGTCTCTGACTGTGAGCTCTGTCAGAAATTCAACCAAACAACCCTTAGGCAACACAAGAAGGCTCTCAAGAAATTCCTGATGGAGCAGCAGGTAGCCACCTCTGGGCAGGAGTCCTCTGGGGCCCGACTGCTTCGTCGCCCATTGGGTCCACTAGCTCCCAGGCTTCCAAGGCCTGAGACAAGTCCTCAGGGAAAGTCACAAGAAAGACTGGGATCGTGACCACTCCCCCAGCAGCCATCCCATTCCCGTCGGCTCTCCTTCTTCGGGTCTATTCGTCAATGGCAGCTGCACTGACTAAGAGATCTGCTGTCCAGGTCTCCATTCCTACCAGACCCATATTGGCAGCTTCTCACCCGAATCTCAGAGCACACAGCCATGGACCTCCAGGTTGTCGGCCCCTCCATCAATGATGGGTGGTGATTTAGCCACTGCTGAACATTACAGTCATATTGTTGTTACATATTTCTGTGATTTTGTTATAAATAAATTCCCAAACAGGCCAGGGAGAGGGTGTTGACAGAGGGATATATAGTTTACTGAAAAGGTTACAGGAAAGAGAGACTGTATTGAAAATTATTTGACATTCCTCTGTGACCTGAGAATAGGCTCCTGACAGGAACTTGAAAATTACATTTCAAAGAGGCTTGGAGTAGCTGATCAAAGGAAGAGAGTCATAAATGGTCATTCAAATCAGTATAAAGGGTTTGACAAGCTCAACCCCTGCATTTACAATGCAACTTAGTAAAATTAGTGGGGTGGCACCTGGTGTGTGACCAAACAGAAACATATAGGGAGGCAATATAGCACAGTGGTTTAAGGCTCTGAGCTGCAAATCTGGTGACATCCAGCAGACCAGACCTGGGTTTGAATCCCACAGCTTCCACTTGCATACTGTGTGATCCTGAGCAAGTCACTTAACTTCCCTGTGCTCCCAGGTCGCACCTGTAAAAAGCTTTCAGCTTAGTGTTACTCCTGATTAAACAACTAAAAAGAAAAATATATAGTTAAAGTACCAGAGCTCCCCTTCCCCCATTTTGCTGCATCAAAGCCTGCAGTTTTTTAAAGTAACTCCAATGTTCTTTCTTGTCATACATTTTGGAGGGGTTCTTGGTCTCATTATCCAGGTGAACCATGATTAAGCCTGACCACTTCAGCAAAGTGACCTCACTAATTTTATGAAGTTGCATTGTAAATGCAGGGGTTGAGCTTGCCAAACCCTTTATACTGATTTGAATGTAGGAGAATTGTGGTCTTCTTCTAATTGGTGAGCTCCCCATTAAACACCTGTGAGCCTTTCATTGTCAAGAGCACACTATATAAGTAATGAAGCCAGGAGAGTGATCTCTTCATTAAAAATAGAGAAAGCAGGGAGACCTCACATTTGATGTGGCAAGTTAAAATGTGATGCTTTTTACCTGACCGATGGAGGTGGTCACTTTGCCAAAGTAGTCAGGCTTAATCATGGTTCAGCTGAATAATGAGACCAAGAACCCCTCCCAAATATATGACAAGTAAGAATATTGGAGTTACTTTTAAAAACTGCAGGCTTTGTGCAACAAAATGGGGGGGGAGAGCTCTGGTACTTTAACTATATGCTTCTGTTTTGTTACACACCAGGTGTCACCCCACTAATTTTACTAAGTTGCATTGTAAATGCAGGGGTTGAGCTTGCAAACCCTTTATACTATTCCTGTTTCCCCTGCCACAGACTGCACTTGGGGTGGGCATTGTGAGCTCAGTGGACCTGGCCCCCAAGATGGGTCACGACAATGGGCTATTCATCGACAGCCACCCCATCAATGCCTGCCCTTTCCTTTCCGAGGGCTATGGGCACGTCGGGTTCTCAGGGTGGTGGATCACCAGCATCTGTGCTATTGAAGCCCCCTCAGTTGATGACTTCAATGGACCTGAATGAAGTCTTGGTTAAGTTCACCAACGTTCTGGTACAGCAGTTTAGCACCTTCAATAGGCCATCATCGCCAGTACCATCAATGGTGACTTCCTCATCGATGCACATTCATCAACCAAGGGAACTTCCCCATGGGACTCCGATGACTGCTCCTATGCTGGACCCAGATGAGGAGGTCAACATCAAGGCAGAGGAGTACCATTCTGACCTCATCCTCCCTGATGACATAGAGGGTGAAGAGTAGGAGGAGGAAATCCTTGTTTTTGACATGTCCACTGCCTCTTCAGTTAGTGAGGACTCAGTTAAGCATACTCCGAGGTCTCCCTCGGAGGATGCTACTTTCTACAATGTCATGAAACAACTTTCTGCCACTATGGGCTTCCAAACTGAGGAGGAGCATGTCACCAGGAAGGACCTGGCTGACTATTTGGAGGTCCCTGACTCTGCACCTAAAATTATTCTACCTATGGTGTCAGCCTTGAAAAATACCACTACCGTAGCACTACAGAAGCCTCACAGGCCAGACATGGTTCCAGCTATGTCATGCAGGGCAGACAGATTGTACAGTGCCCCCAGGGCCTTCCTTACTTTGCAGTCCAGGCTGAAATGGACTCAGATGTCTTTTAAGGTGCCCCATGACATGTCTAAGGCACCCAAGTACCTTAGCTCCTTTCCCCCAGACAAGGAATCCTGCAGGATTGGCCTCTGGGGTAAGAGGGTTTATGCCTCCTCTACCCTGGGTCTGAGGATTGTAAACTATCTTTCACATATGGTCAAGTTCCAAATGCCAATTGGGGGAAGGGCAAGGCAGCTGTCCAAGCCCTCCCTGATGGCACCCACAAGCAGGAACTGCTACAGTGCCTGCAAACTGCAGAGAATGTCAGCAAACATCTTCCGTGGGCCCTCTATGATCTGTCCAACATGGTGGCCGGGGCTGCTGCCACAGGCATTTGACTCCATAGGCATTCATGGTTGAGGGTTTCTGGCTATGCAGCTGAAGTGCAAAATAAGGTGCTCAGTGCCCCATTCAGTGACACCAAGCTCTTCAGCCCTGATGTCCAGGACCTCATCAATGATCTGCAGGCCTCAGGCATGGCCCTTAAGTCAGTCCACTCTCTCTACCATACTCAACCCCATAGTAGAGGATGCTCTACTTTTTGTAGACAGGCTAATAGACCAGGCTCCAGCACCTGCACCCCGGGCAAACACAGAGCCCAGTCTTCCCTGCCCACCCCTTCCAACTCTGGATCAGCAGTCAAGTGGCCCAGAAACAATGCACCAGCTTCCTCAGCTGGCTTTGCTTTGGCTTGACTCCTTGCTAGACCCCCCCCCTCCTATGGTCCAGACCCAGAAGGTGGTGGACAGTTGTCAGTTCTCCCTCCATCTGAATCAATGGAGAACCATAACTTAAGATACATGGATCTTTAAGATTATAAAGAGCGGTCATACCCTGGAGCTCATCCAACAGCCTACAGATACTCCTTTTCCACCCTCCACCTATCCCTGTATCCCACTTGTCCATTCTCTGGTGGAAGTGCAGTCTCTGATGCACAAGTAGTCAATCGAGCTGGTGCCAAAGTCAGAGAAATCATAGGTTTTACTCAAGGTTCTTCCTGGTCCCCAAAAAGACAGGAAAGCTGAGGCCATTTTGATCCCAAGGACCTCAGTCTCTTTGTCCAGTACAAAATATTCTGGATGGTAACTTTGCCAGGACTCTTGCCCCTCTTCAAGACTGGGGACTGGCTATGCTCACTAGACATGCAGGATGCTTTCCTGCACATCATCTCAAAGAAAGTTTCTTAGTTTGCCTTTCAGGGCAAGCATTAACATTCCAAGGTGCTGCCCTTTGGCTTATCCTCTACTCTGTGTGTCTTAACCAAAGGCTTGGCAGCAGTCACAGCAGCTCTCAGAAGAGAGGGACTGTATGTCTTCCTTACCTGGATGATTGGCTTCTCAAGGCTACATTCAGGACCAGCTGTGACTGACTCTGGAGCACATTCTCCAGCTTTTCCACTGTTTGAGCATAACAGTCAGCCTGCCCAAATCTATTCTAGTACTGTCGCAATGACTGCAATACATCAGAGTGGTTCTGGACTCTGAGCAGGGGAAGGCCTTCTTACCCCAGAGCAGGGGAGAATCTCTTATAGCTCAGGCTCAGGAAGTAGCTCAGAGTTGATACATTCCTGCCAGGCTGTATCTCTGACTCTTGGGTCTAATTGCTGCTGCCATTCCCACTGTTCCACTGGCCAGGCTTCACATGAGTATTCCTCAGTGGCTCTCAGAGTGCAGTGGGACCAATGCATGGATGAGCTAGACCAGCCAGTTCTGGTCTCCTCCCTAGTCTGCAAGGTTTTGCAGTGCTGGATGGACTCCTCAGATCTTCTTCAGGGAGTCCCTTTCCAGGTCTCCTCTCTCCACCAGATCCTTACCACAGATGCATCGGTTCTGGGCTGGGGAGCCCACCTAGGTCACTTTCAAACCCATGGCTCCTGGTCCCAGTGGGAAGCTATGCTGCATATCAACTTCCTGGAGATGAGAGTTGTACTCTATGCCATGCAAGCATTTCAGGAACACCTTGCTTCATTCCAACTGTTGGTGTAGTCAGACAATTTGAGTGTATTCTACTACATCAACAAGAAGAGCGGGACTCACTCATACCACCTTTGCAGGAAGGCCATGCAAGTGTAGTACTGGGCACTGGAGCACAGTCTGACACTCACTGTGGTCCGCATCACAGGTGTTCTCAACACCTTGGTGGACAGTCTCACAGGACTCAGTCCAGCATGCACTAATGGGAGGATCTCTCATCCATAGCAGAAGCAGAAGATCTGTTCGACAGATGGGGTCATCCAGAGTTGGACCTTTTTGCGTCCCCACTTAGTACAAAACTGCCCAATTTCTGCCTCTAGATCCAGGGCCTGAAGTTTTCTGGCAAGATGCATTGTCTCTCTTGGAGCAGGAGATTTCTGTAAGCATTACCTCCATTTCCTCTAATACAGAGGGTGCTGATCAAGCTGCAAATGGAAAGGGCCAACATGATTCTGGTAGCTCCATTCAGGACTCACCAGATATGGTTCCTCTGCTTAAACAGCTGGCAGAAGAACCCCAGTCCCTCTGCCCCTTGCAGGAATCTGCTGACCCAGGATCGGGGACCCTGGTCCATCCCAACATCAGGTCCCCCATCTGCATGCGTGGCTCCTGAGGATGTAGCCATTGCAAGGTTTGGGGTCTCTAATAGGGTGGTAGACATCCTGGTGGCCACCTGCAAGCTTTCACATGTGCCACTTATGCCATAGAGTGGAAACAGTTTGCCATCTGGGCTGTCAAGCATTCTTTAGACCCTTTCACCTGTCCTGTGCAGTATATACTGGACTACTTTATTTCTTTGTCTGACTCAGGCCTCCCGTATTCCTCCCTCAAGGTCCACCTTTCGGCCATTTCTGCCTTCCATGAGCCCATGTGTGACCACACTGCAGCTCAGCTGGATGCAGTGGCATAACCATGCATACTTATTGTATGCCAGTGCGTACAGAAATAAATTGTCTTTTTTTTTTAAATGCTGTACATAAAATCATTTTTTATTTTGTGTAATACATATCCTTCTATTCTTTCATGACAGTCCCCAAAAACATACTGGACACAGGTACTGGTGCTGAACACAGGTATACTTGGGATTAAAGTCAAGCATTACAAAATCTTATTTTATTCACTTCCACAAAATAAACAAAATAAAGTCCCACCACCAAACATGAACATTTCCATGGCATCAGCTGGCCTGCATAATGCCTTAACAGATAAGTGTCTCACGTGTGGCAAATGAAGTACTGTGATCAGTTAGTAGTATTGTACACCCTCTATATAACCTCTCAAATGAAGTGTCCCTCATTGTCAAGTGTGTTCTGCTCTCGAACTGGCTCCAGTCCTTCCCAAATGTGGCACTTCTGTCACTCAGGAGTAGGAATTTGAAGCATTCCTGTTGTTAGTATTGCAGTTCAGCTCTCCTTTACAAAATGTTTTGCACACTGATCCCCTCATCATCCTGTAAGTGCCTCTCTATCCAATAGTCCCTGATCGGGGGGGGGTCTCCACCATATACCCCGAACACATGACATATAGTTCTCTCTGACCCTCTTTCCTGGGGGTTGGGGAGTCAAGTCTACCTGCTCTATTTATATACTCTCCAATATATAATGATTCTTGGCACCTCTCCCCTCAGCTCTGTTTTGGTGGGGTCAGGTCAGTCATCTCTATATAACCCCCATCATAAGAGTTCTCATTGCCTCTTTCACCCTCTGTCTGGAAATGAAGCTGCTCAGTCTCCTACATATGTCCCCCCAAAAATATAACGTTTCTCGCTGCCTCAATCCACTCTCTGTCGGGGGAAGCTGCAGGTCAGTTGGCACCATATACCTCCCAATATATAATGGTTCATGAAGCCTCTGTCTCTGGAGGGGGGGCAGGTCAATCTGCTCTTTATATAACCCCCCAATATATAATGGTTCCTGCTGCCTCTCCCCCCCCCCATCTCTGTCAGGGCCACACACATTCACTCCATTCCTCTGCTAGATTCCTTTCCAATCTTCAAACTCTGTCCAGTCCAACTAATAAAATCCTTTCCCCCTAATCCCCCTCATCTATCCAATCACATCTGTATATCACAGTGCATGTAACCCCCCCCCCCCGGAGCTTTTCTGTAAAAATCTTTCATGACATATTACAAAAATTGCATATGGGGTGGGTGGTTTATGGCATTGTTGGACAGGCCAGCCAGTTGTCCACAACCACTGGAGCTGCAGACTTTAGTGTCAGCCAGAGTCTGTCACACCCCTTATTCCATGGGGAAAATTTCCCCCTGAAATTAGGGGTAGGAAAGATGTAACAAAAGTGTTTACCCCCCAAGAAAAGCCCCAAAACTCACCAAAGAGCATGTAAACCCCATAGAGTGACCCCCAGCCTTAGTGTAGAAATCTTTCACAGTATATTACAAAAAATGCGTGCTGGGTAGGTGGTTGATGGCACTGTTTGACAGCCAGTTGTCCACAACCATTTAAATTGCAGACTCTAATGCTAGCCAGAGCCTCCAACACCCCTGATTCCATGGGGGGAAACATTTCTCTTGAAATTCGGGGTAGGCAAGATGTAACAAAACTGATTTTTTTCTTCAGGAAAAACCCTAAAACTCACCACAGAGCATGTAAAATCCCCAGAGCTTATGGGGGCCTGGCAGCCCCCAGACCCCCGTCTCCTATTTGTCCTTATTCATAAATATTATATCCAAGCACCGTCCAAATAAATTCCTGCCTACACTCCTACCTGTTGTTATAGTTGGGATGGGAGAGACTCAGGAGGAAAGGAGTCAACAGGTGGGTGGTTTAGGCAACTCACTGAACTGTGGGGACTGCTTGAAGAATTTCAGAGCTTCAGACCCTCTGGTGTGAGGAGCCTTATTTGATTTTTCACAAAGACAGGGTATCTTTGCTGTACAAATCCTAAGTTTTTGCCTAAGGTGATTTCTGAGTTTACACTTAAGTCAATCCATTTTCCTGATTATTTTCCTAAGTGTGCCACTCCAGGGAAGCACTGCTCCATACGTTAGATGCAAGAACTTTGAAGTATTATCTGCTCTGGACTAAAGAGTTCAGAAAGTTGAAGCAGTTGTTTGTTTCTTTTGTCCCAGGTAGAGAGGGCACTTCAGTTTCTAAGCAATGTTTATCCAAATTATTGGCAAATTGCATTGTGTTCTGCTACAATAAGTATGGCAAAGAATTTCCTGATGCTGTCAAAGCTCATTCCACCAGAGGAATGGCTACCTCGGTGGCACATTTCAAAGGTGTTTCAGCCACTGATATTTGTGCAGCTGCCACCTGGAGTACAGTCCACACTTTCACCAAGCATTACAGTCTGGACATTGTCTCAAGAGCCCATGCAGGTTTTGGCTGGGCAGTGCTACATGGACTCCTGTCTTAAGTTTTTGGAGAGCCAACCTTCCAGACTGTCTGTCTTTCACTTGTCACTGCTTGGCACTCATTCTTACAGTGTCACCTGATGCTTGAAATACCCCTGAAGCAGATAGAACAGTTACATAAGAACTTACCATAACAGTAGATCTTACAAGGATCTCAGTCATCAGGTCTGATTTCCTTCCCCTTTCTTTGGGCTCCTGTTCAGGACCTGGCTATCTGCTGTAGTCCATCATTTCTATTTAGAGCCAGGTCCTTCGGTCTCTCCTCAGTTACTTAGGGCATCAGCCTTTCTCCCTTCATCTCTGGAGGGAAAGAACTGAGGAGGTAGTGGGGTCGCACATGCCTATACAGGGTTGGTGATATCGGTGGACATCAATGGCATGGGCAGTCCCAGTTGTACTGCTGAAAATTTTCCATGTGGATTCCCTCTCTCCAATGCCGAAGGTTCCTACGATGTAACCTGATTACAGAGATCCCCTCAAAGATCCACTGTTATGGTAAGTTATTATGTAACTGTTCTTTACTGTGTCTTTTAGAGAAGACACTATTTAAGTGGCCTAGTAGGGGCGCCTTTTACACTCCTGATGAAGCTGTAAAGCAAAACATTAAGTGTTTTTGGTGCACTTTAATAAAGTTTTTGGCACTTATCTATAGTGTCTTTGCCATTTTGTTTTCTTGCTCTGGTGTGCGCCACAGTTTTTCTTTTGTTGGTTGTTAGCCATATTATAAGCACCACTGCATTCTCAACCCTATTGGCACACCTGCAACAGCCTTGAGCAGTCCAGTACTGACAGGAACCTACAAGTGTCCACATCTCTTAAAGTCTGATACTGAACTAACCCTAACAAGGGTTAGTACATTTTAAGGGGTCCCCTGATCTGAAGTCTCACAGCATGATGGTCCGAACAACTGACCAGGACACTCTCAATTTTTTTTTTATTATTTATGCTCCTGCTGCAATGGCCTTTGCATTCTGGGGAGCCCCAGTTTATTCTTCCTGCCCACAAACCCCCCACCTGACTTTGTTATAAATATGTAAATATACCCTTTACCCTTTAAGCTTTGTTCGTAGACTACTATAGCTATAGGTGTTTTATAGAACTTAAGAGTCAGCAAATGTGTGGAAGTGGTTTGTACTTAGAATAATAATTACAGTATGTTTTAACTTTCAGGAATATGTATTGGAAGCATTGACGTCCCTGAATATAGGAATCTTGTGTTCAACAATAAGTCAGCTACAAGGACATTGATGGCACTGCTTTAAGTGACTTTATTTGTATTGATTGTATTGATGAAATTTATCTTTTATTTTGTGATACACATCTAATGGTGTGACTCGAACCTGAGAGTATACGAATTATAATTACACACGGAAAATTTGATTGGTGAATCAATTAAGTATTTAATCAGGCACAGAAACCATGTTCAAACCATTCTCTGATGAAGCCTTTGGGTGAAACGTAAGATCTCTGTTCTACTGCTCTACTGCACACCAGTGGGTGAATAAATTAAGTTTATTTGAAAATATTTGTTATTCATTTCTTCATTCTACTGTTGGATGAGTGCAAACACTTAATTTTAGTGGTGAGGATTAATCAGAATGGAGCCCAGTATTATGCAGAAAGTGTTCTGAGTGCAGGAAGCTTGCCAACCTAGTTGTGGAAGTTCCAGGTGCTCTGTGGAGTCAGTCCATGCCCAGAGAAGAAAGAAAGAAAGAAAGAGGACAGCGAGAATAGGATGGGACAACCTGTTGTGGCCATGAGGTGGGGACATCTGCCCTATGTTTTGAGGGGAGTCACCTGCCTGAACCCTGTTTCTGAGTGCCAGGAGAAGAAGGGATGGAGAGAGGTAGCCTCGATTTGTGACAGCTGTTTTCCCTTAACCTGCCTCAAACTGTGGATCAGGAAGAGCCAGTGGAGAGAGATGTGAGGTTTCAGCTGGTACCTGTACTGCGGGTCACTTGAACCAAGCTTAATGCTACCTAGAACCTTTAGTGCCATCTTGGCACAGGGGATAAATGACCACAATGATAGGTGCGGGCAAGTTCGGCCACATGTAACATCCACTACCAGAATTAAGCACTGTACACAGTGCTATGGCATTATCTGTTATCAATTAAAATGGAATCCTCTTTCTGAACCTACAACTGTTGTGGAGCTTCAGTTATTTAATTCCTCAGCATGTTTTTGCTTAACTGGAAAGATTTATTACAGCTAGACATGGGTCAAGTGGCCAAAATTCACTCCGCGGAGTGATTCACAGAAATTAGCGGAATCCATAAGCGCTCCACTAGCAAGTGGAGTACTTAAAGATCATAATAGGGAATGAGAAGTCCATTGAAACCAATGACTTCACGTTATTTCACCTTCCCCAAACTACTTCTCCACCAATTTAAATCAAGTACATTGAAATCAATGTGCTTCTGTGATCACTTTGCCTTGTTATTGAGCCCAAGGCGAATTTGCAGTGCTTCATGGGATTGCAGGTCACATGGGCTCTAGATTGTTCTGCACAGTCTCAGTTCTGTGTAGTGTGTGTGTAGTGGACAATGGAGACAGTTTCCTCTCAGAGCTCTGCAATTCGAATCCTCTAAAAGCTGTTAAAAAGGCCTTTTTGAGCCATTTTGTTTGCTCAAAATGTAATGCTTCGATTCTAGGAAACCCTCCTGTGCTCATATCGAGTGTTTATTGTTTGTGTGTGGATTTTGAATGTTAATTTAGAACAGTCAGTCTGTGTACTGTGAAGTGTGCTTTGGGGGAGGGGCGTATCTGTGGTGTAGGTAGATTAACTGGGAGAAAAACAGTCATTCAGTTTTGTGTATATTTTTCTTGTATAACTGTGTTAATGTACACACAGTAATATTTTCAGTAATTATTGACTTTTTATACTGATTATTGTGTTATAGCAGTGTATAATTTCAGTTTGTTTAAAACATTTGGTTATACTGCTAAAGGTTTTCAATTTGCTATGCAATACCTGTAGTGTGTGTGTGTATGTGTGCGATGCATACCATTAAATCAGACAACTTTTATTGTGCTGGAGTAATTGCAGCAGTGTGAACCTCTATCCACCACACCTGCATGATTTTTACACTGCTTTGTGGTATCTTTACTGGTAATGGACTGTTACTGTCGTGCACTACCCCCTACACCAGCAAAACGTATTCTTTTCCAGAAATGGATTTGTGACTTGTGAGCACAGGTTAGTTGTTGTGCCTTTGCACCTGACTCTGCATCTCTTGAGTGAGCAGCACAATCTTAATCTGTCTGTGCATTTTGCAGTACACCATTAATTCTGGGAGACTTTGCATTTCTTGTTATGCTCTTATTTCACTTTGTCAGCACTGGGGAGTTTTCTGTACACAAGACAGTAGCAGTTTGGGGATGCACATTAATTCTGGTGACTGTGTGTGGCCGCTGTTCACATGATGGAGTGCACCATTAATTCTGGGAGACTTTGCATTTTTTGTTACCCTCTCATTTCACTTCACCAGCACTGGGGATTTTTCTGGACACAAGACAGTAGCATTTTGGGTATGCACATTAATTCTGATGTCTGTGTGTGTGATGTGACCACATCCACTTTGGGCATGACTGAGTGTGCCATTTATTCTGGGAGACTTTGTATTTCTTGTTGTGCTCTCATTTCACATTGTCAGCACTGGGGAGTTTTCTGGACACAAGACAGTAATATTTTGGGGATGCACATTAATTCTGGTGACTGTGTGTGTGGGGGAGGGGCACTGGGGGGCTGCCAGTATTGTTGCCACTCCATCCTACTTTGCGTTAAGGTGGAATGATAATGCGAAGTAATAATTACAAGGTGAAGTGAGCCTTTCCTATTGGCCACTCCATGCAGTGAAGTGACAATGCAAAGTGACCACTTTGTGTTAATTTCACCAGTGGAATTTAATTTCACTGCATCTCTAATTGCAACTCAGCACTGAGGAATGGCACCCCCAACCCTCCAGCCATGGACTTACCAATGCAGCCAATCCCATTAAGAACTATTTAAATTAATTTAAATGGTGTGTCTTCTGCTGTGGGAAGCCCTCCCATAAAGTAACATCTGGCATACCCCTAGGCTATGAGGATGGGAGGCTTATGCATACAAAGACCAAAATGCAAACGAATAAAAGATCAGACAGTACGGCATATGAAATGTGCACAGCACGTTATGGTGGAAGGGGGCTAGGCAGGGCAAATAAAATGATGAAGGCAACACACGGGCATGGAGTGAGGCAGGCCAAATAAAATGATGAAGGCACCACCAGTGATACGGGCAATGCAGGTCACATAAACATTATGAGGGCATGACAAGTGGCATAGAGTGAGGCAGTCCAAATAAAAATGATGAAGGCACCAGCAGTGGTAAAGGGCAAGGCAGGTCAAATAAATATTATGAAGGCATGACAAGTGGCATAGAGTGAGGCAGTCCAAATAAAAATGATGAAGACAATGCAAGTGGCACAGGCCATGGTAGGACAAATAATAAAAGTGGGCTAGGTGCACCACATGGAGAGGGACATGGAACAGCAAGTGAAAGTTATCCATCCATATCAACTGAAGTTGATTAAATCAAGGCAAGTGAAAGTGAACAAGAGACAGTAACAGAAACAGACTTTGACAGACCTTCTGAAAGGAAAGAATGCACAGAAAGTGTATCAGGGAAAAGCTCATCGAATTAATGGGTGCAGGACTCCTCCAGTAACATGGAGTCAGTCTTGGTAGACAGGAGGAGTCAAGGAAAAGAATTCCAAAAGTGTTGGTGGATACCAAGCCCAGGGGGACAGGCAGAACATTTGGAAGAGGCAGAGCAAGTGGAGAAGTCCCTTGTTATCCTTACAGAAGTAGTACTGGTGCAATCCAGAGAAGTGTTTCTGAAACTACGTGGCATGAAAATGAGCTGCAGATGGAACCATTTGAATTTACTGGAACTCCTGGAATTAATGTTCCTTTGCTGACAACTCAACACCACTTGAATGTTTCAAAATATTTTCAGAGACACAGTCCAATGGTAGTGAGAGCATTATAAAAATTATTTGTATGGATACCAACTAATAAGAAAAATAATTTTTGTTTAGCACTACTTAAACTGAATTTTCACATGTTCTTCATAGAAGTCAATGTGTTCCTCTGAACAGTATGTTTTCATTAGTGCTTTACTGTTTTCTGGGTTCATAAAACACACAGCTAACATATTACTGGTTTACAAACCCATTGCTTTCCACAGTGATAGTGCATTCACTTATAGGCAGGGACAGATTCGTGAATGTTTTAAAATTCCTGCTTTTTGTTGATAATGAAAATGCTATGGCATCACCTGACAAATTTGCAAAATAAGAAGTGTCTTAGATATACTGCAGATCAAATTTATGATAGCATACCCCTTCTAAATGTATCAGTATCAATGAATCTTTACTATTCAAAGGACGTCTTGTATTCAAACAATATATGCCCCTTCAATGTTCCTAATTTGGCCCCAAACCTATGAGCTATGTGAAAGCTATCCAGATAATGGAGGGATGGTAGCCTATGTGTGGAATTTTTTGGTGTATACAGTAAAAACCACTGTACAAACCGCATCACTGAACAAGACCATCACAGACTGAGGGAAGGACAATATGGAGTGGAATACTAATCCTGCCAGGGAAGATGATCTTGAAGTAAGAGTAGGAGCAGTGGACATTGCCTCAACAGTAGAGACAGGGCAAACAACTCAGGAAATTGTCAATCCAGTTCTGCATCCCACTACTGGATCCATTTACTCTCCCACCTTTTCAGTATAAAAATAAAGCAAAACCTGTACAAACACACACACACACACACACACACCCAGTTTGCCTTACCCTACCCGTGTGTCCCTCAGTCTTCCTCCAGAAACCCTACTCCCTGACACCTCATATCTGAATGCTGATACAGGCAATAGGGAATCATGGGATCCTACCTGTGTGTGATATCTACCTGTCTGAAGGACCAGTGGCCATGGTAACCACTGAGTCTCCATCTGTGTTTGCTGCTCTGCCAGTGAGAGGTGCCATTGCTCACAGAATGAACTGATGGCCACTCTTCACAATCAAGGAACCACCAGACTCTGTGTCCATCATCTCCCCCAGATCTGACCAAGCCTGAGTGGAATCAGCATGCAAAACCCGAACCCGACCTGGTCACCCAACTACCAACCAGCACCGAATGCTATCAGCCAGCATCATGTTCCTCCATGCAGCTGAGTTGATTTTTGATGACTGATAACTGATGCCACTTACACCTGCTTTAATCATTTATTGTCTCTCCCATGAACATGCTGCTAAATAACCTTGGAAAATGGGGTGGCCTTGAGGACGCTCACTTGCACCAAACACTGGAATAAACCCCCAAACACCTTTATTAGTTCAGCATCTGGTAGCTTATAAACTCATGGTTTGCTGTAAGTAGGCCACCTCCAATCTGACTTTCCCAGGTCATGGGGCACTAGGGCATGGTCATGGCAGAGTGATGCAAGTGCAATGACTATTGAGAAGAGCCAGGAGGAGCGTGATGGCTGGGCCAATCTTCAATTTCATCTGTGCACCTGGCACCAACTAGTCAGGTGAAATCAGGGGAAAAGACTCAATACTCCCTCTCTGGACTGGATGGACAAATGGTTTGGACTGGCAATTGATTGACACAGACACACTCAGTGGGGAACAGCAGTCACACTCACTATTGCCACAGAACTGGTGGACATCACAGACCAGATAGAGGTGGGCAAACCTCCCCAGTTAAGCTATTTAACCTGTAAAGCAGAGAGGGAGAGTGTGTGTTGGGAGGGGACTGGAAGAGAGCCACAATGGGTGGACAAGCTTTTACAAGTATTAAAACAAGTAGTATTATGCCAGGTGTGGGGCACAAGCAGGCAGAACTGCACCTGGATTCCAAGTCTGATGTTTTTTTTTTTTTAATATGTATTTTTGGCCTTCAATACCAACATTCTGAATTCCAAAAAAAGTCCTTGAATCCAATTAATATGATTCCGTTCAGCAGATTCCGAGCAACCCTAATATGCAGTAACCTGAATCAAGGACATTGTCTCAGTGTTAATTTTGTACTAAGTTAATGGGAGCTTTTCTCATATGTGGCACTGTACTAGGAGTGTGTGAGCCAAAAGTACAGTAGATTGACAAAAGCCTGTACAGGCAGACACTAAGCTAGTGATATTACAGAACCTTTTTCTAAAAGAGAAATAATTACTGAAAAAAGAATGTTTGGAAAATCACTTTGCATAAATTTGTGCTATATTTATTCCTGGCTGGTTTTGTAATAAAAATAAGAACCACGTTTAAGGGAGTAGTATTACTCCAGAATTTGTAAAAATCAATATTGTGTAGGGTGGTGAAGTGTAACTTTCTTAAATTGAGCCTTTAATTGTTCGTTAGTTTAGGTGTTTACTCTTGAATTTTATCTCAGCAGCAGCCTATTGCTTTCTAGTACTCTACAGCAATCCTGTCACACACGATGCACTCTAGGTACAAGAAAAGCAATACACCTTGCTGAGATGGAGATCCCCAGGGGCTGTAAAACTACCATAAAGCTAGCAGGCTAATTTAGGAAAAACTCCTAATAGCAGACAGAGGGAATGACACACTGGGACTTCACACACAAATCAAAACACCCTGCACAACATGTTTTTACAAACTCTGGGTGATCTACTCTTTTAACCTTCTCTTAAAAAGCACTATAGGGCTAAAATCTAACATAAAAGAATATCACATACTGATATGGTCAGGTGTTAGTAACAAGTAGGACTTGACGGTTCTACAGGCTGATGCTTGAAACAAATCAGTAATATAACCAGCTTAGTCCATGCCCAAACAGGCTTTTGTCAATCCAATTTCAGCTCATGAAATATAATATCAATAAGTTGAGGCAAAGTCCATGCTCCAGGTTACTTACTGCACATGTACTTAACAAGTAAACTTTTCTATAAATAACATCTATGATATGTGTGCTTTTCATTGTTGCTTAGCAATGGACAAACTCATAGGTGCAGATCCTTAGGGATCACCCACTCCTGTCAGTTTAGGAGATGGCCAGCCCCAGCTGTTACTACCAGTTACATTGAAGGTGTGATTTTAAACTGATGTAGGAACAAGCACACAATAAACATAGAGTTAATACGCAGGTCCTTAGATAATGAGATGTTACTCCCATCAAGTGCAATCTCAACCAAAGGTGAGATTAGTGTGCCAGAGCCATCTGTGGTTCTGCTTAAAATTGGGGCCTGAAAATGTGGTTTTGCTTTGCCAATATGGCTGAACTGCTTTGACTTCCAGTTCACCAATTTGCATAAAAAGATACTACAAATGGGAAGGGGGTCAAAAAAGAATATGAACTACTGAAGCTTACTTGTGGCAGGTGTTTGTAGTGTACATCTACTGTGAATTACTGTTTGTGGTGTTGTGACAAAGTTTGGAAATCCACAAGTCTGCCATGGCCCAGAGTGGGCTACAGTGATAGTTACTATGAATTGCTGATTTTAAGGTATATTCACTTCAGTAGTCTCTGGGCTCAATTCTTGAAGGGTTTAGATTACCGCAAGCCCTGGTTGTGCTGAACACATGGCACATGGGGCTTGCATCAATTCATAGCCAGCAGTCAGGATTCTCAACCCCAGAGCCCCCTGTGCACCACTTGCTGAGAGTTAGACCAGCTTTTGCTGGTCTAACTTAGGGGACCTTTTTACAGGGTTTGCCCCAAATAGGTGGTGCAAGCCAATGTAAAAAAGGTAAACTGTCACTAGTGCGCATAACTATTATGAATCGGACACAAGGTATGCCAATGCAGTTGGCACAGGGCAGGGACTGACACAGGGCTTGTGCAAGCCCTGCTTCAGCCTCTGAGAATCAAGCCCTCTGAGTTTATATTTTTCCTCATGCCAATTACTATATTCTCCCTTGCAGCACCATACAGTTTACAATAATATTTTTGTAATATAATTATTTCTTTTTTTATGTTACATGTTTTATTTGTTAGATAATGTATAGTAACACTGTTATTTGTTTCATTGTTGTTACCTCAGCATAGGAGAGCTAGACAATGCTGCCTATTTTCATGATGATGATAGTAATATAATATACATAATGTAATATAATGCAATATATCTAAATTGTTTATTATTTTGATATAATTTATGGTGAGTCTGTATTACTGCTAAAAAGCGGCATGATTATTTCTTTATAATCCCATTGCTATGATGTTGAGGGTTGTTAATCCCTCTTGAGTACGTCTATGGCGATGGGATTACAAATGGAGCTAATCTGTGCATGCACGCATCTTTTTTCCTCACGCACCAACAGCCTTTCCGAAACTGACACAGCAGTGAGAGCATGACCCAGAACAGCCATGGTGGTGACTGAAACTGCAAGAGTAAGGAATCTTCTTAATTTTTTCTGATGGTTTATGGGGACTATACACTATAAAATATAATGTATAGTCCTCTATCGGTAACCAGTTTTTGTAACGCCTTGAGGTTTCCATGGCAATGTGAACCTCTCGAGCTTTGCTCTTGAGATTTACATGATCACCCTGGCAATCTCTTGACGGTTAACAAACCAGTTACCAATAGCGGAACGCACACTATCCTCTGTGTGTTTGTTTTACTTATATAACAAGACAACATGATTTGTGATAATGTATGTTTTGTGTTTTGAAGAACTAGTTGACGTCTGTGTTTTTTATTTTAATTTACAAAATGGTCTTTTTATTGGGAGGCACCTAATTGGCTGGTACCCATTAAAAAGGGATACATTAACTTTCAATAGATGCCCACCAAATAAAAAGTCCCTGTTCAAACCTGCCTCATGCCCAGCCAAGTATCCTTGTGCCCAGCTTGCTTAATCATTGGCTGAAGCACTGGACACAGAATTTCAAACTACTGCCATTTTTATGTTTGCTTGCATGCATGTGCAAGAAACATAGTGCCATCATCCGAGTTTTCAGAGGTGTGTCACCCCCTCTTCCAATTCAGTCAGTGTGTTGGCAGGCGCGGCCCTGTCTGCCAATGCATGCTGGAGCTGTCTATAACAAGCTCCAAAATGCAGTGGCGTACAGTTGAAAGGGGGAGCTACACTTCAGTGAGCAGTGATAAGATATCGCCTGCTTATGCGCAGCTCCCGCTACACACACACACACACACACACACACACACACACACACACACACGTGCATGCATACTGCGTGCTCCCACCCCATGCAAACACTCTATAGCTGACGGGGGTGCCCAATCCCCCATTGGCTGTGCTGCGCTTCCCCCCCCAAAGCCTTCCAAATGCCATGCTGGGTGCCCACCCCAGCATGGCAAGTTATCCTATAGCAGATGTGGGTGCCCAATCCCCTGTCAGCATCACTGTCTCCCCCCCAAAAAAGTACTGGGTGCCACGCTGGGAACCCACCCCAGCATGGCAACTGAAGCTATGGCCAATGGGGTGCCCAACCTCGCTCGCTTCACGCCCCCAGCCATCCTTATGCCATGCTGGGAGCCCACCCCAGTGTGGCAAATGTCCCGCGCCTCTTTTAAAAAAACCCTGAAAAGCAAACGGTCCCACGCAGTCTCCCTGCCCCCACAACCCACACTCCACCCACTGTGCACCCTGCTCCCCACACACCCCCCCACCCCATACTTACTCCTGAGCTCGTGCAACGATCTTCGTGGACTGGGAACACATTCGTACTCTTCAAAGCCGACCGTGAACTGAGGAATTGCCGTAAGCTGTATAATGGGATAGATAGGGTTTTTCAACTTTGTTGCATATCTCAGGCATTTTTTGAATTTTTGCACCAAATTTTCAACATGGGGTTTTTGGGACCCTCCTCATGAATTCTTGCACTGTCGGTGTTACTTGGGCCCGAAGGGTGATTTCGCAGTCACTGCACAAAATCACCTTTCCGGAATGATTAATGAAACGACACTGCCAGTGTTCATAATCATAAGGTGGGCTCTCAAAAAGCCTATGTTGAAAATTTGCTGAACAAATTCCTAAAATTGACTAACGAGCATGCGTTGCGCAGTTCCTACGCACGCTCGTAAGTTCGCGAATTTTCAATATTTTCACTCCAGATTTTCAACATTGCCATTTTACCACACCTCCTTATGAGCAGAACAGCTGTCATTTTTCACATCTTGGCCAAAATGTGTTTCCGCCCATGTAGCTCACAATGGCGCAGTCGATGTAAATCAATATATGGGACACATTAAGAAAATCACAGAGACACTGTTCATGAGCAGAGGTCTTGAAATGGCTATGTTGAAAATTTGGTGAAAAATTTCTAAATGACTGTTTTTACGAGCGCATGCTATGCAGTTCCTATGCATGCTCGTAAGTTTGCGAATTTATATTTTCATCCAGATTTTCAACATTTCCATTTTATTACACTTCCTTATGAACAGTACAGCTGCCATTTTTCATATGCCACCCAATGTGTTTTCGCACATGCAGCGCACAATGGTGCTGTTGGTGTGCGAAAGTAATGTTTGGGACAGATTAAGAAAATCACTGTTATACTGTTCATGAGCAGAGGTCTTAAAATGGCTGTGTTGAAAATTTGGTGACAAAAGTCCCTAAAATGACTGTGTTACGAGTGAGCATTGCGCAGTTTCCACGCACTCTCGTTAAGTTCATGACTTTGTAATATTTTCAGTCCAGATTTTCACCAGTGGCATTTTTCCACACTTCCTTATGAACAGTACAGCTGTCATTTTTCACAACATGGCCGAAGTGTGTTTTCACACTTTCAGCACAGAGATGCGTGGTCGCTGTGGGAAATCATTGTTCGGGACAGATAAAGAAAATCAAAGTGACACTGTTCATGATCGGAGGCACCAAAATGACTGAGTTGACAATCTGCTGTAAAAAATCCCCAACCTAATTATATTACAGGTGTGCATTGCACAGTTTCTATGTACGCTCGTCACTTCACCATTTTTTTTAATATTTTACTGCAGATTTGCAATATTGCCATTTTACACCTCCCCATGAACAGTACAGCTGTCATTTTACATCCTGTTCGAATGTTTTTGCACCTGTGGTGCTAAATGCCGTAATCGCTGTGCATAAGCAGCTTCGCTAACAAACTGATATTCCCCTGTTCATGAGGTGGGGTCACAAAAACATGTTGAAAATTTGAGTGAAAATACCAATGAATGCCTGAGGTATTAGGGTTTCCAACCATAACGCCCAACCCTGTAGAGAATGACAGGCATCGGGTGTCACTTGGGATTCTTGCCTGTAATGCTTATACCATTCCATACCCTGCAGCCAGTGAGAGGCATCGAGGTATGCCTTGGACTCTTTGGCCCCAAAGTTCACCCCATTCTCCTATATCGCATCCATCTCACCACATTTTCTAATGGAATGGGGTGCTCATAAGGGCCAAAGACCCCAAGGAACACCGTGACACTTGTCAGTGTCTGTAGGGTGGGGTGTGGTGAAATGGCATGGTCGTTATGCCTGACAACCCAAAGGCACACCCCAATGCCTGTCAGTATCTGCAGGGTGGTGCTGGAGTTGGCTTCAGTTCAATACTTCGCTGCCATTCCTATTATGCAGCTCTGTAACTTCTACACTACCACTGCCAATGCCAGCAAGCAAACATTTGGCATTGACAAATGCTTGCTTCTTATCGCTTAGCAAAAGATTCCCACTTGTTTAACAAGAGCTCTCCCATTCGCTGACTTAGACCAGACACCACATCCATTTATGTAAAAATATTAAAATTCACAGCAAGCAGTAATCACAGGTGACAAATAAAAACATTTTTCTCACAGCCGGCTTATCAACAAAATGACTGGGTGTGCCAGCTTCCTGCTACAGTTTCTTCATCACCACGCTGTACCCTTGTAATCCCCAACTTTAAGGCTGGACAAAAGCAACAGTGCCCTACCATACAGATCCCTTCCTAATCATACAGATCCATTTCCAGAGATACTATATATATATATATATATATATATATATATATATATATATATATATATATATTATGGTAGCACGGTAGTGCTACCATAGTTAGGGTTGAGGAGCCATTTCTATATTAAACACCAAAACTTTGCACCTTAATAACTTTGCAACTATTTGATGGATTTGCCTGAAATTTGGAATTTATGATCAAGAACCATAGGCCTTGGGATCTGCCAAGTTTTGTACAGGTCGGGTATACGGCTGTGGAGTTATTAAGTGTGATCTGTGCGCTTTTACGCTTTTCTGGAATTCTGTGGTCGCGCCTACAGGTCGTACAGTTTGCGTGACTGGCCCAAAATCTTCAGGGAACGTGCAGCCAGGGTCCCCGGTGTGCCTTTTGAAGATTTCATGAAAAAATATTAAACGATTCAAAAGTTATTCAAAAAACAGTTTCCCATTATAAGTCAATGGGAAAAGTTAACAAAAAGTTCAACACTTTCGCAAATGCATTTTACTTTTGCAAATGGGCCTGTTACTTTGCAAATCGCCATTTTGTTTTCAGTTGGTGATCAGAAAATGGTTGGCATTTAAATTTGGGACCCTCTAGCAACCTAATTTTTTTTGTATTCACCTAGTCGGGCCCTGAGGATGCTTGCCATGTCTTTATTTTGTGGTAAACACCCCAGAAATATGTTTTCAGATTTCTGGAAAAGTACTTTTCAAATTACTTTCGTTACAAAAGTGTCGTAAATTTTTGCTAAGCTCAGAATTGCGCAGTAATTTTCTAGTCTGTGGAAAATGACAGCAATTCTTTGGCACTGCACTGCAAAATGACCGTTGGGAGTTTTGGGCTGAAATTTGAAGGGAACGCAGCCGACATCTCACAGATGTGCATTTCAGTGTTGTATTGAAAAAATATTACACGGCGGCAAAGTTATGGCACTCCAAAGTTGACAATTTTTCCCATAGGATAACATTACGGCGCCCGAAGCATTACAGGAATCCTTTGGCACCCTGCTGCAAAATAAAGGTTTGGTCTTTTTTCCTGAAATTTGAAGGGAAGACAGCCAACAGTACACAGACATGCCTTTCAGTAGTTTGGCGAAAAAATATCACATGGCGGCAAAGTTACGGCACTCCAAAATTGACGGTTTTTCCCATAGGATAACATTACGGCGCCTGACACTTAACGGAAATCATTTGGAGCCCTGCTGCAAAATAACGGTTTGGTCTTTTTTCCTGAAATTTGAAGGGAAGACAGCCAACGGCCCACAGATGTGCCTTTCAGTAGTTTGGTGAAAAAAACATTACAGGGAGGCAAAGTTATGGCACTCCGAACTTTTCTTTTTTCCCATAGGATAACATTACGGCGTCACTAGTTTTTTCAGGCCCGTGATCTCGAAACGGTGCGAGATACGGACTTTTCGCTCGGAAAATCTCTTAGCCCCACAATGGGTTAAGATTCAAATTAGCCAGGAAAGTTGTAAATAATATGACTTTTAATTTTTTTTTCTACGTCGTACGGTTCCTGAGATATAATGTATTTAGTATTCCAAGATCTCATTTTCTGCGCCGATACTCATTATTTTGCATACATTATTTGTACTCACTGTCTTTCTCAATGCAGGTTTTGGGGAAAACCAGCCTGTGCGCTTACATTACTGTTACTGTTGCCCTTTCCGCTTGTGGATCTGTACCCGTTTCACTTACCATTGACGTCTGCGCCACCATGTGCGTTATCCTTTGTGTTTTCATTTGCGCTTGCATTTCTGTTATTTTTTGCATTTCTGTCCACAATACTGTTTATCTTACTGTTTCACTTTATATCACCATGCCCATTGACATTTTTGTTTGCAGGCATCATGTTACTATGTGACAACACATCACGTGGTAGACCATTCCGTCTACTCCACCATGTCAAGCACTTTCTGTTCTCATTCGTGCTTGTGTTACCATGTGCGCCTACTGTTAGCATTTCTGTTTGCGTTGCTATCCCTGTTAGTATGCCACAACACATCATGTTGCGGGAGAGCGGGCCCTCCCGCTAACGCAGATTATGCAGCGGGAGCGGGGCCCTTGGGCCCGCAGTTCCTGCCGCTGCATTACATTCACTATTTCATTATCATTCTCAAAAGAGGAATGTTAATGGATGAGAGAAGAATGATTAGTGATAAATGGAATTGTTGTTAGGGTTGAACATCCTTGACTTTGATTTTCACCTGTGCATTGGTGCGCATTGATCGTGGGTCCCAACTCTCACCCCCATTCTCCTATACTTCTGCTGCTTTTACGCATGTGGGGTGAGAGTTAGGCTGACGATCCCATGCGCACCCCAATGCCGCCGGTTGGGGGTGGCTGGGTCCAAGGGGGTTTCAACCCTAACAGCGAAATTCCTCACTTTGTCACTGTGGAACAACCCTAACTAATGCATTAAACGGAGTTTTTGCCTCTAATATATATCCAAATGCCCTTTGGGTAACTCCTTGCCTCAGTGTTTGCACACAGAGGTTCTTTTGTCTTTAAATAGTTTTTATTTTAATGGGTTCACCACTAATATATCCAAGGCACACTGCCTTAAGGATAGCTGGTCCATTCCACTGGGGTGTCAAGCAGACGAGGCATACTGATGAGTCCTGTAGGACGAAACACGGTTCATGTCTTCTGTTAGCACCCTTTGCAACTGTGTGAGAGGCCTTCGGCACCATGCAATTCTGCTTAAAGTTGGACCACGTAACATTCTGTGGTGATTTGCATATGCAGTCCATGATGCTTGCATTGTGGGGCATGTGTGATTTTGTATTTTCTTGAAACTTGGCTTCCCAGCCAAATGCCCTTTGGGTAACCCTTGCCTCAGTGTTTGCACACAGAGGTTCTTTGTCTTTTATATATATATATATATATATATATATATATATATATATATATTTGCTCTACATGGATTAGTTACTAAATACTGACTCACTTTTGCCCGACATCCATAATCCCATCACCGATAGCCCAACATTGCAATTGTCACACATCATATTTGCCTGAAACATCAAAATCCTGACAATGCACGTTGGCACATGTATTGTCAGGAACTTGTACTGTCAGTCTTTCAATGATGGGATTATGGTAGTTGGGAATTTGTTTGTCTAGATTTCATATGGATCCCCCTACACAACAATATCCAAAGGTTCTTGTCCGCTGGTCCTCATGGAAAGCAGCAAGGACTGGCAACTCATAAAACACACATGAAAAAGAAAATGAACTCCCGGTCGCATACAATGAAGACTGTAAAATGTAAAAGACAAATAAAAGAAAATGCAGCTTGAACAAATGGCTCCTGACCACACTTACTCTCCCAAACTGTGTCTGCTCTCCAAATCGCAACATCTCCTGGCCCAGTGTAAAACAAGGCAACACTGCCTCTCAAATGATAATCAAATAAATAGTGTAGAGGATGAACAAAACTGTTCCAAGACTACAGGGGGAGGGGGGGTTCAACAAAAAAAAATAAAACAAAGTCTGCTGTGGTGGTGGTGGTGGTAACTGCAGTTAACCAGTTTTCTAACTATGGAATCTGCAGTAGGACAAAAAAGCCATGCTTCTAATGAAGGCGGAGGAATTATTTGATTACAAAACTTAATTCAAATTATTTATTTACAAACATTGATCTGTGCCCTCCACCTGCAGCACCAGCAACCTACTCCCTGATCCTTTTCACCTTCCTGTCTGTGCTGCAGTGAATTGACAGTGAGCAACATAGCCCTATAAATAAGTGGCATGCTCCCGGCTCCTGTCAGATGGTGGGTGGCCAAGCTGGTGTGTGGAGGGCTGTGTCATTCGCTGACAATTCACTGCACAACAGATAGATAGGTGAGGGGAATGGGGTGAGATGTTGGTGCCACGGTGATTGGGGGCCACCACCACCATCAAGGTACAGGCTGGGGGGTGCAGATCGATGACTGTGAATGAGGACAGGGCTTTGTTGTGGGGGAGAACTTATTGCAAACAGCCTGCCACATGGCAGTAGCAGGCCAGCTGTTGTGGCAGTGGGGAGTATTGCAAAGTGGGAGGGGGTTGATTGGTGCCAGGACCAGGATCAGGTGGAAGGAGAGACCACTGGACACCAGAGATGTGATTCCTTACTTTCAGGAAGGACATCAGGTGGGGAGAGACCACTAGACACCAGGGTGTGGTTCCTTACTGGAAGGGCATCGGGGAGGGACCACTGACATCAGAGTATATGATTCTTAACATTGGGCATGGAAGCAGGTGGGGATGCCATGAAACACCAGGGAATCAGATTCTACACATCAGGCATGGGTGCGGGTGGGACAGCTAAACACCAGGGAATAAGATTATACAAACACCAGGAATGGGTATGGGTGGGGGTAGGGACTGCTAGAAACCAGGGAATAAGATTCTATACATCTCGCATTGGTTCGGATGAGGGAGGGATTTCTAGACACCAGGAAATCAGGTTCTATATATCAGGCATGGCTGCAGGAGGGGGGAATGGATTGTTAGACAGCAGGGAATAAGATTCTATAAACATTGGGCATGGATGCAGGTGGGGAGAGGAGTGATTGTTAGACACCAGAGAATCAGATTCTACACATCAGGCATGGGTGTGGGCTGTGAGGGACTGCTAGACACCAAGGAATCAGATTTTACAATCAAAGGGCAAGCGTGTGGGTAGGGGAGACACCACTAGCACAAGGGATAGCTCCTTTGGGACCTATTAACTGGGGGCATGGTACCACGGAAACCAGCCATGCTCTCCATGCAGATGAGCCCATAATGGGCATTAGGTAATTTGCATGGGTCCATTTGAATTACGGAAACTTAGTGTGGCGCTAGTCATTGTGGTACCTTATTTTGTGAGCCATGTCCATGCAGTGCTATGTGGCTAACTGCTAGGCTGACATGGCCCTATATTCAGATGAATAGTGCTGCTGTGCTATTCCACTGAATATAGTGTCTTCAAGCACCTGGGCTCTTGTGAGTGGAACACACATTTTGCTCTGCTTTGTACATTTTTGACTATCGGGCCCCAAATCTCATTAAAATTAGGCTTAGATCTGCACTGAGCATTCTGATTCTGTATCATTCTCCTTCTAACTTTTGTATTGCCACTAAGTAATGTGCGACTCTGTCAATAACAATATTTATCCTCCACAACAACTAGAATTTTAAAATAACATTCTGATCCATATATTGCAATTTGTCAAGTATTGGGCTATCCAGTATTTCCTAGCTTTATTCTACCACTGACAGTGCAACATTATGGGCAGCAAACCTTCACTAGGTTTATAATTGCATTTGCAAAGCTCATCACCAGGTCTGGAGGATTTATTAAATCTGGCAGGGAGAACATTAAAGTCTAGCATACCAATTCTATACTTTGCAAAAGTTTTCCTTTTAGCAGGATCCAGAAGCTATGTCTGCAATTATTATCACTATGCCATTAAGCAAATGTATACTGCTTGATGGCATTCATGTCACCAATCTTATGTCATTCCATGATTTTCTTAAAGATATATGGCTTATATATATAACTTAGAATGCTATTCTTATTGACATATATCGCTAGAGCCTCAATACCATAAGAATGAAGAAGGTTGTAGACATGCCCCAGTTAGTAAAAAGACTTATAACCAAGGGATTTCCAGTAATCTTTTTCTCTTAAACATTTTTTAACAAGCCTATCCTCTGGTAGCGTATTTATTCTACGCCAATAATTATTTTACTATCCGTTATCGCTTGAATACTATTCAAACCCAATTCAGCCCTGACAAAGTAACCTAGAGTAGATTTAATAAAACCCAGTGCAGAGTATAATATTTGCATAGTATAATCAGTTTTTTCCAGCTTCTCAACAGGATACAGGGCCCAGATTTCAGCACCAAAAAGAACTTGAGTGTTATATTTTGATTGAATAGCCCTTATCAAGGCCTGAATTAATTGTCCTCTGTACAAATAGTTCAATCTTTTAGACCAGTAATACATGATTTTGCTTTAGAAAGAATGTAATCAAAATGACTTTTCAAGAAAGATCATAGGAATAAGTTATACCTAAATAATAATATGATTTAAACTATATCAATTGTCATAGAATCTAAATTACAGTGATATTTTTACTACAGGCACTGAATACAATAATCTTACAGTCATTTATATTATTTTAAGTGACAGAATCTTAGATTCCTTGTTTAAAATATCAAGTTTTTTTTTTTTTATAATCCACTGCAGGAAAACAAAAAGAAGACTAAATCATTCACATAAGCCAATGCAGGGCAAGTTATCGAAAACTTTTTTGGAGTATCTGTGTCAGGGGCTTTCAAGGCTTTCAAAAGCTTTTTGATATAAATCAAAAACAGGGTGGGGGCAATGATGCAGCCCTAACTCCTTTATTAGTAGGAATATATCTGAGAGCTGTCCCCTTGTCCCAGCCCTAACTTGAGCCCATGTATCTGTATATAGGTCCTTAATAATACTGATCAAAATGGGGCATATTCCTCACTCCCTCATAATGTCCTACAATGTATTTCTATCAATAGACTAACAAGCTGAGCTGTAGCCAACAAAGGCAGCATAAAGTTTTTGTCCTCGTAACATATTTTTCTAACACGTGCTTTAAGATAAAACAGTTGTCTAAAGTTGAGTAGCCTTTTCTGAAGCCAGCTTGTAAAGGAGAAATATCACTCAAATGCTAAGCTCAGTTTTCAGTCTTTCTAGTAGAACTCTAATATACATTTTGCATACAAGGGCCCAGATATTCAAAAGGGTTGTGCCATACGCAATAGGGTTGCGCCTGTGCAAGTCCGAACTTGCTCCATTCTGCGATAGTCAGCAGGAGGCAGTTGCGCCACTGAAAACAGGCTGAGCAACAGTGCAATGCAAATGAATGCATGCTGAACTAGAGGGGGAGGAACCATGCATAAACTGCACAGCCCGATATTCAGCCGGGCTGTGCAGAGTTATGCAGGTGCAACCCCCAACCTGCGCCTGTACAACTTTGAGCTAAAAAAAAAAAGGCTTAATTCAAGGGCCACCCACAGGGGAGCTGCTGCATTGCAGGGCACAACAAAGCAGCTGCCACCTGTGGCTGGCCCTCCACCCACTCCCTGTACCCCCCCTGCAGCCCGATCACAGGCAAAACAGTGTAGAATCCCCCCACCACCCCCCACTGGCCCAATAGCGGGCATAGTTTAATTCCCCCACCAGCCCGATCATGGGCAGCAATGTAGCTCCCCAAATGTATCCCTGGTGGTCCAGTGGACCGTAAATCCCAATCGTGGATGGTGATGATAACCCCCAGACGTATCCCTGGTGGTCCAGTAGACCGCGATCGATCATGGGATGGTAGTCAGTAAACACCCCCCGAACACATCCCTGGTGGCTAGTGTCCCCACCCACCACCCACTAGCCCCACCAACCCGCTCCCCGGCGGCCGGCGGCGGCAGCATCCCACCTGCCTGCCGCCCGCCTACGCCAACTGACTGTTGGCTGCATGCCCATTGGCGCAGAGCAAGAGCCAATGGGCATGCAGCCCATACCGACAAGACAGTCCAGTTTTGTGAATGAATATGGGGCGGTGGGATGCTGCCACCCGCCGCTGCCTGGGGAGTGGTGGTGGCTTCATGGGTGGGTGGTGGGATGGGGACATTAGCCACCAGGTATGTGTTTGGGGGTGTTTACTGACTACCATCCCGTGATCAGGATTTACGGTCCACTGGACCACCAGGAGTACATTGGGGAGCCACATTGCTGCCGGCGATCGGGCTGGTGGGGGAATTAAACTATGCCCACGATCGGGCCAGTGGGGGTGGTGGTGGGGATTCTACACTGTTTTGCCCACGATCGGGCTGCAGGGGGTGTTGGTCCCCTATGGCTGCTGCCTGGCAGGGTGCCAGGTGCAAGTCCTCGGGGATCGGCGCACCTGCATGCTAATGCATAATCAGATGCAAATGGCCCCCCCTGCACCTTGCATGAATTATGGCCCCATTTGCATGTCACCTTTTGAATATCGGGATTTTGTGCATGGCGCAAGGTACTTCGCCACCGCAAGTTGAATGCTCCACTCTGACAACTTGCAGTGGCTCAAGTTCCACTGCACCATGCACAGTGGCTGTGGCTGGGGGGTGATATTCAAAGGAGTTGCTCAAGTGCGCAACTCCTTTGAATATCACTCTGGACACACCCCTGTGCAACTATTTTGTGCAGCGCAAGGGCTTGCGCCACAAAATAGCGCAGTTTGAATATCTGGCCCAATATCTAACACACTAATCAGTCTGTACATTTTTGGATCATAATGATTCCCCTTTTTAAGAACTAGGATACTTTCTGAGCCTCTCCAAGAACCTGAGATGCTCCTTTTGAAAATACATTTATTAAAGAAAATTGTTAAACGGTTTCACCTTTGATCTGTCATACATAAGTACTCTTTAGCAGGGATCTTTATCAGATCTATGTGCTTTTTATGATTTGAGAGCAGTTATCACTGAAAAACTTCATGCTGCTCAAACAGTTTAAAAGCTAGTTTTATATATTTTGGATCAGTAATACTAGAGATTCTTTTAACTAAAGGATCATAGAAAATGTTCAAGAAATGTTGGACCCTGCATTTTTAGAGATGTAAGTATCTAGCTCATCTTTGTAATGATTAAAACCCTTACTATTAAGGACCAGCAGGATTGTTCTTTTATGAAATGGTTGTCAACAGATGGTCCCACTGGGCCTTATAATATTACCTTTTTTATTGTCCAAGAATGTTTTATATTGTCTCCTTTCATATTTAAGTTCTTGAAATCTATATTTACTCAGATACTTTTTTACAGCTCTAATATAAGCCATCAGTCTTTTCTTACTACGCTTGCACTCTTGATCAAACCATCCCCTGTTCATTATATCTCAATTTTTATTGTTCCCTTCTTTATAAAATAGTTGTTTTATTTCTTTAAAAAACATCCCCAATCTCTGGACTAAACCAGAAAAGGTTTCATAGGCCCCAAGCTTAGAGGTCCATGGGACCAGAACATTTTGAATATTATTGTTTATATCTATCTCTATCACATCATTCTATCTAACCCGCTTGAGGTATCTTATCTCTAATTGTGAGGTTCTCAAATTGTTCAGAGGCATCTTAATATAATTTTGATAATGTTCAGTCTTCAAAACAACTGGGAAGTGGTCATTTTCACTCTTGGTAAAAATCAACATCTCTGATCAAAGTTCTGGGTGACTATTCAAAAGTGCTAAACCCAGGATCAGCACACCCTGGTGTGAAAAGAAGGTTGGGTACCCATTAGTGTCACCCTTAATTATCCCATTCAATGGATAAAAGTGACTACTTTTCATTATTTCATTCAGTCTTTGACTATTAGCATTAATCATATTATCAGGAGTCATTCTAGGAAAATCACTTGAGTCAGGAAACATTACTTTAGAATTCTTTCATTAGAGATACCACCAAATAACCCAATTCTGGGATTTAAGTCACTAAGTAGAAGAATATATGAATCAAGGAAATTCATCTGTATGTCCATTATCTCATACCTGAGACATTCCCATATATTATCTAAATAGAATTTGGAGTTGCTTGGAGGAATATAGATGTTAAGTAAAATCAGGGTTTGCTCATTTCTCTTTATCCAAAAGACCAGGAAGTGATCAGATTTATTTACACCTTTGATAAAATCAAAAGCCTCAACTTTGAAATACATCATCAAACCTCCTGCCCATCTACCATCTGTTGCTTCCTTTTCTCTTGCCTACAAAACAGTTGATAACCATTTAATTCAAATATTTGCTGAGAATTATGCCAGGCTCTTGTAAGCAGATTATATCAAATTCCATAATTAAAACAACTCAGTCCATATTGACAAATGTGATACCAATATCAAAGATATTCCATGAAATAATAAAACCATTTGTTATCAGCTGTTTTTTGGAGAAGTATTGTAAACATGGAATTTATTTGTCTATTTTCAAAAGTTTCACCAGGAAAGGCATACTGAGCTAAAATAACTTGTTTCAGATGTTCTGGGATGAAAAGAATGAGGAAAAGTAAGCAGTAGGACAATACAATAAATTAAACAGTAACACAAAACATCATACTGAGATTTAAGTTAAACGGTGCAAAGGTTTATATAGGAAATAAATATCAAAATCACAAGTTCAGGGCAGCCCTTAGAACAAGGAAAATAACCTTTAGAGAGTAGAGGGGAGAAGCACAGGGAGGGGACAAGGTATGTAGAGAACTAGCATAGAAGGAAATAGGAGAGGGAGGATAGGTAGAGGAATAGGAGAGGGAGGAGAGGTCGAGGGGGAGGGAAGGAGAAGGTGAAGGGTAGGAGTGGGGAAGACAAGGAGTAGGGGAAAGGGAAGAAGTGGAGCATTGCTGGGTTTTGATTAGGGTCATTTACTGGAGGGAGCAGTGTGGATATGGAGTAGAGAGAAGAAAGAGGTGTGGAAGATGCAGAGTGAATTGTTAGGGGGAGAATTCCAGTTTAGGAAAGCAAAAAGAGAAGGCAGCCAGACCAGCAAGGGATTTACAAGAGGTAAGCACACAGGAACGATAGCTTGAATTACAGAGGGAGTATGAGGTGGGAGATAAGGGGGAGAATGGAGAGCAGAGGTGGGGGGGAGATGCCAGCCAGAATTTAGAAATGAAAGAGGCACAGTGGGTTAGGCGGTGATCTTCCAGGGAGGGAAGGGAGAGGGCAGAGTACAATGAACGGTGGTGAATGGGAAGGGGGAGCAGTCCCAGGCAAAGTGGAAGAATTAGTGAAGGAGGAGGTCTGTCTGGCTAGGGTGGATTTAGAGGCAGCAACATATACAATAGTGCCATAATCAGTTAAGGGTGAGGATCATTTTAGCGATGATTTCTCAGTGGGCAGGCAGTGGGATGCAGTTCTTATTCCTACATGAGGCATTGAGCTTGGACTGGAGCTTTTTATGAATGGCACCTATATACTGAGAAATGTCTAGGTATTGGTCAAACCAGACCCCAAGTTACTTAAATGAGGACACATCATCGATTGTGACCCCATCAAGGGTGTGGAAGGAAGGGAGGGATAGGAGCCTGGAAAGGCTCTGCCTAGGACCAAAGGACATACAGATCATCTTCTTTTGGCACTTGGAGATAGTTGATTTGACCTGAACCAATGCTGGATAGTGTCAAAATCAGTTTGGACCCTGGCTGTTAGCTGAGCTGGAGAGGACCCAGAGGCAAACAGGACCATGTCATATACGTATGTGGATGGATGCAGATGAGCAGGCAAAGGGAAGGTTGTTGAGGAAGATGGAGAAAGAAGTGGACCAAGGGTGGTGCCTTGGGGACATCGGTGCAAATTGGGAGTGGGATAGGCACACTGCAAAGATCTACCTACTAGGTAAGAGCTGAACCAGCTAGTTGCAGAGTCTGAGAGACTCACTGACTTTAGCTTGTAGAGGGGAGGTGTGTGGGAGACAGTATCAAAAGCTTTGGCTAAATCAATGAAGATGATGGCAGTGAGGAGGCCCAGGTCCATACCTGTGAGGATGGAGTCAGTGAGCTGGAGTAGGAAGGAGGTGGTAATTGTTTATTTTTCAGAAGTCAGACTGGAAGGGGGAGGAGGAATCGAACAAGTGAGAATGCTGAGCAGCACTATGTGCTCTTGTAGTTTAGATAGGGTAGGTAGGAGGGTGATAGGGTGGTACTTGCTGGGGGAGGAGTAGTCATCTCCTTTGGGAAGGGGAATGACAGTTGCAGGCTTCCAGGACTCCAGGACTGAGGCAAGACAGAAGGAGAGGTTGAGAAGGGAGTAGCTGGGAAAGAAAATGGCAGGTGCAGAGAGGTGTAAGAGCTTGTGGTCTAACTTCATCAGGCTCCTGCCCTTTAATGGGTTGAGGGCTAGGAGAGTTCTTACAGAGGTGGCAGGGTATGGGGAGAAAGGGAAGGGGAGGAAGAAGGGGAGGATAGAGGGTGGTGGAATGGAAGGTGGATAGGAGTGAGGAAGCACATGTGGTGAAGTAAGGCAAAGCAAGGCACAGTTTATTTTTATGGCACTCATTCCCAGAGGCTCTTGGCACCTTACACAGAAACAAGTAAGAGAGTACAAAACAATATATAACTACATCTTAAAATAGTAAAAAAAAAAGATAATATAATACAGTGATATAGTCATGGTTCAGCTTACTTTGTATGTATTGTGCTAGATGAAACATCAATATCTGGGAAGGCCAGTGAAAATAAATAGGTATTGAGGTGGCACTTAAAAACCTCAACTGAGGGGGCCTCTCCTATTACTAAAGGAAGCAAATTCCAAAGCATGGGGCCAGTGACACTAAACGTCCTGTTGCCGGTGGTCTTTAGTCTCATCCTGGGAATCACCAGGAGACCCCTAATTGAGGAACAGAGGGAGCGGACCAGGGTGGCTGGCATTATGAGAGCAGACAGACAACTAAGGCCTAGTCCATGCCGGGCCTTAAAGGTGAGTAAACTCACCTTGAAGACAACCCTCCACCTGACCAACAACCAGTGCGGTTCACGCAGCACCGGAGTTACATGGCAGAACCTCAAAAGGCCCATCAGCAACCTGGCAGCTGCATTCTGCACTAGATGTAGTCAGTGGAGAGTACCTCCAGAGACCCCAATGTAAAGAGCATTACAGTAATCAAGCCAGGATGTTACAAAGGCATGAACCAGAGTAGGGAAGTCCTCATGTGGAACTAAGGGTTTGATCCTGGCAATGTTCCTTAAGTGATAAAAACCACTCTGTACAACTGATGACACCTGAGATTCCAATGTCATTCCATCGTCCAGGAACAAGCCAAGATCTCATACCCTAAAGGAAGCCATCAATTGCAAAGGCCCCAAGAAAAGACCAATTGCCACACTGGAGGCATTCTATCATGTCTTTGGTACGATTTCATTACTAGACCTCCATATTGTCAAGAGTTCAGTTGCAACCAGCTAGAGGTCATGCAATCATTTTCATTTCATTTTATTTTATTTGTTCAATCATGGTGATATATACATACAGATTTTTACAAAAATAGGAAAACAAATGACAAAAACAAGACATCTTAAAACACCATAAAAGTAGAAAGAAACAAGATCATTAAAATAGCAAGAAGTTTGCCATTAAAAAATAACTTTATCAAAATTATCTACTGTGCAAATAAATGTAGAGCTATCACCTCCAATTATATCACAATCAAGAACCAATCATTATCCAGCTAATTTAAGATAATACATCAGAAGGAAAACCATTTTATGTTTTACTGTTTTTTTCCTTCTTTGTTACATTATCTTTCTTTATCCAGACTGTTTTTCCAAATCCAAATCTTTTTTCTTGACTTTTACCACTAATGCCAGAACATTGGCAATTTTTTCTGCATCTTTAATCTATTTGAGGGTGCATCAATATGAAAACCACATCATAGCTAGAGTTTGCATAAAGTTACAGACAATTTCTTAAAAATAAATCTCTGGGTTTGTTGAATAATGGGCAAAGCAGTATCATATGCTCTATGGTTTGAAAAAATCCTTTTTTGCAGGAACACAAATTTTCTCCAGATCCAACTTCTTTGTTTATATTGTTAAAATATGTAAACCTTGAATTAATAATTTCAAATCTCACCCATGTGATTAACTTCCTTTATTCTGAATTCAAAGGTAGATTCAGATACATCTCCAATGAGTGATTGATTTTATTATTTCTCAGCCACTGGACACATGTTTGACTTCTAATAATTTCCATATCCTGAACTTTCCCAATTGGATCAATTTATTTTTAATTATCTTTCTATACTGAAGGGAAGTCAAAACTTGTTTTGATGTTCATTCCAAAGATGTAAATATATTGAGCTTCTCCAAACTCTTTTTAATCCCAAAAGCCATGGTGAATAAAGACCCCCATCATGCCATTTGTTTTGTCTGAGAGACATTTCAATGGTAAGATATTTTGTTATTATTCTGTATCCTTCTCCAGTATAAAATATGCATTTATTCCTTTAAACAACCCAATTTAATTCTGCCCAATTCAGCTCTTTACCATTGTGTTTGAAGATGAAAGTGGGACCTTTAGTAGAGTTTTATAGAAAAAGACAGAGGTCTTTCCAATTCTCAGCTTTCTCATAGCCCCACACTTCAGCTCCATATAGCAGCAGAGGGTTAATTGTAGCCTCCCTGCCCTTAATGCTGGGACAATAGTATTACCCCATATTTATAATTACTTTTAGTAGAGCCTTTGCTATATAGCTTTCATTATTTGTCCCTTCAGATGAGTTAACCAGGAAGCGGAGGAAACTAATTATACCCTAAATAACAATATTCTTTTACAATCTCAGTCCTTTCTTGCCCTATTGCAAATTTAAGTTTATTAAAATGTTTAAGATTTTTCCCAAATATTACTATCTTGGTTTTATTAACATTTACTTTTAGTTCAAGGGAGTTACATTTCTTAAAAAAAGAATTTATTTTTTTTTTGCATTCCAACCTTAGTTAAAGAAATAAAATCACCATGTCATCAGTGTATGCCAATGAATGGACTGGTAAATTGACTGTTCTAGGGGAGTCCAATTCTTCAGTATCGGAAAATTCATGTAGTGTAGTAATGTAAAAATTGAACAACATTGGTGCTAACAAGCAACCTTACTTTACCCTTCTATTTGTATTAAAGAAAGGGGTTAATGAGTCCTTGTTATCATATCTAATTGCTGTAGAGGCATCTGAATATAAAAGTTTAATTAACTTAAGTAATGCCGATCTATACCTTTCTCCCAAAGTAATCCCATAAAATGTGTCTATTTATGGAATCGAATGCTGCAGAAAATTCAATAAATAAAGCAAATAATAACGCTCACTAAATCTGGCTTGAAACCTGGAAATTTGATTAGTGGAATCTGCCCAATTTATCAATCTGTTTAATAATAATCTGGAAAAAATCTTTAATTTATGTCAAAAATACTAATCGGTCTAAAATGATTTGGTGAATAAACTGTACCCTTTTTACAAATTGGAACAATTATGTTCTGTTTCAAGAGACTGGTATATAATTCTGAGATGTACATAAATTAAAAAGTGAGATAAAGTTGGAACCCAAAAATCTTTTTACTCTTTTATAAACATCAGGAGGAATATAATCAGGGCCAGTAGCTTGATTGTTTTTCAAGGTGCGTATTGCCTTCTCCACTTACTCTGATGAAAAACATTGAATGTTCAATTGGCCATTCCTGGTTCATTTTGCTATCTCTTTGAAGTTAGTGTGGGCACTTTAAAAGATTTCCATAATGTTTCACTCTATTCTTCCTTTGAATGTATACAGCCAATGATGATTGTGCTTGATTTATTCCTGAAGCCACCATGCTCCAAAAGCTTTCGATGTGTCTGGCAGATAATATTATACATTGAGTCCCAATTTTTATATAAATGGCTCTGTTTTTTTTAATTTCTTGAAATTTCTTATATTGTTTTCTAGCTTTATTTAATATGTTATCATTTATGTTTGTTGAATATTGTTTAGTCCACTTAATTAATTTCCTAAGTTTCCCTTTCATTTTTTCATTTGGAATCAAACCAAGTTTTTACATGTAAATGTGAGTTATTATTATTAATATAGTAAATTGCATCCTTAATCTCTTGATTGAGTTGACCTAAATTTGAGTCAAAATTATACACATTGGCTAAATGACTGTCTTCTTTTGAATTAAGGAGTCTATTACAATTCTCCAAAATATCCCTAAGTACCTCTCTTGAAATGTAATTATGTTTTAGACATCATTTAGCAGCTAAGCTAAGTTGTCCCAGGGGTGTACCAGAGTCTAATTGGGACTTATGTTCATCTATAGCCTTAGGAGCAGATATTCAGAAATGCGTCAAAGGCAGGTGCAAGTCCATTGCAATGCAATTTAGATGTGCCATGGCAATGCAGGTGCCATATTCAGAAGTTGTGCTGGCTGCACTGTTCCAGTGCAACTCAGCTGAATATGGTACACATGCACCACAGCGCAACCTGAGATGTGCCGGTGCAACTTTAGAAGTGCAGATCATACCGGCGCATCAACACTGGGGGGCAGCGCACATACAACAGACCCAGGGATACAGCAGGGAAGCACAGTGACAGTGGCCACAGGCCCCCACACCAGCAGGGCACATCAGTGCACACACAGGCACCCAGAACCATACCCCAGAACACAGCAGTGGCATGGGCTAGCAGGTGGCATGAGGGACAATGGCCAACACAAGGCTGCCAAGGGTGCCCCCCAGCACCCAACCAGCCTGCCATGCCCACCACCATGTGGCATTGGCAGTCCACCCCCAGAACTATGGAGCCAAGCACACACATGCCCCACATGTACACACATAACACACACACCAGGCAGTGAACAAACCAGGATCCAGGCAAAGTGCCAGACCACACGGGATGGGGTGCCCAACAGGGGATGCAGAGGTCCCCACCCCAGCGTGCGGACATGTCCAGAACAATGACCATGGCTGTGAGCCTATTCCATGCACACACACCACCACCACCCCTGACCACAGCCCCATGGAGACCCTAAAGCCACACAGCACACCCACTGAACCAGGGATGGCCCCTACCAAAAACGTAGCACATCACTGTACACAGCAGGGAACCATGGTAGCACCACATGTGCCCCCACCCCTGTGCATACACCATGGGCAGACATCAGATCACTGCAGCATGGCTCCACATGCCACCTGCAAAGCAGACACAGACACAGGCATGTAGGTGAAAAAGGTTTATAACAGTAATACATGGACAACAATAGAAACAACAGGGGTCTGGGACAGGGTAGCCACAATGATCAATGGGGACAGTTAACAGGGTCTGTATAGCAGGAAGGAGAACTGTAGGGGAACAGAGGCAACAGGGATAACTGGGACTATATACATCTAACTCAACGTTGGCCATGTCTGGATGACCCACTATGGCTCTGTTCACTCCTGTGTACAGCTGTTATGCCTCTGATGGCAACGACCACTTCCAGCATACTGGATATGATGAGCAGGGATCTGCTACAGGAGCCTCATCTGCACCCTCCGAGGCCATTGGGCCACTGGCCACCCTGACAGCTATAGCAAGGGAAAGGACAGATGATCAGTACAATGGCCCAGGGAACCATGCCCACCCACAGTGCACAATGGCAGAGTGAGCACACACCCTGGAGAGCCCAGTATGGACACCCATCGGGGTGCAAAGCCAGGCAACATGGCACACCACGGTGGTGCAGAGAAGGCATCACCGCCCAGCAGCCACACAACCGCACAGTGATGGTCACATGGCACACTGCAACAGCAGCACCGCAGTAATACCAGTGGCATCCATGCACTTGTACACCCAACCAACAGCCGTCACATGGGTCCAATGGACAGGCCACAGTGGTGTGCACGATGCACTGTGCAACACACACAGCTGTCACGGCACATGGCACAGACGGCCATGGCAGCACTCACTCCCACTGCTACCCCCATGTACATTGGGAATGACTATGACATTTCTTACCTGCCCCCTGCAGTGCAGCTGGTGCTGGTTGTCCACTATCAGGGCCCACTGCCCTGTTGTGCTCTGCCTCTGCCCGGGCCCACCTGCAGTCCTCTGGCCCTGGGAATGGAAAGAAGAGGTGGACATCAGTACATGATCACACCAGCCATTCTCTCCACCACCACACAGCCCGATGTTAACTGGGCATGCCCCTGTCCATCCCATGGTCTGCATACCAACACAGCCACAATGCATGCAGCAGCATGGCATGTCGATGGGCAGGATGACAGTATACCCACTGCAGGACATGCCTGGCAGTGATGCTAACCCACAGTACTGTGCTAGGGCAGACATGCAAGCACCTACCTGGCTGTGGCACTGCATCATGCTGGATGTGTGCCTGCAACCTTTGGAGTCAGTCAGGGTCTCTCCTCTGCAGGTCACCATAACGGTGCCTGCACTGCACTGCTGTGCATGGCACACTCATCCTCCTCTCCTAGGCCTCTGATATGGACTGCTGCACCAGGCCTCTGGCCTGCTGCAGAGGCACCTGCCTCAAAACCTGGCCTTAGGGCTGGACGGCAGCCACAAGTTCACTACCTGATGTCCAACCAGTTGAGGCACTGCATCTGATTCCTGTGCCATGAACAGCTTTTGTGTGGCACTGTACAAGGTGGTGTAAAGTGCACATGTCTGCCACAGGTGCAGGATGTGTGATAGGATATGGCGACTGCTATTGCACAGCACAGCATGTGGATGCATGCCAGGATGCACAGTGCGGGACCATTGAGCAATGGTGGGCATGCACACTATGCCGTGGCCTAGTGGGGGTCACGGTGTAATGAAGGTGACCCATGGGTCACAGGTCAGTTCCCAGTGTGCAGTGTGCATGTGCATGATAGGGTGCATGCCAGGATGCATGAGCATACACAAAGCCGCACCTGCACCATATACAGTGCCAATGCATCGCGCGGTCATGTGTGTTGTGTAATTGTACCGTGGGATGTATGCACATGTGCACTATGCATGACCACGTTTTGCACCTCGGGTTTGCTCCAGCGCCCAACATGAATGTGCATGGCGCATGTCTGCCATATTCAGCGTGGCCTGCAAATAACCTCATGAGCCAATGCATGTCACAGTGAGGAGCATTAGCATCTCATTACAATTGCGCTCACCCTCATTTGCATATGTTGAGCCATAAAAGTGCCAAAGAACAACACAGGCCACAGACTGGTATTGCAACCTTTCAGGTAAGTGACTGGAAACATGGATGAACAGAAGCCTACTGCAACTGTGCAACTGATAGCTGTAACGTCCATTGCTGCCACTAACACACACTGGTGTGCATTCCCACAGGTGGCCGAATGTCAGGTGAGGAAGGTGTGAAGAATCAGGGTCCTGCACGCAAGTGCAGGCCCAACTTTATGGCATCAGAGACCACTGCTCTGTATGAGGCCTACATGGACAGGGAGGTCCTTTTCAGTGGTGCCACAGGCACACCGCAGGAGAGGGTTGTGGGCTGGGATGAGGTGGCACGGCATGTCAACACCCACTGCCGACGCCATTGCACCCCCCAGAAGTGCAAGAAAAAGACTGGCACTGACTTGAGGAACATTAAGGAGAAGATCGCTACCATCCAGGCATCCTGCAGGGTAACTGGTGGTTGCCCAGCAGCAGGGCCTCTGCTGACAGCCTCACAAGAGCAAGTGGTGTCCAGCATTGGCTGAGCATCAGTGGAGGATATACCCAGTGGAGGGATCCAGATGGGTGGCAGCCCTCACTGCATGGTGAGTAGCAAGCGGCCTGTGGGTGCTGCACATGTATGCTTGTCGATGTGCCACCAGCCACTTGTGAGCATGTCTGTGGCTACACTGTGGACTGCAGTGCCAGTTGGAATTGTCTGCATGCTGGGGGGGCATGGTAGGAGGTGGCCGTGGGGGGGTAGTACAAAGGGGGTGAGGGGGGATGGTAGGAGTGCCAAGGGGGTAGCCCTGGACAATGTATCAACACTGACCCTCCATTCTTGTCTTGCAGCACCAGCACACCTCCAAGCAGGGGATGAGGTGGAGGTGGACGCTGTCATGGATGCCCAACCTTCAACATCAGTGGGCATCCGGAGCAGGGACAGGCCCTGCCTTGGCCATGCGGGGCATGTAGACATGCTGGACATGGCGTCTGATGATGCCTTTGCTGGGATCCTTGACACTGACAGCCTGGAGTGCTGTGTTCGGAGACCCAGCTAGGGATGTTGTCAGACACCGATGACGACATCACACTGATCATGGACAGCATAGGACCATTGGTGGCAGAAATGCCCCTACCCAATACACAGGCACCATCAGGGCCTGGTGCTGCCCCAGTGGCTCCACAGCCACCCCCCAGCCATGCCATGGCTGCGGTGTGCTTGTGACGGAGGTGCTGTTGGTGCAGTGGAGCCACGGGGCACTGACCAGCAGTTGGTCGGGCAGCAGTGGCTGGATGCAGGTGACACTGGGCAGTGAGGCATGGTGCACACTGCCAGTGAGCCTGACACAAGCATACACCCCTGTAGTGGCCCACCTGAGCGGGAGGCTATACAGCATGCTGTGATACCCCCTGCAGCTCAACAGACAGCCCAGGAGGCCCCGGATGCTGAGTGTCTGGTGGAGCAGACCCGGTTACTGCAGGCATCTGTGGAGAACCAGGCATTGCTTGCCTCTGAGGTGGGCTCACTATGGGCTGATGTGCATCTCATGGCTGAGCTACAGGACAGAGGCACTGTGCAGATCATTGATGAGCTCAGACAGATAAGGGAGGCCATGACTGCAGCTTTGGACTGCATGACTGGTGCCATTCCAACTTGGCTGGTGTTATTGGCTGCCACTACTGGGCTCTACTGGGCTCGGCCATGCACAGGAGACACCCACAGTGCCTCTCCACCCCACGATCCCGCATCTGGCAATCACAGCACGATGGATGCCGGGTCTGGCATCAGCATCCCAGACAGCCCCAGGGCAGGCCTGTTTAGCTGCCTCTATCCCACTGCATGGACAAAGGTCCACAGTCCCACACTTCAGCCCCTGGGCGGGCGTTGGACACTTTCATGAAGCTGCCTCTCAGCCACAGCATGGCCACCCACATGTCCATTTTGGTCATGGGACTGCCAGTCATAATGCCGTGTGTGATGCCCTGTTCTGCCATCCACTGCTGTTGTCACATGCATGGGTGGTGCTGGTGCAGTATGTATGCAGTGGCACGCACGTGTGTTATGCCCCATGTGCCCTGTGTGTGTGGACCGTGCTGCTGGGACGTGTGGCATGGAGGTGATGAGGGCTGCTCAGCACTGGTGGTGTCTATGTACCGGTGCCATGCTTCTGATTCATGCCATGTCCCACAACGTGTGTGTGTGTGTGTGTGTGTGTATATGTGTGTGTGTGTGTCTCCTTGTGTTTATGCCAGTACTGCATGTGTGTGTTGCTGCACACCTCTGTGCCAGTGGCTCCGCTGTGTGTAGTGTGCACTGGTGTTTACATGCCATCCACTGTGCACACCCCTGCCACAGTGTGGAGTACTATCCTGTGATGCCCATGCTGCTATGTTTGTACACCCACCTGCGCTGACCAAAATGCTCCCTTGCAATTGTGTCCCTGTGCTGCCTTGCCTCCTGCACTGCTCTGGAGTCCCTTCTTCCAGGGGGTGGCTGCATGTGCCTCATTATATCTGTCTTTCACAGGGGACGATGGTCTCCATTAGGGGGTGAGCAGCCATGCCCTTAGGTGGTATGCGCTGTAGCTTGGGTGGGAAGAGACATTTGGTTAGTGCACTGCTGTGCTGCCCCATGCTCACTGTCTGCCAAGGCAATGGCCTGCCCTTCCCCGCATGCTATCCCCCCTGTGTCTCATGGTCACAATGGCACATGTTCTACTCACCGACAAGGTGGCCCATGGGGATGTCTCCCTGCTCAAACCTATTGCACAGCACAGAGATGTGCCATATGAAGGCATCATGTGCACTCCCAGGGTGTGTGGCGCAGGCATTGATGATGCACCCAGTGGCATCGCTCACCACCTGGCAGTTGATGGAAGGATACCCCTTCTGGTTTATGTACACAGGGCCCTCTGGGCTGTGTGGTGTGCGAATGTCAATGTGAGTGCAGTCAATGACCCCGATCACACCTGGCATGCATGCCACCTAGTAGAACTCCTGCATGTTTGCTTTACTCTCTGCCTGTGTGCTGGGGAAATGTATGTACTCCAACGCATATGGCAGCAGAGCATTGAGGAACTGGGTGAGGAGGTGGGATGTGGCCGACTGGGTGATACCCGTGGTATCTCCAGTGGGTCCTTGGAAGGTGCCTGTGGTGAGCAAGCACATCACAGCGGTCACCTTGGTCTCCCCTGACATGGCATGAATACATCTGGTGGGTGCCTGCATCTCCTCACTGCACAGCTCACATAGCTGCCTCAGAACTGCCCTGTTCAGGTGGTACCGGCCCACTATCTCCGTGTCACTGAAGTTCTCGAATGTGACCCTGGCATAGTATCACCTGTGTTGGGCATAACGCCGCCAGGTCCTTCTTTGGTCATGCAGGTGTTCCTCCTGCCTCCTCACACCCCTCATTATGGCATCCATTAGGAATAGGCCACTGTCCATCTCTCAGTCACTGTGCCTGTCCCTGGCTTCCTGTGGCACATTGTCCCTCCATCCATCTCCCACTCTGTCTGCCTCTCTCCCACTCTCTCTCTTTCTCTCTTGCACTCTATCACTCCCTCTCTCTCTGTGCACACTGTTGCACATCTGCTGTCTGTGTATTTAAACCTGTTTTTATACGCTCAAGTCTGCCTGGCACAACTTGGTGTTTGCTCCACACTTGCATCTTGCTTTCCCACTGAACATGCCATTGCACCATATATTCCTGGGCACATCCCTATGCACTTGCGCCGTAACATTACAGTTAGCGCATTGGTGCATGACCGCCTCCAGCCATGGGTAGCTTTCAATATCGTCCGTGGTGCAACTCAGAACTTGCGCTAGCGCAACTGAGTTGCACCATGCGCAACTGCTTTGAATATCTGGCCCTTAATTTATGAGCTCATTGGAGCATGATCGCTTTCTGTTCTCATTTGAATTTTGAGAAATTTAAACTTCTCATAATTTTCAGGATAAATTAGAACATAATCAATAGTGCTTTGCCCATTTGGAGAACAATAGGTAGTTTCTCCTACTTCATCACCCTCCAGTCTGCCATTCAATATCAAAAAGACATTCTCCTCAATAAATTTTATCAGATTTTTCCCTTGTTCATTAGTCCCCGTATCTTTACTTTCTCTATGGTTACAGCACATTAGATGTAACTGAGATTCCAATGTACTAAGACTATCATATTTAACAGTATGAGCATTAACCCTCATCCTGCCACCGACGAGATAACTCGTCATAATTAACTACAGTCTCTGCTGCTGCTGACAAGATAACTCGTCCTCACTGACACTTTTTTCAGAGCTACAGTGCATAAGCAAAGCTGGCCCTTTGTAATCTGCCTAGTTCTTCACAAAGCAGGGACCAGTGGCTTTCTGTAATTGGTTGTTTTAGTATCCAATTACAGCTCACCAAATATCGTCAGTGTTTTCCCTGAACTCTTGTTGCTGAGCTTTGTCTCACTTAGATTTTCAGCTCTGGGCTGTAGCTCTGCTGGAGCATCATTGATTGTCTACTCCATCTACTAGAATCTGCAAGGCGCTCTGAGAATACTTGTAAAAAATTCCACTGCTTTGTTTAGTCAGTAGGAGTGTGAAAGCAAGGCTTTTCTCTTGAGGTGTGTTTTGTTGTGGTTTGAATGACAAATGGACACAGCAAGTTTACATGTATGGGGATTCAAAATTACATAAATAGTATGCTTATGATAGAGGGATTTGAAAGTTTACAAGTGCTATTTGTTTTTATATTTTTTTAGCAAGGGACAGCTAGTAAAATGTTCTGTTCACCCTACTTGAAATGTTTATTTCTTCCCTGCTTGTTGCCAATGTAAGCATGTTTAAAGTCAGTAATGCTGCAAAAAGGCGAGTGCCCACACTGCTGAAGTTTACATCTTAAATCTAGATAATTTTATCGAACAGTGTTGTGTCCCTTGGATGGTGTTATTGTCAGGTTTAGAAGGTACAAGATGGCAAAGAGAAAAAAAAGATCCTCAGTGTAGCCATTGCATGCTGTTTCATTTCGTTTCCCTTTTTTTTTTTTGTTCACCAAAATTGTTTTTTACTTGTTATAAAGCATGTTTATTTTATTTTATACCCCTCACATGATGTTCCATTTTTGGCATGCAATTCATACAGGGCTCCATTGTTCTCCATTCAAGCAAGTATGCTAATCGGGGGCCATTTTGTGATATTGGATTTGTGAATGTAATGCATGTCAGACATTTTGTGAATCTTTGTGCCTTTTTTTGTGATTTTTGCCTTTCTGGTATGTCTTGTGTGTTTTTTTTTTGCTTGTTTTGCTTGTTTTTTTTTTTACTGATTTTAACATAGGAGTTGACCTGCATCATCATCACACTGGAGTTTCGATTGGACTTTCAGGAGCTGACTATTTTGATTACCGGGTACATAAATGCTAAAGGAAAATGCCCTGGATGGAGTGAGGGCTCTTGGCTGTGTTGAAGTCCACATACACCATGAGCAACCCTGTGGTTATTGGTGAGCAGGGGCTGGAGTGATAAGGCAGTTTGAAGCTCGACTGTGTTTGCATTGGTTATTGGTGAGCAGGGGCTGGAGTGATAAGGCAGTTTGAAGCGCGACTGTGTTTGCATTGGTTATTGGTGAGCAGGGGCTGGAGTGATAAGGCAGTTTGAAGCGCGACTGTGCTTGCATTGGTTATTGGGAGCAGGGGCTGGAGTGATAAGGTGGAAGTATATTTGCTGCCAGTACCCATCAAGTGGACAAGAAATGCAGGGCACACTCACAGTGGGAAGGTGAGGGATGTATAACTGTGGATGGTAGCCCCCATCTAGAAGAGAAGCCATGCTGGTCAAAGAGTGCTTCCATGCCTACTCGTGAGGTGGGCCACGTGCTCACTTTGAGAACATGCAAGTTCCAGAACACTTCTGCAGTGGCTCGCTCTGACTGCGATGGAACAATCACCTTTCAGAGTTGGGTTTCTGCTATGCTGGCTGCTGGTTGGGTGACTGCAGGTGGCTGAACCTGGGAGGACTTGGTGCAAGGAGTTGTCCCACTACATCCAGAGGTGAGCTAGTGAGGCAGGAGATCGGTCTAGGATTTTAGGGCTTTTACATTCATTGTAGCTCTTCCTAATCCCAGGTCAGCAGTGCTCCCAACCTAATGTGATTTCTTCTAGTTCAAGTCACTCTTGCCACAGGGTCCCATTGGAAATTACAAATGAGGGGGCTGTAATAGCGATTTTGTTTTTCATCTTTCATTCAAGAAAGAAATAAGTTTTGTCACTTAGGGTTTATGATGTTATGTACTGTAATACTGTGTTCTTATTGTAAGTTCAGTGAGGGGACATGCTCTGATTTGCTGCTTTTTTTGAGGGGGTCAGTGATGTTGGCAATACACTAGTAGCTGCGGTGTGACTAACTCCCTGATGTTGTGTAGCCCCCAAAAGATTCACTGCCAGATGTGGCTGTGGCTGGGAAGGTTGTTGGGTCCCTCTGGAGTCTATAAGGTAATCAAGATTCTGAAATGCTAACAATGTACTATGAGGTGCTGAATGGGCCTGCCATGCCCATCTCTGTAGGCTGTCTTATGGACATTCAAGATTCCATGCTTGTTATGGTATTTTCTATTGCACCATGCCCATAATTTGCCCATAATTTTCCCAATCAGTATAAAATTCATGTAACACTACCAGGATGTACCTGTAAAAGCACTACAGAGATACTACTGGGGAGTGGGGAACAAAAAGAAAGTTTACAGCCACAGATATCACAAATAAAGAGTATTCATGACCTCAGTGTGCTGTGTGTATACAGAAGGGGCAAAAACAGACTGGCAAAATAATCCTTTGACTTGTGACATATGGTTGGGGGGAAGGCTTGTGCCACATGGGGGGAGGAAGTATGGGGCACCAGAGAGACAATTTACTGTCACAGAAATCACAAATAAAGTTTATTCTAGGCCTTAGTGCAGGAGTCAAAAGTTTTGCAGCCACTAGCCAGCAGGGCAAGTTAATTGGAAAATCCACTAGCCCCACAGACTTTTCCACCAGTCCAGTTGGTGTACACACAAGCACGCTGAAAATCTTAATAGCCCTACACAAAATCTATCAGCATTTGTTTAGTTTGTTAGTGCCAGTTTCACCTATCTGTTTGCCTGTGTGTACACAGGCAAGGTAAGGGTAGGCTGGTAAAATAAATCTTTGTTGTACCATCCAGAAAAGGGGGGAGAGAGAGAAGGAGTGTGCCATCCAGAAGGGAGGGAGGGACAAAGCTAGAGATGGAGAGATAGAGAGACAGGGAGAGAGAGACAGGGAGAGACAGAGAGAGAGTCTGAGAGAGTCAGAGAGAGTCAGAGAGCCAAAGAGACATTTTGTGCAGAGGTGCCATGTCTTGGCAGGTTGGGTAGAACCCACTTACACCTGGCAATGATGTGTGTTTGATGGTGCCGGTCATCGGATGGTGATGGGCAACACACAAACATCAGGTAATGCCATTTGTTGTATGGTGCTTGGTATTGGAATACCCGGCATCATTCAAAAAAACTGCATTAATTGGTGTCTGGGGGCTCAACCCACCCTCTGAGACCTAGCACCATCAAAGATACAGCATTGTCTGGTGTCCATTGGTTCCACCCCACCCGCCAAAAAGTGGCACAATCACAGAAAAAGCATTCCTTTGTGTATTTGTGTTCCATCCCCGCACTCTGAGACATGGCAGTGTGACTGTGTGTGTACAGGCAGAGCAAGAGCAGACTGGTAATATAAATCTTTGACATGTGCCATCCAGTGGGGAGAGGGAGGGGAGAGAGAGAGAGAGAGAGAGAGAGGGTCTCAGTCGCTGCGGATTTTGGTTTTGGTTTGATTATTTTATTTTTATTTATTAGTGTTACTGGTTCATCTTAATTCCTGGTTTTTGCTCACTAGAACAGGGACAGATAGGACTGAGTGGGGACACTGGTCTAGAAGTGGGACAAGGAAGTGTTATCGCTGTGAAATTATTTTGCATTTCTTGTGTTTAGTTTTTTTTTTTTATCTTTTCCTTTCCAGGCCCCACTGGATGAGAGTTGGTGGTTGAACTTGATTTCTCATGGCAGGCCATATCTGTTAGAAAAGGCACTGGATTAGACTCAGAGGAGCTACAAGATGACTGACAGACTGCTGGCCAATATTAAGGTAGGAAAAAGGGACATTTTTAAACAAATTCAGATGGTAAATGTAAGGTTGGTTGAAAATTGCAGTTCCTGGGCAGAACATATGGTGAATGATTTTCTTTCCAGAGGGTTAGAGGTAGACTTCACCACCATGGTAAGGTTATTTATTATTACTCTTTGCCTCCATTTTTTTTCTGACCCAAGAACTGAAATCTAAGCAAAATTTGGTCCCTCTGGGAATTATACAGCAGAAGCCAACTGTATTCATAGGGTCGGGGGACACCAATTTCATAGTTTATTTGCTATTTCTTTCTTTTTTATTATTTAATTCTGTGTTATGAGTTTCATAGAAATATAGACTTTGACGGCAGATAAGGACTCTTGGCCCACCTAGTCTGCCCCATTTTCCTAACTATTGGATAAGCTGCAGATTCTAGCCCCCACTATAATTGCCTTATGTCTGTCCCATGCATTCTTGAATACCCCTACTGTTCTTGACCCCATAACCTCCTCAGGAAGGCTTTTTAATGCTTCCAACACCTCTCCATGAAAAATACTCCCTGACATTGCCACTGAGCCGTCCCCCCTCTGTCTTCATATTGTGCTCCCTTGTTCTTGCACATCTTTCTCTGAAAGATGCTCTCGTCTTGGACATTGTTGATTCCCCTGAGGTACTTGAACATTCTATCATGTCCCCCCCTCCTTTTCTCAAGGGTATACATGTTAAACTCTTTAAGATGCTGCACCATTTTAGTTGCCTCCTCTGGAGTACCTCAGGTCTGTAACTAAAGCCATATGAAAGACTAAAAATGCTTAATATGTATACCCTTGAGGAAAGGAGGACAGGGTGGATATCAAGGGAATCAACAAAATCCAAGGTGGCAGCAATTTTCAGAAAAGAAATGTACAAGAACATGGGGCACAATTTGAAGATGGAGGGGTCTCAGGAGCAACATGAGGAAGTATTTTTCACAGGTGGATTGATTGTGACCACCTTCATGAGGAGGTCGGGGTCAAAACCAGTGGGTAATTCAAGAATGCATGGGGGAACACACATAAGGCAATTATAGTGAGGGGTAGGAGAAAGTAGGTGGTTGGGTAATCTGGAATCTGCAGCTTATGCAATAGTTAGGGAAATGGACAGACTGGGTGGGCAAAGCTGTCCTTATGTGCTGTCAAATTCTATGTTTCCGGTCCCTTGGTCTCTCTTTTTTTTATATGAAGGTTAGAAAAAGCTGGTCCATTGTCACACCCCATCCAGGCCTTCCCACTGAGCATCCTACCCTTGCCATATATTTACCTTTGGAAGTCAGCTGTCATCCTCACTGGGCGGGACAGTTCTGCCTCTTCAAAGTCGAATCACAAATTGAAGAAACAAGGTAAGCACCATATAATCGCTGTGTATGGTGTTTTAACTTATATTGATATATTTTTGTTTTGTTTTGTATTTTGGTCACCAGATTTTCAACATTGCTTTTTCAGACCCCACCTCATGAACACTGTGACTGTTATCTTGTTAATCAGGCCCGAAGTAGATTTTTCGGTTGCTGTAAATTACCTTTCCGGACTAATTAATGAAATGACAGTGCCATTGTTCATGAGGTGGGGTCCCAAAAAAGTTATGTTGAATATTTGGTGTAAAATGTGAAAATTCCCAAGTTACATGTGTCCATTTAAAATGTTCTACACGTGTAACTTTGGTGTGCTTGAATATTTCCACTTCAGATTCTCAACATAGCCACTTTTTCACACCACCTCTGGACAGAACAGCTGTCAGTTTTCACATCCTGTCTGAAATGTGTTTCCACTCCACTGTTGCGGAAACAGCGTTTCAGAACAGATTTGAAAAATGGCATGTATTGGGTTTATGAGGTGGGGTCATAAGAAGACAGTGTTGAAAGTTTGGGGACAAAATATGAAATAATGTTAAAGTTATGACCATTTATTGCATTTTTGGTATGAGAAGGGCAGACGGCTACAATAAATGTTTGACTTGTGCTTTACAGAGGGAGAAGGAGACAGAGACTGACTACTGGGGACCAATGAGAAATTTGACAGTTACAGTAATAACATTTTGTGTGTGTGTGTGTGTGTGTGTGTGTGTGTGTGTGGCGTGTATACGGTACAGGCAGGACAATGGCTGACTGGTTAAATAACTCTTTGGCATGTGCCACCAAGAGGGGGGAGAGAGAGACTGAGAGACTACCGAGTACCAAATTGACATTTTTCAGTCACAGAAATTACAAATAAAGTTTACTGGCTTTTGTGTGGACGTGTGTGTAGAGTCAGTGCAAGGGCAGATTGGAAAAATAAATCTGACTTGCACCATTCATATGGAAGAAAACTGGAGAAAGGCAAAACTATTGGACCAAAAATGAAAATTTTCAGTCACATAAATCACAAATGAAGTATAGCTGACTGGCAAAATAAATCTTTGACTTGTGCCATACATGGGATGGGAGGAGAGACTACAAGGCACCAAAGAGGTATTTCACAGTCACATAAATCACAAAGTTTATTCCTGGCCTCAGTGTGGATGTGTGTATAGGGCAAGGGCAAACTGGTAAAATCTGTGACTTGTACCATTCCTAGGGTTAGGTAGGAATAGATGACTGTGGGACAAAAGAAGTGTTCACGATGTCAATGCAAGTTGTGGGTCATTATAGTAAGGTAAAGCACATCAGGATGCATTAACACACACAAAGGGTGGTAAAATGCTAACTGTTGCTATCAGTTATAATTCCATAGTAATTTACCTGCTGTTCTGTTATTCCACCTCGCTGTTCATGTCAGCGATGCCCAGAACCGCATACATGTGTGGTACTGAAGTGTTCATGATGGATAAGGAAGGAAGTTTCTGGCAGACAGCAAGGAAAAAAGCATGGAGAGGGAGCCATATGAGTAGCACTGACCTGGTTAGGGCTTTGGATAGCAGGGCAGCTTGAGGGGAATGTGGGTTTCCAAAGAGACATTTGTACAGTCACAGAAATAGTGTATTCCTGGAACCGCTTACTCTACTCGGTGCTCTTTGTTTGATAGAGTGGGGTCTCGGAGGGTTATGGGCAGCCCCAGACAATAGATAATGTTTGTTTGATACTAGGTGTTGGAAAACCCAGCACCACCCTACAAACAGCATTCCCTGGTGGTCGGATGGCTCACCACCACATTCTGAAACCCAGTGCCATCTAACAAGTAGCAGTACATGGTGTCCATTGGTTCCACCACACTCTGACAACAAGGAATGATTAAGCAATAAGTCACAACAGGATGTGGGTTATTGGGGGTTTACTCACACCTTGTGTGGTGTGTCACGAGGCACAGAGAGTGACAAGAAGAGCTCCTGGCTACTGCCGTATAGGTTGCCCACCCACCATACAGATCTTGGTGCAGGGAGCACACAGTGAGGTCCCCTCTGTTTCGGTCCACATTTGTTCTGTGAAGCAGGAACAATGAGTGACACCCTCTCATCCCTTGCCATGAAGAGGTCAGAAGCCAGGTAAAGTACAGCCAATCTGTGTAGAGAGAACCCTTCCCTGCTGCCGATAACCACAGCTCGATGAGAGGGAGACAGACAGTCCGTGTCCCTGATCCTGGCACATCATGGGATGCGGGAGATCATTTGTGGAGATGGGGTCAGCACGATTACATGTCCCTCCTCAGCTGCCACCATGTTAGTTTCCCCTTGTGTGCTCTAGCAAGTCTGCAGATCGTTGGTGCGGAGGGTAGTTTATCTGTGTTCCCCGGTGGGTCAGCAGTCTCTCGATGTGGTGCTTACACAATCAGCAGCCCCAAGAGATGGTGCAGGAGGAGGTACTATGGGAGAGACAGTGGCAAGTTGACCCTCAGTGACACACAATCTTGACTTAAACAAAAAGCAAAATCACAGAAATCACAAATAAAGTTTATTTCTGACCACAGGCAGGGCAGGAGCACACTAGCAAAAGTAATTTTCTTTGTCTTGTGCCATACAGTGATTTCTGGGAACCAAAGAGATATTTTTATGGTCACATTAATCACAAAGTTTATTCCTGGCCTCAGTGCAGGGCAAGGGCAGACTGGTAAAATAAATCTTTGAGTTCTGCCATCCAAAGGGAGGTAGGAAGAGACAGATTTTCTTTGTACCAAACCGATATTTTTATAGTCACATAAATCACAAATAAAGTTTATTTCTGGCCTCAGTGTCTGCATTTTCAGATCGGTAAAATAATTATTTGACTTGTACCATTTGCAGGGTGGTGAGAGAGACTGCAGGGCACCAAAGTGACATTTGTACAATCACAGAAATCACAAAAAAAGTTTATTCCTGGCCTCGGTGTAGCTGTGTGTGCATAGGCTGGGCAGGGGCAGACTGGTAAAATAAATTTTTGACTTATGCCATCCATGGGGGGGGGAGAGTACTGGGGACCAAAGAGATCTTTGCACAGTTACAGAAATCTCAAATAAAAGTGTATTCCAGGCCTATGTGTGTCTGTGTGTGCCTCGGCCGGGTAGGGTCAGACTGGTGCAATAAATCTTTGACTCATGCCACTCACAGGGGTGAGAGAGAGAGAGAGAGAGAGAGAGAGGGTCCATGGGGCACCTAAAAGATATTTGTACAGTCACAGGAATCAAAAATAAAGTATATTCCTGTCCTCATGTGGCTGTGTGTGTATAGGCTGGGCACGGGCAGACTGGTAAAATAAACCTTGAGTTCTGCCATCCGGAGGGAGGGAGGGAGGAGGAGGATACTGGTGATCAGAGATTAATTTGTACAGTCATAGAAATCAAAATGAAGTTTATTGCTGGCTTAAATGTGGCCATGTGTGTATCGTCCAGATAGGGGAAGTCTGGTGAAATAAATCTTTGACTCATGCCACTCACAGGGGTCAGGGAGAGAGTCCACGGGGCACCAAAGAGATAGTATATTCCTGTCCTCAGTGTGGCTATTTGTGTATAGGCAGGGCAGGTACAGACAGGCAAAATAAATCTTTGACTTATGCCATCAACAGGGAGGAGGGAGAGAGAGACTACTGGGGACCAAAGAGACTTTTGTACAGTCACAGAAATCAGAAATAAAGTATATTCCTGTCCTCAGTGTGGCTGTGTGTATATAGGCTGGGCACAGGCAGACTGGTAAAATAAATCTTGGATTTATGGCCATTAACAGGGGTGGAGGGCTACTGGCGCATCAAGAGATATTTGTACAGTCACAGAAATCAAAATAAAGTATATTCCTGTCCTCAGGTGGCTGTGTGTTATAGGCTGGGCAGGGGAGACAGGTGAAATAAATCTTTGACTTATGCCATCAATGGGGGTGGAGCAGATTTAAGGAGTGAGTAGTGGTGTGTGTGTGTGTGGGTTGTCCAGTCTCAGGAAGAGATTGAAGCAGGTAAGTGACAGAATTGAGGCTGGTCAACTAGGGGAAGGTATCCAGATTAGGAGGCTACGGAGTGATCCAGAATGGGTGTTCAGTTTGGAGGACTTTGAAGAGTGAGAATAACTACTGGGTACTAAAGAGACATTTTACAGTAATAGAAATTACACAGTTTATTGCTTGGACTCAATGTGGCTTTGTGTGTACAGTCAAGGCAAGGGCAGGCTGGAGATGGCACCTAATATGGGAAGTGTTGTTTTTGTTTACATATCACTTCATGTCTTCCTGCAGGAAAGCTCCTGATCAGACGTATTACTGAATGACAAGAACATCTGTCTAGAGTCCTGGTTCTAGTTTTCAGAGATTTTCAAACATCAGTCTACTCACTGGTCAAGGTTAGTTTTATACTTTACATGTTGTTGTGCCTGGTATGGGAGGGAATTGGGGCACAACCGGACAACAAAGAATGCATTTATTTTGCCAGCGCCTGGTTTGGGATTGCATGGGGAGGCTATTGGATACCGGAAGAACTTTTCGTTTGGGACAAAATGAGGATTTTCTGTCACAGTCGGTAGCTGTCCTGATTCGTGAAGGGTGGTTGTTGTTGGGGGGGTCTAGGACATGAATGTAGGGTGGTTGACTGGGGATGCAGATTTAGAGGTTGGCTAGTGGTCTGGGTGGCGGTCCAGTGTTAGGAAAAGTGATCAGAAATGGGTGAGTGACAGCATTAAGGATGGTCAGCTAGGGGAAGGAATCTGTGAAGTGGTCCAGAGGAAACATAGAAATTGTTGGCAGATAAGGAATGCGGCCCATCTAGTCTGCCCATAAGCCCTGTACTGGATTTCTACGTCCGACTCACCCGCTTCTGTACCAATATGGTTCCCCTATGCTTTTCCAGGGATGATTGAATCCATCAACAGTGACCCCCGCACCTTGTTTATACCCTTGATGTACTTGAGTATTTCTGTCATGTCCACTGTTTCCTCCTCTTTTCCAGTGAGTACATATTGAGGTCCCTTAATCTCTCATATGTTTTGTGTTTCAAGCCCTGTACCATCTTAGTCAAACTTCTCTGGACCATCACCAGCCTGTTAATGTCCTTAAGAAGGTTCAGCCTCCAGAAATGCACGAGTACTCCATGTAAGGCCTGCCCATGGTTTTATATAATGGCATCAATAAAAGCACAAAGTTTATTCCTGGCCTCAGTGTGGTTGTGTGTGTATAGAACGGGCAAGAGCAGACTGGTAAATAAATCTGTGACTTGTGCCATTCACAGATTTAGATAGGATAGACAATTGTGGGACAAAAAGAAGTGTTCATGGTGTCAGTACATGAAATGCAATGAACTTTAGATCAACAACATTCTCCGGTACTGCCTCTTCCACGAGCTAGCTCTAAGGAAGCTTAGAATAACCGAGTTCAAAAGGTGGCTCTTGGGTTGGTGTGTTAGGAAAGGCTATAGAATTGTGGGGGCAGAATTGGGATGATAAAGGGAGGGTGGCAGCTTAAACTAGGGGTGCTAGCTGCACACTCAAGCTGACTAAGATAGACTGGGTGGTCTGTTTCTGCTGGCACATTCATATGTTCATATGTACTGGAGGAATCGGGTACAGCTGAACAGGATTTGCTGTTGTTGGCAGTGTTTGGTTTGTGAGGGTACTGGTAGGCCACTGGACACCAGGAAGTGCTTTTCATTTGATGGGACAAAGTGGGCAAGTGAGATTTTTGTCACAGTATTGTACAGGCAGGGCAAGGGCACAGTGTGTACAGGCAGGAGCAAGGGCAGTCTGGCAAAATACATTTTTGACGTACATTGCAGAATGAAGAGACTAATTACTGGTGGCCAAAGAGACATTTTGCAGTCACAGAAATCACAAATAAAGTGTATTTCTGGCCTTAGTGTGGCTGTGTGTTATTCCACTTAGCCGCTCATGTCAGCCGATGCCCAGAACCGCATACACATATGTGGTACTTAAGTGTTCACGATAGATAAGGAAGGGAAGTTGCTGGCAGACAGCAAGGGAAAAAGCACGGGTTGGGGGGGGAGACATCTGGGAGTAGCACTGGCCTGGTAAGGGCTTTGGATAGCAGGGGCAGCTTAGGGGGAAAGTCCTGAAACACAGGGGTAGTGGTTACCTGGAGTCACAGTCCACTAGAACTAGAAGGAGCAATGGAGGTCAAAATAGTACCACTCGAGGGGCGGGTATAAGGAGCAGTGATAAAGAGGTAGGGCTAGGGCAGGATTGTACTGAAGATGGGGCCCAACTGACAGACCTCAACAGCAGGACAAGGGTCTCGGAAGAAAGGGAGGAGAGAGAGGATGAATAGAGAACTCAACCCCTAGAAAGGAAAAAGGAAGGATCAAGCAATGGAGGAGGGGGACAGGGGAGAGGAAAACAGGTGATGGGGGGTGGCAGGCGAGCTGGCAGATTGTGGGGTGAGCTCCAAAAAGTGGAGGACAAGATTCAAATTTTCAGGGACTCCATAGTAAGAGGCACTGGCTGGGGGAGGGAATCTGGGTCAGCTGTTTGCCAGGCATGACAGCAGCTGAGGGATCCATCACATGCCCTTCGGGAGAAACTACAAGATGAAAGAATGCACCTGATATTACACTTGATAACAAATGACCTTGCAGGGCATAGTCTGATGGAGGTGCAAGATAGGTTTGAGGCTTTGGCAAGGTTCTGTCAGAACTTGAACTTTAGATCAATAGAGTTCCCTGAAATACTGCCTTTTGCTATGAGCTAGCTCTGAGGAAGCCAGGAATAACAGAGTTCAATAGCTGGCTCTCTGGTTGGTGTGTTAGGAAAGGAAATGGAATGGCAGGGTACTGCGGAACAACCTTGCAGGAGGAAAGCCTGTTCTCCCCAGATAGGTTACACTTAAAAGGAAATGTCCAGCTGGATTCGTGCCATGCCTTGGTGTAAAGCATGGCCGATTAAGCTTTTCAGTAAAGTATTTTTTTTAACCCAGCTGCAGAAATATAGTTACCGATTCGGTTTATCCTGCCTACCTGCTGCTGGCATTGTGATCATACGGGCGGCTCTACAACCAGCCGTGGGCTGTCATAGAAACATAGAAACATAGAAGTTGATTTGCAGATAAGGACCGCAAGGCCCATCCAGTCTGCCCATTTCTTTCTACCTTATAAATGTGCCATCGGCCTTTGCTCTGTCAGTGACCTATCTATTCATAGTCATTTGTATTGCTCCTTTATGCCTATCCCATGCCTGTTTGAAGCCCTGCACTGTATTCATAGCCACCACTTCTTGTGGTAAGCTATTCCATGCATCTACCACCCTTTCTGTGAAAAAGAATTTCCTCACATTCCCCCTTAATCGGCCTCCCTCTAATCTCATGCTGTGTCCTCTTGTCCTGCTATTTTTCTTATATTTAAACATGTTAGACTCTTTCACCTTGTTTATGCCCTTAAGGTGTTTAAATGTCTCGATCATATCACCTCTCTCCTCCTTTGCTCAAGGGTATACATATTGAGCTCTGTTAATCTGTCCTCATATGTCTTCTGATGCAGTCCCTGCACCATTTTGTTGCCCTTCTCTGGACTGCCTCAATTTAATGTCCTTGTGAAGGTGTGGCCTCCAATACTGCACACAGTACTCCAGATGGGGCTAACTAATGTCTTGTACAGAGGGATTATTACCTCCTCTTCGACTTGTGATACCCCTACTAATACACCCTAACACCCCCTAGCCTTACCTACTGCTTTAGAGGTCTGCTTGATGATTTTAGGTCATCAGTGATGATGATGCCCAAGTCTCTTTCTTCCTTTGTGACTGCTAGCAACTCCTCCCAGCCTATAAGTGGCTTCAGGATTCTCTTCCCTATGTGCATGATTTTGCACTTCTTTGCATTAAATCCCAGTTGCCACTCTTCTGACCATTTTGCTAGTTTATCCAGATCTCTTCTCATTCTGCCCACCCCATCTGGATCATCTACTCTGTTGCAGATCTTGGTGTCATCTGCAAACAGACAAGCCTTACCCTCTAGTCCATCTGCGAGGTCACTAATGAAGATGTTGAATAGGACTGGCCCCAGGACTGATCCCTGAGGTACCCCACTTGTGACTTGCATCTCTTCTGACTGTATACCATTTACCACCACCTCTGTTTTCTGCCAGTCAACCAGTTTGCCACCCAGTTGACCAACTTCTGACCCACCCGAGCCTACCTAACTTATTTATCAATCTTCTATGTGGAACAGTGTCAAAGCTTTGCTGAAGTCAAGGTAGGCTACATCAACTGCTCCCCTTGGTCCACTACTCTGGTTACCCAGTCAAAGAAATCTATGAGATTAGTTTGACAGGACCTTCCTTTGTAAACCCATGCTGTCTTGGATCCTGTGCCCCTATGGATTCCAGGTGTTGCACTATCCTTTCCTTAAGGAGTGCCTCCATAATCTTGCCCACTACTGAGGTAAGACTGACTGGTCTGTGTTCCCCCTCCTCCCTGCTACCACTCTTGTGAGCGGGATCACATGAGCCCTTCTCCAGTCTTCTGGGACCTCTCCTGTGCTCAGAGACTCACTAAACAATTCTGCTAATGGCTCTGCTAGTTCCTCCTTTAGCTCCTTAAGTACCCTGGGATGTATGCCATCAGGTCCCATTGCCTTATCCACCCTGAGCTTAGCAAGCTCTTGTGGACCCTTTCTTTGTGAAGGGAGTAGTGCTCACTCCCTCCCCTGTGTCCATGATGCTGAGCTGTGGGCCCTGCCCTGCCTTCTCTTCAGTAAATACTGAGCAAAAGTATCTATTTAGGATAGATGCCTTTACAGGGTCCTCCTCCTCACATGCTCCCTTTTCTCCATTAACTTAGCAATACCCCTCTGGACTTTCTCCTTTCACTAATGTATCTATAGAAAGTCTTGTCACCTTCTTTACTGTTAGTGCTAGTGTTTCCTCAGTTTGGGACTTTGCCTGCCTTACTGCCTTACCTGCTTCCCTTTAGGGCAGTTTGGTATGCCTCCTATCTTCATCCCGCTGTGTTCCTTATATTTCCTGAAGGCCAGCCTTTTGGCTCTGACCTTTCTGCTACTGTATTTGAGAACCAAAGTGGTTTCCTTCTTCTTTTGCACTTCCTTTCTGTCTAACACAATGGGATGTTGCTTCAAGTATTGCATCCTTAATGCTTGCCCACTTTGCCTGTACCTCCTCACCTGTGTTCTTTTGCCAGGGCTAGCTTAACTCTGTTGGCCATCTTATCAAAGTCAGCTCCTCTGAAGTCCCATATTTTTGCCTTGGAATGGATGATTTAGATGTAGTAGGCAAATTGAACCATACCATGTGATGGTCACTGGCCCCAGGTGACCTTCTACCTGGAGATCTGTGATCCCTTCTTTGTTAGTCAGTACTAGATCTAGGATAGCCCTGTCTCTTGTGGGTTGCTGTACCAGTTGTTTGAGGCCCTCCTGCAGGGAATCCACTATGAGTCTAGTTCTGGCAGATGTTCCTGCTGGTATTGACCAATCTGTATCTGGCATGTTGAAGTCTCCCATTATCAGAACCTCCCTTTAGCTGTCATGTTTTGTATATCTTCTAACAGTAATGTGTCTATGTCCTCCTCTGGTCTGGGGGCCTGTAGACAACCCCAGTTCTTATGGCTGTCCCATTTCCTGTTTCCAGGGTGACCCACAGTTCTTCTGGCTCCTTATGTGTATTCTGAATTTCTGTAGCTTTGATATTTTCATTAACATACAGGGCCACTCCTCCCCTTTGCACCTCGGTCTCTTCTGAACAATACATAGCCAGGTACTGAAGTCTCCCTGTGTGGTTACTGGTAAACCACGTCTCACTAATTGCTACTATGTCCAGTTTAGCCTCTGACATTATTGCCTGCAGGTCTGGGATCTTATTTCCCAGGCTGTGAGCATTTGTGTACATGATTTTCCATTGGCCAGATTTTGGTGTGTTAGTTGGGTGAAGTTTGGCATTACCCCTGTGCATCGTATGGGGAGACAAACCTTTTTTCTTACCTGGTGATGCAAATGAACGGCAAACACGCTGAATTCCTGTTTGACCACTAGCTGAGGGGGGAGGGGTGTTCTTCCCATTCGACGTATGGGGTGCTGCACCCCTCTCCCCATTTGCTAGTTTAAATATTCTGCAAAGACGTCAAACTTCTGCCCCAATGCACTGACTCCCTCTTTAGTCAGATGCAGTCCATCAAATTTAAAGAACTTTCGCTCCCAGAACTGTTGCCAGTTCCCTACAAATCTGTGTCCTTTTTCCTGGCACCAGTCCTTGAGCCACGTGTTTAGCTCCCCTATCTCCCCTTCTCTGACCTTCCGTCCATCTGCTCCCTTCTCCCAGACTGGCAGGATCTCAGAGAAGGAGATGCCGGACAGAAATAGATGATAGTTTGTCACCCAGCTTAGTCAGGTGTTCCTTGGTCTCCACAACTGACCGGGTTGGCGAGATCATTAGTCCCTATGTGTACTAGGACATCAATGTTTTCTCCTGCTTTGTGAACAATTTTAGCAATGCGGTCAGTGTCTCTCCATGCTGATGTACCTGGAGACATCTGACCATCACCCTGGCTGGAGATGGGTATCAACTCCTAATCATGGAGTCTCCTATGATCAGAAGTTTTTGGATTTCCTTTGTGCTTGTTTAGTTTTGGTTCCTGATTTGGGTGAGTATTGTTGTGTTAGCTCCTGTGCCGCAGTGTCCTGCTCTGCAGTGTCTTCTGCCTCTTTATTTGATTTCAGAGATAGAGGCAGATACCTGTTTGTAGTGTTTATATGGTTTTTGAGGTAATGTGTTGAGAGCAGAGAGTGATGGGGCACCTGATTTGTTCCTCCTAACCACCTGCCAACCTCCTGGACCAACTACCCTCTGCGGTCGAGGTTTTCTGTTGGATGCTGGGGAAATGGCGGTGGTTCTTATAATGTATTTCCTCTTCAATATGAAATTTGAGGCGTGCAATCTCTGCCCATGCTGCCCGGAGCTGAGACCTAAGATCTCCAAAGGCCCAGCATGTAGGACAGTGTCCTAAATCCTGTAAGACCGTCCTTCTGAAAATTGTTCCACAGTACCTGCAGTTAATGAAATCCATTCCAAATAAGTTGCTGGGTTTGTAACCTAGTCAGAGTAATTAGAAGGAAAAAAAGGAAAAATGCAAGTAATGGATTAATTGTGCTTTGTTTAACTTGTTATAACAAGTTAAATTACTAGTGCCCTGTAAATGAGATCACCTTGTGGAGGCCCCACTGATCCGCCCCTTCCTGCTCTGCCACAGGAAATGTCACAACTGTGGTACCCTATAAAAGGAGTGTAGCGTGGGTGGTTGGGGATGGGGTGGGTGGCTGGGCCCTTCCCTGCCTAAAAGAAGAACCACGGACGAAAGAACAAGGAGGTAAGAGCAGAAACAATCAGTCAACAACAAATGCAGTAACCCTGAAAGCTTATCCTAATGTTAGATAAAACTGTAAAACCTAGTAAAGCACCACCTGTAATAATTTCAGAGAAGATATACCCTGTAAGAAACACTTTGCTACAGAGAAAAATAAAGCAGTAACAGAAGATATACCTTGCAAAAGACAATTTGAATCAGAAGATTACAGCAGTAATCTGTTAGCACACACCTGTAGGCACACCTTGTAATAATGCAGAAGAAGGTATACCAGCAACAACAATTAGAATCAGAGAAAAAATAAAGCAATGAAATGTTAGCAACAAACAGTAGTAATCCCTGTGAGTAAAAAATAAAAACACCACCACACAGTAAATCTGCTTAGCCAAACTAAGTCTTAATCCTTCTCCCTTGCTCTGGTAAGTTTCTCTACTCTGCCTTTCAAGCAGTCTTAGAAGGAAAGAGCTCAGGTGAAGCTAGGTGCCTTGGCCAGCAAACCAAGTCTTCTACCTCCAAGTTATCAACTAACCTGACTTTTTAACCCTTCTTTCTGTTGGAAATTACTGACAGTTTGCCAGCTCCACCCCCACATACATACCTAATCCTTTGGAAGAGCTGTGGGAGGAAAGCAATTAGCTCCTTCAATGTGAGAAGGAGACTGAAACACCTCTGAGACAACAAACCTTTTCAACAAACAAGAATAAAATAAAACACAGTGTCAAACAGTAATTTTGCTTAGCCCAATGATAAAAAGTCACAAAAATGTAAGCTCCACCTGTAATACAGTAATTTCAGAGAAGATATACCCTGTAAGAAACACTTTGCTCCAGAGAAAAATAAAGCAGTAACAGAAGATATACCTTGCAAAAGACAATTTGAATCAGAAGATTACAGCAGTAATCTGTTAGCACACACCTGTAGGCACACCTTGTAATAATGCAGAAGAAGGTATACCAGCAACAACAATTTGAATCAGAGAAAAATAAAGCAATGAAATGTTAGCAACAACAATTTGAATCAGAGAAAAAATAAAGCAATGAAATGTTAGCAACAAACAGTAGCAATCCCTGTGAGTAAAACATAAAAACACCACCACACAGTAAATCTGCTTAGCCAAACTAAGTCTTAATCCTTCTCCTTGCTCTGGTAAATTTCTCTACTCTGCCTAAGCAGTCTTAGAAGGAAAGAGCTCAGGTGAAGCTAGGTGCCTTGGCCAGCAAACCAAGTCTTCTGTGTTTCCCTGCTCGAGTCCCCATATGGACCACTGTCCCAGTATGACGCCTGACGCTGGGAGCAGCCGGGCATGTTCATAGATAGCGATATAAGCAGAGTTATTAACAGCTCCATTTTCAAAGTACATGTCCTGGTGCTATACCGAGACCAGGTATGGTATGGCAGTCGAACCGTATGTTCACAATGCCAGTAGCAGGGAGGTAGGATCAACCAGATATGAGTAATATATTTCTGCAGCTGTAAGTTAAAAATTACTTTAATTTGTGAAAAGCCTAATTGGGCCATGCCTTACAAGGCATAGCCCCAAACCAGCTGGACATTTCCTTTAAATAGGTAGGGTAAAACAATGTTGAAGTGGAAAATGGAAGAGTTGATTGAAAGATGCCACCAGCATGGAGTGGTACTATTTTGGCCTTCTTTGCTCCTTCTAGTTCTAGGGGACTCCAGGTAACCACTACCCCGTGTTTCAGGACTTTCCCCCTAACCTGCCACTGGTATCCAAAGCCCTTACGAGGCCAACATTACTTCCAGATGGCTCCAACATGGGTGACGAGCACTGTCAGTGACAGACACTACACCGTGCAATAAACTGCTGCAGAGCTCCATTTATTCGACACCCACTGCCAGTTCAAGACCCGCCTCAAAGACTGGCTCCTGATGACTACCTGCTGCCACTGCTTCCCTGGATAGGAGGGAAGTCATAGTACCCCTGTACATGCAGCTGGTTAGGTCTCACCTGGAGTATGGAGTATGGCATCCAGTTCTGGAGGCCCTACCTTAGTGTAACCCCCTACAAATGGGGGTCACTAAAAAGCCTTCTTTGGGTGAGCCCAAATGCTCTCCCCGGGCTGGTGTTCTGTATTTCAGCCAGTTTAAAAATAATTGAGTGAGACTGCATAATGCCTCCATGTACTGTCGCTTTAAGAGCTGCCAAACTGCAGATAATTATTTTGAAATGGGGGGGTCTATGTGTTTCCCTGCTCGAGTCCCCATATGGACCACTGAGCAAATCACTCCGTTCTGCAGTTATTATATGGGTAGAGGGAGCTCTTTCAGAAGATGTAATTGTTTGCTTGTAACCTGTTAAAATAATAATGAAAGTGCAGTTTGTTTTAACCTGCTTTCTTATAGCCAGGACTGTCTCCCTCATGTTGGTCCTGAACTGCTGAATTGGACCAATCAGTGTGGGGATCTTTAAAGTGGAGCCTGCTGCTGGCAAATCAGAACTTAGACTCTTAAGCTGAGCCAGCCACAAGAGGATTGTATGGGTAGTGACTCTGGGAAATGTAGTTTTGACTTCGGCGCCTTTTTCCACCAACGGGGAGTTTATTGGGAGTGACAGCCAAACCAGCCAAGAACTGGGAGGAACTCAAAGGATGTGCCCATTTTTTTCTACTGGAGTTTCAGTTGAGTTGTGACTATGAAGAGGGAAGGAGCTCTGTGCTCCTGCGCCATTGAGTTTTCGCGCGGGAAGCTCGTGTGGGGTCCCAAAGTTCGGCCTGCAGCTGTTTGTGAGTGCCAGTGTGGACTGAATCAAGTTGTAAGGAGAAAGAAGCACCAGAAGTGAGGAAACCAGGCTCACCCTGTAGAAGACTGGAGAAATTGCTAAATCGCGCTCGGTCTGTCAGGAACTGAATCTGCTGTGTGTTCTCCCGGGTATTGTGCAGTTATTGTGATCGGGATAGAGAAGCAGCCTGCCTGGTATAGTACTTCCCTTTTTACGTATAAATGTGTGTAGTGCTTGTGGGGATTTGCGTTTCAAATCCCCTGTACAGTGAACAGAGTGCATGAAGCTGGAAGTAAACCCAGGCTTAAGCCAGACTACATCCATTTGTTTTAAGCTGCAGTGGGATCCAGTCACAAGGACCTTTTCCACCTGGTCTGCTCCTCCTGGCAATCCAGGACAATCTGCCTTCCATCCAGTTCCCAGCACTGAGTTTGTGAGTACAAAGCAGGGTAGCTCCCTGCCATCTGTTTATCGAATTGCAAGTGTTCCATCTGATTACTTTTCCTTTCTTCCTTCACGAACTGAGCCTACCGCTCTGGATCTAAAGTGGGTGTTGTGCATGCATCTTCCATCTTCAGGGCCCCAACCAGCTGCATCAAATGGCTAGCCTCTTCTTGTTGCCTGGGTACCCAGTAAGAGTGACATTTGGGACATTTGGGATTCTGAAATATGTGCACAGTACTGTGATTATTAATGCGTTTAAACTAATTAACCTGATTTCCCTGCCCTTGTTATATCCCCTAAATAAATCAGATCTGTTTGTTTCAACAAAGTTACACTGCTTGAGGTATTCATTTATGTTAAAGTATTGTACTGTGGTTTTGCACTGCATCATCTTGTTTTACAGGGAGTCCCCAGAGTCACATGATCAAACCAGTCCTGGGGTAAGTGTATACTGTGAAGGTAATTCTGATATATTGAGTAGGCCACTAGTGGGAAGAAAGGGGGTTGCAGTGACCCAGAGGACTGTGTGACGCAGTCATATCAGCCTGTCTTAACCCCGACCTCTGGGTGGAGGCACCTCCATCGGATCCAGGCCCCTCAACCTGTTAGTGGCAAAGCTTGTAGGGAAGTAGCCCTTGGGATAGCGCCACCTAGTGGTTACATTAGGAAGGATGTAGAGTGGGTGGAGCGAGTTCAGGGACGGCAACAAAGATGGTGAGGGGCTGGAGCACTTACCATATGAGAGGATGCTGAAGGACTGGGCATGTACTCTCTGGAACAGAGGAGGAGGGAGATATGATCGAGACTTTTAAATACTTCAAGGGTATCAATAAGGTGCCAGTGGAAACCTTTCCAGTTGAGAGAGGCAGAGGGTTAGGGGTCATGATTTTCAGATCAAGGGAGGAAATTTGGGTAACTTCAGAAAGTTTTATTCACTGAGAGGGTGGTGGACAACTGGAAATGGCTGCCTAAGGTAGTGGTGGGGGAGAAGAATGGGGGGTTCAAAAGGGGGGCCACATCAGAAGCCTAGTTTAATTTTAGACTCACTAGGCAGACTAGGTGGGCATGGCAGTCCTTTTCTGCTGTCACATTCCTATGTTCCTATGTACATACGAACATACAAAGAACCAGTAGAAGAAGGCCATTTGGTCTATCAAGTCTGCTCGTATTGCAGGGTCCACAGCTTGAGCTAATGTCCCTGCCCTCCCTCCCCACTCCTCCCATCCTCCCTACCCATGATCCTTACTTTCCCCCTATGCCTATCCCAGCCTCTCCTAAAGCTGCCTACTGTCTTCAATGAGATGACCTCTTCTGGCAGTGCATTCCAAGTGTCCACCGCCTTCTGTAAAGAAGTGCATCCTGACCTCCCTCCCAAACCTCTCACCCTGCAGCTTAAGACTGTGCCCCTAGTGTTATGGCTGCCAGTCAACTTAAAGAAACTCTTCTTATCAACCTTATTTATCCCCTTCAAGTATTTGAAGGTCCCAATCATATCCCTCTCTCTCTCTCTGTCGTCTTCCAGGAAGTACATGTTCATTGCCAGCAGCATCTCCTCATATGCTTTACCTTGCTGACCCACTATCATCTTTGTAGCCCTCCTCTGGACCTTCCCAACAGGTTAATGTCCTTTATGAGTGTGGGCACCAGTACTGAATGCCATAATCTAGATGTGGCCTTACTAGGCTTGACCTGTACAAGGGCAGTATAACCTCTTCTCATTCTATTCTGTTCTACGTATTCTTATGTATGGTAGGTCTGTTGAGGGTTATTGGACACCAGGAATACAAGTGAATCCCACTAAATCTGGAACACACACACACACACACACACACATAAATTTAGAAAAGTTTATCATTTAACTTCATGTCTTCCTGCAGGAAAGCTCCCGATTGGATGTCCTACAGAATGGCAATGACATCTATCTTGTAGACTCCTGGTCTGAGTTTTGTGAGGATTAATGAACATCATTTGATTAACTAGTCAAGGTTAGTTCTATGTTTTACATGCACTTTGGTTGTGGGGCCTGATAAAGGAGGGCATGTGGAGGTCCATTGAACACCAGGAAATGCTTGGTGCTGCCTGGCATGGAAGTGAAGTGGGGATGCAGATTTGGGGTTGGCTAGTGGTCTGGGTGGGGTCCAGTGTCAGGAAGAGTGATCAGAAGGGGGTGAGTGACAGCATTGAGGATGGTCAACTAGGGGGAAGATATTCAGATTAGGAGTCTGTGAAGTGGTCCAGATTGAAACAGAGAAATTGTTGACAGAAAAGGAATTCCTGGCCCATCTAGTCTGCCCGTAAGCCCTTGTACTGGATTTCTACTTCCGATCCACCTGCTTCTGTACCTCTATGGCTCCCCTATGCCTTTTCCAAGGATGCTTGAATCCATCCACAGTCCTCCACCCCTGCACCTTGTTTATACCCTTGATGTACTTGAATATTTCTATCATGTCCACTCTTTCCAGTGAGTACATATTGAGGTCCCTTAATTTCTCATAAGCCTTGTGTTTTAAGCCCTGTACCATCTTAGTCACCCTTCTCTGGACCATCTCCAGCCTGTTAATGTCCTTACAACGGCTTGGCCTCCATAAATGCACACAGTACTCAATGTAAGGCCTGACCATGGCTTTATATAAAGGCATCACTACCTCTCTCCTTCTGCTGGTGATAACCCTGCCTATGCACCCCTGCATGCCACTGGCCCTCCCAGATACCTTGGCATTCTGCTTTGGCATTTTCAGGTTGTCTAAAATAATAACCCCGGTCCCTTTCCTCCTTTGTGGCTTGCAGTGACCCCCTCCCCCTCCATTCTGTAGCTTTTTTCTGGGTTTCTGTGTCACAAGCGCATAATGTTGCCACGACCCTCTGCCTACTGTCTGTCAGTCAGTTTCTAACCCAGTTTACCACCCTGTCCCCCATGCCCAGACTACCCAGCTTGTCTATCAGCCTCCCATGTGGGACAGTGTCAAAGCTTTTGCTGAAATCAAGGTAAGTGACGTCCGCTGCCTCACCTTAATTTATGTCCTTTGTCACCAAGTCGAAGAAATCATCCAGATTTGTCTGAAATAACCTCCACAATGTGAAACAAAGTTGCCTATGGTCCTGGGCTCCGATGGCTTCTAGATGCCACACTATGCTTTCCCATGTGAATGGAATGTTATCTACCTCTTCACCCCATTGGAAACTGCTGCATTGCTGTTGTCCCTGTCCCTTCCCCTCTTCTGTTTATACTGAACAGAAATATTCTTTCAGTATTTCTGCCTTTTCCATATCTCCCTCCTTGCATTCCCCTACCTCTCTCTTGAGCCTTGCAATCCCCTCCTTGTTGTTACTTCTTTCGCTGATGTACCTGAAGAATATCTTGTCCCCTTACTTAACTTACTGTGCTAAATCTTCCTCAGTCCGTGACTTTGCTCTCCTTACTGCCTTTCCCATCTCCCTTAGACACTCTAGGTACTCCTCCTCCCTATGGGTCTACTTATAGTTCCTGAACCCTTTCCTTTTTGCCTGACCTTTACTGACACCTCTCTCGAGAAGCATAAAGACTTTCTTATTCTCTTGCCTTTGGATACCAATCTGATGTATTGGTCTGTTACTTCCATTAAGGCTTCCTTTAGATTCTTACACTGTCCTTTCACTCCCCCTACTACCCCCATTCTCTCCAGGGCTCTTTTGATACCACCCTCCATTTCAGCAAAGTCAGCATTTTTGAAATCCAAAACCTTTGTCCTAGTATGACTTGAGTCAGTATATAGCCCTATGCTAAACTACACAATGTTGTGATTGTTGGATGTTGTGAGTGTTCAGTTTAGGGCACTTTGGAAAGAGTGAGATTAACTACTGTGGACTAAGATATTTTATGGTTGCAGAAATAAAAAATATTTTTTTTTCTTGGATTCAGGGTGTTGGAAGGTGGACAAAGCTATTGGGTTACTTTGCATGCAACCTATGATAATAACAGGTAGGATGATGCTTGAGACACCGCCGACAGACATGTTTAGTAAATGTTGCTGTGTTTTTTCAATATTTTGATTCTGCTGAAGAAATCGATCCTCAACCATACTATATTAGGTGCTAAATTAATGACAGCACATGTTATCGAAATGCATGTTGGGATGATTTGGCGGTCAAAGTGAGAATTCGTGATTGTGCATATTATCAAGGTGCATGTTGGGCCAATTTGATGGTCAAAGTGAAAATTCATGATAGCGCATGTTATCAAGGTGCATGTTGTGCCAGTTTGACAGTCACATGGAACATTTGTGATAGCGCAAGTTATCAAGGTGCATGTGCCAATTTGACAGTCGTATGGAACATTTGTGATAGCGCATATTATCAAGGTGCATGTTGTGACAGCGCATGTTGTTAAGGTGCATGTGCCAATTTGATGGTCGAAGTGAAAATTCATGATAGCTCATGTTATCAAGGTGCATGTTATGCCAATTTGATGGTTGAAGTGAACTAGGTGCTTCATTTACAGAAGAAGTGCCAAGAAGGAACTCCATTAAAAGGGCCAGTGAATGAACCTAAATGATTGCCTAAACAACACTGGTCCAGTGATCCAAAAGAATACTTTATCCCTCCTGGATACTACTTTCAGTTAATGGAAAATAGGCCATCTAGGTTGAGAGCACTGGTCTTTGTAAACCTCTCCACTAACAACACTTTCTTCTCCTATGTGTTAACTACTTTTATTTCTCTGTACCTCTGTTGTTATACTCAGCCTTAGCAGTAACTTTTTTCTTATACACCACTGCTCTCAAATATAGTCCGATACACTGACAGTATCTATCAGTCTTTTCTTATCTCATTGCTGTATCTTCTTCACATTAACCTATTTTTGTTTCTCTTCACATGCTTGAATGGATGGGGACTCCTCCCCTTCAGATAAGTATTGCTCTGTTGTGAACATGTTTTGTCTTATTATTTCACTAAGAACTATAGATCCTTTGTGATTCCATTTCTATATTCTATTTTACAGCACTGATGGATGTAATTCTTCTTCAAGATTCCTGCTTCTGACTCCACAGTATCCCGGTAAGATACTAACCACATTTTACTTGGTTGTGTCTGGTATGGGAGGGCTTGTGTGGGACATGTGCCCTATGGCAATTGGCCAACTGGGTATCTTTTTTGATGGGTTGGGCATTTGTAGTGGGCCTGGTATGGGATGGCATGCACTGGCCACTGGACACCAGGAAGTGCTTTCCTATTTGTTATTCCATAAAGGTCTAAAAGGGCGAGTTTCAGTAGAAAAGGAGACACAAGTAGAGGTGGAGGATAGGGAAATGTTCCTAGAGTGTCTAAGGGAAGTGGGGAAGGTGGTTATGAGAGCAAAGGTGCACACGAGGAAAGATTAGTACAGTCTGTAAAAAGAAAAAGGGGGCAAGACATTCAATAGGTACTCTATATCATTAGTAAAGGAAAATGGGGGCTTGTAAAGCTCTAAGTGGATAAGGAGGACTGTAAGGATACCTAGAAAAGCAGAAATATTGAATAAGTGCTTCTGCTCAGTATTTACTGAAGTGGGAGAGGTCAGGGACAACAGCTGAGCATCAGATGCCGGGGAGGTGGTCACCAGTCCATTCCCAATAGATGGAGTCCTGTATAGCTCTCCAACTGAATATGGACAAGGTAATGAGACCAGATAGCATATGCTCAACGATACTGAGGGAACTGAGAGAATAGCTAGCAGTGCTTCTTGACAGCCTTGTTCACTGAGTCACCAATACAGGAGTGGTTACAACTGCATTGGAGGAAGGCATATGATCTTACTTCGAGGTGGAGCTCTTGCAGCAGGTAACACTCCTTGCCTGTCCCTTCCTGTTCTGCCTGGTATTTGAGGGCAGCATGGGGGCCAACTGGACACCAGGAATTCTTTATTTTGGTGGTGTCCAGTATGGCATATGGGAATGCTTCACTTGTGGTGGGTCACGATATGCAAGGACATGGGGGAACCACCAAATACTAACATACTAAGAAGCCAGCAGATTAGACCCTATGGTCTATTGAGTCTGCTCGATGATCAGTGCCTTCCCAGGGCACTGTTTTTACCTCCCCCGCTTACAAGGTTCCCCACCCCTCCAGTGGGGCTCTGAGATTCACCCTTCCCCTATACCTATCCCAGCCTTTCTTGAACCTCTCCAAGTTTGTAGCAGCCACCAACTCCCCAGACAGCACATTCTAGGGCTCCACCACCCTCTCAGTGAAGTAGCATTTCCTTATCCCCCCCAGTCTCACCCTGTCCAGCTTCATTGAGTGTCCCCTGATGGCCCCTACCTCCCTCAGCTGAAGCACCCCCTCAAGGCTTACCATATTCATTCCTTTGAGATGTTTGAAGACCTCAATCATATGCCCCTGTTCCTTTCCTCCTCCAGCAGTACAGGTTGAGCTCCTCCAGTCTGTCCTCATAGGGCCTTTCCCCAGTCCCAGTATCCATGCCTGAAACTCTGGCATCTTGTTTCCATGCTCCTGGCATTAATCATGACCACCATCTAACGTGCCCCCTTACCCCCCCAAGGTCTCCCTGTGTCCTGCCTACAGGGACCCCTCGTTGCACTATTGGGTGCTCCAGCGCTGCACCCCTCTCCCTCTTGTGGGAGAAGGCCAGGTCCAACCCTGGCCTGCTGAGGTAGCCCCTCCCCCCTCACAAGTTTAAACCCCACCTGGAGTGGATGGATTCTGCCAGTCTAAGCTGCAGGACCTCTTTCCCTCTGAACTAAGGTGGAGCCTGTCCCTTGCATACAGTTCCTTGTCCTCTCAGGTTGCACCCTAGTCCCCCACCCCCAAACCCCTAGCCTTGCACTATTCCCTGAGCCATACATTTACTTCCCTTATTTTTGCTTGCTATCCTAGTTTCCCTCCCTCTCTCCCCCACATTGCCCTGTATGTCCCTCCTCTCCACCTCATGCCAAATTCCGATCTGTCCCTTCCACTCCAACCTTTATTTCTCACTGACCTTACCTCCTTGGCTTCTTCCCTACCTGCTATGGCACTGTAATCCATTCCCATTTTTCTCCCAAGAGCAAGGGCCCCTAATCCCCAGGTCTTCCACCTCACTGACCTGTCTACCTCAGCCACTTTCCTTCCCCCTGCTATGCACAGGACCAACCCCCGTATCTCCCACAGGAGCACCCTCTGCTGCTTCCTGCTCCTTTCCCTGTCAGATCTGCCCTCCACCACCAGTACCAGAGAATTCTTTATTTTTTGGTGGCACATGATTTAAGACAGCATAGGCAGACCATTGGACCCCAGGGAATGATTTATTTGTGGTGGAGCCTGGTATCGGAGGGCATGGGGGGGAACGCTGTACACTAGGAATGTTTTTATTTTTGGTGGTGTTTGGTATGGGAGGGCTTTGGATGAGACCATTAGACACCAGTTCAGACCTTGTTTTTGGAAGGGCCTTTTATGGGAGGACTTTTCTAGGCCCACAGGACTCAAGGAAATTCATTATTTTTGATGGCACTAGGTATGGAAGGGCTTGAATGGGACCACTGGGGAATGCCATACTTGTGGTGTGGCCCCAGCTTCCTATCAATATCCTCATTCTTTGTCGGAAGCCTATAAACTATCCCCCAGTTTAATCTTGCTACCCCTCAGGCTGTATAGTTGCACTCATATGGCCTCTGCCCTGTCTTCCTCCCGCTCCTCCCTATTACACCTTATCCCTTACCTAACGTAGATGACCACCCCACTTGTGCCAAATGGTTGGGGGCAGGGCATGAGAGAATATGGGGTACCAGAGAGATATTTTACAGTCACATAAATCACAAAGTTTATTCCTGGACTAGATGTGGGTTTTTGTGTATAGGCCAGGCAATGGCAGGCTAGTAAAATAAATCTTTGACTTGTGCAGTCGAGAGATCGATCAAGAGATCGATCGAGAGAGAGAGATATTTTCTACAGTCTCCTTTAACTTGTGCCATATGGTGGGGGGGTGGAGACTATGGGGCACCAGAGAGACACTTTACAGTCACAGAAAGCTCAAATGAAGTTTATTCGTGGTCTAAGTGCATCACTAGCCAGCAGAGCAAGTTACTGGGAAAATCTACTAGCCCCACAGACTTTTCTACTAGTCCAACTGGTGTACATATTTAGATGTTGCTTTTGTCAACTACAAGCCCACTGAAAATCTTATTAGCAACACACAAAATCTATCAGCATTTGGCTAGTTTGTCGGTGCCAGTTTCGATCCCTGTCAGTGTGCCTGTGTGTATACAGGCAAGGTAAGGGCAGACTGCTAAAATAAATCTTTGTCATGTGCCATCCAGAAGGGGAGAGAGAGAGAGAGAGAGAGAGAGAGAGAGAGAGAGAGAGAGAGAGAGAGAGAGAGAGAGAGAGAGAGAGAGACAAAGACCAAAGAGGCATTTTGTGCAATGGTGCCATGTCTTGTCAGGTTGGTAGAACCCACTTAACACCTAGCAATTTTTATTTATTTATTTTATTTAATGATATCTTGGAGAACACCTGTAGTGGATGCTCATTTGTAGGTTCCGTGTCAGTTACAAGAAGAAAGTGAACATGTACATAGTGTTATATACAAGGCATTACATTACAAGCCAAGTACAAAATTGCATTGAAAACAACACATTACAAGTAGGTAGACAATAAATTGGTGTGAATTACAAGACTGGGATAGCATTTAGCTTAAGGTATAACATTTAGACACTGCTATGGCATTGGTGAGAAGGTGTCTGTGTCAGAAAGTTATGCCTATTTGTTGTGGGAGAAACAGTGGAGAACAGTCACAGCTGCGGCATAGTAGGCGTATGCCTGCATATGGGGTTAAGAACAGATTTAAGGAAGGTTGGAGACAGTGGGGCTAGGACTGCAGCAGACAGGGGGCATGAAGGTGGGAACAGAAAGGGAATGGGTGCTTAGTGGGGGGTAGATGGGGGTGGGACAATGAAGTGCTGTAAAGGTAGGTGCCCCTAGGATTAAGTGGAACACTAAGTGCAACTGCTTTATGGTGGTCCAAATGTCGGAGAGGAGTTTTGGTCATCATGAATGGCCAACGGAGTCACAATTGTCATCTGTGGCAAGGTGCTGCCTGAGCTTTCACTTGAAAGCACCAATGGTTGTGGCATCAGAGATGTCTGAAGGAAGTGCGTGTTGGTCCAGTGTGGTGCATGGTAGTAGAATGCACGTTGACCCTGTGCAGTGCGGCATCTAGGTTCGCTGAAAATTTGGATGTGGGTGCTTCTGATCAGCCTGACACTTAGATGATACGTGAGCAGATTCTGGACTCCTGGTGGCATTAGGTTTAGTGCAATTTTTTCTTTTGGTCAGTAGACCGGTATGGTACTTAACTCTGCTCTTTAACTGGAGCCACCCTGCCTGTGAATAGAGCTCACAGATGTGAGTGAGCCTTGCAGCACCTGTGAGAGTCAGCAGACTTTATTAAGTGCCTGAGAGATGCAATGGAGTGCTGAATCTGGTGCAGAAACATAAACTGCTAGGCCATATTCAATGAGGGTAACAACTGAGCTGGTGATGACCATGTTAAGTGCTTCATATGTAAGGCTGTGCTTGTGGCGGTAGAGTATCCCAATTCTGGAAAGGATGGCCTTGGCTATGTTGACTATATGCTGTGCATAGTACTGGGTGGAGTCAAGGGTGATCCCCAGACTGCACGAGGCAATGGCAATGATGTATGTTTGATGGTGCCGGTCATTGGATGGTAATGGGTAATCCATGAACATCAGTTAATGTTGTTTGTTGTATGGTACGGCAGGCCATATCTGTTAGAGAAGACACCAGATTGGACTCGGAGGAACTACAAGGTGACTGACAAATGAAGACTGCTGGCCAATAGTAAGGCAGGAAAAAGGGGGAATTTTTTAAATAAATTCAGATGGTAGATGTAAGGGTGGGTGAATATTGCATTTCCTGGAGCAGAAAATATGGTGGATGAGTTTCTTTCTAGAGGGTTAGAGGCAGACTCCACCACCGTGGTAAGGTTATTTATTACTACTCCTTGTCACCATTTTTTTTTCTGACCCAAGAACTGTAATCTAGGCACCCTTTTCTGACGTGAATACCGATGCAAGTATTCACTGAGTAGGTCGCCTTTTCCTCATCCACTTCAACTATATTGCCCCCATCCCCTCTAAGTCTTGGGATCCCTTGCCTACTTTTCCTCTTGTTGCTGACATACCTGAAGAATTTTTGTCTTCCTTTTCACCTCCTAGCTGTTTTCTCCTCTGTGCTTGCTTTTGCCTTCCTGATTGTTTTACCCACTTCCATAAGCTTTTCTTTATAGACCACCCTTTCCTCCACACCCTGTGATGTTTTGTAGGCCTTGAATGCTTTTTTTCCTCCCTGATTGCCTCCCTAACTCCCAATGTAAACCAGAGGCTTTCTTTCCTTTTTGCAATTGACAAATTTCCAGATGCTTTGGTCCATGGCTTTTAGGATTCCTCCCTTTATTACCCCCACAGATGCTGTACCTCCTCTAGGTGGGGGATCTTTTCCATTTCCCTCCTGAGGACGCTCGTCATCCTCCCAAAGTTTGCCCTCCTGAAGTCTAGTACCTTGGTAGATGGCCTGCCCAATTTTGGTCCTGCCCAGATGGAAAACTTGGCCATTCAGTGGTCACTGTCTCCCAAGATTTCCCCAACCTCAACTCCCCCCCCACTGTCCCTGTTGGTCAATACAACGTCAAGTATTGACCTTCTCCAGTAGGTTCTGCGATCAGCTGATTTAGGAGTGCATCCTGCATGGTTTCTAGCAAGTCCCTGCTTCCTTCTGATGTGGGCCGATGGGGTTTGCCAATCCACAACAGGCAGGTTTGGATCCCCAACTACTGGGATCTCACCCTTTTTGGCTTTCTCCTGTATGGCCCTGGCCATCTCCATAGCCACTTCCTCACTCTGGTGAGGTGGCCTGTACACCACTCCTATCCTTATTGCCCCACCCCCCTTTCTGACCAGGGTAACCCAAAGGATCTCAACAGATTCCCTTTTCTCCATACCATCCTCTTACTGCTACCCCCCTCCCTTGTTCCCACTGCCTATCTTTCATAAAAAGACTGTACCACTGTAGCTCCACCTCCCATCTATTGCACTTTGTCCACCACTGCTGCAGGGAGGGCCAGTGGCATGCTGGGATGAACAGGCAGAGGTATCACTAGCAGAAGGAGGGAGTGGTGATGCCACTGTATAAAACACTGGTAAGGCCTCAGCTAGAGAGTACTGTGTGCAGTTCTGCAGGCTGCATCTCTTTAAGAACTTTCACAGTGTTGAGGCCATCCAGAAAAGGGTGATTAAGATGGCACAGGGTTTGTACCAGAAAACATATTGGGAAAGATGTCTGGAAGTTCTTCACAGGTGGACGCATGGAATGATCTGCCTCAGGAGGTGGTAGACATGAGCACTGTGGATGGATTCAAGCATGCTTGGAACAGGCATTGAGTAACTACTGAGTTTCAGCAGTGGGTGGGTCAGAAATAGTAATCCAGTACAAGGGCTTACCGGAACACTAGGTGGGACAGGTGGTCCTTATCTGTCGACAATTTCTATGTTGCTATGTAGATTAAGAGACCTCAATATGTACTCCCGGGAACAGAAGAGGGAGTGTGTGGACATGATAGAAACATTCAAATACCTTAAGGACATAAACAAGGTGCAAGAGGGGCACATCTTCCAGCATAGGAGGAGTACAGGAATAAGGGGGTATGATATGAAATTCGAGGGTGGCAGGTTTGTCCTGCTATTTTTCTTATATTGAAACATGTTAGACTCTTTCACCTTGTTAATTCCCTTAAGGTGTTTGAATGTTTCGATCATATCACCTCTCTCCCTCCTTTGCTCAAGGGTATACATATTGAGATGATAAGATGGCCAACAGAGTTAAGCTAGCCCTGGCAAAAAGAAACACAGGTGAGGAGGTACAGGCAAAGTGGGCAAGCATTAAGGATACAATACTTGAAGCAACATCCCATTGTGTTAGACAGAAAAGGAAGTGCAAAAGAAGAAGGAAACCACTTTGGTTCTCAAATACAGTAGCAGAAAAGGTCAGAGCCAAAAGGCTGGCCTTCAGAAAATATAAGGGAACACAGCGGATGAAGATAGGGAGGCATACCAAACTGCCCTAAGGAAGCAGGTAAGGCAGTAAGGCAGGCAAAGTCCCAAACTGAGGAAACACTAGCACGAACAGTAAAAGAAGGTGACAAGACTTCTATAGATACATTAGTGAAAGGAGAAAGTCCAGAGGGGGTATTGCTGTTTAATGGAGAAAAGGGAGCATGTGAGAGGAGGACCCTGTAAAGGCATCTATCCTAAATAGATACTTTTGCTCAGTATTTACTGAAGAGAAGGTAGGGCAGGGCCCACAGCCCAGCATCATGGACACAGGGGAGGGAGGTGAGCACTACTCCTTCACAAAGAAAGGGTCCTACAAGAGCTTGCTAAGCTCAGGGTGGATAAGGCAATGGGACCTGATGGCATACATCCCAGGGTACTTAAGGAGCTAAAGGAGGAACTAGCAGAGCCATTAGCAGAATTGTTTAGTGAGTCTCTGAGCACAGGAGAGGTCCCAGAAGACTGGAGAAGGGCTCATGTGATCCCACTCCACAAGAGGTGGTAGTAGGAGAGGAGTGGGAACTACAGACCGTCAGTCTTACCTCAGTAGTGGGCAAGATTATGGAGGCACCCTTAAGGAAAGGATAGTGCAACACCTGGAATCCATAGGGGCACAGGATCCAAGACAGCATGGGTTTTACAAAAGGAAGGTCCTGTCAAACTAATCTCATAGATTTCTTTGACTGGGTAACCAGAGTGGTGGACCAAGGGGACAGTTGATGTCGCCTACCTTGACTTCAGCAAAGCTTTTGACACTGTTCCACATAGAAGATTGATAAATAAGCTAGGTAGGCTCGGTGGGTTGAAGTTGGTCAACTGGGTGGCAAACTGGTTGACTGGCAGAAAACAGAGAGTGGTGGTAAATGGTATACAGTCAGAAGAGATGCAAGTCACAAGTGGGTACCTCAGGATCAGTCCTGGGGCCAGTCCTATTCAACATCTTCATTAGTGACCCTCAGATGGACTAGAGGGTAAGGCTTGTCTGTTTGCAGATGACACCAAGATCTGCAACAGAGTAGATGATCCAGATGGGGTGGGCAGAATGAGAAGAGATCTGGATAAACTAGCAGAATGGTCAGAAGAGTGGCAACTGGGATTTAATGCAAAGAAGTGCAAAATCATGCACATAGGGAAGAGAAACCCTGAAGCCACATATAGGCTGGGAGGGAGTTGCTAGCAGTCACAAAGGAAGAAAGAGACTTGGCATCATCATCACTGATGACCTAAAATCATCCAAGCAGACCTCTAAAGCAGTAGGTAAGGCTAGGGGTGTTAGGGTGTATTAGTAGAGGTATCACAAGTCGTAAGAGGGAGGTAATAATCCCTCTGTACAAGACATTAGTTGAGCCCCATCTGAGTACTCAAGGCAGTATTGGAGGCCACACCTTCACAAGGACATTAACCAAATTGAGGCAGTCCAGAGAAGGGCAACCAAAATGGTGCAGGGACTGCATCAGAAGACATATGAGGACAGATTAACGGAGCTCAATATGTATACCCTTGAGCAAAGGAGGAGAGAGGTGATATGATCGAGACATTTAAACACCTTTAAGGGCATAAACAAGGTGAAAGAGTCTAACATGTTTAAATATAAGAAAAATAGCAGGACAAGAGGACACAGCATGAGATTAGAGGGAGGCCGATTAAGGGGAATGTGAGAAATTCTTTCACAGAAAGGGTGTGGATGCATGGAATGGCTTACCACAAGAAGTGGTAGCTATGAATACAGTGCAGGGCTTCAAACAGGCATGGGATAGGCATAAGGGAGCAATACAAATGACTATGAATAGATAGGTCACTGACAGAGGAAAAGTACGATGGCACATTTATAAGGTAGAAAAGAAATGGGCAGACTGGATGGGCCTTATGTCCTTATCTGTCACAACTTCTATGTTTCTATGTTTCTATGTTTCTATGAGTCTGCTAATCTGTTCTCATATGTCTTCTGATGCAGTCCCTGCACCGCTTTGTTGCCCTTTCTGGACTATCTCAATTGGTTAATGTCCTTGTGAAGGTGTGGCCTCCAGTACTGCACGGGTACTCCAGATGTGGCCTAACTAGTGTCTTGTAAAGGGATTATTACTTCCTCTTCCAACTTGTGACTTCCCTACTAATACACCCCAACATCCCCCTCACCTTACCTACTGCTTTAGTGGTCTGCTTGGATGATTTTTAGGTCATTGGTGATGATGATGATGCCTAAGTCTCTTTCTTCCCTTGTGACTGCCAGCAACTCCCCTGCCAGCCTATAGGTGGCTTCAGGGGTTCTCTTCCCTATGTGCATGATCTTGCACTTCTTTACATTAAACTCCAGTTGTCACTCTTCCGACCATTTTGCCAGTTTATCCGGATCTCTTCTGATTCTGCCCACCCCTTCTGGATTATCTACTCTGTTGCAGAGCTTGGTGTCATCTGCAAACAGACAAACCTTACCCTCCAGTCCATCTGCAATGTCACTGATGAAGATATTGAAGAGGACTGGCCCCAGGACTGATCCCTGAGGTACCCCCACTTGTGACTTGCATCTTTTCTGACCGTATACTGTTTACTACCACTCTCTGTTTTCTGCCCGTCAACCAGTTTGCCACCCTGTTGACCAACTTCTGACCCACCCTGAGCCTACCCAACTTATTAGTCAATCCTCTATGTGGAGCAGTATTGAAAGCTTTGCTGAAGTCAAGGTACGCGACATCAACTGCCCCCCTTTGGTCCACCACTCTGGTTACCCAGTCAAAGAAATCCATGAGATTAGTTAGACAGGACCTTCCTTTTGTAAACCCATGCTGTCTTGGATCCTGTGCTCCCATGGATTCCAGGTGTTGCACTATCCTTTCTTAAGGAGTGCCCACAATCTTGCCCACTACTGAGGTAAGACTGACTGGTCTATAGTTCCCTGCCTCCTCCCTGCTACCACTCTTGTGGAGCCGATCACATGAGCCCTTCTCCAGTCTTCTGGGACCTCTCCTGTGCTCAGAGACTCAATAAACAGTTCTGATAATGGCTCTGCTAGTTCCACCTTAGTCTGTTAGTACTCTGGGATGTATGCCATCAGGTCCCATTGCCTTGTCCACCCTGAGCTTATTGAGCTCTTGTAGGACCTTTCTTTTGTGAAGGACTAGTGCTCACCTCCCACCCCCTGTGTCCATGGTGCTGAGCTGTGGGCCCTGCCCTACCTTCTCTTCAGTAAATACTGAGCATAAGTATCTATTTAGGATAGATGCTTTTACATGGTCCTCTTCCTCACACGTCCCCTTATCTCCTTTGATCTTAGCAATACCCCCTCTGGACTTTCTACAGCTTCACTTCAGTCTTAGATTTCTTGTTCTGGCTCTTGACACATGTTAGCGTCCTCAGCTAGGCACCTCTTGATTTCCCGCTCCTTCCCCCTTGTCTCTGTACCCCTGTGCCTTTTCAGAGCCATGTGTGTCCCAGTTTTTTTGCCACATCCTTTCTCTGGTACAGTCGTGGACCTTAGGCGTAGGGTGATGGGACAAATGCAAACAGGAGCAATATAATCCAGGACATCCCCTTACAGCCATGTTAAATGCATGTACAAGATCCCCTGGATCCATGCACACACTCGGCATACTAGATAGATCCAGTGCCACCATTAGACCATCTGGGGTATTATTATTTAGCTACTCATTTTGTATTTATTTTATCATAGTTGTCTATTTACACTGTTTTATTTATATGGTATACTGGCTTCTCTGTGACTTTCTGTGTTGCAGGGTCCTGAGTACCCTCTGTGGTTATTGGTGGTGACCTTGGGTGGAGATGCAAGGGTTCTGGTTGTGGGATAGAGCATCGCCCCTACATAGCTTGTGTCCCTTTGGTGGGGCATGTTAGCAGGAGTGGGTGGGTTACGGTGGTTCTGTGATTGGTTGTTGACAAAATATTTGTTGAATGACCATACAGTGGTATGTCAACCGTATTTGTGGTTGTTATACAGCTTCTGTCTTTGAAACATGGATGTGTGTATGTGTGCCTTGGTCTATTCACCCCTTCTGCCTACTTTAATTAGGAGTTCTCTTTCCCCTTCCTTTGAATGTGCATGAGCTCTTTGCTGGGGTTCTGAATGGCTTAGTGGGGAGAGCCTTGCTGATTACAGTTTCTGCTGGACCCCCCTTTCGGGGGATTTAATCTTTTCAGTGGTCAGGGTGACAAGTTCATGCCTAACTGAAGGAGGGATGCAACTCAGTTCCTGAACAGGGCACCAAGCTCCAGGTGCATTTGTTTCTGGATGGCATTAATATGTCCAGAGAAGTTTAGATGTTGGTCCAACCAAACATCTAAGTACCTGAAGGAGGATGTTGCTTCAAGTAAAGTCCCATCAAGAGTGTGCAAAGTGGGTAGGGAGGGAAGCCTAGAGATTCTCTGCCTTGTGCCAAAGGTCATGGAGACAGTCTTCTTTGTGTTGAGGAAAAGTTGATGGTTAGCAAACCAGAGCTGGACCTTGTTGAAGTCATGCTGTAAGTTGGTTGTTACCACAACAGGACAGGAGCCAGATGCATACAGGACTGTGTCATTGGCATACATATGAATAGAGGAGGATGGGGAGAAAACAGGGGAAGGTTGTTTAATAGAGGAGGATAGGATGGACCCTAATACAGAGCTCTGGGGGATGCCAGCACTGATCGGGAGGGGAGATGAGGTGGCATCCAATATCCTTACTGATTTGGTCTGCCAGTAAGGTAGACCTTGAACTAGTTTGTGGTGGTGGGAGATAGACCAGCTGCTGGGAGTGAGTCGACGAGAAGAGAGTGAGAGATGGTGTCGAAGGCCTTTGCCAGGTCAACAAAAATGGTAGAGGTGATTTGTCCATGGTCCAACCTGCTTAGGATGGAGTCAGTGAGCCACAGGAGAGTGGTGGTGGTTGAGTGGGGTTTCCTGAAGCCAGACTAAAAAGGGGTTAAAAAAGGAGGTGTCCAATAGAAGAGAGGTGAGTTGGGAGTGGACAATGTGCTCTTGAATCTTGGCAAAGGTAAGGAGGAGGAGAGAAATTGGACCACAGTTGCCTATGGTGTCCCCCTTTGGGTAGAGGGAGGACCACTGCATGTTCCCATGAAGAGGTGACCAAGGCAGTAGAGAATGAGAGATTGATGATATTTGTGGGGGGGTAGGCAATGTCCGAGGAGGAGAGGGAGAGGAGTTTAGGGTCAAGGCCATCAGGGAGGTACCTTTTTAGAGGGGTTGATTGTGGGGAGGGCAGACTTAGGGTATTGTTTAGGGTTACATTAGCAAAACAGAAGGGAAGGTGTGAGGGTTGAGGAGGGGCCACACTGGTAGAGGAAGAGGAGGGGTGGGTAGGGGAGGGATTTCAGAAGCTCCATGGTGCAGGAGGTATAGTATGAGTTAAATTCCTCAGCTATGGCTGATGGGTCAGACCAGAATCCCATACCCCCTACCTTCCACCCTGGTACACTGCTTTCCCACCTTGAGGCCACTGGAGACTACTATCCCTAGACCCCTTCCTTGCTCTGTAACCTTATCTTCCTACCCACCCCAACCAAGTGTGCACCCTGCTCTCGGGTTTTCTGGGCCCCAGGTGAATAACTTCACACTTATTGATATTGAATTTTAGTTTGCCAGGTCTCCACCCACCCCACCTCCAGTGTCCTCCAGTCCTATCTCATGTCTTCTACACCCATTGCAGAGTCCACCCTATTGCAGATTTTCATGTCATCTGCAAAAAGGGCCACATGCCCCTTCAGACCGTCTGCTATATCGCTTATGTACAGTATATATTGAAAAGGAGTGGTTACAGCACTGACCACTGAGGGACCCCATTTGTCACTTGCCCTGCCCTGGAGTGCACTCCATTCACCACCACCACCCTCTGTCTTCCAGCCAGTTTTCTACCCATCTGGCTATTTTGTCCTATACCCTCATTCTTTCCAGCTCGTTGATAGCCTTCAGTGGGGTATTGTGTCGAAGGCCTTGCTGAAATCCAGATATGCCATGTCCACTGCTCCCCCCGGGTGGTTACCTGTGTCAGCCAAATAACTCAAATTGGACTGGCATGAGTTCCATTCACCCCCCCAGTTCCTTCAGAACCTTCTCTGGCCACATGTCGGTTAGCAGGCGGGTTTGTCCCTGCCCCCCCATTTATTAGCTTTAGTGTGAGTGTTTTGTTTCCCCAGTGATACTACAAATCTGTTGAGTGATTAAAGGACCACAATATGTTCTCACTGGAGGAAAGGAGGGAACAGGGGGAAATGACAGAAACATTCAAATACCTCATGGGCGTTAACAAGGTGCAGGGGGAGGCAGAGAACAAGAATAAGGGGAATGCTATTAAATTGGAGGGGGGAATAACAAATGAGAATGTGTGAAATTGTTTTTCACATAAAGGGTGGTTGACACATGGAATAGACTGCTTCAAGAGGTAATTTGAAAATACTTCTGGTGCTTACTCTGTTCATGACAGTTATTTACTTATTTATTCAATTTTGGTAACTGAGTAAACCCACTGAGACATGACAGTGCCTTTTTCAGGGGCGACCCAGGAAGAACAGTGCAGTTGAATAGTGCAGAGGTTGATACTTCACCACAATTGTTAGGGAGCTCATTAATAAATAACAAAAAAAGCAAGGGACCCAGTATAGAGCCCTAGGGTACACTGTGGGTAATATGTCACGGGTCTGATAGGGAGCCTGTCCATTTGACATGCTGAGTACGTCCAAGGAGGTAGTTATGGGTCCATGCAAGTGCATTCACATGAAGACCCAGAACATGAAGTTGTCGAAGGAGCAGGTCATGGTTGACCAACTCAAAAGCCTTGGTCAGGACAACGAATAGTGCACCGGTGGCTAGGCCAGTATTCATTGCATTATATATTTCCATGGTGACCTTGATCAGAGCAGTGGCGGTGCTATAATTTCTTCTAAATCCATGCTGGGAAGATGATAGGAGTTGGTGGCATTCAAGGTGATTTTGGATGTGGCCATACAGTATCTGATCCTGCATTTTAGCTAGGGGACAGAGAATTGATATGGGCTGGAAGTTTTCCACAATTCCATTGAAGCCACCTTTGTGTACAGGGACAACTACTGCTACCTTCCATTTATCAGGGACAGTGCTTATTAGGAAGGATCTATTAAATAGGTCGCAAATGGGATGGGCTAGTGCATCTGCTCCAATTTTGAGGAACCTGGGATCTGACTTTGATATGGAGCTCTTGCAGCGGGTATTACACATAGGACTAATGCCGTCAGGTGTTAGGACCCCACAGAAAAATCTTCTAGCCAGCGGTCTGTGGTGGGGGACCTCTCCCAATGTCAGCTCCGCCTGATGTCCAGCATGGTATAAAGAGGTGGTCCCCCATTGTCATCTCAGTACTTTTGCCGCCATCGACCCACTTAGTTTGGGTCCACAGATACCTCGCCTTTGCTGTTGAATGCACTTTTTGTCCATTCAATTAAATCTCTTTTTCTTTAACTTATTGAGGCCCCAAGACGCTTGTAGGTGGCAGCAGAAAAGATACTCCTGAGGTCTTTAATGCCTCCAGTCATCCTGCACTTTGTGCCACTGAGGACTTTTTACATCTGAGGACGTTACTGCTTAAAACTTCAATATTTCACAAACTGAAGCACCATTGGAAAGGTAATGTTCTGCTGAACAACTTTGCCACTAGTACTTTATGTCTGTTATGTAAACTTTAGAAGATATTCACATTTTTGTAGAGTATGGTGTTAATGGCTGACATTTGTCTCTCAAGCTTCACTTAGCCACCTTAATAAAACAGAAAAGAAATACATGCATCATATTAGAAAAACTGCTTTTTAGTACAAAATTAGTTTTGTGCTTCCATCTAATGTATGGATGCTTAATTTGGTGTTGATATGTTAAATATTTTCCCACAAAAAATTGTTTCCATTGCCTTTTTATTGAAGCATTTTTTTTCCTATTTCAACCAATATAGAACAAAATAGGAACTACCTATAATTAATTGCATAGTACCATTGGAAAGGTAAGTTTGTGCTGAACAACTTTGCCACTCGTACTTTGTGTGTAGCACTTACGCTTCGTGAGGTATTCACATTTGTTTGTGGCATGTTGATTATGACTTGATTTTGCTCAGAAAGCTGTAGGTTGAACTGTTAAATGTATACAGGCCACAAGTGATGAAACTCTCAAGGAGCACATGAGACCTCAGTGAATTAAATTCTGTCAAGTTTTTGCATGCCTCTCTCCACCGTGGCTGAAGTCCAAGTGCCAGTACGGGAAGCAGAACCGGGCCAAGGATGTTGTGCCCTTTTCATCAGCTACCCTGATGACGGCTGTCCCAACATCTACTGTTATGATGTCAGCTATTTACCCTGGTCCTTCCAGGTATATAGGTCAAGACCTAGTATCCGGTCAGTTTACTGGGCATCAGGCCTTCCTACCTCCGCTGTCAGGTCAGTTGATGCCTATTTATTCCCCGGGTGATCTCTCAGGATACCAACAGGGATACCCATATTATCAAGGGTACCCCCTCCTCATTTTGTGGGTGCAGGATCTTCTTTTTATTCACCCTCTGCTAACCCACCTCCTCCTCCCCAACCAGACTTCCAAGTTATTATTCAGTCTTGTCGGAAGGATGTGAGGTCCCAGCTCTTTTCAATATGAAAAGTAGGCTCCCTAGTCTAGGGATAGTACTCCCAAACACCCTGTCCCCTGCACCTCAAAACACGGTGCACATCTTGGGTACTTCCCCCAAGGACATTCCTCTCCCAGACTTCCACCGTCCAGAGAGTGAGGAGCCCCAGGATTCAGATGTTGTTATGTCAGAATCTTCATCTGATGAGATACCCTCCCCCCACCAGGGGCAAGAAATGTCCTAAGTCCCTTCTGGAGGAACCTTCCTTTATGGAGCTCCTCTGTATTATCTAGCAGGCGAGCGATTGGAATGCAGAGGATCTGGGCCCCATGCGAAAAAGCTTGGCAGAGCATCTCGATTTAGAGGCTGCCACCTCTATTCCAATTCCTCCTTGGATAGCTCCTCATGATGACCTAACAACCACTGTTTGGAAACTGCCACACTCTGTTTCTGCTGTCCCCAAAAAGGCAAACAGGATTTACTGCTCCCCTGAAGGACTCGCACCCTAAGGCAGATTCAGAGGTCATCGCTGTCACGCATGATAGCTCGGCTAACCCCAAGCACATGAGCATGTCCCCCCTCGGTCAAAGAGTCCAGACAGATGGAACAATTCGGCATGAAGGTCTACTCCTTGGCCACTTGTGCCCTATGCTCGTTTAATTACATGGCACACATGGTGTCTTATCAAAAAGCTGCTTTGGTCTGGTTGGAGGACAGGATTTCCTTCCTGGAGGACTTGGACCTAAAGACAGAGATCATGAAGGACCTCTGCCTTTCTAAAATCTCTTGTAGGCACACCCTTAGAGCCACCTACAACTCTGTAGATGCTGTGCCCCACTCCTCTGCTATGGCCATCAGCCTCAGGAGTCATGCTTGGCTGCAGATCTCAGGCCTTTCAAATGATGATGACCAGGCAGCCAGTCAGGATGCCCCTTTTAGGGGTTTGGTCCTTTTTGAAGGAGATACAAAGGATCTGATCATGGGCCTCCAGGACAGTGGACAGGCCCTTAGATTGGTCCTCTCTGTGTCAGGGATAGTGTTAAGGCTGTTCTCAATTCTCGGATCACATTCTGAGTCAGCAGGAGCACTTTTTCAGTGCTTTATCCAGGCAGTTTGTGCTCCTGCTGTGTAGTAAGATCACAGATAGGGAAGTGCATTTCCCTTTTCTTTGAGGTGGGAGTTTTGAAACAACTATGTTACCAGTCAATCATTGTGCTGTGGGGTGGTCAGTTACTAGTTTCTATGGTACTCACATTTTATTGGCTAGAAACTCCTGTCTCATGACGTGAGATGGTGAGTACTTTCAGTAGAGTCAGAAGTGACAGACAAAGAAGATGATTTGAGGGCAAGAACTAGGAGAGGAAACAGAACCTGAGAGATTCAGAGTACAGGCCGAGTTTTGGAAAAAGAAAATAAAAAGGAGTTTTGATTGGTTTCCAAGCATTCCGTATAATTTGTTACTGTAGCTGCCTGCCCCTGTTCTCGTGACATAGAAGTTGAGTCATCCCTTCTCCCTCCCCCATCGCCTGTGTAAATCTTGAAAAATTGAGTCCCTGATGGTCTGGAGGCAAGATCAGGTGAGCTGGGTTGCTGATGATTATGTACTGTAGCTGCCCATCCTCTTGGCATAGTGGTTCCCCCAATCCTGATTGTCCATGTAAATCCTGTCATCCACATAGATTGTCCCAGGCCACCAAGGACCACGCCTTTTTAGCTGAACACCCTTTGCTGACTCCATGGTGATATCAGCTGCACATGATTGTTCGCAGAGGCCTAAGCACCTGAGCACTTCCGCCTGACAGGGAGTTGAAGCAGCTGGATTCCTTAGGTTGCAAGGTGCACTCTTCTGCCACTTGCAGTATTTGTAGCCTCAATTTTTTGATGCACATGGTCCAGTTCCAAAACACCCTTTGAGACCAAGGACTGGACATTCTACAAGGTAAGCCCAACTGCCTGCAAAAGGCAGAGCTTGCTAAGCTTCTACAAACTGGCTTGGACATTGGTACCCATGTCGTGAGGGCAGCTTATGACTCTGTGGACACCTTGGCGAGAACGGCTGCAATTGGTATTTGTCTTCGGCCCCATTCCTGGCTCCAGGTCTTGGGGTTCGACCCAGATGTTCAACCGAACCTTCTGGATGCCCCATTCAAGGGCTCTGTGCTTTGATGAAGACACAGAGAAGGTCATTTCTAGATTGCAGGATTCTGGTAAGGCCATCTGTACCGTGCAGTCCATGTATCGCCTGAAGCGGGAGTGTTTTTGCAAGTCCTGTTTTCATGACAGAGAGGGTCATCAGCCTCAGCAACCCCTCTTTCAGAACCAGCCTCAGCAGGGAGGCTTTGGTCACAGAGGTGGAGCCAGAGGTTCCTTTTCCTCCACCCCTCGACAGGCTAGACTAGCTGCCATTGCTCTCCCTCCCCCTCCTACCACCTGACTATCCCAGTGACCCCCCTCTCCAAGACTTATCATATGGAGAGCCGTTGGGAGGCTGCTTTTCTCATTACGCCGAGGTTTGAAGAGAAGTGACCTATGACCAGTATGTCCTCGACCTCATGGAGTTCGGGCAATTCATCAAGTTCAAATCCATACCACCGGACAGACCTCTGCCCCATCCCATTACCTAAGAGACCACAGAGCTCCTATCCAACAGGAGATTCAGTCTCTTCTAGCCAAGGAAGCAATAGAAAGCGCTTCTGTGGCAGAGATAAATTCCAGGTTTTACTCTAATGTCTTTGTGGTTCCAAAGAACATGGGAGACTTAAGGCCCATCCTGAATCTCAGCAACCTGAAGCAGTGGGTCTCTTACAAGAGATTCTGCATGGTATCTCTTCCCAGTCTTTTTCCACTCATTTCAGTAGGAGATTGGATGGCGTCTCTGGACATGCAGGATGCTTACATGCACATCCCTAACACCACAAACCATCAGAAGTTTCTGAGATTCAAGTTAGAGGGAAGGTCCTTTCAGTTCAAGATGCTTCCCTTCAGTATCTCTTCTGCCCCCTTCATGAAGTGTCTTGCAGTAGTAGCCATGGCCCTGTGAAGAGAGGGTCACTTACTGTTCCCCCATTTGAATGATTGGCTTCTGTTGTCTCCTTCAAGGTCCCACCTCTTGGAGACCATTCACAACACTCTGTCGCTCTGTCAGTGCCTGGGTATCACTGTGAACCCAGATAAGTCCCAACTTTTTCCTTCCAGAGATTCCAATTCATAGCAGCTCTTTTGGACACCTCCATGGGAAGGGCCTTTATTCCCACTGACAGAGCGGAACGCCTCAGGGAACTGGCCGCTCAGGGCTGTTCAGCCTCCTCTGTCCTGGCCAGGACCATACTTCGGCTGCTGGGCCACATGGTTGCAGTCACTGTTTCAGTTACTTTCACCCAGTTATGCATGCGCACTATCCAGTGGACGATCCGTGTCCAATGGGATCAGACTCTGGATGATTTGGACATGCTCATAGGGATCACAGAGCCAATCTGTCACACTACATTTGTGGGGATCTCATCAGAATTTTCTGATGGGTCTCCCATTTCGACCCAGTCCTCCCAACCAGACCCTTACCACAGATGCATCAGGAATGGGATGGGCACAGATCTGGGGAGCCACAGAATTCAGGGTTTGTGGTCCCACTCAGATGAGAATCTGCACATCAGTGTGCTCGAACTGAGAGCAGTCCTATACTTGCTGCAAGCTCTGGCTCCATTTCTAATTCCAGGCCACCTCCGAGTGCAGACGGACAACAGCTCGGTGGTGTTTTCATCAAAAATCTGTGAGGTACTCACTCTTACCCTCTCTGTTGGGAGGCTATGAGGCTGTGGGATTGGACGATGGAGCAACAGCTCAGTCTTTCAGCAGTTCATGTTCCAGGTTAATTGAACGTGCTAGTGGATGCTCTCAGCTGAGCAAGACCTCTCACCCATGAGTGGGCATTGCTTCAAAGCATGATGAACAGCTTGCTTGCCATGTGGGGAACACCAGAACTAGATCTATTTGCATCTCGATCCAAAGCAAACATGCCCAGTTTTTGCTCACTTGATCCAGAGCCTGGAGCTTTCTGGCAAGACGCATTGTCCCTATCTTGAAGGGGAAGGTTCCTCCCTTCCCCCTCATTCAGCGGGTACTCCTCAAAACCCAATCCGAGAGGGTAGTTATGATCCTGATAGCCCCCTTGTGGCCCAGACTGATTTGGTTCCCCTTACTATGGTGTTTGACGGTGGAGCCTCCTGTTCCTCTTCCAGTTTCAGCTCAGCTACTTTCTCAGAACAACAGGGCCTTGGTTCATCCCAGCCTGTGCTCCTTTCACCTGCATGCTTGGCTCCTCAGGACCTAGCAAAATTCAGATTTGGTGTTTCAGATAAAGTAGCACAAGTTCTGGTTGAGACACGTAAGCCCACCACCAGGGCCACTTATGCCATGAAATGGAAATGTTTCTGTCTCTGGGCCACAGCCAGGATAGTGGATCCTCTGGTCTGTCCAGTTAATCCCATCTTGCAATACCTGCTATCCCTGTCAGAGTCAGGTTTAAGTTACTCCTCCATTAAACTACACCTGGCAGCTATTTCTGCCTATCACTAGCTCATACAAAACAGGACAGTGTCTCAACTGGAGGTAGCAAAAGCCTCCTTAGGGGCATTCTGCACATCCATCCCCCCATTTGGGGACCTGTTCCTCCTTTAGATCTACTTTTCATTCTGGAGAAGCTTACGCTTCCTCCCTTCAAACCTGCTATCAGTTGTGATCTCTGTTTTTCTTTCCTGGAAAACGTTCTTTTTAGTGGCAGTGATTTCGGCAAGGCACATCTTGGAGCTCCATGCCTTAATGTGCAAGGAACCCTATCTGATTTTTCATAAAGATAGGCTGGACCTTAGTATCAATCCTAAATTTCTGCTGAAGGTGGTTTCGGAGCTCACGCTCAGTTGGATCAACTTCCGGTTTATTATCCGGAGTATTCCAATAAGGGGGAAGTGCTTCTACACACTTTAGATGTGCACAAGGCTTTGCGTTGCTACTGGGCCAGAATGAAGGAGGTCAGGCAATCCAATCAACTGTGTCCTTTGCGGACAGATCTTTGGTGCACCTGGTTATCAAGCAGACGCTCTTGCATTGGCTGGTAAACTGCATTTTTTTCTGTTACCAGAAGTCTGGTAAAACCCTGCCGGGCGCTGTTAAGTCGCATTCCACTAGGGCTGTCACCACTTCCTTTGCAGCTTTAAAGAGGGTGTCAGCGGCAGACATCTGCACTGCTGCCACTTGGCACTCTGTCCATACTTTCATCAGGCACTACAGCTTGGATATGATTTTCAGGCATCAAGCAGGATTTGGCCTTGCGGTCATGCAGGGCCTGATCTCTTGAAGGATCTCTCCTGTTTTTCCTTTGTGTCTGCTTTTACTTCCCCCTCCCAAGGCTTGTCTTTAGTTTTATACTGCTTGGGAATCAGTCATACGAGTGTTACCTGCTGCAATAGTTTACTCCTGCAGTAAGATAGCAGTTACATAAGAACTTACTCTAACAGTAGCTCTTCGAGAGATCTTGCAGCAGGTATGATTTCCACCCCTCCTTCTCCTGGGATCAGGTCTCTCCTGCTGGGGCCATGACCATTTTTGCTGCAAGGGCAAGTCTAGCATTTTATGGATGTTCTTGTCCGCATGTCACCTCATGCGGGCCTGCTTTCGGCATCCAAGAACTGGAGCACATGGTGACCGCCTCCTCCCTTTATACTAGCAGACATCGGGGGTGGAGCCAACTTTAGGTGCGTGGTCCCATTAGGTACTGCTGGAGTAAAAGAACTGCCGAGATCTGCCACCAGGTTGCGTCAGTCCTACAAGTGTTATCTGCTGCAAGAGCTTACATAGAGATGGCTCTTGCAGTTGGTATTCACAAATAGGACTAAGACGCCAGGTGTCAGAAAAATCTCTAGCTAGCAGTCTCTGGCGGGGGAACCGCCCCCATGTCAGGCGACTAGCGTCAGCTGATGTCAGTATAAAGGGGTGCTCCCCCACACCCGCCTCCAGTTCTTTCCCACCATCGGCTTGCGAAAGTACCTAGCGGAAGAACAGCGCCTACTTGTCTCACCATTTTGGATGAGTATAAATCTCTTCTATAATTTATTTCTTTTTCTAATTGTTGCTTTCTATTACCTCTCTGTGCATGTCATCCCTGATACCCTCAGAATCGCAGAAGAACAAGTGCGACTCCTGTGGATCTCAGCTCCCTCACAAGGACGGCCACTCTCTCTGCCTTTTTTGCCTAGGCCTGGACCACCACATGGAGGAGAATGAGCACTGCCAAAAATTCAATTCTGCCACCCGGAAATGGTGACAGCAGTCCCTGGAAGGCCATTTGTTGTTAAATAAAATGGCATCCATGGAAAAAGAATTGAAGGAATTGAAGCAGGCATCAACTTCTCTGGAGGGCCATTCAAAAAAGAGGGACAAGGAGAAACACTGCGATTGGGACCCATCGTCCACAGCAGCTGCAATTTTGGCTGAAGTTGCGGCCCTTCAGGTAACCTCCCCTCCAGGGGATCACCCTTCTACAGCCATCTTAGTGGAGTCTAAGTCAGCATCAACCCCCCTGTTGGGCTCATGCTGTGGCCACCGTGAGCCTTTGGGGTAAAAGAGGCCTCCACTCCTGCTACGGCCTCCAAAACCAGACCTACCAGTAAGAGTGTGTCCAATAAGTTGGGCGTCGGTCCCACCAACGTCTGCCTGGACATGGCTGATCAGTCGGCCATCGGCCCCTCTACGACGACCGCCCAGCCCGTGACCCCTAATCGGGCTCTAAATCTATGCCAGATGTCAGAGAGTCACCGTGACGCAAGCCAGTTGTGTTGCCCTCTGAGGCCCCTGCGTCTCCTCCGACTCCCCCCAAGGAGTCCACTCCTTCCTCCCTGACTGAGGTCAAGGAGTCTGGAACGCTGCCATTTGGGACCCCCCCCACCCCAATGCCAGACCCTCAGATGCCAGACCCAATGCCAGACAACCCGACATCACCCTCCAACATTCCGCTCCCTGACGGCAGACCTCCTACACCATCAGAACCATTCAGGCTCCTGGACCCTCTGGTGGGTCCTCCTTGTGCCCCACGCCCTCCGGGCCAATGTCTGGGCCATCTGGTCTGGGACCTTCAACTCTGTCATATCCCCTGGTGCTAGGATACCCAATGAACAATACCCAACACCGCAGTATCTGGCTCTGCAGTACCCAACGCTGCAATATCTGACACCACAGTACCTAGTACCACATTACCCGATGCTGGGCCTCCTGCCATGGGGCTAAGGGTACTTCAACTATGGGTTTACAGGTTACCCTTACCTGAGCCCCCCCCTCCTCCTCCCCCACCTACTCCACAGCTCCAGGTGGACTTAAGGGAGGTTTTGGCCTCCTGGAGGACTGAGGCTAAGACACAGCTCACCAAAGAGGTTGAAAAACACCTGCCGACGCCACTCTCAATGCCGGACCCCTTATGTCGGCAAGAAGAGACTCCTTTACCTCTACCAGACACCAGAGCAGAACCCTCTGGATTTCGGGCTAGGGATGATATACTCCCCAGGGGACCCCCAGAGGGGACAATCCTCCCCCTCCTAGGGAGGAGTCTTCCTCTTCCTCTTCATTGGAGTCTTCAGATTCTGATCTTGATTCTGGATGCTCTGATTCTGAAGATGAGCGTCATACCCCAAAAACCCCCAGACTGCAGGGCTCTCTGAAGTCTCCTCTGGAAGACCCCTCCTTTCTGGAGTTGCTGAAGAAAATCCAGGCTGCTTGTGAGTGGTAATCATTGGAGCCAGATCCCCAGCGTAAGAAATTTGCTGCACTTATGGACCTCCCAAAGACTTCTGCCACCCTGATTCCACCCTGGATAGAACCTCATGTGGATCTTGGTTTGGAAACAACCTTCCTCATTAGCCCCCTTCCTAGAAAGGCAGATAGTCTGTATCAGGCTCCTGAGGGTAAGGACTTCCTCAGTCATCACCCCAAGGCTGATTCAGTAGTGATCAGTGCTGCACATGACTGATCAGCCAGTCCAAAACACCTCAGTTCGTCGTCCTCTGACAAAGAATTTTGACTTCTGGACCAGTACGGGAAGAAGGTTTATGCTTCTTCTACTCGGTATGAGAGCCCTGAATTACGTTGCTCATATGGGGACTGCCAGGAGTCTGTCCTTAGTCAGTTTGAAGCAAAACTGGATTCTTTCCCAGATTCCCAGATCAAACAGGAACTGGAAGACCTAGTCCATTCTACTCATTCGTCCTGTAGACACATGCTCTGTGCTACGTATGTTGTGGTGGACACAGCAGGCAGGAGCTCGGCTTTTGCCATATCCTTGCAGTGCCACGCCTGGCTTAGAGTGTCAGGATTGGCCCCTGAAGTGCAGACTGCCATTCACGATGCTCCCTTCAGGGGATCTGTGCATTTTTCGGCGATGATGTCAAGTACATCATCACCGAGCTGCAGGAGAAGGGTTTGGCACTGAAATCTGTCCAGACAATGTACAAACCTTCTCAAGGGCAGAAATGTCCCTTACGGCATCAAACTCACCAAAAACACAAACAGACGCAAACAAGATATCCCAATAAACACAAAGCCACGTCAGCAGCTGAAGCTCCCCCCAGCAAAAAAGCCTCCGGAACTCCAGCACTGCCCTGCCCTCTGCCTCCTGACTCCCTTCCTCTCCCACTGCCTCTGTCCAGATCAGAGGAACTGGTAGGGGGGATATTCTCCTCCAATCTGCCGGGTTGGGATAGGATAGTGGCAGATGCTTGGGTGCTTCAACTGGTTTCAGCAGGACACTCAATAGAATTCACCCAAAAACCTCCTTGCAGACCCCCTCCACTCCTCATATTCCCTTCTGCACCTGCAGTTGGTGCTGGAGGAAATTCACTCTCTTCTGTCGAAGGAGGCAATAGAACTGGTCCTCCCCCCCCCATCAGGGGACCAGTTACTATTCCTATTTCTTCCGAGTACCAAAGAAAACCGGGGATCTGAGGCCCATCTTGGACCTCAGCTCCCTCAATCAGTTTGTGAAGTACAAATGTTTCCGAATGCTTTCATTACCATCTCTTCTTCCTATGCTTCAGCTGGGTCTGTGGATGTGTGTGCTGGATATGCAAGATGCCTACATCCATATCCCCATCTCCATTTTTGTTTTCAGGGGTCACACAACCAGTTCAGAGCCCTTCCATTTGGTCTCACTTTGGCTCCCTGAGTTTTTACCAAATGCCTGGTGGTGATGGCAGCCTTCCTGCGTACCCATGGGGTTCAAGTCTTCCCTTACCTGGAGGACTGGCTCCTGGCAGACCCATCTCAGGAGGAACTCTCTCGCTCCCTTTCTCTCACCCTACAAGTTTTCTCAAACTTGGGTATCACAATCAACCATGCCAAGTCCCATCTGATCCCTTGCCAACAGTTGCAGTTCATAGTGGCAGTGTTGGACATGACCCTTGGCAAAGCCTTTTTGTCCCCAGACAGAGCCAAGACACTATCCAGTCAAGCTCATCTCTTGTCAGGACTCAGAAGGGTCGGAACCAGGAATGTCCTTTGCCTTCTCAGCCTAATGGCGGCTGCTGTTCCCACTGACCCTCTAGAACAGTTTCATATAAGGATCTCCCAGTGGACCCTGAGGACCCAGCAGGACCAATCTTGAGATGACCTGGACCACGAGGTCCTAGTGTCAGACCTGATGATCCAGGACTTGCAGTGGTGGACAGCTCAGGATCACCTCAGTCAAAGGATCCCATTTTGTACCTCTCCCCCCACCCAGACTCGGATGACAGATGCATCGAAGGCAGGCTGGGGTGCCCATCTAGGGTCCCACAGAACTCAGGGAAGCTGGTCTCAGTTCAAGCAAAAACTTTAATAAACGTCCTCGAGCTAAGGGCAGTACTTTATGCCCTCCAGACTCTCCTTCCCGTCATTCTTCCCGGTCATCTGCTCATACAATCAGACAACATGTGTGTAGTCTTGTACCTCAACAAACAGGGAGGAATTTGTTCCTATCCCCTCTGTCGGGAAGCAGTGAGAGTCTGGTATTGGGCGTCTCAGCACAACCTGCACCTGATGGCTGTCCACTTGCCGGGAGTGGAGAACACTCTGGCAGATGCCCTCAGTCACTTGTCAGCCAGGGCTCATGTGTGGGAACTTGACCAAGTCATAGTAAATGACATCTTCCAACAGTGGGGGACTCCTCAAATGGACCTCTTCACATTGCCCGACAATGCCAAACTTCCCATCTATTGCTCGCTTGCTCCAGGGCAAGACGTTTTTTGTCAGGGCACGCTGTCTCTGTGTTGGAAGGGCAAATTCGTTTACGTCTTTACTCCCATTCCTCTGATTCTGACAGTGCTCAACAAACTTCAATTGGAAGGGGTGCAGATGATTCTCATTGCTCCCTTCTGGCTGAGACAAGTTTGGTTATCTCTTCTGCAACAGTTTTCCAAGGAACCTCCTCTTTCTCTACCTCTGTCGCTGCACTTGCTAACTCAGGATCAGGGTCCATCCAGGCCTCAAATCCCTTGACTGTCATATATGGCTCCTTCCAACATAGCCAAAGCATGCTTTGGTGTCTCCCCTTTGGTAGCAGATATTCTGGTGGAGGCCAGAAAGCCTTCCACTGGGTCCACCTACGTCATGAAGTGGAAGCGCTTCACTATTTGGGCTGGATCCAAGGATCTGGAACCTTTTTCCTGCCCAACTAATAAGGTCTTAGATTACCTGAGACATCTGTATGACTTTGGCCTCAGCTACTCTTCTATGAAGGTCCATATGGCAACCATTTTGGCCTACCACATCCCCTTCGGAGACAGGACTTTTGCCCAACTAGATGTCTCCAAGACTTTCTTGAGAGAGGTCCTTCATATAAGACCCTCAATTTGTAATCCTACCCCCCTTGGGACTTAAACTTTATCCAAGAAAAGATTACACTGCCTCCTTTTGAACTGTCAGCTGAGGCAGAGTTAAAGTTTCTTTCTTGGAAGACACTTTTCCTGGTGGCCACTACCTCTGCTCGGAGGATTTCCAAGCTGCAAGCCCTAATGTGTAAAATCCCTTACCTGATTTTTAAACAAGGAAAGGGTGGCCATGCATACCAGTCCCAAGTTTCTTCTGAAAATGGTGGCTGAATCAACTCTGAATCAGTCCATCGAGCTCCGGCCTTTGTCATGGAGCACTCCAATCATGGACAATACCTTCTGCATGTATTGGACGTACACAGAATTCTGAGATACTACACTAACAGGACTAAGGATCTCAGAAAAACAGATCAGCTTTTTGTTTCTTTTACTCACAAAAGAAAAGGCAATCCTGTTTCCAAGCAGTGCCTCTCTAAGTGGTTAGCAAATTGTATCACTTTCTGTTATGGCAAGTATCACAAAACCCTACCGGGTCAAGTCAGAGGTCACTCCACTAGAGGGGTTGCTGCCCCTGCTGCTCATTTCAGGAATGTGTCAGCAGCAGAACTCTGTGCAGCCACAACTTGGACTTCTGTCCATACCTTCACAAAACATTACAGTTTGGACATTGCCTCTCGATGCAGAGCAGGTTTCGGGTTGGCTGATCTACAAGGACTCCTTTCGTGATCCCTGATGAAACTCTCAGCCATCTGTGGATGATGTTTCCTCCTCCTGATTTTTCTCATTGTTCCAGACTGCTCAGGACTCAGTCCTATTTGTGAATACCTACTGCAAGAGCCCACTCGACGTGAGATAGTACAGTTACATAAGAACTTACCATAACAGTAGATCTTCGAGAAAGGCTCTTGCAGTAGGTATTACCTTCCCTCTCTCCATCTCCCTCAGTTTCTTCCTTTTGTCTGGGGGGATATCCTCTTCTATCCTGTCAGACCTTTGGCTCTTGGCAGAAAAGAACTGGAGGGCAGGCATGGGGGAACTGCTCCTTTATACTGACGTCCTCTGCCACAGACTGCTAGCTAGAGATTTTTCCATGGGGTCCTGATGCCTGGTGGCTTAGTCCTATTTGTGAATACCTATTGTAAGAGCCTCTCTCGAAGATCTACTGCTATAGTAAGTTCTTATGTAACTGTACTTTCTTGGCTCCACTACCACATTCCACTTAACCATTTCATATAATCTAAGTATATCTTATATAGAGTATTGAACTTAATTATCCCAAGGACAGGGCTATACATTTGAGCATCAGAAGTAACAATGGACAATTAGCACTTAGCAAGTATAGGACTGCATCTAAGGTGCGGTATTGTCTATTATGAACTCAAAATGTGTAAATGCATGATGCCCTTGGATTATAATTCTTATGTGCTTTGGCTGTCTGTCTCCCTATACCACCTGATGGTGCTTTGTACGCTGACCTAAATAAAATAAAGTTTGAAAAAACAAACAAACTACATAGCACATATGGTCTCATTCCAAAAAGTGACTATGGCCAAGCTTGAGACCCGTATCCAGGCCATGGAATCTTCGGAGATCAAGGAGGAGTTGGTTAAGGATCTGCTCTGTCGAAAAATGTGACACATGTCGACACGCACTTAGGGCTACGTATGATACTGTAGATGCAGTAGCCTGCTCCTCCACCTCTGCAGTGTCTCTTAGACATGCTTGGCTTCGCATTTGTGGCCTCTCTAATGATGTCCAGGCTGCGATTCAGGATGCCCCCTTTAGGGGCTTAGCCCTTTTTAGGGGGGACAATAAAGATATTATCATGGGCCTTCAGGACAGTGGCCAGGCCCTGAGGTCCATGAGGTCCATGGACCAATCAGGCTTTTAAAGGAAACAGCCCTTTTGGAGGCAGACCAAGGGCAGGGTAAACAACCCTTCACTAGATGACAGTGCAAATGGAAGTCCACGGGTCCCACTTTTTCCTACTCCCCTGCCTCCAAATCTCAGAAAGGGCCTGAGAGACATCCTCTGCTTCCTGACTGGCTATTCCCTGCCCCTCCTCTGATTGTGGGCAAGGAGCCAGTGGGAGGAAGGTTTGCTCTCCACGTGCAAAGGTGGAGGGATGTGACCTCAGACACATGGGTCCTACTGCTCGTTTCAAAAGAACACACCTTGAAGTTCCTGGAGTTCCTCCAGAGATCCCCTTCAAGTCACTTGTCTTATTCTCCACACCAGGTTCCTCTGGTTAAGGAAGAAATCATGTCTCCAAGTCTGAAGGCGATCATAAAGCCTGTCCCTCTGCACCAACGGGGGAAGAGATTTTACTCCAACTTTTTCCTGGTCATGAAAAAGATGGGCAAACTCAGACCCATCTTAGTTCTCAGCAGACTAAACCTATTTGTCAAATACAAAAGGCTTTGCATGCTAACATTGCAGGGCCTCCTGCCTCTTCTACAGAAGGACCATTGGCTTTGTGCATTGTATATGCAGAATCTTAACTGCATATTCCAGTGTTCCCAGGCCACTGCCACTTCCTGCATTTCTGCTTCCAGGGGGAGCACTACCAGTTTATAGCCCTCCCATTTGGTCTTTCCTCAGCACCTTGGATCTTTACCAAGTGCCTTGCCATGGTGGCAGAGGCTTTGCACTGTTGGAGGATAGAAGTATTCCATTACCTGGACAATTGGCTTTAGATAGCCCCATCCAGGGATGACCTTCTGGATGCCCTCTCATGCATGTTGGACCTATTTTCTTATCTGGGTATCACAGTCAACTTCCCCAAGTCGATTCTTACCCCTTCCCAGAACCTACAGTTCATTGGGGTGATCTTAGACATGGTCCAGTGCAAAGTCTCCCCCGCTGGACAGGGCAGAGGTAATTTCTTGCATGATTCTTGATCTGAAATAGGTCCTGAAACTGGACCTCATTTATTTCCTTTAAATACTTGAAGGTTTTGATCATACCCCCCCTTTCTCTGTGTTTTTCCAGGAAGTATATGTTTAGGTTGTGGAGACATTCCTCGTATGCCTTGTTGTGGAGTCCAAGTATCATTTTTGCAGCTCTCCTTTGCACCATCTCCAGTCTGTTTATGTCCTTTCTGAGGTGAGGTCTCCTGAACTGCACACTTTACTCTAGGTGAGGACTTACCATTGGTCTGTACAGGGACTTGATTTTCAAGCAATTGAAGTCTTTAGTGGGTGCGATTTTGGTCCCCCTCTCCAGTTGATTATGGGGGGTTAGACATTATGCCAAGAGGATGTGCAGATACAGTGCATCATGATCAGTAACCCAAGCCACATGTTCTTACCTCTAAACAATCAATGACTCAGTTTTGCATGATTTGCATAGACAATTGGGGTAAGGTATTATTTGAGAGGAAGGGACTATGTGTGGAAGGAGTATTATTGTGGAGGATGGTGCTGCGTGTGAGAGGGGGGCTGTTATTGAAGAGGAGGGGGCTGTGTGGGATGGCTCATTGGCAAGCTGGGGTGCATAGGCAGAGATAACACTAGCAGAATGCTGGGGGTGGTGATGCAACTGTATTAAACACTAGTAAGGCCTCCGCTATAATCCTAGATCTTGATGGCAGAAAAGGGATTGTTATGCCGTTCGGGGATTTAATCTTTCCAGTGGTCGGGTTGGCATCTTGGGGAATGATGCCTCCTTCATCCCTTGATTACCCTCATTGATACTGGTTGGGGTACATGTTTAATGGGTTAACCATTAGATCTGAGTCTCCACATCGGACACATGGCAGCTGGGAAAAGTGCACATTAATTTTTGTTGTGAAGTCTATCATCATTATTTATGATCTTATGTTCAAGTTCATAATGCACTCATGTATTACAGTACATTTGTTGTTTAGTGAACACCTTCAGTGAATGTTACATTTATATCTATATTTTAATCTCTATTACAGGTGCCAAGGTACTGGAAGGTCGAACCAATATGCATATTCTTACTGGGTGGAAACTGATGTAATTGACAGAACTGGATATTTGCATCATATTATGTGTGGGTTCAGTCCATTTTAATGTCTTTACAAGTGACATTGCAGAGGGACTCGAAGGAAAGTATGCCTTTTTGCAGATGACTCAAAGATCTGCAACAGGGTTGATACACAAGGAAGCGTGGAAAGGATGAGAAGGGACTTGGCAAGGTTGGAGGAATGGTCAGAAGTATGGCAGCTTGGATTCAACACAAAGAAGTGCAAAATAATGCACCTGGGAAACAAAAGCCCAGGGGAATATTACACAATGGGTGGGGGCGATAGTAACAACAACAAAAATAGAAAGGAACCTGGGGGTAATCATATCAGATGACCTTAAGGTTAGCAAGCAACGTGAGAAGGCAGTAGGAAAGGCTGGGGGTATGCTGGGATGTATAGGGAGAAGCATCACCAGCAGAAAACAGGAAGTTGTTATCCCTCTGTACAGGCAGTTGGTGAGACCCCATCTGGAGTACTGCGTCCAGTTCTGGAGACCCCATCTCCACAAGGACATAGACAGGATAGAGGCAGTCCAGAGGAGGGCAACTAAAATAGTGCAGAATCTGTAAGAGAAGCCATACAAGGAGAGACTACAGGAGCTTAATACGTATACCCTTGAGGAAAAGAGGGAGAGGGGGGACATGATAGAAACTTTTAAGTACCTCAGTGGAATCAGCAAAGTCCAAGAGGGTAGCAACTTTCAGAAAAAGAGATGTACAAGAACAAGGGGACACAATTTAAAGATGGGGGATGGTTCAGGGGCAATGTGAGGATTTTTTTTCACAGAGAGGGTGGTGGATGCATGAAACAGCCTTCCTGAGGAGGTTGTGGGGTCTAAAACTGTGGGAGAATTCAAGAATATGTGGGACAGACATAAGGCAATTCTTGTAGGGGGTAAGAAGAAATAGGCTGTTGGTTAACTAGGATCTGCAGCTTATCCTGTAGGTAGGGAAATGAGCAGACTAGGTGGGCCAAGCGGACCTTAATCTGCCATCAAAGTCTATGTTTCTATGTATGGCAGAAGACCAGATTCTATATAGACAGAGATGTATAAAATGAACTAATTTGGGGTGACAACTATGAATATTTCAATATCTTAATGAGGATCTAACCAGATGAATATTTAGATAAGTTATTTTAACATATATTACATATTTATTGCTTTTTATTATCACTACATTTTTTTCAAATGTGCATTTTATAAACACGATTCTTTAGAAGTTTTGTATCTCTTTCCTTTTTCCACAGATTCTCAGGCTTGTGTTTCTCTGCGATAAAGTAAACTATAAAACCTGATCATTATTGATGAAGTGCCACTATGCAATCATAATGGAATGGTCACACATGACAATCTTGTTCATATTTCAATTGTATCTGTGACAATGACTGGAAATGGAGGATTAAAAAAGTAATAGAAATATGGTGTATTTCTGTGACTACAAAAAAAACCAACAAGGCAAGTACAGCACTATTTGCTTTGAATAATCAATGTTTAATTATTGATCGCAGGAGCAATACAAAACAATTGGAGCACTCCTTTCCCATGTGCATGAGACATCCTTGCACTGTGAAGAGCATATCATATATAGATACCTTGGGAATGGGTACAATTTGGGACAGGTTTTTCTTTTTAGTAGGTCCCTCGATCTATAATAGTAGGACAATAAACAGGGTAACATAAAGGATTATGTATGAACAGTCATACACAAGTGTATTCTTGTGTCGAGAGGATCTTTTATAGTACATGGGCAGTCAAAGCATAGACAATCACACAAAACCAGCTAATGAAGACAACTGAGAATAGAAATTGTAACATTTTCTTTTTTCATTTTTTAACCAACACAGTGTGATTCAAATGTTTCTGCAACTTCAAGTTTAAAAAAAAACCTACAGCTAAATTGGAGAGGAAAACTAACTACATGACAGCATTCCAATTTCTGCTGTAGTAGTGACATCACTGCTGCAGCAGAACAACATAATGAGTGCAGAGGTATGACAGTAAATTTGAGCACAGTAGTCCAACAGAGGGAGCAGAGTGCCTTGAGGAATGGCAAGCCCTGTCTCAGGTCAAGCAGTGTTTAAGATGTAAACCAGCCCCCAGTTTCTGATTTATGCACATAACAGTTGTGGTAATGTGCGACACAAAGGTAACGGAGGGGTCAAGGGAGACACCCACGTACACCATTTCCTTTCCACCTGGTATGCTGTCACCATGGACAGGTTGGTTCTGGAAGTGGTCAATCAGCATCTGCCTCTGGAATTTGAGCAGTACCCTCCCAGCTGGGCCCACACCCCATGGGAGGACTTTGTGTCCGCACACACTCAGTTGGCTCTTTGAGCCAACATAGCCCAGCTTCTCTGCAAGGAGGTCATGGTCAGAGTAGCAGATCCTTTGAAATACCCTGAGTTTGTCAACTGGTACTTTCTGGTGCCAAAGTGAATGTGCCCCATTCTCTATCTGCATGACCTGAACAAGTTCCTCATGTCATGCACCTTCAGGTTGGTAACTCTGTTCCAGATCATACCATCTCTAGAGCAAAATAAGTGGTTTTGCTCCCTGTATCTTCAGGATGCATTCTTTCACATCCCAATCCATCTGTCCCACCTAAGGTTCTTCCACTTTCCAGCTTTCAGCCTCTCCTCAGCCCCCAGGGTCTTCACCAAATGCATAGCAGTGGTGGAAGCTTACCTGAGGCACTGAGGGGTTTGGATGAACCCCGTCCTGTACGACTGGCTGATTGCATATTTTGGTTTTACCAGGAAGGCATACTGATCAGAGTACTGCTCAATTCCAGATGCATCCAAATCACTCCAGGCAGGAGGTGGTGTGGTCCAGGGACCTGGACCTCCAGACCTGCACCTCCCTTTGCCTCTTGGTCAGCAAGGCCAAGTCAGAACTCGTGCCCTCGTGATCAGTCTTATCGTGGCAGAGTTCAACTGTTGCCAAGCCAGAGCCTGGCTCCTGTCGGTCAGGCTCTACATATTCGGGGTCAAATGGTTCAAGTCCAGACTTGGACGCCATGATCATGTACTACCTCAACAAATGGGATGAGATGCACTCCCTGCCTTTGTGCCAGGAAGTTCTCCACATATTGACCCTCATATGCAGCCTGGAGAGGAGGATGGTCAGGGACCACAGCTGAGCATCAGATGCCAATTGGGGGGTGGAAAACCAGTCCAATCTGACTTTGAGGTGGAGCTCTTGTAGTAGGTATTACACTTAGGACTAATGCCACCAGGCGTTAGGACCCCTCAGAAGAATCTACCAGCCAGCAGTCTGTGGTGGGGATCTGCCCCTGATGTCAGCTCCACCTGACGTCCATTGTGATATAAAAGGGGCAGACCCCCTGCCATTACTTGGCTCTCACTTCCCAGGCCAAAGCCAACTCCTCTGGAGCCAGTTAAGTCAGTTCCTATGCCTGCGGAACCAGCAAAACCTCTGGTTCAGCCTAAGCCGGTCTCTGTACCGATTTTCGTGGAACTGCAGCCAAAGCAGCCTGTGGGAGGGGCTCCTTCTAAGGAAGCTAGACCAGATACCTGTCATCCACGGCATCTTTTGGTCACTGTCACACCTGACTGCCCCCAGTGGGTCGAGGGTGATGTAGGCGGTTGACCGCTGTATCCGGATACCTAGGATTCGGATGAAACTGGCCTCCATTCTCATCCAGGGGATGATGAACCCGCCAGTGGGATTGAGACAGAGGAAGGTCCTTTGTCCTTTCAGGGCATTCTTCGCCTCATCTCTGAGTCCACAGAAATGCCCCTGGAAACTATAATAATAATAATAATAATAATACATTTCATTTAATATAGCACCTTTCACAAATCAAGGCGCTGCACAACTGGATAAAATCAGAAAATATAGTAAATGCAATAAAATCAAAGAAATTCGGGGTAAGCTTTACCCCACAAGAAGGTCTTCAGTGCCCACTTAAAACACTCCACTGTCCTGCACTTCCATAGCTTACAGGGCAGAGAGTTCCAGAGGGTAGGGGCAACAAACCCAAAGGCGTGAGCACCAGATAACTTTAGGCTAACCCTCAGAATCTCCAGCAACCCCTCATCAGCCGAGCGGAGCTGTCGCAAGAGGGTGTAAGGAACCAGGAGCTCTTTCAGGTAGTCAGGACCCTGTCTGTGTAGGGCTTTGTAAGTTAATAAACCTACCTTAAAGGTGATCTGCCACTGAATAGACAGCCAGTGCAGATCACGCAGCACTGGGGTAATATGAGTTCTCTTAGATACCCCAGTCAATAAATGTGCCACAGTGTTCTTCACTAGCTGCAAGTGGTGGATATCAACCCCAGGAAGCCCTAGGTAAAGGGAGTTACAGTAGTCAGGCATGATGTCACAAATGCGTGGACCAAAACAGGCAGGTCACTGGATGAAATGAGGTGTTTGATCCTAGCAATGTTCTTAAGATGGTAAAAGGCCAGCTTGATGACTGCCGACACCTGATGTCGAAGGGTCAGACCATCGTCAAGCACCACTCCCAGGTCACGCACCCGCTCAGAGGTAAGAATTTGAGCCCCCCCAGGACTAAACCAGAGGGGAGATAAGACCTCAGCCCCTCTGTCCTAAGACCCAGGTCCACCACCAAAACCTCAGTCTTTCCTGCATTCAACTTTAAACCGCTGGAACTCATCCAATCTTGGACTTCTACAAGGCAGTTGTTCAGTACCGAGATAGCACTAACCTGGTTGGGGGTAAAAGACAGGTAGAGCTGGGTATCATCAACATAGCAGTGAAACCTCAGCTCAAACTGTCTTTCAATGTCTCCAAGGGGCAGCATATACACTGCAAATAACATGGGAGAAAGCACCGAGCCCTGAGGTATCCCACAAGGCAGAGAGAAACACTTGGAAGAGAATATTCCTGAGACAACTCTCTGAGTTCTACCAGCGAGGAAAGATGTAAACCATCTGAGAACTGTCCCCAACAGCCCACAGATGAACCTCAAGCACTTGAGCAGAATCTCAAGATCTACAGTGTCAAAATCTGATGACAAATCAAGGAGTACCAGTATGGAGCGGTTTCTACGATCTCTCGCCATCAGGAGATCATTGAGCAACCGAACCAGAGATGGTCGGCCTCCAAGGCAGTCCTCCACCAGCAATGCTCTAACCTACGCCCCTACCTACGCAACTCTCTCAGGATCCCAGTGAACCACGGGGCCCCAGGGAAGGGGGCAAACTGGAACAGGAGCAATCAGATTGAGAGCTGAAGAAGTGGTCCTTTTATAAGCCATGACTAACAGCTCAGGGTCTGTGCTGGTCTCGCCAACCATTGAGAGGTCAATCACCGCCATCAGGTCTTCAGGGATCACATCCCACAAAGGGCAATAACTGACCATCTCCACAGGGGCTGACCTACCCAGGGGGCAGAAAAATTGAACCCAACGGTGTAATGCTCGGACCAACTGACAGGTTCCACCACCAAGTTGGAGGCCTTGAGCCGCAGGAGGAAGACCAAATCAAGAGAGTGACTACCTTTGTGAGTATCTGAGGATACAACCTGTGTGAAGCCCAGTGATGTCATCACCTGGAGGAAGTGTTGTCCAAAAAGCAAGGATTCATAGTCGACCCAGGCATTGAAGTCGTCCAGAACCATCAGTCTGGGATACTCTATTGCCATGTCGGTGGCGAAGTCTGCTACTTCCTGCAGGAACAGCTTCTCATCACCTGGTGGACAGTAGATGAGTGTTATCCTGCACCCCACACCAGTTGCCACAGTGCACTCAAATGAGATGGCCTCCTCAACTGGTACCCCAGTTAGGCCCAGTTCGGTCTTGAAACAGACCGCAACCCCCCCCCGCGGTCCAATCTCAGGCGATGTATGACCGAGTACCCGGAGGGGATAGCTGCCTCCAAAGTTGAGGCAGCATTCCCATCTAACCAGGTCTTGGTAATGCAAACCAGATCTGCTGTACTAACAAAATCTGCAATAAGAGCAGTTTTGTTCCGAATAGATCTGGCGTTGCATAGCAATGCCCGAGTTGGACGATGTTAGCGAGCTGTCCCGACTACTTGCCCTCCCACAGAAGAGGTCCCTTGGGTATGGGGAGCAGAACAGAATTACTATGTTCCAGGCACCATTTCACCCCAGGGCGTCTTCTGGTCCTAACCACCCCGATGGGAGAGTGCCACTCATTTGAACTCCGCTGTCTGCAACCCCCAACCCACCCCTGTCTCCCACTCCTGCGAGCAATCCCCAGCGCTCAACAGCACTGATAGATATGAGCAGGCAGGGGGGAAGAGAACGGACGGAGGGCACAGAGGGCGGAGGCTGAATAGCACAGGACAGGGGGGGGAAGCAAGCACATTCTACCAATTAATTACAAAGAACAATGGGGAAAATACAGTATTCCAATTTCTTAAGTTAATCCAAAACGGAGCTGCAAAAGTTAAGAATTCCTAAAAACCCAAAAAATAATAATAAAATTAAATAACAATCCCCACCCAGCAAAACAAACATAAAATACTGCCCTACTCCCACTACCAGAGGGTTTCAAACCCAGAAGTAATAATATTACAATCCCCTCTCACAGGATATAAAACACAAACACAGGTATAAGTTCACCCCCCTCCCCCAGCTCTCTCACAGCCACGGAAAAAGGGGAGTTCTAGGCACTCTCACTGCCCAGAATGAACAAATTAGTAAGACACAAGCTAAGATAAACATAAACATACCATAAAATAAATAAATAACTAAATAAATAAAAACACAATGTGGACACCCTGGTCCTCTCACCACTAGGAGACCACAGAACAAATAAACTAAAGAAGGTCCAGGAGAGAAGTCATCCAAATGTAGGAGAAACCACTGAATAAGTCCAATTCAATGTAGATCCAGCCAATAAAATCCAATGATCCAGTACGAATAGTAAATCCAAATACCTCAGGTCAGAAAGGGTCCAACAATGAAAAATTCAACAAATAAAGGACTGTAGTCATTTGGACCTACAGAACTCCACAACCTAAAGGACCCCCAACCAAAAATTAACCACTGCACCATTACAACACCTGGAACAAGCCAAACAAATAGCCAGTCCCAGGGACCTAGGGGCTCCCTAGGATCATCGGCCAGCTTCCTGACTACTGATCCCCCAAGCTCCCATGAGGCAGCAGGCTCCGGTCGAGACCCCCTGCAGAGTCGAGATGATTTATGAAGCACTAGCCTCAGGGCTCTCAAAGCACAGTCCAGAGCCCAGCACAGGATTCGAAAATCCAAAGTCCTAATACTTTCATAAATTGAAGCAGACTTCCATGCAGAATCAGCCCTGCCCTCACTACTCTCACAGTTCCAACAATTCTTCCGGCGAACTCCTCCTCTGACAAACACTTCAGTGGGGCAGTAGGACAATCACCCATGTTGAATCCCACAAAATCCTCTAGACTTGAGAGGGGAAAACCAGTCACATAGCTGGGACTTCACCCAGTGATAAAATAAAAATGCCCAGAAACAGCAGTAGGATCTAGTCCGAAATCGACTGCTCGAACACTGAATTAACCAAAAACCTCAATTCAGTCCAGCATTTTCATAAAAAATAATAGCACTGCTGCAAGCAGCATACCAAAACAAGCTGACCGGGCAGACGAAGTAGCGCGAACAGTCGTTTTACCCCCGGCTTTACTGCACCAAGACAGCAAACCAACTAAAAAAGGAAAAGATAAGAACTTAAACATAAAACATAAAAATGTTACAATGAAGCCAGAAAAATAACAAAATATAACTTCTAGCTTCTAGATTCTTGCTTGCAGCTCACAGCACGCCCAGCCTGACGGCCATGTTGTATTGACATTGTGCATAGAGGAGAGACTGTACAGTGTGAACCTACACTGGCAGCTGCAGGCTGTCCAGAAAAAGGCAGAGTACCTGTTTATGTAATCCTCAAGAGAGGGGATACTCCAACTGAAGTCTTTCCTGTGGCCAAGGCCATTGTTGGCCCGGCCTTAGAACTTTGGCAGCACCCTGCCTCCTGTCCAGCTCTGTCTACCTGTATGGCCTGCAGGTATGCGTTGCCCATGGGGTCCCTTGCAGGGTTCACAGAGCACCGTTCAGCCAAGAGCCTTGTGACTGCCTCTGTTTTCAGGCATATTGGTAGTTCTACTAACACCGACAGACCTCCTGAGAAGGAATCCAAGCATTTGGATCACTCTGCCTGGAAGGTCTATGCGGCCTCGTCTTTAGGCCTCCATCAGGCAAGCTCAGCTGTCATCATGGCACACTTCTCCCATGCCCTTTTGGGGTCATTGGATGAAGTCCTCCCACATCTCCCCACAGACTTGCAGACTATGATCAAACAGGTTCTGGACCAGGACTATGTTGTTGCTAAACAACAGCTCCAGATGGCTCTGGACATCGGGGAATCATGTGCCTGTTCGTTGGTGGATGCAGTTGCCTTCTGCTGCAGAGCTTGGTTGAGGCTCTCCTCCTTTCTGGTGGATACTCAGCACAAACTAGCTGATGTGCCTTTCCTGTACACTGATCTCTTCAGCCCAGGTGTGGCTGGTCACCTTCAGTGCATTGAGCAGTCCAGTGCCACTTTGGACGCCACTTCTGCTAAGGGTTCTTCTGGTCACAAGAAGAAGCAGCAGAAAAAGAAGTCTTTTCAGCATTCTTCCCCTGCAGCCCAGCAGCCTTCCTTTCATAGGGGTCAGCAGCAGCAGCAGGCTGAAGCTTGGCACCCCCAGCCGAAGCCTGGACCCTCCCTGGCTCATAAGGGAGGCTGAGGTTTAGGTCCTGTATCCTCTGCCTTCAAGCCTGCACAGTGACAGGGTGGGGTCTGCCACCTCTACTCCTGTCTCACCAGCTCTGAGTCCTCCCATAAAAGGGTGGCTCCACCACTTTATTTCTGCTTGGTTCATGGACAGGTGGGTCTTAGAAGTGGTTGGTCAGGGACTGCCTTTGGAATTTGAGCAGTACCCTCCAAGTCGAGCCTGCACCCCATGGGAGGAGAGGGTATCCACCCACACTCAGTCAGCTCTCCAAGATGACATTGCTCAGCTCCTCAAGGAGGCAGTAGCTCCAGTGGCAGACCCTCCAGCAGACCCAGGCTTCATCTCCAGGTACTGCTTGGTCCCCAAGTGGATGGGGGGCTGGCACCCCATTCTAGATCTGCACAACCTGAATCAGTATCTCAGGTCATGCACCTTCTGGATGGTCACTCTGTCTCAGATCATACCATCCCTGGAGCGAAACATGTGGTTCTGTTCACTGGATCTCCAGGATACATTATTTCACGTCCCAATCCATCCGTCCCACCAGAGGTTCCTCTGCTTCAGAGCTGAGGGAACTTTATATGAGTTCCGAGCCATGCCATTCGGCCTGTCATTGGCCCCACGGGTCTTCACCAAATGCATTGCAGTAGTGGTAGCCCACATTGGGGGGGGCAGAATTTACCCCAGCTTGATGATTGGCTCTTAGCAGGTTCCACCCAGCAGGAGGTGGAGAGGACCAGGGACCTGGCCCTCCAGACCTGCTCCCAACTCGGCCTCCTGATCAATGAGGCCAAGTCAAAGCTCATGCCTTCTCAGGTGATGTGCTTCATCGGGGCAGAGTTCGACTCTCATTGAGCCAGAGCTCAGCTCCCAGTGGACAGGACAGAGGTTCTCTCCTCCTTTGCCCAATAATTTCTGGTTGGGCAATTGCACCATGCCCGGGACTTTCTGCACCTTCTGGGTTACATGGCGGTGTGTGCCTCTGTGGTTCATTGGGTCCGGTGGCACATACACCCCCTCCAATGGGAGTTGGCCACCCAGTGGACTCAGCACCATGGTCATTTCGACCAGCTAATCAGTGTGACCCAGAAGATGTGGGACGCTCTCCAATGGTAGACCATCCCAGACCGGTTGCAGGAAGGGATCCCATTTGTGCACCCTGAACCAACAGCCATCCTCATGACCGATGCCTCTCTCATGGGCTTGGGAGCCCACATGGGGGACAATAGGGCCCATGGGTTCTGGACCTCCAAAGAGTCCTGTTATCACATCAACCTGTTGGAGCTCAGATCAGTCAGACTGGCACTGTTAGCTTTCACTCCTCAGCTCTGGGGTCAAGTGGTTCAAGTCCAGAGGGACAATACCACGACCATGTACTATCTCGACAAACAGGGTGGCATGCATTCCCGTCTGCTATGCAGCAAAGTGCTCTATATCTGGAGACTCGTGAGCCATCTGGAGGCAAATCTCCTAGCAATCCACATGGCTGGAGCCTCGAATGAACTAGCGGATGCTCTCAGCTACATAGGCAAGGCATCCCATGAGTGGTCTCTCCATCCATAGGTAGCTTACAGTCTGTTCTCCCACTGGGCCAAACTGTTGGTGGACCTGTTTGCCTCCCGGGAAAACACCAAGCTGAGGCTGTTTCATGGCCGCCCACCTCAGCAGGGCTCACTGCAGGGATGCCTTCTTGAGGCCATGGACCCCAGGCCTCTTCTATGCCTTCCCTCCATTTCCCTTGATCCACAGAGTGCTCCTCCAGGTGAGGAGGGACAAGGCACAGGTGATCCTGGTAGCCCCAGACTGCCCACACCAGTTCTGGTACCCAGATCTCCTCAGCCTCAGCAACAGACCCCCAGAGCGGCTTCTAGCACGCCTGGACCTGATCTCACTCAGTCAGGGGAAGGTATTCCATCTGGACCTTCAATCCCTGCACCTGACAGCCTGAAACCTGAGTGACTAGAGCTCCAGGCTTTGGGTCTCTCCAAGAATGTCCTAACAGTAGTGGAAGCATCCAGGAAAAAGTTGACCAGGAAGTGTTATGCCTTCAAATGGAAAAGGTTTTCCATTTGGTGTCGGGACAAGGGCCCGGACCCTCTGTCCTGTCCAGTGGCTAACATTCTCGACTACCTTTGGTTTCTGTCCAAAGGGGGTCTTTGGTTATTGACCCTTAGGCTGCACTTTACAGTCATCTGTGCTTACCTGGCACAGACCAGTGAGCAGATGTTGGCACAGGAGGCCGTGGTCAGGTGCTTTTTCAAAGATCTGGATCACATATCCCCTCCAGTGCATGAACCTCCACCTCTGTGGGATCTACTGATGGTCCTGGCAAAGCTCATGGGCAAGACATTTGAACCAATGCACAAGTGTGAGTTGTCAAGCTTGTCATGGAAGATGGCCTTCCTGGTGGCTATCACATCTGCCAGAAGGACAGGGGAGCTCCAGGCACTCTTGGTGGACTCCCCTTATCTGGTCTTCCACAGGGACAAGGTTGTCCTGCAGCCCCACCCAAAATTCCTCCCAAAGGTGGTGCCAGAGTTTCACCTCAACCAGGTGTTGGACTCTGCCTGTGTTCTACCCGAACTACACCTCGGATGCCGAGTACAGGCTCCATACTTCAGACCTGCGACAAGCTCTCTCCTATTATAAGGAGAAGATGGTGGAAATTCGGGGAGAGGTTCATCAGCTGTTTGTCACCTATGCTGAAGCTGCTTCTGGCAGACCTGCAGCAAAGTGGACTATTGCAAGATGGATTACATCGTGCATTGGTCTGTGCTAGGAGTTGGCTGGCAAGGATCCTCCTACAGGGATAAGAGCTCATTCTACCTGCCATACTGCTGCATCGGTGGCTGCATCCTGGGACATCCCTATACAGGAAATGTGTTGGGTTGCTACCTGGAAGACAGCAAACACCTTCATTACCCATTAACACATCGACCTTGAGTCACGCCAGGATGCTGGTTTTGGGGCCTCAGTTCTCCAGTCTCTGTTACCCAAGTAGGGTGTGTGTGCCTTGCCTCCCTCCTCCCAGAGAACTGCTAGGAGTCTGCCAAGAAGTGCGGATGAACAACATATCCACAATCCTAGAAAAACAGGTTACTCACCTGTAACAGTAGTTCTAGGAGTGGTATATGTTATTCATTCTCACGGACCAACCCGACATCCCTGGCTGCAGACACACAAACCTGGCTTCCAGTGGGCTGAGACCTGCCGTTATGGGGTGGAGCCGAGGGTTATACCACCCAGGTGGGTGGGAGGAGCCAGCTTGAAGACTTTCTGACTGATTTAAAGGGAAAGGGACTCTGCCAAGAAGTGTGGATGGACAGAATATACCACTCCTAGAACTACTGTTACAGGTGAGTAACTTGTTTTTTGAAACAACATGAAGTCTTGCTGTATTCTGACTATATGCAGTTAGCCCCAGCACTTGAACTGCTCTGGAGAGGAAAGGGTTAAAGCTATGCCAGAGCATAGAAATTGAGCTCAAGCTCGGTTTTCAAACCTCTCTCTCTGGTACATCTCAGTGTAACTGTCAGATTCTTTACTCCGCCTAACTGTGAAGATGCTCCGGATTTCTCCTTCACTACTTCAGTTCGGTTAAGTAAATCAGTCGTTTTTTTCAACCATTTCATTAATTTTTCAGTATCAAGTCTCTGTCTAAGGTACTGATAATGTAAGTAGGTAGATAGTGGATTGTTTTGATTAGAAATTGTTTTTCTTTGGTTTTCTACTGGTCGGTCTGGTTGGGAACCGATAACAATTCTGGTTTTGATTTTAATCTTGTAATTTTCTATGGTGTCCAGTTCCTATCGATTCCAAAAAAAACAATTTTTTTCCATTTTTGTTAAACAACCATGACATGGTTGGAACCGATAGGTCTGTGTTACCTGGCCTGAAGGCTGTTAAAGGTAACTTTTGAAAAAGGCAATGTCTGAGAAACCCAAAAAGAAAACTGGTCCCACTGGGTTTCAACACTGTAGTGAGTGTGGGGAGGCTTTTGCTAAAGCTGATCCCCACCTTATATGTGTGCATTGTCTGGGGTTTGACCACCTCAAAACAGACTGCCCAATATGTAAAAACTTTATCAAAGCCACTTTGGAAATAAGATTAAGTAGGCTGAAGGAAAAGGAGGCCAAGAAGTCCACTGATCTGGATGGCCAGCCCGGTTCGGTTCTGACCGAACCTGAGGAAGAGCCTGCTGACATGGGTAATACCTCCTCGGGCAAAAGAAGAGCCAATTCTGAGGGATCGGTTCCATCTAAGAGAAAGAGGAAATCAGTCGGTTTGGATCCAACCCCGCAGATCCCAACCGCTGAGGAGATTGCGAAAGTGATAAGCATTGTACAATTGCTTTGCCCAGTTCCATCTGAACTGACGCCTTCAGGCAGGAGGTCGGTTCAGAAAGTTCAAGCCCCAATGGATTATGATCTGGAGGCTTTTTCTGACATTGAATGGGAGGGAGATGAAGAATATCCTGATGATGATGATGATGATGATGAAGAATTTGGAGGCCATGTTGGGGTACTGCAGGCTTCAGCCTGTGACAAGGCTAACATTCCCTTGGCTTCACACCCCTCAGATAAGGATTCCAGGAAGGTGGATGCCATGGTAAAAAAACAATATTTGGCATCCTCCTTGGGACTCAGGCAGGCTGCCTATATGGCCTATACAGCCAGGTACCAAGTCTAGATGAAATTACTGTTCTGGAGCTGGCTAAAAAGGCTTCCCCCCTGCTAGCCAAGGAGCTGGAGGAGGTGCCTGTTGATGGTATCAAAGGTGCAATTCCATGTGGCTGTGGACTTATGTGGCATCTAGAGTCATGTCTACATCTGTTTCTTTAAGAAGATTTGCTTGACTCACATGTACTAGCCTTTTGCAGGATACCCAGGTTAAGGCCATGGATTTTCCTGTCACTGGTAATTCTCTGTTTGGGGAGCAGACAGTCATACATGAAGAAGATGGACAAGTACAGGACCATCTACAGCAGTGCAGTGGCCAAGGAGAGGCAAGCCATGCCACAGAAGCAGCCGTCTAGGGCTGGCAGGGGCAGGCCTTTTCATAAGCCTTTTTACCAAGCTCAGGCTTCCTCTTCTTTCCAGCAGAGGGGGTTCTTTAGAGGAAGAGGTAGAAGAGGAATGAGCAGAGCTGCATCCTCTTCTCAGTCTAAGGCTCCTGCCAAACAGACACCCTGATGTGTCAGACCAGGTCGCCTCCCTAATTCCAGTAGTGGGCAGGCTGGCTTACTTTTTCCAGGCCTGGAAGTCTATCACTTCAGACAGGTGGGTCCTGGAAGTAGTAAGCCAGGGACTGGCTCTCAGCTTCAAAAAATGTCCCAAAATGAGAGCCAGGCTTTTGTTCCTGCTTCACCCCTAGAAACAGTTGTTCTGGAGGCAGAGGTTTCTTCCCTACTACTTCTAAAAGCTGTGGAGAGGGTTCCTCCACATCACAGAGGGAAAGGACTATATTCAAGATACTTCCTTACCCCAAAAAAGACAGGGGAGTGGTGACCCATCCTAGACCTGAGATATTTGAACAAACATATCACAAAGCCAAAATTCAAAATGGTGACTCTGGGAATAATTCTTCCCTCTCTGAGGCCAGGAGGCTGGCTAGCTTCCCTGGACATCAAGGATGCCTATTTTCATACTCCTATCAGATGTTCCCACAGAAAATACCTGAGGTTCAAGTTTCCCTCAGGTCATTACCAATTCTGAGAATGCCCTTCAGCATAACATCTACCCCAAAGGTGTTCTCAAAATGCATAGCAGTAGTAGCAGCCTTCCTCAGAAGGCAGGGCATTTCAGTATTTCCTTATCTAGATGACTGGCTTATGGTAGGTCAGTCTCCAGACCAAGTCAGGATAGCTCTAGAGGTCACCCAGAGGCTTCTGGGTTCCCTAGGGTTCTTTCCTAATTTGTCCAAGTCAGTTCTAGAACAGGTGCAACACCTGAATTTCATAGGAGTGGAATTGGATACTGTTGAGGCAAAGGCTTTCCTCCCTCATTCAAGGGTAAAGGCCCTTACAGATCTGGCTTCTTATTTTTGACCTCTGGTGTCTCTTCAAGCCAGACATTCCCTTCAGCTCCTGGGCCACATGGCAGCTTCCACTGTATTGGTTTAGGGAGCCAGGTTCCAGATGAGGGACATTCAGTTCCACTTAAGATCCTTCTGGTCTCAGAGCTGATTCCAGTGACACAGACTCTTGTCCAGGCTCTCCAATGGTGTTTGGAGGCAGACAATCTCAGACAGGGTGTTCCATTTCTCAGTCAGACACCCTCAGTGGTCCTCATCATGGATGCTTCCCTCCTAGGGTGTGGAGCCAGCCTAGGGGATCTCACTGCATAGAGTACTTGGTCACAGCAGGAGTCTCTCCTTCAAATCAATCTTCTGGAACTCAGAGATATGTATCTAGCCCTTCAGGCATTCCCAGAATCAGTCAAAGGGAAAGTGTTGCAGATCAGGACAGACAACACCACCACCATGTAGTATATAAACAAGCAGGGGAGCAATCAGTCCACAGCCTTGTGCACAGTAGCCATGAAGGTATGGTCACTGGCTTACTCTCTTCAGACTTCCCTGACAGCAGTGCATCTCCCAGGGAAGGACAATGCACTGGCAGATGCCCTCAACAGGATATCTCAGGGTCACTACGAGTGATCTCTGAATCCTCATGTCCTCCGGGTAATTTTCAAGAGACGGGGCACTCCAGAGATAGATCTCTTTGCGGCCCCAATCATCAGCTCCATCTGTTCTGCTGCAGACCCCCAGTCCTGGGCACTGTTCTGCTAGATGCTCTTCTGTTCAATTGGACAAGCAAGTTTCTTTATGCTTTTCCTCCATTTCCTCTGATCTTCAGAGTACTGATCAAGATCAGGTCTCAACCCTGCACAGTGATCTTGGTGGCTCCAGATTGGGCCAAGCAACCATTGTATCCTCTGTTGTTGTCCCTGACAGTGTCAATTCCCCTAGTTCTACCCAGGAGGCATGACCTCCTGACCTCCTCTCAGGGGAGGATTCAGTACCCTAGTCTCCAGTCTCTCAGACTCAAAGTGTGGTTCTTGAAGAGCTAGAATATGCAGATTGCATCTCTCTCAAGGGGTGTTGGATATCCTTAAGGTTTCTAGAAAACCTTCTACCAGAAAAACTTGTAATTCCAAATGGAAGAGATTCAGTATTTGGTGTTCTCAAAGAAATATTCAGCCAGATTCTGCAGGCATTGCCACAGCCCTGGACTATCTGGTTCATTTAAATAGTTTAGGCCTTAGTCCTGCTACACTCAAATTCCACTTAGCAGCTGTCTCTGCTTTCCTCTCTGTGGGGAAGGTGTCTTCCCTTGTTTCTCATCCTGTTTTCAGTAAGTTTTTCAAAGGTCTGGTTCACATCAATCCTCCCTTCAGGGGCCCACTCCTGCTTGGGACTTGAATGCCTGTATTGCACAGCTTATGCAGCCCTTCTTCGAACCTTTATCCTCAACTGAGCTTAAGTACTTGACTTGGAAGACTGTGTTCCTGGTAGCCATTATTCTGCCAGGAGAATTAGTAAATTGCAGGCCTTGTCAGTTGAACCTGACTTCATTTCCTTTCAGAGAGATAAGGTGGTCCTTAGGACAGATAGAAAGTTTCTTCCTACAGTGGTTTCGGATTTTCATCTGAACCAATCCATGTATCTGCCTCTCTTTTTCAGTGATCATTCTTCTTTAGGGGAGAGAAGATTGCACAGTCTGGATATAAGAAGGGCACTTAGTTACTATATAGAGCATACTAAGGCCCATAGGAATGATTGTACTCAGTTATTTCTCATTTATGGGGAAGTGGGAAAAAGTAGACCTACCACTAAAATAACTATTGCCAGGTGGACTGTCTCCTGTCTTCAATTCTGCTGTTCCAAATTGGGGAAAGAGCCTCCCTCAGGCCTGGGGGCTCATTCGACCAGGGGTACAGATGCCTCCCTGGCAGCAGCTAGGGATATTCCTTTAGTGGAAATTTGTGAAGCAGCCACCTGGAAAACAGTTCATACATTCACCACTCTCTGGACATTCAGACTAGAAGTGATGCTAGGTTTGGCACAGCAGTACTGCAGAGTCTGTTCCCAAAGTAAGGTTCTGTGATCCCCTCCTCCGGGGGAAACTGCTTGGTAGTCTGCATATGGTCAGAATACAGCAAGGCTTCATGTTGTTTGAAGAAAAAATTACTTACCATAGTAATGCTGTTTCTTCTAATGCTGTACTCTGCCCTCGTGCCTTTTCTCCCACTGGATCAACCTTAAGACCAACATACTACCACTACCTCCCCAACCTCCTAGACAAAGCCACTTCTTATGGCTGCCCACCCCTTCTGCCTCCTCCTCCCCTCACCTTGACTCCTCCTTGACTCTCACACCAGGTGTGCACACCTGTTTATCTCCTTCGCTACATATAAACACTGTCCTTTACCCTGGTTGAATGCTCTTGACTGTACTATCACCATTGGTACTATGAATGACATTGTATCCTTACTGTATACTAGCTACCTACTATTCGAGTATTGTATGTAAACTGTTTGTTATTGCTGTCATTGTCACTGTTTGATGTGGAACCTTTTTAAAAGAGCTCTGAGCTCAAAGGTATGATCCGAATCCCTAAATAAATAAATAAATACAATAAAAAATTAAAAAATTCTGACCTCCGTCCCAGCCTCCCCTCTCAGAACCTAGCCTTTTGGGATGTGGGTTGGCAGGTACAGTGTTGCACCCCAGAGGTGTACATTTATGCCCTTCCTGGCTAAGTGGGGTTTTGTTCTTTCCTTTGGTTATTATTGTTATGTTTTCACTATCTACATTAAGTTCTTTTTGGGTTCTCAACTTGAGTCTTTTGGACCCAAGCATTTGTTGCCTTTTGGCTTAAATTTTAAAACAATTTCTATAGCTACAGTATAGTTAGTTAGTATAGTGCTCATAAGAATCTGACAGATACACTGAGATGTACCAGAGACAGAGGTTTGAAAACTGAGCTCAAGCTCAATGTTCTGGAACAGTTCAAGTGCTGGGGCTAACTGCATATAATCAGAATACAGCAAGACTCCATTAGAAGAAACAACATTACTATGGTAAGTAATTTTTTCTTCTGGTTGCACTGATATGAGACTGCTTAGGTGGGACCATTGGACACCAGAGAATGACTTTGTGGTGGGGTCTGTTATGGTAGGGCTTGGGTGGGACCACTGGACACCTGGGAATGCTGTATTGTGATGTGGTCTGTCATGGGATAGCATGAGGGGACCTCTGGATTCCAGTTGATTCTTTATTATTTTGTGGAGCCTGTTATGGGATGGATTGGGTTGGACCATTTGAGACATGGGGATGCTTTATTTTTGATTGAGCCAGATATGGGATGGCTTTATTCGGAACACTGGACACCATGGAATGACTTTCTTGTGTTGACACCTAGTATGGGAGGGCTTGAGGGGACCACTGGATATATGTGGGTGGTGGCATCCCACCATTTTGTTTACATATGGGTTGTGACATGGCTCCAGTTTGATTATGTAAGCAATAAGACATAGCTGGGTGTTGGTAATACTGAGATTACCTGCATACCCAGAGGCGTAGCGAGGCACGAGACTGCAGGTCGAGTGCCTTCAGCCTTTAGGTGTATGGATATCTCAGTACTACTAACTTCCAGACATGTCTTATTGCTTGTATAAAATGGGCCACTATGCAACCTAATGAAAAAAATCAAAATGAAGTTTTACTATACCACCAGGGAATACCGCTTAAAATTACTGACAAGTAGGCCATCTTGGTGGAGATCATCTGTTTTTCTGAGACTCTCCCCAAGCAACACTATCTCCTTTATTATATGTTTGCTAATTTCTAACAATCTAAAGTGCCCTTGTTTGCTTTAATGTAGTTAGATGCCTCTTTCATATCTCTGTTCTCTGTTTCTTCTCTTTCTACTGTATCTTGCATACTGTGTGACCCTGAGAAAGTCACTTTATTTCCTTGTGCTCCCAGGTCAAACCTGGAAACAAGCTTTGGCTTAGTGTGCCTTTCCTGTTTAAACAATTTCATAGAAACATAGAAACATAGACTTTGAAAGCAGATAAGGACCACTTGGCCCACCCAGTCTGCCCATTTCCCTACCTACTGGATAAGCTGCAGACTCTAGTTAACCAACAGCCTACTTCTGCCACCCACCACTACAATTTGCCTTATGTCTGTCCCATGCATGTTTGAATTTCCCCACTGTTTTTAGACCCAACAACCTCCCCAGGAAGGCTGTTCCATGCATCCACCACTCTCTCCATGAAAAAGAATTTCCTCACATTACCCTGAGCAGTGAGTCCCCTATCTTCAAATTGTGCCCGCTTGTTCTTACACATCTCTTTTTCTGAAAGATGCTACCCTCCTGGACTTTGTTGATTTCCTTGAGGTACTTGAAAGTTTCTATCATGTCCCCCTGTCCCTCCTTTCATCAAGGGTATACATATTAAGCTCTCTCAGTCTCTCTTCATATGGTTTCTGATGCAGACCCTGCACCATTTTAGTTGCCCTCCTCTGGACTGCTTCCATCCTGTCTATGTCCTTGCATAGATGAGGTCTCCAGAACTGCACACAGTACTCCAGATGGGGTCTCACCAACTGTCTGTACAGAGGGATAACCACTTTTCTACTTGTGATGCCCCTTTCTTTTGCATCCCAGTATCCCCAGCTCTCCTTACTGACTTCTCACATTGCTTACCAAACTTTAGATCATCTGATATGAGACTACCCCAGGTCCCTTTCCATTTTGTTGTTGTTAGTACCTCCCTGCTATCGTGGTACTCTTCTACTGAGTTTTGTTTCCAGGTGCATTACTTTGTACGCTTTGCATTGAATCTAAGTTACCATATGTCTGATCATTCCTCCAACCTTGCCAAGTCCCTTCTTATCCTTTCTACCCCCCTTGTGTATCAACTCTGTTACAAATATTTGTGTCATCTGCAAAGAGGCATACCTTTCCCTCCAGACCCTCTGCAATGTCACCTATAAAGATGTTGAAGATGTTAAAGAGAACTGGACCCAGTACTGAGCCCTGAGGTACTCCACTAGTAACCCCCCTTTCTTCAGAATGTGTTCCATTCACTATTACCTTCTGTGTCCTGTTGTGCAGCCAGTTTGCTACCCAGGCTACCACCCTTGGACCCACCCCCTGGCTGGCTAACTTGATTATTAATCTTTTGTGCGGGACTGTGTCAAATGCCTTGCTAAAGTCTCGGTATGCCATATCCACAGCCCCTCCCTGGTCTATTACTTTGGTCACCCAGTTAAAGAACTCAATTAGATTCATCTGACATGACCTTCCTGCTGTAAATCCATGCTGCTTTGGGTCCTGTGCTCTGCTGGCCTCTAGGTACTCAACAATTCTTTCTTTCAGAAATGATTCCATCATTTTCCCTACCACTGAGGTCAAACTTACATGTCTGTAGTTTTCTGCTTCTGTCTTCCTCCCACTTTTGTGAAGGGGAATCACATCTGCCCTCCTCCAGTCCTCAGGTACCACCCCATCCTCCCATGATTTGTTGAAAAGTGTGGTCAGTGGTGTCACTAGGTCCTCCCTTAGTTCTTTTAGAATTCTGGGGTGAATCCCATCAGGCCCTATTGCTTTGTCCACCTTGAGTTTTAGGAGTTTTTTCCGACTCTTTCTTCTGTAAATGGACTAGTGTCAACCCCTACCCAGAGTGCTTCTATTGTCTGGTTTAGGTAACTCCTCCTCATCTTCTTTTGTGAATACTGAGCAAAAGTATTCATTCAGTATCTCTGCCTTTTCACTGTCTCCCTCTGCCCACCTCCCCTCTCCCTTATTAATCTTCACTAGTCCTCCCTTAACATTTCTATGCTCCCTAATGTACCTATAAAAGGTTTTATCCCCCGTCTTAACTGAATTGGCTATTTTTTCCTCGGTTTGGGCTTTTGCTATTCTGACTGCCTTCCCCACTTCTTTCTGCTTTAATTGATACAGTTCCCTGTTGTGCTCCTTCTGTGATTCCTTATACTTTTTGAATGCAGACATTTTCTTCTTAACCTTCCCTGCCACCTCTTTTGAGAACCATAGTGGTTTTTTACTCCGCTTTGTTTTCTTTATTTGTTTCGCACAAAGGCTTGTTGCCTCTATGATGGCAGTTTTGATTTTTCTCCATTGTTCTTCCACCCCCTCCTTTTTGGTCATTTGTTAGTGTATTCCTCAGGTATTCACCCATTTTGCCAAAGTCAGTCTTTCTAAAGTCCAGTATCCTTGTTTTTGTATGGCTCATCTCCATGGTTGTGCTTATTGTGAAGCACACTATGCAGTGGTCATTTGTTCCCAGATGTCTACTGACTTCTAAATTTGTGATCCTCTCTCCATTTGAGAGTACCATGTCTAGTATTGCTCCCTCCCGAGTGGGTTCCAACACTAGCTGTCTAAGGCCTGCCCCCTGCAGGGCATTGAGAATGACTTTGCTCTTGGATGTTGCTGCAGTACATGTCATCCAGTTAACATCTGGCATATTCAGGTCCCCCATCAACAGTACCTCCCCTTTTTCAGCCATTTTGAGAATGTCCTCTATCATTTTCTTGTCCATTTCCTCCCCTTGAGATGAGGGTCTGTATACAACCCGTGCAGATTGTGATGCCATTCCCTGTCTCCAAGGTGACCCAGAGTGCCTCTTGTCTTCCCCCTTTACTTTTTAGTTCTGTAGCTTTGATCCTTTCCCTTATGTATATAGCTACTCAACCTCCTCTATTCCCCTCCCTGTCCCTTCTGTAGACTGTGTACCCCAGTATGTTGACATCCCAGTCATGGTTCTCCATGTACCATGTTTCTGTGACCCCCACAATATCCAATTGTTCATCTTCCATCAAGGCTACTATCTCAGGAAGCTTGTTTCCCAGACTACGGGCATTGGTGCTCATTGCCCTCCATTTAATGTTGGCTTTATCCTTTTTTCCCCCATGCCTGCTTTTATTGCCTTGTCTATTTTTCCATTTACCCCTGTCCTGCCCTCTTTTGAGCACTGTACCTCAGTGTTTACCTTACTACCTGCCATGTTTTGTTGGGGGAGGCTTGAAATGCCCTGCCTCTAATCAGCACCTCCCCCCATGGCTAGTTTAAAAGTTTGCCAAGAAAGCATTTAAACCTGTCACTTAGGAGCTTGGTTCCCTTCATGGACAGATGCAGACCATCATGCCAGTATAGGCCTTCATCTCTCCAGGTGTACCTCCAGTCCCCAATGAAGCCAAAGCCTGTGCTCTGCACCAGTTTTGCAACCATTCATCAAACTGCATGGTGTGCAGTACCCTAACCTCACCCCTGCCATGGACTGGCAGCACTTCTGAGAAGGTAACCATGCTTGCTACCTGTCTAAGGCCCCTCTCCAACTCCACAGTTTCATCCTGCACTGCACTGATCCCATGACTAGCTAGGTCATTTGTCCCAAGGTGGACAATGATATCTAGTTCCATCTCCTGTGATGCTGCTTCTGCAATCGTGAGGATTCATTTCTTGTCCCTCCAAACCATGGCACCAGGCAGGCACCATACTTCCCTCTCCTCTCCCTTCCCCAGGTCTACCCCTCTAACAATTGAGTCCCCTATCAGAAGCTGTTTCCTTCCCATGTGGTGTCCCTTGCCACCCTTTTGTGGGTCTCCCTTGTGGATGTCCTCAGCATTCTTCTTGGTCTCCACAGAGGGTGCCATCAAAGAGGAATCTTGTTCTGCCAGACTGGTGTATGGTTTGTGTAGAGATACAACTAGGGGGCTTCACCTCTGTTCCACCTCCCGCACCCTCCCAGAGCCCACTGTGGTCCAACTGCTCTTCATACTTGGCAGCCTCTGAGGCAGTGGTTGTGGCAATGGTTCTCTTTGGGTGAGGGAGGCCTCCTTAGTCCTTGCCAGTTCAGCCTGGAGGTGGGCAACCTCCTCCCTCTGAGCTGACAGTTGCCTGTAAATAGGAGAGTAACGCAGCTTCCAGAATGTCTCCCGGAAAACTGCTGCCCCACAGCCAGTGCATTGCATCACTGCCCACATGTCCCTCTCCTTTATAATATACAATATGTAACATATATAATTTTTTTTGTTTTGTTTTTTCCTTTTTGTGGTGTGTACTTACCCTTTATGCACTGTGCTGGGTTATTAAGAATATAACAGTTCTGCCCCAAGATCTGTTGAGGAAGGATGTCAGAACTTTGGCTATAAAGGAAATGTCACGCCTGGGGGTGGGGTGGGAAGGGTGAGTGGGTAGTCCACAACCACTGGTGACTGTTAGAAACAATCAAATACACCACTGCTCCACCACCCTGGTGAGCACTGCTCTTTATAGTAATTCAACTAACCTCCAGTAACTGATTTGTAAACTATTTAAAAGTAATTTGATGCAAACTGCCACAGAATACTTGTAGACAGTCCAGTCACTCACAAAGGAAAATCAAATATGCAGTTATTTCAACCCTCTGAAGTTGCTCACGAGATAAGCAGTTTTGAAAACCCACTTCTTGATTTAAAAACTAAAATAATTAAACACAAAGCAATACCAATGTAAGACTGTAGAGTAAGGAAAACTTCCCTCAGATGTAAGCAAGAGAGAGATTTGTTGCATATTTCTTGTCCAATATAGTATATCCCATGCAGCTCTCAGTTGTTTCAAAGCATACCCTGTTACACAACTTCAAGAAGATGGGTTTCTGTCTGAAACTGAATCACACCAGTATTTTATAGTAATTGATCAATGCTGGAATATTCCACCCAGAACAATTGGCTATGATGAAGGTCTCCCTGACTAGTGAAGACAATTTCCCCCACCTGAGGCTCTGTCTGGCATCAACTTACAAACTGCAGCCTTTGCTATTAGAAGTACACAGCCATCACCAGTAAATTATTTCAAAATATTTTGATGCAAACTGTCACAGAATACTAATAGACAGTCCAGTTACCCACAAAGGAAAATCAAATATGCAGTTATTTCAACCCTTCTGAAGTTGCTCACAAGATAAGCAGTTTTGAAAACCCCCTTCCTGATTTAAAAACTAAAATAATTAAACACAAAGCAATACCAATGTAAAGACTGTAAAGTAAGGTAAACTTCTCTCAGATGTAACCAAGAGAGAGATTTGTTGCAGATTTCTAGTTCAATATAGTATACCCCATGCAGCTCTCAGTTGTTTCAAAGCACACCCTGTTAGAGAGAAATCTTTTGCATTACGGAAAATAAAAAAGGAAAAAATAACACTCCAACATATTTTGTCATTGAGTATTTGCATCAAAACATCTCCAGTGTGTAGATGATACTGGGATTTATTCATATGGAGTGTGGTTTTGAAATTTGCCTATGTAAAGTTTTAAGTCACCACTGTCATGTAACATCCAGCTTCAGTTATGCTAAAAATGTTTAGTCTCTTATTTCACCGCTTAACATGCTGTACGGTTTGTCAAATGCATCACATGCAAACGTTGTGATTCTCTTGTTTAAAAATATCAAAATGTTAATTGAACACTATGAACTTCTGTTTTTAACTTGTTTACCTACCGTAAAATGTTTTATTTTCCAGCATCTGTTTAGATTTCAATGATTATTTCACATCGGATAATAAAATAAACAAGCTGGTAAGTGGATTTGACGGTCTTCTACAGATATTATTAACAAGTAATTTACTAAATGAACTAGAATATGGTAGTGCCAATTAACACACATGCATTATTTGGTATTATAAAATGTATGCATTTAAAAGAATTCAAAAAAAATGCAAGTAATTCTTTCATTCATACAGCAACTGTTCTGCAAAATAGGTCAAGATAAACACGGTATCTTGAGCAAGATAATTGTTGGTTACTTCTTAACTATAAAAATCCCATTATAGTAGAACAATAAGACACTCTGGTATGAGTATAATGCTTGATTATTGTACTTCCCTTGTGTAAGTGTGCACTTTGCTTGCAACCTCATTCATCATAACATAAACCATAGTATATGGTGACCAAGCATAATGCACACACTGTTTGTTATTTAAGCAATAAGGCATGCCGGGGTGTGCATCGTTGCTGAATAACATCACACCTATGTATGTTTCATTAGTGCAGTATATCATTCAAATGTGATTACCCTATTTTTTTTTACGAGAAAACCAGGTTTTGATTCCCTCTGACATTGATGGCAGAACACACTGGATGCATATATGTCTGCTCATCCTGTGATTTGTATAGTGTACATTATGTGAAATGTGCACACATTCATTTTTGGCTTTGCTATGGAGTGTGAAAAATGACAAATTTATATTTGGCTTAATCAGAAATGTGCCTATACATTATTAGAGCATAAAGTTTAGTTTTACTGGTCCTAAATCTGACTGACCTTGTGAAGAGGGTGGGCAGCTACTGAAACTTAATCAGGAGCTGCATCATGCAGATGTGATAGGCCAATGGGCCTAATCTGCTGGCAACTTTATATGTATTCATGTACAGTAGGTTATAACAAACCTTCGCTATGCAACAAGAATTCAGTTTCCATTTTGCTAGACATTTCATGACCTCCATTTTATTTTTAAATTATGAAGTTATGACCCAACTTCGTATGTCAGCAATGGATGTCTGGATGGAAATTCAACAAGGCAGTGAGTCGGACTATGATGAATTTGATGAGGATGAAGTAACTGAAGAAAAATTATATGGTACTTTGAAAGAAGATGAAGGAGATGATGCCAGTACCACTTCTTGTAACGATCCTGATAAATTGAGTATATACTACCATTTTCAAGCTTGATAGTTGCATAACAAGTATAAAAAAATGATCTGAGGAATTTAATTTTCAGATTGGTTTTATGCAGTAGATCAGCCTTAAGTTAGATAAGCCATAAATCAGAAAAAGTGTGTGCAGTAGGTATAGAATAAGATGTGGTGAACTGTGACTTACAACATAATGGAGCAATTTTCAGATATGCCCTTAGCACCTTGTAGATGCCTTTATCAAGTCATAAGACACACTTCGGAGTGAATCACTCTACTTATAACATATATTGAAAATGTTAACAATGGGTAAATAGCAAATGCAGTTAAAAAAATTTAAATGATCAGTGTTACATTTATTTAGTGCTGTCTTACATTTGTTATCATTGGGTTTCAAAGGTAGCCCTTTAAGAGCTCTGTTTCCTGATGATTAGGTTTTTGTGTTCATGGTTAATAAATATAGAATTCCATGATATGGGCTTAGTGGAAAGGAAAGCCAGGGAACAGCTATCAGCATCAGGAACATTGGTTATGTGTGGTGGGGTTGTCAAAATATGATTTACATGTCACGGTTAGCAGCTTATTTGACATGCGATTTGGCAGCAACTTCTGCATGTTGTCCATCTGATAGATGAGGGGGATCAGGAGAAGAGGAAAGGTGTGATCATGCAGTAATCTGCAGACTGCATTTAGCTGTGACAAATTATGATTCAATCAGCATAGGAAGTATGAATCACTGGGTGTGCAGCATCCTTATGAACTTATATATGTCCAGTTTGTACTTTAATACTCTAAGTACACGTCACAATGTGCACTTTGGCTAAACAGAATCATGGAAATTTGGTTATCAGCTTATAATGACAGACTACGGTATGGCCAAGTTATGTAACAAAGAATGAGGCATATGCTACTGATTTCAATCAGATGTAAAATAATGTAATGAAATAAAGATTGTTAAATCAGTATTGTACTTTTGTACCTATGCATATCATAGATGTCCCTATTTGGTTTTCATATTGTGTATAGAACAACCAGCTGTGACCAGTACAAGACGCAGATATGGTGAAGTACAGAATATAAATCCAAAGAGAATTAAGACATCAGCTGCCCTGAAATAAACTAAATCAGTGGATGAACTGCTTCATAGTCTAATGCAAGAGGAAGATGAACATGTGGATGATATTCTGGATCCAGATTATGCACCTCATAATATGTCTGGTAAATTAAGAATCAACTGCAGTTTTGTAATTTTAATTCCATACCTTATATTACAGCTTGTATATAGTGTGGTATAGTAAAGTAAAATGCTTTGTTTACATATATTTTATTTTATGTTTTATAAGTGTGTAAAGAACCGATTACAAAGACCAGCAGCGTGCTGGCAGAGGACCAGCGAGAAGACTTGCACCAAAGAAAAGAAATTCTGCAATAGAAACTGAGGATACTATATGGATCGAGGATGGAATACCAGAAAATACATTGTCATTTACTGGGACTCCAGGCATCCATGTTGCCATACCAGATGAACCACTAGGATTTGTGAAACTGTTTTGCCTTAGAAATGGAGACCTACAGCTGGTTGATAGAGACAAATAGATATGCAGCCCAATACTTTGAATTGAACTGGATTGAAGATATGCCACAAAATTCCAGGATGAGGCAGTGGAAGGAAACAGACGCTGAGGAAATGAAATTATTCTTTGCACTTTACATCACAATGGGGATTGTGATTAAGCCATCTGTAGAAGACTATTGGGTGACAGGCAAAATCAGCTGCACTCCCTTTTTTGGAACTGTAATGTCTAGAAATCGGTTTCAGCTACTATTAAGATTTTTCTATTTGGCTGACAACTCAACTGCAAAGAAAAGAGGAGAAGAGGGTTTTGATCACCTTTATCATATCAGGGAAATTCAAGATAATTTCCTGCAGTGATGTAAAGAAACGTACACTCTAGAATGGGATCTGTCATTGGATGAAGCGACTATTCTATGGAAGGGGAACTTAAGCTATAAATCCTTCAATCCAAAGAAACCCATAAAGTTTGGCATAAAAGTACACACAATGTGCGAATCAACCTCTGGATACATCTGTGACTGGCAGGTATACACAGAGAAGACTGACCAGGCTCAAGAACATGGACACACATATCGAATATGTTTCGATCTCATTCAGGAAGAGATACAAGGAAAGGGCTATAGGTTGTATATGGATCATTACTACAGTAGTCTAGTTCTCTTCAAGGACATGTTTTTGGCAGGTGTTGGAACCTTGGGCATGGTTATGCATAACAGGATGGGAATGCCAGAAGGAACTGCACAGAGAAAGTTAAGGCAAAATGAATCCATCACATACCATCAATAACCACTTCTCTGTGTGAAAAGGAAGGACAAATGGGACATATTGTAGGCCGAAATATTGTACTTAAATTATCAATTACAAATGAGACGAACAGAAACGAGGCTGATGGCGGAAGAATTTAATGATTATAATAATAATCACAGCAAGAGATTACAAGTGGTGCATTCTTCATTCTTCAAACTAACAGTGTAGGCTGGCTTGCTTATATAGTGGAAGACAGTATCATCATTTCCTATGGTTGTCTATGATTGGTTCAAAACAAGTACAAACATCAACTTAAAAGGCAATTCTCCTTTTAGTATATGTATGAGCTCATTTTTTGGTCAGCACAAATGTATATATAGTGTACATTCTATTATTATATATGGCTAGTAACAACTGTCACTATCAGTTACCAAGGTCTAGGAGGAAGAAATAGGTTTGGACTTAGGAATGTGCATACAAGCATTTTGGTCTGTCCTGATAATGACAAACACTAAAGATAGTCAAAGGGTAATTTGAACACTATCCTATGTTTCTGCTTTGCAGACACATAAAGCAACTGTTTGATATTACTCACATGGTCAACACAAATATCAAAAGACACTTTAATATTGCAACTTGTGGCATAGTTTGTCTTATGGCTTTACAAGTTTTATATGATCCAGCTTCATAGGTCAATATTTGTTACACAGATACATTATGTTTTAGACCAAAATGAGGTTTAGGCTGAAATATTGGGACAAACTTCTTTATCCCTTGTTACAAGCCCCCCTTGGCTCAATACTGCCTAATTATTATTTGTGCAACAATGCAGCTCCTCGGAGCATGTACATCTCACTACGTACTTTACGAATAGTAAGTCTTAAGTGACACAGGCCTATAATTACCAAAAACACTAAGACCACTTGCAACACAAGTAAAGCTTTAAAAGACAGGACTCCTAAGGGTCCTCCTGCATAGCTATAAATCAAGTGCTCATTATCACTCTCACTGAGCAATTCATTTACAACTACTTGTGCCTTATGAGCAGTATTTTGGATTTGCATCAAATGAGTATCTTTTTGATTTAAAAATGACTGCACGTTAAGAAACAGGAGAGGTATCACAGCTCCAAATGATGGCACTTAACATGTCAATCAACATAGTGACATAAAACTTTGACACACCAGTGTATGCACTACTACTGTTAACACTTATATTCCAGCCAGAGAAATCTAAGTTTATATGCACTCTACTGTACTTTACATTATTCACAAGCATTTGTTCAATAGGTGTTGATGTAAGTCTACTCTCTGGCCCTGTTGTCACATTTAGGCATTTGGTTGGTGTTACTGTTAAGTATATGGCATCTGAGACTGCAAAACATAATGAGTTGTTTACACCAGCATAGTTACAAACACTATTATCACCCCAAAGACAGTAGGACAGAGTTAACACATAAACACCATTGTCCTTTGGTGTGGCTCTGCTTATAACAAGAGACTCATTTTTTTGTTTTTAGTCCATGTAGCTTTGCTGTGATCCAGTCTTGAGCTCTGAGGCACAGCTAGACCAGCTGTTAAGTATGTCCACACACCAATTTGTAGAAAAGTCAGTGTTTATATTGCTGGCTGCTGGATGGCTGATTAGCAGACACACTGGCCAGGGGTGCATTAGATTGTGCATTGAGTCCTTTTAATGGAGCAGCCACACACACTGGCATGGCATTTGTGTTGTGGTAGTTGATTACACCCTGGCACACAGATTAACAGTCCATAAAAAAGTAATAGTTTACAATAAACCATTAAAAACACAGTCCATAGTTAAGCAATAGGTTTGCATAAAGTATCAGCCATGTTTGGAACAAACAGCAGTGAAGAAGATGGATGTCTTGCTTGAAGATCAATTGAAGAAGAATCTTCTTGCTGAAGTTAGGGGATTGTCCCTGCCCCAGACTTAACTTTATAGTAAGTAGAAACAATAAGCTTGATTGCAGAGTTTAAACTGACTGGACCTTTTTTAGTTGATTTAAAGTTTTACAAATAGATGTAATTTTGCTAAAAACATTACACTTGTAGAGGTAATAATGACTTGATTTATGCAATAGTCCTTATGTGGAACCAATTAGACACAAAGATAGTGATGACATCAAAACTGTGGCAGTTTTTTTAAAATAAGAAACAATTATTAGCAAATACACATTTTTTGGTATTTACCCCTATGGGGAGATAGCAATGTTCCTTGCAACCTTTGTGGACATTACACTGAAAGGAAGGAAGGGTAACTTACCCTCTCCCCTGAGCTTCTACTGGCGGAAGAGACAGCTCAACTACTGTAATACAAGATTATTTCCATAGGATAAAAGAAGCCAAGCGTCCCTGGGTTCCCTTATCCTAAGCATGACAAAATGTCAGCTGAGTTTATAAAAGATCCAGATTGATAGTAATACCGTACGTATGTATTTTTTAGAATGCATTTAATAAAATGATTACACCATGGTCACACATAAAAACAAAAGCCATTGTTTTTAATTGTAGATGGTAAACTCTCAAAAACAGCTGTAATAGTCCTTTTTTTTTTAAAGTGTACTGTATACATAAATAAAAAAGTAAAAGAGTATGGGGAGGTGATGAATAATTCTCCACGTCCAGCTGGACTGCCTTGCATAGTATAGGAATCACGTGATATTATTTAGAAACAAAGAAGTTTTGCTTACAGTTAAATGTTGATTGACTGTGTTTGCTACAAGCCCAGAAGAAAGGAAAAAAGAGAGGAAAAAAAGTCTGTTTCTTTTTACTTAGAATGCTAGTTATGTAATAAAAGGTTAAATTGCATGGTTCACTCTTGGTGTGCTTTCATAAAAACACATTTTGTGAAAAATTGTGCTTTAGGTATGGAATACACATCAAGTCTGAACTGGTAGTTGAAACACAAGAAGGTCAAATAAAATGCAAAAGGTCACACAGTGTGCATGCAAGGGTCGCTCAAACCCAGTTATTTTTGTGGTGTCCTTGAATACTACTGATATTAAAATATCTTTAAATAATAATAGAGCACGAAATGAAACTGCTGGCCAAGACAGTACCCACACATATACATACACCACAAGAAATACTTAACATAAAATAAGACTGACATTATTTGACACCAATTTGCTGAGGTAATGCCCATAGTTTTATTACAAAACTATACGTGTTTTAGATATATGATGCTGAAAATATTACAGCCACGGACATTTAGAATCAGGGTTGTCCCATCCCCCATCAAATGTAAAGTGGTTATTTTCTACCGGAATGTTGCTGTATGGTAGCAACATTGTTTTTAATGTTGCAGCTTAAGGTATTAATGCACTGCATAGGAAAGGCAGTATGTTTAGACTTCTTGGCTAACGTTACATTGCACAGGAAATGAAAACAACCTTTTATGTAATTAACTTAAACATTTTTTATCCAAGGACACTTGAATACCATATTTAAAAGTATGCCAACATCATTTTTAATGAGAATCTTTTGTCCTTCAGAAACACTAGTGTTACTGATAACATTATTAATCATGCCAAACAACTCCGGGTGGTTTGTTTGGTTATGGTAGCAATCACAGAAGAACAAGTGGCTAGTCTGCCTAGTCCACCCACAGCATACTGAGAGTATTTAGAATCAAACTTTTAACATTAGAAGAGGCAAGGTCTTTGGGCATTAAGTTAGTATGCCTTGCCAATACCTCTGACTGACGGTGCAAGTTTGCCATATCTGACTTTTTACTCCTACATTTTAACTGCTCAGATACAGGAGTTAGCACACTGTAAAGTGCTTGTTTTTAGATTTTAAGACATTTACATCTTACAAACATGCTATTTATTAACAGAAGCTGTGTTATAGTTGATATTGCAATCAAGAAAAGAGAATTATCCCTATCTAAAAGACAAAGGTCTCCCTGTACCTTTATTAACTGTAACTTTAGTTGTTGGTTTTTCTCTTGCAGGGATTTTGGCTCTTGACTTATTTGCATTTTTAAACGATCTATTTTTGACTGCAGCTGGATTATTACATCTTGATGCTCATGCAGCTTTCTGTTTTTTTTTAAAGTATCATGTGTTAATGAATTACCACCTGGCTATATTATCACAGACTTTGTACAGTATTTGCTAGTTTCTCTTTTTTTATTTTTTAAAATACTGCTGTGCCTGTTGATCATGGTTTGTATGCTCCCCCCTTTAGGTGTTTCCCTAAGAAACAACCTATTAATGTTTTCATACTCATTTTTTCATCTTTGTGCCTGCCTAGCCTTCACAGCTGGGTGCACTCGTGCACTGGTGCCCTGGTCCATCTGGCTATGTCTTACGGCTCCCTGTGAGGTCCGGGTTTGCAAGTCCCAGCACCTTCACTTACTTACCTGCCCCATGAGAGTTCCTAAGCAGAGTTAAGCATTACTTTTTATTTAAAGAAATTGGAAAGCATACCTCACCTGATTAGCAAGTGGCTAAAACTGTCTGTGTGTACCTTTTTCTCTCACTTTAAGCCATCAGCACCACGTCTCTGAGCGTCGTCACCTTCTTATTGGGGCCCACAGACTAACCAACCAGTAGTTAGGCAGCCTCCTCAGCATGCAGCACCAGCAATCTGATTCTTTAAGCCACCAAATGTAGTGGTGGGCAAAAAATTACAGTTAGTAAAGTATCTATTACAAATACTTAGAAAGGAGACGAATGGAGATGAGACTGATGGCGGAAGAATTTAATGATTATAATAATAATCACAGCGAGAGATTACAAGTGGTACATTCTTCATTCTTCAAACTAACAGTGTAGGCTGGCTTGCTTATATAGTGGAAGACAGTATCATCATTTCCTATGGTTGTCTATGATTGGTTCAAAACAAGTACAAACATCAACTTAAAAGGCAACTCTCCTTTTAGTATATGTATGAGCTCATCTTTTGGTCAGCACAAATGTATATATAGTGTACATTCTATTATTATATATGGCTAGTAACAACTGTCACTATCAGTTACCAAGGTCTAGGAGGAAGAAATAGGTTTGGACTTAGGAATGTGCATACAAGCATTTTGGTCTGTCCTGGTAATGACAAACACTAAAGATAGTCAAAGGGTAATTTGAACACTATCCTATGTTTCTGCTTTGCAGACACATAAAGCAACTGTTTGATATTACTCACATGGTCAACACAAATATCAAAAGACACTTTAATATTGCAACTTGTGGCTTAGTTTGTCTTATGGCTTTACAAGTTTTATATGATCCAGCTTCATAGGTCAATATTTGTTACACAGATACATTATGTTTTAGACCAAAATGAGATTTAGGCTGAAATATTGGGACAAACTTCTTTATCCCTTGTTACACATATATATGCTGACAACCATATAAAGTGCTAAACCAGTACCAACTGGCAAGGTGAACAGAACAACTAGTCAATGCATAACTAAGCCGAAGTGTATACTCAAGTACAGCAAGTTCTTGGGTGGAGTTGACAGGAACGATCAAATGGCTGGATACTACGATTTTGGATTAGGAACTGTGAAATTATGGAAGAAACAGTTCTTCTACTTTATTAATGCAATGGTACTGGAGGGGTACATTGTGTATGACAAATATTCAAGTGATGTGAGGAAACTGTCACACCTGGATTTCCATAGAGAGGTTGTCAGAGAATTGGTTTCATCATCGAAGAAAATTGACTCATTGCCGATACATCATCAAGAGGCATGCACTCATAGATGAACCACCAAGATGACTCACCAGAAGACATTTTCCTTCTTATGTCCCTCACACAGAGAAGAAAGAACACCAGACCAGAAGATGAATCATCCGTGCAAAGAAAGGTCTGCATAGAGAGTTGACATACTGGTGCTCATTATGTGGAAAAGGACTGTGTGTTGCACCATGCTTTTAGGAGTACCACAACATCAAGAACTATGGAGTAACTTGATCACCACATACCAGTGATGAAAGCTAATGAGCCACATAAGACAAAGTTGGATGAGGTCAATTAATAAACTCTGTTATAAATAGAAAACCAATCACTATGCCTAACAACCCTCAAGTCAACAAGCCCTCAAGGCTGACAGCCCTCAAGGACAATGGTCCTCAAGACAACCAGCTCCCAATGCAACATTCCCTCAAGGCAGCTCTCCCTCAAGGCAACCACCAACAAATAGGTAATTGGTGTACACCAATTGCTAAGCCTAACATGGCCCCCAAGGCAACCAGCCCTCAAGTCTGATGATCCTCAAGGCAACCAACAACAAACAGGTGATTGGTGTACACCAATTGCCAAACCTAATAGGCCCTCAAGGTAACCAGCCCTCAAGGCTGATTGCCTTCATGCAAATAAGCCCTAAAGGCTGATGGTCAATAAGGCAACATGCCCTCAAGGCTGATGGCCCTCAAGGCAACAAGCCCTCAAGACTCCACCCGACGTCAGATGTAATATAAAGGGGCTGTCCCCCAGTGTTATCTCAGTTCTTTTCATGCAGTCGACCCACTTATATCAAATCAATACATTGACACTCAATTTAAGTGTTTTTTCATCATTATTTCAATTAATTTGCATCTCTTCTCCTTCCATGCAGTGCAAGTTGAAGTGACAGTGTGGGAAGCAGATCCCAGCCAAGGACAGCCATGTGGCCTGCTTGATCTGCCTAGGCCCAGGCCATCGGCCCAACAATTGCCTGCACTGTCAAAAGTTTAATAAGAGCCAAAACCCTTAAGGTCCATCTTCTAGCAAAGCAGGGGGCAGCCATGCAGAAATCTCCATCGTGATGTAGTTCTTCATCCCCCGCTCGAAAGTCTCCCCCCAAAAAGAGAAGTTATCAGGAGGGAAACATCATCATCTGGAGAAAGACAGGGCCAGGTCAGAGTCCCACCCTAAGTTCCCCCCATCTACTTCCTCGACCTCCGGCTGGAGGTCAGGGTAAGGTCAGTCCCACCTACTGCCTCCAGAACTGTTTCCAATAAGACATCCTCCTCCTCCCATGACAACAGCAAGGAGTCTTCTTCTTATAGGCATTCATCCACCCAGCTCCCCACAAATCTTCTTAAGGGTCGGCCCAAGAGGGCCAGTCATCTTCCTCAGGCAGGTTTTCACAAGCAGGCTGTAAGTCCAGTGATTCATCTGATAGACACAAGCACACAGAGAACTTCACCAGAAGCCAGGAGGTCATCAAGTGTCAGATTCCTCCACCCCTGCATCAAAGGGGAACATTTCTGCAGGTGACAGATGACCTATAAGCCCATCTAGCTTGCCCTCAGGCCATGACCAGGCACTACTGGCTGATAAGTGGTCATTGGATCCAAAAGATCAGGCATCTGCCCAACTCCAGGGGATCAGTCGCTTATTGATTCACATCCAAAATTGGATGCCAGGTCAGGTGACAGGACTGCCCCTGTTACTGAACCAGATCTGCAGCCTGATACTTTGAATGAGGAGTCCCCTGACCGGACGCCTGCCCCAGAGGGTCCTCAAGGCCTGACGCCCAGTCTGTTGCACCCGTAGTGGAGTTTGGTGTGTTATTCACCTCTTGGTGGAACACTGTTAAAGGGGATCTACCATACAGACCTCCGGAAACTTCACCAAAGGAACCCCCTGCAGCATCTTCTCTGCCCTCCTGCGGTTGGGTGCCTGACAAAGGCTTTCATCAAACACCATATCCTGTAGGCAGAAGACTCCCATCATCAGCGCCTTCTTCCAGCGGTCATCTGCCATTGTCCTCAGGTGATGACACAGGAGAATCATCCTCAGACTATTCTTACAGTGGAGAGCTTCTGATCCCATCCCTCGGCCAAGAGACTCCCCTAGGTCCCCAAACCCCTGGATGACTCCTTGTTCATCAACATTATGCAGCACATACAAGTCCTCTGTCAGTGGGACGCAGTGGAGCTTGACCCAGAAAGGCAAAGCTTAACAAAATTTCTGGGATCCAAGGACCCCAAACCCCTGGTTATCCCACCTCTGGTAGAGAGCTCCAAGATATTACCACACTCACCTGGCAGCACCCCATCACCACGTCTGCAGTGCCAAGGAAGGCAGACTATATAGGACACAAAAGGGGGAGCCATTCTTGGGAGAGAATCCTAAAGCAGACTCCATGGTGCTTATGGCAGCTCATGGAAGAGCTCAGCAGCCTAAGCACATGAGCATCCAGTCTGTGGACACCGAGTCAAAAAAGCTGAACCACATGGAGAGGAAAGTCTACACGTTGGCCACTGGTGTTGTTTGTTCCCTTAATTTCCTAGCCCATATGGTGACTTACCATAAGTCCCTCTGGGAAAAGGCCATGAACCTGATTAAGGCTCAGCCAGAATCTGGCAGTAAAAGCAAGCTCATAGCTTATATTCAGTCTGGCATGGATGTAGATAAGCACATGCTCCTACAACTCAGCAGATATGGCAGCAAGGGCAGCAGCCTCAGAAATTTGCATGAGGAGGCACACCTGGCTCAGGGTATTGGGTTTCTGCCAGGACTTGCAAGATGCCATCCTGGATGCTCCTTTCCATGGCTCCATCCTTTGGACTAGAGACAGAAAAGGTCATCCTTAGGCTTCAAGATTCTGGCAAGGCGGTGGCTGATGTTCACAGAATGTACAAAACAGCTTCCTGCTTCAAGTTGTTGTCCTTTTTGGAACCAGGGAAACTAAAGGAAAAGGCAACACCATAACAAAGGAGCCTTTAAGAGATGCAGTCACCCTGTCCCTTCAGGCGCCAAGGGGCTCAAACACCCCAAGGTGCTCTGAACCCCCTGCCAAATCCTTCTAAGACAACATGACTTCTTGCCATCCATTTTAGTAGTGAGAACTCCCATTTCCACTTGTATTTGCTGCTGGTTACCAGTGAGGTAGGTTGAGAACCATCTCATGAATAGGGGTCTAGGTCAAACTCTCAGAAGGATATTGGTAGCAAGTCATGGTCAACACTGCACACATCACATTTTTGGTATCCAGAGCACCCTGCCAGTCATTGGTTACCTTATCAAAGGCTGAGATCATGCTATGGCATGGCCTAAAACCTGATTGTAGTGGGTTTAGCAGGTTTGTAGATTCCAGGTAGTTCCTGAGTTGGATGCTCAATATTTTAAACAGGATAAGGAGTAAGAAAATTGGTCTATAGTTATTTAGAGCTGTACGATGTCCAGATTTGAATTTGGCAGTTTTCCATATCGGTAGAAGATCACCCTGCATGAGTGATAGATTGACGAGATGTGTAATTGGCACAACCAGGACATGGTAGCTAATTTTTAAGGAATTAAGGGTCTATGGGGTCTGCTCCAGCACTCTTCCAAGTTTCCATGTGTAACAGATCTTCAACATTTGGGGAGGGCATTTTGGGGGCAGTGGGGAGGGACAGAAATCACTGTGTTATTCCTTTCCATTGTTTTCTGAATGGCTTTAATTGGTTCGTATCCATCTATGAAGAAAATCAATAAAGTTGTTTAATTTAAAATGATCTTCAACTTCTTTTAGAGAAACTGTCTGGAAGGAGAATGCATCCCCATTCTTAGGAACATTAGCAGCCAGAGTTGCCAATTCCTGTACACAGAGTTGACAACAGGTTGTGCAGAGGATGTGTCAAAGGCTTAACCCTGCAGTGGCAAAGTGATTATTGAGATGGTCCAGAATTGTCAGTTTATCTGTGACTGTGGTGTCACTAGTGGTGATTTTTGCAGGTAGGTAGTTTGATGATGTATGTTCTTTGATTTCCTTCAGGGTTTTACAGAATTTTTCTGAGCATCTGGAGGATGAGTTAAGATCTGTACTGAAATAGCTTGCCTAAACTTGTCTGACCATCTTAGTACAAGTGTTCCTAACCTTTCTAAATGAGGTACAGTCTGCTGAAAGTTTTGTTCTCTGAACTAGTTACCATAATGAGTCATCATTAAGCAGAGCAGTCTTCATATCAGCTGTAAATCAAGGACATGTGAGGCCATCACCGGTCATCAAGGCAACAAGCTCTCAATGCAACCAACAATAAAAAGGCAATTGGTGTACAACAATTGCTATGTTTAACAGGCCCTCAAGGCAACCAGTCTTCAAGACTGATGTCCCTCAAGGCACCCATCCCTCAAGGCTGATGGCCCTCAAGGCAACCATTCCTCAAGACTCCTGTCCCTCAAGGCACCTAGCCCTCAAGGCTGATGGCCCTCAAGGCAACTAGCTCTCAAGGCAACTGTTCCTCAAGGCTGATGGCCTCAAGGCAATCAGCCTTCGAGACAGCTGCCATCAAGGCAACCAATGATGAATAAAAGATTTGTGTACACCAATTGCCATGTCTAACCACCCTTAAGGTAAAAGACCCTAAAGGCAATCATCACTCAAGGCTGATGGCCCTTGAGCCAACTATCCCCCGTATCTGATTTCCCTCAAGACAACCACCCCTCAAGGCAGAATGCCCTTAAGGCAACCAGCCCTCAAGGCTTAATGCCCTCAAGGCAACCTTCCCTCAAGGCTCCTGGCCCTCAAGGCAACTAGTCTTCAAGGCTCCTGGTCCTCAAGGCTCCTGGACCTCAAGGCACCCGGCCCTCAAGGCTGATGGCTCTCAAGGCAACAAGCCTTCAAGGATCCTGGCTCTCAAGGCACCCAGCCTTCAAGGCAACCAGCCTTCAAGGCTCCTGGCCCTCAAGGCAACTATCCCTCAAAGCTGATGGCCCTCAAGACAACCAGCTCTCAAGGCTGATTGCCTTTGAGACAACCAGTCCTCAAGGCTGATGGCCCTTGAGGTGACTAAACAGATATGGGTGGTGGGTGTACACCAATAATCCATTTGTGATTGGTTGCCTTGAGGGCCACCTTTACCACATCCGGTCACCTTGTGTGAATTCTTGGTGAGTGCCTCAAAAGGGTAACCTTACCTAAAATGTCTTAAAATGGCCTCCTTTGATATCAAGCCTCAAAATGACTTCCTTTGCTAATAAATCCTCAAAATGGTCACATATGCTAAAAAAAAGCTCTCTGAATGGGTCAAGATTGGTGCTGTATAGTGGTAATGAGTCATGTGACCCACCAGACAACCAAACACAAATGGGCAAGTGGTGTACACCATTTGCCAGTGGTCGATTGGCATAAACTAATTGCTCTGCCTGACAGTCCTCAAAGCAATGAGCCTTCAAGGCAACCAACAACAAATGGGCACAAAGGCCTTTACACCATGATGGCATTTTAACATGAGGGCTGTTAGGAGTAGCAACTGGAGTTCTGCAATCTCCCATTGGCAGTTGGTGTACACCAATAGTCCACTTGCAGTTGGTTGCCTTGAGGGACACCTTGCCACATCTGTCACCTTGTGTGAAATATTGGTGAGCACCTCAAAAAGGACAAATTACCTAAAATACTCCAAAATGGCCTCCTTTGATATAATGCCTCAAAAGGCTGCCTTTACTAACAAATCTTCAAAATTGTTACATTTGCTAAAAAAGCTCTCTGAATGGGTCAGAGTTGATGTGGTATAGTGGTAATCAGTCATGCAACCACTGCCCAACATACGTCTGCACCAATGTTGCCACATCCGGGAACCTTCTCTGAATTACGTGTAAGCACCTCAAAATGGCCACCTTTGCTAAAATGCTTTCATAATGCCTAAGGGTGTCAGTGAGGAGCAACAGTCCTGCGAAGGGGTTCATTTGAGCTGTGGCAATGACATCAGGTCTAGCTGTGCGCAGTCTCCCTGATGGCAACCTGGCATACGGGACCTTGAACAGTCCCACCCAGGGAAATCCCACTGCACCACAAACACCAGGCACTTGTTCCTGAGGTCATAGTCACAGTCCAGCTGAATCCCTTCCCATTGCTGTTACTTCTCCCTAACATCCTTAGACATTATGAAATCATTTTAGCAGAGGTGGCAATTTGGAGGCATTCACATGTAATTCAAAGAAGATTCCCATATGTGGCAAAAGTGGAGCAGTACTGTGATGTGTATTGATCGATTACTGCCATACCACATTGACCCTGAGCCCAAAAGGCAATGATCCCTCAATGCTTATGGCCTTCATGGCAACTAGTCCTCAAGACTGATAACCCTTAAGGCAACCATCCCTCAAGGCTGATGGACTTCAAGGCAACCAGCCCTCAAGGCTGATGGCCCTCAAGGCAACCAGCCCTCTAGGTTGATGGCCCTTGAGGCAATGAGACCTTAAGGCTGACAGTCCTCTAAGCAACTAAACAGAAAAGGGTGATTGGTGCACACCAATTACCAGTGGTCAATTGGTGTAAATCAATTGCTCTGCCTGACAGTCCTCAATGCAACATACTCTCAGGGAAACCAACAACAAATAGGTGATAAGGCCTTAATGCCTTCATGACATTTTATCTTGAGGTCTCTTAAGCATGGCAGTTGGTGTTCAGCAATTGCCCATGGGCAATTGGTGTACACCAATAGTCCATTTATGATTGGTTGGCTTGAGGACCACTTTTGCCACATCTTGCAACCTTGTGTGTGCTATTGGTGAGCACCTCAAAAGGCCACCTTACCTAAAATCCTTCAAAATGGCCTCCTTTCATATAATGCCTCAGAATGGCTGGCTTTGCTAAAAAATCCTCAAAATGGTCACATTTGCTGGAAAAGCTCTCTGAATGGGTCAGGGTTCATACGGTATTGTTGTAATCAGTCATTTGGCCACTACCAAACACATTTCTCCACCACTTTTGCTACATCCGAGAACCTTTTCTGAATTGCATGTGAGCACTTTAAAATGGTCACCTTTGCTAAAATGCTTTCATAATGCCTAAGGGTGTCAGTGAGGAGTAACAGTCCTGGGAAGGGGTTCATTTGTACTATGGCTATGACCCCAGGTCCAGCTCTGTGCAATCTCCCTGACAGCAACCAGTCTTAACGAACCTTGAACAGTCCCACTAAGGGAAATCCCACCGCTCCTCAAACACCAGGTGCTTGTTGCTAAAGTCATTGTCATAGCACAGCTGAACCCCTTCCCACTGCTGTTACTTCTCCCCTAACATCCTTAGTCATTATGAAAGCATTTTAGCAAAGGTGGCCATTTGGAGGAGCTCACATGTAATTCAAAGAAGGTTCCCGGATGTGGCAAAAGTGGTGCAATACTGTGACGGGTATTGGTCACGTGACTGATTACTGCCATACCATATTGACCCTGAGCCATAAAGGCAATGAGTCCTGAATGCTTATGGCCTTCATGGTAACTAAATGGCCTCTGCCTAGGAAATTTGTGAGGCCACCACCGGCAATCAAGTTAACTTCCCTCAAGGCAATTTTCCTCAAGGCAACCAATGACAAATAGGTAATTTGTGTACACCAATGGCCATGTCGAACAGCCCTTAAGGCAAAAGACCCTCAAGGCAATCTTCCCTCAAGGCTGATGGCCCTTGAGCCAACTATCCCCCATATCTAATGGCCCTCAAAGCAAACAGCCCTTAAGGCTGATAGCCCTCAAGGCAACCAACCCTCAAGACTCATTGCCCTCAAGGCAACCAGCACACAAGACTCCTGGCCCTCAAGGCTGATGGCTTTCAAGGCAAATAGCCCTCAAGGCTGATGTTCCTCAAGGCAACCAGCCCTCTAGGCTGATGGCCATCAAGGCAACCAGCCCTTGAGTGGCTCATGGCCTTAAGGCAACCAGCCGTCATGGGTGATGCCCTCAAGGCAACCATCCCTCAAGAATGATGGTCCTTGAGGCAGCTATGCCCCATGGCTCATGGCCCTCAAGATAACCAGTACTCAAGGCTAATGGCCCTCAAGGCAACCATCCCTCAAGGCTAATGGCGGTCAAGGTAACCAGCCCTCAAGGCTCATGGCCCTCAAGGCAACCAGCCCACAAGGCACCTGGACTTCAAGACAACCAGCCCTCAAGTCTTTTGGCGCTCAAGGCAACAGACCCTCAAGACAACCAGGCCTCAAGGCTTTTGGCCCTCAAGGCAACAGGCCCTCAAGGTTGATGGCCATCATGGCAAGCAGCCCTCAAGGCTGATGGAACTCAAGACAACTAGTCCTGAAGGCTGACGGACCTCAAGGCAACCAGCCCTCAGGGCTGATGGCCCTTAAAGCTACATATCCTTATGGCAACCAGCACTAAAGACAACCACCCCTAAAGGCAACCAAACACAAATGGGCTCCAACCAATACATGGACATGCATCTTTCTAAGTGGAGTTTAAAAATCAGGCCCATTGTCTTTTCCTTAGCTGTGACTATTTTATTTTCAATACAGTAAAGTTACATGACAAATGTATGACAAAGACACCAGAGGTTAGTTTATTTTTACCTTTATTATTTTTGTTTTTTTATTTACTCATTGACGTGTGATTTGGTAGTGCAATTATGTATGTTGTTCATCTCTCCAGACAGGTTACTGCCACTAATACTGCTCAATCTGTTCTGGGAATATCTTCCACCTGCATCTGTGAATAGGTGGGTAAAATAAATCTTTGATTATACCATCCAGATGGGGGAGGAGGATAGAAGGAGAAACAGAGAGAGAGAGAGAGAGAGAGAGAGGAGAGACTGACTGACTGTGAGACTACTGGGCAACAAAAAGACCATTTACAGTAAGAAAATATGAATAAAGTGTTTTCCAGAATTCATTGTGGCTGTGTGTGTTCAGACAGGGTAAGGGCAGGCTGGTAAAATAAATCTCTGGTTATACCATTCAGATGGGGGAGAGAGAGAGAGAGAGACAGAGAAACAGACTACTGGGGAATATAAATCATGAATAAAGTTTTCTGGTGCAGCAGTGCTTGAGTGGGATGGAGGAGGGGAGTGAACTTATTTGCAAGGGGATGACTATACAGGTAGTCTGGTGAATGATATACCAGTAGAGGGGGATCTTTTTCTGCTCCTGCCCTCTGCAGCCTGTGTCCTGGTTCAACTACACTTGAGTAAGACAGAGGAGGGGTGAGAGCTTGTTTACAAGGTGATGTCTGACCACGGAGTTAAGGGAGAAAGACACCAGCAAGAAGGTTTCTGCTCTTGCCCTCAGCAACCCATTTTCTCATGCAGCAGTGTTTCAGTGGGATGGAGGAGGGGTAAGAGCTTGTTTGCTAGATGATGTCTGTCCAGGAAGTCAAGGGGTAAAGATGCCAGCAGGGAGATCTCTGTTTCTGCTTCCGCCCTCAGCAACCCATTTTCATGAGCAGCAGCACTTAAGATGGATGCAAGGGGGAGTGCGAGTATATTTGCTAGGTGATGTCTGTCCACATAGTCAAGGGTGAGAGATGCCAGTAGGGAAGTCTCTGTTTCTGCTCCTGCCTCAGCAACCCATTAGCTGGTGCAGCAGTGCTTAAGAGGGAAAGAGGAGGGGTGTGAGTTTGTTTGTTAAGTGATGTCTGTCCAGGGAATTGAGGGGGAGAGATGCCAGCAGGGAGGTCTTCATTTCTGCTCCTACCCTAAGCAACATATTTTCTGATGCAGCAGTGCTTAAGTGGGATGAGCGAGGGGCGAGAGCTTGTTTGCTAGGTGATGTCTGTCCAGGAAATCAAGGGGTAGTGACACCAGCAAGGAGATCTCCATTTCTAATCCTGCTGTCAGCAACCCTTTTTCATGTGCAGCAGTGCTTAAGATGGATGGATGAGGGGTGTGAGCTTGCTTGCTAGGTGATGTCTGTCCAGGTAGTCAAGAGGGAGAGACACCAGCAGGGAGGTCTCTGTTTCTGCTCCTGCACTCAGCAACCCATTTTCTGGTGTAGCAGTGCTTAAGTGGGATGGATGAGGGGTGAGAGCTTGTTTGCTAGGTGATGTCTGTCCATCCTGGTTGATAGTGGGTAGAGACACCAGTAGGTAGTTCACCGTTTCTGCTCCTATACTTAGCAACTCATTTTCTGGTGCAGCAGAGCTTAAGAGGGACAGAGGATGAGTTTGAGCTTCTTTGATAGGTGATGTTTGTCCAGGTAGTCAAGGAGGAGAGAAGCCAGCAGGGAGTTCTCCATTTCTGCTCCTGCCGTCAGCAGCTCATTTTCTGATGCAGCAGCACTTAAGAGGGATGGATGAGGGGTGAGAGCTTGTTTGCTATGTGATGTCTGTCCAGGTTGTCAATGGGTAGAGATGACATCAGGGAGTTCTCTGTTTCTGCTCTTACAGTCAGTGACTCATTTTCTGGTGCAGCAATGGTTAAGAGGGATGGAGGAGGAGGAGTGTGAGCTTCTTTGCTATTTGCTATTTGTCCAGGTAGTCAAGGGGGAGAGAAGCCAGCAGGGAGGTCTCCGTTTCTGCTCCTACACTCAGCAACTCATTTTCTGGTGCAGAAATGGTTAAGAGGGATGAGGATGAGTGTAAATTTCTTTGCTAGGTGATGTCTTTCCAGGTAGTCAAGGGGGAGAGGCGGCAGCAGAAAGGTCTCATTTTCTGCTTCTGCCCTTAGCAACCTATTTTCTAGTGCAGCAGCACTTAAGAGGGATAGAGTAGGGGTGTGAGGTTGTTTACTAGGTGATGTTTGTCCAGGGGTCAAGAGGGAGAAAAGCCAGAAGGTTTCTGCTCCTGCACTCAGCAACCCGTTTTTGGGTGCAGCAGTGCTTTAGTGAGATAGAGGAGGCAGAGAAAGCTTGATTGCTCAGTTATGTCTGTATAGGGAGTAAATGGGTGTATATGCCAGCAGTGAAGGCTCTGTTTCTGCTCCTGATGTTAGCAACCTGAGTCCTGGTTCAGCAGGCCTTGGGTGGGAAGGAGGACGTATGAGTGCTTGTTTGATAGGGGATGACTGAGCTCAAGACAAGTCCTACCTGTCACCATACAGGAAAGACCACTTGCAAGTGCATGATCAGCTGGTACTGTATCTGCATCACACCACATCACAACCAGAAAATTCCTACGGCTACTAAGGCACATGGCTGACATATCTATGGTACCATTGACTGGCAATCATGGATGTTTATTATGCCATGGCTTGAATGTTTTGGTATATTAATTTGTGCTTAGGATACATAATGGGATGAATGACCATTTAATATAATGGAATGGAATGTACAGTATGTAATCCAATCGACTATAACTTTCTAATTGCCATTGGTATAATGTCTTAAAATTTTATTTTTCAGATCAGAGTATATAGGCCAATAGTCTTTAAAACTAACCACATTTAAGGATATACATGCCAAATGCCCTATCGCCTGTCATCAGATCATCTTCCAAATGACAATCTTTGTAATCTGTATACACAGTGCGTTGTACAAAAGATGTCCCCTGGCTTCAGAAATACTCATGCAACAGTCAGATTGGGAAATAAGAAATTGCAAATAATAAGTGCATAAGGTAGATTACTACGTGATGTCACTAACAGTAAGTTACAGTTTAGCTTGGGTTTTGATATTTATGTATTGATGTACAGCATGTGTTCATGTTTCAAAGTTCAGCCAGGGTTTGACCTCATGAAACTGCTAACAATGTTAGTCCATTGGGAACCTCAGAAATACTAGGTTGAAAAGGCAAGCACATTTTGCTAGTCTGTCAGTGGTTGAAACATTTTTTCTTTCTGCAAAAGGTGTACTTTTTGGGCTATATTAAAGCTTGTTGAGGTTGCATTTGGGTGGAGTTGGGGCAGAAGTACAGGGAAGGTTTATCATGGCTCCTATTTCCTCTAACATTACAATTTGTTCATCATCTGTCTCAAGACTGAAATCAATGGATTTTGTTGTTGTTTGTATTTTGTAGGATTGCTACGTTACATATAGTATGGTGAGAATGTGATTCTAGTGGACTGTACACCTGTCAGAGATAAAACACTCATTACATCCATCATATAGTCAAACTACGCTAAGGGGAGTATCAGTGATATTTCCAGTCACCCCATTGCATATCTCGTGTGTGTGTGTGTATGTGTGTGTGTGTGTGTGTGTGTGTGTGTTTAACTTTTTAGCATGATGACTTGGTTAATCAAGGGGAGCATGTCATAATTAAACAAGCAATAGATAATAAATTTTGCATGTGACCTCAGGATCCAGCTCTCATTTGGGTGGTGGCATTACCTGACTGGGACCATGCAAGGTCCCATGGTTGAAAACTCTGTTTGGTTGGTGTCAAGAAGGTGTAACAGTAATGAGTATGGGTTCAGTTGGGTTTTGATGGTGACCTGAGGATCTCAGACCCAGTGATTGGGGGGGAGGTGGCATTCACTTGGTGGGACTGTCCAAGGTCCAAGGGTTGAAACCTATGTGTGGTTGGTGTCAGGGATGTGCGACAGTAATTGGTATGAGTTCAGAGGGTGAGGTGGGACCACTAGACACCTGGGAATGCTTTTTCTGTGATGGTGCCATGTCTCGTAAAGTGTGGTGGAACACACATACACCAGAGAATAAATTTTGTGAAATGGTGAGGCCTGGTGTGGGAGGTCATGGAATGGCTATTGGACTCCAGGAGATGGTTTATTGGTTATTGTGCCTTGTATTGAAGATAATTGGTGCCTTCATGTGCCAGAAGTGGTGCAGTACTGTGTCTGTTAGTGGTCACTTGACTGAGGCATTTTAGCAAAGGCAGCTGTTTTGAATTAATTTATCAAAGGTGCCAATTTTGAGGCATTTTAACAAAGACAGCCATTTTGAGGTGCTCACCAGTGAGTCACACTTGGTGCCCAGATGTGGCAAAAGTGATGCAGTACTGTGTCAGGTAGTGGTCACATAACTGATTGTCACCATACCACATCAACCCTAACTCATAAAGATAACTTTTTCGCAAAAGTGGCCATTTTGAGGCATTTTATCAAATGTGTCCATTTTGAGGCATTTTATCAAAGGTGGCCACTTGGAGGCATTTAATCAAAGGTGGCATTTTGAGCTGCTCACCAGTGATTCACACTTGGTACCCATATTTAGCAAAAGTGGTGGTGTACTTTTTTTTACCTTTTGTGTTTTTTAACCTTTGTTTTATCAGGTGAGAAACACTAAGCTGAAAGCTTGTTTACAGGTGTGACCTGGAGCTCAAGAAAGTTAAGTGACTTTGTGTCCAGTAGTGGTCACATGACTGATTACCACCATACCTCATCAACACAGACCCATTCAGATAACTTTTTAGCAAAGGTGGCCATTTTGAGGCACTTTAGAAAAGGCAGCCATTTTGAGGCACTCACCAGTGATTCACACTTGGTGCCCAGATGTGGCAAAAGTGTTGCAGCAGTGTGTCCAGAAGTGGTCATATGACTGATTACCACCATACCACATCAACCCTGACCCATACAGAGAGCTTTTTAAACAAAGGCAGCTATTTTGAAGCATTTTAGCAAAGGCAGACATTTTGAAGCATTTTAGGAAAGGTGGCCATTTTGAGGTGCACACAAGTAATTCACACTTGGTGCCTGGATGTGGTAAAAGTGGTGCAGTAGTGTGTCTGGAAGTCATCACATTGACTGATTGCATATTTCTTATTTCTCAGAGAACGTGTGCTCAACAAATCTACAGAAGTCACAAAATTACCCTTTTTGAATGACACTGAAGATCAAGACACTGCAATGATGAAACATTCCAACATTTTACATCTTGACTTCATATGATACTACTCAACTGATACTTTCCAGGATTAAGGTAAGAGACAAACTAGTTTGTCTAACAGGCTATGGAAACTTTGCGGTGTTAACATAAATCAGCCTTGTAGACCTACTAGTATGCATTGCACCAAAACAAACTTCTCCTTCACCGTCTCATCAGTTGGAATGAATTATAATGCTTAGACTAGTTTTGGACAATCCAAGTGATGACTTCATATGAGGGTGTGATACATTACTTTGGTTAAATTAAATATTACAGACTGTATGTCAAAAGTTAATGAAATGGCTTAGCATAGGGTAAGAGCAGATATTTTTTCCCTACAGGTCACAAGCATGAAGAAGATATATATAAAACACAAAAACATGAGAATAACAATTTGTCAGTGTCAGTGGCTCAGTAAGTTGCACACTCACCTCTAAGGCTGGGAGATCAGTAGGCTGTGGGTTCTATCCCTACACCAGGCACTTGGGTTAATATCCCAATTCTGACACTGTAGTGTATGGGTGGGGGGGGTGCTGCACTCCTGAGATTTCTGTCTTTCAGATGAGATGTTAAACCAAGATCCCATCTGCCTGTTCTGGCGGTTGTTCAGGTGAACAATAAAGATCCTATGGCACTTCTCGAAAAGAGATGGGGAATTTTTATTGCAAATGAAATAAATACAAACTGGTATAAAAATAATCAGACAGAAAAAGGAAACGGTATATAAATACAACATATCATACAAAATCCACAGAATGCAGTACACAGTCTAATCCCATTCACCAGATAAACCTATCTTATTTAACCCTGTGACAAATCACTGTTTCCCTCCACCAAATCAAACAGTCATCTAATAGTAGGATTCCATGGCACTTATTGAAAGGAGTTGGGAAGTGTCCTGGCCAAATTTCCCCCATTCACTAGAAGTGCCACCAACAGCTTAATCCAGTTCAATTTCAGTTGGTTACCGTCTGTATCCCCCTCACCTTGGACACCCCTGAAAAAGGGACTTCTAGTCTCAGTGGGCCTACTGGGTCAACAAAATTCAAAAAATAAATTAGGGCATAGTAGCATAAGGTGAATTAGGAAAAAATAGTTCCTTTTCCATGCCAGTACAGTGATCTAAAATAAAACTAATAGTATATGGCAATAGTAGTCAGGTATTTTTTTTTCCACTGGTCACTGGCAAGAAGGTGGTAGCTAGATATAGGGATAGATATTTTTATTTCCATGCAGGATTGGAAATGGTGTGTTAGAAATGAATAGAAAACAAAGAGTGGACTACATGACATGTTATATAATAAAGAAAGGATAGGGTTTTTCTCCACAGGTTTTAGAATAGGGAAAGGATAGGGTTTTTCTCCATATGTTTTAGAATAGGGAAAGGATAGGGTTTTTCTCCACAGGTTTTAGAATAGAGAAAGGGTAGGGTTTTTCTCCACAGGTTTTAGAATAGGGAAGGGATAGGATTTTTCTCCACTTGTTTTAGAATAGGGAAATTATATGGCTTTTCTCTACAGGTTTTAGAATATGGGAAAGAATTTTTATTTCTCCACAGGTTTTAGAATAGAGAAAGGATAGGATTTTTCTCCACAGGTTTTAGAATTGGGAAAGGATAGGGGTTTTCTCCACAGGTCTTAGAATAAGGAAAGGATAGGGCTTTTCTCCACAGGTTTTAGAATAGTTAAAGGATAGGGTTTTTCACCACAGGTTTTAGAATAGGGAAAGGATAGAGTTTTTCTCCACAGGTTTCTGGTATTGCAGTGTCTGATGGAACGCTCTTTGTGTATGATGATCCATACACTGGAAAAAGTGTCGCATTGGCAAAATACCAAAGGTGAAATGTGAACCACTGATGGTAAATGCTAAAGGTAATAAAAAACAGTAAACTATTTTGGTTTCTTTCCTGTAGTACACTATATAAAATACTATATGGTGGCCTAAATACACAATGCTTTTCTTAAAACCTTTTTTTAATTTGCTGTCCTCACTGTAACCACGAGAGACTGAAGAAACTAGGTTTATTTTCTGTGGATTATATAAGACTCAGGGGTGACCTATATCTAACTTTTAGAGTGATCCATGAAGATTTTACTCTAGAAACAATTGGTCTGGGAAGACATAAAAACAATAATAGCACCAGATCACATAACTTAAATTGATTGGCAAAACAAACAAAACTGTCAAAGAATAATTACAACCTGGCACACTCTACCTAAGACTATAGTTGAGAGTCAAAATATGAATACATTCAAAAAGAGACTTGATGAATATGTGAGTAACAAAAAATTCTCCTTCTACCAATAGAACACTGAATGGTGGCAAGTTCACAAAAGGCCAATGAGCTACATAACTTCTATTCCATATATGAATCTATGAACCTTAGGATGAAGGTGTATCATTGCTGTGTATTGACGATCTCCAACTATTCTATATAATGTATGGGGAAAAAAACAAATAAAAACCATGGGAATAAGTCATAGTAGGATAGGGTAAAATAAGAAAAATGTGTTCCTTTTCCAGGGGCAGTACAGTGATCTAAAAAAATAATATTGTAGGGTAGTAGTATCCAGGTATTTCCACAGGTCACAGGTATAAAGGTGGAAGTTAGATATAAGGAAAGACATTTTTTTCCTTACAGGATTGGCAATGGTGTGTTTGAAATGAATATGAAACAAAGAGTGGACTACATGACATGTTTTAGAAATGGGAACTTATAGGTTTTTTCTCCACAGGTTTTAGAACAGGGAAAATATTTCTGGTATTATTTTGTCTGATGGAACACTCTTTATGTATAATGACCCATGCACTTGAAAAAGTCATTCTGCTGCAACAGTGACTTTGCTACTAAAACAGTATGACTTGCCATTCTGCTTTAGTATATACATCACAGTGCAAGTGCCCCCAACATCGTGGTACATGGGACGTCAGGCTGTCGAAGTGTCACATCGGCAAAATACCAAAGGTGAAATGTGGACCACTAATGGTAAATGTTAACGGTAATCAAAAAAAAGTAAGCTATTTCGGTTTCTTTCCTATAATGCATTATATACAATACTGTATGGTGGCCTAAATACATAACAACACTTTTCTTAAAACCTTTCTTTATTTGCTGTCCTCACCATAACTTTAGGGTGAAGGTGTATCATTGCTATGTATTGACAACCTCCAACTATTATATATAATGTATGGGGAGAAAAAACATGGGAATAATAACAATCAAGGTTTAGTAGGATAGGGTAAATTAAGAAAAATGTGTTCTGTGTCCAGGGGCAGTACAGTGATCTAAAAAAATAATAGTATAGGGTAATAGTAGACAGGTATTTATTTCCACAGGTCACAGGCATGAAGATGGTAGATAGATATAGGGAAAGACAGTTTTTTTTTCCTATAGTATTGGCAATGGTGTGTTTGAAATAAATATAAAACAAAGAGTAGACTGCATGACACGTTTGAGAAAAGGGAAAGGATAGGGTTTTTCCTCCATAGGTTTACAGTCTTCTAGCATCTGATGGAATGCTATTGTGTATAATGATACGTACAAGTCTTGAAAAAGTCATTCTGCTGCAATAGTGATGTCACTACTAAAACAGAATGACTTCACTGCCTACTTTAGTATGTACATCACAATGAAAATGTTATAGCAGATGGGACTTTTTTCCCCTCACAGGTCACAGGCATGATAGTTATAAGGTAAGATAGTTTTTTTTCCAAACAGTATCAGAAATGGCTTGCTTGATTTGAATGTAAAACCAAGAGTTGAATAATAGACATGTTCTAGAATAGGGAAAGGATAGGGTTTTTGGCCACATGATAATGGTCTTATAGCTTATGATGGAACGCTGTTTTGTTGGTGATGCATGCACTTGAAAATGTTATTCTGCAGCAATAGTGACATTCCTAATAAAACAGAATGACTTTTCATTCTGCTTTAGTAGAGATGTCACAATGCAAGTGACCCCCTCATCTACGTACACTAGGATGGCGAATGGTTTAAGTGTCACATGCGAGAGTTGACCAGAGTTGAAATGCAAATGGCTAATGTTAAATGATAACTGAAATATATACACAACTTGCCTTATATGTAATCAGGTCCATTTCTTACATTTCCTTCATGGATTTGGTGAACAGTGTCCCATAGTGTAATAGCTGGTATGACACTGAACAGCATTTGTAACACCAGAAGTAGTGGTGTAAGGCCCACCACTTATCTGAAAGTGTGAAGACAATATAAGAACCATTATCATAAATTATATCTAGAGTTGTATAACATAAAGAAATGGTGTACGCTTCACACTTATTCAGTATTTATCAAGTATTTCTTTAAGCAATAATGACCAAAAAGCCTGTAATTTTCTGGAAATTAATGACCAGCTGGGTGGCATGGCCAGAGAGCAGTCTCTAATCACAATAATGAGCTTTTTTGTTGTTTTTTTATATACTAATTTTTCTTTCTTTGTGGCCCCAGCTGACAGTACCATGTGTTATGCCATCTGTGTAGTAGGGGAGTTTTGGTGTTCATGGTGGTGTGGTGCGGCTCTTTATCTTGTGAGTAGTTATTTGTAAAGATGGTTGCATATGATGAAATTTGGTTTCTTTTAGATTTCATTTCACAGAATCACTGCCATCAGTGTAGAAGCTGATCACTGTGATCATCCATGTGGCTGCCATGCCGAGCATTTCTAATAGGATACAGACTGGCACTGCATCCAATCAGTGAGCTTCTTTAGCTCAAGCATAATTAATTGGACATAATAATACTGAACAATGATGGTTATGTTAATGTTACAGCTTCAACTAATGCCCACTTCTTTCTTAAGGCCAGCTTGCAGCTAACAATCTTTATTCGTGGTAGTAAATTGATACACTCTGTCTTTAGGCAACTTTACCTATTGTCCCCTCTCCATCTTGTCAGCTTGTTCTTGTTCACTTGTGTGTGTGTCACTTTGCTCTTTTTTGGCATTGAATTTCAACGGCCACCTCTTAGACCATATATCTCATTTGCAGGTCCCTCTGCTACTCCTGTAGACCCTCCTATCAAATATCCCACAGAGCTTGATGTCATCTGTAAAGATATGCATGTTGCCCTATGTTCATTCTCTTACATTGATGAATACTTTGGAATTGGAAATGATGAGTGCCAGGAGTGACACATGTGGCATCAAACTTGTGAATTCTGTCTTCACTAAGCTGATCACTTTAACCATAACTCTCTGCTAGCTCCCACACTATCCAGCTACCCACACGTGGATACTGTAACAAGTGCAGTTGTGATCACAGTATAACAACAGACAAAACAGCATTGTGTATTTGAATGTGTCATTTTCAAATCAGAAAGATCATTGACATAAGCCACTTATATTATCCTTTAGCCTGATAAAGCATGACAAGGTGAGACATGCTGTGCTTTCTGTCAGCATTCAATCCTTTGGCCTGTTTTAAAGGGGCAATGTGACTATGAGAAGGTGATCATATGATCTTGCAATGTATTACACCACAATGTACAGATTGGAGAAATAAAAAAGAATCATTTAAATCTTGATTACAAATGTTAATGTATTCATCAATAAAGTCCACTGCATATGTTTGATACACATTTTGTCAGAGTTGTCAGTAATATACAAGACATGCCCAATTGTCTGTTGTACACTCAAGATTCTTGTTGATACCACTCAGCTGCTGTTCTCTTTTACACACTGCCTATACATTGGAAGACACACAGCAGCTCCCATGGTATCTCTGGTGTGGTGTTTCACACCCTAATTCTGCATTTATCCATCTTTCTTCCATTCTATGTGTCTTCAGTCCATCAACTGTTGTCTGCATTCTTTGAGGTTTTGAGTTATGTTCTTCTGACTCATAGTGTGCAGTTATGGGTAAAAACTGGGCCATGATTAAATCATTCATTTTTCTGTCATGTAAAACTGGCTGCTTCTTACCTTTTCATTATGGATTTAGTGACATATACCCCATAATGCAATAGGTAGAACCCCAATAAGCCAGCATGGCCCTACCATGGGTGGTTGGGTATAGCACCCCAGGTATCTGTAGGTGGGTCTTACTATTGATCACAAATGTCATCCAGGCCTGTGCAGCTGTAAGAAAACATGTAATACACACATTTACAACATTAATAATCTAATTATCCCAATAAATGTGCAACAGAAGCAGTTTGTTGCTGAAAATGATTGAACGGTTGGTGCCATCTTGTTTTAGGCCATGTGATACAGGGGATGCAGATATAAGTCCAAGCTGGGCCATGATTTATTTGTTCACTTCCCTGTTGTGTATAACAGAGTACTTCTTACTTTTCCTTTATGGATTTAAAAACTAGTACCACAAAATACAATAGTTGGGACCACAATGGTCCAGCATGGCCCTACCATGTGTGGTTGAGTGTGTCACCCTGGCTATCTGCAGGTGAGCCTGTAATATGAAATTAGTGTTCAGAAAATTCTTCCAAGCCCCTGCAGCTGTAATAAAAGGTGTAATCCATAGATATTTACCACTTGCATAATCTAGCTATCTCACTAAATGTGTAGCAGAAGTAGTTTGTCGCTGAAAATGACTGAACGGTGGTGGCCATCTTGTTTTTGTTCATGTAACCCATGGCATGTAGATATGGGTACAATCTGCTCTTGATTTACTCATTTACTTCCCTCTCATGTACAACAGGCTACTTCTTACTTTTCCTTTATGGATTTATTGACATGTACCCCATAATGCAATAGGTGAGCCTGCATGGCCCTACAATAGGTGATTGGAAATGGCATCCCGGCCATCTGCAGGTGGGTCTGCAATGTGAAATTAGTTATCAGAAATGTCATCTAAGCCCTGGGAGCAGTATGAAAAGGGGTAATCCATAGACATTTACCACTTTTGTAATCTAGTTATCCCAATAAATGTGTAACAGAAGCAGGCTGACACAGAAAATGACCGAATGTTGTCAGGCATCTTGCTTTTGATCATGTGACCCAGGGGATGTAGTTATGGGTACAGTCTGTTCCTTGATTTACTCATTCACCTGCCTGTCTTGTAAAACAGGTTTCTTCTTAGTTTTCCTTTATGCATTTATTAACATGTACACGATAACACAATATGTGGGCCCCTCATGGGCCAGCATGGCCCTAGCCTGGGTGGCTGGGTATGGGGGTATGGCACCCCAGCTATCAGTAGGTGGGTCTGTAATGTGAAATCAGTGATCAGAAATAGCATCCAAGCCACCGTTGCTGTAAGAAAGGGTGTAATCCATTAACATTTACCAGTTTAATAAATTAGTCATCCCAATAAATGTTTAACAGAAGCAGTTGGATGCAGAAAATGACTGAATGGAGTCAGACATCTTGCTTTTGGTCGTGTGACACAGGGGATGTAGATATGGCACCAATCTGGGCCTAGATTTATTCATTCACTTCCCTGTCATGTAAAACAGGTTGCTTCTTATTTTTTCTTTAAGGATTTATTGACATGTACCCCATAATATAATAGGTGGGACCCCATGGGCCAGCATGGCACTGTCATGGGTGGTTGGGTATGGGAGTATGGCACTCCGGCTATCTGCCGGTCAGTCTGTAATGTAAAATTAGTCATCAGAAATAGAATCAAGGCCCCTGCAGCTGTAAGAAAGGTGTAATCCATAGACATTTAAAACTTGTATAGTCTAGTTCTCACAAGAAATGTGTACCTGAGGCAGTCTGATGCAGAAAATGACTGATCAGTATCAGCCATCTTGTTTTTGGTCATGTGACACAGGGATGTAGACATGGGTACAGTCTGGGCCTTGATTTACTCATTCACTTCCCTATTATGTAAAACATGCTACTTCTTACTTTTCTTTTATGGTTTTATTGACATGTACTCCATAATACAATAGACGGACACTCCATGGACCAGCATGGACCTACCATGGGTGCTTGGGTCTGGCACACCAGCTATCTGCAGGTGGGACTATAATATGTAACTAGCGATCAGAAATTTAATTGAGGCACCAGCAGCTGTAAGAAAAGATGTAATCCATTGGCATTTACAAATTTTATAATCTAGTTATCCTAATAAATGTGTAACAGAAGTGGTTTGTTGCAGAAAATGACTGCACATTGTTGGCCCATCGTATTTTTTGTCATGTGACCCAGATGATGTAGATATGAGTACAGTCTGGGCCTTGATTTACTCATTCACTTTCCTGTCATATAATACAAGCTACTTCTTAGTTGTCCTTTATGAATTTACTGACATATACCCCATAATGCAGTAGGTGGTCGCCCAATGGGCCAGCATAGGCATACCATGGGTGGTTGGGTATGGCACCCTGGCTATCTGCAGGTGGGTCGGTAATGTGAAATTAGTGATCAGAGATCTCATCCAAGCCCCTTCAACTGTAAGAAAATGTGTAATCCATTGACATTTAACACTTTTATAATCTAGTTATCCCAACAAACATGCAACAGAAGTAGTTTGACACAGAAAATGACCGAACAGAAGCCACCATCTTGTTTTTAGTCATGTGACCCAGAGGATGTAGATATGGGTACAGTCTGGGCCTTGATTTACTCAGTCACTTCCCTGTCATGTAAAACAGGCAACTTCATACATGTCCTTTATGGATTTATTGACATGTACCCCATAATGCAATAGGTGGTCACCCAATGGGCCAGTATGGGCATACCATGAGTGGTTGGATGTGGCACCCTGGCTTTCTGCAGGTGGGTCTGTAATGTGAAATTAGTGATCAGAAATTTCATCCAAGTCCCTGCAGCTGTAAGAAAAGGTGTAATCCATTGACATTTAACACTTTTATAATCTAGTTATCCCACAAACGTGTAAGAGAAGCAGTTTGACACAGAAAATGACTAAACTGTGTCATCCATCTCATTTTTAGTCATGTGACCCAGGGGATATAGATATGGGTACAATCTGGGTATTAATTTACTCATTCACTTCCCTGTCATGTAAAACAGGCTGCTTCTTATTTTTCCTTTCTGAATGTATTGGCATGTACCCCATAATGCAATAGGTGGACACCCCATGGGCCAGTATGAGCATACCATGGGTGGTTGGGTATGGCACCCCAGCTAGCTGCAGGTGGGTCTGTAATGTGAAATTAGTGTTCATAAATTTCATCCAAGCCCCTGCTGCTGTAAGAAAAAGTGTAATCCATTTACATTTACCACTTTTATAATCTAGTTATCGCAACAAACGTGTAACAAAAGCAGTTTGACACGAAAATGGCCGAACAATTGCAGCCATTTTGTTTTTGGTCATGTGACCCAGGGGATGTAGATATGGGTACAGTCTGAGCCTTGGCCTACTCATTCATGTCCCTGTCATGTAAAACAAGCTACTTCCTACTTTTCCTTTCTGAATTTATTGGCATGTACCCCATAATGCAATAGGTGGACTCCCCATGGGCCAGTATGGGCATACCATGGGTGGTTGCTTATGGCATCTCAACTATCTGCAGGTGGGTCTGTAATGTGAAATTAGTGATCAGAAATTTAATCTAAGACCCTGCTGCTGTAAGAAAAGGTGTAATACATTGACAGTTACCACTTTTATAATCTAGTTATCCCAATAAATGAGTCACAAGCAGTTTGATGCAGAAAATGACTGAATGGTGGCAGCCGTCTTGTTTTTGGTCATGTGACCCAGGGGATGTAGCTATGGGTACAGTCTGGGCCTTGATTTACTCATTCACTTCCCTTTCATATGAAACAGGCTACTTCTTACTTTTTCTTTATATATTTAGTGATGTGTACCCCATAATTCAGTAGATACCCCCCATGGGCCGGCCAGCATGGTCTTACCATGGGTGGTTGGTTCTGGTCACTCTCATACTCTGAAGGTGAGGAATCAATGTGAAATTTTTGTTTATATAAAGAATTTGTAACCTGAAATTGAAAATTAGTTACATTTTAGACAAAATATTTTATCAATGATGCAACCGATTTTAATGTTTTTAGAAACTTCAACATTTTTTGCTAATGCAAATTTGCAAAAACAATTGAAATTTCACTAAATAAACATATATATCACTGAATTATTTAGTTGGAAAACTTATATTTTTATTTTAAATTATAGCTGTGTTAGGTTCTTACTACCTTGACAAAAATGTCACATGAGAATTAAGAAATAATATGTAATAACGTTGTAACTGATAGGTGTACAAACCCAGTGGAAAAACTCTGGCAGCAAGGATATGCAATTTGCAGAAAAACCTTGGCAGTGTAAGAGTTGAAATCTCCTGCAATCACAACAATGGCATGTTGAAATTTTAAATACAATGAATTAATATCCACTGACAATAGGTTCCAACTCTTTGGATCACTATTTGCCAAATTATTTGGGAGAAAATAAACCTTGGCGAAAATAAAAAGCACTCTGTTCCATGATATTGTTGTAATGATATAGTTTGTAGTATTTTTGAAAATTTCAATAATTTCAAGAGTGGGATCAATTTTAATACTAATAGCCAAGCCCCCGATAGGTCTGTCCTGCTTTTTGACTTTCTTAGCAGGACTTGTGATAGTCTTATATCAATTTAAGTTAACCTCTCCCATTACCCAGGTTTCCTGGAAAAATATTATTGTATGGGAATTTACAAAATCACAACATTTCTGATCCTTCATGATGTCAGCAAAACCAGCTACATTCCAGGATAAAACATTACAATTGCATGAAACACTTTAAAATCTTCTGAGGATATTTTCCTTTTCAAATCTATACTGTGTATTACCTCATGTCACTGATTTGTCTCCAGTGTATATGGTATCCCCTGTGGGAGATCATTCAGGTCAACTAGCAGCAACCCTTCACTATCAAAGCTCTTCCTATTGGCCATCAAGAGTGAATAAATTGCAGAACTTTCACAGTACATATCTATTTGTGGTCCTTAATTTTATGAGGCTGTTCTAATAACATATTTGATGTACTGTTTCCTGTTTCCAGATTCAATTTTGATTCTATCAGAGCATTGATATATGATAAGGGGACATCCTCATTTTCTCCAGACAGTTTGTTAATCCCCAAAATTGACAAATACAGGGATTCTCCTCTTTTTCATTGCTGTTGGGAGAGCTGAAATCCCAATTAAGTGATATGAGAATATTTCTGAATGTGTTCTGGTTAACTAAGAGCATCTGATTTCTAACCATGGTTGAGTGTGTAACAATTGTTTTCCAAGTTATCAGAACCCACAGTTCCAAACCTAACCGGTTTAAGCTGGTTTGTTTAACCAGACACTCTTTGCTAAATTCATATCAGAAAAAAGAATGTACACTGGTTTCCGCTCCATGGACACATCTCTACAGGTCATAATAATCTTTCCTCTACCCTGAGGGATATCCAATTCAATATGTATTAGGTACTCCATGGTTTCTTTAAGGGACTTCCCTGTCTCATAATGTTTCTCAAAGATTCCATCTATCCTTAAAAATACTTCCTCTCCTGACAGCACCCAGTTATTATCTCCCTGCCTATTAACATTTTCCAGCACTTGACCATTCACATTCAGGCTCTTTGATTCATTCCATTTCTTTTTCTGTGAAATATCCATGAATTTCTGGTCAGTTTCTATCTCTATAATTTCATTTGCCTCCTGCCTCTTTTCCACTACTCCATCATTCTCTGTATTTTCTAGATTCCCCTCCTCAGTCTTACTCATTACTAATGTAGTAATGGGTTCTGTTTGTAATTTTGCTGATATCAGATAGCCATTATCACATGTTTTCTTACTTTTGCTTTTACCCCGTTTCTTATTTTTAGTCTTTTTTTCCTTTTCTTTTAGTAGACTCCTTTTTATTAGTTTCTGAAATGCAGAGTGTTGAAAAGGATAATCTCTCATTTTTTATTTGTTGCTCTTGTAACACTTGTATTTGCGGCATAAAACTATCAATTTTGTTATTCAGAGTTGAATTTTAACATGCATTAAAGAAACAAATCCTTCCATACTCACTCTCAGCTCTTTTAGTGCCTCTAACATAACTATAAGTACCATGATTGGATGAGCTAAAGCCTTAATTGTATATTTTGATAAAGTGTCAGGACACTGAGCCAAGAATTCCTCTTCTAGTTAAATCCTTTCTACTTCTTTATCTAGTCTTGAAAAGACTGCGCCAGGAGAGCCAGCTAAGATAGATACCTCTTCCACCGCTTGCTGCCATCCTTGATCTGAAACATCTGAGAGACATGAGGAGATTTCTAATGGTCTATAGAGCTCCAAATTAGATCCCAGTGAATTGTTTATAAGGGTGTGAGATGGGTTAGAGAGTTCCCTCACATCTTTTCCTGATAGAATTGGGTTATCTGACAACCTTCCTCTATTAGTTTTTAACTGTTAAATGTTGATCAGGTGAAAAATATTCAGTAATTTTCTGTATTTTATCACTCAGCACTCCCTCTTCCTATTTTTCTTCTTACCCTTTAGTCTATTATTTGTAGATGTACCTTGTACTCAGTATAATTAGTGCTTCTATTGTGTTCTTATTAACTCTTCCCCCTACCTCTTTCGCTAAACAAGCAGGCTTCGACACGTGAGTTTTTACAACATCTATGTATGAAAAAACATCTCTCACTATTTTTTGTCTCTGAAGGAGTGGAGGTGGTAATGATGAGAGACTCATCACACACACTCTCCCATTCTTCTTGGTTTTTTGTAACAAGCATCTTCCCATTCCTTGTATACATTAGATTAGCTGTATCAAGCTGAGGAGGTTGTAACAACTTCAGGAAAAAGACAAAGTGACAATAGCAAACCGCAGTACTTGATATATAAATACATGGGCATATAAATATATTTATACCACAGGGATGAGAGCTTTCTGAGTAGGATAACCTGTGCTATTTTCACTGCAGTAAGGATAAATCCTGATGACATCAGCAGAGTGAGGATATCGACATTTATCCATACTCTGCTGATGTCACTAGAGTGAGGATAAATGCACTGCAGCTTGCATTCTAAAGGAAACTGCTTCAGAAAAGGTTTCTCTTTCTCACTGAAGCTGCAACTTACTCAATTAGCTTTGCAAAAGACTCTCACCTGTGTCCCATTGTGTTTCTAACATTGCTAGCCCATTACTGTGCTGATCTCAGCTTCAAAACAACCTGAATTCTAAATGAAAGTATTTTACAAAGCAGGTTCTGTTTCTCAGTGCTACCTGCAGCAGTGTGTCTTTCTCACTGAGCCTCTGACTCACTCAATTAGCTTTGCAAAACACACTCACCTGTGTTTCTGACTCCCAGTCCATTCAGAATACACACACACACACAGACACACACACACACACTGACAGCACACACAGAATGAGCAGGAAACACACAGACTCAGAAAAAATGTTCCTGCAGCTCTCACCCTTGTGGTATAAATCGCACACATGATGGACGGATCATGGCATATGGAAAATATTCTCACTCCTGCCTCGTGAGCTATGTATTTTCACTTGTGCCTTTGGCACTCGTGAGAATACACAACTCACTCTGCAGGAATGAGAATATTTTCCATATCCCACTCCTGCCCATCATGTATCCCCTATATATCGATATATATCTATATGGCTATATATATTTATAAAATGGGGTGGTAAAATCATAGAAATTCCAGTAACATGATTGGACAGAATGCATCACATGACCGTGCATTATTTCCCAACGACCGCACGCCTCCCAGTACGACCGCACACCTAAACTACTTTCCAGCCCTCAAAACCTTCTCACCAGCAGTGAGATCACTCCACGCCTAATGCAGTTAAGCAGCCACATACAAACACACACACACACACACACACACACACACACACTGTTACTACTGCACACTGTCTCACCACCCTAAATTCTAAAAAAACAACATAATGCAGCCCATTTAACAGAAACCTGTGTATAAAAAAAAGACAACCACAGTTCTCTACTTCCTACTCTCACTTTCAGTTAAAAAAATCTCCTTCTACACAGACTTGCCCGATCGCTCACCACTTTCACTTTTTTCTCATTTGAGTGAGAAGTGGACGGAGCGGGTAGTGAGTTGTTACGAAGGCAAGTCCTTGAGTTGAAAGAAAGATGTGTTTCTGCTTTTGTCTCTCATTTCATCTGTAACAGTTGCAGAGTGGCGCCAAGACTGATGGAGACGTCAGTGAGTCGGCAGTAGCAGATCATGCTTGCATGGTGCTGCTATGACAACTCGCCTGGCTTCAGCCTGCCTTCGTAAAGCTGCCGACTCACTCGGCGTCTCCTCGCTCCATTGTACATACACTCTGCAGCTTGTTTTAGTGAAATTAAGGGAAAGTCAAAGCAGGGAAAACACTTTTTATCTTTTTTTTAACTCAAAAGGACTTACTTTCAACTCGTAACAGCTTCTCACTTCCCGCAATGCGCACCGCTCGGTCACGCTATACTTCATCACTCGCTTTCACTTCGGACTACTTTGTTAACTCTGCCAGCATATAATTTACTAGATACACAGAGGCATTATTATAAACCAAAACAACCTAACAGGAGGCACACACTTTTCATCTTTTTTAAACACAGGACTTACTTTGAACTCTGCCAGCATATCATTTACCAGCTAGACAAAGGGATTATTTTTCCACCCACCCCCAAACACGCGGTGGCTATTTTATAAGATAGATATACCATCTAGTGTGGACGCTTGATATACGCGACGCCTTGGTGAGTCGAATGCACCTGCCGGCCTGCATCACAACGCACACCAAGCGCAAGTGAGTATCAGAGCGCCACAGACACCCTAGAGTGGTATATCTATTACATATATATATTTCAAAATTGCACAGAAGATATATATAAAAAAAAAATCTGACTAGGCTCAAAACAGTCTCAAAGGTCCCATCAATTTGCAACTCCTTCTTTTTGTGACACCATGGACCTCTGAACCTCTTAAATTTCTGGGTTCACAGTCCTTTTATTCAGAAGATAACAATAAATCAGTGATGTCTATTTTTGCAGCCTTTTAAACCTTTTGAGCCACTGTTTCTGAGAAGCCTAAAAGTCCAGAAAATGGAGTAAATGGCAATTTTCCTTGGACTGTCTGAAAAGAAAAAAGTTCCAGAAAAAGTCCCAGAGCAATTGGTTCTTTCCAAGTTTGTCTCCAAAAGTTCAGGTATGTTTTTAAAAGATAAAAAGCCACTGATAGAGACACTGTTAGAGACACTGTTGGGAGCGCTGATAGGGACACTGATAAGAACCCCCCTGTCGATGCTCAATGATGCCACTAAATAAAGAGCAAAATATAAACCAATTACTACCACATAAATAATTTGTAAGTAGTTTAGGAGCTTGCTTTAGCTAAAAACTAAAAGTTACTTAAAACTTAAAACTCAAAAGAGAAAAAAAAAATATGAACAAAAGATATAAAGATTTAAAAGCTAAAAAGATCCGAAGATCTATATTGCAAAATGTTAAATGTGGGGTGCTAAACTAATTAGTTAATCTTAAATTGCTGTAGTGTATTATTATTTATAGTATGTAAGCACCTAACAAGACAAAATAAGAACACCAATATTAGCCATAGCAACAGAGCTAGTCTAAACTGTGGTAAGGCTATCAAGAACCTGCTTCAGAGCCAAACACAGTACAGTATCGTCTCTTGCCAAAGTAACTACAGACTGGCAAGTGGCCTTGGACTCTAAGAAGCATGTATTTGCCCTCTTCCTTGATCTAAGTAAGGCCTTTGATACTGTGGATCATACCATCATGCTTACTGCACTGAGTAACATCAGACTTGACAGTTCTGCCATTAAATGGTTCACCAGCTACCTAACCAATAGGTTACAACAAGTCAAAGCCATAGGAGATCTGTCCCCACAAAAATCCTTGTTATGAGGAGTCCCACAAGGCTCCATCCTGGGCCCTATCCGCTTTGCAATATACATCAATAATCTGGACTCGCAGCTGCGCACAGCAAATGTGCACTTATTCGCAGATGATACTGTACTCTGTACCACAAATTCATCCTTGGATCTGGCCCATGAATACTTACAGAAAGACTTTGTCACCCTCCAATGCAACCTTCTCGCTCATAAGCTCCACCTCAATGCCAAAAAGACTAAAGCAATGATTCTCTCATCAAAGTCTACTTCCGGATGTCCACATATCACACAGATCCGAACACTCTTAGATGAACCCCTTGAAGTAGTTGATACCTTTAAATACCTAGGGTTCTGGCTGGATAACAAGCTCAACTTTCTGTGCCACTTAAATGAAACCTCGAAGAAACTAAGACAGCGACTAGGTTTGTTCTATCACATTAAACACCTACTCATGTTAGAAGCCAGAATGAGACTAGTACAAACTACATTCCTACCTATACTGGACTACACTGACTTCCTTTGCAGTCATTGCCCATCAACGATGCTAAACAAACTGGATACCCTTTACAACCGGGCTTTAAGATTTATCTTAAATCTGCCCCATAGTACACATCACTGTAGTCTATACCAGGTTTCGGGATGGACCTAATTCTCAACTAGAAGAAAAAGGAATGCTCTCCTCTGTTTTTTTTAGAGCATTATCTGATAACCTCCCTGCATACATCTTGAACATCTTTAAACGGGCTAAAGGTTCCTATGGCCTGAGACGCTTCTCCTTAATCTGCTTCCAGATTCCTAGAGTGAAAACTACCCTTGGCTCAGCAGCAATCAATTCTTACTTCCATCACTTTGGAACACTATGCAAGACTCATTAAAATTATTCTCACTTCCTAGCATTTTCACATTCAAAGCTCTATTAACGGATTATCTGAAGGAATCATGCAACTGTCTCAGATGCCGGAAGACCCCTAAGCCCTGGGTGCCACTCTCAAATCCTATGCCTAAGTATCTCATCCACCCCACATTCCTAACAACAGAAATTTAGGAACTACAAGCCTAGTTTCCTTAATCCAAGATGGCCCTGCCTATTCTCTACCTTTTACCTATTCTGGCCTCCCTTTTGGCTGCCTACTCTTTCACCCAAATTTCTACCCTATTCCTTAATACCTCCTTATTTTTTATCATTTAGGTATGAGCTCTTACTTAGCGGAGACTATATGGGATTGTTGTCTCTTCTCATTTCAGTAAAGCTTATCATTATGTACCTTTGCATGTTAATTATGTTGACCGGTATGTATAGGCCCATATTGACCGGCACCTTCACAATGTTTTTTCTTTTTTTTTTTTTTGCACCGTTGTCCACCGTAATTGTAATCTTATGAAGTGTACTGTATTGTATTAATGCTCAGGACCACCTTGAAAATGAGCTTGCTCAATGGTGTTTATGCCTAGTTAAATAAAGTGATTGATTGATTGATTGATTGAAGAACCCTTAAAAGCAATCTGTAACTTTTTAGTCCATACTGATCAAGTTAGAAGCACCTACTTGTGATGTCAGCATTAGTTCTTATTACTCAATTTCACTCAACAGTTAAATCCAGCAGTACAGCCAATACAACTACTCCAAAGAGCACGAGAGGAAAACCACTGTTAAGCTTTCATGCTCCTTAAAGCCCTCTGCAAGAAGAGCTCCAAAAATTTTTTAAATCCAGAGCAATATAGCTGCCAATACAAAATGTCAAAACAAAGTGCACCTCTGCCTCTCAGGGGTGTCAGGTAGATCTGCCAGAAGACGCCAGAGCATGCGCTTATGGCCAGATTTGACCTGATCATGTGACTTGAGTCACATGGAATTTCAAACTCTGGATTAACTCTTAAAATACTACCATATTTATATATCCACAGATATACAGAAATGTGACAGCACAGAAAGGCCCCTCGGCCCATCTAGTCTGCCCAACACCCTACCTCCCCCAATCTGTTATGTTTCCACCTTCTCTTCCCAACCCCTTAAATCCATTCCAAGCCCTCTTGAACCCCTCCACCATTTCAGCTGCCACCACCTCCTCCAGCAGCTTGTTCCAGGCCTCCACCACCCTCTCTGTGAAAAACTGCCGCCGACATTACCTCTGTATTGCCCGCCTTCCAGTTTGAGGATATGTTCCCTCGTGTTCACTCCCTTATTCAATTTGAACAAATTATCACCCTCCACCTTGTTTACTCCCTTCAGATATTTAAAGGTCTCAATCATATCCCACTCTCCCTCCTAGTCTCCAGAGGGTACAAATTTAGCCTTCTCAATCTTTCCTCATAGGGTACGTCCTGCATCCCTTGTACCATTTTGGTTGCCCTTCTCTGCATCTTCTCCATCAACTCAACATCTCTGAGTAGGTGAGGCTTCCAGAACTGCACCCCATACTCCAGATGCGACCTGACCATGGTTCTGTGTAATGGCATTAGCACCTCCCTCTTTCTGCTATTAAAACCCCTCACAATGTAGGCCAACATTCCAGTTGCCTTTCCCACTGCCCTGTTACACTGGCTGCTCACCTTGAGGTCTCATGCTACCATAATCCCCAAGTCCCTTTCTGATTCCTTCTCCTTAATCACCACCACCCCAAGGGAGTAAGGTTCCCTCCTATTTCTCCTCCCCAATTGCATCACTGAGCACTTTTGTGCATTAAACTTCAATTTCCAGGTGTCTGACCATCTCTCCAGCCTCTCCAGGTTCTGCCTCATGGCTTGCACCCCTCTGGGTGAGTCCACCCTATTTCAGACCTTTGTATCATCTGTGAACAGGCACACCCGTCCCTCCAGACCCTCTGCTAGGTCACTCACATAGATGTTAAAGAGTATTGGCCTTAGCAGTGACCCCGGTGGCACCCCGCTGGTCACCGCCCATTCCCTGGAATGTGTCCCATTTACCACCACCATCTGACTCCTTCCCTTCAACCAGTTTTCCACCCATCTGGTGATCCTCTGGTCCACCCCTAGTCTGTCCAGTTTATGCACCATACCGTCATGCAGAACGGTGTCAAAGGCCTTACTGAAATCCAGGTAGGCCATATCCACCACTTCTCCCTGGTCCACTATCTGTCTCACCGCGTAGAAAAATTCTATTAGGTTAGTCTGACAGGACCTTCTCTTGGTGAAGCCATGTTGCCTGTTATTCTTCATGCCATTTATTTCCAAGTATTTTATCAACCTGATCTTAAGTAGCATTTCCATTACCTTTCCCACCACTGAGGTAAGACTAACGGAACGGTAGTTTTCAACCTTTTCCTTCCTCCCCCCCTTATGTGGTGTGACCACCTCTACCCTCCTCCAGTCTGTTGGCACCACCCCTGTGACCAAGGAAAAGTTAAACAGCCTTGCCAGGTTCAGCACCAGTTCATCCTTCACCTCCTTGAGAGCCCTTGGGTGTATCCCATCAGGCCCCATCACCTTGTTCACCTAGATCTACCCAGCTCTTCCCTTACTTCTTCAGTTGTGAATTCTGCCACTCCTACGTGCCTGTGGTTGTCACCCTCGTCCAATCATCCTGGGCTTCTATCCTCTCTTTCTTCTGTGAAGATTGAGGCAACATAGCTATTTAAATATCAATTTATATGTCTTTTTGTTTATATGTGTTTTTTTTAAGGATTTCAAGCATTTTTAAAACGCTATTCGTATAATCCAATGGTCTCAAGTAATCAGAGCTCACAAACTGCTCCTCAGACAAGACCGCAGAAACATTGACACAAAAAGGAATATAAAAAACATAGAATAAGTTAATCACATTAAAGCTGACACCGGGTGCTTTTAAAGTTCAATATTGATTAGCAATACTTAGCTGGTATCTAAAATCTAATGTACAGAGTATAAAGTTTGATCAAATTTAAAGTCTAATGTCTAATGTTTGAGTACACAAATATCTCAGGAAGAAAAAGATTTCTATGCAGAAGCTAGTCCCACGGCTGAAAATCCGTCATCAGCTGTCACCGTATCTAATTTCTCTATCTTTTTCAAAGAGACAAGGAACAAGAAAATAGAGAGAAAAGAACTTTCCTCTAGTCTGGATCCGACTCTGGTTTAGCCAGATACACCAAGTCATACATCCAAATTCAGCCCAATCTCTAAAGGCAGCACTTCTGCTTCTGTTCCAGTGGAGTGCTTCTCCCAATGTTTGACTCACTCGAAGAGCCTCCATCTCTTTATTCGATCCAGCAGTCCCCCACCATCAGGACATTTTTCCTCCTGCAAAAGAAACGGCAAAACACTGGGAGCAGACCACAGCAAGACAACAGGCACAAAAAAGTCTGGTAAGGCTGTGTTTTTTTAAGGCAATGGTTGCATACCTGTGCAAAATTAATGCAAGATTAAACACAAGCCCTGCTTCTACCACTTCTCCTCAGTGAGCATAGCATGCAGCTGCCATCTTGTGTCCAAGAGGTGGTTCTGTCCTCATCCAATCATTGATCTCCACCAAGCAACAGTTAGCACTTCCACAATGTCAGATGTTCCAGGGGCAAAGGATAGATACAACTGGGTATCATATTTATAGCAGTGAAAACCCACATTGTACTTCCTAATGAGATCACCCAGGGGCAGCATATACACTGCAAACAACCTTGGTGATAAGATCGATCCCTGAGGTACTCCACATGACAGGAGCCTCAGGGAGAAGGATAAATTCCCCATCAAAACCCATTGCTCCCAGACTCAAACCAGCAGATGACAGTGCTGGCAAGCCCTCAACAGTCTCTGAGATGATCAGGCAGCACAAAGTGGTGTACAGTGTCAAAGGCTGGAGAGAGATTGAGGTGAGCAAGAACTGACCCATTTACTCTATTGCTCATTCTAAGGAGGTCATTGTGCACCCAAACTAATGCTGTTTTGGTGCTATGCTTGGCACGGAAACCAGACTAGAGTGGGTCATAGATGTCAAAGGTCACGAGGTGCTCCTTAAGCTGTTACACCATGATCTTCTCAACAACCTTTCCCAAAAATGGAAGGTTGGAGATAGGTCGATAATTCCCCAAGCTGTCCAGGTCGAGCGATGGTTTCTTCAGAGGGGGGCCTCACCAGAGCCTCTTTCAAGGAATCCGGGAAGACCTCTTCTGATAACAAACACCAGACAATTGAGGCGAACATGGGTCAACTGAATCAAAACACATCCCATCAGAAAACGTGTCAGAACCAAGTCCAGTTCGCAGTATTGTGCTTCAGCTTTGAAGCAACCTCAATGACCTCTGCCACCTTCACCATTTTAAATTCCCCCCAGACAGGCGGAGTGCCTCTACTACATCCAAGGTGATCACTGTGTGATGTAATACAGCTCACTGATATAGCAGTACTAGTAGTAGTAAATCTTTTTTATTCATAAAGAATAAGGGAAACATTCAACTGAGCATAACTCATTTACAATATAGTCTCAAGTGTCAAAAGACAACAACATCAAACATAATTTTCAAAAAACACGACAGTCAACATAATCACATATCAATATAAAAATATACAATTATACAGCAAGGAGCAATATATATATAAGCAATCATATAATTAATAAATATCACATTGATTACAGTTAAATTGACTACTTGCCCATCCCAAATACCATTTATACAAATCTGAGAAATAGATTATCTGATTTTCATCCCTTAGGCACAAAGGTATTTTATTCCAAAGAGTCATCACTCTAAAAGGGACCGGTGCCTTACCAATTTTCAAGTTACATTTTGGGATTAAATAATGCAACCCCTAGGCAGACCTAAGATTATCCTTCATAATTTTAGGAGGAAACATTTGAGAAATATAAATTGGAAACCCCCTTTTTTCCAGATTTGGAACATGAATTTAAGGAGATGAAGGTTCCTACACTCAGAAGGCCTCACCCAGCCCTAACCGATAAACAAGAGGCATCTGTAGGTCCTATATGGGACCTCCAATACAAATTGAGCCATTCTATGGAACATCAAATCCACCCTATCCTATAAAAAAACAGAGGCTCCCCCATAAAGGAGATCCCCATAATCTAAGTTGGGCATTAATAAAAAATTCACAACATTTAAACGAACATCCCTGGACATATATCCCTTAAACCTATATAGAGCCCCTAATTTATTATTTAAGCCGATTGTCATATTATTTATATGAAGGGACCAAGATAGGTTACAATCTAACCAAAGACCCAAATACTTGTAATGATCCTCTTCCTTTAAAGTAGTACCATCCATTGTTGCTATATTCAGACCTAAAATCTGATCTTTAAACTGCTTGTTTCTAAATACAACAACCTGGTCTTTTTTGAATTTAATACTAACAGATGCTTCTTAAAGAAATCCTGTACCTGGTCAAAAGCCAACTGAAGTTTAAGTTTAATCACATCTAAGGAAGGACCCTCTACGTATATTATCGTATTATCAGCATAAAGGTGGTACCCTATATCTGGAAGGTCAAAATTAAGGCTATTAACATAAATATTAAATAACAAAGGTCCCCAAATTGACCCTTGAGGGACACCATTTATCATATAAACAAAGTTAGACCTAAAAGGACCAATCTCAACAAATTGTTTCCTCCCATTTAAGTAAGATGAAAACCAATTAACAACTTGGATGGATAACCCGATCTGGCTGAGCCTGGATGGGATGAGATTTCCTGCTGGATGGAGGACACCCTGTCAGTGAAGAAATGAGCAAATTCATCACATAGAGTTGCAGATAAAGCTTTTTTTGTCTGTAAACAGGCCGGATGTAAAAGCCTGTCAACTGTCTGAAATATTACAGCTGGTCTGTTCTTCCCTGCACCAATCTCCCTGGACAGGAACTCTTCCTTCTTATGGTTGATTGCCCACTGGTACTCACCATAGTGAGCACAAAGGGCCTTTTTATCCTCCTCCAGCCTGATCTTCCACCAGCAATGCTCTATCTTCTGAACCCTAATCTTCATCACCTTGAGCTCCCCATCAAACCAGGGAGACTTCAAGTGAGGAGATTTGGGTCGTACATGGACCAGTGCGAGTGCATCGAGTGCTGTGGACATCACCCTATTATAGGTGGCAACCATCTCACTCGTACCACTTGAACATGCAGCACCTACACCAGATAGATCAGCCACCACCAGAAAACCCTTCAGGGACAATCCCATCAAAGGGTGGCAGCTGATCATCTCAACAGGGGAGGGCACTCGGGGGGTCCCGAACAAGAACCTCACCATTCAATGATCAGACCAAATGACCTGATCAATCTTGAAGTCAGCTACCTCAAGCCTCAGTGAGAACAGCAGGTCCAACATGTGGCCACCATGGTGAGTACTGAAGTAACCTCTTGTGTCAGGCCCAGATATGACATCACCTGGAGGAGGCTATAACCAAGCCGAAAGGACTTATTATTAGCCCAGGCATTGAAATCCCCCAACTCCAAACATCTGGGGGACTCCAACACCTCACTGACGATGAGCTGAACCTTCCCCTGACCGAAGGGGAGCGATAAACAAGGAGGATCCTGCAGCCTGCACACCAACCCCCCCTGAACTGACACACATTCAAAGGACCTGGTAGATCCCACTGGGTGCATAGTGAAGCCCAGGTCAGATCTAAAACAGAGGGCCACTCCCCAATTCCTGCATTCCACCATAGGGAAGTGCACTACAGAGCACCTGGGGGGGTGGCTGCCTCCAGAACTGGCCCAGAATCATCACCCACCCAGGTCTCCATGATGCAAGCTAATATGATGGATAAAATCAAGTCCACCATAATTATGATCTTGTTCCTAATCGATCTGGCATTGCAAAGCATTGCCCTAAGAGGACTGGTAGGTGCTGCAGCCCCTCAAGCTACCTGCCCACTCGGTTTGGTGGGACCTCTGGGGATGAAAACCAAACATGTCTGCCTCTCTCCAGATTCCATCTAAACCCAGGGCATCTCCTACACCTCAACACCCCTATCCTACTCACATCTGTCAAACCTATGGCACCCCGCCACGACTGTCCTGTTCAGTCCCTCAAAATCCCAACCTCCTGACAGCACCTTGCTGTCATCACTGACACAGGGAGGTCAATGAAAGGCCAGAGGTCATGCAGATGGGATGCCTCCATAGGTTAATCGTGCCAGCCCCAGACCCCTGCACATCCCAGAAATATCTAAGCGCTTGCCTACAATAATCCAAAAGAACCTAGTTTATTTGGTCACAAGACAGTAGCTACTTATCCACACACACACTCACACACACACACACACACACACACACACCCCTAATACAAACAAAGACTAAGCAACACATACACCACCACAAAACACTCTCAACTAGAACAATTAAAATCCAAACCCCCCACTACCCAATTTCTTTATATTAAGTTCTCCTCTCAAAGAAGAAGAAACCCCCCAAACACAATTTTCCAGTTCAATAACAGAATTACCCCCTCCACCCAGTTATAGAACTTCAAAATGTTAGCAAATTTGTTACAGGAGGAAAAAAACAGAGTGCAAGATATACACATGCTCCAAAATGGAGCAGAGTCCAAAGTGAATAGCACCAAAATGGCGATCTTTAAAATTCAGCAGCTGCCAACACAGAAATCAACAAAACACTCACCAGTTGCACAGTTACTGTATTTAGAATGCCAGCTCAGAAATTATTAATAGGTAAATATTCAGGAGGGCCAAGCATGTGACGATAACTGACCCAGCAAGAATCTCACTTGAGCTGGGCCTACTCACCACCACATTCGAATTACAAACTCATAGGGGCAACGACTCACCGGGGACACTTCCAGCCATCACAAATGCTTCTCTCACCAGTGCTCAAAATCCAAGGAGTCGGGAATAGTTAGAAATAATCCCCACTCAGGCAGAAGCAAAATAGCGTCTTTGGACACCTCCACTGAAAACAGGAAGAACAGTCTTCTGGCAGTCACTGCATCCATCCAGGACTCTGATTGCAAAGTCCAACTCCATCAGGGCCCTGAGGAACATGGAAACATGCACCTCAATGCATAGGTTCCCTACTGCCAAATGGAACACACCAGGAAATAGTCCTCAGCCACCGCCAGCAGTTTTCTGTGATAGAAATCCAGAGGTAGTCCACAGAGTTTCATGTTGATTTGGGCCCGGCCACAGGCACCAGCAGCAGCAGTACAGATGAACCAGCCAAGAAAACAGTCTCACAGGCTCCAGGTCAGTACTTTATAAACGACTCATCATTGCTTCCTGTAATACACTTATGTACCTCACGAACAGCCAACCAGACTGAATATTGCACTCTGTGTCCAACTCTCAAAACAAAAAAGCTAACTCCTAACACTAATTCACTTACCCACCCTTGCCTAATTCTAAAAGCAGCCCTACACCTCACCACTAAATATAAAACAAATTTCAGACCCTGGACACAAAGAATGGCCACAGAAGTCACTGGCAAGCAAATTCCTCCTGTTATAACAAAATTTAGTGATAAATAAAGCAGAAGAAAAGGATTTTTTAGCTCTATTTGGTTCTTTTCAGAGACTCTGCTGACTTCATCCCAGCATGGCCACCATCATGCCTGTTGAACATGGCGACCACAGAAGGAGGGTCGAAAATGATGGAGTCACCCACCTTGAGGACTGAAGGGGGACTATTAAGGGGAAGAGGATGTGAATGACTTTCTAGAACTTGGAGGGGTGAGGCTCTGGCACAAGTATTCCTCAGGACACGGTGTCTGTTAAGATTGACCAATGCACCAGTGCAGTGAGATATTATCTGATGGAGTTTCGGGTCCTTGTACACAACCTAGTCAGTTGTTGTAACCAGCAAGTACTTGAAATCTATTTTTTGTTGGGATTTGATATACCATATTACTTACATAAGATATTTCTTTACCAGACCCCAATGCACCAAGATCATTCTCAGTCTATTTCTTTCATAAGTCTATGCAGTTTCATCGACTAAAGTCTCATATTTTCTAAAATGCCTGCTCTCTTCATAACTCTGTTAGCAATCTCACTATTCTTGAAGACAATGTCAATTCGCCCTCAATCAAAAAAACTTTCTTGCCTATGAGCAATTAGAACCCCATTTCTGCCTAAACAGATCTGGAAAAATGACTTCTAAAGTTACACAGAGCATGAGTTAATTTAAAGTCATTCTCACTATACATTTTCCCCAAACCAAAAAGACTGAGAATGATAGGGTTGGAGTCAGGATTGTTATTATGTGAAATTCTACAATTCACACTGTCATTATTAATCAGTTTTGCCTTCAGTTAGTGGCATTCAAGCCAATGACTACTAAGCCAGTGGTAATTAGCTACTCTGGAGACACACAGTAAATATCAACTTAATCATCTCCCAGCTCATTGGTGTTCCTAATAACATCGTGTATGTCATCATCAGCAATTGATAACTGCAGGTCTGTCCCACATAGGTTCACAACCTTTCCTTTCAATATCAGAGAGGTCTCATTTTTATCTGTTTTTAAACTGTGAAGTGTAACAAAAGGTTGCTTAACATGACAGGCATCATTCACTTTCTCAGATTTTTCATTACTGTATCTCATTGGCTTAGTCTTAGGTTCCTCTTTAGAGGCCTCCTGAATCTCAAAATCCAAGGACATCAAATTCCAACATGATTCTTCCACCTCACCTAATTTATTCCTATTTCCAATGCCACTAAATCTTTGTTTGTTACCCTTCATACCATCAGTTCTCTTTAAATTCTCCATATCTGTACTTTTAAACCACATTTGCTCCTCCTTACATCGCTGTATCTCCTATGTACAGTTCTTTATCCTTTCCTTTCTCTTTTCCCTTTCTTTGATACTCCCTCACTATTAATAACTAAAATGAAACTATAGTCAGGCTTGGTAACATTAGTCTGTGCCTCCATAATAAAATGTTCTATAGAGGAAGAAACTCTCTAAAGATAGATAGGATTTAATATCCTAAGGGCATCATCAATTCTATCCTCATTAATAGTTTTATCTTCTCTCAAGGATTCAATATCTTTCCTAATTATCGTTGGTTGTTCCATCAACATTGCATTTGCAGCATATTGATTTTTCATTAACTTTAATAATATCCACACATGAAGGAAAGTATGTCAAAGAATCATTGAAAATCATTCCTTCACTATCTTGGTGCTGATTAATTAGAACATCAGCTCCATGTAGAGGCTGAGTATCTAAATGATCTACCTGGGGTAGCCCAAATTGTCTCTTTTCAGTATTATACAATTTGTCTTTGTTATATTTATCCAGATCTTTTAGACCCAGTATTGTATTGTGAAGATCTGTCAATACATCCTTCAGGTCAGACTTCTTTACAACATCTATATCTAAATCTTTGCTTCTTGACTTACTCTGAGAGGCATCAATATGACTGCTTCCTTCCTTCCTTCCCTGTCACCACTCAAGCTCTGGGAAGGCGACTTGCTCATACCATTTCCCCCACAACTAGAACTCCCTTCCTTCATCACTCCATATGCTACCCTCACTAAATCTTTTTAAACATACCCACTCACACTCATCACCTCCCTCCTGCTCTTGTTATAAACCAGGCTAAGTCCCCTGCTACCTATCTGGCCACCTATCTGGCTACTAAAGGCATATTAGTCAAGTGTAGCATAGTTTTGTCCCAACTTACTGCTCATGTTGTACTCATTGCATTGCAAACCAAACAAATCTTGATGTTTAGTCTTATCTCTTGTGTTATATGTGCATATTGTATACTGAAATTGCACTTTACTGTTACCCAGGCTCATTGTAACCTGCCTTGTAATCTGTAACCTTGCCTCCTTTGTCCTCCTCCCCCAGGTCACACCTGGAAATGAGCCTTGACTCAGTGTGCCTTTCCCAGTCACCAAACTTTAAATTAATAAATAAATGTTGAAACACTGGGAAGGTAAAGATAGTGCCCTAAATAGACTGCCTTTTAATTTGTGTTTACATTCTTGGATGCATAACTTTTTTGGGGGAGGGGGTATTATAAATGTTGAAAATATATGTGTTCACATTCTGAGATTGTGCATCTCTGACACATTTTAAGATTCCATGTCCCTTATTCCAATATTGTGTCCCTGCCACATTCTGAGACTGTGTTGTTACCACATTCTGAGATTGCATGTCTTTTGTTTCAAAATAATGTTCCTCAACATTCTGAGATTGCATGTTCATCCTACATTCTGAGATTGTTTCTCCAACACATTCCAAGATTGTACATACCAGTACATTCCACGATTTCATTCCTTGCCATATTCCAAGACTGTATGTTCCTCGTTCCAAAATTGTGTCTGCCCACATTGTGAAATTGTCCCTGCTTCATTTCAAAATTGCATGTCCACACTACATTCTGAAATTGTGTCCATTTTGCACTGCAAAATTTTAACCCTACTACAGTCAAATGCTAAAATCTTATTACTGCAGTATTATAAAATAATGCATAACTAGAGGTGTGTGAAGTTCAAAAAATTAATTTTGTGAATTAGTTTGTGAATCCATCACAATTTGCAGAGTTAATCTGCCATGCAAAGTTCAAAATCGCAGTATAGGGTTACCTTTGCAAATTGTGAATTTGGTAACTTCACCAGTGAACTGGGTCCCACAGGTGAATTTTGCAATGTACTATGGAATTGGAGGTCACACAGTGTTGTAATAAGCTGTGTGCCATGTAGAGGCTGTGTTGAGTGCAGTCTGAGGTAGCAGAAGCAAAGTCTGTAACATCATTCAAACTAGGGTGGGACAAGGCTAAAGCATGATCAAAGCAACAGGAGCATTAGGAAGCATTAAGCAGAAGGGGGGGTTAGGTCCTGGGATCTGAGAAGGTCCAAGGAACACGTGAGCAGACTAGATGGACCCTTGGTCTCCTTCTACTGTCTTTTTTCATATGTTTTCTAAGTTTTCCAAGCAGCAAAAGCAAAATACCATAGGGTTTTTGGTCTCTGGAGTCACTCTGGGAGGGTGGAGGTGGCAGGTCATGGGCACATTCCTCAACCTCTGCCACTACAGAATTCCTTCACAGGTCTGGCAGAACAGGACGGCTGGGAGGAGGCACACAAAATAGTGGCAAGGGAGGATGCGGGGGTCCTCCACAGGGGAAGCCCCAAGGTGGGAAGTAGAGGACCCCAGCTGAGCAGGATGCAGCTTCTGTTTGAGGACTTAATGGTTACAGAGGTAGATTTATGAACTGGAAGGGGGTAAGTGGGAGGGAAGGTGTCTAGCAGGCACCATGGCTTGGAGAGATAGGCAGCAGATCCCAAGGATCACTAGAGCAGTGGGGGGGAGCTGGATGTCATTCCTCAGCTGGGGACTAATAACCTAGCAAAGGATGGAGCTGGGATTTTGCAGGAAGAGTTCAGGGAACTGGAGAGGGATCTAAAGTAAGTAAAAGCCATGGTGGCTTTCATCGAGGCACTGCCTGTCTACAGCCAAGGGGAGGATAGAGTACTCTACACCAGGAGCTTCAACTTGTGGTTGAAGGAACTGCACAGAGAAGAGGGTTCAGATACATTGGGAATCAACCTGAAGAGATGAGGGCTTGTACAGAGGGGATGGCCTGCATCTGCCTGAGAGGAGAACTGCAATCCTCAGTGGATGCTTTAAATGTTACTTTGTAGAGCATTTAAACTAGCGGAGGGGGTGGCAGATAGACAAAGAGAGAGACATAAATGCCCCCTCTCACAGACTGAAGCAGTAGGAAAGGAGGATCCATGGGGAGGAAAATCCCCCAGGGATCAGGTTATTGGAAACAGCAGAGACTTAGAGGACAAAGGGAATGGGAACAATAGTTGCAAAAAGAGAGGGGGAAATGAGGCCTGGGTACAAGGGGAAAACTGGGGATAAAAGTGGAGTGGAAGCAAGGTGCTGAGAGCCATTTGTGCAAATGCAAGGATCCTTGAAAATAAAATTCCAGACTTAGAGGCCATCATGGAAGAGGCAGACCTGGGTATTTTGAGTCATGGGTAGCCACGACTGGAACATGACCATGCCAAGCTGCACACAGTTCAGGAAGGCTAGGGAGATGAAGAAGGGAGGAGGAGGAGAAGCTGTGTTGTATGTAAGTGAAGGTGTTAAGGCAATGGATATGCAAAGGGACCATGGGGAAGAGGGGCTGTATATACTGCAGGTAACCCTGGAGACAGGAGCCACCATTCATGCTGGGGCTATACACAGAGACAGGAGCTGGAGCCACCATTCAGACTGCAGTTATATACAGACCTATAACTCAGGAAGTGGAACTGAATAAGGCAATAGGGGAGGTCATCAACACAATAGCAGAAAAGGAGAGGTGCTGCTAGTGGGGGAATTCAATCTGCCAGATGTAGACTGGAGACTCCCAGCCACTGCATCAGCTAGAAGCAGGAACATCCTAGGCTTCCTGTGGGGGAGGGGGATTCTCAGGCAACTAGTCAAGGAGCCCACTCACGATGGGGAAATACTGGACCTGCTGCTCACAAACAGGAACAGTATTGCAGAGGTCAAGGTGGGATGCTACCTCAGGACCAGTGAGCACCATATAATGTGATTTAACCTAAGGACGGTGGCAGAGGCAAACCAACAAGGATCAGGGTCCTGGTCTTCAGGAGGGAAGATTTAAAAACAAAATGGGTGAATGCCTCAAAGATGACCTAGTGAGGGATTGCTTAGAGTGGGGTGGAGGAACAGTTGAACAAATTAAGAGATGGCATAGTGAAGACAACAAACCATTGTGCAAAAGAAGCGAGTAAAAACAGGAGGAAAAAGACCACTATGGTGCTCAAGGGAAGTGGCTGCAAAGGTAATGTCTAAAAGGATAACATTCAGGAGGTACAAAGAAATGCAGAGAAAAGAGGATAGAGTGGTGTACCAGGAAAAGCAGAAAGAAGCAGGGAAGGCAGTGAGGGGAGCAAAGATGCAAACTGAGGAAAGTATAGCCAAAGAGGTAATTAAAGAAGACAACCTTTTTTATGTACATAGGTGACAACAGGAAGACAAGGGGGACTGTGGGGTTATGAAGGGCAGTGGAAACTGTGCAAAGGAGGATCACAAAAAAACAGATCTCCTTCACAGTGAAACAAGAGGGGGATGGACCATATAAAATCCAGCAGACACACTTGGAGGAGTGAGATAGACACAAATCCATTCACAGAGGAAAGAGTCCTGAAAGGACTTGCAGATCTGAAAGTGGTTAAGGCTATGGGACTGGATGAGGTACCCCCAAGGGTGCTGAGGGAACTCAGGGAGGTACTAACTCATTTCTGGTAGCCCTATTCAACAACTCACTGGAAATAGTAGTGGTTCCAGAGAACTAGAGGATGGCAGATTTAGTTCCACTTCATAAAAGCAACAGCAAGGAGGAGGCTGGCAAATACATAATTGGAGGGGAAGTTAATGGAGATGCTCCTAAAGAAAAGGCTAGTGGAGTATCTTGAATCCAGTGGGCTAAAAGACCTGAGGCAGCATGGGCTCATGGGGGGAGGTCATGTCAGATGAACTGATTTCTTCAATTGAGTGACTAGGGAAATAGGTTGGGGCAGTGGACATGGCCACTTAGAATTTTTTTTTAAATATGTCTTTTATTAGTTTTCATATAAGATAGACAGAATTTCCATTTCACCTTAAACCACAGAGCAGCTTACACACATCTTGTTTAGTCTAGAATATTAACAATCTCTTAAATCATACATTAGATTTAGCATGCTCTCCTTGAAATATAGGTACAATGCAAGTCATAACCATCATTTAGCTATCAACTCCAGGTACATTCGAAATTTACCAGGTCTCTATATTGTTTTTGTAGTTACAGTAAAACTGGTTCAGTAGAAGAAGACTGAATATCTAGCCTTTCCTTAAGATGGCCTTTATATGTACAGTCGTATAACCAAAAATATTCACTAGGTCTATGACCACTGTGCTATGTTGTTCTTTATGTTAAATGGAAGAAGCTACTTGAAAGGTAGAAATAAGACAAGAGAAGAAATATTGAAGGTAGATCATTTTAAGAGTTAATTACTTCCACAGAGTTTACTTGGTTTGCACTAAAGTCAGTAGGAATAGTGGGAAAATGAAAATATACGGGGGACCTGATCCTATGGTACAAAGTCTGGGTATTTGTCCAGCTGATACATTACCCATTTTCACCATTTAATTTCATAAGGTGGAATAAGGTTTGTAATCCTTGCAGACATTCTCTCTAATGTGTTTATTTCTATCATAACAGCCCACCATAGAGCCCACCATACACCATCCGTAGGGACTTTTCTGTTGGCCACATTCTGATTATGGCTTTTTTGGCTGCTAAGATGAACAGATTCATAATTTTTATGGTGGGACGATTCAGTGCCAAATGCGCTGCAGGAATGGTTGCAAGTTTAAATTCAGGGGTTATCTTACTCGAACAATAAAATATGTCCTCAATTTCCTGGACTACCTCCCACCAGAAGGTTTGCAATGAAGGGCATGTCAGCAATATGTGTGTTTGGTCTGCCTGCTTTGTGTTGCAGTTCCACGAACACCCTTTTGCCTGGGGTCTCATAAATTTTGCAATTATTGTCATGGTGCAGAAATACCTCAGACAACTCCATGCATATTCCCTCCAACAGAAGGCCACTGAAACCCTATGTGCAGTGGAGGTGTATTTATGCCATTGCTCTGTTCCATGGGTAGTGCCCAGCTCCACATTTCACCTGTTAAGGATAGGGCCAGTAGATAGTGTAGTGCTAGCTTGTATGACTTTGTACAGAATACTTATTAAATAAGCCCCAGTATTACCCAATATATAAGTTTTGGAAAGATGGACCAACGGTGAAGGTTTTTCCATGACCTGGGTTAGGTTCTGCTCAGCTGTCCAGAGATACAACCACATTTGTAAATATTTATGAAATTCTGTTAATGGGAAATAATAGGTGCCTACTTATTTATTTATTTATTTTTTATCACAGAATGTTTTATTCATTAAATTCAAGACAGCTCAGTACAAAATAGCATTTATACTCAGTATTGAACCATCAAATACCAATGATATAATAAATCCTTGAAAGGAACAGATCACCTAAGCTTAGCTATATCATACCAGTAAATAATAGCTAGTATTAGTAAAGAAAGGAGTAGACAGCATGGTGGTAACAGACATAGTAGTATTTTAGCTTACACTTTCCCAGCAGTAGATCTAACCATAAAGGGGAACGGGAATCTGTGCTGGTGTCAGTCCCTCAAGATGAGGGTTTACTAGGAGGTGTTGGAGTCTTACACAGGGGCGAATGAAGATATACATCTCATTTGAGGGAGTATTGGTCTAAACAGCCTTTATGGGAATAGGGTAATTGTTCTAGTAGAGCCAGCCATGCTAGGGCTGCATGCCAGGATGCCAGAACTGGTAAGGTCATCTGTCACCAATGCATCAATAGCAGCTGCTTGGCTTCAAGTAAGGGAAGTATCAGCCAATCTCGGTGGGCTTTGGGCAGAGAAGAGAGCATGGAAGTGTCTCCTAAGAGCAGTTTAGGGTCTGAGAGAGAAATGGAGGATCTTAGTACCTTGGAGCAGTCAGCTGCAATGGAGGCCCAGAATGTGGCAAGTTGAGGGCACTACCACAGGACATGCAAGAGATGAGCAGAGGGTTGCTGACAATGCCAACAATCTGAGTGGCCAAGTATCCCTGCCGAGTGGAGGGCTGCAGGTGTTAGGAGCCAGTGTAGGAGGACTTTAAGTTGCAAGAAGCGACTTTTGGTGTCCCTATAGGTACGATGAGCAGCGTTGAGATACCCGGGACCAGGAGGCCTCAGGAATGTCTGTATTCATGTCAGCCATCCACTTGAGTCTACAGAAGCCTGAGGGATCTGGTTGCGAATCCTGCCAGGTGCTGTAAAATCACCCTATTAAGCCACAGGCAGAGGGAGATTTATGCAGCGCCTCCAGCCATTGTCACTTGGGGTCAGGGTTGAACTGTGCATGAAGACCACCAATAGCACTGCGAAGTTGGAGATACCTCCAGAAGTCTTTACTGGGAAGGTTAAATTTCTCTCTTAGCTATTCAAATGAGAGCAGTATGGTGGAATTCAATATGTATAAGTCTTGCACATGGAGAATCCCTTGTGCTTCCCAGGAGGGCCAGTGTAGAGATCCCCCCCACGGTTATGAGGTTATTATGCCAGAGTGTAGCGTAATGCAGAGGAGGGGCCCAGGCCTCTTGAGGGTGTGGGATAGGGACATAATACAGTGCCAGGCCCACCCTGTCTCACACATAATAGGAGAGAAGTCTTTGCGTGTGGTGGCACCATGGCCTAGTAGTGTTCTGGGGGGAATAACACCCGCTAAGCTGGCCTCCAGTTGGACCCATACTTGGGGGCATGAGGGTGTGGGAACGAACCACTTCATGGCATGTACTGCTATGCAGGCATGGTGGTAGCCTTGAAGCCAAGGGACGCCTAGCCCTCCCAGTGTCCAATGCACTCTCAGTTTGTTTTTCCTCACCTGGGAGCCCGCCCATTCCACAAGAACTGGAATATAATTCTTTTGAGGCAGATGAATAGCTTGGGAGAAAGGCGTAAAGGGAGGTTGTTAAGCAAGTAGGTAACTCTGGGGAGGAAAAGCATATGAACAGCAGCCATCTTGCCTGGGGGGAGATAGTTGTAGCTTATGCCATCTCTCCACTTCGGTAGATAGCTGAGCTAGGAGTGGGGCGAAGTTGGCTGATTCCAGCTCAGACTATCTGGTAGGCTGTACAGTCCCAGATATGAGAAGCCTTGAGTGGCCCAGGCCAGTTCTGTGCCCTGGAGGCACTCCCTGGTGCAAGCCGGATTAAGAGGGGCAAGGGTAGTCTTCCTTCAGTTGGCTTGCAACCCAGATAGGTGGCAAAGTCCTGCAAGATCGATAACACAGCCAGTAGGGATTGTTGTGGCTGGGACAAGATAAGTAGGAGGTCATCTGCGTATGCAGCTACCAGATATGTATCCCCTGCTACCGTGGTACCGAAAACTCTATTGGAGGCAATGAAAGCCTGCACCAGAGGGTCTAGGGCTACCAGGAACAAGAGTGGGGATAAGGGACATCCTTGGTGAGTACCCCTATGTAGTGAGAATGGAGGGGAAATATTGGTGTTAGTTAAGATTCTGGCCATCGAAGAGCTGTATAGTGTGGCTATCCACTGATGAAACTGGGGACCAAAGCCATACAGCAGAAGCACCTCGTGGAGATAATCCCACGCTATGGAATCAAAAGCTTTGGTAAAATCTATGGCTGGAGCAGCCATGGGTAGTGCGGAGTGGGATGCCAACCACTTCAGATTGAGTAGCAGTCTGGTGTTGTCAGCCCCAGATTTTCCCTGCATGAACCCCACTTGAGCTGGGTGGATTATGGATGGCAAGATGTTCAGTATCCTGGTAGTCAAGACCTTATCTAAGATTTTAGTGTCAACTGACAGAAAGGAAATGGGACAGTAGTTAGTGCAATCTAATGAGTCATTCGACTTTTTAGGGAGGAGGGTTATTAGGGCCTCTCTCATGGTCGGAAGGAGGACTCCCGCAGAGTGGGCCTCTTGCAGAGCTAAGAGTAGTGGGTGGGCTATTTTTTGCTCAACGATTTGATAAAGTTCAACTGACATCCTGTCAGGTCCAGGCGCTTTCCTCTTAGCCATCTGTGAGAGGGCAAGATGTAATTCCTTGCTGGAGATCGGGGCTTCTAGTTGGTCTGTTTGGGTTGGGGTAAGGCAAGGCACTGAGAACTGCTGACAGAACTGCCTAAGCCCCTGTGCTAGCTGGAGGGTGGTCGGAGTGGAGTGGGATTGATACAGGGACTTGTAAAACTGCATGGCGTTGTTGATCTTCATGGGGTCGGTAACCACTTGTCCTAAGGGAGTTTAGAGGGCATGAATACAAGAGGAAGACTGCTGCTTCCATAATTGATAAGCAAGCAGCCTACCCCCTTTTTCGCCACCCTCCCAGTAGGCATGCTTGGACCTTAGCAGAAGCCATTCCACCTTCTGGTGCAGGACAGAATTAATTTAGTACTTTAGCCCTACTATTTTGCAGGTCAGGGAGCTATCTCTGGTGGTGGCTGGGGATGCCTTAAAGCGAGATTCTAGCACAGTGAGTTTCGATTGCAAATGGTCGAGGGTCATCTTACGAGCTTTATTCTTGAAAGCTGAGTAGGCAATAATGCATCCCCGGAGGATTGCCTCTAAGGCTTCCCATACTGTGCCGGGGGGGCCCCCACAGGTGGAGTTTATGGAAAAATAGTCTCTAGCTGCCTGTGTTGCCATTTGGTGAAATTAGGGATCCCTGAGCAAAAGCGGGTTACACCTCCAATGGGTACCAGTGGGTTGTTGCCCAATTGTGGTATATGTGGTCAAAACAGCGCATGGTCAGAAATCACAACATTACCAATTCTATAATCAGAAACCCCACTGGCTGCTGCCGCATTAGCTAACCAGAAATCTATGTGGCTGTGGGTGGTACGAGTGGGAGAGTAGTGGGTGTAATCTCGCCCCGTGGGGTGATCCTGCCTCCATACATCAACTAGGCCCAATTACTCCTTCATCTTCTGTAGGGCCATATGAGCCTTGGGGCATATTTGGGGGGTGGGTTTGGACTTGTCAAGGAAGACGTCATGGACTAGATTGAAATCTCCTCCAATCAATATGGGTGTGGGGGACTTATGTGGGGACAAAGGATATGGCCTGGCTGAGATTGGGAAAAAGTCCACATGGTCTTCATTAGGGGCATAGACATTACCCAGAATCAGTTTGCCTCCCAGAGAGGAGAGCCTGAGTGCCACCCACCAGCCCTGTGAATCAGTCTGAACCTCCTCCATGTCCCAGGGACATGAATGACAGATAAGTATAGCAACTCCCTTCATCTTGGAGGTGGCCAAGCTAGCCTGGACTGTCCCCACCCATGATTTCTTTTGCAATTGAACTGACTTACTCTGGAGGTGCCTCTCCTGGGGAAGCGCTATGTCTGTATGCAGGGATCATAAGTACTGCAGCACCTTAGTGCGCTTGATGGGATGGTTAAGCCCTTTGACATTCCACGAGACTAATTGTAGCCCCTTGTCCGAGGGAGTAGTCATGCCGTCCACTCAATATAGTGAGTATGATGTATTTACCCCTTCCGGTGTGGGGATGCGAGATAGAGAAGGGGGATGTACCTGGGTTTACACAGGAACTTCCAGAGGCAAACTGCTACGTTGCATGTGGGAAAGTGTAAGCACACTTAGCCGAAATGTATCACTAACCATGCAATACAACAGGCTGTGACTGGCCAAGCAGTAGTAAGGTATAAACTGTGAACCACAAGAAAAGAGAAAAATAAAGTAAGTGCAATGCAAATAGCAGTGAAACAGCAATGATGAACCTTGTGCAATATAATCTAGTAATTTAATCTAAGCAAAAACAGCTAATTAGTTGCAGGGGTCAGTACCAGTAAGCAAAACAAACATAAACATGCTAAGGGTATGGAGCTTAGGGCGAAAGAGGGTTCCTGAGCAAGGATTCCCTTGGCTACGCTAGCTCCAGCACCCACTGGAGGGGGGAGTAACATAGAAACATAGAAACATAGAATTTGACGGCAGATAAGGACCGCTTGGCCCACCCAGTCTGCCCATTTCCCTACCTAATGGATAAGCTGCAGATCCTAGTTAACCAGCAGCCTACTTCTTTCTGCCCCCACCCCCTAGAATTGCCTTATGACTGTCCCATGCATGCTTGAATTCCACCACTGTTTTGACTCCACAACCTTCTCCGAAGGCTGTTCCATGCATCCACAACCTCTCTGTGAAAAATACTTCTTAAATTACCTCTGAGCCGACTCCTCTATCTTCAAATTGTGCCTCCTTGTTCTTGCACACCTCTTGTTTTGAAAGATGCTACCTTCTTGGACTTTGTTGATTCCCTTGAGGTTCTTGAAAGTTTCTATCATGTCCCCACTCTCCCTCCTTTCCTCGAGGCTATACATATTAAGCTCCTTAAGTCTCTCTTCATATGTCTTCCAGTGCAGACTCTGCACCATTTTAGTTGCCCTCCTCTGGACAGCTTCCATCCTGTCTATGTCTTTGCAGAGATTGGATCTCCAGAACTGCACACAGTACTCCAGATGGGGTCTGACCAGCTGTCTGTACAGAGGGATAATAACTTCCTGTTTTCTACTGGTGATGCCTCTCCCTATGCATCCCAGTATCCCCCAAGCCCTCCTTGCTGCCCTCTCACATTGCTTGCCCACCTTTAGGTCATCTGATATGACTACCCCAGGTCCCTTTCCACTTTTGTTGTTGTTAGTATCTCACCCCCCATTGTGTACTCTTCCCCTGGGTTTTTGTTTCCCAGGTGCATTACCTTGCACTTCTTAGCATTGAATCTAAGCTGCCATACATTTGACCATTCCTCTAACCTTGCCAAGTCCCTTCTCAGTAAGCAAGCAACAAACCAACAGGGTCCAACTCCTCCATAACTGATAGGCTCCCCAGGGTTGGGTGCTGTGGTACGGGGGGGGGAGGGACAGAAGAAAGGCAAGAACAGATGGGTAGGGTAAGGGGTAGGGAAGGGGGGATAGTGGCAATCACCCCCAACCAAGATGTAAACTCTGCCATGGTTGGGATCTAGTCTGCAAACAAAAAGAAAACCCAAGTTGGGCAGGAACCCTGCTGACATATTGCATTTACTTAAGCACCCATCAGAGTCAGACCACAAACAGGAGTCTGATCCACCATCCCCACAGTGGGGGGGGGGGGATGGAGGGCAAAGATTCTCCCGGGCTAAGATGACCAGCCTCATCCACTATCAGTTCTGAAGATAATTAGGGTGAGGAGGAGTAGCTGATCTCCAATAATGGCCCATAGGGGAAGTCAGGCAGTGCTAACCAGAGTTGACCCATCAAGCCATGAGGTGGATAAAAAAGGGGGGTGGAGAGACAAGATCCTAGCCCCCCATACCCCCTTACCCATGTTTCAAACTGGTGAAAATTCCAACAAGCTAAAGAGCCTAGCCCAGGGATTCAACAGGACATCAGCTTGATTAATAGGCCTAGTATACCTGAATGAATTGGGGCTAGTCAATACAATGACAGTAGACAAAAAGGAGCACTTATTAGTGAGTCCAGGCATCAGCCTGCAGGTCCATCGATCTGCACAGGGGTTAGCCAGGGAGCATCTGCAGAGCTGATGGATGCGGATGTTACAGCCGCAGCATAAGTAAGCAGTTCCGGTTTTTACAGGGATTGATAAGTCCACGGCTTTCACCAGGGGTGATTCCAGGATGTCTGCCCAGTCGATATTCTGTTCAGTCTCCATGGCGGTCATCTCCAGTGTTGGAGTGTGGCATAGGTCAGACTCTGAGGATGTGTCATCTCATGGGATTTTGGCTGGCGATGCTGTCATCTGCAGATCCAGGGATCAATGCTGCCCATTCCTGGAATGCTGCCTTTGGCGGTGGGCAGAGCCCGTACTCCACGGGGGCAAAGAGGAGGAGTTTCCTGAGGGCAGTACAAGCACTGCTGAGGTATTGCCAGAGGAAACATCTAAAGCTGGGCTTCTTCGTTGGAAGCCGTGATAAACCAGATCTGCCTGTGTTGCATTCTCCATGATTCCTCAACCCAGCAGTTTGGTTCCAAGGGAGGGGTGTCACTTTGTTTGGGTCCCAGAGCCTCCTGGGAGATGTAGATGGAGAGGGTAGAGCAGATCAAAATTTGCAGAGTCACCTCTTGACTGTGCCTGGGTGAGCAGCCATTATTTCTCAGCCCTCCTTGGAGACTTGTAGCATGGTGAGCCCTTTAAACTTGTACCAAAAGTTATGTTGATGTAGGAACTTTTATAAAGGCACAAAGGCTCTACGTCTTGCTGCGGTCTCCTGGGAGAAATCTCTGAAGAAATAAATATGCGCTCCCTGCAAGCAAATTTCACCCAGGTCCCTTGCAACCCTCAAAATCCTTTCTTTCATGGAGTAGCGGAGTAAATACAATGGGCCTCGGTGCTTGCCCGGGCCTCTCCTTTCACTCAGCTACCCAGTGAGCTCTCTCTATTTCAATTGGTCCCCTCCTACGCTCACCTAACATAACAGGTATTGTTTCATTAAGAAACCTTTCCATAGATTGCCCCTCTGAACCTTTGGGGACACCGAAGATATGGAGGTTGTTTTGGTGCCCCCTGTTTTCCTGGTCCTCAGCCCTGTCCCACAGGGCTGCCAGTCTCTCTTCATGTAGCTGTACTTGATGCTATAATTTGCTTTGCTGTTGCTCTAAGGTATCGGCCCTCTGCTCAGTCACATTCATACAGTCTTGTAGTTGACTGACCTCAGGTGCTGTCCCAGTAAGTGTTGCACTGATATCATCTACTTGGGTTAGGAGAGCCTCCAACATGCGTCATATGTACTGTAATGAGTCCCCCACTGAGACCAGCTGTGCTGGAGTCATTGTACCAGGCGGCATAGAGGTAGACGAACCTGGGGAGGCCATATCAGTGTTGCTCATTGCTAGTGCTGCTCTGAACTGAGAGATGGAGGTAAGCATGGTGGGTTTTGCAGGCTAGTGGCTAGGCCATGCACATGGCAGTGTACGTAGGAGGCCTGCATGGCCTAGTAACCCGGAGTGACTCACAGACAACCAGCGCTTCCTATAAAGAAAATATGCATCGGAAAACCAAAAACTGATCACACTGGATGGTTGAGGAGGGATTGCCAGATTGTTTAGTGCTGTTGGGGGATATTGATAATGCTGGATCAGGGCATTCAAGCAAGGATTGCCACCAGATAGGGAGAGAGTTCTGAATTTAGGCTGCCATCATGATGGTGGCTAAACCATGACCCCCTTCCCCTTTATTTATTTATTTGAGAATATCAGAATTACAATCCTTTGAGTCAGAGACTCATTTTCAAAGGCTCCACATCAGTAGACAATACATAGACAGTACATGTTGAGAGTAAGATAACATAAGTACATAATAAGATAATACAGGGTATGGGTAACATAATGATAACACAGTTGAACATTCAAATGGATTGGGTAGATAACAAGCAAGATAATACAAGATACAGATAAGTATATCACATTAATTATACAGAGAGTAGGGTAAATAGTATGGTGAGACAGTAATTGGGTAGGACAGGAGTATATACATCTGTCAGTCAACTGGAGGGTATAGCAATGTGGCTGATGAAGGGGTGGGATGTGCCATAGGGGTACAGCTTGACTAAGGGCTGGGAAAAAAGGGGGGGTGGGAGCAGGAGGAGGCAGGGACAGCCCATTGTCAGACAATGAAGGGAGGCAGTGGTAGCAAAGTGAGAGCAGGAGGCCTATGTCAGTGGGTTAAGCAGGACAGAGTCCATTGTCAGGAGGGGGGGCTAGGGGCAAATACATGTGCGGGAGGAGGTGAGATGGGACCGGAGTTAGATTTAAACTGGCCAATCCTAGGTTCGAGGGAGATGGGGAGGGAGGGAGTTGAGCCAGGTGGGGGCTTGATAGGGGAAGGAGCATTGGCCAAGGGAGTTTTTTTGGCATGGCACTTGGTACTTTGGTTTAAGTGAACTACAAGTGGACTTGGTGGCTGTCACAAGTGACAGGAGGGGGGAGAGACTAGGGGCAGTTAGGTCAGCTGTGACTTTTTTTGCTAGGAGGCGGGTATGGTATTGGAGCCTGCCATCGATGTCAAGCCAGTTAAATTGGCTATACAAGATGCAGGTATGGGTGGTTCTGGGACAACCTAGGGATAGGTGGCAGGCCTTATTCAGGGCAACCTTGACTCAGTGGAGGACAGAATTGTCAGCGGCACCATAGATTAAAATCCCGTAGTCAATGTTAGCCAGGACAGAGTAAGAGATGGCATGTTGGAGGGCTTCCGGGAGTGGGCAGTTTCAGTGGTGATATAGCAGGCCAATACGGTAGTTGGCAGAGGTGCAGAGAAAGTGGATGTGTTCGTGGAAGGTGAGGGAGAGGTCAAAGGTAACATCAATGTACTTGAAAGTATAGACTTGTTCAAGTGGGAGAGAGAGGGAGGGAGGTGTGGACACGGAAAGGGGAGTGTTTCAGTTTATTCTGGTGATGAGCAAACAGTATGACCTTTGACTTTTTTTTTGGTTCAGGACAAGCTTGTGCCAGCAGAACCAGGATTCAGCAACTGTGAAGGCAGCCTGGAGGGAGTCTTCCAGGGATGCAGGGTTAGTGTGAGAGGTAAAAAGGACAGGATCATCCACATAGAGTAGGATATTCCCAGGGCAGGCCTTAGGTAGGGTATTCAGAAAAAGGCTGACTAGAAGGGACCCAAGAATGAACCCCTGTGGGACACCATAAGCAGACAGGAAGGGATGTGGAGAGGGTGGAGCAGATTTTGACCCTCTGCATGCAACCCATCATATATCTGCAAACCAGGATTTGGCTTCCTGGGACAGGCCATGATGAATGACGGTGGAGATAAGGAGGCCGTGACTGACGGTGTCGAATGCCTTTGATAGGTCCAGAAAGAGAGCACCTGCCATACGACCATTGTCAAGGGCAGAGTGGATGTAACTGGAAAATTCCAGAAGGGCAGTGGTGGTGCTATGGCCCTGCTGGAAACCATCTTGTTTGGGAGATGGGAGGTCATATTTGGTGAGGTACTCGGTAAGCTGATCCGATCCGATACGTTCTAAGGCCTTAGAGAGAGGGGGAAAGATGACGATGGGGCGGTAGTTGCCAGGTGAGAGTAGGTCATCAGACTTGAGGATAGGGGTAATGAAGCCAGTTTTCCAGGTGGAGGGGAATTTACCAAGTCTGAGAGAGTGACTGATGAGGTGGGGAGAACTTTATCTAGTACCAGGTATAGTACTTCTGAGGCCACCAAGTCACTGCCATTAGGGAGCCATTTAGGACTTTAAGGAGCTAAAGCTGGATCTCATGTGGGTGAGGACCCGAAGAGAAAAGGGGATGGGGCGGGGTGGAGCAGGGTGAGGGAGAGAAGTCGGGGAGGACTGAACTCGGGTCCAAGAATGTGGTATTAAAGGTGTCCGCAATTGACTTTGTGTCATTGGTGATGGACCCATTCACAGTAAATTGTGATTGGGGGGGTAGGATTGCCATAGAGGGATTTCATATTTTGACTGAATTTGCAACCCGATCCCCAGGTTATGGTCGGAGCCATCTTATAGTGGTCAGCCTTAGCCTTGTGGATGGCCTGGGTACACTGATTACGGACATCCCAGTGCGTCTGATGGTCAGCTGGCTTGCCCTAGTTGAGGGCTTTTTTCCAAAGATTGTCCCATCGCCGCATAAGGTCCAAGAGGGATGAGGAGATCCAAGGGGTATCAAACCCTTTGACCATCTTCCTGGTGAGGGGGGTAAAGTTGTTGCATGTATCATTAAAGATGCATACAACTTAGACTTTAGCAAGGCCTTCAACACCATACCACATAGGAGACTCATAAGGAAACTGGGCAGTTTGGGGATAGGTCCCAGGTTGGTAAACTGGTACAAAACTAGTTGATGGATAGGTGATAGAGGGTGGTAATATACAGCACTGTCTCTAGGGAGAGAAGAGTAACCAGTGAAGTATCTTAAGTCTCAGTATTGGGACCAGTTTTTTTTAATATCTTTATAAGTGACATTGCGGAAGAGTTGGAAGGGAAGGTATGTCTCTTTGCAGATGACACCAAAATCTATAGGGTAGACACTCTGGACGGGATGGAGAAAATGTGCAGAGACTTGAGAAATCATGAGGATATTTCAAAGATATGACAGCTGGGTTTCAATGCAAAAAAGTACAAAATCATGCAACTAGGGCACAGAAACCCAGGGGCAGAGTATAAAAAGGGGGAGAGGTACTGATGGTCACTAAAAAGGAAAAGGACCTTGGGGTAATCATATCTAATGATCATAAGGTGGTGAGGTAATGTAGCAAGACAGTAGATGGGTCCAGCGGGATGCAGGAGTGCATAGTAAGAGTTATTACAAGCAGAAGGAGAAAAGTGGTGTTACTTCTGTATAGATCATTGGTGAGACCCCACCTGGAGTACTGTGTTCAATTTTGGAGGTCACATCTCAAGAAGAACACAGACAGGGTGGAGCGTGTCCAGAGGAGGTCTACTAAAATGATACAGGGGCTGCATCAAAAGTACTATGCGGACAGATTGAGGGATCTCAATATGTACACCCTGGAAGAGAGAAGGTAGAGGAGAGGACATGATTGAGACCTAAAAATACCTCACAGTGGTGAATAAGGTACAGAAGGAGAGGACAATTCAGAAAAGAAGGTGCACGAGAACAAGGGGCATGAAATGAAGCTGGAAGGGGGATTTTAGGAAGGATGTGAGGAAGTACTTCTTTACTGAATGAGTGGTGGATGCTTGGAACAGTCTTCCAGCAGAGTTGATGGGGCAAAAACAGTGGTGGGCTTCAAGCATGCATGGGGTAGGTACAAAGGAATCTTGGTAGGAGGGTGGAGGTCAGGCAGGGTCTGTGGTGACAGTACAGGCAGGGAAAATGGTCAAACTGGGTGGGCCAAGCAGTCCTTATCTGCCATCAAATTCTATGTTTCTATGTTTTTATGTAGATAAATCCCTATTCTCATGAGAGCAATACATACACATTTAGTGAAACTCTTCTTTGGAGGATAAGGCTCTAAAATGTTTGACAATATATATCACTGTTTTAGGGCTTCAGTGGGCATAGCCCTGCAGACCTCTTGCAATCAAAAAACAGGCTGCTCATTCCATCTGACCGAATAACATGTTGGAGTTGCAATACAGTCGCCTCCGCACCAGTGAAGCCCTCCGCTTGCTGTCTACCTTGGGAGTGTCACTGCACTACTTTGTAGTCTGTCAGTGGTCACAGCGGAACACGGCACACTCCACCATGTCCAAGATGGTTGCCAAACTGTATTATGCATGCACGACTGCTAGTGCATTTGTAGTATGCTGCAGTGGCCATCTTGGTCATGGTGCACTGTGCTGTATTCTGTCATGACCACCGATTTACTTTTCTTTTTAATTATTCATATCCACACCACCCAACCCTCCCTCTCAGCACTCACTCACCCCCTCAATAAACATAACAATGACAAAGGGGGTGCCCAATCCCCCAGTGTCGCAATCATGTCTGGATGACCTTTTTTTCCAATTTGTTTTACCTTCCCCACCTGACCCTCCCTCTCAGGACCCACCCCCACCCACCCCAGACACACAACAGTGACACTAGGGATGCCCAGTGCCCCAGTGTCAAGATCGCGAGTCACCTCTGCAGAAACATAACAATGAAAAATCCTCTGTCATTTTTATGTTGGCTTGCTACGCCTGCACGCAAGTCAACATCTTGCGGTAGTGCAGATTTGGAGGTGCGGTCACTGTTGGGTGAATGCAGGGCACGCATCAGTAGGTGCGTACCTCATTCCCCAATCAGCCTGCATGCCGGTGCCTCACCATGCATACTAATGTGGTGAGCACATCTAAGGAAAGGTCCGTTGCAATCTGAGCAAAGCTCGTCAGACACAGCGGTCCTTTTCTTGCCATGCTCGTCACCATTATGTGCATGGCAGGACACGGCCGTAGAACTGCCGACTTTGGGGATGCCCAATCACCCTGTTGGCTGCCCCTGCCCCCTGTCAATGTGCCAACAGGGGAACCCACTCCCCATCGGCATAAAGCACCCCCCCAATTGTGTAATGCTGAGGGGGTGCCCAATGCCCCCTCGGCTGTTACCCTGCCCCCCTTCCTTAGGTGCCAATGGGGTTCCCAACCCTATTGGCATAAATTGGCCCCATGTTGTTTGCTGATGAGGGTGCCTAATCCCCATCAGCTAAAGTCACCCCCAAACAGTTAGGTGGCATGCTGGGAGCCCACCCAGCATGCCAAATCCTGGAAAAAAAAAAAAACTGTCCTGCGATGTTTTCTTTTCATTTTACTACCTGTAAAAGGAAAATGGTCCTCGTAGTCTCCGTGCCCCCTGCCCCACCGGCACCCACCCACTGTGCACCCTGCCTCCACACCCCCTATACCCATACTTACCACCCGAGCTCGTGCAATGATCATCGGTGGACCAGGAACACGTCTGTACTCTTCAAAGCTGACCGTGAACTGACGAAATGCCGGTAAGCTGTATAATGGGATAGATAGGGTTTTTTCAACTTTAGTACATATCTCAGGCATTTTTGTGAATTTTGGCCCCAAATTTTCAACATGGGGTTTTTGGAACCCCTTCTCATGAATTCTTGCACTGTCATGGCATTATTCGGTTCCAAAAGGTGATTTTGCAGTCACTGTGCAGAATCACCTTTCAGGACCACATCAGGAGATGAGATTGCCACTGTTCATGAGGGGGGCTCTCAAAAACCCTATGTTGCAAATTTGGTGGGAATAATCCAAAACATGACTGTTTTATGAGTGTGCGTAGCAACTGCGCAACGCACGCCCGTAAGTTAGCGAATTCACAATATTTTCATGCCAGATTCTCAACATTGGCATTTTACCACACCTTCTTGTGAACTGTGCAGCTGTCATTTTTCACATCTTGGCTGAAATGTGTTTTCGCACTTCCAGCACAGAATAGCGTGGTCATGGTGCGAAATCAGTGTTTGGGACACATTATGAAAATGACAGTGACACTGTTCATGAGCAAAGATCCTAAAATGCCTATGTTGACAATTTGGTGACAATACTCCATAAAGTGACTGTTTTACGAGCTTGTGTAGCAACTGCGCAATGCATGCTTGTACGTTGGTGCATTTGCACTATTTGCATGCCAGATTCTCAACACTGGCATTTTACTACACCTTCTTGTGAACTGTACAGCTGTCATTTTTCATATCCTGGCTGAAATGTGTTTTTGCACTTCCGGCACAGAATAGCGTGGTTGCTGTGCAAAATCAGTGTGCGGGACACATTACAAAAATGACAATGATGCTTTTCATGAACAGAGGTCCTAAAATGCCTGTGTTGAAAATTTGGTGACAATGCTCCATGAAATGACTGTTTTACTAGGTGCATAGCAACTGGCGCAATACACACGTAACTTAACGACCACACATCATTGTGGATGCTTTACTAAACCTCGGCTTGCCTCGGGGTTTATGTAGCATCCCACACCTCAGGTGAGTGTAAAATTCTTATTACACATGCCACCCCATGCATTATTCTATATGTAGTATGTTTTGAAATAAGGGTATGCTCCACACAATACTTGCAGCTGCTCCACTCTTGCAAAGGGGGTGGACAGCTGCAGAGGCCCCTCATGAACAGGATGTGCACCTTTGAGGCACCCCATAGCATCCAGAGCCATTGTTGTATGCTTACTCCATGCCAAAATCATGGTCACAGGGCCCATCTCTGCAGCGGGCTGGGGACAGGCAAGGGGACAGACAACTGCATGATCCTGCACATTGCCAGGGAAGCAAGTGCAGCTGGCATACATGGCATCTACTTTGGGGCTGTTGTACCACCTATGTGCCCCTCTCTGACTGGTTGTCCAGTTCATACTGGGGCAAGTACAGCCCATTTTCCACTGGCCCCCAGTCCTGGGTGAAGAGGTATGAGCTGGGGGTGTCACTGGCACTGGTCTGATATTATGGCACATTTCTGGCTTGTTTTGTAGGGGGAATGGCAGCCTCTGGTGGACTGGCATGAGCTACCATATCCTGTGGACCCCCATCCCTGGTGTCACTCATTGGTTCAGCACAGTAAGGCCCAAAGACCCCAAGGCACACCACAACACTTGGTGTCTGCAGGGTAGGGTGAGGTGAAATGGCGTGAGCTCTATGGCTGACGATCCAAAGGCACATCCCAATGTCTGTCAGTCTCTGCAGGGTAGGGGTGGGGTTGGCATCAGTTCAATACTTCACTGCCATTACTATTATGCATCTCTCTAACTTCTGCACTACTAATGCCAATGCCAGCAAGACAACATTTGGCATTGACAAATGCTTGTTTTTTTTTTCCTGTAAAAAGAAAACTGTCAATCAATGTCTTTTGCACTATTACTATCCCCCCACCTGACCCTCCCACTCCACAACCACCACCCTGCACCCCTCACCATAAACCCTTACTTACCCATCGGGGGTCTAAAACCGTAATCCTCTCTGGACCGCAGACACATCTTCACTCTTCAAAGTGAACTGAAGAAACAGGTATGTGGTTCAATGTATTTCAATGGGGTTTTGAACTTAGTGGCATAACATGGGCATTTTTGCATATTATTGGCCCACATTTTCAACATGCTGTCTTTGGGACACTACCTCATGGACAATTGAACTGCCATTAGACAGATCTGTCCTGAAAGGTGATTTTGTGGTCATGTGCAAAATCACCTTTTGGGCATGAGTTAAAAAATGTTCTCTGCCATTGTTCATGAGGTGGGGTCATAAGAAGGCTATGTTGAAAACCTGGTGTAAAAATATTTAAAAACAACAAAGTTATGAGCCTACATTGAATTTTGCAAATGTAGGCTCATAACTTTGGTAATTTTCAATATTGTTCCCCCAAATTAACAATATAGTCATATCTTTACAGTACCTCATGAGTGTGATAGCTGTCATTTTTCAAATCCTGGCCAAACTGAGTTTTTTTATTTTACATCCCAAAAGGTGATTTCATGATCCTTGCATGAAATCACCTTTCAGGCAGAAGTTGAAAATTGTCTCTGCCCTTGTTCATGAGGTGGGGTCATAAGAACGCTATGTTGAAAATTTGGTGTCAAAATATAAAAAAACAATAAAGTTATGAGGCTACACTGAATTTTGCAAACACAGGCTCATAACTTTGGTAATTTTCAATATATTTATCCCAAATTTACAACACAGCCATTTCTTTACAGCATGTCATGAACATGACAGCTGTCATTTTTCAACTCCTGCCCAAAATGTGTTTCTGCATCCTGAAAGTTGATTTTGCAGTCACTGCACAAACATTACCTTTAGGCCAGGAGCTGAACATTTTCTTTGCCCTCCTTCATGAGGCAGGGTCATAACAAGGCTATGTTGAAAATTTGGAGTACAAATATTAAAAAACAGATATTCAATGTTTTTTTTTATAACAAATTCCTTTGCTGCAGCCCTACCATCTCTGGCCAGAGTTTGTTACACTAGTTGGGAGGATGGTGCTGCAGATCCTTTCAGTATTGTGTAAATCTGGTGTCTATGCTGCAGTAGATCAAAAGGAGAAAATATTTTCTTAAACTGCATGAACTTTGAAGATACAGATATCATACAGTACCTCTAACAAAAGGAGTTTTTACGCAGGTCCTTAATTCTGAAAAGCAGGCATACTGTAAGTAAAAAACAAAACTGGGAATTTGTGTGGTTTTGGCATGCATCTTCTCTGCAATGCACAGATTCCTAGTTTTTGGTCTTCTGTAAAGCAATTTTCAGACTGGAAAACTTGCCAACTTCCAGATTCACAGACTGGGTGGAGGAGCAGATCTAGAAATGGAGAGGAGTCGCTCATAATCCCATTAATTTGGCCTGCCATATAAGTTCCCACACATGTTCAAAAGGAAAAGTATAAGAACTTAGACTTCAGAGGCCCCCTCAATTGAGCCAATTCCTGTAGCACTTTGTCTTACCCCTCCACATAGTTGCATAGCCAGTCATAGTGAGCTCAGCAGAAACTAGAAGGCCTCATTGAAGCTATTCCTGCTTTTGGCTTACACAGTCCAGCCTCCTTGATGACAATTTTTATGACCCAGGATATTTTGCAATGTGTGTATCATTTTGAGCTCTTATGCTTACACACCAAAACTGAGCAAATTATAATACTACTTGATGAGAGGAATATGGGTGCAGAACTTCTCATGTTAGTGCCCACACTCTTCTATAGTTACACTCATGATTATATAGGCAGTCCCATTATACAATCCACTATATCTGAATGCTTAGACAGTACGATGTCTGAATGTATTGGATCCATTTGGCGCTGATACAGTAATTGAGTCATCTGCACTGTTTGTTCTGGATTCATTGCTATTTCACACTATTTGTACCACTTTGTTTTTTTTCTTTGAAAATGTTGCTTATTAACTAACGTCAATTTCAGTAAAACAATGTGTAGTCATAACCTGTAGACATTTTACAGACTTTAGAAAGGAATTACTAGAAAACATTTCATTGTGGATATATCTTTTTAACTGTAAGTGGCAATCATTTGTATTTCATGCATTTCTGAGACTGGGGTTAGATTAGAAAGGGGACAATCCTTGCCCTAGGGATTCCAACATTTTGTTATAGGTTTCCCCAGCCTGGGTTACCATATTCTGGATTTTTTTTCAGTTTTTAAGTATTTTCTACAACTGAACAGATAGTATTTGTACTGTATAATCCATGTTACAAATTACTTTATTGTTCGGTGTAGGTGTCAACAATGCCGTGGTTCACGTGAAAATAGGTGTGCACATTGGTTTTAACTATAGTGTTTTAAAATGTGTGTAAGCCCCCCTTAAAAGAGAGGCTTATATTCCCATTTTTAGGCATCCCTTTCCCTCTCCTATCTCCCTCCAAGCTAAGGAATGTGTTATTGCTCTGGGGGATATAGGCTGCTGGACACCTCAAGGTGGCAGCAGACAGCATGTTTTAGGGCGTATGTAAGTGAACAGACAGGAAGTATCAGGGCTTTTCCAGCTCGGGCATTAGGCTGGAAGTGCAAAGTAGGGAGCAGAGTAAAGTGGGCAAGTGAGAGAGCTAGGCAGTCCAGGAGGGCCAGTGGGGACCCCCCCAAAGTAAAGTCAGGATGGCTTTGGGCAGCACAGTGGTTGATGAGGAGTGGGGCAATGGAGCTCCACTGAGGAGGAATGTGTAGCTAGGTCCTGTGTCATTTGAGGGCAGGGATTGTTGGTAGTTTGTAGGCCAGGAAGAGTTAGAATCCTTAGAGATGCCTCTAGGTGTATTCCAGGTCACCATGGCTGTGGGGGCAGTGGCAGGGCCCTCACAGGAGGGAAGCTGGTGGCAGTGCCTCCCCTCGCACCTGGTGTGGCAGGGCAGCCTGGGCATAGAGGGTGCCAGGGGGGGGCCTTTCACCCAAAATATGGGGCCTGCTATGGAGGGGCAGGTCCTGGGGCACCGGTACATTGAGGTCCAGGTGGGTCACAGGCTGTGTGGCAGACCTTGGAGGGCAGCCCTTGTGCTGGAGCTTAACACAAACCCAGGAGGTGTTAAGGGGATATGGACTTGCCTGGGACTCTCAAGAAAGACAAACAGCAGAAATGGAGCATTTAGGCCATCAGTAGGAGGCAGTATAGCCCATAGCATGGGGCCGGTATTACTGGAGCTGGGCCAGGTTTTGGGGCCGCTGCACCAGTGGGGCCAAGGAGAGGTTGTGCCAAGTGAAGTTGGCAGGTGCTGAAGTAGCACAGGTACAGTTCCAAGCTGAGGGTTACGGGGACTGGGTCATCAGGAAAAATCCTGGCATTCCCCTGAGGCATGGGCCAGCACCTAGGGGTCCAGGTGGAGGAGGCAGCTCACTTTCCCGTGTCAGAGTTTTGGGGGATGACCAGTGCCAGTGAAAGTAGTGGGTAACCCAGGTAAGGAAGAAAAAAGGTTTGGCTTACCAGATCCAAAGAAGCCAGGAGATTGCAGGGATCTGATTTAAAGAAGTCTTAGGTAAAGCATGAGAGAGAGAGAGAGAGAGAGAGAGAGAGAGAGAGAGAGAGAGAGATCCTTGCTTCTGTCTGCCTTAATATTCATCGTTGATGCTTCCTTAAAATGTCAAGCCAGTGTGTACAAAGTTGATTTGCCCCATGGAGCTGCTTTATTTACTTAAAATGAAGTGTCTCACCACTGCATTGCTGGAAGTCAGTGTCGGTGCAGAAGCAAAATAAAGAGGCCAGTTTTGGGAGGAAAGAGTAGTGCAGTACCTTATTTAAACCGTAACCATTTTCTCAACTCCTGTAATTGCAACTGCAAATAATCGCAGCCCCATCTGGTTCTGCCCCAACCAGTTGACCATCTGTTTATGTATTGGTGGGCTCTTCTCCCTGTTGCTTAGCTACAATCATGTATAGGCCAGTACCTGCAAATCTGAGCTTATCTTCATGCTCCTATTGACTACTTCTTCTTGATGTAATGTAATACTGTATGTATACACAATAGTCGCTCCTTCTTGCTTAGCTACCATCACGTATAGGCCAGTCTCCAGCCAGAAGGGGCCCTCTCTCATTGCTGTGACCTACACCATCTGTATTTAATGTATATATTTTTTGCTGTTTTGTTATTGCTGCACTATTGTCTGTTTTCCACTCACTATATGTCTCTCCTGCCCTGTACTGTGTACGACGAGGAGCCTTTGTAAATGAGTCTTTGACTCAAAGGGTTGCAATTCCGATTCATGAATAAATAAAATAAATAAACTGAGAGGGGGAAGCACATCAAATGAAATGTTTTTTTCCCCTTTATATTCAGTCAGATTAATTTCTCAAGAGTTGCATTCCAGCTAAGGTTTCATCCTGCCAGGGGTGGGCCTGAGGGGCTCAGGGGAGCTCCAGTGTCAGTGGATGGTTCAACGTGGAGTTCCTGATCCAGTGAGCAGCCTTCAGGGTGAAAAAAACAGCAGAATATGAGAGTGAAGGTGAGAGTGTATGGGTACTGAAGACACCAGACTGGTAGTATTCAACTTTCCATGCCTTATTTGAAGTGAATTGGTCTTGTATGTTAGTGCTTGAGGGTGCCCCTCCTTTTTTGCCCCAGACCATTTGTGAAAGAAGTTTATGCCCCTAGACGGGGGGCATGGACGGGGGGTTACATGTGTTATATTGCAATTCTGACTATTAAAAATGTTCTCTTTCTAAAGTGGATAACACTGCTGAGCCTGATATTCTCAACTGTTGCTTCTTAGTGGAAAAAATAGTACTCAATTAAATGTGAAGTCAAGGCAGCAAAAGTAAAGATTTTTCACCCTTCTGCTCTATTCAAGTGGGTATGTTATATAATGTTTGTGTTTTTTCCATGTAAAAAAATGTGTTTGTAGTTATTGTAAGTGGCAATCCTTAGCGTCTTATTTTAATTTGGTACTTTCGCATCACTGAATCTGCAATCTCAGTACCAAGCAAGAAGATCTCAGGAACTATAACTACAGGATAACTTCCAGAAAAACTGGCTTTGTTATAGTGCAGAATATGGTTATTAGAGCATAGCTGTTTCATTGTTCCACTCTATTCTGGGAACTGTAGTTTTCCATCTGAGATTCTATAATCTATTTTCAAACCAAAACTTCAATCAAGAACTACAGCTCTTGAAATTCCTTGAAGCAGTTGCAGTTTTCATTTAACCTTGGGGTACTTCCTTATATTGGGCCCTATTCACAAAAGGTGTATAGTGGCTATGCACCACCTAACCCTGGCACATAGCCCACCCCGCACCTGACCGCACCTGGCTATGCCCACTGCACCCCATGTGCAGCATGCAGGAAATCTATACTCCCCAATGTGTCCAAGACCCTGGCTGAATGTACAGCTCCACATGGGGGTGGGCCAGGGGCTGGTGCAGGGGGCATGGCCGCACTTCGCACCATTCACTAAGGTGCAGAGTGCAGTGCATGGGGGGGTGATGGCTATGCCTTCTGGAGGATGCCATAAATGGTACAAGCCCCACCAAGGTTGCCACTGTAAGTCTCTGTGGGGCCAACGGGGGTCATCAGACCCCCCACTGAGGCAGCCCCAGTCATCAGGGCACTCTGGATAGGCTGGGGTGGATATCTGGGGGACACCCCCCACTGAGCTGCCTGAGCACTATGCGCTGGCAACCAACATGTTGGCCCAAGGGCGCAAGGGATCCACTTACAGGCCTGGGTAGGGCAGCTGATTGGCTGCCTGCCCTGATCCACAGCCTCCGCACCCACTTACCCCAATGATCCTGCATGTCGGGAGGGTTGGGGCCATGGACAGGAGCCGCACATTGGCCAGTGTTCTGGAATACAGCTGACTAGTGGATCTCCCAAGGGTGCAGAGCTGCATGAGGGGGGTTAACTGCCTTTCGCGCGTGCCTCCGCCCGCGTTCATGAATATGCACCATGACTAGATTAATGTGAACTAGTCTAGAAAGTTTTCATGTGTAGCTCTGAGAACTGCTTTGAAAACTACCACGTATAAAGTTCCACCTGTGAACCCACAGTATAATTTAAAGCAGCAGTGCAATGAAAAATATTGTGCCACAGAACTAGTTTCAGGTCCTGTTAATAAAAATACTAGCATACTTGTCAAATCTACTGTTCTAGGTGTCTCCTATGCTGTACAGCATGAGTTTTCTTTTTACTAGATCCTAATACTGGCCAGTCTACAATGCTATTTCTAAGCTAAATGCACCGGCCACCTTTTTTCTTGAGAAAAATCTAAATGGAAACCTTCGTAAAATACTTAAATTTTTGTGAAACTGTATCATTTTACCACCAAATTAAACTGGGAGATGCCTGGAATCTATTATTGTGAAAAAAAAAGGTAGGGTCTGATTTTTTTGCCCATTTTCATTACACTACTGCTTAAAAAGTCTTATCCTAAGTGAGCCTGTAGCTTAATGGTTAGAGTGCTGGAATAGCATACCAGAGGTCTGTGGTTCAAATCCCAATGTGCCAAACTCTTCCTTTCTCATTTCAATATTTAACAATTCATGCATTCACTCTGTCGTTCTAAGTCAGAATTTCATAAAAGTTGCCAAAGGACATTCTGAAATTTCATGAAAATCAAATTCCACCTTTTGGCAAGGTTGGAGGGATGGTCAGAAGTATGGCAGCTAGGATTCAATGCAAAGAAGTGCAAAATAATGCACCTGGGAAACAAAACCCCAGGGAAAGATTACACAATGGGGGGGGGGTAGTAACAACATCAAAAATGGAATGGGACCTGGGGGTAATCATATCAGATGACCTTAAGGTTAGCAAGCAATGTGAGAAGACAGTAGAGAGGGCTGGGGGGATACTGGGATGTATAGGGAGAGGCATCACCAGCAGAAAACAGGAAGTTGTTATCCCTCTGCACAGACAGTTGGTGAGACCCCATCTGGAGTACTGTGTCTGGTTCTGGAGACCCCATCTCCACAAGGACATAGACAGGATGGAGGCAGTCCAAAGGAGCACAACTAAAATGGTGCAGGGTCTGCAAGAGAAGCCACACGAGCAGAGACTAAAGGAGCTTAATATGTATACCCTTGAGGAAAGGAGGGAGAGGGGGGACATGCTAGAAACTTTTAAGTACTTCAGTGGAATCAACAATTTGAAGATAGAGGGGGGATGACTCAGGGGCAATGTGAGGAAGTATTTTTTTCACAGAGAGGGTGGTGGACGCATGGAACAGCCTTCTTGAGGAGGTTGTCGAGTCTAAAACTGTGGGAGAATTCAAGAATGCATGGGACAGACATAAGGCAATTCTAGTGGGGGGCAGGAGGAAGTAGGTTGTTGGTTAACTAGGATCTACAGCTTATCCGGTAGGTAGGGAAATGGCCAGACTAGGTGGGCCAAGCGGTTCTTATCTGCCATCAAAGTTTATGTTTCTATGTTTCTATCCACATAGCCTTGGAGGAGGGAATTTAAGAAAGGATATGGGGAAATACTTCACAGAAAGGGTTGTAGAAGCAGGAACAGACTGTCACCCACAGTTGTAAACACCTGAATGTGGGAAGGCTTCAAGCATGCATAGAATAGAAACAGGGACACATTAGATTAGAAACAGGGAGAGTCCCTGGAGACTAGTTAGGGTCTGAGGAGATGCAATAGGTAGACTGGGTGGCCCTAGCAGTCCAGTTCTGCCCGACAGTTCTACATTTTATAGCATCTATGCTAGTGGTGGGCGAAGTCCTGACAATTCGCTACATTCCGAAATTCATGGATTGCGCTCAATTCATGGAGCGCAATTCATGATTTGGATTTCGGCAATTCACCAGTGCCACCCCCCACCCTGTCAGATAGTGCCCCCAGGCCTCCCACCCCACTCCCCCAACCCCGAATCCCATTCATCCATGTTGTAAAAAAATTTATCCATTCCCTGGTGTCCAATGGACCCCCCACCCCACCACCCTGTCAGGTAATTCCACCACCCCACCCCCCAACCTGGAGTCCATCCATGTTTTAAAAAAGAAATATTTATTTCATCCCATTCTCATTCCCTGGTGTCTAGTGGAATCCCCACCCGCCACCACCCTGACAGATAATTCCCATACCCCGCTCCCCCAACCCTGAATCCATCCATGTTTTAAAAATAAATATTTATCTTATTCTTCCTCATTCCCTGGTGTCTAGTGGACTCCCACCCACCACCACCCTGTCCGGTAGTGCCCCACTCCTCCAACCCCAGTCCCCACCGAGCTTGCCACCGCATGGCCCCCACCACATCCATGGCCAGCAACCCGCTCAACTGAGCTCAATGACTGAACGCGTGCTTGTACAAGCACGCACTCATTCACTGACAACTCGCAGAGATTTACACTGCAGATTAGGGTTGTAAAGCAGGGTTGTCTCACAGGGGCGGTGGGATGGGGGGAACGGCGTTGCGGACCCTAGTGGGTTAATCACAGCCTGAAATCCATGAATGTATAGTAATCCTCTGTTATACAAAACTAGTGTACTGTATAACTAGGCATGTGTAATACAGAGTACAAGTCAGTCTAACAACCTTTCACTACTTCCATCCCCCATATTTTTTTTTTATATTTTTTATTTTTCAGTGTGTGAATTTTAAGTAATTGCGAAAGGTGCTGGATTGACAAGACTGAAACCTAAATCATCTGTTTATCCACATGACACAATTCAAGCTTTCCCACGCTGCTCCACCAATGTGCCTTGATCCTGCCATGGAGGGGGACCACCACATAGGTGAGAGGACAGTTCAGACTCCACACCTATTCAAGCCTTAGTCTCTCATGAGATTGCCAACAAGGGTACCAATTAGTGCTAATTGCGTTGTTGGTTTTTGTGATGTGGACACCTGCCCACTGGGAACTGGACTGAGACCACCACAACTCATTTCACTTAGGCCACTGAACAGCCTTCAGGTGATAATGGCTTTTGACCACTACTGACCTGTGTTGGATTTGAACTCGTGAGCTAGAGGTGCTCCAGTCCTTAACCCACTACCAATCAACTGAGCCATCCAGTTCTCCTTTTTCATACAAATTCTCAAACAGAGATGCTTTATATGCAAGCTCAAATTAAGGTGCATTGATTTTATGAAGGTGTAAAGGATGATGTCCAGGGACCTTTTATTGTACTGTAAAAATTGTAGAGCCTGCAATGAATAGCAGCAGGTGAGGATGGTCTACAGGCACACCCTTTGATGTCACCTGAGCAGATAGGAGAGGGAGTAGCCTCTTCCCACTAGGGTTGGGCTTAGGTAGATATGCAGGGTTCCCTGAAAGCTGAGCTTTTACCTGCCGGAAGGAAAGAACGTTGTTAATTAAGTTGGTGTAATGAAGGCTCTGCCTTGTTTTATCTCTACCTACCCGGTTGCAGTTGTTGCTTACTTCGGTTCAGTATGGCTGCAAAGTCCTTGGCTACCTCTGAAATTGGTTGGCTAGCTTTTAAGGCGGCAAGGCCTACCTGATAGAACTCGCCACACCATGCTGATGCATGGGTATGGAATATCCAGTCCAGCAGCTCTAACAATCACATCAGATGCTTAGCTATCCAAGGGATACCTTGCAATTAAAAAAGCCTTGGCGTGGTATGGCAGGAACCCTGCCTCCGCCCTCCCCACCACTGACTAGGAATCAGTGGGAAGGTCGAATTAAAAAAAAATCACAGTGCAGTTGCATGCAGGGATGTTCTCACAGTAATGCTGTTGGTTTATAAATTTCTGGCTGATTTGTTCTGAAGGCAAAACTTCTTCAGTATTGTTTTGCATTTACTTGTTTAACCTAGCTGCTCTATTGCTGTACCCAGAGGTCAGCTGTTACACAGTCTGCATATCTAAAACACAAGGCTGAGATAGTTTATTAAATGACATTTATGCTTAAATTTTACAGTAGAATGTCTGTTCCTAAATGGGCATAGTTTTCAGGAGAGGAACTTAGAATACTGAGGGAGAAAGGTTGGATGTGAAGCATTCCTGATTCTGACCAGTTTTAGCAAGGTTAGCAAACGTTGGTACCTGGAAAGACACCCAGGAATTACATAAATATATGTGTAAAGTTCAGTTTCTGCCAGTTTTCTTCTCAGCAACAGGATCAGAATGCTAGTATCACTGCTAAGGAAGCACAGGGTGTGCTGGTTCACATTATATCTAGGAATGTTTGCCATTGTTGTGCTGCAAAATTGCCAGCCATCCAGTTGTTACAGCTCAAGAATTCATCATGGCTGAAGCAAGGCCCAGCACAGGTGTGGAGTTTGAACAACAGCTGATTGCCCTTGTATGGGAGAGAGGACGAGGCTAGTGGGATGCAATGTTCAGCAATCCAGCTGGACCTGACCCAGCAGAACTGGCAAGATAGCCAAGGCCAGAGCCAGTAACTCCCATCCAGGAACCAGCAGCAGCAATGAAGCCAATGGGCAGCCGAGTGAGGTCAAAAAGGCCCAAAACAATCCTTCAGTTTCTGCACTTCCTCACCCAGATAGGCCTGATTTTGATAATATGTCAGACGATGAGCTACAGAAGTTGTTTAGGCAAACCCTACGTACATTGGCACCCACCAAGTTCCAAACCTGGGGCTTTAACCTCCCCCCCGTTGCACCAAAGTCCAGGACACTACCACTACTCCAAAGGGGTTGTCACATTTCAGTATGTCAGTAGGGATTTCTTATACATTGATCCATCACCACCACCACCACTACAATGCTGCAGGTGCCTATCAGACTGACACTCCTCATAATAATGTTGCTAGGCATGACCACACCATCTCCCCACCACTCAGTGCCACAACCTCTTCCCACCACTCAGTGCTGCCCTTGCTCCCCGATGCTGCCCACCCATGCCACACACCCCCACCCCCCACCAACACACACACCTCTCCAGCAATCTTACCCCTGCTCACCATGGCCACCAATTTCCCTGCTCCCGATGCGCCTGCAGCCAACCACAGGCCTCTGCGTATGCAGCATACTTAACAAAATGGCAGCACTGCAATGTTGGGTCACCAGGCACCAACCTGACATCCTCACAATGGTTGAGACATGGCTCTCAAAAAAAAACCCTGACTCCCTCATCTCCTTTCCAGGCTACTTGCTCCTCAGACAAGACAGAGTGGGCAAGAGGGGCAAAGGATATGCAATATACCTGCAGGACTCCCTACTAGTACAAGCCATCCCCCCACCCACACTAGATCATGGTGCCCAAGCCATGTCTGTGATGGTCTCACCTGACCCTTCCAAGTCCCCTATCATAATCAGTGTGGCCTATATACCACCCCGCAAGCAAACCCATGCTCTTCTCTCCCTGATGGAATACATTGCTAGCCTCCATCACAAGTCAGAACACATCCTTCTGGGTAATCTGAACTGAAACCAGATGGCTGCATCCACAACCACCTCCAAAGATGCCCTTTCATACCTTGACCTCCACCAGATGGTGACCCATCCCACAAGGTACAACTGAACCACTGGGATGCAAACCTTGCTGAACATTGTACTAACTAACCGCCCACATAAAATCGAGGATGTTATGGTCCTCCCTAACTCTCTCAGTGATCGCTCCCCAGTAATCTTCACATGGACAACCAAGCAACCTACCCCCCCCCCACCACCACCATGCTCCATCGTCGCCTCTGCCCCGGCAGTCTTATGAATCTCAAGCAACACCTAGCTCACTGCGACTGGTCTCCTATATACCAGGCCACCTCTGTGGATGCAGCACTAGAATACTTCAACAACAACTTCACCCTAGCCTGCGACACCTTCACTCCCTTAAAAAAGATCCACCTCAAGAGTCAAAATGACCCCTGGATTACCCCATCCCTCCTACAGCAGCTCAAGAACCGTGACAACCTCTGGTATAAGGCAAATGAATCGGGCAAACCCACAGACAGGTAAGCCTACTGTGCAGAATGGAATAGATGCACTTGGGCCATCCACAAACCAAAAGCCAACATTACAGAGCCACCCTGACTGTCACCTGGGCTCATCACGCAAATTTTGGGACAATATAAAAACACTAAATGGGAAGCCATGCCCCAACCCCCCTTCCCAGATCTCCACAAATGGCTTGGTCACCACTGACCTGAAACAAATTGCTGCTACTCTCAACTCCAACTTTATGGACGTAGGCTCTGTACTTCCTCCCAATCTCTTTGACCCCACACCCAGCCAAGACCCCCCCCGACCCCCTTTCTATCTCTGGACCATCTCCCTGGAAGCCGAACCTCACCTGATCAAGGCCCTGAATGGCACCAGCCCCTTAATGACCCTCTAGACATCAAACTCCTCTGTCTGGTCCTGGACACACCATTCTCCCATTAGCTGTCTACTAAACTGCTTTCCTCCTTTGACAGTTCCCCAGCAAATGGAAAATGCGTTGTAACACCCATCCACAAAGGTGGGGATCCACTACTCCCAGGGAACTACCGCCCAATCTCCATTCTCCCCCCACTGTCCAAGGTCCTGGAAAAGGTAGTGGCAGACCAACTGACCAATTACCTTGAAACCCATAACCTGCTGTGTGTGGAGCAGCATGGGTTCCAAGCTGGACAGAGCACTACAATGGCTCTCATTGAATTCTTGAACTACATTCACTCTGCCCTAGACAAGGGACAGCTGGCAGGGGCCGTGTTCATTGACCTGTCCAAGGCCTTTGACACGGTTAGCCACCCCCTCCTGCTGAACACCCTGATGCACACAGGCCTCTCTCAATGTCCTCTAAAATGGTTTGCCAGCTATTTGACCTCCAGGACGCAATGTGTCAGGATAAATAATACTGTATCCAGCACTTGCCCCACCCGCTCTGGAGTCCCACAGGGATCCATCCTAGGGCCATTACTTTTTAGCCTGTTTCTGAATACGTTTCCCACCTTGTGCTCTGGCAAGATACTTCTATATGTAGATGACACCATCCTCTGTGCCTCCCATGCAAACCCTGCCTACCTGCAGGCCTTTGCTGCAGCACTCTTTCAGCCAAGCTGAGCAATGATTTGCTGAGCACAAGCAAGTACTAAACCAGAAAAAAACTAAAACCATGCTGTTTGCGCACCACCAAAGCAAACTAAAAAATGCCCAACTGAGAATCCCATCCAGCTCACACCACTCCCTAGAACAGGACTCATCTCATAAATACCTTGGGATCATGTTCAACCCTGTTCTCACTTTTCACAGCCACATCAGCACACTTGCAACCGCGATGAATGCCTAAATCGGCCTCCTCTACTGACACAGGGACTGTCTACCCGCTGAAGCCCTGCGTCTAGCCATCACCTTGCCTGTTATGTTACTGGTCGACTACGGCCTACTGGTCTACGCCGCCACTGCCACTACTGCTCTCAACAAGATTAAAGTGACCATCAACAAAGCCTGCAGGCTCCTGTCAGGGGCTGATCGCATGACCCACACCTGCACCCTCTATGACCGTCCCCAGATCCTCAACCTTGATGAAAGGCTCCAGTTCCAAGCATGCCTCATGGCCAAAAAATCCCTTCTTGGGAAGACACCCCCAGGAGTGTCAGCCTCCTTGCCCATAGCCACCCCCAAAGTCCATACATGCAGAACAGACACAGTAACACTGGCCATCCCCAGGGTCAGGACTACGCTTGCCCAGAGATCGTTCCCAGTCACAACCCCTGCCTGATATAATGCCCTACCATCCTCGGTCACTACCCACACCAAGCTTGGCCCTTTCAAAGTGGCCCTCAAAAATCACCTCTATGCCAAACATACCTGCACCTGCCTGCACAGTCCTACTGCCCTTTGTAAACCACAGCCAGTCGCTACTAAAGTGGGCCCTCACCAAGACAAGGTCTAACCCAAGACTGCTCCACTTAACACTACTAGGGCCCACTATCATGTCTCTGATCTCTTGTTATTCTGCTTAGCTATCACTGTGTCAAAGCCTACACCACTGCTTTGCAAAGAATGTATGTAACCAATAAAATTAATACTCTGTATAGGTACGCACCAATGTATTGTAATGCCTGTACTACTCCACTGCAAAGGATGTTTGTATCTGCTTAGCACTGCTAAGAACTTATCTAACTGCTTAGCTAACACTCTGTATAGGTACGCATCAAAGTATTATATTGTTGAATAATGTTTGTACCTCTACCGTCCAACCAGTAATGTAACATTGTCTTTACTGTATTACTGTCATGTCTGTATTTGTCATCTGATGAGGAGCTTTTGGAAATGAGTCTATGACTCAAAGGATTGTAATTCTGATATTCTAATAAATAAATAAGTAAACTTTTCAGATGTCCATGCCTCAGCCTGGGGTACTACCTCGAAAGAAACCAAGGAGGCCATGAAATGGGGAACTGCAGCTGACAACACTGGCACCACTAACTCCAGGACCGGCACCCTGCAGACAGCAGGTCTGGTTTCCATCCAGCTGTCCCCAATTCCAGGCTGCAACTGCCATGCCCACTCCATTTTGGAACATTGCCTGCCCTGCAGCTAGGGATAGTGCTTACACCAGGTCCAATACCTTACCTGCTGGGTCCACTGCTGGACCCACACCTACCACTGCCATGGCCACAGCCAGCAACACTGCAAGCTTCAGGGCCACTTCTGGATCCAGTGGGCCTGCTACTGGCTCTTTCTGCTCCAGCTCTAGCCCCAGGGGCACTGCCGTTGGTACCACAGCCTGGGGTTCCCATTCCTCCCTTGCCAGCCCCCTCTGCACCACAACCCACCAACCACCTACAGCCGGCCGGGGGGTGCAGGTCTGATTTCTCAGCCAGCATGTCCTTTCACTCCACCTTTGACTTTGGAAGAAAAGTTGGACAAGGTGCTGGCACTGTGGTGGAGCAGGAGAAGCAACAGTCAGAGGCTCCCAGGAGTAATGCAACCAGTGAACAGGGCAGTCAGGAGGCAGGGAACCAGTGTAGCAACAGGCTGTGCAACTGGTTCATGGGTTCTATGTGTCCACTGGTGAGCCCATGTGGTTGCATCTTTCAGAAAAGAGTGACAGAAGATTGCTAAAGGAGAATTATGTGATGTGTTTATGTTGCTGAATAGGTCCAAGGAACATGAAGTGTAGAAGGAAATACAGAAGGATAAGGAAAAGGGAAATGGGATGGATCACCAGAGGAAGGTAGTCATCTGATGCACCTGGAAAAATTAAGCAGCAGGCTTTGCCTTCTATGGTGGCTTGTTAATGGAAATGAGCCCACAAAACACCCAGGATTGTGGAATTATTATAGTTGCATCATGGCAATACAAATTGAATATATGAGAGATAAGTGTGCATTACAAGGCAGTAATACCATCAAGAGGTTTTGGGGACTTGGAACCTTGACAGCGAAATTCAAGAGGTTCTCAAAGTCCCAAAACCTCAAGATGGGATTTCTGCCTTGTAACACACTTATCTATTTATTATTTTTTGTAATATATGGATAAGCCTTAATAATACCATATTGGCCCTTCGGAAAATGTTCTTATATGTTCCATGTATTATCAAGTCTGAAACCATGTACTATCAGTCTGAAACCATATTTTATCAGTGATGGACGACAGTATTATGGCATTGGCAGTCGTGTATTAGAGGAAAATTTTCCGATGGGCCAAGATGGTATTATTAAGGCTTATCCATATATTACATGCTAGTAAATGGGGATGTGGTGGCTGGAATATTATGAGGAGTTCCACAGAAGGAAGCATAATGACCTTTGTAGGGTATGGGGTGGTGGTTGAATCTCCCTCTTCTGTGGTCTACTGAGGCTGGTGAGAGGGTCCAACATTCTCAGAGTGTTTTTTCTATGCACCAGGCCCAGTTCCCTAGACAGGGTTTTGCAACAAGGAACAGTGGTAAAGGGGTTGGGGGAAAGGTGGACAGCGTTATCATTACAACCACGGCACTTGCAAAGCAGAAGGGTATAAATACAAAAATGAGTGCATTGTCTGGGGATGGAACCACCCATTTGTACAATACATGAATGGGATCGGCCAGCAGCTTTTTTGGAAGTGGCAGGGAAAAAATTCCAACTCCCATGATGGTGGAGCACATTGAGCACTGGTTTGTGAGCTATGCAGATAGATGGTCTGCTCAGTCGCTGGCAAAGGATTTTGCACAGGATTTCAGGATCCTGTACAATGGTCTTTGGAAGTCTTGCAAGGCCGAGAATTTAAAGTCTGCCTGTAACCAACTGGACATAGTTAAGCCAAGCTTGAAAAGGAAATAGAGTTAGGAAGAGTTAATGAGCCGTACTCCACCTCCAGGTATTGCCAATATGTCTGTTGCTGAAGAAGGTGCTGGGGGAGTTCAGAATCATCAGTCACCTACCTTACCCAGAGGATGACTTGGTCAGCCACTAAATCAATCTGACAGATATAGCAGTATCATATTAACTTTTTGATGCAGCCATCAAGGTGGTAAAGGAGGCGGGGAAGGGTATCTTCTGGGAAAAGTGGGTATCAAATCAGCCTTTCACCTGTTGCCAATGCACCCACTGGACACGGATCTACTGGGCATGAAGTCCGAAGGCCAGTATTACATTGATAACTGCATGCCCATTGGGTTGTGCCATGGAGTGTGTGGTTTTTGAACAATTCATCACTTTCTTGCACTGGGCCACCATAAAGCTAGCAGGCAGGTCAGAAGATGTCCATTATGTGGATGACTTCCTGTTTGTGGACAAGGCAGGGACTCATAACTGCGCCCAGCTGATGGGGTCCTTCCATACTGCGTGTGAGAACTTGTGGGTGCCACTAGTCTATAACAAGACAAAGGGGCTATGCACACATCTTTTTTTTGGGTATTGAAATTGATATAATTACCATGAAGTTCCGGTTGCCACAAGAAAAGGCCATTTCCCTGAAAGCCTTGCTGCACAAGGTGGTGCAGGCATAAAAAATCACTCTGCAGGAGTTGCAGCAGCTCCAGAGGCACCTGAATTTCACCTGAAAAGTAATTCTGATGGGGTGAACCTGTCTTTGATGATTAGCCAAATTTGGGGTGGGCTCCAGCAAGCCTCACCACAGGCTTTGTGTTACCGAGTCCATGCAGAGTCACCTCAAAGTATAGTCTGCATTCCTGTCATGTTTCAAAGGGGTGGCTATTTGGCCAACAGAGGTCACAAGCCAAAAGCTGAAACTCTACACAAGTGTTTCGGGGGCTTTGGCTTTGGGGTTTACTTCCAGGGTGCCTCATGCATGGGGCATTGGCCTCAGTCAAGAGTCGATGCTGTTTTTGCTCCATCAGGTCATTCTCCTGGAATTATTTCCCACTGTAGTAGCAGTAGTGATTTGAGGGGAACAGTTTTGTGGCAAACGGGTGACTTTTAGGGCAGACAATACAGGGCTAGTGCACAGCAAAAGCAGGCAATTAGGGGGCATAGACCCTGTGACAGGGTTGAATAAGGCCCTATCCCATTTATTACACAGAAAGAGTTAAACACAAGCATCTGTTCTGTCCTCTCCTTTTCTGTCTGTCTATAAATTTTCTCGTGAGACCTTGGAACTAATGACATTACTGACTACCCTCTTTAACAAATCATGGGAGGATGGGGTGGTACCTGAGGACTGGAGGAGGGCAGATGTTATTCCACTTCACAAAAGTGGGAGCAGGGCAGAAGCAAGAAACTATAGACCTGTTAGTTTAACCTCAGTGATAGGGAAAATGATAGATTAACTTCTAAAGGAAAGAATTGTTGAGAACCTAGAGGCCAGAGGGGCATAGGACCCAAGGCTACATGGATTCACAGCAGGAAGATCATGTCAGATGAATCTAATAGATTTCTTTGACTGGGTGTCCAAAGTAGTAGATCAGGGAGGGGCTGTGGACATGGCCTACCTAGACTTTAGCAAGGCATTTAACACAGTCCCTCACAAAAGATTAATATACAAGCTAGCCAGCCTTGGAGTGGGTCCCAAGGTGGTAACCTAGGTAAAGAGTTGGCTGGAGGACAGGACACAGAGGATAATAGTTAATGGAGTACACTCTGAAGAAAGGGGGGTTACTAGTGGGGCACTGCAGGGTTCAGTACTAGTCCTCTTCAATGTCTTTATAAGTGACATTGCAGAGGGACTGGAAGGAAAAGTATGTCTATTTGCAGACAACACAAAGATCTGCAATGGAGTTGATACACAGGGTTGGGTGGAAAGGATGAGAATGGACTTGGCAAGGTTAGAGGAATGGTCAAATGTATGGCAGCTTAGATTCGATGCTAAGAAGTGCAAAGTAGTGCACCTGGGAAACAAAAACCCAGGGGAAGATTACACAATGGGGGGTGAGATACTAACAAGAACAAAAATGGAAAGGGACCTGGAGGTAGTCATATCAGATGACCTAAAGGTTGGCAAACAATGTGAGAGGGCAGAAAGGAGGGCTGGGGGAATACTGGAATGCATAGGGAGAGGCATCACCAGTAGAAAACAGGAAGTTGTTATCCCTCTGTACAGATAGCTGGTGAGACTTCATCTGGAGTACTATGTGCAGTTCTGGAGACCCAGTCTCTGCAAGGACATAGACAGGATGGAGGCAGTCCAGAGCAGGGCAACTAAAATGGTGCAAGGTCTGCACCAGAAGACATATGAAGATAGACTTAAGGAGCGTAATGTGTATAGCCTCGAGGAAAGGAGGGAGAGGGGGGACATGATAGAAACTTTCAAGCACCTCAAGGGAATCAACAAAGTCCAAGAGGGTAGCATCTTTCAGAAAAAGAGGTGTGCAAGAACAAGGGGGCACAACTTGAAGAGAGAGGGGAGAAGGCTCAGAGGTAATGGAAGAAAGTATTTTTTTCACAGAGAGGGTTGTGGATGCATGGAACGGCCTTCCTGAGGAGGTTGTGGAGTCAAAAACAGTGGTAGAATTCAAGAATAAATGGGACAGTCATAAGGCAATTCTAGGAGGTGGGGGTAGGAGGAAGTAGGCTGTTGGTTAACTAGGATCTGCAGCTTATCCATTAGGTAGGGAAATGGGCAGACTGGGTGGGCCAAGCAGTCCTTATCTGCCGTCAAATTCTGTTTTTATGTTTGTCCTCCTCTTGCTATCTCTCTGCCTTCAGTTGCTATTTCTGTCATTTCTTTCCCCTTGTGTATTTGAGTTTATAAAAATATATGTGAATTTTTGTGTGAAACTGTAAGTGATACTGGGATCCCTTAGTTGAAACTTTATATAGTTATACTGTTGAAATGTTGCTAAAAGCTGTTTGGAATTCAAGGAGTAAACCTTGACATGCAGCACAAACTCTTCTGCAGAGTTGTCAACAAGAGGCCAGTTCTGGGACATCATGTTCTATTTTGTTGCGTCTGCAAGGAAAGAAACTTACAAAGTTCTGGTCTCTTAACAAGATCAGGAGGCAGAAATAAGAGCAGCAATGCTTTTGCTAGAGTGAGAGGAAGACTGAGAAACTGAATCTTGGAATTCAAGATTCCCTCAGAAAGAGTACTTTGTTTTCTGTATTTGTACTGCCTTTGTAAGTAGTTATACTGAACAATTTAATTTTTATTTTACTGTTATTAGAAAAAAAATAAAACACTACTAGTGAATTTTATACCTGCTCCTGGTTTTCCTAAGCTTCCTGACCTGTGCCTCGATGACACACCCCATGGGAAGTCTGATGAGGATGTTTGTACTGAGGTGTTTGGTCCTGAATATGCAGTTCAGGGCAATACTTGTGCCTGATATTGATAATGATGTGGCTGACACTCCTTGTCATTTACAGTGGGTGAGATTTCAAGAGCTGATGCCAGAAACAGAGATGTGTCCCATGGAAATCCCGCAATACCTCTGGGAATTACACAAGTATTCTTGAGTCCCCATCACAAGGGAATCATTATCAGAGGGGGGTGGATAATTTCTTGGGGGTGAGACAGCAGCTGGGCTGGGCCACTGCTTGGCTTTTTCTGCAAGACCAACTGTGTGCTTACCTCTTGCACGAGGCAGCAATGATCTACGCCAGCAATGGTGGAGCGGTACTTGGTAAGGATTGCATTGTTCACCAGGACAATGGGTTAAAGAATACCACGTGGTTCTTCTGTGTGTGCAAAATTCTGGAAAGGTGAACCTCAGACACACGGTGCTTGATCTGCCCTGCTTTGTTGGTAAAACTGAGGACAGTACTCACCTGGGTTTACTCATCCACATCAGAGGCACATTTGTTTCAGACAGCCTTCTTGGTCACTTTTTGCATGGCCTTCAGAGTGTCTGAGATAACTCAATTGAGCAAGTCATATACATTGCCAGTTGGTGGGGAGGATGTAGTGGTGATCATTGATGGGGTGTTTTTTCACTTATCATGGAGTAAGACAGACAAGGGGACCTGGGGCTGCTGGTGCATTCTCTGGTCCCCTCCTGGGGTTGTTCTGGGGTTCACTGTGACATCCAGGTGTGGGTTTCAGCTTACTTCCAGCAATTGAGTCCCAGGGGCAGGCTTTTTTCTGCCATGAGTACACCCCCTTCCCCCATAGCATTTCAGTTTTCCTATCTGCTTGGTAAAGCTCTGTGGCCTCTGAGGAAGGCATATCAAGAGTACAACACTCACGCCTTCCAAATAGGTGCTGCCTCACACACTAGGGTAGTGGTCAGGATGGATGCTCAGATTTAGTCCCTGGGATGGTGAAGTTCCCAAGCTTTTGAGACATATGTGCGGCTGCAGTTACTTTAACCTCTCTGTTTCTGTTTTGTTTAGCAGGTCATGACTCTCAGGTGAAGCAAGTGTGGATCTGTGGCCATTCTTTTGTCCATTGGGTGTGGCGACATGAGCACGCCAGTTCTGCAGGGGCGGGGGTCTGAAAATATTTTCATGGATTCTCAGCGTGCACAGACACACTGGATGGGCCACAGAGATATGAAGTGGGGGGATTTACTTCCCTAGCTCACAGCCAAGGATTGATACCATGGCTGGCCAGATACAGTATACTGGTTGTTCACCAGGAGATAATGATTTGGGGCTGGTGAAGTCCATAGAACTGCAGAGCAGGATGAGAGAGGACTTGGGACTGTTGCATCAGGAATGCCCAAAGATGCAAATAATTTTGTCACACATGGTACAGAGCAACATTGAGAGGTTAAGTGGGTTGACCAATATGTCCATGCTGAGAATTATGGACTCCATTGGTGGATGTGTGCTGCTGCATGACAAGATCAGGGCAAAAGTTCTGCAGGTGTATGCAAAGGATGGAGCACACCTATCAGATTTAGGGAATGATAGATTTTTAGTAAACCTGTGATGTGGGTTGGAGGAAGCTATGGTGTGATATGCTTCTTTGGGGATGAGTATCATGGTTCAGCTGTTAATGAGCTGCAGCACAATGCTCATCATGTGGTGGCATGGTAGTCTCGCAGTATTCTACAAAGGGGTTAGCAGGGTTGTAGCACCTTTTAAGGTGGTTTGCCTTGAGGCTGTGGAGAGGTGAGCCCTTGGTGGCTGGTACCAGAGGGGTGCCAGCCATAAGCAAAGTATAACTCTCAGGCTTCTCTCACCAGTCAGCAGCACCCTCTGATGGGAGAGGGCACCCTGGAGACTGGCCCATTATGAGCCATCCCTTATTCCTCACAAGGCTATACTTATTATTCTAGCCCCCTCCAAAGGGGAAGGAAGGCCTGTACATATTCAGTGACTGATATTCTGTAAAACTGATTAGCTGTGACTACCTTGCTGTGTATGTCATGGCAGATTGATTGATATAACTCATGAGTTACCAATTCAAATTCCAATTAGCTGTTTAATAAACACATGGCTGTGGCTATTTCCTGCAAGCACATTATTTGTCTCGTTTGTTCAGGTGATGGAAGGGGGTTGTGACCTAAAAGACAATATCACTGTATGGAATGGTCTCTAATCAGTCAGACTTCAGAAAAATTCTATGCCATTTTAGAATTCCAATCAAAGCATTGAGCAACTGCAAATATGTTTTTATCTGTGGTAAAAGAAATACTGTAAAAGGCAAATAGATGTTTTTAAGCAAAATAATATAATACATTCACCAGTTATTGAGATTGGCAGCTTCTGTGTGGCTTTTGAGCTAAATAAATAGGGAAAATTGTATGACTAGGGGCAGTGAAAAGAGGGAGTTTTGTCAGGAAAATAACAGTTGTTACAGACACAGGAGTGGTGAGTAACATGGTTTATTTCACAAATCCTTGGTGTAGAATGTCAGTATTAATCACTCAAGCTTCATTCTCATGCTTCATGTGACCACCGACAACTTGGATATGTAAAAACCTTGTTGGCCTGTACTCCCTACTCATTACTCTGTATATAACAAGCATTTGTCAATGCCGAACGTTCGCTTGCAGGTATTTGCAGTGGTGTTTGGCACATATGGTGCTGTACCCTAATGCCCGGTGCGATTGCTGGTACTTGCACAATAAATTTTCAGCATGACCTTTTTGTTACCCCCATTGTGCGCTACATAGGCAGAAACACGTTTTGGGCAGGATGTGAAAAATGACAGCTGTACTGCTCATAAGGAAGTGTGGTAGAATGGCAATGTTGAAAATCTGGAGTGGAAATATTGAAAATTCGCAAACCTACGAGCGTGCGTGGGAACTGTGCAACGCATGCTCGTAAAAACAGTCATTGTTAGGAATTTTTTCACCAAATTTTCAACATTGGCATTTTAAAACCTCTGCTAATGAACAGTGTCACTGTGATTTTCTTACTGTGTCCCATACATTGATTTCGCACACCGACTGCGCCATTGTGCACTACATGGGCGGAAACACGCTTTGGGCAGGATGTGAAAAATGACAGCTGTACTGCTCATAAGGAGGTGTGGTAAAATGACAACGTTGAAAATCTGGTGAAAATAGCTGGAAAATTGCGAAACTTACGAAGCGCAGCGAGGAACTGCACAACGCATCAGAAACAGTCATTTTAGAATTTTGTCACCAAATTTCAATACAGCCATTTTATGACTTCTGCTCATGAACAGTGTCACTGTGATTTTCTTAATGTGTCCTATACATTGAGTTCAGAGAACCAACCGCGCCCATTGTGCGCCATATGGGCAGAAACACATTTTGGGCAGGATGTGAAAAATGACAGCTGTACTGCTCAAGAGGAGGTGTGGTAAAATGCCAATGTTGAAAATCTGGAGTGGAAATATTGAAAATTCGCAAATCTACGAGCGTGCGTGGGAACTGTGCAACGTACGCTCGTAAAACAGTCATTTTTAGGAATTTTTTCACCAAATTTTCAACATCGCCATTTTAAAACCTCTGCTAATGAACAGTGTCACCATGATTTTCTTACTGTGTCCCATACATTGATTTCACACACCGACTGCGCCATTGTGGACTACATGGGCGGAAACACGTTTTGGGCAGGATGTGAAAAATGACAGCTATACTGCTCATGAGGAGGTGTGGTAAAATGCCAATGTTGAAAATCTGGAGTGGAAATATTGAAAATTCACAAATCTACGAGCATGCGTGGGAACTGTGCAACGTACGCTCGTAAAACAGTCATTTTTAGGAATTTTTTCACCAAATTTTCAACATTGGCATTTTAAAACCTCTGCTAATGAACAGTGTCACTGTGATTGTCTTACTGTGTCCCATACATTGATTTCGCACAACGACTGCACCATTGTGCACTACATGGGCGGAAACACGTTTTGGGCAGGATGTGAAAAATGACAGCTGTACTGCTCATAAGGAGGTGTGGTAAAATGGCAATGTTGAAAATCTGGAGTGAAAATATTGAAAATTCGAAATTATGAGCGCATGAGGGAACTGCGTCAACGACACCGTGAAACAGTCATTTTTAGGAATTCTGTCACCAAATTTTCAACATAGCCATTTTAAGACCTCTGCTCATGAACAGTGTCACTGTGATTTTCTTAATGTGTCCCATACATTGAGTTCAGATACCGACTGCGCCATTGTGCGCTACATGGGCGAAACACATTTGGGCAAGATGACAAATGACAGCTGCACTGCTCATAAGGAGGTGTGGTAAAATGGCAATGTTGAAAATCTGCAGTGAAAAATATTGAAAATTCGCAAACGCATAAGCGCATGAGGAACTGTGCAACGCGACGCCAGAAAACAGTTTTTGATTTTTTGCATCAGTTGGTTTTGGGATTCTTTTCATGAATGATATCATTGTCATGGCGCATTGATTCGGCGGGTGATTTCATGCAGTGACTGCAAAATCACCCTTCGGCCCGAATAACGCCATGGCAGTAACATCATTCGCGAGAAGGGTCCCAAAACCCCATGTTGAAAATTGGGTGCAAAAATTCCAAAATGCCTGAGATATGCAATAAAGTTGAAAACCCCTATCTAGCCCATTATACAGCTTACCGCTGGCAGTTTCGCAGTCCGGCTTTGAAGAGTGCAGACGTACCCGTCCACCGAAGATCGCTACGAGCTCCGGAGGGCATGGGGTGAGGGGTGGGGAGGCTGGGGTGCGGGTCGGTGCGGTTGTGGGAGGGGACTGGGAGAAGCGCCAGGGACCGCTTTTGCTTTACAGGTGAAAAACCAAGACTACGTGAGGACGCTTGCTATGCTGGGGTGGCCCCCAGCGGGCAGAAGGATGGCTGGGGGCCAAGGAGCCGAAGGGGATTGGGCACCTCGCTGGTAGACAACCCAGGGACGCTTGCCACGCTGATGTGGGCCCCAGCGTGGCAGAAGGAAGGCTTGGGGGCTGTGGAGCTGACGGGATTGGGCACCCCTGGCCGGCAGACGACGCTGGGACGCTTGCCATGCTGGGGTGGACTCCTCAGCCGCAGCAAAGATTTGGGTGGGAGGCGTGATGCTGGGGCGGGCGTGATGCGGTGTTTCAGAATGACAGCGTGGTTTTCTTTGAAGCGGAAGACCACCGCTGTCATACACAGCCCTACACCCATTGGTGCAGGATCGCCACGCCCTGCTCAACTGAGCAGTGGATTGAAGCGAGAGGCACACCTCCAAAGTGTGCTACTCTCCCAAAACGCTCCTTGCGCGCGCGCGCAAGTGAACGTAATAATGGATGGGACTTTTTCCCATAGGATTGGTAAGTACTGTAGTTATTTTCCTTTATATCTATCAATAAAACTATCAATTAAAACTATATGCATATATTATCTAAACAATTAAAATATACCACACTAATGAAAAATATACACCTACAGCAATTAAACATACCATATATACCTGTACCACATTACCTAAAACCCTATGGTACCACACCAGTTACAAGCATTTTTCTAAATTAGTTTCCCATTTAACACATATACCACACCAGTTACACCAATTACCACACCAATCATGACTGTCACCACCGAACACACTGAAAAGATTACCAGACCTACAAAAACCCTTTCCAGACTAAATCAAAAACAATATAATCCAGATTCTAGAGCCTAACATTAACCTGACAATTTCCCCTCAGTGCTCATCATGCAGCCAGATCCCCTGGTACTCCAGCTTTTAGGTCAAATGCTGAGCCCTCCGTGCTACTGCTATCAACTCCCAGGTGCTCCAGAGCTGCAAACTATTTGCCCTTCTGACTGCTGGTATGACAGCTGTGACAAGGCGCAGCCTCGCCACGGGATCCAGGATCAGCTTTGCGGTGGTTAAGGAGTCTCAGGAAGACCAGTTTGTTAGCATCAAACCAACCAGGTATATTTTTATTTTCTTAATATGGTTGATGACACAGAAATTTGGGCTTCTGCCCTTTTTCTTTTTAAGCCCCACCGGGGAAAATGAAACAAAAACAGAAATAAAGAGGCCTAGCTCCGGGTGGGAACGCTGACTAAACAGTCCCCAACCCTAACTAGAAACCCCCCTTTTCCAGAAAGCTAGACCTTCTGGAAGAACACAAACAGTAAAACGGAAAACTCACAATGGAAATAACTTTTTCCTTTTTGGCCTAATTCAGGGGACCAATCTCCTGAGGGTTGCTTAAGGGACTGTTCTGGAACACATCCAAGCAGCTTGTCAGCCCTCTACCACTGCAGCAACTGCCTGCTGGCTTTTCCTTCCTGTTTTTAAAGCTCTCCTGTCTGTGCAGCTGCAGCTAATCAGCCAAATCAGCTGCAGCTGTACCCTGACTATCTTACTCAGGGAAACCCACTCTCCTCCAGTACCTGAGTTTACCACACATCCCCCTCCCCAGCTCAACACTATAGGGTTGGGCGGCCTGTGCTGAGAGGTAGGGTCTTCGGGAAAGTCCATCCGCATTTCCATTCAGTGTCCCTGCTCTGTGGTGAACCACAAAGTGGTACAGTTGTAGTGCAAGGATCCATCTCGTCACACTCTGGCATTTTTTTCCCTGTTTGTTTGCATCAACTTGAGTGGAGCATGGTCCATCACCAGAGTGAACTTGCGACCTAGTAAGTAATATCTGAGGGTTTCCGTCGCCACTTCACTGCAAGGCACTCCTTTTCCACTATGGCGTACTGCTGTTCCCAGGGTAACAACTTCCTACTTAGGTACAGGATGGGGTGCTCTTCACCTGCTACCACCTGGGAGAGTACTGCCCCCAATCCAACATCCGAGGCATCTGTTTGCAGAATTAATTCTTTAACGAAATCTGGGGAGACCAGTACCGGATCAGAACAGAGGGCCATCTTGAGGTCGGTGAATGCCTCATCCGCTGCTTTCGACCACCTCATGATGTCTGGTGCTCTCGCCCTGGTTAAGTCCATTAATGGAGTGGCCCGAGAGGCAAAGTAAGGGATGAACCTCCGGTAATAACCGACTAACCCTAGGAAAGCCCTCACTTGCTTCTTCTTGTTTGGTTGGGGCCAGTGTTGAATTGCTTCTACCTTCTTCATCTGGGGTTTCACTAATCCCTGTCCAACCATATAGCCCAAGTATTTTGCCTTTGACAAGCCGATCTTACATTTGGTGGGGTTTGCTGTCAACCTGGCTTCTCGTAACGTATCTAGTACGGCCTCGACCTTCCGAAGGTAAGTTTCCCAGTCCATACTATGGATGACCACATCATCGATATAGGCAGCAGTGTAGTGAGAGTGTGGGCACAGCAGTCAGTCCATCATGCTCTGAAAGGTCGTGGGTGCTCCATGCAAACCGAATGGGAGGACTTTGTAGTGGTATAAACCCCCCGGGCGACGAAGGCGGTCTTCTCCTGGGCTGCCCTTGTGAATGGGATCAGCCAGTATCCCTTTGTAAGGTCCAAGGTGGAGAGGTATCTGGCCTTCCCCAACTGGTCGATCAGTTCGTCGACCCTAGGTAGGGGGTATGCATCAAACTGCGATACCTCATTTAGTTTCCTGAAATCATTACAGAACCTCCAAGTATTATCCGGTTTTGGCATGAGGACGATGGGGCTTGACCATTTACTATGGGACTCTTCTATGACGTTGAGCTTCAACATCCTCTCAACTTCAGCTAGGATTTCTTTCCTCTTGGCCTCTGGGATATGGTAGGGTCTTTCCCTTATCCTTATGCCCGGAGCTGTCACAATGTCGTGGTAGGCTGTGACTGTCCGACCAGGTTGTTCGGAGAACACATCCCTGTTTCACTGAACCATTTCCACTGCTTCTTTGTACTGTGTAGGAGACAGCTCGGGTGCGATATGGACTTGCCCCTCTGTTTTACCTTCTGTCGGGGTTACGGCCAATGAGACACAGCGTCTTGCCACACCTTCAGGAGGTTAATATGGTATATTTGGAACTTCTTCCTGTGATCGGGTTGGCTTACTTTATAGTTCACATCACCAGCAACTTCCACAACCTCATATGGACCCTGCCACCTGGCGAGCAGTTTGCTTTCTACTGTGGGAACCAGGACCATCACCTGATGCCCTGGATGGAACTTCCGGATCCTCGCCTGACAGTCATAATAAGTCCGTTGGGTCTCTTGGGGCTTTTCTAAGTGTTCCCAGACAATAGGAGTGACCCGGGCCAACCTTTCCTGCATTTGGGAGATATACCCAATCACACTGGTTCCTTGTGGTGGTTGCTCTTCGCAGTCCTCCTTTAGTATATCGAGGATACCCCTGGGCCGGTGGGCATATAACAACTCAAAGGGGGAGAATCCAGTGGATACCTGTGGGACCTCTCGGATAGCGAGCATTAAGTAGGGAAGGAGTAAGTCCCAGTCCTTTCTGTCTCAGCTCATGACTTTCCACAACATCCCCTTCAAAGTCTGATTAAATCGTTCGACCAGACCATCTGTCCGGGGGTGGTACACTGAGGTCCTCAGGGCTCGGATCTGGAGGAGTCTGCAAAGTTCCTTCATTAAACGTGAGACAAAGGGAGTACCCTGGTCCATCAGTATCTCCTTTGGGAATCTGACCCTCGTGAAGACTTGGGCAATCAACTTTGAGGCCGTGTTATGGAGCAGGATCACTTCCGGATATCTTGAAGCATAGTCTCCGATGACCGGGATGTGTTGGTGGCCCCGGGCTGACTTGTCTAGGGGGCCTACCAAGTCCATTGCAATCCTCATGAAGGGTTCATTGATGATTGGCAAGGGCACCAACGGGGCTCATAATTTCGGCCGTGGGGATGCCAACTGGCATTCCGGACATGAAGCACAGTAACTCCTTACCTCGGCATAAATTCCAGGCCAGTAGAATCTTCAGAGTATGCGGCGCAGTGTTTTTTCGACCCGCAAGGTGTCCTCCGAGAAGCTGAGTGTGTGCCAAATCCAGTACCGCCTTCCTGTGCTGGCGGGGGACCAGCAACTGTTCCACATCATGTTCTTCTTCCGGTATCACTTGGTATAGGAGGTCATTATTTAATGTGAAATATGGTCCAGGTCCCTTGGCTTTGCCTTCTACCAGCACCCCGTTAATCTCCACAACCTCTGACCAGATATTCTGAAAGAGAGGCTCGTCTATTTGGTCCCAACCAAAGTTCCTGGAGGCTATCCCAAGGGTACTCAATTCAGGGGGATTTGACTCTATCTCCACTTCTGGGTCCTCCTCTTCCTCCGTTCAACTCTCCCCTCGGGAACCAGACCGCTCACCCTGTTGTCCCTCTGGGAGCGGGGTTCTACCTCCCACCAGCACGGATCTGCCATTGGCAGCCAGTATCTTGGTCCCTAACTTTTTACAATCCTTGCGTTCCTTTTGTGATTTCCGGGACTTTTCTGCCTCCCCATACAACTTGGGGTCCCAATGCGCATAAGGGAACTAATCGGGTGACTCCTTTGACCCCTCGGGGATTCCTAGCACCATAGCCTTGGTTACTGGGGCCCTGGTCTCCTGGGTTCCCCCTCATGGAGTAATGTCTCAAACTCCAGGAAATCTGGACCCACCAGGACAGGATGCGCCAATCAAGGGAGGACCCCCATCATGACCTGCCTCTCCTCCCCCTGTGCTTCCACGGTAACTAGTGCTGTGGGGTAATAAAACACTGCGCCATGGACACAGGTGATCCCGGTCTGTTTCTGGAAATTAATTTGGGAGGGTTGCACCAAACTGTGAACTATAAGGGTGACCTCACTCCCTGAGTCAACAAGGACCATAACGGCCTGTCCGTTTATCTTAACCACCCGGTTAAATCGGTGTGAAGTGGCGACCACCCCTACCACATTAATCAAATGGCAATCGCTCTGTGGGGACCCACCCCAGTTGCACTGCACTGGTTCAACCCCATTTGGGCAGTTGGTAATTATATGTCCCCGCTCCCCGCACCCATAACAGCAGTAGTGTTCTTGGGGTGAACCTGGACCCTTTGGGCTTCTAGGGGAGGTCAAACCCCCCTCTATTTTCGAACCTGAAAGTCCCTTCGTGGCCTCGGATCACTCTTCGGTAGTTCTTCTCCCAGTCCCTGTCCGGTCTGACCTCCAGGGGTTGGTATCTCCGGTTTTTAGTCTGCCCCAAGTCCAGGGGGTAGCTGACCCCAACATCCGGGGAAAGTTCCTTCATGGCACAATGCCGCTCCACCAAGGCGACCAGTTCATCACAGGAAGCGGGGTCAGCCTGTCCAACCCACTGCCGTAGGCTGGGCGGTAGTCCTCTTAAGAACTGGTCCATTACCAGGAGCTCCACGATTTTGGCAGCACTATGGAGCTCGGGTCACAACCACTTCTTGGCCAAGTGGAAGAGGTCATACATCTGCGACCATGGCTTCGCTGACTCCCAGAATCACCAGCTGTGGTACCTCTGGGCTCAAAGGGCTGGAGTCATGCCAGTACGGGCCAAGATCTCTTCCTTCAGCCTTGGATAGTCAGTGGCCACTCCCTCATCCAGATCATAATACGCCTTCTGGGCCTTGCCGCACAAAAACGGAGCTAAAATGCTGGCCCACTGTTCCTGAGGCCATGATTCATGAGTAGCTGTCCTTTCAAAAGCGAGCAAATATGCTTCCATGTCGTCAGCCATCTTCATTTTCTGCGGACAGTGGGAAGCCCATATAGTCCCGTAACCCTCTGGGGTAGGCCCTCCTGGGCCACCTTCTCCTGGCGTGATCTCGATGAGACGCTTTACCATTTCCTGGAGGACAGCGCGGTCCTGGGCTGTCTGTGTGAGCAGCAAATGGTTCGTCTCTTGCTGAGCCTGGGTAGCTTCCTACTGGGCTGCTGTAGCTTGGATCAAGGCTTTCACCATGTCCTCCATGCCTGGTCTCCTTTACTCCGGGGTGGTTCAGATTCCACCCAAATTCCATGCCAACCTGATCCCACTTGTGACACCACATGTGACAAGGTGCAACCTCACCACAGGAATCAGGATCAGCTTTGTGGTGGTTGAGAAGTCTCAGGAAGACCAGTTTCTTAACATCAAACCAACCAGGTATATTTTTATTTTCTTAATATGGTTGGTGACACAGAAATTTGAGCTTCTGCCCTTTTCCTTTTTAAGCCCCACCGGGGAAATGAAACAAAAGCAGAAATAAAGAGGCCTAGCTCCGGGCGGAAGAGCTAACTAAACAATCCCCGACCCTAACTAGAAACCCCCCTTTTCCAGAAGGCTACACCTTCTGGAAGAACACAAACAGTAAAACAGAAAACTCACAATGGAAATAACTTTTTTCTTTTTGGCCTAATTCAGGAGACCAATCTCCTGAGGGTTGCTTAAGGGACTCCTGTTCTGGAACACATCCAAGCGGCTTGTCAGCCCTCTACCCCTGCAGCAACTGCCTGCTGGCTTTTCCTTCCTGTTTTTAAAGCTCTCCTGTCTGTTCAGCTGCAGCTAATCAGCCAAATCAGCTGCAGCTGTACCCTGACTATCTTACTCAGGGAAACCCCCTCTCCTCCAGTACCTGAGTTTACCACACAGCCCTCCTTACCACAAACTCCACGCCAGATAACACTTTGGACTGCTGACTCCATGCCTCTGAGCCTCTTGACCCCAGACCACAGGCACCATGCTGCTGCCTACTACCATCCGGATTGCTGGCATACTAAAGGACAGACTCATGCAGTTACACTTCTATTCATAGGAGTACCAATGAACAGACCTGCATACTTGCAACACATTCATACTCACCTCTGCTGTACACTATGAAAACACATAAAAAAATTAAATGCAGCAAAATGACACTACTCTATGGAAAAATGCTAGAGCAAAAGCAGAAAAACACAAATGCAACTAAAACTAAAAAAGACATCTTGTTGTATCATAGAAAAATTAAAAAAAAAAAGTAAATCTGGTGAACTGGGGTTATATTTCCATCTCACAGCCCTAATGAGAAGATAATATAGAAAATGGGTAAAGCAATACCTTTGTCCTGATTGGCTGAGTCTTGGTTCTAGTCTTGGTCTTGTGAGTGCATAATCCATGGCTAAAAGCACATCCCTGCCAACCTGGACATAGTGCATTCCATATCAATATACAGTCATGGAATTTTAAGGTTTTTAAAGTCAGCCATTTTTCCCCACATAGCTACTATTAACTGAAAGTGTATTTTTCTTTTTTCATTAATTCAAAGACGTTGTAGGTAGATAAGGACCACTTAGCCCACCCAGTCTGCCCTAAATTCCTCCCCCCCAATAGTGCTACCTGAGTCCCTACTGGGGCTCCGGCATCAACTTCCCCCTTTTACTCAAGATGCACATGTGCGTATACCACGCACTCTTAAATCCTGTGATTGTTGTAGCCCCCATCACTTCCACTGGGAGGCTGTTCCAGTCATTCACCACCTTCTCCATGAAGAAATATTTCCTCATATTGCCCCTCATCCTACCCCCCTCCAACTTCATATTGTGACCCCTTTTCTTAGAGCAACTATTCTCTAGAAAATACGTGCCTTCTGTACCTTGTTAATTCCTGTGAGGTATTTGAATGCCTCTGTCATATCCCCCACTTCCTCCAGTCTTCCAGAGAGTACAAGTTTAATTCCTTAAGCCTCTCTTCATAGGGCTTTTGAGCAGGCCCCGCACTATTTTGGTTGCTCTCCTCTGCGCCGTCTCCATCCTGTCTATGTCCTTGTGAAGATAGGGCCTCCAGAACTGCACACATTACTCAAGGTGTGGCCTCACCAGTGAAGTATGCAGGGGAAGTATTTCCTCCTGTCTTCTGTTGGTGATATCCCTCCCTATGCATCCAAGCATTCAGTTAGCCTTTCCCACTGCTTTCTCACACTGCTTCACCACCTTCAGGTCATTGGTAATGATTTTTTTGGGGAGTGCCTGGTAGCCCTACTCTTGCCCAATTTGTCAAAGGCTTCCTCAGCCCCCGCTCACCACCCCCAGCCCAGGCTTACCCTCCCCAGCCCAGGCTTACCCTCCCAGGTGGGGCCGTCGAGCAGGTGTCCCCTCTCCAGGACATTCAGTCTCAAGCCTTGGCTTCCAGCCCCCGGGTCATGGCCATGGGAGCTGGACCCCCCCGGAGGACTTTTATCACAACAGGAGTTGTGGCAGAGGAGGTAGTGTCACCCATGGGGCAAGATTTTTTGTGAATGCTGATGTTCCCCAGAGGTGGGATGTGCAATGAGGTCAACAGACACATCCGATGTCTGTCTCACCTCCCGTGATGTCTGGCCTCAGTACCTGCTGCTCCCCAGCCTCCACCAGGCTACTCACCCCCCCAGAGAAGTAGAGTCACCAGACAGCACTTAATCCTTCTCTGCTCTGGCTGGCTCTCTGACTCCTGGGTCTGTTTCCGAACCTGGGTTGTTGGCATCGTGAGCGGACACCCTGCTGCTGCACCGGTGGGCCAGCTGGTCGTCGGTAATGATAACTCCCAGGTCCCTCTCCTGCCTTGTGATAGCTACTACCTCCCCTCCAAGTTTGTATGTCACCCCCAGGTTCTTGTGCCCCAAGTGCATGACTTTGTACTTCTTTGCATTAAATCATAGCTGCCACCTTTGTGACTACTCTTCTAACTTCTCCAGGTCCTCCCTCATCCTTTCCAGCACACCCAGTGTGACCACCCTGTTGCATATTTTGTGTCATCCAGGAATAGGCATACCTTCCCTCCCAGTCCTTCTGCAATGCACTAACACAGATATTGAAGAGGACCAGGTCCAACACTGACCCCTATGGTACCCCGCTAGTCACCCTCCCCTCCCCGGATTGTGTCCTATTTACCACCACTTTTTGTCTCCTATCCATCCTCATGTTGGTCACTGTTCTTTAGATGCTACAACTGCCGCTCACTCGATTGTGTCTGATACTGGAAGTGAAAGTGTCACCTGGACCCAGTAAATAAACGCATCTTTTGGCTCCATAGAGTTATGATTGAAAAACAGCCAGTCTGCTCACCTACAAACAACAGAAAGTATAGTATCATTAACAATAAAGAAAGAAACAGTTACACAAAAGGAAGAAGCAGAGTGTTATTACCTCAGCATGTCCCTTGACAGCACTAAATAAATAAAGTTTTCTCTTTCTCAAAGAATTAGGCGGTCAGCACTCTTCTAATGTGCTGCCGCTGACTCACCACCACGGGGCCTGTGCAAAGTAGATGCAGGGTGGAGGGAGGTTCTTGTTGGAAGCAGGAGGGACAGCACAGGCAATGCTGAGGGTGACAGGGGGCCTAAGGATGGCCAACAGCTTTCCCAGTGGTGCAATGTGGCTCTCTTTTCACCGCCGATGTTGGACCAAGCATTTTCTTTATTTTTCTTTTACAAAAGGGCAAACAGAGCCCACACCTCCACAGAGGATCGTTTCCTTTTCTTTTCTTTGCCTCTAAGTCATCAGACTCGACTGCACCACAGAGGATAGCTGGAGGATGGCACTGGGCAGAGTTGACGGGACTGGCTTCACACTGACCAGGTAAGCCCAGGATCCACGTCACACTCTCTCGGTCCACACTTCTCCAAAAAATGGCGGTTTTCCTACAAAACATGCTTGGGGTTCTAATTCTTGAACCCCGAGCCAGTGCCCCAGCCAACAGCCCGAAATTTTCAAATGGGCACCACGCATCAGCCAGGGACAGCAGTCCCAGCATGTGGGTGCCCCCTTCTAGTGCTGCCTGCTCTCAGGAGGGAGGGGGGAATAGAATGGAGCAGAGCAGGCAGCAGAGGGAAAGAAACTTTTCTTTTTCTCTTCTTCTTTCCTTTTGTGCCCTGCCAGCTGTAGTGAGGGGAGAATCACTCATGGGGCCCCTTTTTACTGTTCCCTGCCAGCCCACACAAACAATGGGGCACCCTGGGCACACTACCCCATTAAGCTCCCCTTTATTTAGTGTTCTCATACTTTGGGGCATTACACTTGCACCTATAAAAATAGGGACACAAACTGTGAAGCCGTTCTATCAGCACCCAGAAATTAATGAATTCTGACCATTTTGTGATCCAAAGTTTACAAAATTACTTTTTATGCAGGCAAACCAACAACCAAAAAACAGTGAAGTGCAACTTGATTTGAGTAACTTACTTAAAAAGTCAGTTATTTTATAGTCACTTTACTGTATCTGTGCTGATACATCATCATGGCTCAGTTACCTAATCCTATATGGAAGTTTGTAGTCACAAAACTGCTGGTCTAGTGTTGCAGAGAAATTGTTTTCACAATTTACATCAGAACACCAAAGTGCTTCTGTATCTTCCATTTCTCATTTCCCTGTCTAAGGGTAGCTCTCTTCAATTAGGTTACTGGGGTTTCCGTGAATGAAAAGCAGGTATCCAGTCAGTTCAAAATACCACAACCACAATAGTACTCACAACTTACTCCCTGACTCTCCAGGTTAGAGGCAGCTTCATGGAGAAAGGCACCTGTCTCTCAGTAAATGGTCAGCCGGTGTGGAAGAACATGCTGACATTTTGAAGCCAGGTGACTCCTTCCTTACAACTGGCTTTCTCAGGTGAGGTGCGGGAATTTAACCTCAACAGTCTCCATGTAGACTGTTAAAGCCAAGTACCCTAGCAAACAATCTGAAAAAAGGAGAAACTTTCCTTACAAATAACTACTGTGACTACAAACTACCATTTAGGATTAGGAAATTGAGCCATGAAGATGTATCAGCATAGATGAGGTAAAGTGACTGTTAAATGACTGCTTAAATAAGTTACTCAGATCAAGTTGCCCTTCACTGTGACTGCTAAATAAGTTACTCAGATCAAGTTGCCCTTCACTGATATTTGGTTGTTGGCTTGCCTGAATAAAAAATTTTAACTTTTAGGTTGCAAAATGGTCAGAGTTCATTAATTTCTGGGTGCTGACAGGACTGCTTCATAGTCTGTGTGGCTGTTTTTACAGTTGATGTCCCTGCTATTGGGCACTAGTATGTCTCTAGATTTCAATCACTAAATGTATGAGCACCACAAGCCCCCTTTCATCATTTGACCAAATGGCTTTCAGACCATACAGGGCAGTTTCAGGTGTTGCTCCCAGAAACAAATTGCATAGTTAATGAGGCAATAATATCCAGCAATCTATTATCATGGCAACCCAAGGCAGAGTAGTAGAAACAGATTTTCTTGTTTTCACTGAAGAGCAGGGGGAGCAATTGACTTTTGCAACCTCTGACTATGAAGACCTGTGTGGCAAAAACAATGATAGCCTGAATGTTGCAGTTAATGTTGGGAATTTGGAAATATCCCAAAGAAAACAGATGTGCATTCAAATTTGCCCATTGTCCCTTTTTGGATATTAGAGAGAAAGAAAACCCTAGGGGATTAAGAATTCAGAAACACCCTTCTTTTGGCACTGATGATGAATCATTCTTGAAGGATTCAGAACAGATATTCAATAAAGCATCACATGATTTAATGTAAGCACAATTAAGAAGACTAGAAGGGACAGTGAAAACTTGGGGGCTGAAATTTCAAAAATGCAGGTAGAAATATTGAAGAAGATACCGATTAGTGAAAAAACTGAGATTCTTATAAAATTAGAGCTCAGTATTAAAAAATTCAGAGAAGAACTGGCAGCATATAAAAAGCATAAGCATGAAGGAGACACACGTGGTTATAGAGATGGAACAATTTATAACTGGCAAGGCAGAAGACGTCAAAAGAAAATTACATCCAGCGAACAGAATAAGTTTATGGTTGAAAATTTTGAAACAACTGATGAAAGTGACTATGATACAACTAGTAATGAATAGGGGAGAGGACAGCACATCAGGAGTTTTGGGGAGGATCCCCTGGAGGGCCCAAGCAGTGGCCACGGATGAGATGGAGGACGGGGGGCAAGAGGAAAAGTCGGCAGAGGGAAAGGCAGAGGACAAAGAAGCAATTATGGGCAACACTGGGGAGAACAGGGCCTGTGGAGACTGACCAGGATAAAGAAATGGCAGTAATGAATCTTACAAATAATGTATTAAGTGCACAACAAGAAAGAGTTTTCAAGAGAAGGTTGACATTCATACCAACTAAGAAAGTAAATGCTCTGAATGTGAAAATTAATCTCTTCAAAATATATTGGCAGCTTCACTTAAAAGTTCATTTAAAAAAAATGACAAACTCCCATGAAAATGATACAAACCATTGTCTTTGCAAGAAGTTGTGACAAGTGCAGTGGCTGTGGAGCAGCAGTCTTCCGGGAGATATTCTGGAGGATGCGGTGTTGTCCCATCTGCAGGCACCTCTCTGGGCTGAGGGAGGAGGTTGCTCATCTCCAGGCTGAGTTGGCCAGGATTTGTGGGACCTCCTCTTCAATCGAGGAACCACCAGTGCCACTGCCGTTGCCTCAGAGATTGCCAAGAAAGAGGAGCGGTTGGACCACAGTGGGCTCAGGGAGGGTGAGGGTGGTGGAACAGAGGCACATCCCTCCAGTTGTACCTCTCCACAATTCCTATGCCATTCTGGCAAAGTGTGGTTCTCTATGGAGGCACCTACAGTGGAGACCAAGGAGGATGCTGGGAACCTCCACAAAGGAGACCCAAAGGAGGGTGGCAGGGGACCCTGCAGGGGAAGAAACAACTCTGGTGGGGACTCCATTGTTAGGAAGGTAGAACTGGGCAAGGAAGGGGAGAGGAATGCAGGTGCCTGGCATGGCTTGAGGGACAGGGAGCGAATCCTCAGGATTGCCGGAGCAGCTGCACAGGGAAGGGAGCTGGATGTCATTGTCCACCTAGGGACAAATGACCTGGCTAAGAAAGGGATTAGAGAAGTCAGGAAGAGTTTGTGGAATTGGGGAGGGGTCTTAGTCAAGTAGCACGCACGGTAACCTTCTCGGAGGTGATACCCATCTATGGCATAGGAGAGGCTAGGGTGTTCCGTACCATGGGATTCAATCAGTGGTTGAAAAACTGGTGTGGAGCTCAGGGATTTGGCTTCATTGGGGACTGGGGGTCCACCAGGAGTGATGCAAGCCTATACTGGTATGATGGGCTGCATCTGTCCGGGAGGGGAACCAGGATCCTAGGTGATAGGTTTAAATGCTTCATTGGTAAGCTTTTAAACTAGCCAAGGGGAGGCACTGGAAAGGAGCAGGAAAATCCTAGCCCCCAAACAATCACAGTAGTAAGTGTGGCAAACACCAACATGGAGGTGTTGATAGGAGAGCAGGGGGTAAATGGAGAAAGTGACAAAGGCAAGAAGGACAGGGATGGGGCAAAAAGCAGGTAAGGCCATCAGGAAATGGAGGTAATGAGTACCAATGCCGTGGTCTGGGCAACAAGCTCCTGAGCTGGTGACCTTATTGGAAGAGGGATGCCTGGATATCGTAGCAGTCACAGAAACATGGTACACAGAGAACCATGACTGGGATGTTAACATACCAGGGTGCATAACCTACAGGAGAGACAGGCAGGGGAGAAGAGGGAGAGTAGCTCTCTATGTAATGGAAGGATAAAGCAACTGAACAAAAGAGTAAACAGGAGGAGAGGAGACACTGTGGGTCACCTTGGAGACTGGAAAGGCACCACAATCCGCACAGGGTTGTGTACAGACCCCATGTCAGGGGGAAGGAATGGACAAGGATATGATGGAAGGAATTCTTAGAATGGCAGAGAAAGGGGAGATACTGTTGATGGGAGACCTGAATATGCCAGATGTTAACTGGAGCACATTTGCTGCAGCCACATCCAAGAGCAGGGCCATTCTTGACGCCCTACAGGTGGCAGGCATTAGACAGCTAGTTTCGGAACCCACTCGTGAGGGAGCAATCTTAGACCTCGTACTCTCAAATGGGGGCAGTGAGAGGATCTCAGATCTAGAAGTAGGTTTCCATCTGGGGACAAGTGACCATCATACAGTGTGGTTCACATTAAACTCAGCTACAGAGTCAAGCCATACAAAAGTGAGGGTACTGGACTTTAGGAGGCTGACTTTGGCAAGATGGGAGACTGCCTCAGAAAAGCACTACAAACAGGCTAGAAGGAGGTGTGGAGCAACAATGGGAATTATCAAAACTGCCATCACAGATGCAACAAGCCTTTGTGTGAAGCAAATAAACAAATCAAAATGAAAGAAAAAGCCACTATGGTTCTCAAGAGAGGTGGCTGTGAAAGTCAGGAAGAAAAAGATAGCATTCCGGAAGTATAAGGAAACACGGAAGGAGCATGACAGACAGCTGTACCAATTAAGGCAGAAAGAAGCAGGGAGGGAAGTCAGAATAGCAAAGGCACAAACTGAGGAAAAGATAGCCAACTCAATTAAGAAGGGGGATAAAACCTTTTATAGGTACATCAGCGAGCGTAGAAAGACAAAGGGAGGGATAGTGAGGCTGAATAGAATGAACGGTGGGTGGGCAGAAGGGGACAGTGAAAAAGCAGGAATACTGAACGAATATTTCTGCTCAGTATTCACAAAAGAGGAGGGGGAAGTGCCTAATCCAATTAACAGAAGCACTCTTGATAGGGGGGTCGATCCCAGTCCTTTCACAGAAGAAAGGGTTCTGCAAGAACTCCTAAAACTGAAGGTGGACAAAACAATGGGTCCTGATGGAATTCACCCCAGAATTCTAAAAGAATTAAGGAAGGAACTAGTGAAACCACTGGCTACTCTTTTTAATAAATCATGGGAGGATGGTGTGGTACCCGAGGACTGGAGGAAGGCGGATGTGATTCCCCTTCACAAAGTGGGACCAAGACAGAGGCAGGAAACTACAGACCTGTCAGTCTGACCTCTGTGGTAGGGAAAGTGATGGAGTCACTTCTGAAGGAAAGAATAGTTGAGTACTTAGAGGTCGGTGGAGCACAGGATCCAAGGCAGCATGGGTTCACAGCAGGAAGGTCATGTCAGGCGAATCTAATAGATTTCTTTGACTGGGTGACCAAAGTAGTAGACCAGGGAGGGGCTGTGGACATGGCCTACCTAGACTTTAGCAAGGCATTTGACACAGTCCCACACAAAGATTGATAGTCAAATTAACCAGCCTGGGAGTGGGTCCCAGGTGGTAGCCTGGGTAAAACATTGGCTGGACAACAGGACACAGAAGGTAATTGTAAATGGAGTCCACTCTGAAGAAAGGCGGTTACTAGTGGGTACCGAGGGTCTGCATTGGGTCCAGTCCTTTTAATGTCTTCACCAGTGACATTGCAGAGGGACTGAAGGAAAAGTATGCCTTTTGCAGATGACACAAAGATCTGCAACAGGGTTGATACACAAGGAGGCGTGGAAAGGATGAGAAGGGACTTGGCAAGGTTGGAGGAATGGTCAGATGTATGGCAGCTAGGATTCAATGCAAAAGTGCAAAATAATGCACCTGGGAAACAAGAACCCAGGGAAGAATACACAATGGGTGGGAGGTAGTAACAACAACAAAACAGGAAAGGGACCTAGGGGTAATCATATCAGATGACCTTAAGGTTGCAAGCAATGTGAGGCGGCAGTGGGGAGGGCCGGGGTATACTGGGATGTATAGGGAGGCATCAGCAGCAGAAAACAGGGAAGTTGTTATCCCTCTGTACAGACAGTTGGTGAGACCCCATCTGGAATACTGTGTCCAGTTCTGGAGACCCCCATCTCCAAGGACAGACAGGTGGAGAGGCAGTCCAGAGGAGGGCAACTAAAATGGTGCAGGTTCTGCAAGAGAAGCCGTATGAGGAGAGACTAAAGGAGCTTAATATGTATACCCTTGAGGAAAGAAGGGAGAGGGGGGACATGATAGAAACTTTCAAGTACCTCAAGGGAATCAACAAAGTCCAAGAGGGTAGCATCTTTCAGAAAAAGAGACTTGCAAGAACAAGGGGACACAATTTAAAGATAGAAGGATGGCGGTTCAGGGGCAATGTGAGGAAGTATTATTTCACAGAGAGGGTAGTGGATGCATGGAACAGCCTTCCTGAGGAAGTTGTGGGGTCTAAAACTGTGGGAGAATTCAAGAATGCATGGGACAGACATAAGGCAATTCTTGTGGGGGGCAGGAAGATAAAGGCTGTTGGTTAACTAGGATCTGCGGCCTATCCTGTAGGTAGGGAAATGGGCAGACTAGATGGGCCTAGCGGTCCTTATCTGCCGTCAAAGTCTATGTTTCTATGTTTCTATGTTTCTATTGACGGATTAGAAACAGAGACTGAGTGCATACAAGAAAATATCCCTTTTTGCAATAAGTCCACATTTATACCAAATATGGCTTTAAGCCTGTTTATTGCTACATTTAATACATTGGTTGACAATGATGTGGATAAACTCCTGAAAAGATGTGGAAATTATAAGGGTTATCAGAATATAAGCAAAAGGGGAAGAAAAGCCCTACAGGAGATTAGAAATATGCCCAACACCTTTGTAAAACAAGCAGATAAAGGGGGAGCTGTAGTTTTATAGCCAAGAAATATGTATATGTTGGAAATGAAAAAACAGGTAGAAAATACAAAATACTACCAAAACTTGAGGTCAGATCCCACTGATGTCATTATAAACAGTGCAGAATCTCGTACTGAAAATGCAAAGGAAAAGGGTGGGATAACAGAAACTCAAAGAACTTTCTACTTGTAAACAACCTAGTTAGACCAACTATATATGTGCTGCCTAAATTTATAAAAAGTCTACCCCCCCGGACCATCCAATTGTAAGCAGCATCAGTTCCATCACTGAGCCAATATCCAAATTTGTTGATTTTTTCCTTCATTCCTATGTTAAGAAAATTAAGTCATATGTGAGTGATTAGAGAGATACTGTAAATATTTTGGAAGATATGAGAATCAGTGAAGGCACAGTTCTTGTTACCTGTGACGTTGAAAGCTTTATAACAACATACTACATGACGATGGCTTATTATCTGTTAAGAATGTTAGTCTCAAGACCAGTAAATTTGGCCCCCCCCCCCCCACCAAGTTCATTTTAAACCTTGCTGATTTTGCCCTTACATCGAACTATTTTATGTTTAGAAATTAATTTTATCAGCAAATTCACGGGACAGCAATTGGCACTACTTTTGCCCCTCATTGGTGAATATCTATATCGGGGAGTGGGAAGATAAATATAGATGGGATAATAGTAAAAACTAGTGGAGTGCCCATATGAAAAAATGCATATGTTATAAAGACGATGTGCTCCTCCTATGGGAAGATTCAGAAATTGCATTATATTAATTTATTGACTATATAAACTCTTGTGATTCTAATTTGAAGTTTTAGGTGAGAATCAGTAAAGAAACATTAGATTTTTCAGATATTACAATTTACAAGAAGGATGATAGATTGCATGCAAAATTGTTTAGAAAAGATACCGACCAGAACACACTTACATTATGAGAGTAATCATCCAGAGCACACTAAAATTAATATATCTTATGGACAATTGATGAGTAAAACGCTATTGCAGTGACGACTTTGAAATGAAAAAAGAAATGATTAACATTTACATAGAAACACAGAAGTTGTCGGCAGGTAAGGACCACTTGGCCCACTTAGTCTGCCCTAAATTCCCTACCTATAGTGCCACTGGAGACACTACTTGTACTGCAGCTTACATTCCCCTCTTGCTTCTAAGATTTCCTTGTCTATCCCATGCGATCTTAAATCCTGTGATCATTCTAGCCTGCACCACCTCTGCTGGGAGGCTGTTCCAAGCATCCACCACCCTTTCCGTGAAGATGTACTTCCTCACATTTCCTCTGAGCCTCCCCAAATCCAGATTCACATTGTCACCCCTTGTCCTCGAACATCTTTTTCTTTGGAAAATGCTCCCATCTTGTACCTTGTTTATTCCTGTGAGGTACTTAAATGTCTCTATCATACCCCCCCATTCCCTCATGTCTTCTAGGAAGTATATATTTAAATTCTTAATCCTTTCTTAGTACAGCTTCTGATGCAGGCCCTGCACCATTTTGGTTGCCCTCTTTTGCACCACCTCTACCCTATCTATGTCCTTTCAGAGATGGGGACTCCTGAACTGTACGTAATACTCAAGGTGGGGTCTCACCAGCGATCTATACAGGGGTATTACTACCTCCCTCTTTCTGCTGGTGATACCCTTCCCAATGCTCCCAGCATTCCACTAGCCTTTCCTACTGTCTTGTCACACTTTTTAGCTACCTTCCTGTCATCAGAAATGATAACCCCCAGGTCTCTTTCCTGTTTTGTGACTAATACTTCCCTCCTGAATTGTTATGTTGCCCCTGGGTTTTTGTGCCCTAAGTGCAAGATTTTGCACTTTTTTGTGTTGAATCTTAGCTGCCAGACTCGTGGCCATTCTAACTTTTATAGATGGTCCCTCATTCTTTCAATCCACCTGGTGTGTCTACTCTGTTGCAGATTTTTGTGCCATCTTCAAATAGTCATACCTTTTCCTCCAGTCCTTCTGCAATGTCGCTAATAAAGACATTGAAGAGGACTGGGTCTAATGCTGGCCCCTACAGCACCCCACCAGACACTTTGCCTTCCCAAGAGTATACCCCATTTACCACCACTCTTTGGCAACTACCGCTAAGCCAACTCTCTACCCATTTTACTATTTTAGGACCTACTCCTTGACTACTCAGTTTGTTTACCTGCCTTCTACGTGGAACGCTGTAGAAGGCCTTGCTGAAATCCAGATAGGCCACATCAACTGCACCTCCCTTGTCCACTTCCTTTGTCACCCAGTCAAAGAACTTGATCAGGCTTGTCTGGCAGGATCTCTCCCCTGTGAATCCATATTGTCTCGGATCCAGTAGACCACTAGTAACAGGTACTCTCCAGGTCTTTCCTTCATTAGTGATTCCATTACTTTGCCCACTATCAAAGTCAGGCTGACTGGCCTGTAATTTCCTGCCTCCTCCCTATTTCCACTTTTGTTGAGTGGGACTACATCTACCCTCCTCCGGTCCCCCAGTACATTCAGTGTTTCTAGTGACAGGTTGAACATGGCTGTCAGAGGTGAAGCCAGCTCTTCCTTGAGCTCCCTCAGCAACCTGGGGTGCACCGTATCTGGACCCATTGCCTTGTCTACATCTAACTTTTACAACTCCCTTAAGACTCTTTCCACTATGAAAGGGCTAGTGTCCACCTCTCAACCCTTTATGCCCTTGTATTGTAACAAAGGCCCATTTCCTAACCTTTCCTCCATGAATACTGAACAGAAGTATTTTTTCAGTATAGAAACATAGAAACATAGACTTTGATGGCAGATAAGGACTGCTTGGCCCACCTAGTCTGACCATTTCCCTACCTACAGGATAGGCCGCAGATCCTAGTTAACCAACAGCCTATTTCTTCCTACCCTTCACAAGAATTACCTTATGTCTGTCCCATGCATTCTTGAATTCTCCCACAGTAGTTTTAGACCCCACAGCCTCCTCAAGAAGGCTGTTCCATGACTCCACTACCCTCTCCGTGAAAAAATACTTCCTCACATTGCCCCGGAACCACCCACCCTCTATCTTTAAATTGTGTCCCCTTGTTCTTGCACGTCTCTTTTTCTGAAAGATGCTACCCTCTTGGACTTTGTTGATTCCACTGAGGTACTTAAAAGTTTCTATCATGTCCCCCCTCTCCCTTCTTTTCTCAAGGGTATACATATTAAGCACCTTTAGTCTCCCCTTGTACAGCTTCTCTTGCAGACTCTGCACCATTTTAGTTGCCCTCCTCTGGACTGCCTCTATCCTGTCTATGTCCTTGCGGAGATGGGGTCTCCAGAACTGGACGCAGTTCTCCAGATGGGGTTTCCCCAACTGTCTGTACAGAGGAATAACAACTTCCTGTTTTCTGCTGGTGATGCCTCTCCCTGTGCATCCCAGTATACCCCCAGCCCTCCCTACTGCCTTCTCACATTGCTTGCTAACCTTAAGGTCATCTGATATGACTACCCCCAGGTCCCTTTCCTTTGTTGTTGTTGTTACTACCTCCCCCATAGTGTAATCTTCCCCTGGGTTCTTGTTTCCCAGGTGCATTATTTTGACTTCTTTGCATTGAATCCTAGCTGCCATACTTCTGACCATTCCTCCAACCTTGCCAAGTCCCTTCTCATCCTTTCCATGCCTCCTTATGTATCAACCCTGTTGCAGATCTTTGTGTCATCTGCAAAGAGGCATTCTTTTCCTTCCAGTCCCTCTGCAATGTCACTTATAAAGACATTAAAAAGGACTGGACCCAGTATTGAACCCTGCGGTACCCCACTAGTAATCCCTCTTTCTTCAGAGTGGACTCCATCTACAATTACCTTCTGTGTTCTGTTGTCCAGCCAATGTTTTACCCAGGCTACCACCCTGGGACCCACTCCCAGGCTGGTTAATCTGACTATTAATCTTTTGTGTGGGACTGTGTCAAATGCCTTGCTAAAGTCTAGGAAGGCCATGTCCACAGCCCCTCCCTGGTCTACTATTTGGTCACCCAGTCAAAGAAATCTATTAGATTCGTCTGACATGACCTTCCAGCTGTGAACCCATGCTGCCTTGGGTCCTGTGCCCCACTGGCCTCTAGGTACTCAACAATTCTTTCCTTCAGAAGTGACTCCATCACTTTTCCTACTACAGAGGTCAAACTGACAGGTCTGTAGTTTCCTGCCTCTGTCTTGGTCCCACTTTTGTGAAGGGGAATCGCATTCGCCTTCCTCCAGTCCTTGAGTACCACACCATCCTCCCATGATTTATTAAAAAGAGTAGTCAGTGGTTTCACTAGATCCCCCCTTAATTATTTTAGAATTCTGGGGTGAATTCCATCAGGCCCCATTGCTTTGTCCACCTTCAGTTTTAGGAGTTCTTGCAGAACCCTTTCTTCAGTGAAAGGGCTGGGATCGACCCCCTAACAAGAGTGCTTCAGTTAAGTGGATTAGGCACTTCCCCCTCCTTTTTTGTGAATACTGAGCAGAAATATTCATTCAGTATCCCTGCTTTTTCACTGTTCCACTCTGCCCACCCGCCATTCATTCTATTCAGCCTCACTATCCCTCTCTTTGTCTTTCTACGCTCTCTGATGTACCTATAAAAGGTTTTATACCCCTTCTTAACCGAGTTGGCTATCTTTTCCTCAGTTTGGATCTTTGCTGTTCTGACTTCCCTCCTTGCTTCCTTCTGCCTTAACTGGTACAGCTGTCTGTCCTGCTTCTTCTGCATTTTCTTATACTTCCTGAATGCTATCTTTTTCTCCCTGACTTTCCCAGCCACCTCTTTTGAGAACCATAGTGGCTTTTTCTTTCATTTTGATTTGTTTGTTTGCTTCACACAAAGGCTTCTTGCCTCTGTGATGGCAGTTTTGAAGATTCCCCATTGTTGCTCTGCCCCTCCTTCTAGCCTGTTTGCTAGTGCTTTTATGAGGCACTCTCCCATCTTGCCAAAGTCAGCCCTCCTAAAGTCCAGTACCCTCACTTTTGTATGGCTTGACTCTGTAGCTGAGTTTAACATGAACCACACTGTTTGATGGTCACTTGTACCCAGGTGGCAACCCACTTCTAGATCTGAGATCCTCTCACTGCCCCCATTTGAGAGTACAAGGTCTAAGATTGCTCCCTCATGAGTGGGTTCCGAAACTAGCTGTCTGAAGCCTGCCACCTGTAGGGCATCGAGAATGGCCCTGCTCTTGGATGTGGCTGCAGCAAATGTGCTCCAGTTAACATCTGGCATATTCAGGTCTCCCATCAACAGTATCTCCCCTTTCTCTGCCATCCTAAGAATGCCTTCCATCATATCCTTGTCCATTCCTTCCCCCTGACATGGGGGTCTGTACACAACCCCTGTGCGGATTGTGGTTCCCTTTCCAGTCTCCAAGGTGCCCTACAGTGCCTCCTCTCCTTCCTGTTTACTCTTTTGTTCAGTTGCTTTTATCCCTTCCTTTACATAGAGAGCTACTCCTCCCCCTCTTCTCCCCTGCCTGTCTCTCCTGTAGGTTGTATTCACTTTTTGGAGGTCCTCTTCTACAGAAACCCATTCTTCCCCCTTTCAGTCATACTATCCCGCCCTAGGACTTCCTTTTTTCACTAATGAATCTAAAAAATGTTTCATCCCCCTTTTTTACTGATTTGGCTATATTTTCCTCTGTTTTCACTTTTGCACTCCTAGCTGCCTTCCTGGCCTCCCTTTGTTTTTCCTGGTAACTCTCCCTATCCTCCTCCTTCTATGTTCTTTTTTATTTTCTGAAGGCTAGTTTTTTTCTCTTACTTTTTCTGCTACCTTTCTAGAGAACCATAGTAGTCTCTTTTTTTCTCTTGCCCTTGCTGACCTGCTTGACACAGAGCTTAGTAGCTTTATTAATTCCTGCTCTTATTGTAGCCCACTGTTCTTCTACTCCCCCTAGTTTCCCTATCACTGCCAGGGTATCACTGAGGCATTCTCCCATTTTCTTAAAATCAGCCCTTCTGAAATCTAGGACCCTCATCATTGTGTGGTTTGATTTTGGCCCTGTTCTTATATTAAACCACACTGTCCAGTGATCACTGGTCCCCAGGTGGTCCCCCACTGTGACGTCACTTGTGAAACATTTTTGAATTGAGGTTATGAGCCTGGTATAATTTTAAATGCAGTACAAAAATGTAATTCACTGGACAGATCTGATTTATTGAAAATGAAAGTTGCTTCAGAAAATTCTGTACAACAAATATCATTTTGCACAACATATAATGCAGCCCACAGTGAGATTAAATATACAATTAAGAAGCACTGGGAAGTGTTGAGTGCAGAACCATTGCATCATCCCTTTGTTGAACAAGGTCCCAGATTTAGTTATAAAAGAGGGTGGAATTTAAACAACACTTTGTTTGAGACCCTGTATCATGAGGAGAAAATAAATATGCCACCAGATTGGATGCCACCTGCTCCAACAGGAAATTACAAATGTGGCAATTGTGTACAGCGTAGTAATAATAGAAATGCAACAATTTTACACTGTCCCTGATCTGGCAAGAAACACAGTACTGTATAAATGATGTTATCAACTGTAATACAGAAGGGGTCATATATATGTTAACTTGTGCATGAGGGCTTGATTACGTGGGACAAACAACACAAGCACTGAAGTCAAGAATAAATTAACATAAAACAGCAATTAGTACTAATAATGAAGTTATGACATGGAAAACAATTACAGTGAAGTTGGACATGAGTCGTCGGCCTCTTTGAGGTATATAGGAACTGAATGAAGTGAAGTTCCCATTAGAGGGAGAGATGCTCAGAAAATAATGCTACAACATGAAGCCTCTTGAATACATGAATTAGACACACTTCATCCCCGAGGCTTGAATAATGATAAGGGTCTCAATTCTCAAAGGGTCAGGAATGCCACAAGGTGCTTGTGTCACAGAAACACGAGGCACGGGGCTCACTGCGCTGCGCCTTGTGTCATTCCAGATTCTCAAAAGGATCTTGCAGCACTGTGGGGACCCGGTGTGCCAGACACTCTTGCGCCCAGCTTGTGGCATGCTGCAGGCAGCACCATGGAACTGAGGGGTGGTGCACCAGTAGGCGGCTGCCATATCCTCTATGGTGGAATTCCATAAGGACAGAAATATCCAAGGCACCAGCCCAGAGTCAGATCAGCCCTGAGTTGGCCTAATGCCCAATGCAGCAAAAGGGGTCCCACCTCCAGACCCACTATGGCATGACAGTGCTGCCCACCAGCACTGATGGTGGTTGTGGTCTGCTGGCATGGACCAGGCTGGCTGCACTGCTAATGGCATGGCATTCTGTTGGAGGTGTGCCTTCTGTCATCTCAGTAGCACATGCAGAGCATAGGTAGTGCCCTGCCTGGCTTGCTGGGGGGGGGAGACGTACCCCTGCATGCCAGATAGGGATCCCAGTGCTGGCAGACTGCATCAGTGGGGTCAGACTACTGCAGCAGACACCAGGTCTGCCCTGTGGGCAACAAATTCACTGGTGCTATCAGTGCCACATGTCTGTCCAGAAACTTGTGCCAGTCCTCTTCCATGCACCTTCCCTTTATTTATTTTTTATTTTATTTATTGGAAACAATCGGAATTACAAACCTTTGAGTCACAGACTCTTTTGCAAAGGCTCCACGTCGGTTACAAAGGGTGGAGGGTAGACAGATACAGTAGAGAACATACTTGAAACAGACAGAATATACATAACAAAATCAAAGGAGCAGTCCAGGCAAAACTTAATGACTGGTAAGGAAGTTAGGCCTGATCTTGGGTTACCCAGGCGGGATTTTGGTGAGACACGTGGGGCCTTGTGGAGACCCTGAGTCAAGAGTAGGGGAGGGAGGGCGGTCATCTGGGTGAGCAGAGTTAGCCGCAGTCACATATGGCTCTTTCAAGGAGGTGAGCTTTGAGGCCTGTTTTAAATTGAGAGATGCTGTGGGTCTGTGAAAGTGAGTGTGGTAACGCATTGAGCCAGAGGGCCTGTATCGGAAGGATCTTTGCCCTAGAGAGGTTCTACATTGAGGTACAAGGAAAGGGAGCTTATGAGAGTCTTGCATTGCATCTGTGAGGTGCAGAACTGATTAAGGGGAAAAGTCCGACGGGGGCTAGGTGAAGGTGTATTTTTTTTGCGAGGATGCAGGTGTGGAACTGTAATAGATGTTGGAAGTTTAACCAACCAGATAACACATAGAGATCACAGGTGTGGGTTAGCCTCTCACAACCAGTGACTAGGCGGCAGGCTTTGTTCAGGACAATGTTTATCCTATTCAGGGAGGTGGGTTCAGCAGAGCTGTATATAGTGATCCCATAGTCCACCAGAGAGAGGATGGAGGAGGTGACTGCGAGCTGCATAGCCTTGGGGGGTAAGCAGTGCTTGGGCTGGTACAGGATGCCTACCCTAGAGCTGATAGAGGAGGAGAGAATTTGGGTATGCCTCTGGTAAGAGAGGGAGGTGTCTAAAGTGACACCTAGGTATTTGAAATTGGAAACTTGTTCCAGAGGGGCACCTAGCATGTTCTTGATGAGGAGAGCAGACTGACTATAAGGACTTTGGCGGTGGGCAAAAATCATGGACTTAGTTTTATTATAGTTGATAATTAGGCGGTGTTCAGAGAACCAGGTCTCTAGTTCCCGGAATTGCCTTTGCAGGGTCTGCTGGAGGCGGTAAGGTGGGCGTGTTTCAGAACAGAACCGCATCATCGGCATAGAAGAGCAACTGACCGCTGCAAGCCTTAGGGAGGAGTTTAGGAAGAGGGTGAACAGCAGTGGGCCAAGGATAGACCCTGAGGGGCCCCAGAGGAAACTGTTTTAGGGTGGAGAGGGTGGGCATATCCTGACTTGTTGCGAGCGGCCTGAGAGGTAATCCTTGAACCAGGTCAATGTCTCGGGGACCACATTTAGTTTAGGGAGGACCTGAAGCAGAAGCTTGTGACTGACCGTGTCGAAGGCTTTGGTTAGGTCCACGTATATGGCCCCGGCAATTGAGCCATGGTTGAGGGCTTCATGTAGGAACGAGGTGAGCTCTGTGAGAGCGGTGATGGTACTATGACCTGAGCGGAAACCATGCTGCTCCTGGCTGAGGGCATATGCTTAGTTAGGTGTTCGGTTAACTGGTCAGAGACTATTCTTTCTAGGGCTTTGGAGAGGTGGAAGTATAGAGATGGGTCTGTAGTTGCTGGTGTTAGTGGGGTCCCGCCCTTCAGGATGGGAGTGATTATGGCTCTTCCAGGTAGAGGGAACTGGCCAAGGCAGAGCGAGAGGTTAAGAATTTTAGTGAGGTGCGGTAGCGTGGCATCAAGGGAGAGCCTCAGGAGTTTAAGATCAAGGAGTCATTGCTGTGGCGGGTATTAGAGATAGCCCTGGTAATATAGCATTTTGCCTCGTGGTAGGTGATGACTCGAAGCTGGAGGGGTATTGGTGGAACTCGAGTTGGGGAGGGAATGAGGAGGGAGGGTGTGGGAGAGGTCAGAGAAGGCCGAGTTAAGGGCTTCAGCGATAGTGGGATGATCATGAGTGACCTCACCATTAATAGTGAGTTGCGTGGGGGTGGGGGAGCGAGATTTGCCACTGAGCTCCTTTATGTTGTCCCAAAATTTTTTCCCATCACCCCAGGTAGAGGTTAGGGTGTGTTGGTAGTAGAGGGCTTTCGCCTGCCGCAAAGCCCATGTACATTTATTGCGAGCCTCCCTGTAGAGTTGTCTATCCAGGGTGCTTTGGGAGTCTATGGCTTTGTGCCAGAGGTTATCTCTTTGCTGAAGCAGGCTTAGTAGTGGGGGTGTGATCCAAGGGGTGGATCTGGATTTCACAACTAGCTTAGAAAAGGGGGCGTATAAGTCACAGGCTTTGTTGAAGGTGGTTATGAAGTGAGCCAGGGCGAAGTCAACTGACTGGGCAGTGTAAATGGGTAGCCAGTTGCTGTTGGTTAGGTGGGCTTTAAGGTTCTTTAAACGGCCCTTTTTGAGTCTACGTTGCCAGGAGATTTTAGGGAGTGCTGGGGGCAACTTGCACGACCACCAGCAAGTTACTGGTGAGTGGTCGCTGATAGCATCAGGGAGTACTGTAGCATCGGAGAGGTTTCCCGGCCGGTTGGTGAAGATGAGGTCCAGGAGGGTGGAGGTCCCGGATCTGAGGTCCCTTCTGGTGGGGGAGGTGACTAGTTGGGTGAGATCAAAGGCCCGGGCGGCATCTTTGTAGCTGGAAGAGGCCAGGGATAACCAGTTTACATTGAAATCCCCCATAACGATGACTTCGCTAGTGTTGGGTAGATGGGAGATGACTTGGAGAATAGAGTCAAATGCGAGTTTTTGATTTCTCGGGGGGATGTAGGCCGAGATGATGTGGAGTGTTTTGTTACCCAGGCTGAGTTTTATTGTGAGAACCTGGGCAATGATATCGATGCTGGTGTATGGACTTCAGTGGCATTGAGAGGATTTGACATACATTGCACAGCCCTGCCTCTCTTGCTGGGCCTATCTGCCCGGAAGAGAGCATAATTAGGGAGGAGACCTTCACTGGGTGTCTTGTCAGTGAGCCAGGTCTCAGAGAGTCTGAGTATGTCAGGCATGCTGAGCGATCCAGCCTTGGAGTGGTGTGTGTTTTTGGGTAGGCTGCATATATTTGGGTAGCAAGTCGCAGCCGCCTCTCGGGTTTAGGGGGCAATCTATGGGTGGACCTGGGTTGGGGTGGATGTTACCAGATACAAGGAGGAGTAAGAAGGTGTGCCGTGGGAGGGCCAGCATGCAGAGTTTTGATGAGAGACACTGTAACTGGTAGGTTGAGACGTTTTGCATTGGTGGTGGGGATGGGAGGCTGGGAGTAATACAGGAAAGTAGCTAAGGGAGAGAGGGGGGCAGTAAGAGGATAGGGAGGGTGGTGGGGGCAGGGGTCTGAGGGGACACTAGAGGTCAGCAGTATGCCTGGTGTGAGAGTGTGGGTTAAGTTTAGCAAGTGAAAAGTAATGGCCAGGTTCAGTTTGTGGTATAGAGGCTGATGGTGGTACAGAATCTGTGTGTACCTTTGAATGCCGAAGGGATGGTCAAAAGTTATAATGGAAGAGTTGGGTGCCTCTGGGGGGAGATGGGGGCGAGAGCTGTGGGGTCAGGCAAGTAAGAGGATAGCAAGTAGTAGGTGTTCATAGCAACTACAGAGAGAGGGATAGGTGCTGTGCAGCCACTGGTGTAGTTTGTATAACCTGCTGCTGGTAAGTTGGTCCCTTCCCTATAAATTGGAGAGCCGAGCAAGGGTGGTGGTGGGGAGGCGGTGGGGGCGAGCAGCGTGGCGTTCGGCGGGAGTTAAACTGCCTGGTACAGAAAGGCAAAAAGCTGCAGGTACCAGCCCTGCCAAGCAGCTGTCCTGATCAAAGTTCCAAAGCGTCCTGCAGTTTTGTTTTATTTTTCTAAATTAGCAGCCCTGCCGTTGGGCTTATACAGGAGGAATTCAAAAGAAAATTCTGAACGGACACGCTGGTAGGAGAAAGAGGCGCCAACAAGTATTCAAGCGTGATCGTTTCTTCAAGCGGTGGCAGTTACTGTAGTTGGGGTTGAGGCTGGCTCGCTTCGATGTGGGGCCGCAGGGTTGTGCTTGGTGCAAGCTGTGGGACTTTGGTGCCGGGACCCCTCCCATACTTGAATGGGGTACAGGGTCCCTGGTTCTTCAGAGATCAGCATAAGCTGCCATTGGTGCAGCTTACACTGGTCTTTAAGAATCAAACCCAATGGTTTTAACAGTTATTTTTAATACATGTAGACATTTCATTCTACATTTATTCTCCGGACACTCTATAATTTTGCATTTAGAAAAATGTAGGCTCCAAGATTATAAGGATTTGATGTATTTTAGCTAGCTTTCATAGTACTAAGAAATTTAATTCGATTGACTGGCAGTGGTCTGTTCAGATGTCCCGCAGTGAGCTCTGTTGCGACCTTCCTCCTTCAAACAACACCGCATCTTATCTCAGTGTAAACCAGCTAATCTACCGTGTGTCTGAGCATAAAAAGTATAGGGCTTTAGTTCACAGTATTTCCAGTTACAATTTTAAGCCAGACAAATGCTGAAATATTTTCTTTTTTATTCATTAATCTTGCGCAGCAGTGCATCACCGGGTTAGCACATTGCCCTAGCAGGGGATAGTGACATGCAGGACTGTGCTGTTCACTAAATCACTCAACTCACAATCAATACAGTCAGAGAACAGTTCCCACCAAGAGATATCACAGCCTACTACAATAACAATAATCCAATTCAACAATGGAAGCAGATAACAATCTTATTGAAATGCAGGCAAAGGTAAATTCCATGAAAAGACCCTTACCATCATCTGACAGTGACAGTGGCTCTGATGAGCAAGTGAACTGTGTAGCCCAAAAAATAGCATCTCCTTCCCCACTAACTGTTGCACACTTTGATCTGGTAATGATAGAAGTAGCAAGTATGAAATTGATCTTAAGTGACATGTGATCTGATATGAAAGAAGTTAAACAAGAACTACCGCTAAACAAAGTGAGGATTACTGATGTAGAAGCTAGACCTCATAGTCTAAAAGATATGGTACACAAAGCACAGGATGAGAGAGGTATAGACAGTTGCAAACTGAATAAATTAGAGGCTAAACCAGAAAATTTGGAAAACAGAAACAGATGGAACAATATAAGGATTTTTGGATTAAAAGAAGGTCTTGGGAGGTCTGACACACTGACATTTGCCAGTAATCTACTCATAAGCATGGCTGGGCCACCCATTGACACCAACTACTATGTAATAGAAAGAGCTCATACTGCAGGTCTTTGAAACCTAAACCCAGTCCTGGTGAGAGACCAAGATCATCTGTGCTTAGATTCTTAAACTTTCAACAAAAGCTGCAAGTACAAAGGGCATTAAGAGATAAAACTAACATATCCTTTGAATGCTGTAAAATTAAAATTTTTAACGATCTTGCTCCTGAGACCATTCAGAAGAGGGGTACCTTCTTCCCTATTAAAAAATGATCGATGGATGGTGGATTAAAGTATAGATTCCTCTTTCCAACTTTGCTTAAAATCTGTTCACCAGAAGGTGTAAAGGAGTATAATGGAATAACCGTTGCAAAGACGGGGCTGAAAACTGACTTCCCAGCTTTTTTAAAAACTTTGACGTCCAAAACTAGAGCTATACCTCTCTGTTCTGTTCTCCTAGATGTTGTAATGATTAGCATGCTTAGTTTTGTCAAGAAATATGTTTAGAGAACGGGCACTTCTAAAATGCATCCACGCATTGCACCAGGTGCTTTATGAATACACGACAGAATCTGACATGACGGGGTTTTCACCCTTTTTTTGTTTGTTTCATAATGGTTGGATACTAAGTGGGTTGCTGGGTAACTCTGAACAAGAAATCTAAGACAGATGTCTCTAAGAGGGGAGATGTGTTTTGGCTGGTTGCTGTATCCCCGTGGCCCCCATGTCCTCACTTTTTCTATTCAGTATTATATTTTAATTAAAAGAATGGGGTTTGGATAGATGGCATTCACTATGGAAAGGGCTGAGTGGTGACTGGGTGGCTGGTCTAGATAATGAACACTCCAACATGATGAGAAATATTATTTAGATAATTAAATTTGGCCTACCACTACTGGTTCTGCTTACTTTGGGTGAGAGTGGTTCAGGCTCAAGAATGTGCCTAATGCAAATGTAGACTGCTACTAAATGCTTCACAGGGCCTAACTAATTCTGAACAAAATCTCGAGGGCTGCTAAATATGTAACCACCATGACCTATATGCTGTGCATTTACTGAGAAGAAAATTATTTTTATTAGGAGCGCCCAGCTATTTTCCAGCCTTTCTTCCTTTTTTTGGTCCCACCATATGCCCAGCGGTAAAGGGAGGTGTATGCTATCTTTTCAGTCCCCATTAGTTGTAGTATTGTTAAAAAGTGAAGAATATTAGCACTCATCTGGTGAACTACAGTATGTGATGGTGGTGGTGGCTGTGGGGGAGGGTATAGCTCTCGCACCCCTCCTTTGACAGTTCACAACAGCACTTTTACTAACATACTAAAATGCCAGCAGAATAGGCCTAACGGTCTTTCATGTCTGCTCGTTTGGTCAGCCCCCACCCTGGGAGCTGACCTTGCTGCCCCCCCCGGCTTCTCCCTTCCCAGTCCCGGATATTCTTGCTGCATTGGATTTTGCTTCCAGAACCCTTCCCCTGTACCTATCCCACCCCCTTTTGAACCCCTCCACAGTCTCTGCCTCCACCAGCCTCCTGGGCAGTGCATTCCATGGCTCCACCACCCTCTCAGTGAAGTAGCACCTCCTCCTTTCTCCCCTGAATCTCCCTTCCAGCTACACCCATGCCCTCTAGTTGCCCCCCCTCCTTCTTTCGGAGCACCCTGACTGCTCTTCCCCTATTTACCCCCTTCATGTACCTGAAGACCTCTATCATGTCCCCCCTTCTCTCTTCCAGAGTGTACATATTTAGCTCTTCGAGCCTATCCCCATAGGTCCTGTCCCCCAAGCCCCAAATAATTTTGGTTGCCCTCCTCTAGACCCTCTCCAGGAGTTCAATGTCCCTCTTTAACCAAACATTTACTCAGCAGCACATAATCTTTACTAAAAAAATCAGAATCAGCCATTTTTTTAACTAATTGTTTTAATCCAAGATTCCATAACAGCCTTTTCAGGGTTCTATTGCTGTTCATGGAAAGTGTGACTCGAAAGGGTGTTCCCTTTAAGCGACCACAGGAACAATGAATGCTGGAACTGGTTGACCTCTCAACCCCTAGTGCTGCTTGCTGGGAAAACATGTCTCACTTAAGGAGCATAAACTGTGCAGAGCCCATTGAGCCCACAATTTGTACTATGCGTACTGGGCAAAGCGATTCATGCAGTGCCTGAGATTTATTTTAACTTTTCTTGGGGGGGATTACATACGGAACGGACTTAAGATAGCACTATTTACGTTAACTTTTCTCTCAGTTCTGAACATGTGAATTATCAGTCTCTCCTAGTGGTTTATCTGTAACAGTGTATTGACCCCATATTGTGCACATTGTAGGTACTTGCTCCTAATAAAACTAACTCCTTAATGACTAAGGAAGATCTGTTGAGATGAGAGAGGACGTGGGGTAAGAGCTACCAGATTTTTTTCTTCCAAATGTAATGCTGGCCAGACAAAAACATTAAATACTAAACATTCAGTACTAGAGTTGTCCTACCTTAACAGCTCAAGTAAGAGGTGTTGTATTAGTTAAAACGATAAAAATCTGTTGTTACTCACAGCACAATACAAGGACACAAAATAGCTTTGGGTAGGGTGTCTACTGAACTTTCAACAATATTTTGCTGAAGGAAAGACATACAATATTTTGCTATCCCTAAAACTAGCAGCTTTTGCCTTTAAAAAAAAATGCCAGGTATGTTTTAATAATGGGTTGTAGGTTGCAGATCTTTACTCTCAGGGTATGTTACATTTTCTTAGATGTATTTGGAAGAAGTCTCTGTAGGTCTAGCATTCTCTACCTATCATTTAAGGTGTAAGAATCTGATGATAATGAGGCTCTTGCTGGCTGCACCCTTATGAACGGCATGTAAGGATACCATAACCCAACACAAGTGGGTGTTATGGTTGGGTCTGATTACTTATACTATAACACTAATGGATGGTCATCCCAAGTTCAGAAAAACTGCAAGAAGGGATGACCCACATAGCATCCAACATTATGATTGCAAATTTTTTGTTGCTTATAGATTCATATTGAGAAATCTAAAGGTTGCAACTGCACATATACAAAATATTTCTCAACTTAGACAGTTGTCTCCAGTTTGGCTGTAAAGAATTGAGGGAGAGAGGGCTGCCACAACTCACTAAACCATTCGGCAATGTACTGGGAAGAGACAGTGGTGGTGATGGTGGTGACACTACTGTGGCACTCTCATTGTTTGAGATATTTGGACTCTCAATTCCAAAGTATGCTTAGCGTCCTCCATTTGATGACTCTGCATGTATGAGGAAGCACAGCCCATGTTCATGTACAAGATATTGGTATAAGACTAGTTACCATTTCTCTATTTCTTGCTTTGAAACTTTTTTCTTTCTGTCCTATGCTCTCAGCTACTTTCTCTAAGGCAGGGTGAGTCTGGGGGTACTCTTACATGATTACTTCGATACTTCTTAAAAAGCATTACATATTTAGTGCTATCCATATTTGGCATAATGGCAGTATCAGATGAACTCAAGTTGATCACTTGGAACATCAGGGGTCTAAACCATAAAGTTAAGAGACACTCTGTGCTGAGACATCTGAAAAAACTTGGGGCTTCATTTGCCTTTTTGCAAGAAACCAATCTTAGGAAGGAATGGCAAGGCAAGGCAAAATTTATTTAAAAGACGCCCAATCCCAGAGGCTCTGGGTGCCGTACAAAAATTTAGAACAAGCATTTAAAACATAATAAATATGAAAATTACACATAATAAATACAAAGCTTACAGAAATCAAACCATAACTATGGATATACGCTATCAACTGATACGGAGGGAGTGGGTGGGCCAAATTTTTGGGGTATGCGAAAACTTGAAGAAGGCCGGGGTGCTAATTCTATTTGCAAGACACCTGAAATTTGAATCCTGCACAGTAATAGAAGACCTGCTAGGGCATTACATTATAGTTAATGGTAAACTTGGTGAAGACTATTTTACATTTATAAACATATATGGGCCCACTTCTCCATCTCATGAACTTTTTAATACCATAGTCACAAAAACTAAAGGCATCTTAGGCAGCACAATCCTAGTAGTGGGTAAAATGAACAGTATATTGGATCCTACACTGGATAGGTCTGTATTTAGAGCACACAGGGATAGAGCGATAAAGATCTGGGTAACCTAATCTACAATCTGCAACTAGCTGACACTAGGAGGGTTCTGCATCCAAATGTAAAAGAATACACTTACTGGTCACAGTGTAACCAATCTGGATCCAGGATAGATCAAATATACACCCACAAAGACTTTATCACCAGAATTGCTAGTGTAAACATTGAAAGTCAGGTACTTTTGGATCATTGCTCAGTATCGCTGCTTTTTAATTTCTCTGTCAATCAAAACAGAACTCATAGATGGAAGCTTAATAATTTCTTGCTGGAACAATTGGGGTTACTAAAAAAGATAAAACAGCACTAAAGAGTTCCTAGATTTTAACAATCCTGCTGACACCTCATGGAACAATACCTGGGACTGCCTTAAATGCTGCGTAAGGGGATTATTAATTAGTGAGGCCTCCACCATTAAGAAACAAAATATGGGAAAACAAAAAGAAACCCTTAAGAAGCTAAAAGAACTAGAAAAATGTTACTAATATCTAGTACTAAAACTACCTGGAATGCCTGGTCAAAAATGAAAATGTATTATAATGAGACCTTAAGAAGTGAAGCAGCATTTGCCATTAGGAAATCAAGGATAAACTATATATATATTCTAGACCCAAGGCATCAAAAATACTAGCTATATGATTGCGCCAGAATAATGGGTGCCAAACATCACAGCTGTTAAACATAGAAGTGATGGGTTTAATATTTCCAAGCATAAGCAGATAAATGAAGAATTCCAAAAGTGTTACTAATCATTACATACAGAGAAGGGGAACCCTGGTATTGACACCTTAGAAGCATTTTGTGAAACTTAAATATTCCTATGGTACAGGAGACATTTAAGGCAGGACTAGGGGCCGACATCACCGTAGATGAAATCTTACAAGCTATTAAGCAATCAAAAAAAAAAAAGAACAAGGCCCCTGGACCCAATGGGTACTCAACTAACTTTTATAGCAAGTTCAATGCTGAACTGGCTCCGATATTGGCTGAAGTGTTTAATGAGGCATTACTAGATGACCACCTGTCTAACAAAATGAATAAAGGCCTCATTGCAGTCATTCACAAATAAGGGAAAGATCCAATAGACTGTGGTGACTATAGACCAATTTCCCCTAATTAATTCTGATAAAAAATTATTGGTGAAAGTCCTCTCCAACAGACTTGAAAAGGTTCTACACCTACTGATATCTAAGCAGCAAATGGAATTTATGAGAGGGAGGATTTCCATGGATAATACAAGAAAACTTTTCCATGTAATCTAAGCAGCTAACAAAAGTCAGATACCCAGTGATCTATTATCCCTTAATGCTGAGAAGGCTTTTGACTGGATCGCATGGACACATATATTTAACACACTTAGGGTCTATGGCTTTCTGGACACTTGCATTGATTGGGTTCACATCTTATACCAAAACTCAAGTTCTGCGTTAGTTAGCAATCGAGTGATGTCACCTTAGTTTGAAATTGCCAGGAGTACCAGGCTGGGCGGCTTCTTATCACCTTTGCTATTTAACCTTACCATAGACCCTCTCATAAGAAGACTTTCATCTGAAAAAGAAATGAAGGGAATATAGGTTGGTCAGAGAGAACACTTCCTGGCTGCATACGTGGATGAGATCCTCCTCATGGTTTCTAAGCCAACCAAATCCCTTCCTGCTATTTTACAGACTATCCAAACTTTTGGAAAAATGTCAGGCTGTAAACTGAATACTAGCAAGACCAAATTCCTCCCCTAAACAGGTTTTTGTCCAAAAGAAGTATGGGCAACAAATTGTATAGAATATTTGGGAATCAACAGTTACAGCACCATACAAAAAAACAGCAACAAAAAGTTCTTCTGACAATAATTAAAAGTAATTGATGATCCTTCTAAATGGAACAAACTACTGTACCACTAGGCCTGTGGGGAGGTGGGAATCTATTAAAATGAACCTATTACCTCAACTTTTATATCTCTTTATGATGATTCCTTGTAGTCTGACTAAAAAATGAATACAGATGACGATGTGGCAGTTAGCCCACTTCATTTGGGGCCACAAAAGGCATAGAATGGCCTACACACAAATGTCCAGAGCAACAAATAAGGGAGGCCTGTAAGCCCCAGGTGTCAATTTATATTTTTTGGCTGCCAGAATGGTTCAATTGGAAAAACGGACCCAAGCGGAATCTTCTTTGGCCTATATATCTGATTGATTGGATATCAAAAGGGAGATCATGGAAGAACAGAGTATAACTCTAAGCTCCTTACTATAAGCAACCCCCCCAAACCATGTAAAAACAAAATAATTGCAGACTCACTCAGACAAATGAGGCAGATCAGCTGTTTATTGAAATTAAATACGAAACAATCCAAATCTCAGCCAATCTGGGGTAATCCAAATTTCTCATATAATGGTGCATTTCTTAATAGTGTACCACGGAAACACACAGGGATCTGTACAGTCAGGGATGTTCTGAATAATGACTCCTTCCTTCCTTTCGGTGACCTAGTGGACAAATATGACATTCACCCAGTTGATAATATCTTCTATGATGTTGTGAAAAATGTAATCCAGTGCTAAGGAGACCGGTCCACATCACCCAATGACAATACTAAGACACTTACTGGCTGTCTCAGAATGTCACCTTCTATATCATCTCTTTATAGATTGTTAGTGGATTTGGTCAGGAGCTTGGCCTTTGAATTAAGGAGGTGGTGGTACCAAACACTAGGAACCGACACAATGGAATGGGAAATGGAGGAGGAGAATGAGAGCAAATTACCAAGACAAAGGTGGAAGAGGGAGCGACGGGAAGATGAGGGCAGAACATAAGTTAAACTGTAGTATCCTTGAATGCAAGGAGCTTAGCAAACAAGGCGGGAGAGTTCCAGGCAATGATGGCAGAGGGGGAGGTAGATATTGCTGCATTCTCAGAGACCTTGGCCTCCCAATACCATCACTGGGATCTCATGATCCCAGGATACAAGGTGTTCCACCGGGACTGGGGGAAAGGAGGAAGGGGTGGCTATTTATGTCAGGGAGAGGATACTGTGTACCAGGGAGGAAGGGGATGAGGGGAGGCCAGAAGCCATATGGGTAATGCCCTAAAGGTAAGAAGCTCAGGATGGGCGTGGTGTACAGGCCACCCTCACAGAGCGAGGAGGTGGATAGGGAGCTGGGGGCGCAAACCAGGAAGGTCAGCGGCAAAGGGAATACACTTATAGTGGGAGACTTCAACCTACCTGGGGTTGACTTGCAGACCGTAACTACAGTACATGTCAGGGAACAGGTGCTGCTGGAATCTATCCAAGACAGCTACCTAGTGCAAGGGGTGATGGATCCTAGTAGGGAGGGGAACATACTGGACTTGGTGCTAACAAATGGGGACCAAGTCCAGCATGTGGTAGTACATGACCCTCTAGCAGGAAGTGACCACCGCTCAGTGTGGTTCTTCCTCAGCACGGGGGGGGGGGAGTCAGCTAAGACCACGACAATAGTGTTGGATTTCAGGAAGGCAGATTTTGCCAGAATGGGCAGCATCCTAGAGGGGTATTTAGCTGAAATTAACCCAGGGATGGGTGCTGAAGAGAAGTGGTCAATCATTAGGAAGGAGCTAAATAAGGCCACGAACACATGTGCCAAATCTCAGAGTAAGTAGCACAGGTCAAAAAAAACCTAGCTGGCTCAACAAGGAGGTGGGGGGGAAGGTGAGGTAAAAAAGATTGGCCTTCATTAAGTTCAAAAAATCTGGGTGTGAGGAGGAGGATAGAGACATGTTCACAAAGGCACCTAGGGAGGCAACCAGGTCAGTCAAGGCAGTCAAGGTGGCAAAGGAGCTGAAGTTGGCTCCGAGGATCAGAGAGGGGGAATATGGGTTCTTTAACTGCATAAGGGAGAAGAGGTGTTGTAGGGATGACATTGTTAGCACCGAGAGAGAGTCACATGATGCCCTTGGTGGAGTAAGCCGCACGTTTGGTGCAGCTCCACTAATTTACAAACAACTACTACTAAATACTACATCTAACTAGTGTTTTTTCTTACTGAATCTGTCCATTAAATAGTCACTGGAGATCGGAAAAAAAAAAACAGCTACAGAATCATCCACAGAGATGAGCCACTGTGCTTCCGATGAGGAAAACCAAAAAGATATGGTGGGGCTTGAAGCGAAAAGGCCTCACAGAAGCTCTTCTCTGGCTACAGAATTGGACCAGATTTCAGCGAATACACCCTCGGATCAGCTTCAAGAAGATATTGCTACGATTAAAACTGCCATATTCTCTCTTATTTCTGATTTTCAAGAATGGAAGGCATCCCTGTCAGGGTTGATACTGCGAATGTCGGATGCAGAGGCCCATATTTCTTCAACAGCGGACCGAGTGGCAGAAGACACCAGGAGGAAGGACTGCTGTGTGACTGGACTTCTCTACTGGGACTAAAGAAGTAGAACTCTTGAACTTGGACCTTTAATTTAGGGTAAAAAAAACAAACAAACAAACCAAACAAAAAAAAAGTGTGTGTTTGTCTGAGTTAACTGAACTGAATGGTTATCTGAACAGTCATCTAGGTGTAAATATCAGGTGATTGAAAGGACTTGATAGCTGTGCAGTTTAAATTACTTGTAGAAAGATCTAGTAAGTAGGGGGAGTGGCTTAGCTAGAAGGAAGCTAAATTTAAAGACTGCCTTAGAAAGATTCTGCTAGTAGCTTGGCAGAAGACACCAGGAGGAAGGCTGTGTGACTAGATTTCTACTGGGACTATATTGCCTCCTTCCTCCCTCCACCCTCCCACCCAAAGCTAGTTCTACTTTTATAGGCATAGGATTTGACTGACAACAGGAACGTCCTGTTTGGGAGCAGGAAGTGAGTGATCACAGAGCCACCAAAGACCCACCATCCTTGAAGGGCAAGAGTAGCTCTCCGGCCCCCTCTAGCTGCTGGAGATCTGCCTCTGAGAAAGTAAGAGGTCTACTGAGAAGTATAGGATATCCATGTCTCAGAACAGGACAATCAGGAACTTAAAGGGAACACAGGCAGAAAGTAAGTAGAGTGAGAAGAGAAAAAAAAAGACGGAGGAAAGAGTAAGGATTCCAAACAGTTAAGGGGCCAGAAATAAGACATGATGGGACTGGTGCAGTGCAGTGGCTGTGGAGCAGCAGTCTTCCGGGAGATGTTCTAGAGGATGCGGTGTTGTCCCATCTGCAGGCACCTCTCTGGGCTGAGGGAGGAGGTTGCTCATCTCCAGGCTGAGTTGGCCAGGATTTGTGGGACCTCCTCTTCCATCCAGGGACCACCAATGCCACTGCCATTGCCTAAGAGGTTGCCAAGAAAGAGGAGCGGTTGGACCACAGTGGGCTCAGGGAGGGCAAGAGTGGTGGAACAGAGGTGCATCCCTCCAGTTGTACCTCTCCACAATTCCTATGCCATTCTGGCAAAGTGTGGTTCTTCTATGGAGGCACCCGCAGTGGAGACCAAGGAGGATGCTGGGAACCTCCACAAAGGAGACCCACAGGAGGGTGGCAGGGGACCCCACAGGGGAAGGAAACAACTCCTGGTGGGGGACTCCACTGTTAGGAAAGTAGAACTGGGGGAGGAAGGGGAAAGGGAGGTAAGGTGCCTGCCTGGTGCCATGGCTTGGAGGGACAGGAAGTGAATCCTCAGGATTGCCAGAGCAGCAGCACAGGGGAGGGAGCTGGATGTCATTGTCCACCTAAGGACAAATAACCTGGCTAAGAAAGGGATTATAGAAGTGCAGGAAGAGTTTGTGGAATTGGAGAGGGGCCTTCGACAAGTAGCACGCATGGTAAACTTCTTGGAGGTGCTGCCCATGTATAGCGTAGGAGAGGCTAGGGTGTTCTAGAATTCTAAAAGAACTAAGGGTAGAACTAGTGACACCACTGACTATCCTCTTTAACAAATCATGGGAGGATGGGGTGGTACCCGAGGACTGGAGGAGGGCAGATGTGATTCCCCTTCACAAAAGTGGGAGCACGGCAGAAGCAGGAAACTACAGACCTGTTAGTTTAACCTCAGTGACAGGGAAAATGATGGAATCACTTCTGAAGGAAAGAATTGTCGAGTACCTAGGGCCAGAGGGCTGGGACCCAAGGCAGCATGGATTCACAGCGGGAAGGTCATGCCAGCGAATCTAATAGATTTCTTTGACTGGGTGACCAAAGTAGTTGATCAGGAGGGGCTGTGGACGTGGTCTACCTAGACTTTAGCAAGGCATTTGACACAGTCCCACACAAAGATTAATATACAAGTTAGCCAGCCTGGAAGTGGGTCCCAAGATGACAGCCTGGGTAAAGAATTGGCTGGAGAATAGGACACAGAGAATAATAGTAAATGGAGTCCACTCTGAAAAAGGGGGTTAGTAGTGGGGTACATGAGGGTTCAGTATTAGGACCGGTCCTCTTCAATGTCTTTATAAGCGGCATTGCAGAGGGACTGGAAGGAAAAGTATGTCTCTTTGCAGATGACACAAAGATCTGCAACAGAGTTGATGCACAAGGTGGAGTGGAAAGGATGAGAAGGGACTTGGCAAGGTTAGAGGAATGGTCAAATGTTGGCAGCTTAGATTCAATGCTAAGAAGTGCAAGGTAATGCACCTGGGAAACAAAAACCCAGGGGAAGAGTACACAATGGGGGGTGAGATACTAACAACAACAAAAATGGAAAGGGACCTGGGGTAGTCATATCAGATGACCTAAAGGTGGGCAAGCAATGTGAGAGGGCAGCAAGGAGGGCTGGGAGGATTCTGGGATGCATAGAGAGGCATCACCAGTAGAAAACAGGAAGTTATTATCCCTCTGTACAGACAGCTAGTGAGACCCCATCTGGAGTACTGCGTGCAGTTCTGGAGACCAATCTCCAAGAAGACATAGACAGGATGGAAGCTGTCCAGAGGAGGGCAACTAAAATGGTGCAGGGTCTGCACTGGAAGACATATGAAGAGAGACTTAAGGAGCTTAATATGTATAGCCTCGAGAAAGGAGGAGAGGGGAACATGATAGAAACTTTCAAGTACCTTAAGGGAATCAACAAAGTCCAAGAGGGTAGCATCTTTCAAAAAGGATGTGCAAGAATAAGGGGTACAATTTGAAGATAGAAGGGGCAGCTCAGAGGTAATTTAAGGAAGTATTTTTTCCAGAGAGGGTTGTGGATGTATGGAACGGCCTTCCAGAGGAGGTTGTGGAGTCAAAAACAGTGGTGGAATTCAAGCATGCATGGGACAGTCATAAGGCAATTCTAGGGGTGGGGTAGGAAGAAGTAGGCTGCTGGTTAACTAGGATCTGCAGCTTATCCATCAGGTAGGGAAATGGGCAGACTGGGTGGGCCAAGCGGTCCTTATCTGCCATCAAATTCTATGTTTCTATGTTTCTATGTTCTGCACCATGGGATTCAATCAGTGGTTGAAAAACTGGTGTGGAGCTCAGGGATTTAGCTTCATTGGGGACTGGGGGTCCACCTGGAGTCATGCAAGCCTATACTGGCATGATGGGCTGCATCTGTCCAGGAGAGGAACCAGGACCCTAGGTGATAGGTTTAAATGCTTCATTGTCAATCATTTAAACTAGCCAAGAGGGCAGGCACTGGAAAGGAGCAGGGAAATCCTAGCCTCCCCCAAAAAATCACGGTAGTAAGTGCGGTAAAAACCAACATAGAAGTGTTGATAGGGAGAAGGGCAGGGGTAAATGGGGAAAGTGACAAAGGCGAGAAGGACAGGGATGGGGCAAAAAGGAGTAAGGCCATCAGGAAATGGAGGGTAATGAGTACTAAAGTCCGTAGTCTGGGCAACAAGCTCCCTGAGCTGGTGGTCTTGATGGAAGAGGGATGCCTGGGTATCGTAGCAGTCACAGAAACATGGTACAAAGAGAACCATGACTGGGATGTTAACATACCAGGGTATATAACCTACAGGACAGACAGGCAGGGGAGAAGACGGGGAGGAGTAGCTCTCTATGTAAAGGAAGGGATAAAAGCAACTGAACAAAAGAGTAAACAGGTAGGAGAGGAGGCACTGTGGGTCACCTTGGAGACTGGAAAGGGCACCACAATACGCACAAGGGTTGTATACAGATCCACATGTCAGGGGGAGGGAATGGACAAGGATATGATAGAAGGCATTCTTGGGATGGCAGAGAAAGGGGAGATACTGTTGATGGGAGACCTGAATATGCCAGATGTTAACTGAAGCACATTTACTGCAGCCACATCCAAGAGCAGGGCCATTCTCGATGCCCTACAGGTGGCAGGCCTCCACTAGTTTTGGAACCCACTCATGAGGGAGCAATCTTAGACTTCATACTCTCAAATGTGGGCAGTGAGAGGATCTCAGATCTAGAAGTGGGTTGCCATCTGGGAACAAGTGACCATCAAACAGTGTGGTTCACGTTAAACTCAGCTACAGAGTCAAGCCATACAAAAGTGAGGGTACTGGACTTCAGGAGGGCTGACTTTGGCAAGATGGGAGAGTGCCTCAGAAAAGTACTAGCAAGCAGGGTAGAAGGAGGGGTGGAGCAACAATGGGGAATCATCAAAACTGCCATCACAGAGACAAGAAGCCTTTGTGTGAAGCAAATAAACAAATCAAAATGAAAGAAAAAGCCACTATGGTTCTCAAAAGAGGTGGCTGGGAAAGTCAGGGAGAAAAAGATAGCATTCCGGAAGTATAAGAAAACACAGTAGGAGCAGGACAAAGAGCTGTACTAGTTAAGGCAGAAGGAAGCAGGGAGGGAAGTCAGAATAACAAAGGCCCAAACTGAGGAAAAGATAGCCAACTCAGTTAAGAAGGGGGATAAAACCTTTTATAGGTACATCAGCGAGCATAGAAAGACAAAGGGAGGGATAGTGAGGATGAATAGAATGAACAGTGGGTGGGCAGAGGGGGACAGTGAAAAAGCTGGGATACTGAATGAATATTTCTGCTCAGTATTCACAAAAGAGAGGGGGAAGTGCCTAATCCAATTAACAGAAGCACTCTTGATGGGGGGGGGCCGATCACAGTCCTTTCACAGAAGAAAGGGTTCTGCAAGAACTTCTAAAACTGAAGGTGGACAAAGCAATGGGGCCTGATGGAATTCACCCCAGAATTCTAAAAGAATTAAGGGGGGAACTAGTGAACCCACTGGCTATTCTTTTTAATAAATCATGGGAGGATGGTGTGGTACCCAAGGACTGGAGGAAGGCAGATGTGATTCCTCTTCACAAAAGTGGGACCAAGACAGAGGCAGAAAACTACAGACCTGTCAGTTTGACCTCTGTGGTAGGGAAAGTGATGGAGTCACTTCTGAAGGAAGAATTGTTGAGTACCTAGAGGCCAGTGGGGCACAGGACCCAAGGCAGCATGGGTTCACAGCGGGAAGGTCATGTCAGATGAATCTAATAGATTTCTTTGACTGGGCGACAAAGTAGTAGACCAGGGAGAGGCTGTGGACATGGCCTACCTAGACTTTAACAAGGCATTTGACACAGTCCCACAAAAGATTAATAGTCAAATTAACCAGCCTGGGAGTGGGTCCCAGGGTGGTAGTCTGGTAAAACATTGGCTGGACAACAGGACACAGAAGGTAATTGTAAATGGAGTCAACTCTGAAGAAAGAGGGGTTACTAGTGGGGTACCGCAGGGTTCAGTGCTGGGTCCAGTCCTTTTTAATGTCTTTATAAGTGACATTGCAGAGGGACTAGAAGGAAAAGTATGCCTCTTTGCAGATGACACAAAGATCTGCAACAGGGTTGATACACAAGGAGGCATGGGAAGGACGAGAAGGGACTTGGCAAGGTTGGAGGAATGGTCAGAAGTATGGCAGCTAGGATTCAATGCAAAGAAGTGCAAAATAATTCACCTGGGAAACAAGAACCCAGGGGAAGAATACACAATGCGGGGGGAGGTAGTAACAACAACAAAAAAGGAAAGGAACCTTGGGTAATCATATCAGATGACCTTAAGGTTAGCAAGCAGTGTGAGAAGACAATAGGGAGGGCTGGGGGTATACTGGGTTGCATAGGGAGAGGCATCACCAGTAGAAAACAAGAAGTTGTTATCCCATTGTACAAACAGTTGGTGAGACCCCATCTGGAGTACTACGTCCAGTTCTGGAGACCCCATCTCTGCAAGGACATAGACAGGATAGAGGCAGTCCAGAGGAGAGCAACTAAAATGGTGCAGGGTCTGCAAGAGAAGCCATACGAGGAGAGACTTAAGGAGCTTAATACGTATACCCTTGAGGAAAGAAGGGAGAGGGGGACATGATAGAAACTTTTAAGTACCTCAGTGGAATCAAAAGTCCAAGAGGGTAGTATCTTTCAGAAAAGAGACGTGCAAGAACAAGGGGACACAATTTAAAGATGGGGGCGGTTCAGGGGCAATGTGAGGAAGTATTTTTACACAGAGAGGGTAGTGGATGCATGGAACAGCCTTCCTGAGGAGGTTGTGGGGTCTAAAACTGTGGGAGAATTTAAAAATGCATGGGACAGACATAAGACAATTCTTGTGGGGGGTAGGAAGAAATAGGCTGTTGGTTAACTATGATCTGCGGCCTATCCTGTAGGTAGGGAAATGGGCAGACTAGATGGGCCAAGCGGTCCTTGTCTGTCATCAAAGTCTATGTTTCTATGAGTGGACAAACTGGAGAAGGAGAATATTGCACTCAAAAAAACTGTGATAGAGCTAGATGAAAAAGTCAGCAATTTAGAAGGAAGGTCTTGCCACAATAATTTAGTCCTATTAGGGCTCCCAGAAGGTAAGGAAGGGAACAATACTGTTTTATTCATACAAAAGTTATGCACCCGGATTGCAGGCCCCTCACCAAATGGCCCTGTATATGTGATCTAGAGGGCACATAGATCACTAAGACCTAAACCTTTTGTGGATCAATTACCTCGTCCCATTATCTTTAAAGTTCTGAATTCTCTCGATAGAGATCATATTCTCAAAGCAGCAAAAAGTACAGAGAAGATAGATTGGGAGGGTAAGAGACTGCGACTGGTCCCTGATCTAACATACAAGGTCAGACAAGATAGAGACGCTTATCGCCCAATTCAGTCCAAACTGTGGGCTGCTAAAATAAAGCATAGAATGTTATTTCCGGCAAGATTGGAGGTTTCATTGCCCTCGGGAACCCAGCGATATGAGACCGAACCCAGGCTGATACAGATTTAAGTCTAAAGTTTCCTGAACTCTTTGGGAAGGGTAGTTGAAATTCTAGAGAGAGGTACTTTAATGTGTGTCTTTACTCTTTAGTTGAGCATGGCAAGTATTTCAGCTCGTAATGCTAATACCCCATATGGAAGTTATCTTCACTCAAAAAGTTTTCAAATATTAAGAACTCATAGAGTGAACTCTCGTTTGTATGCTGCGACAAGGCTCAAGAGCATGAGTCGGGGGAAGATTTTGTTAATAGAGGGATCAGCCATGTGAACTCTATTTTTGCAACCTGCATTAGTATAGCAAAGCAAGGCAAGAGCGTCATTTACTGTCCGATTTTTATTTTAAAGGGGTCTTGATCTCCAGATCTTACAGAGACAATTTTTTGCTCCTTTCTTAGTTGTTCTTAGTAGAATTAGTATGTTGATCACTAATGTAGCCAAGTGTTTATATAGTTAAATGTGATTATAGTCTTTGAAAATTATACTACCATATCAACAGCTTTAATTTTTGATGTTATAAGTAGGGATTCAAGAACACAAGTTTATTACTTTAATAACAAATGATGTTTAAATTTAGAATGTTGTATAGACACTGAAGGATGAGTCAGTTCTTATATGTTTTAATTAGAGTGCCGCACAGGGCTCGGAAGCTGCAATCTGTATTGTTCTTTTTTAGCTATTAACCCACTGTGGCAGAGAATGGTTATGTTGATGTAGAGTTTGTAGAATAATTGATGTCCTTATCGGACACTTGTAGATTGAGGTGGGGGCTGCTCCCACAAGGGCATGATGGCCAGAACATGGAGGAAAGGACTACCGGCCTGGGTTTTTGTAGAGAGACTTAAGAGGGAAGAGGGGGACTTAGTGAGGTTTTATAGAAGAAAGGGGGGTTTTATGGGTTGGTTCACTGGGAAAGGGAGAGGATTTTAGCAAATGTAGAGGGAGTTATCATTCAAAGGAGGTGAATAGGCAGGACATATGTATAACAACGGCTAAAAGGATGGCAATAACAAGGGAAGTTGGACTATAATGTCTTGGAACATTAAAGATGGGAAAGATAATGCGAAAAAGTACACTGTCTGAAGACATCTCAATAGATATAATCCACATATTGTTATGATTCAGGAGACGCACATTACCATTAACCAACTAGTGAAATTACAGAAGCTTTGGGTTGGCCAAGTGTTTGGGGCTGGTAACAGCGCAAGACGGGAAGGGGTGGCAGTACTCATACAAAAAAATGTTCCTTTTAGGGAAATTAAATCCTGGCGTGACCAGAATGGCAGATATATCCTAATACATGGGAATTTAGCAGAAACAGAAGTGCTCCTTGGATCTATATATGGGCCTAATATGGACACTCCCTCTTTCTTTCCACCCTTGGGCGCCATTACAGCTTCAGTATCTAATATCCCCTGTCTCTTGGGGGGGGATTGGAATTTAGTTTTTGCTAACGACTTAGATAGATCATATTGTAAGAGAGCGGGTGCATCCCCAGCTCAGCGAGCCTTAAGAGAATTGATGAAAGACTCTGGCCTTATAGATCCATGGAGGCTTCTTTACCTGCAAGTACTGGATTATACATTTTATTCTTCTCCCCACAAAGTTCACTCCCAGATTGATTATTTTCTCCTTAGTTCAAGAATATTATACAAAGTTGAGGACATGGAGATTTACCCCAGGGTACTCTAAGACCACTCACCTATTTGGATTAAACTAAAGTTTTCACCCCTTCAATGAGCTTTCAAATCACAGTCACTGAATATTCAATTGTTGTCAGAAGAAAAGATATTGAAGCATATGAGAAAATTTATTAGAGACTCCTGGGACTCTAACCAGAATTCTATTTTGAATAAAATACTTTATGGGGTGCTCTAAAAGCAACATGGCGAGGAGAATTCATCAGACTTGCCACCAATGGGAAACAGGAAAAGTTAAAGAAAGTGGAAGAATGGTTGGTTCGTATAAGATACTTAGAGACACATTTGAGTCAAATATCAGACGAGAGCAGTTGGGGGGCACTTCATTCCTTAAGGGCAATGTATGCAGCATACACTATGAATATTACTATGAGGGCTACAACAAAGTGGAAAGTGACGTATATAGGGCAAGGCAAAAAAGCAGAAAAATTGCTGGCTAATAAAATTAAACAGCAAAGGGAGGCTAGGTGGGTAATTGCACTGCAGGATAGGGATACAGGGAAGCTAACCTCAGGTCTAGAAGGAATTGTTAAAATATTTCAAAATTATTATGCAGACTTATATACTGCTTCTCACACGGATCCAGATTATAATCACAAACTTAAACTCTTTTTAAGTGATATACAGTTGCCTAGACTCACAGTAGCCCAAAGCTCTGATCTAATATGGGAGGTCACTCTTCAGGAAATAATGGAGGCAATCAACAGGTTGCTAGTGGATAAGGCACTGAGCCCCGATGGATACATGCCAGCCTTTTACAAAACATTCAAAGAGGAGTTGGCACCATATCTGCAGATATTATTTAAACATATATACTTGGCTCCTATTAAAGAGTTGGCATTGTTTGAAGCCAGGATTGTGGTCATACCCAAGCCAGGGAAGACCCAAGTAGTCCAGACAACTATTGACTGATTTCACTTTTGAATATTGAGATCAAGTTGTTAGCTAGCATACTAGCTTTTCATCTTAAAAAGGTATGGGATAATCTAATAGGGCCTGATCAGGTAGGATTTGTCTCAGGTAGACATGCTAGTAACCATTTTCGGAAAATAAGTCACCTGCTTTCTGTGTCGGGAGATGCCGATACGGACAAAGTGTTGGTATCTCTTGACATGGAAAAGGCTTTCGACAGGGTCAGTTGGGTGTATTTATTTGATCTTTTACCTAGATACGGAATACACCAAGAATACATTCAATGGATTGCATTCTATACACAGTACCCTCTGCAAGAATTGCATGTAATGGGGCTATTTCTAACAGTTTTAGGTTGATGAGAGGTACCAGACAGGGTTGCCCCCTATCTCTAATGTTCTTCAATTTATACATTGAGCCTTTGGCTAGAAAAGTTAATATGAGAAGAACAATCAGTGGAATAAGCATTGGACCATATAATTATAAAATTTCACTGTTTGTGGATGATATTCTCATGCACCTTTCCTTGTCGCAAGATTCCATACAGGCAGTACTGAGAATAATAGATGATTTTAGCTTACTGTCTGGGTATAAGCTAAATCGACACAAAACTTCTGTATTATCCTTGAAACCTTAGTGTACTAAGAGAGAAATGGAAGAGATGGGTTTGAAATGGGCATCTGGCTCTTGTACCTTTCTGAGAATAGAATTAACCCAAGATATTAATAAATTAAGATCTCTTAATATTGACCCTATAGTAACACAGATGCAACAAGACTTGAAGAGGTGGCAAACTTTGCCCTTATCTTTATGGGGAAGAGTCAATTTACTTACGATGATCATTTTCTCTAAATTAATGTATCCCCTTTCTTTGTTGAACTTAGCTCTGCCTAAATCATGGTTTAAAAAGATGAATTATATTTGGTCTGCATTCTTATAGAAAGATAAAAGACTCAGAAGGGCTAAAAATAAGCTGGTTTGGGAAAAGGAGAAGGGAAGGCTTGGAATCCCCAATCTTTTTTTTATATTACCTGGCCTTTCATAGTTGTAAGTATATTCAATGGTTGACCACTGGGGAAGGTGTTTTATTAGACTTAGCATGGTACAGGATAGAGAGACAAATTGCACTTTCACATAACATTTCTTTAACTTCTTTGCTTTATACACCATCTAAAAAATTACCTCAGTCTTGGAAACACACTACACCAGCATGGACAATAGAAGATCATGCCGAGCTGTGTACTTACTTCAATTTTGATATTAGGCAGTACCTTGGCCAGCCTCTATTTTATAACTGGAACATTCAATTTGGAAATAGGACCGTTACCTCAGCATACTGGAGAAGACTAAAAGATGCCAAGCTTTTAGACTTAGTTAAGTGCCACCAAATTATGCCTCCCAAAGACCTCCAACAAGCTTTTCAACTAACTGAGATCTCTTTTTTTAAATACTTGCAGATCAAACAAAGTGTTGTTGCAGCTCTCAGAAATCCACCATGGTCAGCACAGGCTTCACGTTTTTTTAAATATCTTTTTAAACTGGCTACCCAGCCAAAACCTATAGAGCACATTTATAAAATGTTATCCAATAGGGCTGGAACTAAACTCTCACTGATGGCATTTTACTGGCAACAGGCCACAGTTCTTCCCTGTGACACCTCTACCTGGGAATCAGTTTGGAGAAGTAACTACAGATTAGTAAAACAAGATCTATTGCGCTTGATCAGGTTTAATGTGCTTCATAATCTATATTACACCCCAATTAAACTACATTTTATGGACAAGAATAAAAGTATATTGTGCCAGAAATGTCACCGAGAACCTGGCTCTCTTATACATTTGATATGGACTTGCCCCAGAACCCAAAATTTTTGGCAAAAATTAAAAAGATTTTTGGATCCATTATTTGAAGGGAGAGACTGCTTCAATATTGAAACATGTGTACTTGGCAACCTCTCAACCATACCGAATAAGACTCATAAGTATTATATGGCTCTTACTTCGGCAGTAACACTACTCCTAATCATGAGGAATTGGATTAAGGAGGCTTCACCCCCCTTAAGAGAATGGATACAGGAATTGCATACGGCTTTTAATGCAGAAAAGGCAATAGCCTCACAATTACATACTCTAAATTACTTCAATAATAGATGGGGGCAGTTTTCACTGTTTTTAGCTGAGAGGTGTAAGGATTTTTAGAAGATTATTAATCCAACTCCCATATATGAAGGATCTAAGTGATTAAATGGACTTAAGTGAATTATTATAATATGTTCTATAGCAGGAGGCATTAGTGAGATATATTTCTGCCCAGTGGACCCAAGGGGAGGGGGTAATATCTGGGGGAGGGAGACATAGATCTAACATAATCAAAGGACTGTTAATTGGGTAGGGGTGAGGGTAGGAGGAGGGGGTAGGAGGAGGGAGAAATTTGGTAAAATTGTCAGTCTGACATGTTTAATGCTACTATAAGATATATTGTATGTATTTTTTTTTTAAATGTTAATAAAGTATTCTAAATGGCAAAAAAAAGAATCAAGAGAGAGGGAGGGAGAGTGGGTGGAACAAGGGGAAGATCAGGCAGAGGCACTCAATGAGTATTTCTGTTCGGTGTTCACAAAAGAAAGGGATGGCCCAATACCACGGGGGAAAGGGGACAAGGGTGGAGAAGGGGCAGAGATAACAGATGGGGTCATCCAAGAGGATAGCATTCTGAAGGACCTTTAAGCCTTGTGGGTGGACAAGGCACCAGGACCGGACAGTGTACACCCAAGGGTCCTGAAGAAACTGGCAAAGGTGTTGGCAGGCACTCTGATGGACCTGTTCAACACCTCCTTTGAGATGGGGAAGGTACCCAGGGACTGGAGGATGGCTCACGTGATGCCCCTTCACAAGAGTAGACCCAAGGACCAACTGGATAACTACAGACTGGTAAGCATGACTTCCATAGTGGGGAACTTGATGGAGACCATTCCGAAGGAGGGGTTGATAACCTTTCTCAATAGCAATGGTCTGCAGGATGAGAGACAGCATGGGTTTGTCACAGGAAGATATTGCCAAACTAACCTGATTGACTTCTTCGACTGGGTCACTAGGGTGGTTGATGAAGGCCACGCTGTGGATGTCCTGTATCTGGACTTCAGCAAGGTTTTCAACTCGGTGCCACACAGGAGGTTAATGAGCAAGCTGAGTGAGATGGGGCAGAGGAAAAACTGATGGGGTAGATTGAGAGCTGGCTACAGGGCAGACAACAGAGGGTAGTGGTAAGGGGGAGACATCCAAGCCAAGGCCAGTAATGAGTGGGGTACCGGAGGGTTCAGTGCTGGGCCCTGTTTTGTTCAATGTCTTCATTGGAGACATTGAAGAGGGTCAAAAGTAAGATCAGCCTGTTTGCGGACGACACTAAGATTTGTGCAAAAGTGGACAATGAAGAAGAGAGGCAGGCACTCGGAGAGGATCCAGCTAAACTCAAACAATGGTCTAGGGTGTGGCAGTGGGGTTTAATGCTAAGAAGTGCAAGGTCGTGCACCTTGGAGCCAGAAATCCCAGGAACAGCTACTGACTGGGGGAGTGCTGGTAACAGGTTCAGAGGAGGAAAGGGACCTGGGTGTAATAGTCAGATGGGACATGAAGGTATCAGCACAGTGTAGGAGGGTGGCAGCAAGGGCAAATAGAATGCTGGGGTGCATTGCAGAGGGATCACCTCTCGAAAGGGGGAGGTCATCCTGCCACTGTATAGATCACTGGTGAGGTCACACTTGGAGTACTGTGTACAGTACTGGTGCCCATGCCTCAAAATCAATGTGAGATTACTGGAGGGGGTGCAGTGTAGGGCTACAAAAATGATCATGGGACTAGGAGTTGCAGTACGAGGAAAGGTTGAAGGAGCTGGAAGACAGAAGGGTAAGAGGGGACATGATGGAGACCTTTAAGTACTTGAAAGGCATAAAAAAAAGTCAGGGAGGGAAGATTGTTCCGCTTAAAGGGGGGAAGGGTCACTAGGGGGCACAGTCTGAAGCTGGAAGGGGGAAGGTTTAGGAGGGAGATGAGGAGGCACTACTTCACAGAGAGAGTGGTGACAGGTTGGAATGCACTGCCAGAGGAGTTAATCACTCAAAGGACAGTGGATAGCTTTAAGCTGGGTTGGGACAGAGTCAAGGGCAGGGTTAGTACAGACAAGAACACAAAGGGGGGGAAGGACCGGGAAAGAGGAGGAAGGGAGGGGTTTTGGTGGGGGTGGGGCAGCTGTAGTGATACGAAACTAAGAGCTGCACAATTGGGCAGACTTGATAGACCTGTGGGCCTATTTCTGCTGGCAATTTCATATGTTCATATGTTCGTAAGATTGGAATTGCCCTTTCAGGTGTTCAGCTCTGTGGATCTATGACGTATACAGTTTAAAACAGTGCACAGTTTATGCTACAGTACTAAGTGGTTCATTTATGTGTTTTTGCCATAGTATTTCATAGTAATTTTCTATGTTTTCTAATAGCACTAATATTTTCACTTGTCATTTTGTTACTTTTTTCATTGCACCTCTACAGGCAACTGTATAAATGAAGTAGTTTTCTGTAAGGAAAGTTTCTCCTTTTATCAATTCGGTTGCTAGGCTACTTGGCTTTAATGGTCTTCATGGAGACCATTGAGGTTAAATTCCTGCACCTCACCTGAGAGAGCCAGTTCTGAGGAAGGAGTCACCTGACTGAAACATCAGCACATTCTTTCACAACAGCGGACAGGTTACCGAGAGCCAGGTATCTTCTCCATAAAGCTGCCCTTAACCTGGGGAGTCAGGGAGTAAGTTGTGAGTACTATTAGTGGCCACGGTACTTTGGACTGGCTGCATACCTGCTTTTCATCCATGGGAACCCCAGTAGCCTTATTGAAGAGAGTTGCCCCAGGGAAGATGAGAAACGGAAGACACAGAAGCACTCTGGTGTTCTGGTGGAAATAGTGAAAACAGTTTCTCTGCAACACTAGACCAGCAGTTTTGTGACTACAAACTACCATATATGTAGAATTAGGCAATTGAGCCATGAAGATGCATCAGCACAGATATGGTAAAGTGACTCTAAAATAACTCACTGCTTAAATAAGTTACTCAGAGCAGGTTGCCCTTCACTGATATTTGGTTGTTGGCTTGCCTGCTGCTGATAGGTCTGTGTCACAATTCGTGTGGCTATTTTACAGTTGATTTCCCTGTTATTGGGCACCAGTATGTCTCTAGATTTAAATCACAAAATGTATGAGACCCAAGAGCCCCTTTTCATCTTTTCCCCTTGCACCTTCTCAGGAGGCCTGGTCTGAGAGACAGGAATTAACCTTAGGCACTGTCTCCAAGGCAGCTATTACCCTTATCCTGCAATAGCCTATCTGAGTGGGGTGAATACCTGTGTTAGAGGCGGGTCCTGTCTGAGTAGACACAAGGGCCACCACCTGCCTACTGTTGGAGGCAGGAGATGTCTCATTCTAGGGGCAACACCTGCCTCAGAGACAGGAGCTGTCTATGCAAGGGCAATCCCTGCCTTGGGTGTACGACCTACTGAGTAGGAGCAATGCCTACCTCAGAGACAGGGTCTGTCTCTTTTTAGCAGCAACACTTGCTTCACAGGCAGGGCTGTCCAAGTGGGGGTAATACCTTCCATGGATGCAGAAACTGCCCAAGTAGAGGAAATGCCTGTCTCAAAGGCAGAGGCTGTCTTTGTGTAGGTAAAACATCTGGCTCTGAGCACAGCCTATCAGAGTAATGGGAATGCCTGTCTTGGAGGCAGGGCATGCTTAGTAGTGGGCAACACTTACTTCAGAGTCAGGGGCTGTCTCATTAGGCACTGCCAATCAATAGCATGAGAGAGGGAGTCTTTGTGGGCTGCTCAGAGGTAGGTCTGTTTCCGAGGCAGTGTTGGTTGCCCAGTAATATCTCCTGCTCTCTAATTTTGATTCTGCAAACAAAAAGTGCCATCTAGCAGTGGGCACTGGCAGACTGCCAAATGACACCTACCAGTTCAGTTGTGCACCATTTCCATTCAACAGGGAGCTTTTGTTGCATTTGGGAGGAACACTGTATGCAGAATATTGTGTGATGCTATTTGCTTGTTTGTATGTTATCCAAGTTGTAACTGCCTTGTGTACATCATTGTCAAAAAACTAAAAAATGTCAATAACAACATTAAGCAAAAAAAAAAAAAATTGGAGTTGTTCCATGGGATGGTGTTTTTTCTTGACACTGTCATTGACAACTGTTTGAGTAACATTAAAGGCAGCTTTTCTGGGATCTAAGCCTGCCAATACAAAATTGTAGTAAGCTTGTGGGCATTTGTGTTATATTTATTGTGTTGAACTTGGAAGCGGATTGGGTCACATGGTCCAGCCATACAACAGGAATAACAGGGATATGTGTGTGTGTGTGTGTGGGGGGGGGGTGTCAGTGGCTCAGCATTTTGCACACTTGTCTCTGAGGCCAGAAGATCGAAAGGTTGTGGGTTCGAGCACCACACCAGGCACTTGGGGCAAATCCCAATACTAACATTGTAGTACATCATGAGGGGGTGCTACACTCCTGAGGTGCCTTCTTTCAGATGAGACATTAAACCAAGGTCCTGTCTGCCTGTTCTGGTGGTTGTTCAGGTGGATCTTAAAGATCACTGGCACTTCTTGAAAAGAGTAGGGGAATTTTTTATTAAATAGAAAACCAAACAATAACATGTATCATACACATAGTCAATCAAAACCATAAACCACTTATCCTATATAGAGACATATACATATGCAAAATAAATATTTTATTTACTAGGCAACATAAGGTAGTATACCCAAAGGAAGAATCCTAGTCAGGGAATAACAGTAGTAAAATATGGAGTGTTTTTCCACCTTTTTCTCCAAATAATAAATGGTACAGTACATGGGTTTTATCATATGCACACTGTGACTGAATTCATGGTCTAAAGAATAGAATGAATCCATAGAAGTTAGCTGCACTTCTTGAAACACCAATTTACATCTTGTCTGCAATAATAGAAATTTGATACATGTAAAAATTAATCTAATGGTTCCTTCTTCAGTGTGTGAAAATGTGGTTGAAACTCCCCCCCACCAATTCTTCAAAGGGAACAGTACCCCACTGTGGGTCCTTCCATCTATAAGCTAAGTAGGACCAGAAAGATTGCACAAAATGACATGTAGAAAAAAATGTGTCATTGTCTCTGCCTGGTGCACACAAGTCTGCCTAGGGCACATTCACTTTATAACACTCTTATGTTTAGCGTGGATCCACGATGCTGCATCGACAATTTTTTGTCAATGCAACGTTTTCCTGACACCACTACATTGACCACAATTACTATCGGGATGCTGCCACCGAGATAAAACGTCTTGTTTTGTGGGGGGCACACCCCCCCACTTAAGATTCTCAACTCCGAGATGGAGCTGAGTTGGGAAAGGGGTGCAGGACCTTGGGGAAGGGTGGCGGGGTCCCAAGCGGACTTTACAGTGACATGGCTATGTTGTCGGTATCGACCTGTCACTGTAAAGTTGTTGCTGTAGTGACGGTATACCGTTTAGTTTACCATTTAGCCCTAGATGGCCATGGCAGCTTAACCATAAGGAGTCCCACATACGGGTAGGAATTTTTTTTATCTATGAGGGTTTTTAGGACTTTGGGATAATGAATATTTAATATCCCTTTAAACTCTGGGTTTACTGAAAAAGCCTGAGCCTGCAGTGTATTATAGAGTTGAGGTCTGGAAGCTACTATTATTTGTGAAAGGTGTAACTTCTACTTTCTAAATTTAGTAACAACTGGTCTGAAATATCCAGGAACCTTCCTAAGCAAGGAGAGTAATGTCTGGGGCAGTGTCCATTTCTCAAAAAATGGAAGTAGCCGTGTATTAGTGAAAGGTTTCCATATTGCTGGAGAAGGGGTGCCCAAGAATGACAGGTTAGCATGTATAAATATGCTATAAAAGTAGTTTGTGGAATTCAATAATCCTAATCCTCCTTACTTTATGGGGAGGTATAATACTTCTCACTTAATGGGATTTAATTGGCTCACCTAAATGACTTGGAAACCAAACTCAACAGAGAGGCTTCCAAGTTGAGGGGAATAGGCTAAACCACTCTGAGATACATAAGCAAAGGTAACAAACTTTATTACCAGGAGTACCTTTTTCCTTTTGGTTTGCTGCCATTGTTTCCATTGAGCTACTTTACTTTTCCCTAGTTGAAGTTTGGCTTCCCAATTCCATGTACTGTTGTCATCCCTGCCATGTATGTAATACCCAGGATTGTGACAGGGAACTGGGAAACTGGAATGCCTTACAAGGTCAGGGAATGATCTGTTGAGTCACTGAACATGTACCAATTACATTTCACACTATTTATAGATGCACCTACTACTACTGAATACTGCTGAGTACTTTTCCAACTGTCACAATGCATTCAGATCAGAAGTGTGATTTTATTTTTTTTTTCTCTTTATTCGCCCCCCATGCCGGAGCCCCACTCCATTGGGAGATGCACATGCACCAGCCCTGCTTCGCTGCTGTACCTGGAATCCCCAGTGGACCCCCATGGAGCCATGGCTGTACCCCCCAAGTGGGTACTAGGTGGGGCCCGTACACCCTGAGAATTCAAATTTCTTCGTGTCCCCCGGTGGTCAGGCAGGCAGGAGCCATTAGGGTCTGTGCTTGACGCTCCTTCCTCTTAGTGCTCTGGTGTATTTTCCCTGTTCTTAGAGGAGTGGCACACACCCAGATGTCACTGCGTCACTGCCAACATCACCGACCCCCAACCCTCTCTGTGTGCATCTACACTTGCTGTGCCTCCGGCTTCCACCAGAAGCCAGTCAAGTTCCAAGAGTGGATCCCCCTCCCTCCTGGGAGAGGAGAGCTGTCCTCCAAATGCTCAATCCTCTCCCTCCCTGCTGATGCCCCAATGGTCCGGACTCATTCCCAAACCCGGGTCACTGGCATGGCGTGAGGTGTGGCGTCCAGTGCCTCAACCCTCAGTAACACCGGGCCGGCTCAGAAGTGTGGTTTTTAGTAATTAAGCAAATATCATCAGCAAATGCCATTGTCTTAGTTTCTGTAGACTGCTGAGGTGGAGTTATACCTGTAATTGTATCATCCTGCTGTATAGCTCTGAGCAAGGGGTCAATACAAAAAATATAAAGTAAAGGGCTCGTAGGGCAGCCCTGTCATACCACTCTATGTATCGGTATCTGTGGTCCAAAGTAACCATTAATCAGTGGTATCGAAGTGGAAATGCCATAAATAGTAAAGATCCATTTCCAAAACTGATCAGACACACCATAGGATAGTGAGACTTTATCCATAAAGTCATGAGAGACCTTGTCAAAGGCCTTCTCTTGAGTGAGGGAGATGATATAACCTTGTATGGCATCCTCATTACCTAATTGTACCAGTTATCTTAATAGTAAAAGATTATCAGAACAGCGTTTAACTGAACAGGTTTGGGAAGTTGAGATTAAGAACTGGGCCATGTTAGCAAGTCTGGAGGCAAGAATTTTCATAAGTATTTTTGAATCAATAGTCAACAAACTCAGTGGTCTCCAGTTACAGAGATCACTTCGAGAATGTTTTGTAAATATGAAATTGCAATACCTAATCATTGATCTAATTTTTCATGCAACAAAATCCAATTAAATACTGCCTCTAAAATCTCAAAGTGTCTGGAAATTTCTTATAAAACTCAGCCAGAAGACCATCAATCCCTGGGGAAGTATCATTTTTCAGTGATTTGATGACTTCTCTAATTTCCTGGGGAGTAATAGGTGCAACAAGAGAACCCGTCACTTGCTTTGGGAGGGTAGAACCTGAAAAAGATCTTAAATATTCCTGGATGTAAGAAGGAGTGGCCTGATGTGCTGTGTAAAGATCACTAATGTGTTCTGTTAGCACCTTAAGGATGTCTGAAGTCTTCGTAACTAGGTTACCCCGTTTATCTACTAGGGACTCCATAGTCCTATCTGCTACATTAGTTTTATTTATTTGTTTAAGAGTTTCACCAGGAAGGCATACAGAGTGGAGTACCGCTTGATTCCAGATGCGTCCTGGGGTGAGGGGGTAAGGTCAGTGCAAGTACATCATTTGAACACAATAATCACATTGCAGATACAGCATCTTAGCACATTTGAACACAACAATTACATTGTAGATACAGCATCTAGCAGGAGTTAAACAGTACAACAACAAGGCAGTAGGCTAACAGAGTGTGAGCTCCTAACAAGTCCAATGGACCAACAGTGCAATTAGGCAATTAGAAGTGAGACACATAATGCCGGAGGATGTGTAGGTTCGGTGGTCATAGCAGCCATGAACCACCAAGCGCTAGACTAGGGCCGGATGTTAGGCAAGTAGAGATGTGCCAAGGATTGGTAAAGGAGAGGGGTGAGAGTTGGGATATATATCATTTCGGAGGCGCAGGTTGCATGAACAGGAGGGGAGGAAAAATGACTTGAGAAGCTGGTTTAGCCGCTGAGAGTTGTCTGTGTGTCTAATGTCTGCCAGCAAGGAGTTCCAAAGTTTAGGCAAGAGGTAGCTGAAAGCCGCTTGTCCTTTGCCTGTGGACATGTGTGGACATGTGTGGGATTGACAGGGACCATGGGTCAGTGTTCCTGAGTGAGTACACAGAGAGGGGTTGAACTGCAAGGGCAGACTCGAGGTGGGAGGGGAGGGCCCATGTCCAGAATTTCGCCGTGGTCCTAGCACAGTGGCTAAGTCTCTGATCTTGTAGTGAGGGGAGGTCTTGCAGCTTGTAAAGATCGCAGTGGTGCACTGAGGAAGGACAGTCTAGGGCAAAATGGCAGAAGGAATGGAAGAGAGGGTCGAGTCTTGCAAGGGTGGACTTTGGTGAGGCGTTGTAAACTACGTCGCCGTAGTCAATAATAAGGAGAATCATTTGCTGTAGGATTGCTCTGCGAGTTGCTAGAGGTAAACAACCCTTGTTACGATATACAGCGCCCAGCTTGGGGTGTAGTTTCTTGTGGATTGAGTCGATATGATCAGCGAAGTTGAGGTGCTGATCGAGCCAGACCCCAAGGTAACGGAAGGAGATGCAGGCCTCCAATGGAGTACCATTGATAGCATGATACGTGGGGGTCAAGGGGAGCTGGGAGAGCATCTGTCTAGTACTGAAGGTAAGTGAGGTAGTTTTCTTTGGTTTAGAAGAAGCTGGTTAGATCGAAACCATCACTGGACAGCACTGAAATCTTCCTGAAGTCTGAAGGCCACTTCAGTGGGGGAGGGACCAGATGTATACAATGCCATGTCATCGGTATACATATGAATGGATGTGTTTGAGCATACAGAGGGCACATTGTTCAGGAAGACAGAGAACAGAATCAGGCCAAGTATTGAACCTTGGGGAACCCCCGTGTTTGCAGGGAGGGTGGCTGAAGTATAGTGACCGATTCACACAGATTGGGATCTGCCTTCAAGGTAGGATTTGAACCAGTTAGTGCAAGTACCCGAAAGGCCAGCCTTAGCAAGTTTGGATAGTAGAAGGGCATGAGAGATTGTGTCGAATGCCTTGGTGAGGTCGACAAAGATAGCCGAGGTGATGTGCCCTTGATTCATGCCCATAAGGATGGTGTCGGTGAGCCTGAGGAGGGAGGTGATGGTGGAATGTGTCTTCCTGAATCCCGATTGATAGGGAGTCAAGAAGGAAGAGGCATCGAGAAAGGATGAGAGCTGTTCGAGCACCAGCCGCTCTTGAATTTTGGCCAGGATGGGGAGAAGGGAGATGGGGCAATAGTTACTTGGTACCAAGGGGTCACCCCCTTTCAGGAGGGGGATAACAGTGGCACTTTTCCAGTCAGAGGAAACTGATGCAAGCGAGAATGAGAGATTGAAGAGGGCAGTCAGAGGGGAGGTGATGGCAGATGCAGAAAGGTAGAGCATTTTGGAGTCCAGACCCGAGGGACATTTACCTTTGTTGGGGTTAAGAGCCTGCAGGGCTTTTAACACTTCTAAGGGGGTGACCATGGAGAAAGCGAAGCCAGTGGGTGTGACAAGATTGGAAGTAGTTGGGATAGAATGAGTTTGGGGGACAGTGGATAGGAGAGAGGCCGCACAGCTGGTGAAAAAGGTGTTAAAGACCGAGGCCACTTCACCTGGATCTGTGATGGTGGAGCCATCAATGTTTAGGGCTGAGGTGGGAGTGAGAAGTGATTAGCAGGGTGATTTAGGTTAGATTGGAAAGCAGCCTTGAAATAGCTGGCTTTGGCCTGCCATAGGAGCCTAGTGCAGGAGTTTCGGAGTGCACTGTAGAGCTGGAGTGCTTCCAGGGTATTTGATGCTTTATAGGCTTTCCATGCTTGGTCCCTGGCATGAAGCTGTTCGATTATAGTGGCGGTGACCCTGGGCAGGTGGACACCCCGTACACGGGTCCTTCTCAGAGGTGCATGGTAGCAAGGAAATTAGACTTGAAAAGATCAAGGGCAGCATCAATGAAGGAGGCCAGAGGGATGAAGGACCAATCCAAGTTGGACAGATCAAATAGGAGTGCTGGGAGGTCGAGGGATTTGTAGGACCTGGTAAACAGTGTATGTGGTGGAGGAACTTTGGGCCTGAATAATCTCCTAACCACGTAGATCATGTGGTGAACACTTATCGAGTCCGGGAGGAGTCCAGACTCATGAATCCAGTGCAAGTGTGTGGTAAGGGCCCAGTCAAGTAGGGAGTGGTTCTTGGACTTGTGGTTCAGACGTGTGGGTTCCAATATGTGTTGGGACATATTTAGTGCGGCAACATGGCTCCGTAGCTTGGAGCTTGCACTGGAGAGCCAGTTAGAGTTGAAGTCACTGAGGATAAGGAGCTCTCCCCCGGAGCCTAGCAGTTTAAGGGTGCTCAGGTGGTCCATTATGAGAGGCATGGGGGTGTCGAGGGAACAATAGGACCCTGCCATATAAACAGGGAGTGAGTGTGGGAGTGAAAGCTTAATCAGCAAGGTGTCAATTGACAGCATGGGCAGGGAGAGCTGGTAAGGGGTGAACTGCAGGTGGGCAGAGATGAACATGGCCACACCACCACCCCTTTTATTGCCCTGGTGGTCATGCCGAATTAGTGTGTAGCCAGGGATTGATAATTCCACATCCAGATTGTGTGGCTTTAACCATGTTTCTGTTATGATCAGAATATCTGGACGCAGTGTCAGGACATTTGGTTGGAGGAGGGTGAGCTTGTTCAATAAGCTACATATGTTCAGATGCATAAGCTTGAGGCCCCTTGGTAGTTTGAGATTTGGGGGGGGGGTTGGGGTAAGTTGGGTCAGGGTTGCGCTCAACGTCACCTGCAAGAAGCAGCCGTAATGTAAGTAGCAATTTAGTATTGGGCATATGTCCTAGCACTTTCGGAGGACATGGGGTATCTGGTGGGGTTTACGAGAGTTAGTTGGATAATGAAAATGTTGCGCAATTTGTCCTGCATCGAAAGGAGGGGGGCAAGATGGAAGCTCCTGGACACCAGATTACCAGGAGATGTTGAGTCAGCATCTCTCTGATGGTGGTGGCATGGGAGGGAGGTGGGGAAGCCATACTGCTTGAAAAACTGATGTATGGCTGTGGCTGTGGGTGTGGGTAGGAGGACCGTGGGAGGGATGTCAAGGGTGGGAGTATACAAAGTATGGTTAGATACAGTGGTAGCATGATGAGAATTGCTTCTTTGTATTTTGCCGTTCAGTGATAATAGAGTGGCCACTAGTGGTGGCAGCAGATAACCTGCTAATTGGAAAGTGGGCTGACAGAAAAAAAAAAAAAAACACAAAAACACATGATCCTCTAAGCCTATATAAGGAAGAGCACACCTAGAGTGGTGGTGGGGCCTCAGTCGACTGGAAGAGAACTGCTGTTCAGCACGTGGTGTAGCGTACCTGGTAGGGCCCGTTGAGTCTGTGGTGGTTTGGCTTGGGGAAGGGCAGGACCAGCAAGGCCCTCATGACCCTTGGACACTGGGGAAGAGAGGAAAGAGCAGGTGATTTAACAGGTAAGTGGTAGGAGTGGCTTACAGGAGAAAATGTAGCATTTCATGCCCAGACACAGCACACAGTTTAAATTAAGGCCCTGGTTGAAATCTGCTTGTGCACAGAGAAACTGTATCTGTATTCCAGTAAAAACTTAATTCTTTCAGCAGCTGGTTACATAAAATTAAGGCTACCTTCACTGAATTAGGCAATGTGCTGAAATGCAGGGAGACTGTAGTTTAAATTAAAGACCTGGCTGAGATCTACTTGTACACAGGGAAACTGTAACAGTACTCCGGTTAATAACTTAATTCTTACAGCAGCTGGTTACAAAAAAATTAAGGCTCCCTTCACTGAATTAGGCAGTGTGCTGAAATGCAGGGAGACTGTAGTTTTAATTAAAGAGCTGGCTGAGATCCACTTGTACACAGGGAACTGTATCAGTACTCCGGTTAATAACTTAATTCTTTCAGCAGCTGGTTATATAACATTGAGGCTCCATTCACTGATTAGGCAGCTGACTAAATAAATTAAAGCTACCTGCGCTATTACATAAAAGCCCAGGGCTGCCTCAACTGAATTTAAAGCACCCTATGCCAACTGAACAGAAACAGCATAGTGACATAGAATAAAAGGTCCAAAAAAACTATCAGCAGTGCTCTGCCAATGCAAATTAAAATGGTGCCAAGATTCAAATGTCCTTTGTGGCCTCAGTCAGCTGGAAGAGAACTGACGTTCAGCACGTGGTGTAGTATACCTGGTAGGGCCCGTTGAGTCTGCGGTGGTTCAGCTTGGGGAAGGGCAGAACCAGTGAGGCCCTCATGACCCTCGGACACTGGTAGGGCCTGTTGAGTCCCCGTTGAGTCTGCGGTGGTTCGGCTTGGGGGAGGGCAGGACCAGTGAGGCCCTCACTACCCTCGGATACTGGTAGGGCCTGTTGAGTCCCCATTGAGTCTGCGGCGGTTCAGCTTGGGGGAAGGCAGGACCAATGAGGCCCTCATGACCCTCGGACACTGGTAGGGCCTGTTGAGTCTGCAGTGGTTTGGCTTGGGGGAGGGCAGGACCAGCAAGGCCATCACAACGATCAGACACAGTTCTACAGTTCTACAACTTCCAAAAATATCACCAAACACTGTTTTCCCTGGTGTACATATCCAGTGCTCTTGTAAAAGAGAGAGGTTGCCCTAGAATACTGGAGGGATTCCATCTCCTTTTTAAGAGCTTGGATCAGAGGGGAAAAAGCACCTCTACCTTCATTCACATATGACAAAAGTGTGGACAATTGTGATCACAGTGTGAGATATCATTTATACTGAGTCATATGTATACAGTATCTGATGCATAGTGTTGAATTATGGATCGCAAGTCTGATTTAGTACCTGCCCACCATGTATTTAAATCATCTTCCACACATGACATTGATTGTTTGGCTCTAAGAAGATCATTAATTTGTTCCTGCAAGTCTGGGGAGTCCAAAAACTAACAATTAAGTTTCCAATAACCTTTTCCTATGGGTCTTTTTTCTAACAAACCCAGCTTGAATGCCACTATAGTGTGGTCAGAAATTTCCATTGGTTACAAAACAGCTGAGTGAGTGTGAACATAGCATAAAGTAAATATGAAGTCTATTCATGTTGAGAGATGCTCTTTATAAAATGTATTTCTCTCTGTTGGGTGTAAAGATCTATATGTGTCCTTCAGTCCTGCAGAGTTTATCAAGGACTGAAGATAGTGAGTATCACAAAATTCTTTGTTTGTTTTAGCCCCCCCATCCTGTTTAGAAAGAACACAATTAAAGTCACCTGCCCATATCAGGTGCCTGGTAGTGGGCAAATATGGTTTTATCAGGTTATAGATATCTATCCTATCCTTTTACTTTTGTGGAGCATAAATATTAATGGCTCTCCATGCAGTTTGCTCAATGGTAAAATCCAACAAAATTGCCCTCCAGGAAGAATATCCAATATTCTAGAAATTTGAAATCCAGTGCCATGAAAAGTACCCTTACTCCATCAGATGTATCTGTCCCAAAGGAAAAATAAGAAGGACCCCAACACCCCAATTTTTTTGAGGCAGAAATAAGGTGATTTGTGTTTAAACGAGTATCCTGTAAAAAAAAAAAAAAAAGATCAAACTTTAGACGCTTTAGTATTGAAAAAGTAAGTAGTTGTCTCCGTGCATTTTTCAGGCTGTTGGTTTTAAGTGCTGGCACTGCCAGTGTGGTAGGAGAAGACATAGGTAATTAGGAAGAGGAGAGTGTCTTTAATCTGGCACTGTATCTTGTTCCAGTTCCCAAGGTTTTATGAGCAACTTTTGCATCTTGCTGAGGTATGGTTTCCTCCTCAGAGTCTGAGGTTATCATTTGTTGGGAAGAAAAAGTAGAAGTGTCGGAATCACCACCCTGCTTGGAATCATGTGATCCTGATGCAAAGACTGCAAAGCGATTCTGTAGTTGGACTGGATTTGTGGGAGGAGTTGACTTTGCCATTTTAGAGTTCGGCTTTGTTTGTTTCAAAGGTCTGTTTTTAGCCAGAACAGTCCCTTCCGGGGGAGGCATAGAAACTAGAGTGTTTCCCTGCAAGGGGAGCAGGTCAGTAGGAAGCTTAGGCAGTTGTAAGATCTCAATGGACTTGGGCTGCTTGTTTTCATTAGAATTAGGTTCTGGTGGGGGGGGTCTTGTTTCACCTAAGTCCATAGGCATAACTTGTTCAGGTGCAAAAGAGGGTGGTGGATCCTGAGGAGAGGTTTGTACTGAAGGCATGGGCAAAGAGTGTGTTGCAGAAGTAGTTTCCTGTGGCTGTACACAGCGCTGTGCTATTTTAGCTTGCCTTTGTGCTTCAATATCACGTTTTGGGGCATTATTCAGCAGAGTGTCGTAGTCAGGCTGATCAGACCTATTATGGGAGGCCAAGGGGCTGTCCCTATAGGAGTGACTGGTTTCTTCACATAAGTTACAAGTCATCTTGATAGTAAAATCTGCACCAGTATAACCATATTCCAAACACAGATTGAATTTAATATGGTCACAAGCTGAGCTAAGGTGTAAAACGGATCCACACTTAAAGCATGTCTTGGGCTGGCCAGGGTAAAAACAATGTACCATATCCTTGCCCAAGAAAAAACAACTGGGTGAATGACATGGCCCTGTATCTGTGTTTGAAGTTTAACTTTAAATTTCCATCCACCGGTCCAAATATGTTCGTCATCAAAAATGGGTTTTTGGGGTCCCAACAAATCGCATCTTTGCCCCAGTCAATATTGTATATCATAAGCAGCTACTCCCTCATTTCTAAAATGTATTGTAACTTTTAATAGCTGGCTTCATCAAAGGGATAGCTCTAAATGGTAGCCATAACTGGGATTAGTGCCCAGAATTTGTGCAAACCCTGGGGTGTTTTAAAACTTTCATCAAACATCATGTCTCCAGAGGCATGAATAAGTGCATATATCTCATTGGAAAAAAAACAGTGAATCTTTAATCAGCTTTCTCCCCACGTACAACCAAACCAGGGGTAAGTCAAGTCTCCCAACATAGTGTAATCAGACAGCATTCTTTCTCTGGGCTGAGAGTTGTTGCTGTGCAAAATAATCTTGTTTTCTAAACCTGATCCAAGAAGCTGTAGCTGTTTCAGCTGCAGTCAGTTGCGGTGGTGAATGGAGAGGTTCAGACTGAGTGGGCAGTTCTGAGTCCATTCTATCCCTCCAAGACTTGGGCCTATTACTGGGTCCTTTGTCCCCTGAGCCATGTTCTAAAATACCCCTTGTATTGCTAGGCAGAAGAGAAAGTAAAGCAGGGGCCTCATAGACTACGTCCTCCGATCTTAGGTCCAAATCTGAGTAAATAATAAAGTTTCAGTGCCCTTTGTTCTTGGAGGAAGAGGGGTTTGCAGCAGGAACCTCCATAGCCTCTGAGTCTAGGTGTCCCGGAGAGTTAAATTGCAGAGTCCCTGGTGTAGGCCTATGGTCCAGATCAGAGATCCATTGTCCAGATGAGGACTTTATCCAACCTGCTGAAATCAATGAATTTTCTAATGACCAGGGTTTTTTTGTTCTCTTTAAATGGGTTTTGTGACTGTGAGACCCAGTCTGTCATCCCTGCTGTAACCCCAGTTTCCTGCAACCCATATTATTTTGTAAATTCTCACAAGAAGGGTTAATACTTGCAGAAGTTTCAATTCAGGAGTTGTCCAAAAGTTTCTGTGCCAAAAGGGAAGTCCTGTGCACTGCAGTGTCATCTGATGCAGTAGAAGACTATGTCAACATTTGACAGGGCGGCGGTTCCCTTGATGCACCCGCATCAACAACAGCTGATGAAGACAAGCTTTCAGGAGCTGGAGGTTCCACAGCAGGGGCTGGCATGTCCATGGAAGGCATTTCAAGGATTTGAGCAATCTCATTTTTTCTGTCTGAATTTCGCTGTTCCATTTCAGCCCTGGACTCACAGGTAGACTCAGCATTCTCCGCAGGAGCAGTTTCATTTAGTATAGCTAGTAAAAGTGGATGTTTATCTCGTAACAAATTCCAAAGCCAGTCTTCCTCGGACTGACCTCGTGTGGAGCATTCCGTTCCTGGCACAGAGTATATTCCTTGCCTGTCAGGCTGAGCAGCCTCTGCAACAAGCATAGCAGCACTATCTGCAGAATTATTCATAGGCAGAACAGAAAAAGCAGAGATCTCCTGTGCTGGACCTGTGGGGAGGGAGATAAGCTCTCCTGCAGGTACACCAGCATTCTCTCGACCATCCAAAATGTACGTCATGATGGAAGCACCTCCCTCCTACTGGCAGAGTAGGGTAATGGTTTATTGAAAGAAGCAAATCATACATTGAAACAAAAAATTACATTTCATTCTGCAACTACATTTAGTTGAAAAAAAATTAAAAGCAAAGAAAAAAAGAATATTTTAGTGAAATGCCAATCCATAATATTAATCAATAGAGAAACCATGTACAATGTTTCCCAGTATTTTGCAAATACAGTTGCAGGCATTATTAATTTCTCGGACCCATATACTTCTTGGAAGCATTGAGTAATTTGTGCCAAAATTTGCACTGGAGTAAATAATTTTTGTTGCAACAAAAATACACATCTAGTCTTCCATAAATAAAATTGACATGAGGCAAAATTAAACGTAGCGTACTAGGATGATACAATCTTAATGCTGGTGGGTATATCCCATATATCAAGATGTCATATGTCAGTACAGGAAGGGCCTTTTCTGTCTATTTATGAAGCAAACAAGTCCAGACAGAATGACTAAATGGACAATCTTAAAAAAAAAGTGCCTCATAGTCTCAGGTATGTTAGGACAGGTATCCCATGGACAAAATCTTTTCTCTAATGCTTTGTGTTTAAGATTTTCCTGTACTCCTAACCTTCCATGGCATGCTAGCCATGTGACATCCCATACCTTTTTTGGGATTCTGGGGTCGGTTAATTGTGAAAAAATGATAGCTGAATCTAAAATGTTCCCATAGACATCCTTCAATAAAGGGAATTCTGAGTAATGAGTTCCTAGAACAGTTTGATACAGCTGTTTCCTAGTGGATGTGAGTATTGTGCTACATGATAAACCCCATTGTCTAATTTTAAGAAAGGAGGGAATCAGATAATATGGAATTTTATGTCTCCTAAAATTTCTGGGGATCTCAAAAGGGGGTTGTAACCATGACTGGCATAATTCCTGCGTAAAAAAATGCATCAAAGAGTACCAAAGTTTAGGCTGGGACTATACTAGGAGAGGAATATTAAATTTAAGGGATAGGGAGTGAAAGAACACAATAGGATTGAGCATCCTTACCCCTCCATGACAGTAGTCATGAAAAGTATAGACCCTTTTTACTGGGTTCAGGTGACTCCCCCAAAACCCTTGAAAAAATATATTTTTTATCCTAGCCTCAAAAGAAAAAGGTGCCAGAAAGATTACAGCTAGATGAAGAAACAGTGGAAGAACTAATGTTTTTAATAACATTACCTTTTTCTGTTTAGCTATAATATGACCTTTCCAAGAGGAAATTATATGGGAGGCCTTGTCCAGAGTTATTTCCCAGTTATAAGAGGCATCATCAGGAGTTCCAAAAATTGGCCCTAAAATTTTTATAGGGGAAGAAGCTATTGGGATACCTGCAATCTGTGTAGCTGAAACAGGGGTGTCTGTCAAGGGAAGATAAATGGCTGAGCTTTTTCCGTAGTTCAGTTTAGACCCAGATGTAGTTTCGACATTTTTAATGAGCAATATAAAATCATCTTCTTTAAAAGAGGGGGTGATGTGTATGCAAAGATCATCAGCATAAGCCAAGCTAGAAGGAATATTATTTCCCGAGGGCAACAAAATTCTCAGAAGAGAGGGCTGCTGTAAAAGTTTCCTAAGAAGAGGATCGATTTGAAATGCATAGAGAAGAGGACTTAAAGGGCAGCCCTGCCTTACCCCTTTCTGACTTAAGAAAGTTGTACTTGGTGATCCGTTTATACGTGGCTGTATCCAAGCTGTGTTATATAATAGTTTTAACCAAGCAATAAAGCCCTGAGGTATGTGATAATGTGATAAAGTGAGAAACAAATAGCTATGATAAACCTAATCAAAGGCCTTTTCCTGATGAAATCAGGACGGGAGAGAAGCTGTGTCTAGAAGTATTACAGGCAACGATATCTCTTAAAAGTGATAGGTTAGAATTAATGGATCTATGGGGAATAATGCAAGTCTGGAATTCTGATATAAGTTATGCTGTAACGGTGGTAAGCTTGTTTAATAATATGGATGCAAATATTTTATAATCCACATTTAGTAAGCGTAGGGGGTCTCCAATTTCAGATGTCTGAAGAATCATGATAGCATCAGAGAATTGATGGGGAATGGAGTAGGTGTTTAAAATAGTTTTAAACACCAAGGTTAAAAAGGAAGAAACGAAAGCCAGGAAATGCTGATAGAGCTCTGCTGTGAGCCCATCTTTCCAAGGGAAAGTACGTTTTTTGTGTGTCTTTATGGCTATCTGGGTTTCTTCTATTGTTATGGGCTTAACTAGATTTATTAATTGATCTTTAGGGACTAAAGGGATGTGTATATCTAATAAGAAAGTAGCATTTGGGGAAGCCAATGAAGGAGTTTCAAATACATTTTCTAAAAAGATGTATGCTATCCTTTTAATGTCAGGCAGAGTAGTGTATGTTATTTGGGTTTCAGGATCAAAAAAGTTGTTCTGTATGGGTGGCAACCACTCTAACTGTACAACTTTTATAAATGTCCAGAGATGCCTTAGAACTTTGGGTGCCAAATTGAGCTTCCAGTTTCAAGGATTGTGCCCCATTATAGCATACTGATATAGCCCCATTTTGGTTTTTAGGGTTTTAATTTGTTGTGAATTGTCTAATCCTGTTTCATAAGACCTAGAAATTATATCCATAAGTTTTTGCCTTAAGCTTAAATACTTCATATATGTGGTCGGAGGTTTATTTTTTGTCTGTCTAATAAAAAAGAATTTTAAGTCCTTTTTTGTATCTTCCCACCAGCTCAAAGAGAAGTGATAAGCTTCTAGAACAGAAAGCCTAGCTAGTAGTAATTCTTGACAACCTGCCAAAATGTGGATATTGGATAATAAGTTACTATTTAGTTTTTCCTTCATGAGTAAGGCTTATTGGGAAAAGGTCCATTTGAGGGAGAACACAATAAGGAAACAGCTAAGTGGTCCAAAGTTTCACATGGAAAAACCTCAGCTTGTTTTATAATAACATTCTGTGATACAAAAATAAAATCAATTCGAGTAGCAAGGGTTCCTCTATAGCATGATTTTGCTCCAGCTTTGTGTATTTCACAAAACCCATCTTTAAGAGCGGCATTCTTAATTATGACTCCTAAGGCAGCCATGTCCCCATAAACTTTCTGTGTGGAATCCCCCCTATCAGCTGGGGTGAGCCCACAGTTAAAATCTCCTCCTATATAAAGATGTCTATTTGTATATAAGTATGGTTGTATTAACTTAAACAATTCAGACTGAGCTGCTATGCTTTGGGGTGCATAAACATTTATAATTCTGATATGTAACTGTTTAAATTTGCAGTCTAATAACATTGCTTGGCCTGGGAATATATCCACTAGCCTAGTTATTTGATAATTAAACCTGTGAAACAATATACCCAAACCATCACACCTGTCATCTCTGAAGGACCAAAGGGAAGGGCCTGTAGTCCATCTATTTTTTTTACCTGGGCAAGCTCAAACCTAGTTTTAATCCATATGTCTTGTAAAAAAAAAATATCATGATGTAAGTCAGATAGGTACTGGAGTGTGCTCATTTGTTTTTTGTAAGACTTCATGCTGCACACATTAAGTGTGAGAAAGCGCAAAGAAAGCTCAGATTGCATTTAATGTGAAGAAATTCACCAAGGAACCATCCGCAAAAGAAAAAAACTTTTATCTATGTTATCCCTGTAGATCTCTTAGAAGGGGAAGTGTCTTGCTGTGAATCTGAGGAGTAGTCCATTTTGGAGGAAGACGCATGGGAAGAGTCAGAATCTCCATTCTCCCTTTCCGTGTCCCCCCATTGCTTTTTCTTTGATAGAGCCTGATACCTATTTCTAGTTAAAATAGTTTTAGAAACAGAAGCACTTTATGCCTTTTTCTTTCCTTTCCCTCTTTTAGTAGTTGGAACTACCTCAAAGGGATCTTCCTCCTGTGAAGGGGATGCGGGGGGAGGAGGAGGAGGAGGCATAGCATCATGAGTGTGCTCAGAAGCTGGGTCTAAGGCTGTATCAAGGTGGGGAGACTTCTGAGCATCAGCCTCATCTAGGGTACCTTGGGGACAAGGTTCGGGTATTCCTGTATCTGAAGGCTCTGCTTGAGAGGGAGGGGTAGGGCATGTATGTTCCTCATCTCTGTATCTTAAAGTTTGAACTTGAGAGTCAGTTATTAGGGCTACCTGACCTTGCGGGGGATGGTCCATCCTACTGTGGTCTGCCCAAGGGCACTGATGATAAGAATGCCCTGATTCGTCACACAAATTATACTTTAAGGGATTTGGGCAACCTAAACTAACATGTCTGTAGGCCAAACAGAGGGTGCTTCATGGCTTATCACAGGTACTGCTGAGATGAGTTCTAGATCCACACTTGTGGCAAGTTCAGGGCTGGCCAGGGTAAAAACACAGGCCTCTGTCTTAGCCTATATAGAAACATCCAGGCAAATGCAAAATTCCTCTATCAGTTTGCTTTAATTGCACTTTGACTTTCCACTCCCCAGTCCAAATGAGGTCCTCGTCCAATATAGGACGAGGAACCTCTAAAATGTTGCAGAGCTGCTTTAACCAGTATTGAACGTCTGCTATGCTCACACCCTCACTCCTAAACAATAAAGTTATAACCTTGACTGTAGGCTTAGTAAGGGGGATGAGCATAAAGGAGGCTCAAAGTGGCTGAGATTTAACTGTTTCATATTTGCCCCAAAATTTCTCCAATGTACATACATTTTTAAAACTTATGTCATAAATTGGCTCTCCATGTAGATGTATAAATGTAAAAAGTTCCCCTGCCCCAATCCCCAAAGAATCCTGAAGCATTTTATGGAGAACAGTTAATCTATCAGGAGCCATAGCAACATCACCCATGAATTTCAACTGTACTGCTTTCCTGCGCTGAGCAGGCTCGCCGAGGTTGCGAAATAAATCACTGAGTCTAAACTGTGAGTCAGTTGCAGTCTCACCTACAAGCTGCACATTTTGTTCCCTGGGATTCAAAGTTTCTTGTTGTTCATCCTCCGAGGAAACAGGATCCAAGGAGGCCTGCATGTGTTGTTCAACATAGGGGCCCTGAGAGAGATTGGTAGCCATGGTGACATGTGCTGGACGGCTTTTGTTTGCAGGTTTTGCCGACGAAGTGACAGGAGTAGTGTCAAAATTGGAGGAAGCAGGGGAATATGCAATTTCACCTTGCGCTACCTCAGTAAATTGCTGTGGTTTTCCTATAGCTGAGGAAATTATTTCCTTTGCAGTAACTGGGCTAGGTGAGACCCAAGCAGTCCCAGAAGGTGTGTGGTCCCAGGCTGCTGCTCACAAGGCTGTAATGGGGGACCACACTGTTGCTGTCTGCGATCTTGTGCAAGTAAGCTCACAGAGATGCAGCAAGGAGGGAAGCGCTGTATCCATTTGCATGTCAGAAGCATCTGGAGCACTGTTACTAGGTAAAACTGGCATAGAATTCATTTTCCCTTCTTCATAAGATTGAGAAGCTATACAGTCAGGTATATCAGATTGTGAAGAATTAATCTCCCACAGTAGCTGCTGTAGAAGGCATCGATGCTGCATTACAACAATTTTTAACTGCTCTGTTGATAGCATAGTGGTTTTATTTGTAACAGTATCTGATGTCTGAGATTCTGGGTTTAAATCCTCCCTTTGGTCAGTATTTGGAGATGATTCCGATACTGAGGTAATCGACTCTGCATTCAGCTTAGCACCACCAGATCCATCCATAGAACCCATCTCCATATCTTTTTCCATTGAATTTGAAGAAGAAAAAACCTCTAGCAATACGGGGTAGGGGAGGAGGCCATCTCCCCTGCCACATCAGCACTTCCTTCTCCTCCTCTGTCCAGCTCCAAAATGGGTCCCTCCATCCTGTCCACAGGAAGTGACAACACCCCTGCAGGCAGAGTAGGGGAATTCTTTAGTGACATAAAAATAAAACCACAACTGTCCAAGGGATACAAAAACAAAACTTAGTTGTATAATGTCAGACTTAATACAAAAACAAAATAGACTGAAAAAAATTAAACAATGGGAACAAGACACAGAAACTGAAACAACAGGAACTAAAATTAGATAAATTCCCTGCCTTCATAACTTCATCAGTTATATTACTATCCTATTCTTCTTTCCTATATCAGTGTTACTTTACTACTGAGAAGTTTCACCTGACTGTATAAATATTTTAAGGCAGTCCTATCCAACGTTTCCAAAGCATCTCTTTTGTTAAAGTCTTAGCCTCATATAACCATATTAATCGAATTTTTTTCTCTATCATCTGCACCACTATTGTAGGCAGAATCTGCAACTGCTGTAGAACATATTTACACCTAACCTGCCACAAAATGAATTTAATACATGTTAAAATGGCTCAATGTACCTTCTTCTTCCCCTTGCAAATTCCTAGAATACCCAGTTATAATCTTTTCATATGACAGTGCTTTCCAAGAGGTGTTACGCCATTTCAAACTAATTGCATTCCACACTTCCCGACAGCTGGGGCAGTGCATGGAAAAATGTGCTAAAGTTTCCTCTATTTGATTGCATGTATCTCTTGGGCACCATCTTTCTTCTAACCATTTGTGTTTCGCATTCCCCTTAACCACAAGTTTTCTATGAGCACAGAACCACACTGTATCCCACATTTTAGGGGGACTTCTTTTTTCAATGAGATAATCTCCCATTTTTGAATTTAGACTTTGCTGTACACCCTTATAAGCTATATCTATATTATATCCAGCTGCTTGTATTGTAGCATATATTGTTTTCTATCAGGGCATGAAGCTCGTGTCACTGTCAAGTTCCACTTCTTAATTTTTTCTATCACAGGCCAAAAGTATTGCACTGTAGGTATGTCTGCTTTTCTAAATTTCTTAGGTGACTGTGTCCAAATTCATAACAATGGCAGCAGCCAAGTTGCAACTACTTTTTTTCATTCTGCACCAGTAGGAGATTGAAATTTTGAAATGTTGGCTTGAAAAAACAAGCTATAAAAAAATTAATGGGATTAAGGAGGTTAATCCCCCCCCACTTATAATCTTTATATAGCCTTTCTCTCTTAATTGGATTCAATCTGGATCCCCATATTATTAAAAAAAACTAGACAATAATTTTGAGTCTAAATTACTTGGGGGTGGGAATACTACACACAAATAAGTGAAAACTGGAATCAAAAAAGTTTTAACAATCATCACTTTTTTCTTTTTTGTGTTCTGCCAGTTCTTCCATTTCATCACTTTTCCTAAACATGTATCTATTTTTCTGTCCAGTTAAAGTTGGCCATATCTCCTTTACCAAAATGGATTCCCAGTATAGTTATTGTAGATTCAGTTATCTCTATTTCTTTTATACTGTCTGAGCTCTCAGTTGTAGTACTCAATTTATAACCATTACTTTTAGAGTGGTTTATTTTAGGTCCTGTTATATCAGAGAAACACTGTATAGCATCTAATGCTTTCTCTATGGTTAAAGTATCCAGTAACAGAAGACTCACATCGTCCACATAGGCCATAGTTTTAACTATTGTTTCACCTGTACTTAGAGTTATTTGTTTCAACATTATGTCCTGATTGATTAATTTCAAAAGAGGATCAATGCAAAAAACATATAACAACGGGCTTAATGGGCAGCCCTGTCTCATTCCTCTACTAATTTTAGTCATGCTCCCCATATGTTAATTTATTATAGGTATAACAGCCGCACTCCTATATATACTGTCTATCCAGTTTCTAAATTTTTGTGGAATACCGTAGTGTTTTAAAACTTCCTGTAAATATACATGAGACCCCCTATCAAACGCTTGTTCTTGGTCCAAGGTGATAAGGAAACCTTTAAGTTTCTCTGTGTTCCCTAGTGCTACCAATTTCCTGATTAACAATAAATTATCGTCTATGCTTCTTCCTTTTATAGAGCACGTTTGGATGTGTTCTATAAACATATGGTCCTACCTCACTGAGCCATACAATCAAAACTTTCATTAAAATTTTAATATTCATATTCAGTAGGGCTAAGGGTCTCCAATTTTAAAGTAATTCTTGATCATTTTTTTATAGATAAAAATCTGAGTTGCTAAACCCATCTGTGGTGGGATCTACCCTGTAGCCAATATTTCATTAAGTACCACCTCTAAAATTTCTACCATTTCTTGTTTAAAGATTTTATAAAACTCAGTAGCCAATCAGTCTACCCCAGGAGAGATGTTGTTGCTTAAAGATCCTAGAGCTTGGTTTATTTCATGTTTTATTATTGGGGAGATTAAGTTCTGTTGGATGGATTTTGGGATTTCTGGTACTGTCAAATATGTAAGCATATGTTGTATGGGTTCCTTTCCAATCCCCGGGTCAGCATATAAAAAAACCATATGGGATTCCACTATGTGCATAATCTCTCTCTGTGTAGTGACCCTGGTGCCCTCTGAAGTTTTCAGACTGCTTATATTTTTTTTACCCTTCCTAGCTTTGCAGCTTTCAAAAATATCACCAGAGGTGGTTTTACCTGAGGTCCCTATTTGATGTTCATATAATAAGGAAGCAGCCCTGGAATACTATAATTCTTCCATTTTTGCTTTAACTTGTTTAATCTGGTCTTTAAATTGCCTGTAACCTTGGTTAGTTAATGTAAAAAGTCGATAAAGCTGTGCTCTTAGGGTTAAATATGATTTATACTGATCCATATATTTTTTTGTAGCTATCATTATAAATTCCTGTTTTAACTTTTTTTTTGTCTGTACCCACCATATCCCTAAATTGTCCTCTAAGCAGGCTATATATTTTCTAGCTTGTAGAAGGTCTTGAATTTGTTCCCTGCAACTTTGATCTTGTAATAAATTTGTGTTGCGCCTCCAGTGATCTTTCCCCCTTGGAATTTCCAGCTCTTGAGAAACATGAATGAGGATCATAAATGGTCTGAGTTTTCAATTGGGATCACGTGAGCTTGCAAAACATTCAGATCCTGAGATGAAAAAAGAAAATCTATTCTTGTAGCTAAATGGCTTTTATAAAATGTGTATCCATAACATTCTGTGGTGATTTGCATATGCAGCCCATGATGCTTTGCATTGTGTGGACATGTGTGATTTTGTATTTTCTTGTTAGATGAATAGCTCTATAACAGTCTTTCAACCCACTCTGATCTATTATTTGATTCAATGCTCTGGAGTGACAAAACTGTTTAGTCGTTTTAGCCCCTCTATCTTTAATATCTTGAACACAATTAAATCCCCTGCCCATATCACTTACCTGGAAGTAAATAGAAAAGGTCTGATAACATTAAACAAGTCTATTCTTTCCTTCTTTGTTTGCAGGGCATATACATTGATCAATCTCCAGGCAATATTATGATAGTTCACATCTAACAGAAGTGCTCTTCCTGGATATAAATCCGGGACCCTTGTTACCTGAAAGTCATATCCTATAAAAAGGATCCCCACCCCATCACAAACAGTATTGCCCATGGAGAAAAAAGAGGGTCCCCAGCACCACAGTTTACTTGCAGCTGTAATGTCGCTCGTAGTAGATGACCTTGTATCTTGGAGAAAACAAATGTCCACCTGCAGATCTTTTATAATAGAGAAGGTAACTACCCTACGCCTGGGGTTTTTAACGTTGTTAACATAAAGAGTAGCTAGCTTACAGTGCTGAAGATTATGCATAACAACAAAAGAAAAGAAAAGAAAAGCACAAATAGACCCCACATTCCTTTTTATATTTTTGCTGTTTCCAGCCTACTACTTCTCCTGGTTCTTACAGAAAATTGTTTGTCTTAGCCCTAACAGCATGCAAGTTTATTCTAGTAGCTCATCATTAGAGTCAGAAAATACTCCCTGTTGGGGGGAAAGGGTAGAGGAAGCTTCAGATTCTTCCTCTGAATTTTGTGGGTTTAAAATCTCATAACGATTAGTTAGTTTAATCACTTGAGGTGATTCAGAGGTTTTAGGTTGTTTTGCCTTTGGATTTGTTTTCCTTATCCCCCTTTTTTCTTCCAAACCTCTTGTATTGCAGGAGGAGGCATAATATCCCGCTCAATGTCAGATTTAGAATGTTGTGCCACCTCCATTGTAGTAGAGTTAGTTAGGTTCTCAGCTGTCTGTTCTGGGAGTGGAGGCCCCTTTGTAAAAAAATGTTATTTAGAGCAATCCTGACCTGCATCATTCTTGACTCGTACAGGGGTTTGTGGTACATTAGCCTCAGTTATTTCTTCTGACTATTTTTCTGTTTCAATGTCCTGAGTCTCAAACATTTCCAAGAAAGTAATGTCACTTACTTCAGAGTTCTATAGTAGTTCTGTACTGTTTTCAGCATTCCCATGTCCTGTCAGAACAGAATCACTATTGCAGTGCTCAGGCAAGGGCATTGGCTGCTGTCTTGGCGGCTCGTTTGATGAGACTGCATCACAGGTGTTTCACTGACAGTGCTGTCTCCTCACAATTGTGAGACACTGCTTCTGTGCTCTGCTGTACCAGACTTCTGCTATATATGATTTACCAAATCCTCTTCAGAAGGTTGTAAGAGGTGCACTAATCTTTTCCGTTGTTCTGGCAATAAATTCCTCACCAAGGTTGCCTCTGTAAACACCTCTTCGCGTTCAGGTATAATTTTGACAAACGTATCCTCTACATCTTCTTCCACCATTCTCTGCATCTCCTGAGCTGGACCTGCAGGAGCGGAGATCTGTTCTCCTGTGGATTCACCAGCAGAATAACTGTTCTCTGGATCATCAGCTATAGGGACAACAGCTCCCCATACCAACAAGTAGGGGAATTTCCCCAGTGTCCTGGCCAAATTTCCCCTTTCACTAAAAAACACCACCATCAGCTTAATCTGGTTCAATTTCAGCTGGTAACCATCTGTATCCCTTCACCCCCGCCTGCCGGGCACCCCTAAAAAAGGGACTTCTAGTCTCAGTGGACCTATGTAATCAATAAAATTCAATAAATAAATAAAATAAATAAAACTTTATGTGAGGAGGTTATAAAAGCAACCTAAATATAGAGCATATGGGGGCAGAGGAACTGAGAGTCACTGTTCAGATGGGAATATAGGCTCTGTTTGTAATGATGTGATCTACAGACCTCCAGCAGAGAAGGAGGAGTTAGAAAAGGTACTGATGGAGGGCAGCAGGGAGAAAATGTAAGGAGCACAAAGGTGCAAACTTTGGAAAGAATAGTCAAGGCAGTAATAAAAGGGTACAAGACATTGTTTTAGGTATATAAGTGAAAAAAGAAAGACCAAAGGTTGGATTGTAAGGATAAGAAGAGAAGGGCAGACTGTGCAGAAGGGGAGCAGGAAAAGGGAGACATACTGAACAAATACTTTTGTTCAGTGTTCACAGAGGAAAAAGATGGTAACAGAAGCATTGGAGGGAGGGTGGTGGACTCTAGTCCTTTTTCAGAGGAGAGAGTACTGAATGGTACTGAAGGGACTTGAGAATATGAAAGTGAACAAAGCAATGGGGCCAGACAGGGTCCACCCAATGGTATTGAGGGGGCTCAGGGAGGTACTGGCTGCACCTCTGATAGTCCTATTTAACAGCTTATTGGAAACAGAAGTGGTCCAGGAGTACCGGAGGAGGCCAGTCCCACTTCACAAAAGTAGTAGCAGGGAAGAAACTGGCAATTATAGGCCAGTCAGTCTGATTTCAGTGGTGGGAAAGTTCATGGAATCACTGCTGAAGGAAAGGATGGTGGAATATCTTTAACCCAATGAGATACAAGGCCCAAGGTATCATGAAATCATGGGGTGGAGGCCACGTCAAATGAATTTGACAGAGTTCTTTTACTGGGTGACTAAGGAGCTAGATCAAGGTAGAGCGGTGGATGTACAGTAGCCTACCTAGGTTTCAGTAAGATGTTCAACACCATTTTACATAGGAGTCTAGTAAGCAAATTAGGTAACTTAGGAGGGGTCCAAAGGTGGTAAACTGGCTAAAAAATTGGTTAAGGGATGGGGGGCAGAGGGTGGTGGTAAACAGAATTCACTCAGAGGAAAGGAGGGTGACCAGAGGGGTGTCACAGGGATCAGTGCTGGGACAGGTTCTCTTTAATACCTTTATAAGTGACATTGCACAGGAGCTGGAAGACAGGGTCTGCCTCTGCAGGCCACATGAAACTCTGCAATAGGGTGGACATTTCAGGGTAGGTGGAAAGGATGAGCAGCAACCTGAGAAATCTCAGGGAGTGGTCAAGGCTATGGCATCTAGGTTTCAATGCAAAAAAAAGTGCAAAATAATGCACATGGGGCACAAAAACTCGGGGGCAGGGCAGGACTGGGAGAACTCGGTGAAGTTCTGACCCTTATTATGTTTCCTTGCACGTGCGCAAGAAACATCATGTGGTAGAATGACATTTTGGAGGTGTGTCAGGGACTAGTCCAATGCGGAGCACTCTACAATGGGCTCATCCCTGACAGATCAACAAGTAAGCAAGTAGACTGTGACACTAGTCAGAGTTCCACGCTGGAAGCCATTCTCTAGTTGAAAGAAATGAAGCACTCCCATGAAAGCTCATCATTTCTTTCATTTGCATAGTTCCCTCCCTCTCTGTGCTGTTCACCCCGCTCCCTTCATTCCACTTCATGGCACCCTGCATCCAAATAAACCCTCCCGCTCCCTCCCTCTGTGTGCTGTCCACCCCACTCCCTCCATTCCCTGTCCTGGTGCCAAGTAAACCCTCCTGTTCCCTCCCTCTGCATGCTGTCAGTCCCGCTCCCTCTGTTTCCCATCCTGGCACCAAGTAAACAATCCCACTCCCTCCCTATGTGTTCTGTCTTCCCTGCTGCCTCCATTCCCCATCAAGGTGCCAAGTAAACCCTCCCACTCCCTCCCTCAGCATGCTGTCTGCTCTGCTCCCTCCATTCTCTATTCTGGCACCAAGTAAACCTCCCACTCCCTCCCTCCCTCTGTGTGCTGTCTGCCTCATTCCCTCCATTCCCCATCCCTGTGCTAAGTAAACCTCCACTCCCTCCCTCTGCATGCTGTCCGCTCTGCTCCCTCCATTCTCTATTCTGGCACCAAGTAAACCCTCCCACTCCCTCCCTCCCTCTGTGTGCTGTCTGCCTCATTCCCTCCATTCCCCATCCCTGTGCTAAGTAACCCTTCCACTCCTTCCCTCTGCAATCTGTCCATCCCGCTCCTTCCATTCCCATCCTCTACAGAAGCACAAGTCCCAGCTGCTGCTACTGAAGCTCACAGTACAATTTAAGTTTTGGCAGTAGTGGTCAAAGAGACATTGAGATGTAAGCTACTGAAAACTTGGAGGAGTCATTGCCAAGTATCAGCTAAGAAAAAGTCAGGATGGGCTGTACACTACCCACTACCTGCTTTCAAAATATATATTGAACTCCCACTTAAAAATTAAACAAAAAAATGGACAGTGTTATTGTTGGGACAAGTATATTTTCTATTTGTTTTGTTTAACTTGACAAATCATGTTATGTTTTATGTAACAGTGCAGATGCTTTGTACAGGATTTCTGCTTTAAATGAAGATGTCTCAATCAAGGCCAAAAAATACCAAAAAAATCACATTTGGAAAAGCCAGTGCTGATTGTTGTCATTAGCTGTGCCAGAAACAAAATTGAATATTCACACCAATTTTGGCTGTTGATATTTAGTAGATCATCACATAACTTTTATTATGATAATTTTAAGTCAGAAAAGTAATGGGTTAACACATGAGGTTGTCATTGTGCAATTCAGGGGGTTAATGCACAATCCAGGGACTGGATTGTGCACTTCTTGTGCTAAGAAAGCATGAAAGAGCATCAGCTGAGTGCCTTTGGTTCTAGTGTATGCATTCTCTGTGTAGCAATGCAATATCTTCCTTCTGTACAAGCCTGTAAGAGTGCTAACCCGTATCATTTTTTATAATAAAACTAGAGAATGTTTAATTGATGTGTAGGGAACATTTACTCAGGGGATTGCTAGTAGGTGGTATGTAAGGGGTGAAGTCAAGTTTTCAGCCAGGAACTGCTTTTCCTGCTATGTGTTTGGTGTAGGAGTTACAACATTTCAGTTTTTCCCCACTTTGCCTTTCTTGATATGAGCTGATGTACCACAGTATTGTACTGATATTTGTTTTCCTGCCACATTTGTGGCCAGGGTCATGACTAAAAACGGTCCTTTGGATCAGCTTGCTTACCCGGTTACCAAATACATACATATATAAATAAGTGTAGATGCCTGTATTACTTTAAGGATATAGGGTAACCCCACACACGTATACCCCAGATTGACAGTTCCCTGGTTCTTTGATGGCTAGGGAACATTTGGTCAAGGGATTGCTAGTAGGTGGTATGTAAGGAGTGAAGTCGAGTTTTAAGCCAGGAACTGCTTTTCCTGCTATGTGTTTGGTGTAGGAGTTACAGCATTTCATTATTTTTTCCCCAGCTTTGCCTTTCTTGATACAAGCTGAAGTGTAGATGCCTGGATAACATTAAGGATATGGGGTAAGCCCACACACCTATACCCCAGATCAACAGTTCACTGGTTCTTGCAGCTTGTTGTTATGCCATGACACTGACTGTGGGGGGGGGGGTCTCAGTTCTCTCCCTTTTGTAATGCAGGTCATACTATAGCAGTTACTACAATCTGTAGCTTCTGCACCCCTGCCCTCTCCTCCCAGACTCCCAGATCCCCTCTCCTCAGATATAGTGGCCAACATGCCCCCTCTGACACAATACTGCCACATTTACCATGCAAGGAAACATTCTGCATTGACAAATGCTTGTTAAATAAGAACCAGAACATGGTGGAGTTCTGATTTAGAAACATAGAATTTGATGGCAGATAGGGACCACTTGGCCCACCTAGTCTGCCCATTTCCCTACCTAATGGATAAGCTACAGATCCTAGTTAACCAACAGCCTACTTCCTCCTACCCCCCCACTAGGATTGCCTTATGTCTGTCCCATGCATTCTTGAATTCCCCCACTGTTTTTGACTACACTGCCTCCTCAGGAAGGCTCTCCTTACTGCCTTCTCACATTGCTTGCTCATCTTTAGGTCATCTGCTATAACTACCCCCAGGTACCTTTCCATTTTTGTTGTTGTCAATATCTCACCCCCCATTGTGTACTCTTCCCCTGGGTTTTTGTTTCCAAGGTGCATTACTTTGCACTTCTTTGTGTTGAATCTAAGCTGCCATACATTTGACCATTCCTCCAACCTTGCCAAGCCCTTTCTCTCTTTTTTTTTTTTTTATTTATCATTTTTCCTGGGAGGCCTCCATCCTGTCTCTGCTCTGGTCATGGCCCCTGAGACTTCCACCAACCGCCAAGTGCCGCAACTCCTGGTTACCCTTGGCTTGCCCCCCGGAGGGCAGGGCCAAGGTGCCAGTTCCCCTAATTCCAGTGCCGTGGAACTGGTATCTGGTTGGGAGTGCAGTGGGGGTGGCTGATTGAAGCCCCAGGGAGGGGTTCATGTAGACGGAGGCTTTTCCCTCCATTTTCTTTAGTTTTCCTCCAAGGCGGGGACATGCAATGACATCCAGCATCTGCCCCACCTCCATTGAGTGTGAGCGCGAGTGTTGTGGGACCCCTGGCCTCCGCTAGGGGTCCATCATGTGCCGGACACTTCCCCACCCTCCCCCTGGAGAAGGAGAGCTGTCCGTAGGACGCTCAATTCTTCTCCCCCTGGCCAGCCCTCCAGCAACCCAGGTTGCAGGTGTCACAAGCGGAAATCCAACCGCTGCACCGACGGGCCGGCTTGCCAAGTCCCTTCTCATCCTTTCCAAACCACCTTGTGTATCAACCCTGTTGCAGATCTTTGTGTCGGCTGCAAAGAGACATACTTTTCCTTTCAGTCCCTCTGCAATGTCACTTATAAAGACATTAAAAAGGACCGGTCTGATTTGTTCTGATTAGTTCTGATTATTTAAAAATATTTGAAAAACATGCAACAAAATGCATAAAAGTGACTAAAGTCGATCTTATTCAACACAGAGGCCAAAAAAAATAATTTAATGCATGATTTGTATAAAAATTACAGTAAAACTGCCATATAAAAGCAATAATTGCTAGTTGCTTCATGATTGGGTTGTACTGGTGGCATATCCTGCTCTGACCCGTGACATGACAAACTTCTTTTGTGAAGCTTGAAAATTTAGGTGTATTTCCACCTCACCTAGGAGATCATAACCCAATATGGGGATCATTTTCAACATCACTTATTCATGAGTACTTTGACCATATTGGTTATATAAGAACAAGGGATTTTAGAACATTTTTAGAATAAAAATTCCTAGCAGATATTAATAAGGAAAAATGGGATAGATGTTTATTGATTCCTGACTTAGACCTAACAATACAGTACTTTACAGATACATTTAATAAGATTTGTGAGCAGCATGCCCCTAAAAGGAATTTAGAAACTAAAACAGTAAGACTTCCATGGATAAATGAGAAACTATCCAAAACCATAAGAGTCAAAAATAGACTCTGGAAAAAGGCTAGGAAAACAAAGCAAGAAAATGACTGTATCCTTTTTAAAAAAACAAGAAATAGATGTAAAGCACTAATAATGAAAGCAAAAGCCACCTATTAGAGAAACAAGATGCTAGGTGAAAACAATTCTAGGAAGTTTTGGCAGAATATTAATAGCTTAACGGATCCAGGGTGAAAAGATTAATCTAAAAAGATAACTATTGAAGCTCAGGGGTTACAAATAGATGATCCCTATGTGGTTGCAAACTTACTAAACAAATTTTTTGTGGACTTGTCAGGGTATAATGTTGATGAAAATAGTTTGGGGTATCATAGAAACTCAAACAGAGAAAAACAGGACCTATACCCTCCTTTTAGATTTAAAATTTTAACTGTAAAAGAGGTGAGTAAAGGTTTAAGATGTTTGAATGTCTATAAGTCGGCAGGTACTGATGGATTGGAAGGCAGATTCTTGAAAATGGTAGCACATACAATTGCTCCAGTTATTACGTACATATTTAACTGGAACCTACAAACAGGTTTTTCCCCTCTACAATGGTTTCAATCATTTCTCACAGGGCGGAGACAGAGGGTTGTCACTGGAATTTATTCCTCTGATGCCATCTCTTTGCCTTGTGGGGTTCCGCAGGGTTCCATTTTGGCACCCATGTTGTTCGCTGTCTACATGCTGCCATTGGGAGACATTATTAGGCAATATGGCTTGGGTTTTCACTGCTATGCAGATGATACCCAGCTATATTTGTCCTTTAGTCCCGGGCAAGAAGAGGCAGTCTCAATACTTAACAACTGTCTATCCGAGATCAGTGATTGGATGAGTGCCAGCTGGCTAAGGTTAAACCCGTATAAGACTGAGGTGTTGGTGGTGGACCCAGGTCATCCTGAAGTGGGTTGTAGGGCTGGTCTTCCTTCGGGCATATGGATCCGATGGTGTCCAGCTCTTGACCTCAGACCGGGTGCGTAACTACAAGTATTATTGACGACAGTTTGACGCTGAAATTTCAGGTGTCTTCTGCTGTCAAATCCTCATTTTACCATCTGAGGAATATTGCTCGGGTGAAACACCGTGTTCTTCCGGCCGACCTCCCGACATTAGTCCATGCCTTTGTTACCTCCCGCCTTGATTACTGCAATGCCTTGTACCTAGGGCTGCCGGGGGTTGATATCCGCCGCTTGCAGCTGGTGCAGAACGCAGCAGCCAGGCTATTGATGGGAACATCTATAAGGAATCATATTACGCCTTCGCTGCGCGAGCTGCACTGGCTGCCGGTTCAATGGCGGATCACCTTCAAGGTCGGTTTACTGACCTATAAAGCCCTACACGAACAGGGACGCGATATCTTCAGAATCTGCTTGTTCCTACTGTCCTCTCGCTCACTCGCTCCGCGGTGAGGATTGCTAGAGGTTCCTAGGGTTCGCTTGAAAACATCAGAGCACGCGTTTTCTTATGCTGCTCCTACCCTGTGGAATTCTCTACCTCATCGGATACGAAAACTGCCTGACCGTTGAAAGTTTTAAGTCAGAACTGAAAACTTATTTATTTCAAAGGGCGTATGGGGAATGATTTATTGTGTTTTATTGTAACTATTTTTTGTTGTTGTTGTTGTGTTATATGAATGTGTTTTATATGTATTTAAATTGTTTTGTACAGCGCTTTGATATTGAAAAGCGCTTAAAAAAATTTTTACTTACTTACTTACTTACTTACTCAAGCGTGGAAGGAAAGTAGAATAATTCCTATTTTTATAGGGGGGCGGGTGGCATCTGAATTAAACAATTACAGATCGATAGCACTTCTTTCAATTTTGTCTAAAAGTTTTGAACGTCATGTTCACACTCAGATCATGGAATACATAGAAAAATACAACTTAATTACTCCTTACCAATCAGATCCAGAAACAAATGATTTGATACCTTTTATTGGACCAACATGGATGTTACAGAAAAGAGCAAAGTGCTTTAGCTTTCGAACCAACCAGGTCCTTCTTCAGAAGCTTTGTGGCAGTTTTTTCAAATATCCCATACTATTAACACCAGATTATATAGAAAAAGCAGAAATAATTCTCATTGGTTTAACATATACATTTAAAACATAATAGAAGATTACGTCAGAGAAGCTAATTAACACCAGTATGCCTTAAACTGAGGAGCCTCAGAAGGGCAAAGGTTATCAATAATTCTCTACAGCCAGAGAGTTCTTGTCACATAAATTTTAAAATGTCTCAGTATGCCAAAAAGCATTCTAGTGATAAAAAAGCCTTGGAGTGGCATTCTCCTAATACATGTAAGATGAGCTTACAACTTACATTCCAATTGTCCTGGTATATTAAAGGACAGATAATGAGAGACAAAATCCTGAAATTAGGTATAACTGCAAGTTGAAATCAAGCCTCAAATTAACCTACACATATAAACATGATGCATGAAAGTATCACTTGTAAGTGTAAGTGCAAAAAAAAAAAAAAAAATTCCTTGTCAAGGACCCCACAAGAAAACGAGACCATGAGCCTGATAAATGCAAATTTCAACACAGAGTCTGTGTATAACAAAAATGCACAGAATCAGTCTAAGCAATCTAAATGAAAACCCAAAGGAATTACACCTTTAATGACCCCCAAGTAAATGAGATATGCATCTTAATATGAGCAGTTGAAAATGTGACAGTGTGAAATCCACCCACTGACAACTAATAGAAGGAAATAAATGCACACTATATGTGAAAACTAAGTGTTCTAGCACATAACAACTGCCCATGCCACGCTCCACCCACACATATGTGTGTACACACCATACCACACCCCATCACACACACACACACACACCTGCACACCCCACACAACCACAACACACAACAAATATAGCAAACACATTCTGCACACACCACACCACACCACGACAACAAACAAAACACACATACACACCATACCCACAACACATAAAAACACAACACACACCAAACACACACATACATACATCAGTATACACACACACACACACACTCAAACGCACTCACCACAGTGTTAAGGTGAAAAGTCAACAATGTAGATAACCATAAACTTACAAAATCAAAGGCCCGCTGAAGAACTAAACTGTTTATGTCCATATTTTAAAGTAAAGGTCTGTGTAAGTTTAAGTGGAATAATGTGTCATGTACCCAACATCAATGTTCAATCCATCCGCCACCATATTGAGAAGTAAAATAAGTCTAATTTCAGAAGCCCGTCTCTGTTTGTACTGTTGAAATGTCCTTTTAAGACCATCACAGACATATCTGAGATTGAGTGGTCATCCTGGGAGAAGTGCCGGGCTACTGGTTTCTCAATCATCTTGTGATTAATAGAATGTCTGTGTGAATTCATTCTAGTGCGGAGTTGTTGGCTTGTCTCCCCCACATAACCTGTGCGAGGACATTTCTTGCATTGGATAAAATAGACCACATTACTTGATGTACATGTATAATTCCCCTGTATCCTGAATAGTCTGTTTTGTGATGTAACCACACAGTCTGAAGTGGAAATGAGGTTACATGTCTTACATGTGCGTTGATGACAGGGTCGTGTACCATATGATGTCATGGTATTCTGTTCCGTTCAAGTTGACTCCTAATAATCAGGTTGGCTAAATTAGGTGGTTGTTTAAAAGATAGTAGTGGTAGTTCTTGAAAATACAGTTAAGGATTTCATCCTCACTAATTATTGGATGGAGATCCTTAGTAATCTACGAGGAGTTCAAGGTCAGGATGGTATGTGACTACTAAGGGTATTCTGTTGGTAGTCATCCGTTCCTTATATTGCAGTAGCTGTTCTCTTTGGACCTGTGTTGCACGCTCCACTGCTCTGTCAATTTCCCTGGATGAGTGTCCCTGCTCAATAAAGGTGTTTTTCAACATCGCCAGATGTGTGTCTCTGTCTTCCTCATTTGAACAGAGGCGGTGATACCGAAGTGCTTGACTATATATAACAGATTTCTTTGTGTGGCTCGGGTGATTACTTTTCTTGTGTAAGTATCTCTGTCTGTCTGTTGGTTTCCTGTAAAGACAGGTATGTAGGGTACCATCCTTAATAGTGACAGTGGTATCCAGAAAATGTACACTTGTGGCAGAATATTCTAGGGAAAGCTTTATAGTTGGGTGGAGGTTATTAAGTTCTTGGTGAAAATCTTTATGTGTCAGTGCCTCTGTCCAAATCATAAACAAATCATCAATGTAACGGAAATAAGCGAGTGGTTTATGTGTACAGTGCCTTAGAAAATCCTCCTCCAAATTGCCATAAAAGATTAGCATACTGAGGAGCCATCCTGGTTCCCATTATGTTCCTATAGTTTGAATATAATGTTTACCATTAAAGCTGAAGTTGTTATGTGTCAAAATGAATTCAGTGAGTTTACCCACAACTCCAGGGTCAATGTTGGGGTCCAATTCTTTGTCATGCAGGTATTTGAGGCAGGCTGAAATGCCATCTGTGTGTGGAATATTAGTGTAGAGGGAGGTTACATCCATCGTGGCTAAAAGGGTATCAGGTGGTAAGTCCTTAAAACCAGAAAGTTTATGTAGGAAGTGAGTAGTGTCCATGATGTAACTATCTCTTTGTATAACCAGTGGTTTGAAAATAGCTTCTACAAACCCTGATATCCCTCTGTCAGGTGCCAGTACCAGAGACTATGGGTCTACCAGGATTACCAGGCTTATGTATTTTAGGAAGCATATAGAATGTCCCTGGCTTAGGTTCACTGGGGACGAGGTCCTTAGTTTGTCTTGGACATGCTCTGGAAATGTTTTAATTAACTTCTGTAGTTCTGTTTTATATTCTGTAGTTGGGTCACTTCCCAGTACTTTGTAGTAAGTAAGGTCACTTAGCTGCCGGTTGGCTTCCATAATGTAATCTTCCCGATTCAATATCACCACTGCCGAGCCTTTATCAGCTTTTTTTATGACAATGTTATGGTTTGATTTTAGTGTTTGTATAGCCCTCCGTTCCAATGGAGAGAGGTTGTAGCGGGCCTGTTTCTGCCTATTAAGAATCTCACCAGTAACTCTCTGGCGAAAGCAATTAATGTATTTGTCCAGTTTCTTGTTACGGCCACTTGATGGGGTAAACTCATATTTTCAGGATTTTGTCTCTCATTATCTGTCCTTTGATATACCAGGACAATTGGAATGTAAGTTGTAAGCTCATCTTACATGTATTAGGGAGAATGCCACTCCAAGGCTTTTTTTATCACTAGAATGCTTTCTTGGTATACTGAGACATTTTAAAATTTATGTGACAAGAACTCTCTGGCTGTAGAGAATTCTTGATAACCTTGCCCTTCTGAGGCTCCTCAGTTTAAGGCATACTGGTGTTAATTAGCTTCTCTGACGTAATCTTCTATTATGTTTTAAATGTATATGTTAAACCAATGAGAATTATTTCTGCTTTTTCTATATAATCTGGTGTTAATAGTATGGGATATTTGAAAAAACTGCCACAAAGCTTCTGAAGAAGGACCTGGTTGGTTCGAAAGCTAAAGCACTTTGTTCTTTTCTGTAACATCCATGTTGGTCCAATAAAAGGTATCAAATCATTTGTTTCTGGATCTGTTTTTTAAAAGGACCAATACGGCACCTACAACATTTCCTTACCAATCAGGATTTCGAAAAGCACATTCACCTATCTCTGCATTATTGGAATTCAGTGATTTAATCAACACCTCATTAAATCAGGGGTTGGAAACAGCAGTCATTTTCATAGATTTGTCTAAGGCTTTTGACCTGGTGAACCACTCTCTTCTTTTACAAGCTGTAGAAGACATGGGTATTACAGAGGGGCCTTGGTATTGGCAGCAGTCTTACCTTGAAGGGCGCTCTCAGACAGTTATGATTTCAGGAAGAAATTCATCAATTAGAACCATCAAAAGGGGTATACCTCAGGGGTCCATTTTAGGACCCCTGCTATTTTTGTTATTCAGTAATAATTTACCACGAGCTGTGAAGAACTCACAGGTGAGACTGTACACAGATGACACTGCTATTATAGCATCTGGTTTAAATACTCATGATTTACAACGAAAAGTGCAGCTAGATTTTGACAGTCTGAGGGAGTGGTTCACCAGGTCAGGCCTTACTATAAATATAAAGAAAACTAGGCTATTACACTGCACCAAAAACAAAAAGAAAAACTTCAAATTAAAATAGATGATAAAGATTTTTTACAGCGGGTAGATCAGTATACTTATCTAGGCTTAATTTTGATGCTCAAATGTCCTTCAATGTACATATGAATTCCTTGATAGATAAAATAATTAAACAAATAGGAGTTTTACGCAGGACAACAAATGTTTAGGGAAAAGCAGTCATAAAACAGTGGCTGAACAACTAATTATGCCTATAATAACCTATGGAGAACTAATATATTGCACAACTAATAAACATTTATTATTAAAACTAGGTAAAGTACATTATAACCTGGCAAGGTATGTCCTTTGATGTAAATTCAGAACACACCATTGTACACTATTGCACAAACTACAGTGGCAATCCCTGGATATTATTTATATTAGGACATGGCAGAGAACAATATACAAATATCATATGCTTTTTTTTTTTGATTTAATATACTTTATTTATTTTACTCAATTAAACAAAACAGGAAATACAGGACCTGCAACAGACAAAGAACATTAGGAACTAAACATCTTATACAGCAGGACATTTGCAGGAGTTAAGATTACAGTGAAAATACCCACAAACAATTATACATTCGTGCACATTAAACTCCCCCCATCCCCCCACCCAGAGCCAGATGTATCCTAGTAATTGTACCTTTCATATTTCCCAGGTAGTTACACTTATCCCTAATAGGATGGTGGAGAAAACAAACACATACCATTTGCTGGTGTTGAACTTAGGTGTATCTGCAGATCTCAAGTAGCTATACTCACATATCATAGCCTTATCAGTGCAGGGGCCCACAGTCATCGGCAGTGCCATTGACCAGGTCCCAGAATGGATAGGCAATATGTGGACTCTACCCTCCCTTCGGGAGGGGTTAGGGACCAAAGGGTATGCAGCCTCTCCTATCTAGCTCGATACAGGGACATTTTGCCATGGAGGCTGGCAATTGCTTTTTCGATCCTTAGGTTGTGGAAAAACTCGTTCACCCACTCAGAATAAGAAATATCGTATTGGTCTTTCCAGTGTCGGAGGACAAGTTTTTTGACTGATATGGATATAATGTTCATATGGTATCGCCTTTCCCTAACTGATATTTTGCTGCAGTCACCCACTATACAAATTTGAGGTGTGAATAGGTCTTGTAGACCCAGTAGTGGGTCAGCCTTTGCCTGGATGAGATGCCAGAGGGGAGCAACTTTGGGGCATTCCCAGAATATGTGAAGTAATGATCCTGCCTCCTGGCTGTATCTGAAGCAGTCCTGAGTCAGAAGTCTGCCCATCTCAAACAGTTTCACAGGGGTGTAATAAATATTGTGCAAGATGTGGAATTGTGTCAGCCTTAGGCGATCATTAGCAGTATATACATATATTCCTTGCCAGACCTCTTCCCAGGAAATGTTATCATTGGGAAAAATGAGGGCCCAATATCGAGGGTAACCCGAATCTTCTGGGTTAAGTATCTCGAGTAGGGCCAAAACAAGGCAAGACACAGCATGAGGCTGTTTGATACAGGCAAGAAGCTCCTGAAAAGGAGTTGCTGGATGGACATCCTGGGTGCCAGAACCATACCATTTTATTAGCATGTGTCTGATTTGAAACATGAAAAAGTAGTATTTGCTGGGCAATTGGAAATATGGCAGCATATCTGGCATATTACCTAGTCTACCGTTAATCACTAAGTCACTGACTAGAGCATGCGAAGTTGTGCCCTTTGTCGGAGCAGAGATCACATGGTCACCAAGCTTAAAGTTGGGGTTATCGAACACTGGTTGTAGCAAGTCTTGTTGGTTGTTATAGCGGATAGATTTACATAATTGCAAATGAATCTTTATGGATGTGTGAATAGCTGAACTATGTAGGGAGTGTGGTAATCTACCTGGCATTGTATATAGAAAACTGGAGGGTGTAAAAACTGAAGTAGTCAGCATATGGTGCTCAATTTGTAACCAGATAGGAACATATGGGAGAGTCTCCATTTCTTGAGGTGTAGTAGTCCAACGCATGTATTTGGCTGCATGACTGGCCAAGTAGTAGTAAAAATTAGGAAGTTTGAGACCCCCTAGGTGATGTGGTGCACATAGATGACTATATGATGTCCGTGGGGGTTTGCCGTGCCACAAAAATTTAGAAATTAAACTATGTAACTGATGGAACCAAATTAGGGGAAGGTGGATGTTCAACATGTTTAATGGATAAAACACTTGTGGTAAAACATTCATTTTGACCACATTAACCCTGGCTTGGAGGGAAAAATACATGGGAACCCATCTATCCAGATCCTGCTTGATGCTCAAAATAAGGTTGTCCAAGTTAAGTTTTTTCATTAGCAATACCGAGGTGGACAGTATTATCCCTAAATATTTAAGGCGGGTATTCCAGACCATGGAAAGTGGGGCAATCTCATGTTGAGAAAAAAGAGGGTTAAGGGCATCACTTCCGTTTTATTAAGATTAAGTTTATAATTGGAGACTGAACTAAACTTTTGAATAATTTGTAAGGCTGCCTGGATAGAGTTGTAAGGGTCAGTGACATGAAGGATGATGTCATCTGCATAGATGGACATTTTTAAGTGAAACAGTCCTATTGCAATACCCTGAAGGAGTGGGGAAATGTTCAGTTGACATAGCAGTGGCTCTAAATATAAGTTAAATAACAGGGGTGACAAGGGGCAGCCTTGCCGGGTACCAGATTTCAGGGGAAAAGGAGATGAGATAACTCCATTGCAATATACTTTTGTGGTAGGGCTGGAATATAGGGAGGATATCCAGGATATAAAAGCAGGAGGGAAGCCAAACTTAGCTAAGGTGCAAAAAAAGGAAAGGCCAGCTGACCCTATCGAAAACTTTCTCCTCATCCAGGGAGACGAGAGCCATAGGTTGATCTACCTCCCTGGATACAGAGAAAATGTGGGCGAGCTTGAGAATGTGGTCCGAGGAAGATCTACCTTGCACAAATCTAATTTGTCAGGGCTTATCAGCCCCTCCCAGACCTTAGCAACCCTGAAGGCTAAAATTTTAGCGAAAATATTTATGTCATAGTTCATTAGCGAGATGGGACAGTAATTTGTAACTTTGTCTTTAGGTCTGCCTGGTTTCAAGAGCACAACTATAACTGCCTCCAAGAGTGTCTGGTCTGTGAACCCATGCTCACACAGAAACTTGAACAATCGGTGAAGGATGGGAATCAGCTCTGCCTCAAATAATTTATAAAAATTGGATGGAAAACCATCTGGGCCTGAAGCCTTGTCTCTAGGAAGGGCCTTAATAGCAGACCTGATTTCTTGTTCTGAGATGGGATACACCAGCAAGTTTTTCTGGGCTGCATCAAGGGAGGGAAGGGGAATTGCATTCAAGTAGTCCTTGATATCATTTTCATTAGGGGGAGTCTCCATAGGGCTATAAAGCTGCCTATAATACTGCTCAAACTCCCTTGTAGTTTCTCTGAGGGTAGTTAAAATGGTTCCGAGGTCGAGGAAAATATTGAAGTAATGAGGCAAGATTCTTCTTTCCTCTGAAGCCTCATCGCCAAAAGGTGACTGGCTTTGTCCCCCTGTTCTATATACTTGGCCTGAGTTTTAAAGAGGATATATTCTGCTTTTTCTCTGAGGATATCTGCATATTGGTTCCTCAGTAGATTCAAATGGTATATATCTGTCTCTGAAGGGGGTTTTGACAGTGAGGTCTTTAGAGACCTTATGTCTGCCAGGAGTGACTTGGATTGTTTATCTTGTTGTCGCCTCCTAGTGGATGAGATCCTGTTAAATTCACCCTGAAGAACACACTTTAAGGTACTCCATATCCTATCAAAGGCCAGAATGGAGCCTTCATTATGGGTCATAAATTGTTTAATAAATTCCTTGATATGGGTTACCATGTGTTCACGTGCAAGCAACTGGGAATTTAATTTCCAGATAGTGTCTTTCTGGATTTCTGGGACCAAGTTAATTTCTAGCCATATAAGAGAGTGGTCAGATAAAACTCTGGGAGTGATTCCACACCCTAGTAAGCCTGTAAGCAATTTCTGGTTAATCAGAAAGAAATCAATCCAGGAAAGGGATCTATGTAGTGGTGAATAAAATGTGTACGCCTGAACGCTAGGGTACAGAAAGCATCAGGGATCAGTCAGACCTTAGGTCTCCGAAAGATCTTGAAGAGATTGCTGTGCAGGAGAGGTATTGGGGTTCAAAACAGATGACCTATCCAGGGAAGTGTTGGTAACAAGGTTCCAATCTCCAGCTAATACTATGGGCAAGTTGCTGAAGGGTGCTAAAGATATGGAGAGGTTAGTAAAAAATTCAGGTGTGTCCCTGCTGGGGCCATAAATTGATCCAATGAGGATTTCTCTATGATCAAACACCCCTCGTATGAAAATGAATCAGCCATGTGGATCAGTGATCTTTTGCAGATCTAGAAATTGCATACTTCTGGCGATCAGAATTACCACACCACATTGTGATGTGGAGGACCCTGCAGTATACACTGTTCCTATAAAACCCCTGTGAAAAAGATTGTTTTCTCCTTTTAATAGATGCATCTCCTGAAGAAGTGCAATTTGACACTTCATTAAGGCTAAGTCTTTGACAATCTGAAGCCTTTTAACCCATGACTGGGCTCCTTTAATATTCCAGGAGACTATTTTCATATGGGAGGCTTAGTATCATGAGGAATACATTGGGCATGAGTGTACAGTAGATATCTCAGATATAGATGTGACAACATGGCTCTCCCTCCCACCCCCTGCAACCCCCCACTATCTATCGTATATGCACTGAAAATAAAAAAATCTAATAGCCCCCAACTTGTTACACTCTTGGCACATAAACTTGCAAAGGCAATCAACAATTAAATGAGCAGGCCAAACTCCCAGTCCTACTGACCACTCACCATCCACTTTGCTTGGCATGATGATGTCCATGCTGCCCACCAAACTTTCCCACCAAATCTCCCGCACCCCCCCACTCCAGCCTGAAACCGCCCCCATGAACATGAAAGGAAGAGAAAGAGAAACGGGGGGGGGGATAAGTACCCCAAATCCCCTTTGAGCACTATGGATGGTATTCAATAAGCAAGAGCCGCTGGTCCAAACTAGGATAACATATGGCCAGCTAGGTAAAGATAACACAAAGCGGATATTGATCTTTGGGTGCCCTGCCCTTAAGGACCACTGCTCAATGTAGTACCTATTGGCAGTCATATATACTAAAAGAATTCCTGTTTGCAGCATAGATACCCAGCTTAAAGAATTATAGACCACCTTGCATTACACAAACTTAGTAATTGGGGACCCCCCTACACACTTTATTTAAATTAAAATAACCCTAGAGTCGAGTTTGGTATTAAACATTGTCCTCAGTCTTGCTTTAATAACTCTAGAAATTAAACACAAGGCATACAAAAGTCCGGAGGAAGGACCAGCTATGTTCTTTATAGCAAGCAATCAAATCGATCTGCTTCTTAATCCACTTCAAGGGAGATATCAAACAGAAGATCTTGCAATTATATCTCTATAGACTGGTTATGGCAGTACCATTGCATGGCCACAGGGTGTTGCTTCAGGTCTTCATTTGAAAAGGTCCGGGAACATATGCTTACAAGCTTCGGTTTCAGCTTCCACGGTGTCATAGGAATTCCAGTGGCCATCCTTGGAAATTTGCAGGGTTGCTGGATATCGAACTCTGCACTTAATGCCAGCCGAGATAAGCTTATTGACCACAGGGTGAAGTGCTGATCGCTTTTGTCGCACTGTATATGGTAAGTCTTGCGCCATCCTTATTTTCTTACCACCCACTGTATCTCTTTAACTTCCTTGAGCTTAGCCATAATGTGTTGCTTATCAAGGACGTTTAAAACCTTGAACAGAAAAGGCCTGGGAGGAGAACCTGTGGGTGACATAGGCCTTAGGGATCGGTGTGCGCATTCAATAATATATGCTGGGCCATTGGGAGAGGGCCCTACCAATCGTTTGCAGAGCTTTTGGGCAAATAAAATAGGTGCAGTGCCCTCCTTTCCTTCTGGTAAACCTAGTACTACTAGATTGTTGCGACGAAACCTTCCCTCGAGATCCTCTAGCTTCTCTTCTGTTTTTTTGAGCCGTTGTTTAGTCTGCACATTCTCCGGTTCCAGCCTAGCCCTCCAGTTGTCCAAGGAGGATATGCGGGCCTCGTTGTCCATCGTTCGGGTAGCAAGCTGCTCTACCGATGTCCTCATGCTGCGGAACTTGGATGCAAGCATCAGGAGTATGTCCTTCATTGGGGCGAGCTACTCCAGGAATTTTTGCTCGGTGAGTACAGCTTGTGGAGCGATATTTGGAGCTAGATCTTCCTCTTGTGCTTTAGGCCTTTTGAAGAGCTTATCTTTCACCAACATAGTCGGCGGCGTATGTATCAGGGCGGATCTTTTCGGCTCTGCAGCCATAATTAGCTGATTGCAGATGAGTGCGATATCGGAGAGAGTTAGGCAAATGCTCCTTGTGTTTTTTAGAGTGTCTGGGAGGCTAATCGCTGTAGATTTAGGTGGTTTGAGTGGGGATAGCGAGGGAGCTACAAGGCAGTGCTGTTCACTAGGCAGCCATCACACCAAAAGTCAAATATCATATGCTTTATCCAAATCATTATATTAATGCTGTGTTATTTAATAAACAAAAATCAACTGACAAATCTAGGAGATCAGTCCATTTGACTAAAATCTATGTTCCCAAAACTTCTAATAAACATGGTGAACAAACTCTGGGATATCAAGCATCAAAATACTTTTTCAACACGTATATCAGTATCCTATGATTTATTTGTTCAAGAAATAAATGAGATTAGTAAATTTAGATGTGTCTGTTATTGAAGGGTTGAACATGGGAACTATGAAGTCCTAGGTAGTATTTATTCAAACAGTTGTATTTGTTCATTTGATAAACAATTATTACTATACCAAAGTATATTGATTCTTATAAAATTCCCAGGGATTGCTATTGTGATAACTGTCATTGTGTTATTGAACTTGTAGTATTTGCATGTATAGATAATTTTAAAGATCATGTCTAAATGTTGTAGTTGAGATAGTAATGTGTTAGTATGATGTATTTACTGGATTGTTAAGGAATGTGTTATATAGTTGTCTATGTGTATATGTTTAGTTGCAACATAAATAACAGGTCTGTCTTGAAAACTGGGTTATCAGCCCAAATGACGTGTCCTGTATAAAAATAATTTTTTTACTACTTACTATGAGTGTGCTGGGAGACAGAGAGAGAGAGAGAGAGAGAGAGAGAGAGAGACAGAGGGAGATACAGAGAGAGAGAGAGAGAGAGAGAGACAGACAGACAGACAGACAGATGCAAGCACTATTTTGCCTGCCTGCCTGCCCTGTACAGTGTACACACACACTGCACAGCCACACTGAGGCCAATATTAATTTCTTTATTTGTGAATTCTGTGACTGTAGACTTTCTCTTTGGCCCCAAGTAGTCTCTCTCTCTCTCTCCCTCTCTCTCTCCTCTGCATGGTGGCACAAGTCAAAGATTTATTTTGCCAGCCGGCCCTTGCCCTGTACACAACCAGCCACAATGAGACCAAGAATAAACTTTATTTGTGATTTCTGTAACTATAACATTTCTCTTTGGCCCACAATAGTCTCTTTCTCTTTTTTTCTCCTCTCAGTGGCACAAGTCAAAGATTTATTTTGCCAGCCTGCCCTTGTCCTGTACACACACAACCAGCCACAATGAGACCAAGAATAAACTTTATTTGTGATTTCTGTAACTATAACATTTCTCTTCAGTGCCAATAGTCTCTCTCTCTCTCTCTCTCTCTCTCTCTCTCTCTCTCTCTCTCACTTTCTCCTCTGGCACAAGTCAATGATGTATTTTGCCAGCCTGCTGTTACCCTGGGCCTGTACACAACTCTCCACTCCCCTCTTTTCGGTATTCAATATATGTTCCAAACCCACATAGGATAGGCTAAAGGAGTCCGGCAGTTTGTGAGGTACTACTTACCTAAATCGATCTCTACTCTGAGAACAAGACTGACAGCCGACCCGAGAGTCACCGACCAACCAACTGACCGACCGACCCACCACAGCAGCTGCAGGCTGCGCTCAGATCTCCAACACACGTGACTGTGATGTGTGGTCCTCCTACTCCTGGGCTTGGCTCTATTCCTCTCCTCTGTCTTTTTTGTTCTGCCTGGTGCTGTCCATTCCTCCTTAGCCCATCTGTGGGGTGCCAGGCATGCAGAAAAAAAGCCCTGCTTTCCATGGACCTGAAACCGGACTTCTTTGGCTAAGTCCATATTTATCCAGGTCCATGGATTCAGGGTTCGAGCTGGGGTTCCAGATTTCGGATGGAACAGTCTGCTCAGACCTAGGGCAGAGTACAAAATGGGGAGTGGGTGGGGTGGTACTGACAACCACCACCAAGAAAGAGACCTGAAGGTTATCATATCGGATGACCTCAAGGTTGCTGAAACTCCCTGTGTTGGCCCAGCAATGGAATGGCTTCATCTTCTTTATACAGCAAATCCTCAGTGGAGAAGGTTAGTCTTGCAGAGCTGAGCTGTGTGGTTTAGAGATGCTGTTTCAGTTGCTAGTACTTCAACTGGCATGCCGGTATGGTAAAATGTTGATCCCTGGTACACCACACAGGTCAGTTCTATGAGATCTACCTTCTCCACTGACAATTTTCTCTATAAAGATGAAGACAATCCATTGTTGGGGCTGACACATGGAGCCTCAGCTATAAATAATGCATTTACACCTACACCTGAATGGGTATTTAGAATCACAGAAGCTTTTACTGCACTAGAAAGAACCATCCTAAAGGCCCACAGACTATACTGGCAATGAGTAACACTGGAGGCTTACCTCCAAGTTAATAGTGTTCCCATGGATCTCCATCTCACACCACCTTTAGCCAGGAAAGAGAATTTTTTATAAATTGGTAGTGTGATGTCATGCTCACCTCCTCAGTTGGCCTGATCAAACTGATTATTGACTCCACAAAGGTACATGCAGAGGTAAAAAAAACAGCAAACTGAGAAAGAAAAAGTTGTCAATACATTTGCAGGAACCACAGATTTAGAAAAATATCAAGCTGACTCTCTCCTCCACTTTCAAAGTTGCCACCCAAGGCACATGGTGGAGAATATCCCCAAGAGCCAATTCATACAGATTAGGCATAACTGCTCCACTGATCAGAATTTTAATAAAGCCTCCAGGGAATTCACACAGTGCTTTCAACAGCGTGGGTACAGACAGAACTGCATAGACAGGACGAGTGCTGCTATAGAAGGTATAGACAGATCAGAGTTTTCAGACACTGACCAAATGAGAAATGTGGCTGCTGCTGAAAACATATTCGGAAATGAGGAGCAAATTAATTTTATTGTCACCTTTTCCACTCAGTCCCATACGGTGAAACTAACTGTAGAAAGGAACTGAGAGCTACTACGGAATTAACTTACATTACAGCAGCTAGTAAAACCTAGGATGGTGTGTAGGAGGGGAACAATGATAGGTGGCAAAATTGTCCACAGTACACTCACAGAATTTAATGACAGGGGTTTGAACCACCCTTTACCAGCAGGTAACTTTCGTGTGCTAAATGCAAATTCTGTAACAGTATAATAAAGAAAAACACAATTTTCCATAGCAGTAGAGAGTGCACAGTGCATGATTTTATTAAGTGCAGCACAGTAAATATAGATTACTTAGCAGTATGAGCCTGCAAAGCATTTTATGCAGGGAAAACATCTGTAAATTTTAAAAGACATATTGGTGAACATCTATCAGCCATTGAAGAACGAAATGAGACTAACACTTTAGTATGTCATGTAGAGGGAAGAGAGAAGTCACAGCTTTAAGTTCCATGGGATAGAACAGGTTAAAACAGACATTTGTGATGGAGACTTAGACAAAAAATTACCAAGACAAGAGACATATTGGCAGTGTGCCATTGGAGCCTGTTCTCCACCCGATTTAAACAAGTATTTTCAGCTCAGAACCTTCCTGAAGTGAGTTTAACATTTATGGGTCAGACAGATATTTCATTCTACACCCACTGTTAGCTGTTCCAGCTGGTTGATTGATAATGAAATGTGATCAATTGAACAGCTTTTTAAAATGGCAAGACTTCAATTATGTGGTAGTCATTATGTATTCTGCACCCATGGTCTTTATATTGAATTTTCTTTTGCATCTGGAAGAAGGTTGTAAGAGGACCTTCTTAGAACTGTGTTCATCTTTTTCACAAAGCCCCGTGGATTTTGCTTTGACTGTTGTTCATTGGACATATACTTATTTTGCTGACTGAGAGTGAGAGGCCCAGAATGCTACTGCACTTCTTAGTTTGATGCAGTCTGTATTTGTTTGTCTTATTTGTTTCTTGATTTGTTTATTTTATTTAATTTATTTTTTAGTATTTTCAAGGGGGTGGGGGTTTTATTGTGGGTTTTGTGAGAGTGTGGGGACTATTTGGGAGTAATTATTTATTGTGGGAGTTGTGTTTTCTCCAGTACTAGCTGGTTGGCTTATTTGGGAGCTGTTGTGAATATCAGGATGTGTTTGATGGAGGCTCTCCCTGTCAGGCGCTACTCCCCCCTCTGAACTCCGGGACCTCCACCCTTTTAACTGCCCCCCCAATCTGCGGCAGTTTATTGCCACTGCAGGGTTTTTGGAATAGTTGGGAGAAGGAGAAGGGGTGGGGGACCGGGGGGGTGAGCTGGGAGGCCTGATTGGGGTAGTGGGGACCAGAAGACACCCTGGGGCAAAATGGAGCACTGAATGAGGTCCTCCTTGTTTAGTGCCCATACCCAAGGGCTCCACGATTAGTGGGCCAGTATCTCGAACCGCTCTGGGTTCTCACCCAACCTGCACTGTGTTGTGCAATGCCAGATCTATTAAAAACAAGTCAGCTATTATAGCTGATCTTGTTGGGTCATCTGATCTGGCTAGCATCACTGAGACCTGGCTGGATGGAAATGCTGGTCCCATTTTGGAGTCAGTGATTCCAGCCAGTTTCTCAGTGATACACCGTGTTAGGTTGGGTTGCTGGGGCAGGGGGTGTAGCAATTTGTTTCAAATCTGAATTGGGCCTTATTGATGTGTCAGTTGAGGATATCAGATCCTTTGAGTGTACCGTGGCTGCAGGTGTGGGGGTGCAAAATTATTCTCGTCTACCATCCACCCGGAGGTGAGAATCAGTTTTAGCAGGAAGTCGCGGACTTCATCATCGATATGGTGCTGCAATCCCCCAGGTTGATGGTACTGGGGGATTTCAAAGTCTGGATCGATGATGAACTCTCACAGTACGGAAAAGACTTCCTCTGACTCATGAGTTCTTTGGACTTCACACAGGTAGTTACCTGTGTGACACACAATCACGGTCACTCTTTGGACCTGGTCTTCCTCCTGGGGTTGGAGACCTCCAACCTGGTGGTGGAACCAGTTGGATGGTCCGACCACCACATCATAAGGTTCAATTTTTTGGCTCCCCCTCATAGGTCTGCCCCTGTGGAGATGGTCCAATACCGCCCATTGCGGGGCATGACCCCTGAAGATCTTCTGGCATGTTGGATCTATTGGGGGTGCCAGATGCAAGTGAAGGTCCAGAGAACCTCCTTCAGGCTTTTAATCAAGCAGTGGTGAGGGCTCTGGATACCCTTGCTCCTTTCCATGTTCGCCCACTCACTCTCTGCACTTGGTCCCCATGGTTTGACAGGACCTTGAGGGAGCTGAATCCAGTGGATCGAAGGTTAGAGAATGCTTGGTGTAGGCCCGGCTTGGATGCTGACAAGCTTAGACTGATGGAGCATTATAGAGACTATCAGTCAATCTCTCATAAGAAGGCAGAGTTCCCGTCCAGGGAGATTGCTGCAGCACAGAACCAACCAGCTCAGCTGTTCCAAATGGTAGATGGACTGTGCAATCCAGCCTGTCTACAAGTTCAGAAAGCCTTTTCGCAAATTGAGTGTGGCGAGTTTGCTCGCTTCTTTGCTGATAAGGTTGCCGACATCAGGTCGGTGATTCACCTGTCACACCCAGTGGGGGTTGCTGATGGTTGGAGCGGAGTCGCGACTCCTCTGCTTTGTTGGGTTGAGTTTGACCAACTGAAGATCATGGATATCATGTGGCTTCTCCGGGGTATGTGGCCAGCTAGCTGTAGTTTAGACCTGGGCCCTACTAGCCATTTAATAGGGTGTGTTGATGTGATCTGCCCAGTTTTAGGAGAGCTTATCTGGTGCTCACTGGAATTGGGTGAGTTCCCCAGCTCCCTGAAGGATGCTGTGGTAACTCTCCTTCTCAACAAACCATCTCTTGGCCCAGATTCTCCTGCAAACTACAGACCAATCTCTAACCTTCCCTTTATAGGGAAGGTTATTGAGAAAGTTGTTGCGCAACAGTCGGAGAACCATTTTACCATCCATGCTATCTATGATCCTCTCCAGTCTGGATTTCATAAGAGACATAGTACTGTAACTACTCTGGTTCAGGTACTCAGTGATCTCATGATGGCTAGAGACCAGAAGTGCCATTCCATCTTGGTCCTTCTGGCTCTTTTGTCAGCTTTTGACACCATGGACCATGGGGTGCTTCTTGACCACCTGCGTGTCATCTGTAGCCTGTCTGGTATAATCCTCAAATGGTTCCATTCTTTTCTCACTGGCTGGTTGCAGAGGGTAATATCAGGGATTTTTTCCTCTGACTCATTCTCCCTGCCATGTCAGGTCCCGCAGGGTTCAGTGTTGTCCCCCATGTTGTTTGCGGTGTACATGCAACCATTAGGAGACATTTTGAGACAGTATGGGCTGAGTTTTCGCTGTTAAGCAGATGAAACTCAGCTGTACCTGTCTTTTGTGCCTGACCAGGATAGTGTGCTCTCAGTTTTTTCCAACTGTCTTGCTGAAATCCAAGACTGGATGAATTCCAGAAGGTTAAAGCTAAATTCTGACAAGATGGAGGTGTTAGTGGTGGAACAGGGCCACCAGATAGAGGGTCGACTGCTAGGCGGCCTGCCGGGCTTTGGCTTGGGGGCTCCCAGCTGCTGACCTCTGAATGGGTGCGAAATCTGGGGGTGATACTTGATGACGGGCTGACACTTCGTTCACAGGTGTCAGCTGTGGTCAAGCCCTCATTATACCATCTGAGGAATACCGCCCGGATTAAGCACCCCATTCTGTCTGGTGATCTTTCAACCCTGGTCCACGCTTTTGTGACCTCACACCTTGACTACTGTGAATCCCAGTACCTGGGTCTTCCTGGGGTAGATATCCACCGCTTGTAGCTTTTGCAGAATGCTGCAGCCAGGTTATTGTCTGGGTCAACTCGATCCAGCCATATTTCTCCTGCGCTGCGCTCTCTGCACTGGCTGCCAGTTCAGTAGCGGATCACCCTTAAAGATGGTTTACTGACTTTCAAAGCTCTACATGGTTTGGGTCTGAGTTACTTGCAAAAGCTTCTGAATCCCTACTGCCCCCTCTGACCACTCCGCTCAGCCGACGAGGGATTGCTAGAGATTCCCAGGGTGCGTTTGAAGACCTCAGGAGCACGGGCTTTGTTTATGCTATCCCCCCCCCCCACCACCTGTGGAATTCTTTACCTCATCAGATATGAGAATGCCAGACAGTGGAGAGCTTTAAAATTGCTCTTAAAACCCAACTTTATTTGCTTGCTTTTCCTGAATTTTGATATTTGATATTTGATATTAATTGATGCTACATATTATCTTAATATTTTCATAAGTTTTATATTTTGTTTTTAAATATTTTAGAGTTTGATGTTTTGTACAGTGCTTTGATACATGTGAATAGCGCTTAACAAATAAAGTTATTATTATTATGGTATTGTTGTAGTCTAGGTTAGGGTATCTTGTGGATGTTTGTGATTTATATTTCTTTTAATTGCAGATGGTCCATATTATTGTGTTATTCTTTGAAGATGCTATTTTGAATTTTGTGGCTGTATCCATTGGTTTTACTCCCATCACAGCTACTGTGTTACAGTTTTCTAAACTGTTGCAAAACTATTGCACCAGCTGTGTCATATACTATACGTCTATTTACTATGACCATTCGATTTTAAGGTGACTAGATGTTTCTAGTGTCATTGTTACTTTTTGATATGGTTTTAACTATTTTAAACAAATGTATGACTTATGTTTGTATTTTATATCCTTTTCTGAACTTTTCCCTGGTCTCCCACCCTCACCTCACTCTCACACTCCTTCCCTTTATTTATTATTCCTATAGTTTTGATACGGTATTAGTAAATGTACATAGTTTATGTATTTATACATTCATATATATTTATTGAGCATAAAAGTTGTTATGTTCGTTGTACTGGACTTAATAGTGGAGCTGTGTTTTGATAATTGCCACGTTTGTGTTTCCTTATAGCCATTGACTATTTTAAACTTAACATGCATTACTGTGCTATATAAGGGGTTCTCCTTCAGGTGGCACTATCAGCCTTGACAAAGGGCCCGTTGATGGGTGTGAAACATTCAAGTACGGTATGTAGAAGTGTTGTGCTGTATTTTTATCCATGACATCCTAACACTAAATAAAGTAATTTTGCACTTAGTGTTCATCGACTACTTATGCTGCAGGCTATGTGGGTATCCAACTTTTTTCATTTTTTACAATGGTGGTAAGATTGACAGGTCTGTAGTTACCCAGTCGCTCTGTGTCTCCTCCCCTGTGAAGCAAAACCCCATCCACTACCCTCCAATCTTTCTGAACCACCCCGGACTGTATTGAGCTATTGAATACCCTGTCAGGGGTTTAGTCAAATCCAATGACAGTTCTCTAAGCACCATTGGGTGCATCCCATCTGGCCCTTTTAGTGACCAATTAGCATTTTTTCACAACAAGCTGTTTACTTTTCTTGACAAATGACTCTTTTAAATTCTGAGATCTTTTAAAGGAAATATGTGGAACACACTGCAATCCCCCCACATCCATCCAAGAACTGGCAGACATATAAATACACATTCCTTCAACACTTATGACACCCCTGGGGTCATATACCTCACTATCTACTCCTGCAGTGCCTACTGATTATGATGAAAAGACAGTAAAAAAGTTAAAGAGAGGGAGGGAGACTATTGCAGAGTGCTGCAGGGTTAAAATGCTAATTATGCTACAGCAGCATGTTTGAAAGAGTCACAATAGGGAACACATTTTTTTTAAGTTTTTGGACATAGAAAAACACTACCATAAGTCCAGGTCTGGGGAATTTGATATCTTGATCCTGTGATGAGCACACTATTGCGCTGTTGTAGCACTACTCTGTGGACATCATTTGGGCTGGAAAGACCGATTGCAGTAGTAAGAGTACTGTTCTCCTCCTGTATAACTTCTGCTGGTCTCTCTGGTGAGAACAGATAGTAACATTGTTTGACTTTGAATTACCCAGTTCATAGTTTGGACTTCTTTGCTGTTTTTTCATGTGTTGGCACCTGTAACTATTTGCATTACAGTTATTGGTATTAAAGAGGTTTTCCTAAGCATTTGCTTTGTAATCTGTGGGTAATTTTGTTTTAAGGGGTGGAGTGGGTGGGTTTAGCGGGTATAGAAAATTGGCGTGAGTGTTGGAGTGTGTGTCTTTATTTATTTGAAGTAAATTGTGTGTGTGGTAGAATGAATGCATTAGACAGATCTAAAGGTTTTAAAGTATAGAGAGAGACCTGCCATGGCACTAGAGTCAGGACAGCCACTGTGTTAAGCAGGTTTATTAACAGCCAGCTACAGTGTGCAGGATGCACAGGCCCCTTAGGATTAATTATTTCCTGGCCCAACTGCTAGACCTTCACCCCTTCATGGACTGCCCCTGTTGGCTTTCACTTATGGTTCTGCAGGGCAGCAGGAATAGTGAGGAAGTGAGCAGTCAGGTGGAGGGGCTCAGAGGTGTGTGTGCCAATGGAGGGGGTGATATTAGGGTGGTGAGGTTCAGAAGGCACCACGGGGCAAAATGGGAGCTAGACAGGAGCTTACCCTGGCTGGTTCCATACTTGGAGCTTCCACTGGACTAAGTGGACAGGCAGCAGATGGGCCAGCAGCCACCATTCATCCACCTGAGCAGTGCTATGAAATGCCAGGTTGATGAGAAATAAGACTGCAGTTATAGCAGACTTGATTTCATCAGTCAACCTGGCTTGCATCATGGAGACCTGGCTAAATGATGATGCTGGACCAATGTTGGAGACATCGGTTCTGGATGGGTTATATGTCATGCACTTCCTGAGGAGGGACCGCAGGGGTGGGGAGTGGCTATCAGTTTTAGATACAGCCTGAACTTCTCTGTGCTCTCAGTGGTGTCTATCTTGTCATTTGAATGTGTGGCCATTCAAGGGAGTCTAGACGTAGGCTGCAGAGTTCTTTTTATATATTGGCCTCTTGGCCACAAGAGGGATTTTCTGCAGGAAGTAGCAGATTTTGTCACAGAACAGGTGTTAATGACAAACTCTTGCAATTTGTTTGTGACTTCCTCCAGATTATGGAATTGCTGAACCTGTCAAAAGTCATTACTTCTGTGACCCATACTCATGGCCATATCTTGGACTTGGTATTCTCACTGGTACTCAAGATAAATAACCTCGAGATTGATCCAGTCATTTGGTCCGATCATTGCACAGTGAAGTTCTCCTTTGGGACGCCCCCTGGGAGTTCTTCCCCTGTGGAGATGGTTTGTTTCTACCCTTTAAAGTGTGTGACCCCAGAAGAACTGATGCTGGAGCTGGACCTATCAAGTGAGCTGGATGCTTGTGAGACAGGAACAGAGGAGGTGGTGGTGGCCTATAATAAGGCTGTTACCACAACTCTTGATTCTGTAGCACCAGTCCATGTATAAACCAGGCTTTCATGCTTGAAGTCCCTATGGTTTGATGGGGAACTCAGGGAGCTGAAGACCTTGGGTCGGAGGTTAGAATGCAGTTGTCAGAGGTCCCATGCTGAGGCTGACAGACTGGCTTTGAAAACTCGTTATACTGAGTATCAAAGGGCAATCTCCCATAAGAAGGCAGAGTTCCTGTCCAGGGAGATTGTTGCAGCAAAGAAGAGACCAGCTCAGTTTTTCCAGATAGTAGTCAGACTTATCCATCCTTCCTGTCTCCAGCTGGTAAGAGCACTGTCTGCTGCTAAATGCGATGAGTTTGCTCTGTTCTTTGCTGACAAGGTATCTTCCATCAGGGCAGGTATTTCTCCAGCAGGGTTTTGTCGGGTATTCAGTGTCAGATCTGTGATAAATAGAAGCAATCCTCATGTCTAGTGTGAGTCTAGCACTGTGAGGTGGAACAGGATAGAGAAATAATCTCAAGGCCGTGGCCTACATGTTGTGAACTGGACACAGGCCTGACATGTCTTTTCATGAGATGAGATGAGTGTAGTCCTTAGGTCCAGTGTTCACTAAGATAATCCAGTATTCACTCTCGAAGGGGGTATTCCCCATTGCTCCCCTTCTAGGGAAGGTTACTGAGAAAGTAGTGGCCATTCAGATCGAGGCACTGCCTTTGACATCTGTGAGCTGCTCCAGTCTGATTTCTGGTCCAGGCACAGTACAGAGACAGCACTAGTCAGGGTGAAGAATGATCTCCTCAGAGTAAGAGGTCAAGGCAAATGGTCAATGCTCATCCTCCTCGATCTCTGCTCATTGTTTGACACCATGGATCATTGGGTGTTGCTTGATCACCTGAGGGAGACCTGTGGACTCGCTGGTACTGTCATCAACTGGTTTGAGATCTTTCTTTCAGGCAGGATGCAAAGGGTGGTGATAGGAAATTATTCCTCCTGCCTGATGCCCCTGTCCTGCAGAGTTCAATACTCACACCCATGTTATTCACGGTGTACATGCTGCTCCTGGGAGATATCATTAGACACTACAGGGTGGGTTTTCACTGCTGTGCAGATGATACCCAACTGTACATGTTGTTTGCACCAGGGACACAGGGTGTGATCTCTGTTCTGAATGCTTGTCTGGACATGGCACAGGGCTGGATGTCCTCCAACTGGCTGAGGCATAATCCAGATAAGATGGAAATATTAGTGGCTGAGCCTGGTCACCAGCGAGGAATTGAGGTGGAGGAGAGTGGACTAGTGCTTGGTTCTTCTTCTCTAACCTCTTCAGGAAAGGTGAAGAACCTGGGTGTTATTTTGGACAGCAAATTGACACCGGAGGCTCAGGTGTCATCTGTTGTCTGAAATGGTTTTTACCATCTTAGAAATATTGCCCAGATCAAAAGTTTTATCCTACCCCATGGTCTGCCCACACTGATACATGCTTTTGTCACATCCAGACTTAATTATTGCAATGCCCTTTACCTTAGGCTAAATGGAGGGACCCTACATCTCTTGAAGCTGGTGCAGAATGCTACGGCCAGGTTGTTAATGGGTCATCCAAGGTCCTGTCATATAACCCTGGTCCTGAGTGAGCTGCACTGGCTGCTGGTGAGGTGATTTCCTTCAAGGCTTATAAAGCCTACATGGACTGGGCCCCTAGCTACCTGAAGGACCTCCGGTTTCCTCACCAGACCTCCTGCCCTCTCCAGACATCTGAGGTGGGCCTCCTAGAGTTCCCAGGTTTGGTTAAAATCTTTGGGTGAGAAGGCCTTCGATGTTGCTGGCCCAGCCCTGTGGAATGCGCTGCCTAGATCTCTGATGGAAGCCCTCTTACTGGAAGCCTTCAAAAGGGGTCTCACATCCCATCTTTTTACAGCAGCTTTTGGTTTATCCAAGTGTTCTGGATATAAGTTCTGTCTAAATCTAACTTATTTGTATTTTACTGTATTTTTTATGGTACTTATTTCAGTTATTTTCTTTTAATAGTCTGATTGTGTTCAAATGTTGATTTTATTGGTTGTGTTTTTGTTATTTCTTTAATATTTGCAGTTTGTTTGTAAATGCTGTGGTACTGCATTGTATATTGTACAGTGCTCAGAGCGCATGGGAATGAGTGCTTTATAAATAAAGTTTGCTTTGCCTTGCTTTGCTTTTATCCATGAGTGCTAAACAATGTCCTGGTCTAAATGGTCCTTTTGACCTGTTGCCAGTCATACAATTATGGTGTAGCCACCTTACCATGCTCTGGATGCTTATTATTTGGATCTAAGTAATTTCTATAGATTCTATTTTACTTTATCTTTTTGTGAGATAACTTTTTTCTCATACACAATTTAGTCTAGAGGTTAAAACACTGGTATGTGACTCTGGAGGTTTTGTGGAGCAGGGTTTGGGTCCCACGGGCACTACTTGTAATTGTGTGACCTTTTGTTCCAAGGCTGTGTTTCACTTTGGCTTAGTGTGCCAGAAATATTTTTCAATTAAGAATATGTTTTATTTTATATATGATGGTCAATTGAAATTAATAAAAATCCTAAAGTTCTTTAAATAATATTCATGTGTATTGACTCATGATTTTCATGTCTTATTTTTAACATGCAGATATAGGAATTATGCTACAATTTCCCTCGAGTTACTGCTGGGCCATAGTAAGTAATCATTTTGACAGCAGTATTTGTGACTCATGGTTTATGAACTAGGCATGTGGTATCACTAAACATGTGTGCTTATTTTAGCTCTTTTATGCCATTATTTATACATGCCCACTCCTTCTTGAGTAATCATTTGTTTCCCCATGCACACCATGGTAGCAATTTAGTCTACAGATTGTCACTTTGGGTTGTAAATCTGGAGGTATAAAGGACTAGAGTTCTGGTCCTAAGGCTGCAACTCATGTCTGTGTGACTGTTTTGGTCCCAGGTTATGTTTACTTTAAATTATTATGGTTATTATTATTGTTGTTAAATTTTTTATTATTAATAATTTGCATCAGCCTTTATATTCCTTTAAAAATAATTACGTAATTGGGCCGATATAAACGTATCTCTAATGTCTTTATTTCATGCAGGTTAGCAAAAGAAAAGGACAAAAAAAGCACAGATCATAGAAAAAGCTTTGAAACTTGCATTAGATAGTTATTTAACAAAGTAACCCTTAAAGGTGAACAGTCAGCACTAAGAGCCCCACATCCAAGTGTGGGGCTGCTCCCAATTTGCACTTCGTGTGCAAAAACGTTTTTTATATATACTGTTTACCGCAGTATAATAGATTATATCACACTAATTTTGCTTACTTCCAGGCTGACATGTGTTGTTACTACAAGTCTCAGAATCCCATGCAGATGCCATCAGAGCAGGGCTGCCACAGGCGGAGATTCAAAAGCCTGCAGTGCATATTAGAGTTTATATAAGCAATGATCTTTTGTTTGCTAGTCCCATTGTCCTCCCAGTACTAAGTGCAATCACAGGGGAGCTGTACTTAGCCCCAGGAGAACAGAAGGACTGGTAAACATCTAATGGGAGCCTATAAAAGCTCTAGCATTCACTGCAGGCTTGGTTTGTTTTATTTAATTAAAGATTTGCATATTTTTCTTAATCCTCTATATTTTGTTAATGTTGGGAGGGTTACCTTATTTCTTCCAATCCAATCAAAGTTTATTTTTTAATTTCATTATACTAAAAATGTGTTTTAAAATATAGCTACGGTAGGTTTATTACTCCTCAGCAAGATTTTCTTACTTTGAGCAGAGCTACTGTATCATAGACACATCCAAATTGTGTTGAAACAAAATCCAAAGTACAGTCAATGTCTGGGATTGCCTCAAGATATGGGCAATCAATTTGCAATATACTGTATATTCTTTAAACACCAGTGCATTAACCCTAGTAATACTTCTGGTTTCATAGATATAAGGTGTGACTTTGAGTTTTTTATGGCTGTGGACGGAGCCTGCAGCCATCTTGCTGTACCTGGAAAAATGAGATACCAAAGCACAAATTTTTGAAGTTTTCAGTGTATCCTTCCACAACTGCAAATCACTATGCCAGTTGAATGAAATACTTCATTCTCTCTGTTGAGTAGACCAGTTCCAACACTATTTTTTAAGCCTACTTTAAGTAATCTGAGAGCAGGCATTTTGGAGTAGGAACAAAGGCAAGTTACTTACACCACTTCTTTAAAGTAGTTTAACTGTCTGCAACAGTGCAATTAGAAACTCTTTTTTTTTTGCACACTAGTGTCAAAAAAGCCTGTCTACAGAGAGAGAGAGAGAGAGAGAGAGAGAGAGAGGGATAGAGGGAGGGAGAGAGCATAGTCAGCTATATACCAGGCATTTGTAAACAGAAAACATCAGACGTCTATCTGACCTGTTTTAGCACAGGTTTTAGTATATTCATTTGCTGGCTAGTTAATTGTATTTATTATTGAGATGTGATTTCCTAGTCTTTGGAGCCTAAATAATTTACTAACATAATTTCCAACCTCACTCCAACCTCCTTCTTTCAGCCAACCCTGATGACCAGAGTTCATTCCTGAACTTGGGTCACCGGTGTCACAAGCAGTAGTGCTACCACTGTGCCAACAGGCTAGAGCAACATTTCTTTCTATAGTGGAGGCCTGCTATCAATCCATTTTTCCTCTGGGTGGAATGATGCACAGGGAATTCATATGACACACATATGACCACATGAGTAGTGAGTGGCTGTAATGGGATTTAAACCTGGCATCTCCTCATTCGCTTTTTAGTGCCCTCTTAAAACAACACTACCATTCAAGCATTTTTCCCATAACAGGAGTCAAACCTCTGCTGTTGAGGTGAAACCTGGAATCCAAACTACTAGGCAGTCTGATTGTGCATCTAATGAAGAAGAGGTGAATCACTGAATTCTTTCATCGCCTACGGCAAAATTCAAATATTCAGATTGAGACCTGTTCACAAATCCGGGTTCAGCATTGTTTTCCATGATAATGAACATGATGAATCATATGTTAAATATTAAAGCAGTAGTTATAAATAGTGATGTGCAGAACCTCTCTGAAGAAAACTGAGCCACCCTGAATGCACGCTGCTTGGTTTTCATGAGACCTGAACTAAATCTTGCCAGGTCAGATCTTAGTGCATTTACTTCTATACCTCCCCCAGCCTCCCAGCTTTAATGCCTGTCATGTTACAGGCTTAGGAGACTGAGAAGAGGTCAAAGGGTGCCTCAGGGGAGTATATATAGCCATGTGACTCTGACTTCAATACATGGATGCTGGAACATGGGGAGAAGTTGGGCTGCTGAAGTTCAAAAGGGCACAGGGTAAAAAGGTAGTGTTTGCAAGCAAAAGGGTGCTTTGAATGCTCATGGGCAAAAGTGGGCAGCTGCAACACACCTGTGCCCATAGGTTCAGGCACCTATACCTCGATTGTGTTCCAGCTTAATAAGCAGTGGAGAAGGAGCCGAATTTTCTGGTTGCTGCCATTCACCTGTAGCAGCAGTCAGCAGGCCAAAGCAAGGAGAAGAAAGGAGTGAGGAGCTGGGAACAGACAGGATAGGAGGAGAAAAACATTTTTTTTTAATTAAAAAGAAAAAAAAATGAAAATTTTGCAAAATAGCAAAGAAAAGATAATAAAACACTGACTAGAGATGAGACTGTGTGTGTTGGGGGCAGAGGCAAAAATGCTTACAGTCTACAGATTTACAGAAGAAAATTAAAGAGTTTAAGAAATATAATGATTATGAAAGCAAATTATGAACAGTAAACAAGCATTTGTCAATGCCGAATGTTGGCTTGCTGGCATTGGCATTGGTAGTGCAGGAGTTAGAGAGATGCATAATAGGAATGGCAGTGAAGTATTGAACTGATGACAACCCACCCCCACGCTGCAGAGACTGACAGGCATTGGGGTGTCCCTTTGGGTGTTGGCCATAGTGCTCATGCCATTTTACCTCTCCTTATCCTGCAGACACCGACAAGTGTCGTGGTGTGTATTGGGGTCTTCGGGCTTTATGCTCACCCCATTCCATAAGGAAATACACTGAGATGGGTGCAGTATAGGACAGTGGGGTGAACTTTGGAGCCAAAGCGTCCAAGGCACATCTTGATGATTGTCACTGGCTGCAGGGTGGGGGATGGAGTGGAATGGCATGAGCATTATGTCTGACAATCCCAAGTCACACCCCTGACACATGTCAGTCTCTACAGGGCAGTGTGTTACGGTTGGAAACCCTAATGCCCGAGGCATTTTCACTCCAATATTTCAACACGGACATTTTGTGACCCTACCTCATGAACAGTGGCACTATCAGTTCATTAGCCAAAAGGTGATTTTTGCACAGCGACTGTGCCATTTGGTGCCATTAGGTGCAAAAACACATTTTGGTACAGGATGTGAAAATGACAGCTGTACTTTCTATGAGGAGGTACAAAAATGGCAATGTTGAAAATCTGAGTGAAAATATGAAAAATTGGTGAAGTCATGAGCATGCATAGAAACTGGGCAACGCACGCCTATAATGCAATTATTTTGGGAATTTTTTAACCAAATTTTCATCATAGGCATTTTGGGACCTCTGCTCATAAACATGGCACTGCAACTTTGTTAATCTGTCCCGAAAGTTGATTTCCCACAGTGACTGAACCATTGCCCGCCAGATGTGCGAAAACACAGTTTGGGCAGGATGTGAAAAATGACAGCTGTACAGTTCATAAGGAGGTGTAAAAAAATGCCAGTGTTGAAAATGTGGCATGTAAATATAGCAAATTTGCGAAGTTACAAGAGTGCATGGGAAATATGATTGCCAAAGTAGAGAGCACAAAAAAACCTTGAAGCACAAAATAATCAAATGAAGTAATGGCAAAGTGAAGACCCAAAGACCAAAATATTGTAGGTGTTCATAATAGAAACACACACTGGTTTTAATAAGGTCAACACAAATTTATCAACAAATACAAAGTGCTCGTGACTGCCGCAAAAAAGGAAAACACCCCTAGTGCCTCGACTCACACGAGTCTTCAGAGGGGGTACTAGAACCAATCATGGGCTTCTTTATAAATACTCAATTAATTAATAATTTATAAACCCAATTCTAATTTAAAGTGATAAACACCAAAGAAAGAGAGACAAATATCAGACAATTATCACAATATAGAAATAAGACCTATTAAGTTTTTCTAAAACAATATATTTCCAGAGTCTTACACACATCTACAGATTTTTTGAAGTAGTTAGGACTGTATCCCATTAATATCCTAAAAAAAGATAAGAAAAAGCACATTAATATTTCTAACATTCCAATACAAAATGAATCATTTAATGAACCAGGAAACACATTTTGGGCAGGATGTGGAGAATGACAGCTGTACTGTTCACAAGGAGGTGTACAAAAATGACAATGTTGAAAATCCAGCATTAAAATATTGCGAATGTGTGAAGATTCTGAGAGCCTGCATAGCAACTCGCGCAATGCGCTAGAGAAAACAGAGCATTGTTGGATTTTTTCACCGCAAATTTGGAACATAGGCTTTTTGAGAGGCCACCTCGTGAACACTGGCACTGTCATTTTGTTAATGGGTCCAAAGTGATTTCACACAGTGACTGTGAAATCACCTTTTGAGGCCAATTAACACCATGACAGTGATAGAATTCATGAGGAGGGGCCCCAAAAACCCCATGTTGAAAATTTGGTGCCAAAATTCCAATAAATGCCTGAGATATGCAGCAAAGTTGAAAAAACCCTATTCATTCCATTATACAGCTTACCAGCATTTCCTCAGTTCTCGGTCGGTGCAAGTGTAGCTGACTGTTTGTGCTTGTCTCTGTCAGTAGTTTAGTTTTTGTGGTTTTTCATGTGTTTCTACTTGGAGGAACTGGACCATTCTTGGACATAACATCTATGAACATTTCCTGGACTAAGAAACTACAAAACATCACCACCAGGTATAGGCATTCTCATCATAAATCAACTTTTTTGGAAGACATCAAAATCAAAAGTGAGGTCAGTAAATCTTTATACAAGTTTCTGGGTTGTGGAGAGCTGCATTGAATTCACATTTCCGTCTGACTTTCTTAAAGGATGTGTGTTTGTCTTTGAGGTCTATTCACAACTGTTTTAGAGAACAAAGGGAAGATTCTAACAAAGGATTTTTACATCCTGCATATGCCCTAGGGCCCAGGGGTTCTCAAATGGTGAGGCCAGCCTCCTTGGGGAGGCCCCAACCTGTTCAAGGGGAGGCTCAAGCAAGTCTGAAAAAGTACTGTATTTAAATTTTGAGTTTTATATATTTTGTGTGAAGAGATGAAGCAAACTGAAAGAGGATAGTAGTAGGTAATTTTATGTATTTATTTACTAATAGGTGACAAGGGAAGTTGAATGAGCCAAGGCTCATTTCAGGTGTACCCGGGGAAGGGTTGGGAGTGAATACATTTCAAAAGGTAACTGCAAAGCAATCAAGAAATACACAATGAACAATAGTGCAAACAAACATGAACAATAAACTAATGAGTGGTGGTAATTGATCAATTTGTAGACTGATGGCAGAACAGCCCAAATATAAGGGTTGAGCATAGAAATGCTAAGAGCAACAGCAGGAAGGAGCAAAGTAATCCCCGAGGAGTTGCTTAGGAGCAGGGAAGGAGGGGGAGAGGCAAAGTATGTAGGAAGGTTATTTCATATAGAGAAGAAATAGAGAAAGTAGTCTGACCCATGAAGGCACTGCAACAAGGGGTAACAATGGTTCAAGAATGAAAATAGCAGAGCAAGTAGGCTGGCCTATTGAATGGGAGGTTACAATAAGCTGAATAATAATATTTATTGTATTTATTTGTTATTCAGATAATACCTTTGAGCACATGAGCTCTTTTTCAAAGTTTCCATGTCAGTATAAGACCAAGAACTGAATGTGAGCCAAGTACTCAAAGGGGTTTCAATTTATTCATGGTGTACTGCGCAAAGTACAGTATGTTATTTTTCTTTGGGGAGATACAAGATTATTTAAGTTTTTGGGGGAGGCTCAAAATCTTTTCCATGGATTTGGGGAGGCTCACAGTGTCACAGACTGAGAACTATTGCCCTAGGCTAATGTTCAACACCTTCAGGAATTTAACACTTTCTGGGTCTTTGATCTACAGTAACAATCAGTTTTCTGGTCCACAGTAGCTCACCATGAGTCACTCAGGAACACTCACCCTTGCTAAAGTAAACATTTGCAGGCTCCTCTACCTCTTGCACTAACCATTCAAGCTCGATACCAGCAACCTGGCACCATGGCAAATCCTCCCTACACTCATTTGTGGCACCCTCCTACAAAGGACTGGGTGCAAATGACAGCTCACACCGCTGGAAAGTTGACAAATCGACACCTGCTCCTAGCCATTACCCTACGCTGGGACCCTAAACAACTACACTGTACTCAAACTAACAAGAAACAGAGGCGGTATATGTCATACTATGAGCTGTGGCAGATATCCCTTAAATTCCTGCTCCTCCTCCTTCTGATGTCAGGAAGTGTCCATCCAAACCCTGGCCCTGTTTCTACCAGGGTAACAAATCTAGCAAAAATGGAGGGGGGTCTCACCATCGCCACCTTAAATATCAGTAGCCTCCTTCCAAAACTGGCATCCCTTCAAGTCTTTGCCAGTCAACACAATCCCAACATACTAGCCATTGTTGAAACCTGCCATCTCACTACAAGGCTACAATATTTTCAGACTGGACAGGACTAATAAAAGGGGGGGGGGTTGTGCTATTTACATTAAGGACAACCACTCTAGCCATCCTGTCTGCTTTTCCACCACTAGCTCCTCTGTGAAATTTCTCCCTGTCAAGCTACTACTTGGTGCCAAAAATAAAGTGGTTACTGTGGCCGCTGTCTATATCCCTCCTAAAAGATCCAGGGTCCAGCCTCCAGACTGTTCTTGAATTTGTAAGATCGCAACCACCTGACACCGAGCTCCTTCTCCTTGGTGACTTTAATATAAACTGGCTCGCATCAGACGTTGGGTCCCTCAAGGATGCTATCCTAGCAGCTAACCTAGCGATGGTGAGCTCCCCACTAGAAAAACTACAAAACTGGAACTTGCACTCTCATTGACTGGATCCTTGCTAGCCACCCAGCCCGCATAAAAACACAGTTGTTCTCCGGACTCTCTCAGTGACCACTCCCTGTGATCTGTACCTGGACAAATAAGTTCCAAAAACCACCTCCAAAAACCATCTCAAGCAGAGTGCTACCCCATGGAAACCTTACTAAGATTAAGACCTGTCTTTTACAGCAAGACTGGTCCCCAATATACAATACTCTAGATGTTGATGCAGCCCTAGATTATTTTATCACAACTTTCAACACTGCCTGTGACACCTACGCACCAGTAAAAAAGCGTAAAATCAAAGCGCTCTCAAATCTCTGGCTCGCAGCCAAACTACTGGCCCAACTCAAAGCTCGGGACCACCTGTGGGCCATAGCCAGAGCCACAGGCTCCTTGACGGATATCCAGAAGTACAAACAGGCACGAAACCAATGTACCAAACAAATCCGACTAATGAAGAGCTCCTATTTCAAAAATGCCCTCGCAAACTCCTGGGGTGACAGGAGATCATTCTGGGACAACATCAGAAATATCACGGGTAAGCAGTCCAAATCCTCTCCCACTTTAATGACTGTCTATGGAACCACTACCCTAGACCCAATGGTCATGGCAAAGGCTTTAAATAAAACTTTCACTGACCTCACTGGGGTCCTCCCGCCGGACTTCTTCTCTGACACGGACTCGCCAAAACCAACATCTCCTACTGCCTCACCTGACCAACCGCTTTTCCACTTCAAAATAGTTAAGGCACATGAAGTCTATAAATATATTAAAAAGGCTATCTCTAAATCCAGAGCAAGCAGTGATACTACTGATCTTAAAATTCTGTCCCTTACCCTGGAAGAGGTGGTGCACCCACTCACCAAAATTTTCAATCTCTCCCTCTGCCTTAGTCAATTTCCCAGCAAATGGAAGTCTGCTATAGTCACACCAGTGTTCAAAAGTGGTGACAAGTCCCTACCAGGAAACTATCAGCCTATATCTATACTTCCACCCCTCTCCAAAGCCCTCAAACGCATTGTGGCTGACCAACTCTCAGACTACCTGCATAAGTATAACATACTCTGCTTGCAGCAACATGGATTTAGGAAAGGACACAGTACATCGACCGCACTACTGGAATTCTCAGGAGAAATTCACACTGCCTTGGACAAAGGATATCAAACCGGAGCTGTTTTCATTGACCTAACAAAGGCGTTTGATACTGTTCACCATGGCTTACTTATCACACAACTACACAGTCTTGGGCTCTCAGAAGGACCAGGTGTCTGGGTTAAAAGTTACCTGGCCCAACGCTCTCAATCAGTAAAAATCTCAGAAGTTCTCTCAGACTCAAAACCGGTCCTCTCAGGTGTTCCACAGCGGTCAATCCTAGGCCCCCTCCTTTTTAGCCTTTTCCTAAACTCTCTCACCAAATCCTGCCCAGAACAAATAATCCTTTATGCTGATGATGCCGTGATTCTCTCCTCTCATAAGGACCTGAAACCCTTACTCCAGAGCCTGCAACTTGCTTTCTCCAATGTTGAAAAGTGGTTCCTAGATCACAAGCTGGTCTTAAATCACAAAAAAACAAAATCCATGCTTTTCTCCAGTCCACAAAGCAGAAAAAGACAAATTCCACTTACTATCAAAACATACCCCGGAAATACCCTTGAACAAGTGTCAACATTTAAACACCTTGGAATCACCTTTGATCAAGGTCTTACCTTTGTGACCCACATTGATAACACAGCAAAAACGATGAACCAGCGCATTGGTATCCTGTTCCGAAACCAGCAATTCCTTACCCAAGCTGCACTGAGGATTGCTATCCAAAGCTCTGTCATCTCAATCATAGACTATGGTTTAATTATCTATGGCTCTGCCACTACCACCGCACTAAGGCGCATCACAACCACCCTAAACAAGGCCTGTCAGCTGCTCACTGGAGCACAAAGACGTACTCATACATGTGAGCTCTACACTGAAACAGGATGGTTGCAACTCTCAAATTGCATAAGGTACCTCACATGCTTGATGGCAAAAAAATCCATCTTGGGCCACACTCCGCCATGTATCCAAGACCTACTTAGCCCAAATACCAGCATCCATCCCACCAGAAGATCGGAACACCAGCCTCTCCAGGTCCCCAGATGCCAGACCACACAGGGCCAAAGATCTTTTGCCTATCGTGCCCCCAGCTGGTACAATGCCCTGAGCTCACTCATTACATCCTCCACATCACTAGGAGCTTTCAAATCTATGCTTTACTCTCACCTCTCAGCCTCTAGCTCCTGTGACTGCCTTGACTAATGATTCTTCCCTCATGGCTGTTTTTACTGTTTTTCATCCTCCTCCTCTGCTCCTTTCTTGACAAAGGCATCTGAGTACCTCTAACTACTCTAAGTCTGCTCCCCTCCCCATATCTCCTCCTACCCTTCCCACCTTGACCATTCCTCCAGTGTTTTGTTTTTTTCCTGTGATGTACTGTATTATACTGGCTTATTGAAACCTTTATAATTTGCTGACCATTCTATGTAACATGTCTTGTTTGTTTGTACATTGATGATGTGGAACCTTTGTAAAAGAGCCATTGGCTCAAAGGTAATAATTCCAGAACAATAAACTAGACTAAACTAAAGAGTGCAGACGTGTTCCCTGTCCACGAAGATCATCGTGCCAGAGTCCGGAGGTAAGTATGGGGTGGGGGTGTGGGAGGCAGGGTGAGCAGGTGGGTGGGTGGGGGAGGAGGCCACTGAGACCATGAGGGACCATTTTTTCTTTTCAGAGACTTTTTTTTAAGGAAGACAACACAGGACATTTGCCATGTTGGGTGGGCCTCAAGCGTGGCATTGGGAAGGCTTCATGGGGAGCTGGAGCCAACGGAAATCAGGCACCCTCGTCGGCAGACAATGGGGAGGTGAATTTATGCCGATGATTGAGCAATCGTCAGCACACAATGACAACCGGGAGGTAGAACCGAGGGGGATTGGGCACCCCCCTCAGCATATAGGAAATAGGAGGGGCTGCTGTATGCCGATGGGGAGTGGGCTCCCCTGTCGTCAAAATTCTGCAGCCACAGAAAGCTGCCTGGGAGATTGGGCACCCCCGAAGTTGGCCGTTGGGTGGTCGCCCACCATGCTGCTAATGTAGCAGCACGCAGGAAGGGTCCGCTGCATCTGACAAGCTTTGCTTGGATTGCAGCGGACCTTTCCTTAGATGTGCTCGCCACATTAGCATGCATGGTGTGGCATGGGCATGCAGGCTGATTGGGGAATGAAGGACGCACTTACTGATGCATGCCCTGCATTCACCCAACAGCGGCCACGCCTCCAAATCTGCACTCTCCCAAGATGTTGACTTGTGCGCAAATGCGGCAAGCCAACATGAAAAGAAAAGAGAGACTATGTCACAGAGACTATGTATCAGGAAGCACTCACTTTCTAGCATGCAGAAAAGTGTAGAACAGAAGAGAATTTGAAGAAGAACATTTAAAAGTAAAAAAAGAAAGTGCAGAAAAAGCAAGAAGGAGACAGGGATTACTGCTCAGACTAGAGGCTGTGTTTTCAGTGTGCACACAAGTGCACAGCACAAACAGTAGAACTGTCTTTTCTTTACAAGGCACAAGAGCAGTGCACAACTGCAGAAAATAGAATTAGAAAAATGAAGTTTTTTTGACAAGAAAATGTTTACAGAAAATAAGAAAAGGCTTTAAACAAGAGAAGAAAATAGATTGTACCATTTTACAGAAAAAGACCTAAGAAAGAAGAAAAAAGTTTGCATTTTATTTACATAAGAGACTGTGTGTGTGTGTGTGTGCGCGCGTGTGCATGTGTGCGTGTGTGTGTGTGTGTGTATGTGTGCGTGTCTATGTGTGGTTGGGTGAATCCTGTTTTGGGAGGAGGGACAGCCCTTTGGCAGTTGCATTGTAGCCCATATCTGCAGCATTGCGAGCCATTTCACACATACTGTATGCCATCATTCTGGTTTTGTGTAGTCTAATAAAACAATAAATTGCAAAAGCAGAGCCAGTAATGACTTTCATCATATGTGAATCCTTTTTTTGGGGTGGCATCCCTTTGGCAGTTGCATAGTAGCCCCCATCTTTAGCATCACCAGCCATTTCCCATGGAAGTACAGGACCATTTCGTTTTGTGAACTCTAGTAAACAAACAAATAAAAATATTGTGAAAGCAGAGCTGGTAAAGGATTGTTTCAAGTGTGAAATCTTTTTGGTATAGGGACAGCCCTTTGGCAGTTGCATAGTAGCCCCTGTCTTCAACATCATCAGTCATTTTCTACACAAGCACAGGACCATTTTTGTTTTGTGCAGTCCAATAAAAAAACAAACTGTGTAAGCAGAGCCAGTAAAAGTTTGTGTCACATGTAAACCCATTTTGGAGGGAGGGGGCAGCCCTTTGGCAGCTGCACAGTAGCCTTCTGTCTACAATGTCACCAGCCTTTTCCAATGCAACTACAAGGCTAATTTTTGTTTTGTGTAGTCAAATAAAAAAAAATAAATTGTGAAAGCAGAGCAGGTTAAGGCTTGCATCACAGGCGAAGCCTTTTGGGGATGGGAAGGGACACACCTTTGGCAGTTGCATAGTAGCCCCAACTTGTAGTATTGCTATTGTTAACCATTTGTTACCTTGTCTTAAGACATGCACTTACTATTGCCACCTACTATATTTTCCCAAGGTGACTGAGGAATAGGGATTGGAGAACCTTAAAAGGTTCTGAGGTTCTAAAAGGTTCTCATAAGCAAACAAAGGTTCAGATCCTTATTGAAACCTTTTATACCCTTTATTGTTTTATGGTAACTGTTAAAAATCACTTTAAACTGCTTTTAATCATCATATCTGTAGAAAAAACAATTAAACCACTGGTTAGTAGTAATAAACAGCATGATTAGTGAAATGAGATGAGAAGGATTGAACGATGTGACTGTGGATGTGCTTACTGGAAGTGCCAGTGCTGTAATATGTATCACTGCCACCGACCTCTAAGATGATGATGATGATGATGATTTTGTCCAAAGGCAGGCAAGTCACAAAACTGTGATCATCCCTTATAGCTTAGTATTTAAATCACTAGTGTGAACCATGAAACTGACAGCTACTGTACCCACCACATACTGTCTGTGGGATTGTTTTGTCAAAAGACAGGTAACTCCCAGAATGCTCTCTAATAACTCTTATGTTTCTGACATTTAAGAAAGTAATACTAATACTGTGTATAAGTTATTAAGAGTAGTGATTTCTATTTCACAACAGACACAGGCACCACTATGAATGTCTCTTAGTTAAATAATAAAGAAGAAGCCAGGAACACAAAAACAGCACCAGGCCAGAGTAAAGGGCAACCAGTCAGAGATAGCCAGTCAGAGAGAGACAGTCAGTCAGCTACCACTTAAAGACTGCCACTACCCCCGCCTACTACAATCAGGGGAAAAAAATAGAAGTAGTCTACCTGCACTAAGATCAATATGGTTAAGGCAAATTTACCAAATATTATTGCTTAGAAAAGAATGAGAAAGTGGCTGTGATGACCAGCAAGTCCCAGACCGAATCTCTAGTTTATTAATAGTCTCCTCTTGAGTCTGATTTTTATGGTCGCATGGGCCAAGCTCCACAGACATTATGCCATCATCAGATTTGTATAAGAGTACTGTGGAAACATGTGGCGGACCACTGTCTTGTGTGCTGCCACAGTGCTCTGGCATAGTTTCCAATGATTCTGTTTATACAGCCCTTCCCCATCACAGGCCACATAAACACACACCCTTCCTGGTGCACTACTTTTCCTTTCCGCAATTGCGGAAGTGACAGCCGCTGTGTGCAACATGATGGCACTGACTTAGGCTGCATGTGCCTGAGTATCATGCATACCTAATCATGTCAGCACCACCATGTTTTGCATAGCTGACTCCACGGCAAACTGTGCATGTGCGAGTATCATGCATGCGCAGTACTGTAACCACTGCAGTATTAGTAAAGGCTGACTCTGCTGTGATGAGAGCACTGCATATTCTTTTCAACACTCTTGCCACTCCTAAAAGTTTTCCACAGCTGTATCGGCTCTGACAAGAGCTTGTCTATTATTCCAACTACAAAAGGTAGGAAAGTGGTCACTAAGGGTGTCTGGCAGAGTACTTAAATCACACACTGACAGCCAAGATAATAGCAGCTCTGGGAATGGCTGAGGTCCAGCATAAACTTAACCAGTCTCAGAAAAATCTGAGCTCACAGCCATACCATGAACACCCTCAACAACGCTTAGAAAAATGCATTTAAAATACATTGTTAAATCATTTGCTCCAGCATACTATTCTGTTAAAAACTTACAGGCAGCAGCACATGAGGAACTAGCCAGCAATTGTTTTGTAGTAACATGCTTTTTCAAGGTTAACTAAACATACTGAGGCAGTATAGCACAGTGGTCTAAGGCTCTGAGCTGCAAATCTAGTGACATCCAGCAGACCAGACCTGGGTTTGAATCCCACAGCTTCCACTTGCATACTGTGTGATCCTGAGCAAGTTACTTAACCTCCTTGTGCTCCCAGGTCACTCCTGTAAAAAAGCTTTCAGCTTAGTGGCTATACCTGATTAAAAAATTCAAAATGGAGGTCCTTATATATTATGCAAAATTATTCTTAATTACAAAGCACTCATCATTCAGTTCAGATACTTATTACAATTACAGAAAACTCACCTATCCCAATGCTCATACGTCTATAGTGTTTTAAGATTCCAACTCCTACACCTGAATACAGTTTAATTTCATACAAATTCATTTTTAAGAAATCACACCTATTCGAAATCACAGTTTGACAATTAAAATCATGATCCATTTCACATTCAATTTAATATTAAGACAAGAAGAACAGAGACAAATGGCAGGCCCAGTGGTGCTGAGGGTTGAGGTGCTGGATGTGACACCTCATACCACTCCGGCATCCCAGGGTCAGGAGCGAGTTTGGGCTGCCAGCTGTCAGCCAGTGGAGACAGGATCGAGCATCTGGAGGACTGCTATCCTGTCACGGGGTGGCTGGGATGTGGATTCCCTACTATCAGCGACTTCCAGTGGAGACTGTGGGGAGCAACAGCAGAGCCCACCCGGGAAGGGGCGGCAGTGACGGCGGGTGTCTGCGGGACTGGTGTGGGAGCATGCACATCTCACGTTGGATATCATTTCATGTCCATGCCTTCAGGGAGGAACTCATGAGATAACCCCTCTGCGACAAGCATTGTGATGCCTGATATCTGCCGAATGATGCCCCAGGCCTCACTTGGCTGGGGAAGGCAGATCTTGGTCTCTCTCCCCATAGCCCTCCTGGGGGGGCACTGCAGGGGAGCATGCTGTGGTTATCTCTGGCCTTGCAGAGGAACTGGTGAGGATGCAGGTACTGGAGGAAATGGCACTGAGCAAGGGGAAAGCCCCCCCAGCCATCCCAGAGGGTGCAGAAAGAGAATTGAAAAGAAGAAGAACAGAGACAATGATTCCTTAAATTAAACAGCAAAGCAGTTCGGGTCAAGCCATAGCTTGGAGTATCAATTGTTTTCTTCCTCACCAGAGGTTTGAAACTGAGTCCAGTCAATTAGGAACTTGTATTTTAATTCAGGTTTTTGATGCTCCGTGGGGACCATGGGATTGTTCCAACACAAGGCATTCTTTTTCAAAACAACAATTAATAATATACATATGTAAAAATAGATAAAATACAAACAATATTAAATACAGACTAAAGCAGACATAAGTATCTATATTCATTGACACAAAAATGGAGTCAGCTCAAAATGGTCTGTCAATCCAAAGGTGCTTTCATGGCACCACGTTTAAAAATTGGCATAGCCTCCATTCTTAAAAGTTCACTATTCAGATTACCCCGTCTCCTCTTCTTGTACTCTTTATCAATACCCATGAACTGGAATACATGGCTAGGTCCATATGTTTGTATGTGCCTAGCAAGTGCATTTTCTTCTTCCCCTTTATCAATGTCCCTTATATTAATTATTGTTATTAAATTTGTATTTGTATTATTAACATTATTGTTGCTGCTTTGCACATGCCTTTATATACCTTTAAAAAAGAACTATGTATATATTATAATAAGAGAGAAAGAAATTATATACGATTTCCCAAATGTAGATATGTTTTACTTTCTTTCTGAATTCATGTATAATCCATGTATTGAACAACCTATGTGTCATACAATGTTAAGTAATTTCTATAAATTTAACATTTTCATTCATACACATGCACTATAATATATATTTATACATGCATGTGTTATTCTTGACTCAGAAATCAATTAGCCAAGAAAAAGATTTGCTGTGTGTATATCTCCAACCACCACCATGGAACCAGGATTATTTATTTTTTATTATAATATGTCTGATCATGGCTTTAATGTATATATTAGCATGATTTAATTAGCTGCACTCGATATGGGTCAGCTTGTTGTTCCACTACTATTAGTTTATGTATGTTTGTAATATACGCCTTGATTTACTATGATGCTTTGGTGCATGTCACTTTAAAATGGGATTATAAATAGGGTGTAATTACAACAATAGGACATTCCCTGATGACACTTTAATTTGAAACTGATAGGAAGTTGGTGAGTCCCACTGTGCGGTTCTCATTGGGGGTCACTGTGTTGCCTGGTATGTTTCAATTTATTGTTTGATATTGCCTTATTAAAAAGCATTTTATTGTGATATTTCTTTTGCTAATTTTTCCTGCATCAGGCTGTGCCTTTGTTATTTGCACTTCTTCTAAGAGTTGTACATCCAAGTGCGGGGGTTACCACAATTAGCAATAATGTGCAAAACCTTTTTTTTACTGTACTGTATACTGCAGTATAGCAGATGGTATCACACTAATTTTGTTTACTTCTAGGCTGAAAGGTTTCTGTGACTATGAATCCCAGAATCCCACACAGATGCCATCAGAGCAGAACTGCAGCAGTGGTAGAGTCAGTAGCCTGCAGTGCATGTTAGTGTTAATATAAGCACTGATCTTTTGTTTGCTGGTCCCACTGTCCTCCCATGGCTAAGTACAGTCACAGAGAAGTGTACTTATCCCTGGGAAAACAGCAGGACCAGTAAACATCTGATGGGAGCATATAAAAGCTCTAACATACACTGCCAGCTTGGCTTGCTTATATAATTAAGAATTTTCATATTTGTCTTAGTACTCTGTATTTAATTAACATTTGTGGGTCACCATATTTCTTCCAATCCAACCACATTTTATTTTTGTTATTTCATTATACTAGCAATTTAATTTAAAATACAGCTAAAATGGGTGTATCACCCATCAGCAAGATTTTCTTATTTGGAGCAAAACTATCACAGACACAACCAGATTATGTTGAAACAAAATCCAAAGCACAGTCAACATTTGGGATTGCCTCAAGATATGGCCAATCAATGTGTGATATACTATATATTCTTTAAACACTAGTGGGTTAACTTTAGTAATACATCTGGTTTCATATATAAAGGATGTGACTTTGATCTTTTTATTATTCCAAGTACAAAAGTTATGAAAGTGGTCACTAAGGATGTCTGGAATGGTACTGAAAGCACACACCCTATCCATGCTACCAATATCCAGTCCTGAAAAATTAAGAATTTGTGGTGTAATTAACTACAGTAACTGTTTTAACAATCAGATTTAGATTTAGATCTGAGACTCTTTTGGAAACACCACTATTGTGGTTATCAGTTCAGTTACAAATAAAGTCATTTAGTAAAATAACATTGTCACCAGCTTTAAGATTTTGGCAATATTTAACAATAATTTTTAAATCATTGTCAAAATGACCTGGTAGAATATGTAAAGCAACTAGAGGCAGTTTATGAAAATTCCCTAAAACTGTGTAGAAAGCCAAGTGTTTTGAGTTGTCATGGGGGTGCAGATAACGGACACTGCAGCAGCCTATTAATGTGTGCTTCTTACAGCATTTATGTGTTTTGCAGAATAAAACAGCAGTCTTTGAACTTAATCCATAAGGAGGGAGACTCAGAAAAAGCAACAATCCTGAACAAATACTATTATTCAGTATTCACAAAAGAAGGGGAAGGAGAAGGACCACAGTTAGGTAGTAGTCTCACCAATGGGAGGGAGGTAGACACAAGTTCACTTATGGAGGAGAGAGTCCTAAAGGAACTCAATAATCTGAAAGTGGATAAGGCTATAGGGCCAGATCAGATACAATCTAGAATACTGAGAGAATTTAGAGAGGTGCTGGCAGCACCACTAATAGCCCTATTCAACAAATCCCTAGAGACAGGGGTGGTTCCAGAGGACTGGAGAAGGGCAAATGTAGTCCTTCTCCACAAAAATGGGAGCAGGGAGGAGGCTGGTAATTACAGGCCAGTCAACCTGATCTCAGTGGTGGGGAAATTAAGGGAGTCACTGCTAAGGGAAAGGATGGCAATATATCTTGAATCCAGCAGAGCACAGGATCCAAGACAGCATAGATTCACACTGGGAAGGTCTTGTCAAACAGATCTGATAGATTTCTTTGACTGGGTGACCAGGGAGGAAGATGGGGGGAAGGGCAGTGGATGTGGCCTACTTAGATTTCAGCAAGGCCTTCAATACCATCCCACATAGGAGGATAATAAACAAGTTGGGCAGCATGGGAGTGGGCCCCAAGGTGGTAAACTGGGTCAGGAATTGGTTGAGGGATAGGACAAAGAGGGTGGTAATAAATGGAGTTCAATCCGAGGAGAGGGGGGAAGTTACCAGCTGGGTGCCATAGGGATTGGTACTGGGGCCAGTCCTCTTTAGTGTCTTCATAAGTGACATTACAGAGTGGCTGGAAGGGAAGGTATGCCTCTTTGTGGATGACACTAAGAGCTGCAACATTATTGACACTCCGGGGGGGGAGGAAATGAGAAGGGACCTAAGCATGCTTGAGGAGTGGTCAAGCGTGTGGCAGCTAAGATTCAGTACAAAGAAGTGCACAATCATGCATTTGGGGTACAGAAATCCAAGGGAGGAGTACATGATGGGGGGTTACTGGCAGCCACCAACCAAGAAAGGGACCTGGGGATAATCAAGTTTAATGACCTAAAGGTGACCAAACAATATGAGAAGGCTGTGGGGGGAGCCAGTGGAATGCTGGGGTGCATAGGGAGAGGTATCAACAGAAGAAAAAGGGAGGTGGTTATGCCACTGTACAGATCATTGGTGAGACCTCTTCTGGAGTATTATGTCCAGTTCTGGAGGCTGCACCTCTAGAAGGACATAGGCAAAGTAGAGACAGTTCAGAGAAGGGCAACAAAAATGATGCAGGGACTACACCGGAAGTCATATGAGGATAGACTAGAGGACCTCAATATGCATTCCCTGGTGGTAAGTAGATTAAAGAGGGGATATGATATAGACTTTCAAGTATCTTAGGGCTGTAAAAAGGTATGAGAGGGTAGCATCTTTCAGAAAAGAAGATGTACAAGAACAGGGGGGCATGACATGAGGATAGAGGGGGTAGGCTCAGGGACAACGTGAGGAAGTACTTTTTCACAAAAGAGTAGTGGATGCTTGGAACAGCCTACCTGTGGAGCTGGTTGGTGCAAAAACAGTACGGGAATTCAAGAATGCATGAGATAGACATAAGAGTACCTTAGCAACAGGGAAGAAAGGGTAGGCCACAGATCAGTTAGGGTCTGTGGTATTGCATTAGGTAAGGAAAATAGGCAGACTAGGTGGGCCAAGCAGTCCTTATCTGCCATCAAATTCTATGTTTCTATATTATGATTCTATGACCTCCCCAGTCTTCAAAAAACACTCCAAAGTTACTTTGACAATATCCACGACTGGTCTTTGTCCAACAAGTTATTATTAAATTCTAAAGAAAAAAAGATATCTGTATTTTTTCTCATTCCAGTAAGCCTTCCACTTATGATTTTCAGATTATTGACCTAATGGGAATTCCAATTAAATGTGTAGATAGTTTATGTTACCTAGGGATCTATTTAGATACATTTTTCACATTTGATTACCATATTGCTTAGTTGCTCAGTTTAAAAGCTCACCTGTTTAAGCAAGCTTTTAATTTTTTAAATCAGTATTTTAAACTGGGGTTTTAGAGTTTTATTTAATATTTATTATGGATGTGTTTTAAACTGTCTCTGACTTAACTGCTGAACTGTTTTTGTTTGAATTTCCATCCGATGTAGACAGACAGACAGACAGACAGACAGACAGACAGACGGACAGATACTTGGTTTACTTGGTTGTTATGGACAAAAGAAGGTGATGCCCATTGAGATTGTCCCCCACCACACTGGTGGGAAATATATCTTCCCATTTTTTTTAATTGTATTTTTCTTATTTTCTTAGATGCATAAATTGTAGCCACTGATCAAGACCTTTTTTAAATAAATCAAATGAGTTACTGTCCACCAGGTCTTGTGGTAAGCTATTCCATAATCTGGGTGCTCTGACAGTAAAGTAATTTAGCCTTTTACTAGTTTGGGACCTGGCCACATCTATCTGTTTATTATGGAGTCATGGGACAATTTTTCTCTGAGAAAATTGTAGCCCACGCTGTTGCATTAAATCTTTGGATTTATGAATTTTAAACATAAAAAGCATATCGCCTCTGATACACCTAGTTTGTAGCGAATGGAGCTCTGTTTCCTGTAATCTTACATGATAGTCACAGTTCACCAATCGGGGGATAATTTTAATTGCTCTCCTTTGAATCCTCTCGATTCTGTCCACATCCTGCCTAAGATAAGGGTTCCAACATGGAGACACATAATCAGAATATGGTCTTACTTGAGTTCTAAAGACAGGAATGATACATTCCTCAGTTTTTGGAACAAAGGAACGTTTAATACGAGTGAGCAATGCATTAGTTGTTTTAGCAATCCTGATGCATTGATCGGATGAAGTCAGTTTATTATTAACATTAACCCCCAAATCTCATTCACTAACTGAGATATTCAGGGGGATGTTATTTAATACATAAGCTTGATGAGGGTTATTCTTGCCGAAGTGCAATACATAGCATTTATCAGGATTAGGCGTCATACCATTAGTGGTAGCCCATTGCACAATGATTTTTAGGTTATTAATAAGTATAGACTTATTAGTAGTTATATTAACTTTCCCCCTAACTTGGTGTTGTCAGCAAACTTAGAGAGTAAATTTCCTTCACTAACCTGCATATCACTAATAAATGCATTAAACAATGTAGGTCCAAGGACCGAACCCTGGGGAACTCCACTGGAAACACTCCCCACATCTGACAGAGTGCCATTATTTCTAATTTGTTGTCATCTGTTTGACAACCAACAGGTAACCCGTTTGACCAATATCTGGGAAAGTCCCATTCTATTCAGTTTATCTATATGTTTGTTATGTGGTACTTTATCAAAGGCCCTACTGTAGTCAAGCAAAATTACATCTATGGGTATTCCAGCCTCTAGTCCCTTGCTAATGTAATCGTAGAATGAAACCAAGTTAGTTGCACAAGAGTATCCCTGCCTGAATCAATGCTGAGTGAGGTCAACAATATCTTCAGAAATCATTTCTGTTTCCATAATATCCTTTATAATGCTTTCCATTAGTTTACAAATAATCAATGTCAAACTTATGGAGTGATAGTTTTCAGGTAATGAACGATTACCCTTTTTAAAGATTGGAACTACTGTAGCATTGGACCAATCATTAGGAATAATACTTTGATGAAGTGATTTATTAAAGATAAGAGTTAAAGGCACTGCTAAAGAATCAGCTGTTTCTATCAAAAATTTAGGATTAATATTGTCAGGTCTGGGACTTGATGTCTTTTTTTAATGAATGCAGGGCCTAAAGTGTGTTGGCTACAGTTATAGAATATGTAATGGGAAAGCTATTGCTATGCATATCTTATTGGGCATGTTTTGTTGGAGAAAACCAAGCAAAATTGTTCATTAAAGGCATCAGCAATTTCTTCGTCAGAGGATATAATGGAATTCCCAATAGTTAATAGTCACATAGATCTATTATTCCCCTTTTTGTATTTAAATAGGAAAACAAGGATTTATAGCTCTCCTTAGTATGGGAAAGTCTGAGTTCTAGTTTCTTTTTAGACTGTAGGATGGAATATTTCAGATCTTGGACAGCTTTTTTATATTTAATTAAAATGTGTTCCTTATTGTCACCATCACTTTTTTTAAGAATAGAAAAAAACTTCTGTTTATTTTTAATTTGTTGTTTTATAGTATTATGTAGCCCGAGTGGAATCTTCCCTTTTCTATTATATTTTTTTAATGGGGACAAATGTTTCTTCTATTTGATGAATCATACATTTGAAGTACCTCCAGGCTTCCTCCAGGGGCAATGGGGTTAATATTTCCTCCTAAGGTATTTTGTTTAAATGTTCATTGATAGTTTTAAAATCAGCATTGTCATATTTTTTAATTACTGAGTTACTTAGATTCAACTGAAAGTTAAGGGTTAATAAAAAGGTAATTGAGCAACGGTTGTTAAAACCTAAATGGCCCCTGATACATACTCTTGATATAGTACTGGCAATGTTGGAAATTACAAGATCTAATATATTTCCCCCCGTGAAGGTTCAGTAATGACCTGTTCGAGTCCTAGATCTACTAGGAGCTAAATAAATTCTTTATCTCCATGGGTACTTCCAGTTAGTGTGGTCCAGTCTATGGCTGGCATATTAAATTCCCCTAAAATTAGAGTATTATGCTTAGCAGCCATGGATGCTATTCTCTTATATAATTGGGTAGTGTAGTCTGTGTTGGCCGATGGAGGCCTATAACAAGTTCTGACCAAAAGCTGTGGGTGTTCTTTAATTTGGATGTTAACCCATAGGGTTTCTAAATCATTAAACCGTGGTAACTGAAAAGAAGCTATATCCTCCCTTACAAAAAGGCAGCCACCTCCTCCTGTTTTGCCCTGTCGATCCTTACGATATAACCTATAACCAGGTAAGTTGGCTATCCAGGTCAAATCAGGGTCCCACCATGTTTCAGTTATGGATGTCAATCCATACCTGGTCAGGTTACATTTTACCTCCAATTCTGCCATTTTTAACCAAGTTTAGTGATCTGGCGTTCAGGGATAAAAACTCACAGACTGAGGATTTGTCGACTAAGGAGCTACTCTTTAGAGAATAGGATGAGTACCCATTCTCTCCTCCAAACTTCTAGATTAAAAGGGTGCTAATAGCTGATGAGATACTTGTGCCCAATAAAGTGCTTCCCCTTCCTCTGAGGTGCAAGCCATCCCAACAAAAAAAGAGGAGCTTTTTGATAGAAGTTTTCCCAATGGGTGAGGCATAATGTTCCCTGTTGGAGACATCATCTCCTAAGCCAGTTATTAAAAGCTTTAATTTTGTTTATAATTGAATATGTTGCCCTGGGAATGGGGAGTACCTCGAAGAAGCAGACAAGGCAGTTCTTGTTAGCCAAGACATTGTTTAGTGATATAATGTCATGTTTGAGATTATCTAAGCTGGTTCTATTAATGTTAGTTTCTGCATGTATAACAAAGGAGCGGATTTTCACCTGCCCCCTTTAATACCTCATTTACAACCGTGGTGATATCAGAAACTCTTGCCCCTCTTAAACCAGAGCAGGTACGATTTGCTTTATCTTCATTACAAACTGCACGATCAATGTGTTTAATGATAGAATCTCCAATAATGAAGATTTGCATGGTTTGGGGGGGGGGGTCTATTAATGTTTCAGGAACACCTAATCTTGGTTCATTAGTACCATTACTGGTGTCACCTATATCCAATGTGGGGGCCTTAATACTGGCTGTTTTTTTTTTTTTATTATATTATTGGGTTGACTGGTTCCCACACTGTTTCCTGAAGAATTATTGTCATTCTTGGCTAATGGGAATTCTGTGTTTTCATGGGAAAGGACTTCATATTTTTTAGATAAAGGTATTGTAGGTGCACTGCTAAATATTTGCCCTCCCCTATGTTTGGTTTTCTTATTAGTTGCTATTGACCAGGTATCTGGTTCACCAGTGGGTGGGGGAGGAGGCCTTATACTAGAAGGAGCTATGTCAGCTGAGGGGATAATTGGTGCTTGTGTGGAAACATTTGTAGAGTTTATCTGGCCCATCATTAGACTGATGTAATCTTCCAGTGCCTCAGTCTCAGGACTAACTGCTCTTGCAGTTTGTAAATGGATAATTTCTTGTTGTAATGTTTGTAACAATATACCTTTATCACAGATAAAGTCAGTAATCTGTGGTCCATGACCAAACATTTGACGTGTTGAGCAGTAGTTGTTAGGTTCATCCATTTTTTAAACACTAGGTTTTACCATGTAAATAGAGTTCTGACTGGTGTCCCCTTACCCCTACTGCCACAGCGGACACAGCAGACACGCACAGACGTGCGTGTCTCTGTGCGCGTCTCCACACGTGCGATGCACGGGCTCTCCAAGCTCACCGCAGGCTGGTCTTTTGAGCTGGTCCCATGACCCAGATGTAACCCTAGGGTCACAGAGTGAGGCGAGAGGCAGAAATGTCCCAAAGTTAAATAAAAGTACAATTTAAGCCTTTAAAAAGGTGATAGTATGTGCAGGCAGATGCCCAATACAGACAGTGTGTTTTAAAACAAAGAAACACAAACAAGCATTTCTATGGCAACCTGTAGTGTTCAAGAGATCCTCAATACACTACTTGCCCTCTACCTGCACAATTTGAGCAGGGCTCACAGCATACAATAGTGCACAATATTCTTAGCCGCATATACAATGTTTCATTTAAAAGTGACACAGAACTGCTCTCAGGAGCTGCATCAGCCCTTGTAAATGTAGGGAAGACTATGTCTAGATAGATAGATAGATAGATAGCTAGAAACCTTATTTACATAGCACCCTTTACAAAGACTCTGAGCGTTTCACATTAACATTTTAAAACACAGCATAAAAACACACAGTATAATAATCAAAATAAGGTGAAGCAGGCAGTATTACATTTAAAATATATCTATCATTATAAAATAATAAATAATAACTCATAAATTCCATATTTATAGATTAAATGCCTAGTTAAACAAAAAGGTCTTTAAACTCTTTATAAAGATTTCCACCGAGGGTGCCTCCCAAAGACGGTTAGGTAATGAATTCCACAGAGTAGGTGTGGCAACAAAAAATGCATGATCACCCAAATGCTGCAACCTAACCCTGGGAATCCCAAGGAGAAACCCTCAGAAGAACAGAGAGCCCAGAATGGATGATGGGGCACAAGGAGATCTTGCAGGTAGACTGGTCCCCCGTTGTGTCGGGCCTTATACAGGTAGGTCAGTAACCTGACCTTGAAGACAATTCTCCACCTAACTGGCAGCCAGTGCAGCTTGTGGAGGACAGGCGTCATATGATCAAACCTTTGTGTGCCCATCAATAGTCACGCCACCACATTCTGCACCAGCTGCGGCTGGCATAGATTGCCTCCAGATAGCCCTAGGTACATTGTATTGCAGCAGTCCAACTTGGACGTGACAAAAGCATGTATTAGTGTGGTCAGGTCCTCAGTTGGTTTAAGGGCCCAGATCCTGGTGATATTCCTCAGATGATAAAATTCACATTTGATGACGACTGACACCTGAGCAACAAGTGTCAAGCCATCGTCGAGGATCATGCCCAGATCCTTAATCCATGTGGAAGGGATCAGTGGGCCCCACCAGTACTAAACCAGGGGGATCTCTCAACCCCCACCCAACAATGACCTGGATCCACCACTACCACCTCAGTCTTGTCGGGGTTGAGCTGTAGCCAGTTTTAAGTCATCCAAGTCTGGATCTCCTCCAGGCAGTTGTTAAATACTGAGGCCACCATCTGGTTCCCAGGTGTGCAGGACAGGTATAGCTGGTTATCACTGGCATAGCAATGAAAACTTAGCCCATACCACCTGATAATGTTTCCCAATGGCAGCATGTACACCATGATCAGCAAAGGTGACAAGACCAACCTCTGCAGAACTCCACAGAGCAGAGGCTTCAGGTTAGATGAGGCTAACCCCATCATCACCCTCTGCACTCTGCCTGTCAAGTATGACCTGAGCCAGTTGATGACATTACCAGACAGGTCACACCAGTACCACAGGCAGTCAAGCAGCACCTCATGGTCCACGGTGTCAAACACTGATGAGAGATCCAGGAGGACCAAGATGGTATGTTCTCTCGCCTGTCTCTCACCATTAGGAGATCACTAAGCACCTTCGACAGGGTGGTCTCCGTACCATGCCCAGCTCTAAATCCAGACTGGGAGGACTCATAAATGGAAGAGGAGGTAAGACACTCCTCAAGCTGGATGGCCACCATTTTTTCTATAACCTTCCCTGAAAATGGGAGGTTAGAGACTGGTCTGTAGTTGCTGAGACACTCTGGGTCCAATGAGGGTTTCTTCAGTGGGGTCTGACCAAGGTCTTTTTCAAGGCCAATGGAAAGACCCCTCTCCTCTTGAAACTCCGGACAATCTCAGCCACCACAGATCCAATCAGGTCTAAGCATCCGAACAAAAGTCGGGTTGGGCCTGGGTCCAGATCACACTGTGTTGGTCGCAGCCTCAAGACAATCTCCACCACCTCCTCCATTCCAACTGGATCGAACTCAGCCAATACAGGAAGAGTGTTCCTACATGCCTCAGAATGAACCCTGCAGTCCCTTTGAGTGATGCAGAAGGAGATCTTTGCTCTGACAGAGGACGCTTTGTCAGCAAAGAACAGAGCAAACTCTTTACACCTTGTACTCGAACTTACTCGTCCCATTCAGAGACAGGCAGCATGTAATAGCCCATGTACTATGCAGAAGAGCTGAGCTGGTCTGTTCCTAGCCACAGCAATCTCATTTGACAAAAAAAATCTGCCTTCTTTCGTGAGATTGGCCTCTGATAGTCACTATAATGTGACCTCAGGGCCAATTTGTCCTCCATCAGGCATAATCTTCTTCAAAATCTCTCCAGCCTCCAACCTTTAATCTTTAACTTCCTAAGTTTCCCATCAAACCAGGGAGGTCTCCAGCAAGTAGATAAGGGTTGGACACGAACAGGTGCAATTGAGTCAAAAGCGGCAGTGATGGCACCATTATAAGCCTCCACTGCCTACTCTGTACCAATTGCACATGTAGACTCCACACTCGATAGGTCCAGCACCACCTGTAGTCCTACTGGGGACAATCCACATAAAGGGCAGTACCAGACCATCTTCACAGAGGATGGACCCTTGGGGGGGGTCCCAAACGTGAATCTCATGGTGCTATGATCTGACCAAACTAACAGATCTACACTGAAGTGATCGACCTCTAGGTCCAAAGTAAACACCAGGTCTAGTGTGTGGTCATGTGAGTGGGTCACTGAGGTGGCATTTTGTGCCAGGCCCAGTGCCTCCATATTCTGCAGGAGATCATGCCCGTACGATGAGAGTCCATCATCGACCCAGGCATTGAAGTCCCTCAGAATGAACCATCTGGAACTCCAACACCAGGCTGGTAATGAAATCTCTGATCTCCCACAGAAATTCTCTCTCTCTGCCCAGTGGTTGGTAAAGCAGGAGGATCCTGTAACCCACTCAAGGACACACACCCCAATGCGGCAACATACTCAAATATCCCAGTAGGAACCATAGGCAGCACCGTGAGGCCCAGGCTGGATTTAAAACAAATGGTCACTCCCTTCCCCGAGATCGTTCCTCGGGGTGTGTATCATGGAGTACCCAGCTGGCACTGCTGCCTCCAAAATGGGGGCAGCATTCTCATCCAGTCAGGTCTCTGTGATGCAAGTCAGGTCTACCGAGGACATCAAGTCCGCCATAATGGCAGTCTTGTTTCTCATCAATCTGGCATTGCATAACACAGCCCGAGTAGGATGAGGGGAGACTGATGGATCAACTATCTGCCCACTTTCCACAGTGGAGCCCTTGGGTATAGGAATCAGACAGGGTGGACCCCTCTCCAATACCTATTTCACCCTAGGGCATCTCCTTGGCCTCACCACCCAAATCTGCGAGTCCTGGCAGCCACTCAAGCAAACCCACCCCATGACCCCCAGCAATCCCCTGCATTTTCTATAGGCTTCTGTACAATGTGAGGGGAGCTCAAAGGGGCGGGGGTCTCTCAGGAAGGTCACCGAGTAGCTGCACCTTACAGGTCTATTTCCCAGGCACGTACTCAAATTATCCAAGTAACCAATCAATTTTATAAATACCCACATAAATCATCATCATATACAACCATTCATGCAACCATTCAAACCATACAACCCAAGTAAACCCCAGCAACCCACCCTATCCCAAAATAAACTTCAGCCAAAAAAACTCCAACCCCAGCCCTCCCATCTTTAAAACTCCTCTGTTAGCTCAAATTTTGGGGGTCTGTGAGGCAGTCTCCAATAAATCTGCTTAAGTCTTTAAATCACAGTAACCCCCAGACAGTTCCTCTCCTCTCTCACAGGAGAAAAAATGCACTGCAGTTCTGCAGTTCTGGGGTATATTTAGAGTCTGAGGGTCAGGCAATCCACAGCAATCACAACAAAGCAGAACCAGCAGATCACAGTTTGTGCAGTCCAGGCTCTCACCACTGTTACTACTCCTGGATCTTTAGATGGTATAAGTCTAGTCCAGCAATATGCACCAAACTTAGCATAAAAAATTTACCCCAGAGCTCAGCATAAAAATAGCTCACCATTAAAAACAACCAGTGAGCCAGAATGGTCTTATCAGGATTTTTACCACATGATCAGTACTTGATGTAGTCTGTCCTTCAGTTAGAACCATCCGAAACACCTAAAACAGCGTCTCATTTCAGTATGGCATTCTCCCTTCATATCTCTCACTTTTGGAGGGATAAACTGACATACCAACCAGTGAAATCACTGTCCTTCAACTGAGTAAACTTTCGAAATCCTGGCTGACTGGCCAACCCTTGTAGTAAGCTATGGGAGACTTTCACCCTTCTGGCACTCACAGCACCGGCATTATGGTGCCGGGCAATCAGGGCACCAAATGTGGGATGCAGCCCCCTTCCCCAAGGTCCACCTACCCCTGGAGTTAGAATTAATAAGTTGGGGGTGTGTGAGAGGCACAGACCCCCACAAAAACATGATCAGCAACATTGCCAATTGAAGCCCTAATTGCCTGGCACTGGATCATGGGCAAGTTCTGGTGGTGGAACCAGACTCTCACCACTCCCGACAGCAGCAGAGTGATAGTTGCAATTTCTCACTGGTTGGAACAACAGGGGGGCATGCTCTCTTACCTGCAACCACTTCCAGATCTTTCAGACTCTTCCATCTAATCACAGTACCAGATGCAGCACCAGATGCCCATCTCTGTTCACTGTACACAGACCATCAACAGCCACCCGGGAACCAGACGGCTCATCCTCCACTCATATCACTTACTACAAGGACCTCCTCAAGTCGCAACTCTCCAGGCCACGGCCACCTTACAGAAGACAAATACAGTCGTAGCACCCCCACTCAGAGCTCTGTTACTGGGACCATCCAGGCCGCCAGATTATTCAACACTGGCCAAGTCCTTCCATATCATGTTGAGTGCCCAGAGCATCTGGAATTGTGTGCTAAATAAATAAAGCTCATTTACTTACTTACTTGGATCTACGTTGCCAGTGCAACAAACATTTTGTCGACTGATGTTACAGTAAAACCTTTATGTTGACCCCATTTGCGGTCAGCATAAAGGTGGTCACTGCCTCCCATGTTTTCTTCAGGGGGCTTCACCCCCCCACACCCCCAATTAAACTAATCAACTCTGAGTCAGAGCTGATTAGGGGAGGGGGTACAAGACCCTCAGAAGCAGTGCCGGGGTCCAGCACCGACAATGCAGTGACCTGGTGCTGTAGTCGCTGTAGTGTCGGTCACTGTCGACTTGTCTCTGTGGGTATATTGTATAGGATAAATCAGTTTTGACTATGGTTGCATTATTTTATCTTTTTCTGTCTGATAAGTTGAACAACAGATTAAATACACTTTATAATATCATCTGTAGGTTCGCAAAAGGTATGAGAAGATCCACACATTGACCTTATAAAAATCTGTAGGATGTCTTCCACTTAAACAATGTATTGAATATAAAGCTTTAATGTTTCTCCACAGGTTAGTTTTAAGTTTGATACTTAGTTCAGTAATTGACAAATTTCCAAGAAGCACTAACTTGTTTTCCACTAGGTCCCAAGCGAAATATGTTTTTTTTCTATTCCCAAGTTCATCTCATCTTTTGGTCAAAGATTGTTTAAGTACAAGACAATTTGCAGTATACAGTATGGACCCCCTGCCTTGGTTAACTACCTTTGAACTCTTTATTTCTTCCTTAATAACCTTGGTACTGCTCACTCATGATGTATCCAAATTATATAGGGCCTCCTAACTAAATTAACTAAGAATTGGGATGGCTCCTGTCATTATTGGCATAATACTTTTCAAGACATTTCATTTAATTGACACAAGATTTGGAAAGATCTTTTCTGCTATATGACACAGAATAAACTTTGTCTGACCCAATGTTTTATTTTACATAACCTTTACTGCACTCCACAAAAATTAGTCAAAATGGACAGATCCCATATTTCGGTTTGTACTAGGTGTGGATCAAGAGAGGGCACTTTATTACATATTTTGAGGGACTGTTGTTTAGTTTGCAATCTTAAGATGGGAATCAGGGATCGGATGGATCCTCTTTTGGGACTTAAAGAATACTTTATGCCAGAAACTTGTACTGTTGCAGATCTACACACCATATTCTCTAAAGAACAGAAACATAACATGGCAATAATATCTATTTCAATTAAAAGACTAATTATATGACATTGGAGAGATCAGGTTATACATGGAGTGGCTCAACAAGCATCTGAGCAATCTTTGTATGGAAAATGGATAGCCTGAATCCATAACAGGCTGCCAGTTTATGAAAAACATGGTCTAAGTTATACACCCTCTATACTCTCTCAACAGTTCCACATGCCTGATAATTTTCACTTTCTGTTTTTCCCCTCTGCTGTATGCTATTATATGTTATGAAAGTTTCATTAAAGTTTAATCTTGGTACTGCATTACTGCCCACACCTTCTTTTCACCTACGGTATGTGCTTATTTTCTCTAGTGCACTTGGATGGTTTTCTGTTGGACTGCTCTCACTTTCTGTAAACAGTTTGTTTTGGTTGTATTTCATTTTTTTTTGTTATGTTGTTATGGATTGTTGAAAAAAAAATACAAATCAGTTACTTGTTATAACAACCTCTCTCAGCCTGTCTTGAGTGGTGTTAACCTTAACATATTTAAATCCAGACTGCACAGTGTATTACTGCAGGATTCTAACTGTTCATGTGTTATGTAATGTTTTAATTGTATTGGTCTAGTGTTTTTTGTATACTTGTCACAGCAAAATGGCAGTTTTGCCAACCTGCTGACCAGTTTAAATAAAAGAAATTAAATGAAATCCAGCAGTTTTACTATGACTAACAAGCAGAATACCCGTTCTACTGCTTCTACTGTAGGTTAGAGATCTCCATGTATTCCACCACTAGAAAAATACTTTCATCCAGCATATAGCCCAGGGAGCAAAGACTGGCCTAGGTAGTCCCCAGCCTGACTGCCTGACTAGCTACCAAACCTCTGTCTGTGTTGGAGCAAGTTCAACATTATCCTCAAAAAGTTACTAGCATTACAGCAACTGAAACATACAGGGCGGGATATTCAGAAGGGTTGCACCATGCACAACCCACTGATGCGCCCTGTCATGATATTCAAAGCGGGATTGAGCCTGGCACAAATCCCGATGTGCCAGAGCGCATCAGTAATGTATGCGGCGCAGGTAGGGGGGGCGTGCCCATGCATACTCCAGCACATCCCGATATTCAGCTCTGGATGTGCTGAGCCCGTACATGCACAACCCTACCTGCACTACCTGAGTGAGCCCCCAAAAGGCAACATCTGGCCACCCACAGGTGAGCTGCGTGATGCAGGGTGCAACACAGCAGCTGCCACCTGTGGGTGGCCACCCGAGCTCCGGGGGCATCTTCGTGGTGGCACCCCCCATGCCCGATCGTGGGTGTATGTAGAAAATGATAGTCCTATATCCCTGGTGGTCCAATGGACTGCTTGCAGCCCGATTGTGGGCATATGTTTGAAAGAATAGTCCTATATCCCTGGTGGTCCAGTGGACCGCTCACTGCCCGATCTTGGGTGTCAGTGATATCTTATGACAACCCAATGCAACCCTGGTGGTCCAGCGGTACCCCCTCCCACCACCCACTGAGCCCCCCGCCCTGCTCCCCGGTCAGCGGCGGTGGCAGCTCCACCCGCTTGCCACCCTGCCACCCGCTGACTGACTCTGTATGGTAGGGCTGTCGCCCATTGGTCCACAGCGTGAGTCAATGATCATGCAGCCCATACCGTCTACACAGTCCAGATTTGTGATTGGATCCATTCACATTTCTGGACTGTGTGATATCGTATGGGCTGCATGACCATGGCTCACTCTGTGACCAATGGATAACAGCTAATGGAGATCAGTCAGCGGCGAGGATGGCAAGTGGGCAGGAGCTGCTGCCCGCTGCTGACCGGGGGTAGTGGGGCGGTGGGGATCAGTGGCGGGTGGGGAGGGAGGTACCGCTGAACTACCAGGGTTGGATTGGTTTGTCATAAGATATTACTGATGCCCGTGATTGGACTGCAACCACCAGGGATATAGGACTAATCTTTAAAACATATGCTCGTGATCGGGCTGCAAGCGGTTCACTGGGCCACCAGGGATATAGGACTAATCTTTAAAACATATGCCCGCGATCGGGCTGCAAGTGGTCCACTGGACCACCAGGGATATGGGAGGGTGGTTTTACTGTACTTCTGCCCACGATCAGGCTGCGAGAGATCCACTGGACCACCAGGGATATGGGACTATTCATAATAACATATACCTGAGGTAGGGCAGTGGGGCACTTTGCCACTTGTGCAGTGGGCATTGGTCCCCGATGACTGCAGCCTGGCAGGGTGCCAGGTGCAAGTCACCGGGGATCGATGCACCTGCATGCAAATTGGGCCATAATGTCATGCAAATGGCCCCATTTGTGCCTTGCATACATTATGGGCTCATTTGCATGTGCACTTTTGAATATCATGGTAGTTGTGCCTATCGCAATGGCACTTGCACTAGCTCATCCCCCTGCTCCACTCTGGCCACTTGCACTGGGGCAGTGCCACTGCACCATGTGCACTGCGGGTGGCCAAGGAGCGATATTCAGCGATGCTGAGCCATGGCGCAGCTCCGTTGAATATCACTCTGTCAACGCCCCTGCACATCCAAGTTACTCTGCGCCCAGGCTTGCGCCACAGCCTGGTGCAGTCTGAATATCCTGCCCACAGTATTTACTGTATTCCTCAGTTCAGGTAAGCTAAGTAAACCTTAGGATTCAGAGGACCCAAAACTTTACACTGTGGGTAAATCTCATCCAACAGCTACTGAAATGACAAATGACCACTATGGAATCTCTTTCACCAAACATGGAATCTCTTACTTGGGAATAAGCAAGCTGTAGTTTTAGATCATTCTCATAAAACTGATTTTCTACAGCATGATGCTGAATGAAATCATGACAAAGTTGGGCCCATTTTATTTACAGGTGATACAAAATAGCAAAACTAATTCTGCTATCAGTAATAAGCTTCAAGCTCTGCAGACTACCACAGCTGTGGTGGCAAAAGAGAATTATGGACTAAATAAAAAGTCAATAATGTAAAAAACTAAATCAGATATAAGAACTTTTGTAATGTTGGCTTATCCATTAATTGATTCCTACTTGGTTTCTATCAGAGTCATGAGAATAGACATGTCCATTGATGTGTATGATCATGTTCCATATAATATTCCATTTTTATTGAATGTTTTTAAGGTTGTTCAGATACTACTGTCTGTTCCTGTGGATAGCGAATCAAATATTAACCCAATACATGGTCCTGAAGTTAAGTCAATTATTTTATGATATTGTTTGCCTTTGAAGCATAAATGGATCTGGTTCTCAGACTGTCACAACTGAAAGATACATTGAATTATAAAAGTATTGCTTTTACATGAATGAAAATTTTCCTTACTCCACACAATAGCCTTCTGACTTTCACCAAGATATCTCTGAACTTAGAACACAAAGGAAGGTCACCTACAGAGCAATCAAACTATTGTCCCATGGCATTTTTGTCAGTAGTTCCAAAACTGTTTGAGAGATTGGTGCATGGACAAATAAAATAATACCTGGAAAAGCACTTGGTGTTGTCCAGGTATCTATCTGGATTTAGGAAGTGATATTCCACAGACACCACACTTACCAATGTAATTAGTATGATTACCTCCTTATTAGAAAGGGTGCAGGTGGTGAGTGCGGTGTTCATGGACCTGTCCAAGGCTTTTTATACCATAGGTCACAAACCTTTGATTGACTGGCTTTTGGACATTGACATATCAAGGGAGACTTGTCACTGATTTGGATCCTGTTTAACAAGTCAAACATAGCAAATTATGGTGGGGAATTATCAAATAACACTTTTGTACAAAGAGATGTCCCCCAGGGATCCATTTTAGGACCAATGCTGTTTCTAATATATATAAATCGACTTACAGGCTCAGACGAAAACTCAAAAATTAGGTTATATGCTGATGATACTGCAGTGGTGGCAACTGGCACAATTAATGAACAAATGGGAAAATACCTACAGAGCAATTTCTCAAGACTATGTACAGTACATAGCTAACTGAATCCAAATTAGTACTAAATAGTAAAAAATCTAAAATGATGGTGTTCAGTAATGGCCAAACTCAAAAAAATGAAGCAAAAGCAATAACACTGAAATTAAAACAAATAACAATGAAGTTCTTTCCATGGTTACAAAGCATAAGTATTTGGATGTATGGATAGACTAAATTTTTAAATTTGACTACCATAATGAAGGAATGATAAAATGAATAAACAGTAGCATTGGTACTTTTAAATGTACTGGCCATTGTATAAATAAACAAATGAGAACAACCATTGTAAATCAACTTATTTGCATTAGGTAGGGAAAAGGGGCAGACTAGGTGGGCCAATCAGTACTTATCTGCTGGCACCTTCTATATTTCTATGTTAACTACTGATCCCAATATTGGATTACCGCAGCTACGTATATGGCCTAGCAAATAAAACCTTCCTGAAGAAGATTGAGGTTCTTTATAATTGTTTGGCTAAATTTATACTCCGATATGACTATAGGTTACACCATTGCAAATTATATAAAGTTATCAGATAATTATCTTTGGAAAACAAAAGGAAAGTAATTTGGGCAAATCAAATTTTTAAAACTTTAAATGTATTAAAACCATTATATTTGTTTAAAAAATTAGAGAAAACTGAACACACATATTGCTTAAGGAATAGAAATTTGAGAGAATATAAACTACCAAGGTCATTAAATAAATTAGGCAAAATTGCTTTTCCTTTTGTGGCCATATCCTTGTGGATTTCACTAATTGATTCTTTGAAAAGTATGGCTAGTAATCCTAAAACGTTTGTTACAGCATTAAAGCAATAATTGTCTGTTTGCTATATGCATACTGGATGAAATGTTATTTTAGACCCACACCAAAGATTAATAAACAAGTTAGCCAGCCTGGGAGTGGGTCCCAGGGTGGTAACCTGGGTAACAAATTGGCTGCATAACAGGAAGCAGGGGGTAATAGTAAATGGAACTCACTCTGAAGAAAGGGGGGTTACTAGTGGGGTACTGCAGGGTTCAGTACTGGGATCAGTCCTCTTTAATGTCTTTATAGGAGACATTGCAGAGGGTCTAGAAGGAAAAGTATGCCTCTTTGCAGATGACACAAAGATCTGCAACAGAGTTGATACACAAGGGAGGGTAAGAAGGACAAGGAAGGACTTGGAAAGGTCAGAGGAATGGTCAAAAGTATGGCAGCTTAGATTCAATGCAAAGAAGTGCAAAGTAATGCACCTGGGAAACAAAAACCCAGGGGGAGAGTACACAATGGGAAGGAGGTACTAACAAAAATGGAAAGGGACCTGGGGGTAGTCATATCAGATGACCTTAAGGTAGGCAAGCAATGTGAGAAGGCAGTAAGGAGAGCTGGGGGGATACTGGGATGCATAGGGAGAGTCATCACCAGTAGAAAACAAGAAGTTGTTATCCCTCTGAACAGACTGTTGGTGAGACCCCATCTGGAGTACTGCGTGCAGTTTTGGAGACCCCATCTCTGCAAGGACTTAGACAGGATGGAGGCGGTCCAGAGGAGGGCAACTAAAGTGGTGCAGGGTCTGAATAAGAAGCCATATGAAGAAAGACTAAAAGAGCTTAATATGTATACCCTTGAGGAAAGGAGGGGAGAGGGAGGACATGATAGAAACTTTCAATTACCTCAAGGGAATCAACAAAGTCCAAGAAGGTAGCATCTTTCAGAAAAAGAGATGAGCAAGAACAAGGGGGCACAATTGAAAGATAGAGGGGAGACAGCTCAGGGGCAACGAGAGGAAATATTTTTTCACAGAGACAGTGGTGGACGCATGGAACCACCTTCCTGAGGAGGTTGTGGGGTCAAAAACAGTGGGCGAATTCAAGAATGCATGGGACAGCCATAAGGCAATTATAGTGGGTGGTAGGAGGAAGAAGGCTGTTGGTAAACTAGAATCTGCAGCTTATTCAATACATAGGAAAATGGGCAGACTAGGTGGACCAAGTGGTCCTTATCTGCCTTCAAAGTCTGTGTTTTTAGACAGGCCTAGCATGATTATTGGATAAATGCAATAATTTTGTCTTGTTAAATTTATTAAGTGTCCTTTGTTTTGTCTTACTTACTTTTGCTATTTTAAATTTGCAAAACAGGACCACCTTGGAAAAAAGTACCCTCGGGTCCTAATGGTGTGATTGTACCATTCTATTCCTGTATAAAAATTAAGATTTTTACTAGTACCACAAAATCAATAACTTTCTCCAACAAAAGTGAGACTCATTTATCAAGGGAAGCAGTTTATGTTTATGTTCACTTTGTGCTTGCACAAAGGCAAAGATATTGGTATGATAATGGTTTTGAAAGGTGTGTCACTGTTGGTGCAATGCAGGGCAGTCTTAAGGGGGCTGGACAGTGTCAGACCAGTCATCAACCAGGCTAGTCATGACAGTTGTCTGGTCTTGCTGAGTGGAAACTTTGTGTAGATCAAAGAAAAGAGCCACCTGAAGCATAGGATGTCTCTTTCCTTTGATTTGCATAAACAACCCAGCAAGCAGAGCTAGTCAGGGTCATGATCAGCCTGCTGTGGTCCTCCCTCAGCCAATGTAAAAAACAATCTCTCCCACCCTCTGCCAAGTATCCCTCCCATCTCCCATTGCTACCCCTTCTTAATTTTCCAACACCCAGGTTCCCAATCCTAGGTGGCAGGTGGCTAGTACCCTACCACACCTGTTTAACTGTGTGATACTGGGAGCCCACCCTCGGTGCTGCCAAACATAACACTGACAGTGGGGTGCCCAAGCCCCAATATCAGTGTGTGAAATAAGTAAAACCATACCTCATAATCTTTTTTTTATACGCCTTGTACAAAAGAAAAACATTCATCAATGTTTGTTGCTGCCAGCACACCGCCACCATTACCCTCTCCCCACCTGATCTTCCCACTCAGCACCCCCCACCCATTACTTTTAATTTTTCAACACAGGGTGCCCAAACCTCAGTGCCAGATAATACTCCCACACTGCCTGTTTTCACTATGTGACAGCAGGCTGTTCAATCCTCAATATCAGTACCTGAAATTAAGAAAACTATCCTTTGTATTCTTTTTTTTTTTTTTATACACCCTATAAACAAGAAAACTGTCCATCGATGTCTTTTGCCACCACAACTGGCACACTGCTGCTGTTATCTTACACCCTCCCGACCCTCCCATTTAGCACCTGTCATCCCGCATACCCTATATTTACCTACAAGGGGTCCAGTGCCATAATCCTCTCTGAACCAGAGGCATGTTTTCACTCTTTAACGCTGGACTGGGAACTTAGGAAATCGGGTATGTGGTTTAATGTATTTCAATGGGTTTTAAACTTGTCCTGATAACCTGATCATATTTAAATATTTTCCCCAAATTTTCAAAATGGCCTTTTTGGGACCCCACCTCATGAACAAGGACAGTGAATGCATGCAAATCTACCCCGAAAGGTGTCTTTGCAGTCGCTGCATAAAATCACCTTTCGGGCAGGATTTGAAAATTGTCTCCACCATTGTTCATGAGGTGGGATCATAAGAAGGCTATGTTGAAACTCAAGATAAAAATACTAAAAAAAACAACAAAGTTATAAGCACATGTTGACATTTTTCAACACATGCTCGCATAGGAGCCAGGTTTGTAAAATTCTTGGTGGGGCCCAGGGGTCAGGGGTCAAGGCCCCACCCACAGCCCAGGGGTCTAAGGTTAGCCATCAGGTTTTAGGTGTTAAAGCACCGCCCATGATCTGGGGTCACAGGTCAACCCAGCACCACCAGGGGTCTATGGGAGCAGGGCACCTTGTACCATAATGTGGGTCTCTGCATGTTTAGACCCTGGCTGGCCCCCTTGGTAGGGAAAGAAACTGAAACACTATTTAAGAGTTGTTGTTTTGTTATACAGGATGCCATTGTCCTGGATGTAACAGAGGCATTTTCAGGTTGGAGGTTTCTCTAAGAAAACTTGACATTTATTTTGCTGCTGTGTGTGAATGTTAATAAACCTTGTACTTACCATGTGGTGTGTTTATTGTGTTGTGGTCTTCTTTCCTCCTTCCTTGTTTTTCCCGCTGGGTGGGACTTGAACAGAAGGTGGATGTGACCTAGGTGTCTTCTGGTCTTCCTTCTAGTTTTGGGTGGGACTTGAACAAGGTGGACATTAGGCACAATGAAGAGTAATAATACACATCAGAACAGTTTAGCAGCCAAATGAAAAAAAAAAATACTGAGCTAAAACCTTCTCTCCCAATAAACTGAAAAGGTAGTGTAGCCCAAAAACAGGCAGATGTAGATTTGTAAGTAGATTATAATTATTTAATCACGCTAGGGGTTTCAATTTGCCCATTGTGGTCTGCTGAGTGAAATAGCCTGCCTGAAGCGTAACTGTAACTTATCCTGCTGTCTAGGTGATGTTTGTGTGTGAATGCTGTTTCAGTTCTACAGGTCCTCTACTGGTCCCAGTGGTGTAGTGCATCACTCATTCGGAGATTATCAGTAAGTTTTGTATTTATTGTTCGGAGTTACTGAATTTGGATTTTCCTTGCTTCCGAATACTGAAGCCAATGCCACTTTATATGTACAAGCTAGACACTCTACAGGTACGACCACGTCTGTCTGATACAGTTTTTCACATAGTGCCAAGACACCTGGATGTTCTTTCAGTACAACAGTAGGCTCAAGCTGCTGGAGTGATATTGGACATAGTAGTCATGTGAGATCATCATCTGTTTCGTTGCAGAAATCCTTTTTGCAGATTCTTTAGCTAGCTCAGAAAAGTGGAAGTGCTTGCTTCAGTATTTTATCTAGAGTCTGCATTGTATGTACTGAGATCATCTGAATGCTGCAGGTCTTTGGTTTAACATGAAGAAACAGCTGAAGATGTATAAGGTGTCTTGATGAGATGCGCTTTTGAAGTTCTTTTGAAAATTAGTGGGACTTTGTGAATGTCAAAGGGTTTCTCACCTTTCATGTATTGAGTGACTTTATGGTCATGGAACACTGTCCCAACAAGGAACAACTTCAAGTTGCTTTTAAAGGACTGCAGAATGTATACCAGTTACAAATAGAACAAGTCGTCTAACCACTGCCACTGTCTTTTTAGAACAATAAGCAGTGAGACCATATATATCATTAGCCACCTTTGCTGGAATGTATCTGTTTCTTTTCGGTAGGAGCAGCTGTATGGTGCAGTGTCCCTGGTGTTTGGCTCATCAACTGAAGTCTTGTGGTACAGTTTCAGTGCCCATCTTGGTCTTGTGTGTGTAGTGTGGCTCGTTCATCATTCACTCTTTTTTCCTGGTTCCCTTCTTGTTGTTCTGGAGGTCATGTGCACATTTGGTTGCTTTCTTGTCAACCAGGTCAACAAGGATCACATACTCAATGATCATATGAAGAAGTCAGCAGAAGAAGTCCACTTGGTCTATCAAGTCTGCTCGTATTGCATGGTCCACAGCTTGAGCTAATATCTACGCCTTCCCTCGCTCCCCAGTCTTCCCATCCTCCCTACCCATGGCCCTTACCCTCCTCCTATGCCTGTTGCAGCCTCTTAAAGCTTCCCATTATCCTCAACAAGAATACCTATTCTTGCAGTGCATTCCATGTGCTCACCACCCTCTCTGTGAAGAAGTTCTTCCTGACATCCCTCCTAAACCTCCCACCCTCCAGCTTAATACTGTGCCCCCTCTTATTATGGTTGTCAGCCCCTGAGCTTAAAGATTCTCTCCTTATCAACCATGTTTATCCCTTGTACTTGAAGGTCCCAATCATGTTTTTTCTCTCTCTCTCTCCTGACTTCAAGGGAGTACATGTTCAGTGTACAGGGAGTACATGATCATGTGCCATGTCATCATCTGCTTGTCGTGGGACTTCTTGGCGTCTTCTTCCCAAGTTTAATTTCTTCCTCATCCTCCTGTTCTCCTTCATCTTTTTTTTTTCTTTTTTTGTAAATATAAATGCTGTGTCTGAAGTTGGGCTGATCATATACTCCTGGACTGGTTTACGTCCTTCTGAACCAACCCGTACCACCTCGGTGGGCCCCAGTTGTCAATCCCCATAGGTGTTCTGACCAACGTTTCTAATTCTGTGTTTTGTTTTACTTTGTTTTTTTTTAAGACCTCCACAGTTCCACTTGTCATGGTCATGGAAGGGGCTGTGGACATGGCCTACCTAGACTTTAGCAAGGCATCTGACACAGTCCCACACAAAAGATTAATATACAAGTTAGCCAGCCTGGGAGTGGATCCCAAGATGACAGCCTGGGTAAAGAATTGGCTGGAGAATAGGACACAGAGAGTAATAGTAAATGGAGTCCACTCTGAAGAAAGGGGGGGTTACTAGTGGGGTACCTCAGGGTTCAGTATTAGGACCGGTCCTCTTCAATGTCTTTATAAGCGACATTGCAGAGGGACTGGCAGGAAAAGTATGTCTCTTTGCAGATGACACAAAGATCTGCAACAGAGTTGATGCACAAGGTGGGGTGGAAAGGATGAGAAGGGACTTAGCAAGGTTAGAGGAATGGTCAAAATATGGCAGCTTAGATTCAATGCTAAGAAGTGCAAGGTAATGCACCTGGGAAACAAAAACCCAGGGGAAGAGTACACAATGGGGGGTGAGATACTAACAACAACAAAAATGGAAAGGGACCTGGGGGTAGTCATATCAGATGACCTAAAGGTGGACAAGCAATGTGAGAGGGCGCAAGGAGGGCTGGGGGATACTGGGATGCATAGGGAGAGGCATCACCAGTAGAAAACAGGAAGTTATTATCCCTCTGTACAGACAGTTGGTGAGACCCCATCTGGAGTACTGCGTGCAGTTCTGGAGACCCAATCTCTGCAAGGACATAGACAGGATGGAGGCTGTTCAGAGGAGGAACAACTAAAATGGTGCAGGGTCTGCACCAGAAGACATATGAGGAGAGACTTAAGGAGCTGAATATGTATAGCCTCGAGGAAAGGAGGGAGAGAGGGGGACATGATGAAACTTTCAAGTATCTCAAGGGAATCAACAAAGTCCAAGAGGGTAGCATCTTTCAAAAAAAGAGGTGTACAAGAACAAGGGGGCACAATTTTAAGATGGGGGTGGCTCAGAGGTAATTTAAGGAAGTATTTTTTCACAGAGAGGGTTGTGGATGCATGGAACGGCCTTCTGGAGGAGGTTGTGGAGTCAAAAACAGTGGTGGAATTCAAGCATGCATGGGACAGTCATAAGGCAATTCTAGGGGGTGGGGGTAGGAAGAAGTAGGCTGCTGGTTAACTAGGATCTGCAGCTTATCCATTAGGTAGGGAAATGGGCAGACTGGGTGGGCCAAGCGGTCCTTATCTGCCGTCAAAATTTATGTTTCTATGTTTCCTTCCTACCCTTGTCTTTAGTGTCATCCACCACAATGTTGCGTTAGATAGGAACATGCAAAATTGCCAGCAGATACAGGCCTATTGGTCTATCTAGTCTGCTTGAGTGTGCAGCACTTCAGTCTTTCAGACTGCAGCTGCCCCCTCCCTCCTCCCCTGCTGATTCTACCCTTGTATCCTTCATTCTCACTCCTTGCTCCCTTATGGTTTGAACCCTCCCTCTGGACCGCACCTGTCCCACCCCATTTTGAAGCCGACCACTGTCCAGTGATAACACCACCTTTGGCAATATGTTACAGCCTACCACCACCCTTTGGATGAAAAAGTGTGTCCTCATTTCCCTCCTTAATCTGCCTTGTTTCAACCTCTGATTGTGCCCCATGGTTACCCTTCCACTTTTTAAGATGAAAATATTTCTGGTGCTTACTCTAATTTGTTCATACCCTTCAGGTACTGGAAACAGAGTCTCCATTATATCCTCTGTCTCCCTTCTGTTCAGGGAATACACATTGAGGTGTCTCAGTCTCTCCTAAAAAGGCTCATCTCCCAATTCCAGGATCATTTTAGTGTTGTGAAGTACAGATATGCTTTAGGCCCCTAATTTTTCTCAGCAGACCTTTTTTAGCTCAGGATTTTGTGTTTTCATTTGGCAGCTACCTTATTGTAGCTGCTTTTTCTTAGTCAAGAGGCACAGAAGTTTCAGTATCGCCTGTTGTCTGCTGGTCACTGCCCACCAACCTACCCTCTTTGTGTTACCACCAGTGACCACTGTGCATGGTTCCCCCCCTGTGGTAAGCTAACCAGCTGTACTGGTGAACATCTTTTGCCACCCTGTGATATGCGATTTGTACCACCATGGTACAGAATCAATCACCATTGAAGTATGTTGATAGTCATGTTACCATAGAAAACACATCCATTGATGTGATGTTAAAAACAACATGATGATCATATGGTGTACCCAAGAACTCAAAAAGGTGATTGCAAACTTCTGGGCTGCAAGAGCAAGATCTGTGTGACTCTAAAGAAGACACGAGTGTCACAAAACAGTAGAATGACAAATGGATGAGAAAACATGGGCATGGACAGCAACAACCAGTGTCCCCAGTGCTTCATCCTCAGAGATGAACAGGCACACCTTACAAAATAGTAGTACTTAACTGTACTGTAACAGCTGTGACCTAGTGTCTAAATGCTGTAAATGAAATGAAGAACAAGGTTACTGTCATTAGCATTCAGGAACTTCAGAAGAAGTGGAGAAAAACTTATAGTACAATCACAAATGGATGAGAAAACATGAGCATGGACACAAATAACCAGTGTCCCCAGTGCTTCACCCTCAGAGATGAACAGGAACGCTTTACAAAGTAATAGAACTTAACTGTACTGTAACAGTTGTGACTTAGTGTCTGAATGCCGTAAAGGAAACAAAAATCAAGTATACTGTTGTCATTAGCATTCAGAGTAACTTCAGTTAACTGTCACAAATTACACCTCTTGACCCTGGCAGGTTGCAGCCATTGTCAAAAATTCTTCAATGCTGACTGGTGTTTCATGGGTAGAATATGTAACAAGACTGAAGACTTGAGCATGTCCAACAGCCAGCCCAGCCCACATAATGACCTATTGTCGCAGAGGATCAAACATCTTCTTCCTAAAGGATATTTGGAAACAAAACATTTGAAAAGTGTTATTGTTTCCTGTTGTGTATGCTATATGGACATACTCTGCAGTACATGAATTATAATAATGATTTCAAGCTAGTAAAGAGAAGATGACCTTATTAGAAAACTGCTGCCTGCATAAATCAATAATCTATCATCGTCCACCTATAGTGCATATAACGCTTACACTTGCCACTTGATTCTTGAAGAGCAAAAATGGTGCAACGTTGTTCAGTTTGCATAATGAACTAATTGAGGAGACTGTCAATGTCAATTTCTTCAGTCAGTTGCTTGTGAGTGTGCAGCACTGCCAAGTGATTGAGTCAGTCTTGGCTCATAGTGGTTCACAAATAATTTTTTAGTCTTCATAGGGAGCTAAACGATCGCTCAGCAGTGCATGTTGTTGCTGGCATCGTATAGAACAACTTCAGTAGAGTTGCAACTTCAGCCAAGATATCACTCAACTCTTCATTTTCTTTCAGAAAGGTCTTCACTTCACTTCACTCACAGAATCAAGCACACACTTTCTTGATTTTGAAATGTTGCTCAGCATTTGTAAATGAAGAGCTAGTCTGTCCATGCTTATATCATCCTTGAATACTTCAGTAGCACGATCAGTTTCCTCTTGTGATCCCCTGACTGCTGCAGCGATATGCTTCTCCAGTTTGATTGTGGATGTGAAGCCTTCTGATGAAAAGCGATGCTCGATCACAACCTTGCATGCATCGATAACCTCGAAATATTGTTGATGAAAATAATGTTTGGGGTCACTGTTGGGATGTCCAGTGCTTCCTTCATCAAGCCATCTTGGTGGTCTGTGTTTTCTCGGAAGTGAAGGCCAGGGACCCTGGTTTTCCATTTTTACAGGTAACACCGGTAACAATCACGGAATCCTGCTTGGTTTGCGGATTTTGAATTCTTGTACCAGTGCCTCATGTAAATTGCATGTCACTGCACAGAAACTCTAAGATTTTCTGCATCTTTTAAAATTTTTTTATTTTTTCTTTCTATGTCTCATTCTCACCACATCAGTCTCCACTTTTCAGAGATCCCTAGGCTGGGCATCCCCTAGCTTCACCCCCAGGTAATGCTCAGGAGCTCCTGTGGGCCTGCCCCATCCTACCTGGATTGTACCCTTCCCCAGGTGGGATGGGAGAGGACCCCAGGTCACCCCTCCACACTCCCTTAGTGTGTGTCGGGCAGCTCAGTGGGTCCCTCATGGAGCCTGGTTATGAAATCTGGGGCACCTGGCTCCCTTCTACCAGTGGCCAATGCGGGGTGATTGTTCCTGGTTTTCTGGTCTCTGTCCCTGAGGGCACTAGCACTAGAGGAGATCCAAGGAGGTAGGTCACATAGAGACATGCCACTGCTCCAGATCCTGGCTAGCATCCTCCCCTCCTGATCACTGTGCAGCACCATTGCACCATCACCCGTGGCCACACAGGTGGTGGTAAAGCAGCAGGACCTGCAGCCTACCCTCCCTGGAGGAGAAGAGCAATCCCCCAGGTGCTCGATCCTACTCCCCTGGCCAGACCTCCAGCAACCAGAGTTCACTTCTGACCCTGGGTCACTGGCATTACAAGCAATAGTGCTACCACAGCGCCAGAGGGCCGACCCAGATTTCAGCATCTTAAAATGAATGCTGCTGTGCTTTGCATTCTTTCTGCTTTACTGCATATAGAGTCAGTAAGGAAATCACCCGCACTGCTTTGTTGTAATCAGCCATTCAGTTTAACCACCCATGCCTAGTGGTTAGAGTAACAAACGGTGATTGCACTGGGTACATCCAGCAGACTTGGGTTTGATTCCCACAACCTCCACTTGCATACTGTGCGACTCCAAGCAAGTCACTTAAGCTCCTCAGTGCTTCTAGGTCACTCCTGAAAATAGACAGTTCTGCCTAGTGGGCCTTACCTGCTTTACAAAGAATATAAAAAAATACCAATATATGTTTACTGCATCATGGAATAGTAGTCAGGGTACCATGTAATTTATCTGAGTTTTACTTGGGCTGCAATGATTTTGTATAGGTAAAGATAAATGTTCAGATACATTTGATGTGTTTTATAAGCTTGTTTTTAGATTTTAGTCAGGTTTTTATTGTATTCTTTGCACAACAGCATCTAGGCTGTAGATTGCTAAATGCAGGATCACTGTTACCAACTAGCTTATTCAAGTTTATAATCAGTAGGGTCATCCACAATCCTCAGTTGTTTGAATGAAAACTAGTCTGAATGAAAATATGTTCACAAAGAAGAAACTGCCTTACTACTTATTAAAAGACTTCACAGTTAGCACCCCATTTAGGTGAATTGGATCATTTGCACCTTTTCTCCCACCTGCTGTTTCATTCTTTGTGACAACACAAAGTTTTCTGATAGACTGCTTCAGCAAGAAGCCAATGTAAAGTATTTAAGTCTACTTATGTTTGGCCAGTGGATTTCTGAAAGCACAGTCAATGACATACAGAAGGTAAGATCCCAGGGGCTGTATGATGCTGGTGGGCAGAGTAGTGCTCAATTCACGTCTGAACAAAGACATTAAAACTGGGAGACACCCTTTTCATGGACACCAAGTAAAAAAAAAAAAAATCCACATGTCTGGGAGATGCATGAATCCATTTCAAGGTCCTCCACTAATCACTTGTGGATTTTTCTGGTGAAGACACTTTATTTCAAAGAATCTAATTCAAGCAGTTTTTTTTTTTTTTGCTCCTCCTAACCCCTGGCCATCCACTCCATCAAGCCTGCCAAGGCCCCCTACCACCGCTGCTGAGTCCTGACCACCATCCACTCACTGCCTCCTACTGCTGTGCTACCAGGTAATCCAAAGTAACCCTTCATTGAGTGGGCCCCTACCCATGTGGGTGGCTACCAGGAAAGGAGAATTGCCCCAAAGAGCTTCCTGTGTTTCCTGGGCATGGCAGGGTCAGAACGGACAAATGTCTGGGGCTTCCAGCATATGGAGGGACCAACAGCCGTCCTTCAGTTGGTCAGTGGGTGTTTTCCCATTTTCTTGGGAGTGTGACAGACCACATGATGTCAAGACACAAGCCGACGTCTGTCACACTCCCTCCTGCAGTGAGGGCTGACATGTTACACCTCTGGCCTCCACCATGGGCCAGCAAATGCTGAGCCTTGAACCCACCCTCCCTCCAGGGAGAAGATGAGTGGTCATTGAACACTCAAGCCTTCATCCACCAGCTGGCCCTCCAACACCCAAGTCTGTTCCCTAACCCTGGTCTGCGGTGTCACAGGCAGAAATCCAATTCAGGCAGTTAAATTATAGATAGGATAAAACAAAGGTAGTCCACCTTAACAGTGATAGTTCAGATTAATTCACAGCTGAGTTCTAACAAGTAAAGAGACCAAGTCATTTGTAACTTGTGCATGTGGGGTGTGGGTGTTGAAGAAAGGGGATCATAGTGCTGTCACTACTGCCATCACCTCTGAGGGATGTGGACTGCATTGTTGATACTGCTATCACACCGAAGGGGTGGGGGCTGTAGTGCTTCTGCCATCACCATTGGTGGATGGGGAATGTAGTACTGCTGTCATCCCACCTGAGGGATGGGGGCCATAGTGCTGATACTGCCATCACACCTGAGGAATGGTGAACGTAGTACTGCTGCCGTCACACCTAAGGGATGGGGGACACAGTGCTGCTGCTGCTTCTATCACACCTGAGGGAGGGAGGTCATAGTGCTGTTGCTGCTGCCATCACACCAGAGGGATGGGGCCATAGTGCTGTTGGTGCTGCCATTGCACCTGAGGGATGGGGCCGTAGTGCTGCTTCCATCACACCTTAGGGATGGAGGCTGTAGTGTTGCTGCTGCCATCACATCTTGTACCTAAAATAATTTTAAATTCGTACAAGGATGGAAGGATGTGTAGTGGAGGTCAACATTGCTAAAATGCATGTTAGCAGAGTTAAAAATTGTTAAATAAAGTACACAAAACCAAACACTGGCAAAACCAGATTTTGTCTTAGCAGACACCAGTGACAATACGGTTTTTTACAATGTGCAAAACAGAATATGCCCTTTCTCAATCCCAGTAAACCAGTGTCCCTGGTGAAGGCTCCTCTAAATTGAGAACTTGTGCCTGCTCCAGGTGTAGTTTCTCAGAAGTGATCGTATGATGAGTCACCGCACATCCCATTCAGCACCTCTTGCAATATCTCAACCTTTTTAAGAATGTTGGACAGTGAGGGAATTGGACTCTGAATTGTTGCATTGACTTCTTCCAAAGGATCCATCACTTTCACAATTACTTGTAATGTAAAGTAGATGGGAAAAGACTGGAGTTGCTTCAAGAAACCACTGCATTTTGAACCAAAGTCATAGCACACGTTTCACTAAATTCTTCCAAGCAGTTAATCATGGCCTCATAATTGCAGAGCAACGATCTGATACTGCTGATCCTCAATGTCCACCTTGTTGGGCACAATGGATGAAGAGAAGGCTGTGTTTCATCTTGAAAGTCTCTAAATGTTGACAGACGCTTCGGTGACTCCCTTATGGCATTGATGAGATCCTTCATCAGCAAAAAGCAGTCACGACACACCTGAATATTTTGTAGTGCATCCTGCATGGCAAGATTCAAGGAATGGACAGTACAGTGAACAAATACTGCTCTTAGTTCTCTTTCTTTCACCCTGCCTTACAGTCCAGTGAATTTGCCTGACACATTACTGGCTCCATCATAACACTGACACCGACAATCAGAAAAAGATAGGTCAAACCTCAGCAGCATATCTTCCAGAATTTTGAAAAGGGTTGCAGCATCAGTTGCCTCAGTGTGGTAGAATCCCAGAAATTCTTCATGAGTTTTCCAATCTTCATTTGAAAAGTACCTAAAGGAAAAAAGTATTTGTTCCTTCTGAGATAAATCTGCAGTCTCATACATCAAGATTGCATAATACTTAGAGCCCTTGATCTTCTTGACAATTCTGCATAGTACTGAAGTTGCCATCATTTCGACAGTCTCGTTAAGAATATCATGCGATAGCCACCTGTATTTCATATGACTAAGCCATTGCCTTAATTCTTCTGAATCTGTGCTGCATAGCTGCAACAGCTGTATCAGGTTTGGATCAGAGTCTGTATGTCCCCATACTGCTAGCCCTTGCTTGGCAAGGTAGTGAATGCTAGTAAATATTTTGTGCAAGGCATCCCGTGCTATTTTCATTTCTTTCTTGTAACTGGCAGACATCAATGCAGATACGTTTGTTTGAGATTGCAGGGCAACATGCTTCATTTCAGCTTCCTTGTGACATGCTGATTTTTCATGTGAGGTGAAACCATGCAATGCATGTTTCCAATCTTCATATCCAGATGAAATAAAAGCTAGTTCAGCTTTTGTGGGAAATGTTAACGGCTTCTTTTATGTGCTTGTCTTGCAAATGGATCAAAACACTTTGTCTGACTGCTTATGATACTCCAGCCAGGTAAACTTCACTAACCAAGACTGCTGAAAATGTCTTTTTGTCTTTGCCTTTGAGGCTGCATCTTCTGCATGTGTCTCTTCTGACACTTCAGTTTGCAAAGGTACTGGATTATTAGAAGTGGAGCAACCTTGCCCTTCTTCTGCATTGTCACTTTCCTTCTGTCGCACTTTTTATCTTGATTGCGCGCATGCGCAAGAAATATATTGTGGCAGCTTTCCTCTAGAAGCAGGTTGCAGGTTGGAGGTACAGCACTGTTGTGGCCAATGCCCCCACAGCCTTTAAAGGCTTGGCTCGCTTTCCCCAATGCTGTGGCACACTGCTGCTGACACTAGTTCAGCCAGCGTGCCACAACCTTCTAAAAAATTAGCCACTGCAATCAGGGTCCACCTCGTCATTGCAGCGTAAGCCATTCGCTGCAATGAGAGAGTGACCCATCATTGCTGGGTGGAACCTTGGTACTCTGATATTGTTTGTGAACATGGCAGCGGCTTTCCACCGTGTTCACAAACAATATAAATGTAAACCCAGCCATGCCGGTGCCCAATCCCCCTCGGCAGCATGTTGCCCCACAGTGTTTGTGTGCCATCAAACTCCAATCCCCCGTCGCTTCAGTGCCCATAAGCATGCATTCTTTTGCCGATGGGGGAGCCCACTCCCATCGGCATCATGCCCCAATGTTTCATTTGCCAACAGGAGCCTCCCATTGGCATAATCCCCCCAAACACCCAGTGTAGTTGTGCTGAGGGGGTGCCCAATCCCTCTCGGCTCTTGCACTCCCCTTTTGTGCCGACAGGGGTGCTCAATCCCCTGTTGGCTAGAGCTGCCCCCCAAAAAAAGAAACACTGTGTTGGCATGCTGAGAGCCCACCCCAGTGTGCCAAATAGCCCTGTAAAAAAAGGAAACCATCCTGTCATGTTTTTTCCGATTTAACCTGTAAAGGAAAAAAAGGTCCCTCGCCGTCTCCCGGCCCCCTCCCACAACCCGCACCCACCATCTGCGCACCCTGCCTCCCCATTCGCCCTTCACCCCATACTTACCTCCAGATCATGGCATGATGATCTTCAGTGGACCGGGAACACGTCTGCACTCTTCAAGTCGACCGCGAACTGAGGAAATGCTGGTAAGCTGCATAATGGCATAGATAGGGTTTTTTTCAACTTTAATGCATATCTCAAGCATTTTTTGGACTTTTGGCACCAAATTTTCAACATGGGGTTTATGGGATCCCTCCTCATAAATTCTGCCACCATCGTGGCGTTATTCGGCCCCAAAAGGTGATTTCGCAGTCACTGCGCAGAATCACCTTTTGGGACTAATTAATGAAATGACAGTGACAGTGTTCATGAGGTGGGCTCTCAAAAAGCCTATGTTGCAAATTTAGTGGAAAAAATCCCAAAAATGACTGTTTTATGAGCGTGCGTTGTGCAGTTGCTACGCATGCTCGTAACTTTGCTACTTTGCAATATTTTCATGCCAGATTTTCAACATTGACATTTTTCCACACCTCCTTATGAACAGTACAGCTGTCATTTTTCACATCCTGACTCAAATGTGTTTACGCACTTCCTGCGCAGAATAGCGTGGTTGCTGTGGGACATCAGTTTTGTGGACAGATTACAAAAATGACAGTGATGCTGTTCATGAGCAGAGGACCTAAAATGCCTATGTTGAACATTTGGTGATGATACTCTATAAAATTACTGTGTTACGAACATGCGTTGCGCAGTTTGCATGCATGGTTGTAAGTTTGCGAATTTATAATATTTTCACTCCAGATTTTCAAAACTGCCATTGTTCTGCACCTTCTTATGAACAGTATAGCTGTCACTTTTCACATCCTGGCCTAAATATGTTTTTGCAGTACCAGCGCAGAATAGCGCGGTCGCTGTGGGAAATCCATGTTCAGGACACATTATGAGAATGACAGGGTCACTGTTCATTAGCAGAGGTCCTAAAATGCCTATGTTGAAAATTTAGTGATGAAAGTCCATAAAATGACTGTGTTACTAGCATGTGTCCTGCAGTTTCCTCTCACCATTGTAACTTCGCATTAGTAATATTTTCATGCCACATTTTTAACACTGGCATTTTTCAAAATCTCCTTATGAACAGTACAGCTGTCATTTTTTACATCCTGGCCAAAATGTGTTTTCACGCTTCCGGCTCAGAATAATGCAGTCGCTGTCAGAAATCAGTATTTGGGACAGATTAGGATCGAGCGAGTAAGAGAGGGGGGAGTGACCGAGATCAACTGAGCTCTGTCAGGAGAGCTGTGGATTTCTTTGTGGGCAGGAAAAGGCACCAACACAGGCAGGAGCCCAGTGCAAAAGGGCAGCCTGCAGCGTCGGGAGACACAGAACGAGTGAGTGAGGGAGGGGGAGTGAGTGAGCTCAATGGAGCACTGTTGGGACTGCTGCAGATTTCTTTGTGGGAAGAAAAAGGCAGCAATGCATGCAGGGGCCCAGTACAAAATGGCAGCCTGCTGTGGTGGGAGAAACAGAATGAATGACTGAGAGAGGGGGAGTGAGCGAGCTCAACAGAACTCTATCATGACTGCTGCAGATTTCTTTGTGGGCAGAAAAGGATGGCAACGCAGGCAGGAGCCCCATACAAAAGGGCAGCCTGCAGCACTGGCAGAAATGGAACAAGCAACTGAGAAAGGGGAGTGAGTGAGGTCAACAGAGCTCTGCCGGGACCGCTGCAGATTTCTTTGTGGGCAGAAAAAGGAGGCAACGCAGGAAGGAGCCCAGTACAAAAGGCCAGCCTGCAGTGCTAGCAGAAACGGAATGAGTGGGTGAGAGAGGGGGACTGAGCAAGCTCAAAGGAGCTCTGTGGGGACTGCCACAGATTTCTTTGTGGGCAGGAAAAGGCACCAACAGAGGCAGGAGCCCAGTACAAAAGGGCAGTCTGCAGCACCAGGAGAAACAGAATGAGCAAGTGAGACAGGGGGAGTGCGTTACCTCAACGGAGCTCTATCATGACTGCTGTGGATTTCTTTGTGGGCAAAAAAATGCAGCAATGTAGGCAGGAGCCCAGTACAAAAGGCCAGCCTGCAGCGTCAGGAGAAACACAATGAGTGAGTGAGAGAGGGGGAGTGAGCAAGTTCAACGGACCTGTGTCGGGACTGCTGCAGATTTCTTTGTGGGCAGAAAAAGCCACCAATGCAGGCTGGAGGTCAGTACTAAAGGGCAGCCTGCAGCAGCGGGAGAAACAGAATGAGTGAGGGAGGGAGGGGGAGTGAGTGAGCTCAACGGAGCTCTGTTGGGACTGCTGCAGGTTTCTTTATGGGCAGAAAAAGACAGCAATGCATGCAGGGGCCCAGTACAAAAGAGCAGCCTGCAGTGGCGGGAGACACAGAATGAGTGAGAGAGGGGGAGTGAGCAAGCTCAACAGAGCTCTATCGTGACTGCTGCAGATTTCTTTGTGGGCAGAAGGAGGCAGCAATGCAGGCAGGAGCCCAGTACAAAAGGGAAGCCTGCAGTGCCAGGAGAAAAAGAATGAGCAACTGAGACGGGGGAGTGAGCGACCTCAACGGAGCTCTGTCAGGACAGCTGCAGATTTCTTTGTGGGCAGAAAAAGGTGCCGATGCAGGCAGGAGCCCAGTACAAAAGGGCAGCCTGCAGCGCTGGGACAAACACAATGAGTGAGTGAGAGAGGGGGAGAGAGTGAGCTCAAGGGAGCTCTATCGTGACTGTTGCAGATTTCCTTGTAGGCAGAAAAAGGTGGCAACTAGGCAGGAGCCCAGTACAAAAGGCCAGCCTGCAGCGCTGGCAGAAATGGAATGAGCGAGTGAGCGAGGGGGAGAGAGCAAGCTCAACGGACCTGTGTCAGGACTGCTGCAGATTTCTTTGTGGGCAGAAAAAGCCACCAACAGAGGCAGGAGCCCAGTACAAAAGGGCAGCCTGCAGTGCCTGGAGAAACAGAATGAGTGAGAGAGGGGGGGTGAGTTATCTCAATGGAACTCTGTCAGGACAGCTGCAGGTTTCTTTGTGGACAGAAAAGGGTGCCAATGCAGGCAGGAGCCCAGTACAAAACAGCAGCCTGATGCACCGGGAGAAACAGAACGAGCAAGTGACAGAGAGGCAGTGAGTGAGCTCAACGGACCAATACAATCAACATTCAGCATTGACAAATGCTTTTTTTATTACGTATCTATCCATATTGTGCAGTTGGCTGTTCAATTAAAAATATAGGCAAAAAGAATTATTCAGCACACACACTGACTGCAATACTGCTTGGCCTACAAATTTCTACCTGAGCTTGCTATGTTGTGTTTGCAGAACAGTGGCACTTGCTTTGGCATCAAGTGGGTTAAGGTTAACGGACTGTGTGCGGGAAACCAAAGTATCACAGAGTCAGCATCAGCATACCAAGATGAAGTATTCCCCAGGGAAGAAGAAGAAGAAGAAGAAGAAGAAGAAGAAGAATATATATAGGCCCGGATATATTCAAAGGTTGCGCCATGCATAACAGGAGGTTCTTGCTGTCACGCCAGTCAAAATGCACCATTTGCGATATTCAGAAGGAGGCAGTTGCGCCAACCAAAAACATGCTGAGCAACAGCGAATGCAAATGAAGGCATGCGAAATCAAGGGGGTGGATCCATGCATAAAGAGCACAATGCGATATTCAAAGACTTGCGCAATGCGCAACAGCAGAACAGCCGGAAATTGCGCACTAGCGGAAATGAGCCAAAATAAAAAGGCTCAAGGAAGCGGCGCAAGAACGCTACAAGGATGCCAAGTGGGGGAGAGAGAGAGAGACAGACAGACAGACAGACAGTGACAGGCTAGGGCAGGCAAGGCAAGCATGGGCCATAGGCTGTAGAGGCCAGCGGGGGGTGCCCGGTGCAGTGGAAGTAGCAGTGAGGACAGCGGGGGTAACACAGCAACACCAGCCGGGGGGCTCAGAAGCCAGGGAGATGGACAGTGCCAGCTTCCACATGGAAGCTGTAATGAGGGGGTGAGAATGCATGCTGCAGGGGATGTGGCCGTGGAAGGGCCGTCGGCGGTATGCCCCAACAGGCAGTACCGTGCCGCATCAGCTTTGAGCTGTACACAGATGTAGAGATGGTGGGCGGTACCGCCTGAACAAGGCAATACTGAGATGGCTCTGTGAGCTGTGCAGTGATGTGATGCAGGCACCCTCACGGCCAGTCACGCTCTGTCGGTGGAGACCAGGTGACAGCCTGCATGTGCCTGCTCACCACGAGCACCTTCCAGAGGCCAACAGGGGACACCACAGGCATCACACAGTCGGCCACGTCACGCATCCTCACCCAATTCCTCAGCGCACTGCTGCCACATGCTGCGGAGTACATCCATTTCCCCAGCACCGCGGCAGAGCGTACAGCAAACATGCAGGAGTTCCACAGGGTAGCACGTATGCCTGGTGTGCTAGGGGCCATAGACTGCACCCATGTGGCCATTCGCACGCCACCTGGCCCCGATGGGGCTGCATATAGGAACAGAAAGGGCTTCTCCAGTGTCAACTGCCAGGTGGTGTGTGATGCCACTGGGCGCATAATCAATGTCTGTGCGACACACCCTGGTGGAGCACATGATGCCTTCATATGGTATCAGTCCGCATTGTGCCATCGATTCGAGAGTGGGGACATCCCCACAGGCCATCTAGTGGGTGAGTACGCATGTATGGAATGCAAACTCGGGGCAAGGGTGAGAATGCCACAGGTGCCATGGTAGTGGCACACAGGGATATGGGCAATATGGACCTGAACATGAGACTGATCTCCACTATCTCCACACAGGTGACAGCGGATACCCACTCCGTCCCTGGCTGCTCACACCATACCGGCTCCCCATGACCCCATCGCAGCAACGCTATAATGAGGCACATGCTTCCACATGCAACATCATAGAGCGGGTGTTTGGGATGCTCAAGGCATGCTTCCGATGCCTAGACACCTCCGGCGGTGCCCTACAGTACAGCCCCCAAAAGGCCTGTGGGATATTCCTGGCCTGTTGCATCCTGCACAACATGGCCAAAGACTGTGGGATAGCCATACAGGTTGAAGAGGGGGACAGCGATGGGGACGCCAGTGGCGCCGGTGTTGATGGTGATGAGCAGCCCCCTAGGACGGCGGGACCCCCGACTGATCCGGCAGGCCCAGCTGCACCGGGACACCATCACAGAGGAGCACTATGCAGAACACAGGTAAGTCAAGGGACATGTGCAACCAACACTGTCCATGCAAAACCACAGGCACACAGGGTAACACACCAGGGTGCATGACGGCCAGGAGTGGAAGGGTCCAGGCATACAAACATACCATCAGGGAGGGTGAACACTCATATGGACACACACACCAGGCACAGAGCGCATGGGCAGATGCACAGCACAGCAGAACCGACATTGCTAACACACAGAACCACCGACCACCCCACCACCTGTACTGTCCAAGCGTGTGTCAGATGCTGGGCACCCTTGCACCTTGGTATAGTACAATGCAGGCATCATCATGCACACACACCTGTGGACAGCAGTTGGGAGGGTGTGCAGGTGGTCCGTGTGTCGGCGTGTTGAGCAGAGCACCCAGCAGTGCACTTCCCACCATGACACACATTGCACACAGGGCAGCACCAGACAGGGCCCACACTGGGAGACAGATCAGTCATGTAGCACTGTCCCACGGCCACCGCGGATGCGTGGGCGGCCCCGCCGTGACCCAACAGCCCTGGCAGACTGAGCAGGGGCCACATGGGGTGGCACTGTTGGACCACCAGGGTCCCACTGCCGAACGCTGACCTTGCCCGCACAGGGGTCTGCAGTATGCTGAACAAACCTGCACCAGGGGTGCTCGGGATGCCCACAGCAGAACCCGGCGTCGACAGGCCTGGTGTCACATGACACCGGGAACGGGGAGTGGAGAGTGAACTGTGTGGGGTGTGCAGTACAGGGGCACCTGACTGTGTGCCCAATGAGTCCACGACAGAGACCACTGCCTGGGTCAGCCTGTCAATGGTGGCGGTCACATCCATCCGCATACGAACCAGCTCTGCATGGTCCAGAGCACACTCCCTGCTGTGCCGCTCCACAGCCACAGACAGTGCCTCCATGGACATTGCAACCGCCTCTGCTGCTGTACTGATTCCTGCAGCAGGCGGGTGTGCTCATCCAATGGGTACTGTGCCCCAATGGCATCCTGTCCCCCAGGGTGTGGAAGGTCCTGATGCACAACACCTCTTGAGGGTGGGCGCTGTTCGCCAGGACCAGGAATGGGCAGATCAAAGGGCGGGGACATGTGCCACCGCTTGACACTGTACCCCAGACCTGGTGGGTGACTGCTGCTGCTGCCCCTCCAACCGCTGTGCCCAGGGTCCACTTGTTCCACCGCTGTGGCTGCAACAGTGCCAGACACCTGCACAGCCACCAGTGCTGCCCAACCGGTGCTGACAGGCACAGCCTGGGACTGTGCCAACATGCTGGTACACAAGTTGGAACCAGAAAGGCCCAGGGGCACGTGCTGGCCTGCTGTGTGTCCGTCATGGGACACACACCTATCACTGCCCATTGCAGTCCTTGCATCATCAATGGTGCAGGTACATGCTACAGCCATAGTCACAGCGTGCTGGCATGCTTGCATGCCAGACTGCTGAGACACAGGCTGTGCACCCCCACCCGAATCACCGACACCAGAGTTGGCAGCCCAGCGTGCATGCTGCTGCAGTGCATGCTGGCTGGTGACAGAGGTGGATGGACCCTCCTCCATGTCCAGCAGGTCATCATCACTGCCTGGACCCACCACCACCGTCTCCTGAAGATGAACAGGATCTGTAACACAAAGAGAGTACATGTGAGTGCATGTGAACAATCTTCCCCCCCCCCAACACCACCACCATGTCATACTGTGCAGTGATGGGCTTCCACCTGTCTGGAATCCACCTCCTGGTACGCCCTCAATAGCGCTCCACTGCATTGATGCAGCCAGTGTCTCCTCAGCCGGGGTCAGCTCCAACACCGCTGGCTGGCCCCCGCCAGTGCCAGCACGTGCCGCCCTGAAGGCTTCCACCTTCTCCTTCAACCTCCTGCGGTCTGTCCCCATCTTCTTCTTGCATTCCTGCATGGAGTGCTGGTGGCTTCCATGCAGGTTCACGGCCAGGCTACCCCTCCCATGCAGCCGCCTGCAGGACTGAGGGTGCCCATCAGTCCACTCAGTAGTGGCTCCTCCTCCAGGTAGGCCTGGAAGGGCCTCTGTCTCTGCTGGGGTAAAGTTGGGCCTCCTTCTACGCCCACCATCCTCACCTTCACCTTGGCTCTGCTCGGTCATGGCGATCTGTATGGGGGGAAGTGGACACCTGTCACTGTGCAGTCTGCAGCATTTTCCCATGACCATTGTCCAGAACATCACACAGCATGCAACTCACCTCTCACCTGCAGTACCCGAATCTGGCCAGCGCAGCCCAATGTCGCACATTTATAGCACAATGCATGCAAATTAGGAGTGGAGCAACTATAATGAGATGAAAATCATGCCACTCGCCTTTGAATGGCTGATCAGATGATTTGCATGTGTCGGCTGAATCGCTGTACTTTGCTGTCTAGGTTGAGTCGGCTGAGCCAATAAGCGCGAGATCTGTGACTGTGTGGTACACTGCATTATGCATTGCCCAGATAGCTTACGTAGGCGTCTGCTGTGCTGCTGATGTGCTGTGCGTGATCGGCAATTCAGGCCATGGCCACCATTGTGCCAGTGGCGCTACAGCACTGGGCACTATATGGTGCTGTGGCACTACTGCGCAATAGTCCACTGTGGCACTGGTACGCAGCTGGTCGGTCACGCAGGATGCGTATACATCAGATGGCGCTGTGCGTGGCCTTGCGTCATTGCCCCTGACCTGGTGTCCGACCTTTGCCCCCTGGCGCTGTTCGGCTGCCATGTGTACAGCCCTATTGCGCTGTCTGGTGACAGCGCTATGTGAAGTGACGGCGCTGTTCGAACAGCGCGATTGGAACCTGTGGTGGTCTATTGGCCAACATCTCCACGTGGGGTTATGGCACAGTGGGGCGCCATATTGCCTGCTGTAAAGTTGGTACCATGGCACGCAGAAGAGCTGTGCAGTGGAGCCCTGTAGAAGTGGCCAACTTGGTGGCCCTGGTGGAGCCCCACTATGGGGCACTGTATGGTGAGGTGACCCTCACCATTGCTAGGATGCAGGTCTGGCAGCAAGTGGCCAGTGACCTGGTGGGGGTCACTGGACGGTGCTGGTCAGCTGAGCAGTGCCGGCACCGGTACAGTGACCTCTGCAGGAGGGATCCTCATCTTCTGGATCGGCTGCGGTCACGTGCCAGGAGGGGCGTGGTGCCTAGGCCAGGTGGGTGTACCATCTATGCACCTGTATTCTCTGTAGGGGTGTGAGTGTGTTTTGGTGGCTGTGCATAGGTGATGGCTCTGCCATGGTTGGCTGTGTCAGTGTGCAGGTGTGAGATGCATGGGTCTGGCTGTGGGCAGGCACTCTCACTGGGGCAGGGGCAGTCTGCTTTGGAGTCACACTGATGTTTTCTCAACATATGTCTCCCACAGGCCGGGATGTGAGGATGCAGGCATGGGTGAGGAGGCGATGCCAGGGCCCTGGTGCAGGTGGGTGTTGCGCCGCAGCAGCAGCAGCAGCAGCGGCAGACCCAGCTGCTTGAGGAGTGTGAGTATCATTACTTCATGGATGCTATTGCATGCTGGGGGGCAGACCACCAGCCATGCACAACACAACCATGCAGGAAAAGGGAGGTCATAATTCCACTATACAAGACACTAGTGAGGCCCCACCTGGAGTACAGTGTACAGTTCTGGAGACCATACCTACATAAGGACATAGACTGGGTAGAGAAGGTTCAGAGGAGGGCAACAAAGATGGTGCATGGTTTGCATCACAAGTCCTATGAAGACAGGTTGAAGGAACTGAACATGTACTCCCTGGAGGAGAGGAGGGGAGAGGGATGATAGAGACATACAAGTATCTTACAGGAGGAACAGGGTGCAGGAAAACACTATTTTAAATGAAAAAGATGTTCCAGGACTAGAGGGCGTGGGATGAAGTTGGAGGAGGGGCGATTCAGAGGAAACATGAGAAAGAATTTCTTCACAGAGCAATGTGGTGGACAAGTGGAACACCCTGCCAGAGGAAGTGGTGGGGGCTGAAACAATCACGGTTTAAGAATGGCAGGATAGACATAAAGGAATTCTGGAGGTCAGGGGTAAGGTGCAACAGACTTCTAGGAAAACAAACTGAACTTACAAGCTCAAATGGGCAGACTGGGTGGGCCATAGGCCCTTATCTGCCGACACTGTCTATGTATCTATGTATGTATGCATGACACAGGTGACATGCATCACTGTCCAGTGTCACAGCACGTCTGTGTATGCGTCACTGGTGGTCCATGCATGCACTGGGCACATAGCTGTGTAACTGGCATCGCACCACGTTGCCACATCACTTGACAGCCTTGTTTGTGCTGTGATGGACATGGGCAGTGTGTGGTGTGCAGTGGTGTACATAGCTGGTGCCGCCTGTTTGTGATGGCCATGTGCATGTTCACTGTGGGTGGGTGCATGCCATCACAGGTGCGGGACATTGGGCTATATGGCTTGCAGGTTGGGTTGTGTTCAGCGTTGTGGTCAGTCACAGCCATTGACTGTGTTCCCATTTTCCTAGGCCTCACAGTTCTCAGGAGGATCCAGCGGGACATACGTGGGCTAACACAAGTGTCCCTAGACAATCAGGCCATCCTGAGTGACATACGTAGACCAGACCTGCGGAGGGGCATCGCGAGAACAGCGGCACCGGGCAGAGGCGACCAGCCTGCTGGGCCTTAGGCCACATTACCTTCCCTTCACCCATCCCTACCACCCTGCCTTCCCTCTCCAAGTTGTTCATCCCTACCCTTGCCCACCCTACCTTGTACCTGCCCCCCATAAATAGTTCTGGTTGATTGTTTTGTACTTTACACATTTTGAGAATACATTTATATTTTGATATGAATACTGTGTTGGTCTCTGATTTGCAGCTGGCTATGGTTGCTCAGTTGCAGTGGTGTACATACCATCTGGGGTGGTATGGTCCTGGAGTATGTGTGTGTGTGTGTGTGTGTGTGCGTGCTGGTGTGTGTGCATGGGGAGGTATCTCCGGCATGGCAGTGACTTTCTGTTGGTCTTGCCGCCTGCTGCCTACACTGCTGGGTGCAGGAGTGGAGTCTGGCTTGTATGGTTCTCTCTACAGGGGTTGGTGTGCTGGGGGATGCATGGTGTTTCCTGCAGTGCCAGTCACTGTTATGGTGGTGCCTTGGGGTCATGGTGTAAAGGTGCGTGATGCGTGGGGCTGATGTGCACTGTGGTTGTCAACCCTCTGTGTGTGGCACTCTCAGCCTGCCAGTGGTTGTGCTGGGGTGTCATGGCTCTGCTGTGCTTTGTTGGCTTGTCCCCATGGGCCAGTAGATCATCCGTCCCACCCCCAGTGATGCTGTGCTTGGGGTGTGCAGGTGTCTTGTTGGTTCTGCAGTGTGTTCCTGTGCCCATGTGTGGCATGGCTGGCGGTGGGCCTCAGCCTGCCTCCCTGCATGTGCAGTTCCATTGCTCTGGGGGGGGGGCTCTGCTTGCGCTATGGCACCTCTGGACTGCTCAGCTGGGCTGCCCTGGTTGCGCTATAGCGCAACCTTTCTGCTCAGCTTCTCCTTCCTGGTTGGGCTATGGCGCAGTATGTGCGATATTCAGACGTTGGCTGCTTACGCAATTTGTTCTGCTCCATGTTTGAATATCGCACCTGTTGCGCATATGCGCAATTGGTTTGTGCTTGCTCCTGCTGTTGCACACATTTTGGGCGCAGTTTGAATATCTGGGCCATAGTGTTTTTCACACACAATGTATCTAACACGCTTTACAAGCAATGCTAGCCTGGTAGTGCAGTGATAACAGTGAAAAATTTGAAAAAAAGTTAGCATATTCCCCAGAAGTATCTTTATTGCTGGTGGGATTCTGCAGAATTAAGAAGTGAAAACATGAGTCTGTTAGACTCATTAGCATGGGGACAGGCCGCGGCACTGTTTTGCACCTGAACAGCACTTCCCTGCCAAGAACCAGCCCTCTGCTGCCCCATCCAAGAGGGGTATCCCTGGCGGTATTGGCATGGCACCCCGCAGTCTTTGACACTACCCCTGTATGATAAGTGACATGAGTAGTATGGTATTATCCTCCCCTCTAATCACCCGCCCCCAAGTGCAACTACTTCTCTTCCCTAGTGTCCAGTAGTCACTATGTGGCTTGACATCGAACGTGCTAGTGCATGAGTGTTACACAACCAGAAAGCGGCTGTGCTGGTGAAAATAACAGCGAAGTACAGTGCCACAGCACCAGGAAAAAACAAAGTAAAGTGCTTACTCAATTATCCTAACCAGCTTGTCACTGATACTTTAGGAATTTATTCTCTATATATTGATTTCTCATTGGATTTCTTACCTCTTCTCTTAAGAAAGTAAGATATATTGCCTCACTAAAAATCTACTAAAAACATTTTTTTAATGTTTTTTATGTCATATTAGAACAACAAGCCATTATTGTAGAGTAGCAAGAATGCACTCCAGGGTGTGTTTGTGTGTTGCGCTGGCCACTGGGATGTCATCACACCTGGGGGGCATTGGGATGCACTCGGCTTGCTGCCTTCCTCCACAGGTGTGACCTGTTATCCCTCCCAAAATGACACACCCTGTCATGCATAGAAACATAGAAACATAGAAACATAGACTTTGTCGGCAGATAAGGACCGCTTGGCCCATCTAGTCTGCCCATTTCCCTACCTACAGGATAGGCCGCAGATCCTAGTTAACCAACAGCCTATTTCTTCCTACCCCCCCAACAAGAATTGTCTTATGTCTGTCCCATGCATTCTTGAATTCTCCCACAGTTTTAAACCCCACAACCTCCTCAGGAAGGCTGTTCCATGCATCCACTACCCTCTCTGTGAAATAATACATCCTCACATTGCCCCTGAACCGCCCCCCTTCTATCTTTAAATTGTGTCCCCTTGTTCTTGCACTTCTCTTTTTCTGAAAGATGCTACCCTCTTGGACTTTGTTGATTCCACTGAGGTACTTAAAAGTTTCTATCATGTCCCCCTCTCCCTTCTTTCCTCAAGGGTATACATATTAAGCTCCTTTAGTCTCTCCTCATACGGCTTCTCTTGCAGACCCTGCACCATTTTAGTTGCCCTCCTCTGGACTGTCTCTATCCTGTTTATGTCCTTGCGGAGATGGGGTCTCCAGAACTGGACGCAGTATTCCAGATGGGATCTCACCAACTGTCTGTACAGAGGGATAGCAACTTCCTGTTTTCTGCTGCTGATGCCTCTCCCTATACATCCCAGTATACCCCCAGCCCTCCCTACTGCCTTCTCATGTTGCTTGTTAACCTTAAGGTCATCTGATATGATTACCCCCAGGTCCCTTTCCTTTTTTGTTGTTGTTACTACCTCCCCACCCATTGTGTATTCTTCTTTGTGTTCTTGTTTCCCAGGTGCATTATTTTGCACTTCTTTGCATTGAATCCTAGCTGCCATACTTCTGACCATTCCTCCAACCTTGCCAAGTCCCTTTTCATCCTTTCCAAGCCTCCTTGTGTATCAACCCTGTTGCAGATCTTTGTGTCATCTGCAAAAAGGCATATTTTTCCTTCCAGTCCCTCTGCAATGTCACTGATGAAGACATTAAAAAGGACTGGACCAATACTGAACCTCACGGTACCCCACTAGTAACCCTCTTTCTTCAGAGTGGACTCCATTTACAATTACCTTCTGTGTCCTGTTGTGCAGCCAATGTTTACCCAGGCTACCACCCTGGGACCCACTCCCAGGCTGGTTAATTTGACTATTAAGCTTTTGTGGGACTGTGTCAAATGCCTTGCTAAAGTCTAGGTAGGCCATGTCCACAGCCCTCCCTGGTCTACTACTTTGGTCACTAGTCAAAGAAATCTATTAGATTCATCTGACATGACCTTCCCTGCTGTGAACCAATGCTGCCTTGGGTCCTGCCCACTGGCCTCTAGGTACTCAACTATTCTTTCCTTCAAGTGACTCCATCACTTTCCCTACCACAGAGGTCAGACTGACAGGTCTGTAGTTTCCTGCCTCTGTCTTGGTCCCACTTTGTGAAGGGAATCACATCCCTTCCTCCAGTCCTCGGGTACCCACCAGCCTCCCATGATTTATTAAAAGGAGTAGCCAGTGGTTTCACTAGTTCCTCCTTAATTCTTTTAGAATTCTGGGGTGAAGTCCATCAGGACCCATTGCTTTGTCTACCTTCAGTTTTAGGAGTTCTTGCAGAACCCTTTCTTCTGCAAAAGGACTGGGATCGACCTCCCTATCACGAGTGCTTCTTTTAATTGGATTAGGCACTTCCCCCTCCTCTTTTGTGAATACTGAGCAGAAATATTCATTCAGTATCCCTGCTTTTTCACTGGCCCCCTCTGCCCACCCACTATTCATTCTATTCATTCTATTCAGCCTCACTATCCCTCCCTTTGCCTTTCTATGCTCGCTGATGTACCTATAAAAGGTTTTATCCCCCTTCTTAACTGAGTTGGCTATCTTTTCCTCAGTTTGGGCCTTTGCTATTCTGACTTCCCTCCCTGCTTCCTTCTGCCTTAACTGGTACAGCTGTCTGTCCTGCTCCTTCTGTGATTCCTTATACTTTCAGAATGCTATCTTTTTCTTCCTGACTTTCACAGCCACCTCTTTTGAGAAACATAATGGCTTTTTCTTTCATTTTGATTTGTTTATTTGCTTCTACACAAGGCTTGTTGCCTCTGTAATGGCAGTTTTGATGATTCCCCATTGTTGCTCCACACCTCCTTCTAGCCTGTTTGCTAGTGCTTTTCTGAGAGCACTCTCCCATCTCTTGCCAAGTCAGCCCTCCTAAAGTCCAGTACCCTCACTTTTGTATGGCTTGACTCTGTAGCTGAGTTTAATGTGAACCACACTGTTTGATGGTCACTTGTCCCCAGATGGCAACCCACTTCTAGATCTGAGATCCCCTCACTGCCCCCGTTGGAGACTATGAGGTCTAAGATTGCTCCCTCACGAGTGGGTTATGAAACTAGCTGTCTGAGGCCTGCCACCTGTAGGGCATCAAGAATGGCCCTGCTCTTGGATGTGGCTGCAGCAAATGTGCTCCAGTTAACATCTGACATATTCAGATCTCTCATCAACAGTATCTCCCCTTTCTCTGCCATTCTAAGAATGCCTTCTATCATATCCTTGTCAATTCCTTCCCCTTGACATGGGGGTCTGTATACAACCCCTGTGCGGATTGTGGTGCCCTTTCCAAGTCTCCAAGGTGACCCACAGTGCCTCCTCTCCTCCCTGTTTACTCTTTTGTTCAGTTGCTTTTATCTCTTCCTTTACATAGAGAGCTACTCCTCCCCCTCTTCTCCCCCGCCTGTCTCTCCTATAGGGTTATGTACCCTGGTATGTTAACATCCCAGTCATGGTTCTCTGTGTACCATGTTTCTGTGACTGCTATGATATCCAGGCATCCCTCTTCCATCAAGGTCACCAGCTCAGGGAGCTTGTTGCCCAGACTACAGGCATTGGTACTCATTACCCTCCATTTCCTGATGGCCTTACTCCCTTTTGCCCCATCCCTGTCCTTTTGCCTTTGTCACTTTCTCCATTTACCCCTGCCCTTCTCCTTATCGACACCTCTATGTTGGTGTTTTCTGCACTTACTACCGTGATTTTTTTGGGGGGCTAGGATTTCCCTGCTCCTTTCCAGTGCCTCCCCCCTTGGCTAGTTTAAATGCTTGCCAATGAAGCATTTAAACCTATCACCTAGGATTCTGGTTCCCCTCCCGGACAGATTCAGCCCATCATGCCAGTATAGGCTTGCATCACTCCAGGTGGACCCCCAGTCCCCAATGAAGCCAAATCCCTGAGCTCCACATCAGTGTTTCAACCACTGATTGAATCCCATGGTGCAGAACACCCTAGCCTCTCCTATGCCATAGATGGGCAGCACCTCTGAGAAAGGTTACCGTGCGTGCTACTTGACTAAGGCCCCTCCCAATTCCTAAAACTCTTCCTGCACTTCTCTAATCCCTTTCGTTGAGGTCATTTGTCCCTAGGTGGACAATGACATCCAGCTCCCTCCCTGTGCAGCTGCTCTGGCAATCCTGAGGATTGGCTCCCTGTCCCTCAAGCCATGGCGCCAGGCAGGCACCCTACCTCCCTCTCCTTCCTCCCCAGTTCTACCTTCTAACAATGGAGTCCCCACCAGGAGTTGTTTCCTTCCTGCAGGGTCCCCTGCCACCCTCCTGTGGGTCTCCTTTGTGGAGGTTCTCAGCATCTTCCTTGGTCTCCACTGCAGGTGCCTCCATGGGAACCACTTTGCCAGAATGGCATAGGGTTGTGGAGGTACAACTGGAGGGATGCACTCTGTTCCACCACCCTCACCCTCCCTGAGCCCACTGTGGTCCAACCGCTCCTCTTTCTTGGCAACCTCTGAGGCAACAGCAGTGGCACTGGTGGTCCCTGGATGGAAGAGGAGGTCCCACAAATCCTGGCCAACTCAGCCTGGAGATGAGCAACCTCCTCCCTCAGCCCAGATAGGTGCCTGCAGAAGGGACAACACTGCATCCTCCAGAACGTCTCCCGGAAGACTGCTGCTCCACAGCCACTGCACTGCACCACTCCAATCATGTCTTATTTCTGGCCCCTTAACTGTTTGCAATCCTTACTCTTTCCTCTGTTTTTTTTCTCTCTCTCCTTACTTTCTGTCTGTGTGCCCTTTAAGCTCCTGATTGTCCTGTTCTGAGACAAGAATATCCTATATTTCTCAGTAGACCACTTACTTGCTCAGAGGCAGACCTCCGGCAGCTAGAGGGGGCCAGAGAGCTACTCTTGTCCTTCTAGGATGGTGGGTAATTTGGTGGTTCTGTGATCACTCACTTCCTGCTCCCAAACAGGAAGTTCCTGTTGTCAGTCAAATCCTGTGCCTATAAAAATAGAACTAGCTTTGGGTGGAGGGGAGGGAAGGAGGGCAATATAGTTCCAGCAGATAAGTCCAGTCACACAGCAATCCTTTCTCCTGGTGTCTTCTGCCAAGCTATTAGCAGAATCTTTCTAAGACAGTCTTTAAATGTAGCTTCCTTCTAGCTAAGCCACTCCCCCTACTTACTAGATCTTTCTACAAGTAATTTAAACCTCACAGCTATTAAGTCCTTTTCAATCACCTGAGATTTACACCTAGATAACTGTTCAGATAACCATTCAGTTCAGTTAACTCAGACAAACACACACTTTTTTTTTGTTTTGTTTGTTTGTTTTTTTACCCTAAATTAAAGGTCCAAGTACAGAAGTTCTTCTTCTTTAGTCCCAGCAGAGAAGTCCAGTCACACAGCAGTTCTTTCTCCTGGTGTCTTCTGCCAAGCTTGCTTAAATAACATCCCATCTTGGGTGGTTGGGCTCGAAGCCACCAGCCGAGGGCGTCCAACACCCGAGAAGGGATGTTATCCCAGCATAACACCTCACCCTGGAGGGCATTATTCCTATTATACAATGGCTTGTTTTATTTTATACAGAAAAAAAAATTTTTTAAGAATTTCTTTTAGTGTTTACAAATATTTTTTAAGAGAAGATGCAAACAATTATCGGGGAATATCACTGGGATGCTCATCTAGTCTATCAGCAGAGATGTTATGCCCAGATAACACCCCTGCTGTGATGGCCAACTGATCAATCAGAAGCCAGGATTGTTTCTTGCCATTGTATAATCCTGTATTACCCATGGCTGAAGAATAGCCTTTATAAAACACGCTATACATTTATTTTACACATGGGTCCATCCATTTGTGCATAATCACAATAAGTCACTCACTCTGAGCCCAGGGTGTGAGTTATGAGGGTGATTTACCCACTTCCTTTGTGGGTATATCCCCATAACCCACACCCTGTTGTGCCTTGTTGCTTAAAGTGATTTTCCTACTTAGGTGAGAGCAGCTACCACTCACACATTGTGGTATCTGTCCTCAGCGATACTTATTCCTCCAGCCCAGGAGTGTAGCCAGAAATTTCCATTTTGTACACAATCTCCAACAGTTACACCCCCCAATTAAAAAAATTACACATCCCTTCCAAATGGCACCCCCCTTCCAAACAAGTCAGATTGTTGTCAGATGAGTCCTCTACTCTCTAAAGAGGTTATACATGTATCGGACCCTCCTCAGTGGCCTACACTAACTCAAATACTACAGATTAGAATGATGATATTAACAGAGTGGTTTATGGTTTGTGACAGGCACTCAACAAAACTGTACACAAATGTGTACAGTGAGTATGCCTGTCTACACCCTTGCTCCAGCCTGGTTCAAAAAATTAATTTTGTTGTCATCCCTTAATATCTTCACTTGTAATTTGAGATTTCTCTACGCAGCCAACTGATTCTGAAAGCTCTGGTGGTGACACGCCCCCTCACTCAAGCACGTAATGATGTGTGACCAGAGAGAGCTTGGGGGTGCACCCTATTGTAATGAATGGGGCTGGATTTCGTACTCATTTTTAACATTAAGGATGGCCTCATACAGATTAAGGAAAGACACTACTCGACTAACAAGGGTCATGTTAGTAGAGCGCCAAGCGGTGTCCTTCATTAATCTGTAAGTGGCCATTCTTGATCTTAAAAATGAATATGAAATCCAGTCCCATTCATTTTAGGAAATCCAGAAAGACACAACTGCAAGTGGCCCGGGTTGAAAAGGGTGCAGGTGAAGGTTGGCAGCCTGAGAAAATATCAAGTTCACTTCAAAGGTGCCAGGCTGCACTCCTGGAGTAGAAATGAAGTTCCACAAGTCCAATGCAATTTAAAGCTTTTGACAGCAAATGCTGACAACAGTGTGTTAAGGACCTCACACCACAGCCATGTAGCCCCAGCATTTCAGGTGTGATCCCTTCATCAGGGGCCTTTCATTTCAATGGGGTATGCCCCCATGCTTCCCCGGTCACATCATCAAGTCATTATGGGCTTGAGTGCGGTGGCATGTCACCAGTACCAGAGCTTTCAGAATCAGTCGGACAACATGGAGAAATTTCAAATTCCAAGTGAAAATCCTAAGGTATGATGACAAAAAATTAATTCTTTAAACCAGGCTGGAGGAATAACTATTGCTGAGGGCAGCAGATACCACAATATGTGAGTAGCTTCCCTATATCGGAAACTTTCTTTAAACATACTAAGCATGGCATGATGATATTCATACCATGTCAGAAATACTATGATGTCTTTGCCAGCATACATATACTGCCCATTAATAATAGTGGGTAACAGGCCTATTGTTCCAAAATTTACAATATCTTTCCTCAAAGCACTTTACATCCTCTATTTCATATTCAGTTCACAACAATTCCATTACATACATTTTCAGTTTACAACCTCTAAATTAAATTTAGGTGCATTATCAAAATGTCATGTGATACAAACAACTAAGCTCAGCTGCTTACCTTTGAAGCAGTACTCAAGCTATCACAAACAAGTGAGAGGACCATAAGAGTGTGTGTGTGTGTGTGTATGTGTGCTCAGGATTCTCTGCATCCCTTTTCCCACAGACACCATACCCCCATCTGAAAGTTGGAACCATTTACTGGCATACATGACTCAGTAGAGCAGACAACTAGTAATAGTCCCTGGCCTCACTCACATCACATGTGAAGCCACCCACAGAGATGAACTGACATTACATGGTTTAATGTTGCATAATTAAGGCTGAAGTGATTCTTAAATGTGTCTGCTCAAGCAGAAACAATTTGACACTTGCTTCACACTTTCCACCTTTGATTCTGCTTCAGCACTGTTCGTATTCTTGGGTCACTTCTTCTGAACTGGTCACTGCAGCCCTTGCTTAGTCAATGATAAAAAATTTCACACCCTCTCTAGACCATAACCAGTTAGCCAGGGCAGGTCACGCACGACACACCTCAGACGTTTCCCCTCACACCACACTTTTTTTTTTTTTACATAATAGGAAAAAAGATGATTTGTGGAAGGGAGGGGAGAGACTATGTGAGCAGGCTGAGAGACCTGAATATGTACATCCTAGATCACAGAAGGGAAAGGGGGGGAGACGTGATACAGACATTCAAGTATCTGGGGGAATCAATAAGGATGGGGCAGATGAGGTCTTTAAGCTAAGGAGGGGGAGGGACACCAGAGGGCACAGGCTAAGAATAAAGATGGGAAGATTTAGGACGGAAATGAGGAGGAGACACTATTTCACAGAGAGAGTGGTAGCAAAACGTAATGCACTACCAGAACGGATGGTATCATGTAAATCTGTGAACAGCTTTATAAGGGCATGGGACAGGGAACAGGGGAGAGTGAGGGTGGGGGAAGTGGAGGGTGGCATTGGGATGACAAAGGGGAGGAGGTGGGGCAGCTGCAAACTACAGGTGCAAGGCTAGCTGCACCTCGAGCAGATTTAGACCAGGTGGTCTGTTTCTGCTGGCAAATTCCTGACATTTTAATAATAATGATAATAATAATAATACTTTATTTATAAAGCACCTTTCAAATACCAAGGCACAGAACAGTAAAAACAATTGACGCAGTTAAAAATCATCACATATAAAATGTACAGTACAGATCAACAGTCATCACTACCATATGCTTTTATCCAAAGAAATGATTTTGGGGCCTGTTTAAAGCTCCCCACGGTCGTGCACTCCCTAATCCGATGGGGTAGAGAATTCCAGGGGGACAGGGCCGTGAACATAAAAGCTCAGGCCCCAGCAGATTTTAAAGTCACCCTTGGAATCTCCAGCAACCTCTCGTCGGCCGAACGGAGTGGTCACACAAGGTGATAAGGAATAAGAAGCTCTTACAGGTAGTCAGGGCCCAGTTCATGTAGGGCTTTATATGTCAGTAACCCGTCTTTGAAGGTGATCTGCCACTGAACCGGCAGCCAGTGCAGTTCCCACAGCACCGGTGTGATATGGAAAGATCTAGGAGTCCCCCTCAACAACCGGGCTGCAGAATTCTGCACTAGCTGCAGGCAGCGGATATCAACCCCTGGAAGCCCAAAGTAAAGTGAGTTGCAGTAATCTAAATGCAAGGTCATAAAGGCATGGATTAATGTAGGCAGGTCACTGGACAGAACAAGGTGCTTAATCCTTGAGATGTTTCTCAGATTGTAAAAAGATGACTTAATGACAGCTGACACCTGAGTCCGAAGTGTCAGACACACGTCCAACATCACCCCTAGGTCTCACACCTGTTCAGAGACCTGAAGCTCAGCATCCGCAAGGAACAATCCTAGGGGGCAGCCTGCCTCCAGCTCCCCTATCCAGCTACCTGGATCCAAAACCATCACCTCCATCTTCCCAGAGTTCAACTTCAGCCAACTGGACTTCATCCAATCCTGGATTTCCTTGAGGCAGTTATTAAATACCGAGACTGCTCCTTCCTGGTTGGGGGCAAAAGACAGGAATAGCTGGGTATCATCGGCATAACAATGAAACCTCAGCCCATACAGTCTCACAATGTCTCTGAGGGGAAGCATGTACACGGCAAACAACATGGGGGACAGTACTGAGCCCTGAGGGACCCCACAAGACAGAGAAATAGGATCAGATGAAAAAAAAACTGACACTACCCTCTGAGTTCTTCCAGTGAGATAGGAAGTAAACCATCTGTGGACCAGGCCAGAAAGTTCACAGATGAATCTCAGGTGCTCAAGCAGAACCCCACGGTCAATGGTGGCAAAAACTGACAACAGATCTAAAAGTACCAAAATGGACCATTTTCTCTGGTCTCTCGCCATCAGGAGATCATTGAGCACCCTAACTAGTGCAATCTCAGTACTATGCTTCTTTTGAAAACCTGACTGGAGAGGTTTGTAGATGTTATGGATGGTCAAATGTTAACAACTGCTACCCCTACCAGTGTTAAAATCAATGACTGGAGACTGGACAAAATCCAACCGTCCCATCCCCACCACACCTTACCTGGTTACTGCTGTCTGACTGGGCCTTCAGGGTTTAACTGGCTTAGGTAAGGGGATCAGTGCTACTGAATGATGGTTGTCTTGGGGGGAGATTACGTTACCACCCAGTGCTGGCCGGCTACTAACTTGACTCCCCTCCAGTTCATCCCTCTCTGATGCTGGCTGGCTGCTGCTACCTGCTGGGCTGGAGTGGCTGGCTGCCCTGGTGCACCGCTCAGTGCTCACTCACTCTACTCAATCCTGGCTGGCACACTGCTACCCTTTATATGGGGAAAGGATACAGTAACATTACATAAATATAGTATATGGTTAGGGTTTGTTGTGGATGGAAAACAATGGTTTTCCAAATCCTGTTGTAGGACAGTTCAGTGGTCAGAAAAATTGTTGTACTATCGTTCTGACGTCACATCGATAGTACAACAACTTTTGCCCTTTGAGCTCCTACCTGATTGGTGGAAACAGGCAGTGATTTTAAAAATGTATTCTAAAATAGCGGATCCACTTAGCGAGTGGTTGGGAGAGCAGACAGTTTGGACACAGACTGCCATAATTGGCTCCGTGTGCCCAAACTATCAATTTTCTTTTTTTTTTTTTTTTTTATTCTGGCACAGTTACGGTAAAAACAGAGTGAGACCGCAGCAAGGCATGTTGTTATATTTGGGGACGTGACTGGAACAGACCGCAACCGTAGTGAGGAGGACCGGTATCTTGTGGGATGGGACTCGAGTGAGGACCAGTGCAGGAATGTCAATGCAAGGTATGGACCTTGTGTTCATTTTGCAGAAATCATATACTATAAAAAACAATGGATGATTGACCATCCACAACTAAGTCTGTGTTTCCATCTAGAGACTTGATGATACCTTGGAGACCTCTCGAGCTTCGCTCTCGAGGTCTCTATGACATCATCAACTCCCTCAATGGAAACACAGCCTTGTCGTGGATGGTCAACCATCCACTATTCTATATATAGTGTATAGTGGAATGCTGTTATGCATGGAATTCCATGCCTGGTATATTCTTGTTCTGCTACACTAGTGACAGCATTATGTTGCTTTGCTGCAGTAGATGTCACTACTGCAGCAGAACCACTTGGAATGCTGGCACATTCTTGCTTTCCTCTATTTAATTCTATGGTAAGACAGTATTCTACAGCCTCTAGAGACTTAACAAATCCATTTCATTATGAAAAATAGAAAACACACACACACACACACACACACACACACACACACACTACACACATTTCACATAATACTACTATAAACTATAAAAAATACAGGATGATCAACTCTATGCACAACCTGTGTATTCTGTCACCTGGGGGTTCAGATTTCCATGGACCTCTCGAAATTTGCTCTTGAGGTCAGAGGGAATCAAACCCCTCTGTGGTAGAACACACTGGTTGTGCATAATTGCCCATCCAGTATTCTCTATATTATCCTGCCACAGGGGCAGAGACATCAACAAATAACAAGGGCAAAAATGAGCAGGAAAAATTGAGCCAAAGAAATGACACAAACAGCAGCACATGGTAAACAAGCATTTGTCAATGCCGAATGTTGATTTCATTGGTCTGTTGCACTTGCTCAGTGGCCCTGTGTCACTGGCTTAGTGTGTTTGTCCCAGTGCTGCAGGCTACTCTTTTGTACTGGGCTGCTGCCTGCGTTGGCATCTTGTTCTGCTGAGGAAGAAATCCACAGCTGTCCCGACAGAGCTCCATTGAGGTGGCTCACTCCCCCTCTGTCACTCGCTCATTCTGTTTCTCCTGGCGCTGCAGGCTGCCCTTTTATACTGGGCTCCTGCCTGTGTTGGTGGCTTTTTCCACCCACAAAGAAATCCACAGCTGTCCTGACAGAGCTCTGTTGAGGTCGCTCACTCCCCCTGTCTCATTCAGTCATTCTGGCTCTCCTGGCACTGCAGGCTGCCCATTTGTACTGGGCTCCTGCCTCTGTTGGCGCCTTTTTCTGCCCGCAAAGAAATCTGCAGCAGTCCCGACAAAGCTCCGTTGAGCTTGCTCACTCCCCTTCTCTCACGCACTCATTCTGTTCTGCCGGTGCTGCAGGCTGCCCTTTTCTACTGGGCTCCTGCTTGCGTTGCTGCTTTCTTATGCCCACAAAGAAATTTGCAGCAGTTACAATACAGCTCTGTTGAGCTCACTCACTCGCTCATCCTGGTTTTCCTGCCACTGCAGGCTGCCCTTTTGTACTGGGCCCCTGCATGAATTGCTGCCTTTTTCTGCCCACAAAGAAATCTGCAGCAGTCCCAACAGAGCCCCGTTGAGCTCACTGACTCCCCCTCCCTCACTCACTCACTCGTTCTGTGTCTCCTGGTGCTGCAGGCTCCCCTTTTGTACTGGGCTCCTGCCTGCATTGGCAGCTTTTTCTGGCCAGAAAGAAATCTGAAGCAGTCCCGACACAGCTCCGATGAGCTCGCTCACTCCCCCTCTGTCACTCTCACATTCTGTTTCTGGCGGCACTGCAAGCTGGCCTTTTGTACTGGGCTCCTGCCTGCATTGCCACATTTTCTGCCCACAAAGAAATCTGCAGCAGTCACACTAGAGCTCAGTTGAGCTCGCTCACTAATGCTCTGTCACTCGCTCATTCTGTTTCTCTTGGTGCCGCAGACTGCGCTTTTCTATGGGGCTCCTGGCTGCATTGGCACCTTTGTCTGTCCACAAAGAAATCCGCAGCTGCCCCAACAGAGCTCCGTTGAGGTCGCTCAGTCTCCCTCTCTCATCGCTCATTCTGTTTGTCCTGGGGCTGCAAGCTGCCCTTCTGTACAGGGCTCCTGCCTACATTGGTGCCTTTTTCTGCCCACAAAGAAATCCCAGCAGTCCTGATAGAGCTCCGTTGAGCTCACTAAGTACCCTTGTCTCACTCGTTCATACTGTTTCTCCCACCACTGCAGGCTGGCCTTTTGTACTAGGCCCCTGCCTGTATTGATGCCTTTTTCTGCCCACAAACAAATCCGCAGCAGTCCTGACAGCGCTTTGGTGAGTTCTCTCACTCCCACTCACTCTGTTTCTCCCAGCGCTGCAGGCTGCCCTTTTGTACTTGGCTCTTGTGTTGGGGCCTTTGTCTGAACACAAACAAATCCGCAGCAGTCCCAACAGAGCTCAGTTGAGCTCGGTCGCTCCCCCTTCTCACTCAGTCAATCTTAATCTGTGCCAAACACTAATTTCCCAGAGTGACCATGTTATTGTCTGGCAGAAGTGCAAAAACATATTTTAGCCAGGATGTGAAAAATGACAGCTGCAGTGTTCATAAGTAGTTGTAAAATAATGCCACTGTTGAAAATGTGGCGTGACAGTATTACAAATTTGCGAAGTTACTAGACTGCTTGGAAACAGTCCAATGCACGCTTGTACCACAGTCGTGTTATGGACTTTCGTCACCAAATTTTCAACATAGGGATTTTAGGACCTCTGCTCATGAACAGTGCCACTGTCATTTTCTTAATCTGTCCTGAACACCGATTTCCCACAGTGACCACGTTATTCTGCGCCGGAACTGTGAAAATACATTTCGGTCAGGATGTGAAAAATGACAGCTGTACTGCTTATAAGGAGGTGTGAAAAAATGGCACTGTTGAAAATCTGGTGTGACAATATTACAAATCCCATTGAGCTCATTGACTCCCCCTCCCTCACTCACTCACTCACTTGTTCTGTGTCTCCTGGTGCTGCAGGCTCCCCTTTTGTACTGGGCTCCTGCCTGCATTGGCAGCTTTTTCTGGCCAGAAAAATCTGAAGCAATCCCGACACAGCTCCACTGAGCTCGCTAACTCCCCCTCTGTCACTCTCGCATTCCGTTTCTGGCGGCGCTGCAAGCTGGTCTTTTGTACTGGGCTCCTGCCTGCGTTGCCGCATTTTCTGGCCACAAAGAAATCTGCAGCAGTCACACTAGAGCTCCGTTGAGCTCCCTCACTATGGCTCTGTCACTCGCTCATTCTGTTTCTCTTGGTGCCGCAGACTGCACTTTTCTATGGGACTTCTGGCTGTGTTGGCACCTTTGTCTGTGCACAAAGAAATCCGCAGCTGTCCCAACAGAGCTCCGTTGAGGTCGCTCAGTCTCCCTCTCTCATCGCTCATTCTGTTTGTCCTGGCGCTGCAAGCTGCCCTTTTGTACGGGGCTCTTGCCTGCATTGGCGCCTTTTTCTGCCCACAAAGAAATCCCAGCAGTCCTGATAGAGCTCCGTTGAGTTCACTAAATCCCCTTGTCTCACTCCACGCATTGTTTCTCCCACCACTGCAGGCTGGCCTTTGTACTGGGCCCCTGCCTGTAATGATGCCTTTTCTGCCCACAAACAAATCTGCAGCAGTCCTGACAGCGCTTCAGTGAGTTCGCTCATTCCCCCTCCCTCACTTGCTCTCTCGTTCTGTTTCTCCCAGTGCTGCAGGCTGCCCTTTTGTACTGAGCTCTTGTGTTGGGGCCTTTGTCTGAACACAAACAAATCCGCAGCAGTCCCGACAGAACTCAGTTGAGCTCGGTCACTCCCCCCCTCTCATTCAGTCGATCTTAATCTGTCCCAAACACTGATGTCCCAGAATCACCATGCTATTATCCAGCAGAAGTGCAAAAACATGTTTTAGCCAAGATGTGAAAAATGACAGCTGTAGTGTTCATAAGGAGTTGTGAAAGAATGCCACTGTTGAAAATGTGGCGTGACAGTATTGCAAATTTTTCAAAGTTACAAGGGTGTGTGGAAACAGTTCAACACACGCTTGTAACACAGTCATGTTATGGACTTTCATCACCAAATTTTCAACATAGGGATTTTTGGACCTCTGCTCATGAACAGTGCCACTGTCATTTTCTTAATCTGTCCCGAACACTGATTTCCCACAGTGACCACGTTATTCTGCGCCAGAACTGTGAAAATACATTTTGGTCAGGATGTGAAAAATGGCAGCTGTACTGCTTATAAGGAGGTGTGAAAAAATGGCACTGTTGAAAATCTGGTGTGACAATATTACAATCTGCTAAGTTACAAGGGTGCGTGGAAAGTGCGCAAAGCACACTTGTAACACAGTCAATTGATAGGCTATCATCACCAAAATTTCAACATAGGCATTTTAGGGTCTCTGCTCATGAACAGTATCACTGTAATTTTCTTAATCTGTTCCGAACAGTGATTTCCCTCAGCGACCGCTCTATTCTGCGCCAGAAGTGCGAAAACATATTTCAGCCAGGATGGGAAAAATGACAGCTGTACTGTTCATAAGTAGGTCTGGGAAAATGGCAATGTTGAAAATCTGGAGTGAAAATATTACAAATTCGCGAAGTTATGAACACGCATGCCAACCGCGCAACTCATGCTCCAGCATCAGTCATTTTATAAGGTCGTTACCAAATTTTCAACACAGGCATTTTAGACCTCTACTCATGAACAGTGTCACTGTCATTTTCTTAATCTGTCCTGAACACTGATTTCCCACAGCGACTGTGCTATTCTGTGCTGGAAGTGCAAAAACACATTTCGCCAGGATATGAACAATGACAGCTGTACTGCTCACAAGGAGTGTGACAAAATGTCAATGTTGAAAATCTGGCGTGAAAATATTTTAAATTCACGAGTTCTGAGCACTACACAACTGTGCAACGCACTAATGAAAACAATCATTTTTGGATTTTTCCACCAAACTTGCAACCCAGGCTTTTGAGAGTCCGCCTCATGAACACTGGCACTGTCATTTCATTAATCAGCCCCAAAAGGTGATTCCGCACAGTGACCGTGAAACCACCTTTCGGGGCCGATTAACGCCATGACGGTTCAAGAATTCATGAGGAGGGGTCCCAAAAACCCCATGTCAAAAATTTGGTGAAAAAATTCCAAAAAATGCCCAAGATATGCACTAAAGATGAAAAAACCCTATTTATTACATTATACTGCTTACAGGCATTTCCTCAGTTCGTGGTCACTTTGAAGAGTGCAGATGTGTTCGCGTCCACCAAAGATCATCGCGCCAGCTCCGGAGAGTAGAGTATGGGGTGGGGGTGTGGGGAGGCAGGGTGCGCAGTGGGTGGGTGCGGGTGTGGGTGGGGGCAGGGTGAGCCGAGGGACAGTTTTCTTTTTTTCAGGCAGAAAAAAAAAAAAGACATCAAAGGACCATTTTCTGTTCACAGGGTATCTGGCACACTGGAGTGGGCTCCCAGTGTGCCAGCAGAAGCAAGACAAGCAGTAGCCAACGGGATTAGGCACCCCATCAGCAGGAACAAACGGGGGTTCATTATGCCGACAGGGATTGGGCACCCCCAAGGCAGGAACAAAAGGGGAGATTATGCCGACGGGGATTGGGCACCCGCCGGCAGGAACAAATGGGAAATGACAGAATGCCAACGGTGAGTGGGCTTCACGGGCAACAAGTAAACACGGTGGGGGGGGTTATATTGTTTGTGAACATGGCGGCAAGCAGCCGCCATGTTCACAAACAATATCAGGGGGTTTCACATCTCGACCTGCAATGACGGGTCGCTCCCTCATTGCAGCAGATGGCTGACGCTGCAATGACGAGGTGGCCCCTGATTGTAGCGGCTACTTTTTTAGAAGGTTGTGGCACGCTGGCTGAAACAGTGTCAGCAGCAGCATACCACGGCATTGGGGGACGGAGGACAAGCCTCTGCAGGCTGTGGGGGCATTGGGCACAACAGTGCCACACCTCCACAACCTGCTTTTGGAGAAAGCTGACACAACATGTTTCTTGCGCATGCACGCAATCAACATAAAAGGGGCGGAGAGTGAGAGAGAGGCATGCACAAGAAGATCAAAATGGAACAGCAATGCAAGAAGCCAAGCAGTACACAAATTATGCAATATGACCAGGCATCGATCTGAACACTAAGCACTGATTGTGTGGCTGTGCATTGCTTATGTGGGGTAAGAGAGATGAGTCTCATGGCCTCCAGTTGGACTGCAGGTTATACTTTTCTGTTCTAAAAACAGGAACATTACAAACAGCTGCCAGTTAGAAATACCTTCCTGGCCTATTTATATAACTTTCTGAACCAATGGCAGGGGCAACTTTTTGGGGTTCTAGAATTAATGAGGAACCAACCAGAAATGAGGAATCATTATGTTGAAAAAATGTCTACATGGCATGGTGACACTGGATGCCAGGGATAAAATATGATTCACTGCGGGAAGCAGGTGGGGCGGGGGCCAATCATGGACCCTCACAAAAGACCAGTGGGTGATGGACCAACAAATTAAAGTCATCATTGCCAAGCAATTAGTGGTCCTAAAAAAACAAAAAAGGTATGAGGCAGGTGGGTTGGTAGATGACTGAGGCGGTAGCACCCCTGGCCACGGACTCTGATCAAGGTACAGTGTCATTAGACTGGCACTACACCATGCCCATCCAAACATGCACAGTATGTATGTGGGTGTTCCACACAAGCAAGTTAGTGAGCGATACCCCATTTAAACATAGAAACATAGAATTTGATGGCAGATAAGGACTGCTTGGCCCACCCAGTCTGCCCATTTCCCTACCTAATAGATAAGCTGCAGATCCTAGTTAACCCACAGCCTACTTCCTCCTACCCCCACCACCTAGAATTGCCTTATGACTGCCCTATGCATTTTTGAATTCCACCAGTTTTTCACTCCACAACCTCCTCAGGAAGGCTGTTCCATGCATCTACAAGCCTCTTCATGAAAAAAATACTTCCTCATATTACCTCTGAGCTGTGCCCCCTCTATCTTCAAATTGTGCCCCCTTGTTCTTGCACACCTCTTTTTCTGAAAGATGCTACTCTCTTGGACTTTGTTGATTCCCTTGAGGTACTTGAAAGTTTCTATCATGTCCCCCCTTCCCTCCCCTCCTTTCCTTGAGGGTATACATATTAAGCTCCTTAAGTCTCTCTTCATATGTCTTCTGGTGCAAACCCTGCACCATTTTAGTTGCCCTCCTCTGGACTGCCTCCATCCTGTCCGTCTTTGCAGAGATTGGGTCTCCAGAACTGCACACAGTACTCCAGATGGCTGTGGTCTCACCAGTTGTCTGTACAGGAGGCATAACAACTTCCTGTTTTCTACTGGCTATGCCTCTCCCTATGCATCCCAGTATCCCCCCAGCCCTCCTTACTGCCCTCTCACATTGCTTGCCCACCTTTAGGTCATCTGATATGACTACCCCCCGGTCCCTTTCCATTTTTGTTCCATTTCACAGCCACTAAGATCTTGTGACCATATTTGTATTGTGACTCTACTCCCTCAGCTGCTAACTTACAGGTCTTTACATGCCAGGTTTTGGGGGTGATGGAGTTAGAGAAAGAACAAAAGATGTGTGCACTCACCTCACCACCAGATAAAATGTTGGAGACAGTCTCTCCTATATGGCAACACACAAAAATGAAATGGAAAGGGGAAATTGCTTAACCAGGAGAGGCACACTAAACCAAAGCTTGTTTCCAGGTGCTACCTGGGAGCACCAGGACGTTAAGTAACTTGCTCAGGGTCACACAGTATGAAAGTGGAGCTGTGGGATTCAAACCCAGGTCTCTTCCATGTTTACAGCTAGGAGCATTAAACCACTGTACTATACTGCATCCACCAAGGATTTCAAAAGCAGGAAATATAGTGCTGTGTAAAAACTGCAAGACACACAGATGCAAATATATAAAACCTTTAAAGTTAATCCAACGAGGTAGTATACAATGCCACTGGGATGTGCATCAGGGAGTGACCAACTGGTCTTTGTCAGGTTGGTGTCCCCTTGTTGAAGACCACTCAATCGAGCAACAGGGTGTCTGGGATCAACCAGTATGTTACAGTACAGCAAAGCCTTAGCAACTACTACCTGCTTGGATCAACTTGCAAGTTTTTTTTGTATTTGCACATGGATTTTTTGCATAGCAATAGATTTCCTGCATTTAGAACCCTTGGAAAGGATTTTCCACTTTTGTGTGACATCATACAGGAGAGATTGTCTCCACTGTTTACTCTGGTGAGTGCAGCCTCTTTTCTTCTTTCAGTAATTGGGTTGGGAACTGGCTGCCCTGGCATTGCACTGCAGGCAACCTGGAGCACATAAGCATCCCTACCCTGTTCCACTGTGATACAGTTGGGAGCCTTTTTTCCCCCTCACATTTATGCCACCAGTGATGTTACTCTGTATTGGGCAGGTTACAACTCACTGTTCCTTGTCCCTCACCTATACAGTATTTAGTTCCACTTTAAATTCTGCAAGCATTTGTTTCAGTACTACCTTAAATTATTGACACCCTGCTACCTAGGAAGGAGTTACGGTATTTAGAGACCATCCCTCCTCCAGAAATGTATGCAGGGCCCCACTGTCCTTGTCTCAGTTTTGGATTCTGTGGGTTACACACAGTGAGCGGAACTGCAAGCCTGCACGAGTAGGTTTCCATAGCTCTGAGATTACTCAGGGGGATTGAAATCACAAAGAGGGCTGGGAGGAAGGCCCCCCTGCTGCAGAAGTCCTGCTGCATCAGCCCTGGGCTGGCAAGATAAATGGAGATAGTGGAGATTATCGGACCATCAACGGACCAGACACACGTACGCTATTAGAGTGGGATCAATTGACGCTATTGTCTTGAATAAGTCCATCAGTTACTTTTAGCAGTTTGAGTTGGTGGGCTTCACCCCTACACCCTCATAAAAAAATAAGGGTGTGTGGGGGTGTAGTCCCCCAACTCAAACAAACTGACACAGCAAACATCAACAGTAAGCAAAAGCACATGCTGTATTCACACAAGTTTCACACTACTAGCATAGCGCTGTTCCAATAATCTCCACTATCGCCAGACAAACTACAGCCTGCAGACTAAGGTAAGAGCAAAGCGCAGCTCTGCAAAACCATACAGGGTGGCATGGGGATAAATAATAAAGCTACAGCCTGCCCCTGTACCACCACTCACCAACTAGACTCATGTAACAACAGGCTACAAGCATAACAACATACTGTAATGTAACAAACAACAGCAATTAGGTTGTCCAAGCTGGCTATGTAAGTGATGTCATCAAAGTATCATATTTTTTCATTCCACAGAATTATGTAAGGCATTTTTTTCTAAACCACAACAGTAATCCATGGATTGCAGACCTTATATAGCAGAAAATGAATCTGGAATGTGAATACTGTACACTAGATTACTACTTAATAGTCTTGGTTTAAAAGTAAAATATTTTGCTTTTTGGAATTTCAGACTTTCGCTTTCTCATCTAATGAGCAGCCAAGGCAGTATTTTTCTAAATGCACTGTTCTGAACTGGAGTAATAAATAAGGGTTAGATAAATGGGGGGTGGAGACCAAAAATCTGAAATCTCTCTCTGTTTTCCCCTGCCCTGTCTAAAATGCAAGTAACTGCTGGAAATGGGTGTTTACTCACCTGGTAAAGGTGATTGTGTTGGTTGGCATCCATGGCACTCCAGACATTACCTCATGGGTTTTAGCCCCCTTGATAGGCTACTGATGCACATGACCCAGATCAAGTTTCCAGTATATCCAGGTCCCAGAAACCACTGCTCTCCAGTTCGAATCTTCCATAGCTGAAATAAGTTAATTAGTACACAAGACAAGGAAGAAAAAACATACGATGCAGTTACAGCCAAGAGAGAGAAGTACTAAGGGGATGACTTGAGACACAAAGGAAGCGACCACGACGTAGTAGCATGAGCCCTGGGGCCTGTTCTTTATTCCTCTATTATTTACAGTCTAGTCCGGACCTGAGGGTCCTACTGGTCATTATCATTTGACATAGTCACGCTATCTGTTCCCTGTGGGTCTACCGGATGATGCCCCCTAATCCGGAACTGGTCACTCTGAGCACTCTAGAGGGAGGGCCTTGGAGTGCCATGGATGCCAACCAACACAATCACCTTTACCAGGTGAGTAAACACCCATTGTGTTTGGTTGGCATCCATGGCACTCCAGACATTACCTCATGGGTAGATAAGCAGTGAGAATTCCGGGTGGGATGAGAGCTAAGGGTGACCAGTTGAGGATGCTGCCACCAGGACCTGGGTGGCGAAGGTGGGCCGTATGGCCTGTAGTTGTTCCAACCTGTAGTGTCTTGTGAACGTGTGTATGGAGCTCCATGTGGCTACCTTACAAATGTCCTCTGAGGACACGCTGGCTTTCTCTGCCCATGACGTGGTGACCGCTCTGGTGGAATGAGCCTTGATCCCCTGGGGCGGAATCAGCCGGTTTGCCATGTAGGCATTCTGGATGACTCGCCTTAGCCACCCGGCGATGGTGGTTTTGGAGGTGGCATTACCCTGCCTCTGCCCCTTAGCGATGACGAACAGCCTCTCGTCTTGCGAATGGGACGGGTTCTGGCTAAGTACACCGAGGGGTAGATCCCACATCGAGGTGGTGAGGGGCCACTGGGCCTCTGGGGAACCGCTAGGAAGGTGGGCAGCTCGATTGGCTGCCCTCTGTGAAAGCTGGTGGAGACCTTTGGTTGAAATGCTGGGACTGTTCTCAGACTAACCCCTAGTGGGGTGAACACTGTGTAGGGTTCTGCGCAGGATAGGGCCCCCAGCTCCCCGATCCTCCTAGCCGAGCAGATGGCCACCAAGAAGCATGCCTTGAGGCCAACCCAGAACAGGTCCGACTCTCGGAGGGGTTCATAAGGTGGCGATTTGAGGGAGTCAAGGACCATTGGGAGGTCCCATGGTGCGATGGTTGGTCGAGTCCTCGGTCGGAGGATCTCTACTGCCCTCAGGAAGTGAATGGTGTCGGGATGAGCTCCTGGTGGGTATCCCTCAACGAGGCCTATTTCTTCTCCTATGGCGGACAGTTGCACCCTGAGGGAAGAGTGTGCTAGTCCCTTATCCAGCCCTTGCTGGAGGAATAGCAGGATGGTGGCCATGTCAGTCTGCTCGGGCGCTTTCCCCTGTTCCCGGCACCACTTGGTGAAGATGACCCATTGCCTCCCATATGTGGAAGTGGTGGAAGCCCGTCTGGACTGAAGCAGGGTGCTGATGACCGACTCATGGTACTCCGTTGCCCTCAGTCTCCTCCTCTCAGGAGCCAGGCCGTGAGCTTCAGGGTCCGTGGGGTCGGGTGGAGCACAGGCCCCTGCGAGAGCATGTCTGAGCGGTAGGGTATTCTGAAGCTGGCTAGTGACATTTCCCGGACTGCTGCGAACCAGGCCCTGCGCGGCCAGTAAGGTGCCACCAGTATGACCGTGTGGCCTGACTCCCAAATCTTGGCTAGGACCTGGGGAATCAGGGGAAGTGGCGGGAAGACGTAGGAGTTCCTCCGCGTCCAGGCTTGCGACAGGGCATCTGTTCCTTGTGAGAGGCTGTCCCTGAACCGCGAATAGTACTCCCCGACCTGGGCATTGTCCCGTGATGCCATGAAGTCCATGGACACGGGTCCCCATGTCGCCTGTATAATCCGGAATAGGGCCGGGTGTAATTGCCATTCCCCCGGGTGTACCTGTTGTCTGCTGAGCCAGTCTGCGCAGACATTCAGCTTCCCTGCAAGGTGGACCGCACCCAGATGGGTGAGGTGAGCCTGGGCCCAGTTGAGGACTGTCGTTGCCTCCTTCATCATGGCTCTGCTCCTGGTCCCACCTTGCTTTGCTATGTAGGCCACCGTCACACGATTGTCGGAACGGATCAGGACCGATTGACCGAGGATCTGGGGCCTGAAAGCCTTCAGGGCATGGGACACAGCTCTCATCTCCAGAATGTTGATGGAGAGCTTCTCCTCCGCTGGTGACCATAGACCCTGTGCCGTTCTGTCTCCTAAACAGCTCCCAGCCGAATGCTTGCATCCGTCCCTATGGAGACTGGGCGTGGGGCTCAGAGGACTCCCCTGGTCAGATTCCCCTCCATTGTCCACCATGTCAAGGAGGATCTCACTGCACGGGGTAGAGGTACCACGCACTGAAGATTGTGATCGCTCGGTGCTCCCCACGACAGGACGTAATTTTGTAGCGGGCGCAAGTGCCACCTGGCCCAGGGAATGAGGTCTGCACAAGAGGTCATACAGCCCAACAACTGAGCTATCTTGCCCATTGTGGTGTGGTGGCGTGCCCTCATCTGGCGTGCCAGCTCCATCAAGTTGCGAACTCGCGCTGGGGATGGTTTTGCCAACCCCTCGGCCGAGTTGATGAGCGCTCCCAGATGCTCGATCTGTTGAGTGGGGCTGAGATGGCTCTTTTCTCGATTTACCACCCAGCCATGGTCTTTGAGTGCCTGCATGGCACATTTTGTGTGTATCCGTGCTTGGTTTTCTGACCATGCACGGATGAGCCAGTCGTCAAGATACGGGATGATGTCCAGTCCCCGTTCCCTGAGTCTGGCCACCAGGGTTATGGAGACCTTGGAGAAGACTCTCGGGGCTGATGACAGGCGAAAGCAGCGCCTGGTATTGGAAGTGGTGGCCAAGAATGTGAAGCGGAGGAATTGCCTGTGTTTCCGGATGATGGGGATATGTAGATGGCGTCCTTCAGGTCTATAGGCGTGAAATCGCCTACCGGATGCATTGCAGGGTGGATCGGATGGTCTCCATCTTGAAGCAGTGGGAGACTACATGCGGTTTAGATGTTTCAGGTCTAGGATGGGCCTGAGTTCCCCCGATTTTTTGGGTACTAGGAAGAATATGGAGTAAACCCCCAGCCCCTGCTCAGGTAGGGGAACGGGCTGAATGGCCCTGTTCTGAAGTAGCTTTGACAAGATTTGTTGGATCTGATGTGGGGACGCCCTTCTTCTGGATACGGGGGAGGAGACGAATCTGTGTGGAACATGGGCGTGTGATAGCTCTATGGAGTACCCCTTGGCTACCATGTCTTGTACCCATCTGTCCTAAGTCATGTTGATCCAGCGGTGGATGAAGGAAGTTAGCCTTTGCCCCACCGGCGGGTACTGGTCCTGGCTTTGTGCTTTTGGGAGGGGGCAGTCACTGCCGCTTTCCCCTGAAGCCTCTGCCTCGACCTCCGGTTCTTTGGCCCCGGGATCTGAAAGATGAGGGCTGATAGTTCGGGAGGTATGGGCCACGGAAGCTGGTGGAGGAGCCACTGCCTCGAAAGGAGTAGCCCTGTTGGTTTGTATCCCTTCGGGGTTGGTGTGGTCTGTTCCCCCCCGAAACCTCCATCTTGAGGAGGGTAGATAGGGGAACTTGGCCTTGCTCTTGAGAAGGTCCCTGCCCTCCTCCTTTTGCTTCAAATACTCCTGCAACCCCTCCCCGAAAACATGCTTTCCCCGAAGGGGTAAGTTTTGTAACAATGTCTTTGACTCATGGTCTGCGTCCCACAGTTTCAGCCACAGTGCCCTACGGGCACGGATGGTGATGGCGGTGGCCCTTTCCTGGAGTCACAGGGTGTCTACCGCCATATCGGCCAGGTATTTTGCCACGTCTAAGGTGCACTCCAACAGTTCTGCCTCCTTAGACTTAGGGATGGCCTGCTCCTGGAGCTCCTCGAGCCAGCGGATCTGAGCCCGGGTCGTGTAGATGGCTGTAGTGGTCACCTTAGCAGCGGTGCCCTCAATCTCAAACGCCCTCTTGAGCATGTCTTCGATCTTCTTATCCGTAGGGTCCTTGAGGGCTATCGTGCCGCATGGAAGTACGGTCTTTTTGCTGAGGGCTGCCACTTGGGGGTCAATGGTGGGAGCCTTGCACCAGGTGTCCGAATTCTCCCCTTGTACTGGGTACATTCTGTCCAGATTCCTGCGATTTGGCATCCTGCCCGGTTCGGGGGATTGCCATTCAGTATTGAAGATGTCCTCGATCGCTGGACATACGGGAAAAGTCTCTGTGGTTGAAGGTCTAAGTTGAATCATCGGGTCGAGCTTCGACTCGGGCCTGCTCTCTTCGGTGTCTTCGGTGTCAAAGCCCATGGTGGCCTTGATGACTTTCATGAGCCCCGGGATCGTGTCAAATGAGCATAACTTGGAAGTCAGCGAAGGGGTCGTCTGCAGCTCCATATCCTCTGCATCCGAATCCGCTTCATCGTCTTCCCCTGCATCATCCCTCTCCCCGTCCTCGTGCGCACTGTCACGCGGAATGTCTGGAAGGGTGTCCTCGGGGTTTGGAAGATCCTCTGGTTGCCCCGCCTTGTCGGGTTCTGAGCTTGGCCTCGTCCTGTTTTGGGTGAGGGACTCCAGCTTCTCCATGATTTTGAGCATAAAGTTCTGTTGGCTCTCCATCATGGCAACTGCGGCCTGCTGGTTCTGGATCAGGAGGGAGCCCAGATCCATCCATGTAGGGTTGCTGGGCCCGGGGTTGTTGGGGGCCAGGGGCGGGGTTCGCTCCAGGGAGGAATCGTCATCATCCAGTAGGCACGCTGCACAGAGGGGGCCCTGGGTTTGGAGGAGGAGGTTGGCGCTGCATGTGGAGCATTTCCTTGCTTTCACCATCTGGAAGGAGAGAAGATATACTTAGAAACGGAGTCGGAATGGTGGCCCGCAGTGTCTGTCTTTTTTTTTTTTTAAAACATTGTACTCACAACTCCCTGGGTTAGAAGGCGCCTGGGGTTGAGGGTGCTATGTGAGGACCCTGCAATGCCGGACGGCGGTCTGGTGCTATGGCTCGCTATGGGAGGGAGCCATGGCCACTGGGAAGGAGACCAGAAGAATCAGAAATGTACTTGGGTCGCTATGGGAGGGACCCGAGTGGTAGGGGTAGGTTTGGGGCCCCTGGAGGAGCAACCGGAGCAGGACCCTTGGGTGGAGTGGTGGTGGTGGTGGTGGTCACTGTGGGAGGGACCCCCAGAAAGAACTCGGAGGAATCCACGGATCTTCCCACTCCACCTCATGAGGCCAGGAGAATTGGAGGATTGGTAGTGCCTCCATGCTCCCCATGAGAGAAGGGTTGGGGAGCAGAATCAGTTAAGGTGAGGGACCTTGCCTCTGTTCCTAAACAAGGTCGTTGGGGCCAGGAGAGAAGGTATGCAAGCTTTGGGCTGTAGGATTCGAGCCCAGTTCTCCAGAGTTGCAGCTCAGAGCTTAAAAACCACTGCGCTGTAGTGCCTCCAATTCCCTCGCTGAGCTGCTGTGGTTGCTGTGTGCAAGGCAGGGAGAGTCTCCTCGCTCTCCCTCTACGGTGAGGGCCTTCCCCAGAAAACTGAAGCCGGGCTGTGAGGAGCTGAGAAACTCAACCCCCCCCTCCCTCTTTGTCCAGGCGACCTCGAGGGTGGAGGTAGCGCAGTCCTGGAGTGGAGAGGAGGGTGGGTTGGATGCTAGGTCCACGGTAGGCCCGCCAGGCCTAAGGATAAAATGCCCTCCACCCCCCCGCAGCCGCTCAATCTGCCTTCCAACGGAGACAAGCGACCGCGGTTGGATCCGCTTCTCGGCAGGGGGACAGGGGGACGGGGCCTCCTGCATCGCAGAGGCGATGGGATGAGGGGTGCTGCCTTCAACGCTCCCGGATGGGAGCGACGAGTCCAGAGAGTGCCACGAGGTCGGGCGCTTGCCGTAGCGGCGACTGGCCCCCGCGGCCTCGCAGGGGCCGGAATGGAGGAGAACGAGGAGGAGTGGAGCGCTAGGCCGCCAGGCACTGGAGTGCTGAGTGGGCGGCTGCGGGTAGGGTTTAGGGGTCGGGAAGGAGGCCTTCTGCTAGGTAAATTAGGCCCGAGGAAGGGCCTGCCCATAGGGCCATCTTACATGCTTAAGCAGCATTTTAACAAGTCGCTGGCACACAGTTTAGTTGCAAAATAAATTTGTTTACGTTAGCAGGGGGTTCCAACTCTTTCAGATAAATTCCCCCTTGCTATCTAGAGTTGCATGTTGTTAGCATCTGGTGTTAAGGCAGGGACTAACTAAAAATATTGCACCTGGTAAAAGGAAAATCCAGGGCCACAATACGAGAAGGAACTGCTGTAACTGCCTTTTGACTTAGCATGAAGAAAACATAATTTTGAGATATAAATCCTGGTTTAAGGTCTTACCTTCTAGGAGCAAACAGGGATTCCTGGTGTGCTTCTTGCCTGATCAGATGCACAATTCGAAACTGGAGAGCGGGGTTTCTGGGACCTGGATATACTGGAAACTTGATATGGGTCATGTGCATCAGTAGCCTATCAGGTGGGCTAAAACCCATGAGGTAATGTCTGGAGTGCCATGGATGCCAACCAATCACAATGAAATTCCATCCCAGCCCATACTCAAGCCAACACTGGTAACAGCTGTGTTCTCTATGCATGACCAGCCAAGCTCAGAGTCAACCCCCGCATAAACTTCACTTAGTTACTGGTCCAAATTTCACAACAAGGCAAGGGACATGGCCCATTCAAATGTTAGGGCAACAATCAGAACACAGAAGGTGTACAGTACAAGAATTTTAATTTTCCTTTTTATGCCAGCCAAAAAAAAAAACACCCAGACCCACCCAACCAACACCACAGCATGCACAGACTGTGGAGATTTTATAAATTATCAAAAAAATTATTTTTCAGAGTGGAGAACTGAACCTCTGCAACATCTTCTGGCTGGGGGCTCTCTGCTTGTAGCAATAAGAGAGACAGGGGGAGAGAGAGAGACAGAAAGAAACAACAGCAGTCCAATTCCAGGACTACTGCCCTCTGACATCAAACACAATTCAACACCAGCAGCAGTTAGTCCAAGGCCAGTTGCTTCACCAAGGAGGCACACCCCGGCCACCTCATCATGCTCAAGAAACCTTGTTTTCCTCCTCCTCCTTCCATTATAGGAAGGTCAACTGAGCAGCCCAATAAATATAATGCTGTTTATCTGGCAGGGCCAGTGGGCCGCATCCCTCCTGTTATTGGTGCTTGCAACATGGATGGCCTTATCCTAGCTGCTTTCCCTCCTATAGAAAATGGTGAAACATACTATTAACCATCCAGAACATCAGTAGCTTCACTGGTACTGCATACAGCATATATAGCAGCTTGGGGAATATACTGTATACACATTTTGAGAGTGTGACTGTCTACCCTCCCCAACAGGGTTAGTGGAAGTTTCATCCATCTATCTCTAGGTCTTCCTTTATTTTTTTAACAAGGGTGGTAGGTTGATTTCATACAGTTTGTAAAGTGTGGGGATATTTATGCCCGGGTATTTTAACTTATCCACCACCTGCATTGTAGTCCTGACCAGGCACTCACCGCTGTGTGCACTGTGTGTGCAGTCTAGATTGTTGGCTCTCACTGAGCCTCAGCCTGCTGCTGCTGCCTGCTGCTCCCTCTTCTTCTCTTCACTCCAGGAGTCCCAGACTTTTTCCAACTGCAACCAGCAACCGCTGACACTGATGCACCACCACTTGAGCCGTCCGTGTGACTGACTCCACCAAATCTGGCCAGGCAGGTGGAGCCACTCACACTACTACCCACTAATGATCCAAGAAGCTCCCCTGCCTGCCTCTTAGCCAAAAAGGTTGCTGGTCAGTGCTGCCTGACTTTTGCTTTGCTGACCACCGGCACGGCGCCCCACTGTGTGTGACTCGCTCACTCCCAACCCAGTCCCGACTCCCGACATGAGTAGTCAAGTCCCGCGAGTCCCATAACTCCTCACTGAGTGTCACATCTTCACTTCTTGATCTCGTCATCTGTCTCTCTCTCTCTCTTGCCAAGTTGCCAGCATGCCACCTCACCTCAACCCGCATGTGTATGGTGCCTATAAATAATCCTCCCAGTGGCCAATCACAGGCGGCAATGCTGGCAAATTGAAAAAATGCCACCAGCCACCACCAACCAGAAGCAGAGCCGAGCCACCAGACAAGCAGTCTCCAGTCATACGATGATGGGGGGGTTGTCAGTAAACCTTGGTTGGTGCGAATTTTAAATAATGCCAGCATGCCCACTGCACCAGCAAATTAAATGGGGGGGGGTGAATGGTGAATGGTGAATCATGACCGTGGGTCACAGGCAGCACCAAGGGCACGCGCCGCATGCACACAAGCAATTTAAAGGGGCCAAGGGGGGGGGAGCAGCAGCATAGCAAAATATTGCTGGGGCTCAGCCCAGCTCAATAAATATTGATGGGACCCATGCAACCCAGTGCTTATGCATGCTTGTAACTTTGGTAATTTTCAATATTTTGGCCTCAAATTTTCAGCATAGCCATTTTTCCATATCACCTCATAAACGTGGCAGCTGTCATTTTCCAAATGCTGCCCAAAGTGTGATTTCACACTTGTGGCACAAAATGAAGTTTTGGCCAATATTTTATAAATGACGCCTGTTTTAGTCTCACAGAGTGGTCATAAAAAGACTATGTTGAGAATTTGAGGTCAGAATGTGAAAACAAACAAATAACTAAGTTATGAAGAAACATTGAATCATTCCAACATTTACTCATAACTTGATTTTTGCAGATTGTGGCCCATAATGTTCAACATATCCCTTGTGTTACCCCACCTCCTGAACATAATGGGTGTTATTTTTTTAAATCCCCTCCGAAACCTGTTTTTACAGTCGCACTATGAAATCACCTTTTGGACGTATTTATAAAATTCCACCTATCTTGATTATAATGCCAGGTCATAAAAAGACTGTTGGAAATCTGGGTTCAAAATGTGAGAGTCCATGGAACATTAGATATTGCCTCTTAGCCAGCCTATCCTGGGTAAATGCATTCTAAAAATATGTAAAAGCAGGACACCACTGTAAATGAGATATTGCATCTCATTTGGTCTATCCTGGGTAAATACACAGTAAAAATGTGTACAAGAAGACCCCGTACAACAGCAATGCAAGCAATGACATTAGGGTGACAAATGCTTGTTTTTGACATGGACCAGTTTTCTATATGTCTAAGATCTTAATATGACAGAGACTCTTCCAGAGAGGGAGAATTTCTATCTTACTTCTGATGGGGAAATGTCAGTGGCAGCACAACAAATAGAAGATTTGATGCAATGAATATATCATTCAATGTGTCAGATTCATCTTAATGCCAGGTTTAATTGATAGCATCTGAAATAAAAAAAAAATTGCTTTTGTTTTTAAAAGAATGCCATGAAATCATCATCTGAATGGTAGCATAATGTTTAAAATGTAGACTCAGGTTTTATTTGAAATCAATAATTGTACAGTTTTCAGAAATATTTATAGCACTATATTTGAATGCTTTCTGAATAAATGGTTTATGAATTCTTCAAAACCTTACAGTATTTAGTTTTGCAGAGAAGTTAAATGAACTTTGGCTAAAGGATTGGCTGACTGCTTTAATAACAAAATCTGTTCAGAGTTAATATGGCTGTGGAGAGCTTTTAGGAGTGACAAGAGCGTGAAAAAGAATATGCGGTGCTTTGGCTACACCGGAATCAGCCGTAAGTAATACTGCAGCAATTACAGTACTGCGTATGCACGATACTCGCACATGTGAAGTTTGCCCTGTAGTCAGCCCTGCACAACATGGCGATGCTGACATAGCTATGTATGCATGATAGTCATGCATGTGCAGTTTAAGTCAACATCACCATGTTGCACACGGTGGCTGTCAATAATGCAGTTGCAGAACAGAAAAGTAGTATGCTGGGAAGTGGGTATGTTTATGCTGTCCATGGAAGGGAAGAGCTGCATAAACAGAATCACTGGAAACTATGTCGGAGCACTGTGGCAGCATATCAGACAGTGATCTGGTTATGTGCTTCCACAATGCTGTTATACAAATCTGATGATGGCATAACATCCGTGGAGCTTGGCCCATGCAGCCGTACAAATCAGACTTAGGAGGAGTCTATTAACAAACTAGAGATCTGGTCTGGGACTTGCTCGTCATCACAGTCACTTTCTCATTCATTTCTAAGCAGTAATTTCTGGCAAATGTGCCTTAACCACATTGATCTCAGTGCTGGTAGACTACGTCTGGCTTTCTCCTGATTGTATTAGATGGAGGGTAGTAGCAGCCTTGAAGTGGTAGCTGCTCTGGAAAAAAGTGGTCCCCTTGCTCATCTGCACATTTTAGAAATTATGCCTTTCCTTGGTTCTGCTAAAAAGAAACTGACCCCTTTTTTTTTTACACAAAAACAAGGAGTCAATTATGCGCCCCCGCCACCGCTTTTTGCTTCAAGCGAGGAACATCATTATGGCTTTGCATCAGATGTACAGTGGCAGCCATAGATGCAAAATATTGTTAAACAGTACTCGACTGTATGTAAAAGTGCTCTTTGTTTGCATGTGTGCTTTCTGGATGTTGTCAATATCACTCCACCCATGTGTGCTCTGCCCCTGGATTTCTGTACCGTATGTGCATTATTTTACATTTTTGTGTTCAGGACAAAAATGCCTTTCAAATGAGGGTAGCCACTAATCTAAATTCTTGATAGTTTTTCATTTCCTTGTGCGTATGCAAGAAACATCTTGTGGTAAAATGACATTTCAGAGGTATATCAGGGATGAGTCCAATGCACAGCAATCTACAGTAGGCTTGTTCCTGGCAGACCAATGAGCATGCAACTAGATTGTGACACCAGTCACAGTTTCACAGCTGGAAGCCATTCTCTAGTTGAAAGAAATAAAGTGCTCAGATGAGAGTGCTTCATTCCTTTCATTCATGCCCTTACTGATCTTACTGCTTGTCTCCCCACCCATCCTGCAGATGTTCGGGTACCAAGCCATACACTGCATCCCCCAGTCTCTGCGCCATAAGCAGTAAACAGTCCTAGTAGTAAAGAACAAATAAATATTATTTATTCTTCCCTAGACAGACATCCGCGTTGAACTTGTTTGTGTCTCTGTGTGGATGACAGTGCATGTTCTTGTCCCTGAGCTCTTCTCTCTCTCTCTCTCTCTCTCCTGTGCTTCATGTGTGTCAAATTCCCAGCCTGAGCTTTGCTTTCTGTGATGGAACCCACTGACCCACCCCATGGATCTCCTAGTGTCCATGCTGCCTCAGTGTGTCCCTCACCCCGCCACAGAATACAAGGAACAAGAGTGCTGACAAGTGAGACAGCATTGCCTGTAGAGCTGTAGCTTAACCCTGAATGGCAGGGAGAGAGAAACATGGGCTTCAGAGACAGACACTGGGAAGCAGAGGCAGTAGTGCCCCCCCTCGAAAAAGAGCACAGGATCGAAAGAAGTGGTAAGTGGTACCAGTGTCAGAGACAGAGTGGACAAAGAGATCCCAAACAGTGACAGCAACATGCTGAGATGTGGTGAGTAAGCAGAAGGAGAGTGATCACCAGATGACAGGCTGTTACTATTGCAGCACCACCTTGACAGTGTGAAATTGGGGGCAGTGCAATGTAGTGACCATAACCATGATGACCGGTGGCTCCCAGACCTGCACCTGAACAAACATTCATTTAATGGGCAGCCTGTCCCCTAGCAGTGTCTACTCCCTCCCCCCACCACCCAAGAGAGACACTGCAACAGTGAGAGTCACTTCCAGTGTGGCATATATGTGCAGGTCCAATCTGTTCCAGTCAGAGATGGTGTCAACCCCCCCCCCCAAACAGAGACGTGGAGTACAGTGTGCACCAGAGCTCGGTTGCCATCCATTTTATTTCTGATCACTCTTCTGGCACCTTACTGTCAGTCTGACTCTCTGTTTGTCTTTCTGAAGCTCAGTGGAAGCAGACAGCACATACAGAGAGGCAGAGAAAGCAGCAGCAAGAGTGCCATGACCAGGGCAGAGAGCAGTGCTGCAGAGTTTTCCTTTCACTGTGGGGAGCAGATATTAGAGAGAGAGTGAGAGACCAGGAGAGATACAGTGTAAAACAAACTTGGTGCATCTATTCCACCACTGCACAAAAGGAGCACCCAGACAGAGCCAAAGACAAATATGTGGGTCACATATCTGTCCCATCACATTGACTAGCACAGTGTAAGGTGGGCACTGCATGGGCACCCCTGGGTAGTTGCCTCCCCCTACACCTCCAGTTCACATCAGCACATATGGAACAATCTGCAGTAGCCACAGACTGATGTAGGTTACTCATCTTCCCCTCCACACCCATCCCATTCCACACAGGTTGGCAGAGTGACAAAGTGACCTCCAGGTGAACAGCCCAAGGTAAATAGTGGACTGTGATCTGGCAGAAGTTGGTGATTGGTGCCCCCTCCACAACCAACCACACCACTGCACATTGGCTGCCCCAGCCAGAGACAGAAATGTGAGTTGCACATTTGCCATGCCACACCTGTTTCTATCTAGCCTGATGGGTGCCAGGTGGGTGGAATTGGGGTTGAGGTCCAGATCTACTAGGTGGCATGAGGCCATTGGCACCCAATACATCTTTTCACATTTCTGCACATGTGAAGCATTTTCTCTTTCCATTTCACCTCCTGCATGTTAGGAGCACTCAGCAGAAGTCAATGACAGATGGGGTTCACACATCTGTCCATCTTCACCCATCCAAGTTCCATGAAAGCTGGTACTGGCATTTGGTGGCTACAGGCAGGTGGCTCAGGCAGAATGATGCCCAATCCCCCATCCCACCTCCACACAAGGGTAGCACTATGCAGCAGCCAGTGATAGAAATGTAAGTTGCACATCTGCCCCTTCATACCCATCCCTTCTCCAACAGAGCTAGCATGAAGGTTGGAGTGGGCTTCGGGTGACTGGCACTTCCTCACCCTATGCCACCCTCTACACTTGCAGAACACTCTGCTTTAGCCAGAGGCTCTCCCACCTAATGTGCTCTACCCATGGAGAGCACTCTGAGGTACCGAGCTATAAAAATGTGGATCTTGTATCTGTCCCTCCACAACTGTTCCCACTCTGCTGGGTGGATGGGGGGGTAGGATACAGTGGGTGTTACTGAGTGACTGGTGCTGCCTCTTGGACCCCACCTATCAACCCAATACTTTACAGCAGCCAAAGAAGAGATGTAGATTGCACATCTACCGCATCATAAACTGTGCCCATTCCAAAAGGTTTCACACACAGGATGGTGTGGGGTCTAGGATGGTGGACATTAAGTGACTGTTCCCCCCTCCATCCCACCTCCACACATGGGGAGCACTCCTCCCCCTCCATTACACATTTGCACATAGAGAGCACTCCTCCCCTCCATGCCTCCTTTGCATATGGGGAGCAATTCTCCTTCTCCAGCACTCTTCCTCATGGTGGACATAGTGTCTTATGTAATCATATTTGGTCTCAATCCATGTTAAATGCAACATTGTACATACTGTATATACTAATGTAAAGAAAATTGCTTTATTTTCATTCATATTATGTGTCCTTGCTTTTTGTATCTCACACCATGTTTTGTTTTTATCATTGCTTGTACAAGGGACCTCTTTGAAAATGAGCTTGGTTAATGGATTTTATCCCTTCACAATAAACTTGAACTTGAACATGGAAAGCACTCTTCCCTCCATTCCATCTCCACACATAAGTATCATTGCTCCACCTTCATACATTGTGAGCACTCATCCCCTGACCCCTCCAGTGCTTCTCCCACTACATTTCACCTCCCCCACATGAAGAACACTTCTCGCACTGCATCCCACCTCCTGCACATAGGGAGCACTCCTCCCCCTCCATTTAACCTCCACACATGGGGTGCTTTCCTCCCACTTCCTATCAGCTTTGTACATGGGGAGCACTCCACCCCTTCATCCCACTGCCCCTACATGGGAAGCATTGCTCCCCATCCATCCCACTCCTACACATGGGGACTCCCCCACACATTTGCATCACTCCTCCTCTACCACCATCCCACCTCTACATATAGAGAGTACTCCTAAGCTCATTCCAACTTTGCACATGGGAGCACTCTACAACAGCCAGAGACAAAGATGTCAGTCAGGCATCTGCCTTTCCACACCTATTCCCATTCCACATGATAAGCTCCAAGTTGGGTAGAACATCGATGGGGTTGAGATGTAATGAGTGGGTTGCCCTGGGAGATGGTGCCAATACCCCTCACCACCTCTCTGAATAAAAGATGCCCCCCCTCGAATCAATCTTTATTCTTTTCTCCACTCACCACTTTTCTGCTGATTATCATCCTGTTTGCTTGCCTTACCAGTCACTCCACTCCTAAGACAGGACTACGGACCACTAGGCCAGGGCAGATTTTTCCTCGACCTCTCCTGCCTTCTCTTTGGACCATACCACCAGTCCAGCCAGCATCCAGCACAGTCAAGAAAATGCATTGCACATTACTCGCAGCTCAGCACTGGATGGGTCAGTTCTTTCTCTAGTAGATCATACTTCATGTTCTCCCACAGTTCAAATGAGGCTAGAGAAGAGCAGCACACAGTCCCACTCTACCACCACAGCGGTCAACAGGACACCACAACTTGCTCAACACTGTACAGATGATGCAGCACAGCAGCATTCTCACTAGTCTGTCTCACCAGGCTTCTACTGCTCTCTCTGTTGATGATGTCTCCATCTCCTCTAGCCATCAATGGTCCTGTGTATGCACATTGTGCTGCAGCTAGCTCCAACCACTATGGAGACTGCTGAGACACTGAGTTTTTTAGCAGCTGAGCCTGAGCCAACCTGAAAATAAAATACAGGAATTCAAAATTTTCTGAGGTAATTTCAGGGGGGCAGGGGTTGAACACCCTGAACACTCACCTGCCTATGCCCATGTAATCCACAACAGTTCAGACACATGCAATGCTTACACTTAAAGGCACTCTTCCCAGCCCAGCCATCCCCCTGCCTACCCTGGCACACAAATGAACACCAACTGCTATGCCTCCCACTTCTTCCGCAAGCAGCGAGGATCCCTCACTCTCAAGTAATCAGTCCTGTACAAGTAGCAGAGTTGGGGGGCCAGGGCTCCCATCAGACCTGCTGCTGTAATAGAGTGCGAGCCTGCTTGAATACAACAAGACAGCTAAACTGAGTCCCCTTAATCACTACAGATGGAGGGCTGCTACACAAATAATTACTATAGCCACTCAGGCACCACTGGGGATTTAAAACAAGAGCTGGACTATGGCAGGCAGCCCGCCATCTTCCTCCTCCTCCTCCTCCTACACTGACTGCTTTCAGTACTTGCCCAGCTCCTCCACTGCTACCAGTGCCCATCAGTGGTCAGTAGTGTCAAGGGGTGGCCCCCATTGGAGTGGTCAAGCAAGCTCCTCTACTTGTGACTAGCCCCTACAACCAATACTTTCTTTTGACTTCCTTCTGTGTCTGGTTGCATCTTCCTGTTTTTAAGCACCCAATAAACTTTTTTCTAGTGTCTACTTAGTTACAGAATATTAAATGTATCAAAATAAAATATAATTGCTTTGAAGAAAATAAAAACCTTTATTATGGCTCGGCTTCAATGTGTGGTTGGAGAATACTGAAATCTCATCTTAATTGTTTTAGTTCCTTATTGCTATTTTACATTTTCAAGTAAAATCAAGTATAATAAAATATAACAGTTTTTTTTGTTTTCTTGAGAAGATAGAAGCTTTTATTATGGCTTTTTTTGGTTTGATCCATGCACACTGAAGAGCTGAAGCAGTGAGATCACCATGATTTTGGCAGCCCTGCACCATTCCTCTGATCCTAAAAATATGTATCACAGTGGTTGTATAATTGTAGGTCTATATTCAAAGGGCTTTAATTCATTATAATTACACACTAAGAAGAATGGTCTTAATTAGTTCATTTAAGGTTTCATAATTTGACCTTTTGCAACTTTAATGACCTCCCAATCCTGGAGTCTTCAATTTGTTTTATCTAAACATTTATTTGTTCAGTTCATCAATAGTCCAATAAGATTTAGAATAAAATTACTTTAGAACAAAAACTGTATAAACTTTCGGTTTAATTTTGTGCAAATATTAACTTCTCTCCGAGTTGAAAATGCATAGGAGATTAGTTGTTCATACTTTTGTATTTCTCGACACTTTCACTGTGGAAATTTGTAAAAAAAATATGAAAAAATAACACTTGACCTTTTGCATGGGTCTTGACTTCTTGTAAAGGGAATAGCTTAAAATTTATTTAGGAGTCATTCAAAAGTCATACCAAGGTCAAGATTTAGTAAACTGCATATTTAATGTGTTTTAATAATATAAGTTGCCTAAGAGGACATAATAAATGTAAACTGAACTTCTCTGTGTTCACTGATGTAGACAAACAGTGTCTTTATTGTTTTATAACATTTTAGATTGCAGTATTTATTTCAAATGTTGTGGCCATGAGGATAGTGTGTACATTTGTGTGTGTGTGTGTGTGTGTGTGTGTGTGTGTGTGTTTGCTGTAGCTCAATATATATTTTTCCCCAAAAAAGCATAGTAAAAAATGCCTGCTGATTGCTAAATATTTCATCTGGATACTTCACAGAAGACCTGGTATCTGTCTATGACAGTGCTTATCAGATAGCGTCTTAAGAGGTTAAAAAAAATGTAAATCTTTTTAGATTTGCTGAGAAAGGGTGACATTTATGAGGTATAATTTATCTTGAAAGAAAATACCTTCCCAACTGAAGCTTGTAGCAAGAACATGTTTAAATGCTAAGTATTTGAATGTGTAAGTTGTTGCATTTCGATGGGAGTAAACATACCTCCAGTTTAATAGGCAATCAATATTTAACAAACTGTTTCAGTTTCCTAATGGCCATCTAATAAGCAGTATGGAGTTATATCTCCAACATTCTAAACAGAAAGAAGGGAGTAGTTTATTTCAATTGGCATAGTTAGTTTTAGATGTGGAAGGATACATTGAAAACTCCAAAATCTGTGTTCCACAATACTCCATTTTTCCAGCTACAGACAGCAAGATGGCTGTAGACTCCATCCACAGCCACAAAAAGAGATAATCTCACATGTCTGCATGCAAAAAGACCTCAAAATAGAGAACAAAAAGAACTCATTTTAGCATTATATTATTATTATTATTATTATTATTAAGGCTGAGCTGTCTCCTTTTGAAAGTTTTTATTTGGACATGCTCTGTAGTGATGATTAAGGAGATAGAAACATAGAAGCTGATGGCAGAAAAGAACTGCAAGGCCCATCCTGTCTGTTCATTTTAACAATTTGCTCCCACTGCCTTTACTAGGTCAGCGGCCTCAGCTCTGCCCCACTCATATGTATAATTCCCTTGTGCCTATCCCATGCCCTCTTGAATCCCTCTGCTATATGTGCTCCCACCCCCTCCTGAGGCAGAGCATTCCACCCATCCACCACCCTGTCTGTAAAAAAGAATTTTCTCATGTTACCTCTTATGTAACCCCCCCCCACACCAATTTCATGTCATATGCTCTAGTTTTACTGTACTTTTTATACTGGAAGATGCTATCCTCTTCCACCTTATTTATGCCCTTAGGATATCTGAAACTCTCAATCATGTCCCCCCTCTCCCACCTCTGTTCCAATGTGTACATATTGAGGTCCCTAAGTCTATCCCCATATGCCTTGTTGTGCAGACCCTGCGCCATCTTAGTTGCCCCCTCTGCACTTTTTCCACCCTGTCAATATCCTTACGCAGGTGTGGCCTCCAAAACTGCACACAGTACTCTAGGTGAGGCCTAACTAGCATCTTGTACATTGGGATCACCACCTCCATCCTACGGCTTGTAATACCCCTCCCTCCCTATCCACCCTCACATTCCACTAGCCCTCCCAAACACTTTTGTAGTCTATTTGGTGGATTTCAGGTCATCTGATATAATGATCCCTAAATCCCTCTCTTCTCTGGTGACTGTCAATAACTCACCCCCAACATACAGCTCAACCCAGGGTTTCTGTCCCCCATGTGTATGATCTTGCACTTCTTCACGTTAAACCTTAACTGCCATACCTCAGTCCATTTCTTCATCTTTTCCAGGTCTCTTTTCATTCTCTCTATGCCCCCTGGACTATCTACTCTGTTGCAGATCTATGGTGTCATCTGTAAACAGGCATACTTTTCCCTCTAGCCCTTCTGCTATGTCTGCTATGGAGACATTGAATAGGACTGGTCCCAGGACTGACCCCTGTGGCACCCATTGGTGTCTCCCATTTCTTCCGACTGTGTGCCATTTACCACAACCCTCTGCCTTCTGTCCACTAACTAATTTCTGACCCAGTTCACCACCCTGTGTTCCACCCCCAGGCTCCTCAGCTTGTTTACCAGTCCTTCTTTGCGAGACTGTGTGAAGGCCTTGCTGAAGTCAAGGTAGGCAATATCCACCACCCCTCCCTGGTCCACCACCTTGGTCACCCAGTCAAAGAAATCTATCAAATATGTTTTAAAGGACCTTCCCACTGTGAACACATGATGTCCTGGATCTTGCATTCTAATGGATACCAGGTGTTCTGCAATACATTCCTTAATCAGTGTCTTCATGATCTTCCCCACTACTGAGATGAGGCTCACTGGCCTGTAGTTCCCTACATCCTTTTTACTTCCACTCTCGTGAAGAAGGACCACTTTTGCTCTTCTCCAGTCCTGCAGGGCCACCCCCTTGTTCAACAACTCAATGAACAGAGCTGCCAAAGATGCTGACAGGTCCATCATCAGTTCCTTTAGGATAATTGGAAGTACTCCATCTGACCCCATTGCTTTGTCCACCTTTAGTTTTGTAAGTTCCTCTAGGACCCTCTGTTCTGTAAATGTTGTGAAGCTCAGTTCTTCCCCCTCTGCACATTTGTTTTCCAGTTGTGGTCTCTGCCCCACTCCCTCTCTAGTAAAGAATGAGCAGAAGTACCTGTTAAGGATTCTGTCCTTCTCTAGGCCCCTTCTGCCCTCTCTTCATTGTCCCCTTTGAGTCTGACTATACTCCCTCTGGACTTCCTTCTCTCACTGATGTACATAAAGAATGTCTTGTCCCCTTTCCTTACTGATTGTGATAGCCTTTCTTCTGTCTGTGCTTTAGTACTTCTCACCACTGCCCCTGCCTCTCTCTGACATTTTTGGTACTATTCTCTACCCCATCCTCTTGTTTTCCCTTGAATTTTTGGAAAATAACATTCTTGGCCCTGATTTTATTTGCCACCACCTTAGAAAGCCAGAGTAGTCTTCTCCTTCCCTAGCCCTTATTCTTCACCCTCACACATTGATTGGTTACCCTGATAATGGACTCCTTAATGTGTGCCCATTGTCCCTTCATGCCCCTCCTGTCCCCAACCCCTTAGCCAACTCCTCTTTAACCCTCCTTCCCATCTGTGCAAAGACAGCTCCTTTGAAATCTAAGATTTTACAGCTTTTGTATGTGTGGCTTGTATTTCTGTGTTCAACTTGAATCAAACCATGTGATGGTCACTGGACCCCAGGTCCTCCTCCACCTTGAGATCCATGATCCTGTCTCTACTGGTGAGCACTAGATCCAGGATATTCCTGTCCCTGGTGGGCTCCTGTACCAGTTGTTTTAGGCCTACTCACTGTAGGGATGCCAAAATGTCCCTGGTCCTGCTCGAGGCCCCTGTTGGGATGGACCAGTCTGCATCTGGCATGTTGAAATCATCCATAAGCGGAACCTCCCCCTTATCTGTCATGTTGTATATTGACTCCAGCATTAACTTATATCTTCCCCCTCTCCCTGAGCTGGTGGCTTGTAGATCACTCCTGTACTAACAGACGTTCCATTACTCAGCTCAAGAGTGACCCACAACTCCTCTGTCTCCTCATTTTTGGCTTGGATTTCTGTTGCCTTGATTGTCTCTCTGATGTAAAGTTATCTCTTCTCTACAATGCATATCCTAGTATAGTTGTGTTCCATGAGTGGTTATTAGTGTACCACATCTCTGTTATGGCCACTATGTTTATGCCAGCCTCTCCCATTAAAGCCACTAGATCAAGGAGTTTGTTTCCCAGACTTCAGGAATTCATATGCATTACATTCCAAATCTTGTTCCTGGTCCCTCTACCATTATTTTTGTTTTTTGTCCCATTGTTCCTGACTTGCATCTGTAACTACTCCCTCTCTCTGTTTCTCATTGTGCCCCTTATCCTGTCCCTGGTTTCTAGCCGTATTCACTAAACTCTTGTCTTCCCTTTTCCCAGTGCTCAAATTACCAACCTGAGGGGCTAAACTGTATTGATTCCATTCCCTCTGATGCCCCCCCCCCGGCTAGTTTAAATGCCCAGCAAAAAAGCACTTAGAGTTTTCATTGAGGAATGCTGTCCCCTGCCTGGACAGATGCAGACTGTCCCTATACATCCATGCATCTTCCCAGGTGGATCCCCAGTCCCCAGAGTAGTCAAAGCTCTTATCCTTGCACCATCCCTTCAACCATTCATTGACTTTGCTGTTGTGTTGATTCTTTGCATCCCCTTTCTCCCTGACTGGTAGGACCTCAGAGAAGATCACCGATTTCACGACCCCCTCAAGCTGACTATCCAGGACCCTGAAGTCATCCTGTACTGTCTCTACATTAACCCCTTCCTTATCCAAGTCATTAGTTCTAAGGTGGACAATGGCATGTACAGTACTTCCTTCCCTTCCTTGCCACTGCCTTGATAACCCTGTAGATTCATGTTGTGTCCCTCTGAGCATTGGCCCCTGGCAGACACTTTACCTCCCTCTTTATATCTCCATGTATTTCCAGCACCATCTCCTTAATAATTGAGTTCCCCATCAGGAGAACCTTACTCCTCCTATGGGGTCCTCTGGTTCCTGCCCCTTTGCCCTCCTCCTCCTCTGGTCCCGCACTCCTTCCCTGGTCTCAGCCCTGGGTCCCCCTTGGGGGTATCCTGTTCCATGAGAACAGCAAATTTGTTCTCCAGCCAGACACGTTGGGGAAACATTCTGTGATCAAGCATTTGTAAGGGATGTAACAGACATAGATTGGAATTTGTTATACGCATGTCCAGATATAGAAACTGCTTGGTCCTTCTTCAAAACATCTTTAGTGGAGGTCATAGATAGACATGCACCTTTATTCAAAAGAGGACAATGAAAATAAAAACATCTTGGATTACTAAGGGTTTGAAACAGTTACTTAGGAAAAAAGTCAGTTATAGAATAAATCTAGAAAGTCCTCAAACATTTCAGATAGACTAGCATATAGAATCATTAGGAATAAGTGTACAACAGAGGTAAGAAGGGCTAAGCAAAACTATTGCATAAATCAGTTTTCTGATTCAACACGCAATCCAAAAACAGTTTGGAATGGTATAGACTTATTCAAAGGGAGCAAGCTCCTCCCACCTTATCTAAAACCTTGAGTTAAGGGGGCAGTACATTGTTTAGTGCAGATGATCAGCTTGAAGCATTTAACAATTTTTTGGGGGAAGTAGGAGAAACGTTTGAAAAGGAGCATCCTGGACTCTACCACAATTTGATTCAAACTTCAAAAAGTCATTAAACAGACCAATATTTCTTTTCATGAAATAAAAGAGGATGAATTATTAAAACAATTACAAAAACTTGACACAAGAAAGGGGCTGGCTGTGACGGTATTCAACCCATATTTTATAAAAGTAGCATCAAAAATATCAGCACATCTGTGGCTACCAGAGTGTGCACTGGGACAGTGGTGCTCAGAAACTAGCAAATTAACACATCAAAAGATTTCAAGCACACACAGCCTTAACAGAGGGACTATGAAGGCCGTCATTATGACTGCCCTCAGCATCTCTCTATTAAGGTTATGTGTGCTTGAAACATTTTGATGTGTTATTAGCACAACATACAGCATATTTATTTAATTTTTCACTTCAAAGTTTATAACTACCCAATGACTGGAAAACTGCATACATTATTCCCATTTGTAAGGGAGGGGACTGTGCAGAGACTAACTCTTATAGACCAATTTCAGTCTTAGTAACGTACATAAAGGTTTTTGAAAAATTATTTCATAAACAACTAATTCAATATTTTACCATATTTAACATAATTTGACATCTTCAGTTTGGGTTCAAAAAGGGTCACAATACCACTTATGTTATTTCTAGGGTAGTGGATGATGTGTTTACATCCTTCGACAAAGGTGGCAGTATTCCATCTTTATTTTTAGACCTGTCAAAGGCTTTTGATACTGTCCATCATACGATATTATTTTATTTATTTATTTATTTATTTATAGGAAGTACCTTTAAGCCAAAGGCTCTTTTACAGAGGTTTCACGTCGCAGTAATACATGAGCATAACATCATTTACAACAGTTACAGGTACATAAACAGATACAAGGAGGTTCCATGCCTAGAAAGACATGAGTACATCAGGTTACAGGGGTTACATAATTACAATAATAGGGATTACATAAGTATAAATATAGAGATACATCATTTATAGCAAGCTAGGTTGACAAGAATTTTAAGTGAACAACTTGAGAATCTACAGGATATAGACAAATCAGGTAGGGAACAGAGGATGATATAGTCTATAAAATAATTAAGTAATACTATGTGCAAGGAGGTAAGAACTTGATGGGCAGCAGTTCTTTTGTCTTAAGTGCTAAAGACTGTAGTCATAGAGGAGGGCTAGACTCATTGGGGGGGGAGTGCTGAGGCGGGGAGCTGGAGCCTGCTAGGGGAGCGTTAGTTAGCAAGAAGAGAGGAGAAGGTAAGGTGGCAGGTTAGAATGAGAGTAGCAGGAAAGAGGAGGGAAGAGTGTGGGGGGAGTTCAGGTCTCACAGTCACAGTTACTGTTTGCGGCAAGGGCCACTTGGAGTTTATCTTTAAAGGGGCCTATTTTGTCCTCTTTCATGATGTCTAGGTCAAGCACATTAAGCCAAAGTGGTGTCCGGTATTCGTAGGACCATTGGCCTTGTGTGGTTCTATGGTAAGGGACGCAGAGGGCTGAGTTGTTTGTTCCCCTAGTGCATCTGATGGAATTTGGTCAGCTAAGAAGGCTTTGCAGGTCTGTGGTGGTAAGTCCTAGCACAGACTTCTTGGACAGCAGACATGCTTAACACTGGAGAAAGCTGTCAAGGTTGAGCCAGTTCGTTTGAGTGTACAACTCGCAGGTGTGAGTGAGACAGGATACACCTAGGACTAAATGACACACTTTGTTTAGTGTTGTTTTGATACGTTTCAAAGCGGTTTGGGAGGCAGTCCCATATACTGCTAGATCATAGTCTATCACTGAGAGGACTGAACTATTTACAGCAGTTTTTAGTGCCTCAGAAGTCAGGCCTTTCCGGTGTCTGTACAATAATCCTAGTTTTGCATTTGATGACTTTGTGACTGCGTCTATGTGTTGGTTAAATGAGAGGGTGTGGTCCAGTATCAATCCTAGATTTTTAAATGTTTGAACCATCTCCAGGGAAGTGTTCTGATTGTTATGAATGCAAAGTTGGTGAGTGCGGTGTTTGTTATGTGATGATACGAATAACATAGTCTTGTTTTTTTTTTTTATAATTGAGCAGCAGTTTTGATAGAAGGAACCAGTGCTCAGCCACAGTGAAATTAGCCTGCATTTGCTTTTCCAGTATGTAGGGGTCAGCATTACATGAATATAGGACCACATCATCTACATATAGTAGTAGCTGGTCATTTACCGATTGAGGGAGGTTGTTTAAGAACAGGCTGAACAGTAGAGGGACAAGGATAGAGCCTTGGGGAACCCCTATGTTAACACTAAGTTGTCAGAGAAGGTGTCTAGGATTTTCACTTTTTGGGCCCTCCCAGAGAGGTAGCTTCTGAACCATGCTACTGTTGCAGGGGAGAGGCCAGTATTGGAGAACTGATCCAGGAGCAGATTGTGACTGACAGTGTCGAAGACCTTGGTGAGATCAATATATATTGCCCCCACCAAGAGCCCTCTGTCTAGCACATTATGGATAAAGCTGGTAAACTCCACTAGAGCGGTTGTGCTACTGTGTTGTTTTCAAAATCCATGTTGTTGCTGACATTGTAAATGACGCTTGTCTAGATATTCTGTCAGTTGGGTGGTAATGATTCACTCCAGGGCCTTGAAGAGTGGAGGAAGGATAGATATTGGATGGTAATTTGTAGAATTGGCCCTGTCACCACTTTTGTAAACAAGGGTAACCACTGCCACCTTCCAAATCCGTGGGAATTCACCTGATACCAGGGAGATATTTAAGATTTTGGTAAGGGGTTTGAGAGTTATGTCCAGGGTGAGCCTGACTAGTTTTAGGTCAAGTTTATTAGAGCTAGTTCTGGAATTACCTAACGCTTTTAGGATGTACTTTTTTGCTTCCATAAAGGTAATAGCTCTAAAGTAGAAAGGCAGATGGGAGTTTGATTGAGTCCCCAGGTTTCGTTTGGTG